>JAUKPH010000018.1:16369375-17662500 GCA_030549335.1 Pontederia crassipes
AATAAAAGAACTCTTTTGGTTGAAGAAGTGACAGAAAAATTAGAACAAGCTCAATTAAAAGAAAGTTCATCAAGTGAAGAAAGTGGTGAAAAAGAAAACGAAAATCAAATTGAAAAGCAAGTAGAAGACCTTGAAAGAATTGATTATCATCAACTTGACATGCCACAATTCATACCCAAAAATTGGATAAATGCTTCATCACATCCATTTGAGCAAATCGTTGGGAATATAGGTGATGGAATAAAAACTCGAAACTCCTTTAATTTTTTTTGTGCTTTTACAATTTTTCTCTCTCAAGTTGAACCCTCTTGCATAGATGAGGCACTAAATGATCCAAATTGGATAAATGTCTTGCATGAGGAGTTAAATAACTTTGAGAGAAACCAAGTTTGGAAGTTTGTAGAAAGACCTATTGATCATCCAATTGTTGGAAACAAATGGATATTTCGAAACAAGCTAGATGAAAATGGTGTCATTGTGGGAAATTAAGGCTAGATTAGTGACCAAAGGTTACTCACAAATTGAAGGAATTAACTTTGATGAAACCTTTGCTCCTCATGCATGACTTAAAGATATTCACATACTTTTGGCTTTTGCATGTTTTAAAGGTTTCAAACTTTTTCAAATAGATGTAAAATCGACATTTTTGAATGGGGTTTCATAAATGAAGATCATAAATGAAGAAGTTTCTGTTGAGCAATCGGAAGACTTTGAAAAGCTAGATTTTCCACATCATGTTTTTTAACTTTCAAAATCTTCGTATGAAATACTAAGAAGTTTTTATATGAAAATGATTTTTAAAATGGAAAAGTTGGCAACACAGTATTTTTGAGGCATTTGAAAAGTGATATTTTAATAATGCATATTTATGTTGATGATATAGTTTATGGTGCCACTAACGAAATCCTATGCAAAGTGTTTGAATCTCTTATGAAAAAAGAATTTGAAATGAGTCTTGTAGGAGAGCTTACATTCTTTTTAGGATTACAAGTGAAGCAAACTAAGGATGAAACTTTTATAAGTCAAGAAAAGTATACAAAAGAATTGCTCATGAGATTTAGAATGAATGATTCCAAACCAAGCTTAACTCCAATGAGCATGACAACCAAACTTGATAAGGATGAAAATGGCAAGGCAATTGACCAAAAAATGTATAGAGGTATGATTGGTAGTTTACTCTATTTAACAATATCAAGATCAGATATTATGTTTAGTGTGTGCTTGTGTGCTAGATTCCAATCTGCACCCAAATAATCTCATTTACTGGTTGTTAAAAAAATCATGCGATACCTAAAAAATACTTGTAGTCTAAGCATTTGGTATGATAGGAACTCAACTTTTGATCTATATTCCTATACTGATGCTGATTTTGCTGGGTGCAAAGTTAATAGGAAAAGCACAAGTGGCATGTGCTATTTTCTTGGGAGCTCCCGCATATCATGGGCTAGCACAAAACAAAAATTCAATTGTACTCTATACTACCGAGGCCAAATAAATTGTCGTCGGCAATTGTTGTGCACAAAGTTTGTGGGTCAAATAACAGTTAGTTGACTATGAAGTTGTTTGTATGAGTGTCCCCATGAAATGTGATAACATTAGTGCCATAGAGATGACATAAAATTCCATAAATCACTCAAGAACCAAACATATCGACGTAAGATACCACTTCATTAGAGATCATGTGAATTACAAAAATATTGAAATTGGATATGTGCCCACTGAAATCCAATTAGCTGATATCTTCAACAAGCCCTTAAACAAAGATAGATTTTGCATGCTTAGAAGAGAATTAGGAATGCTTGGATGTTAATACGGATATCAATTCTAAGTAAAGGTGATTTGTGACTCGCATAGAGTGCGTATATCGTTACACAAAAGAATGTTGAATGAAGATTTAAATTTATAAATCCTCTACACTATTACTATGAGAACCGGAAGTATACGACATATCATTGTAGTGCTTGAGGGTTGAAATGTTCACACTTAATTAAACTATTTGAAGCAAAAGCCAAGTCTATAGGTGTTGTTCAAAATAAGAAAGTTAAATGCTATAAACTATAAATCACAACAAATAAGACTACTCTAATTTTTATGGAGTTTTAATGCTAAAGTAGATAGAAAAGAGTGTAGCTAAACACTAGGACTGGGAGAATATTTTCATTTGAAACTTACGTCTTCTAAACTTCATTTAGGATAGAAATGACTGAATTCCCCTTCATGCGTGTATATAGTCAATCATTGTTGCATGCGTGAAGGGGTTTATAGAATTGGTGCGATCGTCACTCTCGTACATGATGCTCCAGTTTATAAATCGAGCTTTCTTTCTTCTGGATTTGAGTCAAGATCTCGTGTCCACTGAGTATCAGGCATTCAAAAGATATACACTTAGGCAAGGCGACTGTGGTCGACTCAACCTTGTCTAAGTGGAATATAGACTACCTAAAATACGATTGTATCACCGAGACTGTTTAGACGATTTAAAGGGGGAGGAAAAGTTTGATTCAGAAAATATAATTTTGGATTACTGGAAGTTCTTTAGAAGTAACTCGTTATTTTTTTTGCTCGGGTCATCGATTACAAACGAGGATAAGAGAATGTCCCCTCTCGGTAGAACTTTCCAGAATCGAAAGCAATTGAAAATAGCAATGGCGAAGAGAAATACATGAACTCTCTTTGAATCCGTCCAAGGTAATCCAAAATCTCTAACTCAATGCGGTCGTTTATTGCCAGAAATCCAGAGTGCGCACAACCTTTTCAGGTTGAGGATCAAAGGGGGAACGACGTCTAAACCAAACTACGAAGAGCTCCATAGCTGATTCTACGAAAACCCACACTATGAACTATTGCTTATCGTAGGCTTGATTTCTTCACGTTCGGTCACGATGGAGCCTATATCATGCCTAGGTCCGTGGTACAAGGTAGCAAATGATTCAGAAAACTTCTCCCAGCTTAAGCTACGTGGAAAACACGAGAACTACACATGCAACTATCTTCACCCAGGCTTGATTTCTTCATGTTCGGTTGTGATGGAGCCTATAACATCCCTATGGTTAGGGGTGCAGGGTGAAGATAGTTCATGAACTCAAATTCATGTATAGATCCAAAAGATAGAGATTCGAACAATAAAACAGGGGCCAGATTGATATCATAAAAACCATAAGCAAGCTCAACATTCAGTTAGTCATCAAAGCATCAAATAAGAATAAGAATAGAGTATGAAAATCATGATCAACATCTCCAAGCCACTAGTTGGCTGTATGAAAATTAGAAAAGAAGGAAAAGAAGAAATGAAAATACATAAGAGAAGGAAGAAGGGAGGCTACTGGTGCAGCCTTCTCTCCAACCTCCTTCAACAAGGATTCAGAACTCAGCCAATATTCGAACCTTCTTTCTCCAGCTGCCTTCTTGATCTTTTATAGCCTAAGGGATTGTGCCACTTGTCCAGAAGCAGCCAGCAATAAAGAATCTCTATTGTGGTCCTTCATGGTTGTTGTTGTGGTCCTTCATGCTATCTCCTTTTAGCTTGCCACCAATCCACCTTTTTCTAGCCAATAGAAGGTGCTCTTGTGGTTTTACATGGCTGCCTCTCTTTAGCTCACCACCTGTCCATTTGTCCCAGTAAGAAGGAATCTTTCTTGTGGTCCTTCGTTGCTACCTTTTCCTTAGTTTGCCACATGTCCACTATCCAATGTCCTGCAGCCTTTTTGTTGTTCTCATTTTCCCATAAAGGTGTAGAGGAAGCTTCCTTCCTCTAGTGCAAGGGATCTACTAGGCTGACGTGGAAAAGTATCAATTTCTTTGTTGTTTGCTGCTTTGGACAGTTGGGTTGGTGAATTGCGTCGTCTGCCTTCAAATTTTTCTAAGTGTCTGGGTTGGGGGAATACACCTGTGTTACCCCCTTATGGTGCATGTGGGGGCATACACCTGATACCCCTATAGATTATCGATTTGGATTTCTGCATGGAAAGCAAATCAACACAAGTAAAAATATCCCATAAATACAATATTTAGAGGATGGATGTGGAGAAATAACAGAAGTTGTATTTCAATAGTAAAGCATGTGTTCAAGCATGATAATATAGTAAAACATGGAATAAATACATGTTGAACATGAAAAATATATATAATTTTTCCATATCACCTCCCTCAAAACTTAAAGCTTTGCTTGTCCTCAAGCAAAATTAGGACCTTAGGGTCGAAAGTTTTCAGATATTTCATGAACACATTATGCATAAAACTATATCCGAAGAATCATAGATGTGGATAAATCATAAATGTTGTATTTTAACAATAAAGCATGTGTTTAAGCATGAACACATGAAAATATGAGATAAATGCATGCTGAACATATATGAAAAGTATCGATAAATTCTCCACATCAATTTGCTTGTGCAAACCCATCTTTGACCTGACTTGAAAATCAAAGTATGTTGCACAATATCTATATTACACCCCCCCCCCCTCAAATGCAATTTTTTTTACTTCAATTAAGCCCGTTTCATCAGTCGACTGACCATGCACTTTCTTGACTAAGAAACATATTCTGTTTAACTCGATCGATTGCTCCAAATGTTCGGTCGACCGCCCAACAATTAACATTTCATTGAAACATCTCTGTTCAAATCGGTTGATCGACTTCCTATTCCGGTCGACCTCCTGTACGAAAAATTAGCCATTTAAAATTTAAGGTACATTTGATCGGACCGCATTTGTTTGCTCAACCGACCCTGGTGTGCTATCGCGATCGACCCTCCTATCTCCCCAACCGCCGCCCTATGACCTCGTCTCCGATCATCATCACCGGCGAGGGCATCTGACGATGATTTTGTAGCCGGCCGGTCTCTTCGACAGATCCTCATCTCCAAGTTTTTGTGTGACCACACGATCTTTCCTTTAACTGATTTCTACTTTTACAGATCGTGCCCTCCTCCTTCTCATCTCATAATGGCTCCACCTCGTACCAAAAATGCACATATTGGGTCATCACCCCCTCGCGGTCGTGCAGGCCGAACCCCCACTTGTCATCGTTCATCTTCCTTTGATTCCTCCTCTGAGTCTCCACCACCACCTACTGTGTACGACAAGAATCATTTTCACTCTTCCGCCCTTGGCCTCATCTATGACACCTTTTACATCACTCGTGAAGTCAAGCGTGTGATTACTATTGATTGGGACTCTCTTGACATGCTTGTCGTCCAACAAATGTTCTATGATGTTGGTTGGTACCCTCCAGTGTCCTTATGTGAACGCGTCTATCCACGTTTGGTCCATCTATTTTATGCCAACCTGACCATTGAGAAAGATCGTCTCCTGAACTATGTTCTTGGATGTCGCATCACTGCCGACCCAAATACTCTCCTGCACATCTTTGAGTTTCCCATAATGCCAACTCGTTCGAGAATTGAAGCATATGCCACTCACTCCTAGCCTTCTGTTTCTCCATCTATTAAGGATGTCGTGGAGCTAGTGTTTGGCGGCCACGCCTCCCAATACAAGACTGATGATGTCCACAAACCTCTTCCTCCTAAATTTAAGGTAGCACTTCACATCTTGACTCATATCATAACCTCTCACTCTAGTCATTTCAATGAAGTTCAGCATTTCGATCTCTTTTTTCTCTATTGTCTCTGTATTCATGATGGTTCACATCTTAGCTTTCCTATCATCTCGAAACCATGCAAAAGAAAATTCTAAATAGAGCTCCTTGAAACCATCCTTTGTACTTTGGCTCCAGGATTATTAAGATCCTTGTCCACTTTGGGGTCATCATTCTTCCTGATGAGGAATTCATTCCCACCCAGTCTTGGGACACTATCATCTCTGTCACCCTGCGCAATAAACATATTACACAAAATCAGGGTGTCCGAGCACCTGAGGGTATTCCTTTTGACGCCATGGACACGGATCACACTCAGAGGGAGGAATCCCACCTACAGCTGCCTCATTCTTTCAGCGTCCTCCTCTGGCTTGCTAAACCTGACTGCTCTTACTCGTGAGTGCACACCCTATAGAGAGACGTTCGACAGCATGATCGTGATAGGCACTATCATACTGGTGTGACACTTGACTACTATACGGCTCAGGGGCTTTTCTCCACGATGTAGGATCATAGGGCACCAAGAATGGGGGGTGAATTGATGTATAACATTTTTTTAATCTTGAAATTCCAAACCTTTTCTTTTAGAAGTTTTCCGTGAGAATGCTAAATGTAATATAGTTAATGAAAAAAGATAACGAAAATAGGATAGAGAGCGAACACAAAATTTGTTGACGAGGTTCGGCCCAACTTCTTAGCCTACATCCCCATTCTAACTCCTCTATCTCGAGACCATCAGAGATCCACTATCGTCCTCCTTTGTAAAAAGGGAGAAGGAAACCCTTTTACACATGCACCACCTTCTTCTCCGCTCAAGAGGAAAGGCGATCATCTTTTCACACAGAAGCTTTTAGGAATACAAATTTGCAGATCTCTCAATCTCTCTTTATCATAAATGATCACTAGAAGGATTACAATAGAGAGTATTGAGAAGAAAGGGATCTATGGCTTTTTCAGGAGGAAAACGATGAAAATGAACTTGCTTGTACTCGATTCAGTGCCTTCTCTTACGTTCTGGACTTCTTTTATAGCACGCTTGACGAGATTTTTCATATTTGGAACATAATCAAAAGATTTGATATGAAATATGGCCGTTACTACAGATATCGTGTTGAGTCGGTCGACCTGCTAGAAGTTTTCCACTTATCTCACTATTAGTTTCGATTGCTTGATCGGTCGACTGGTTCCTCATTTTCATTTGTTTTTAACTCCCTGTTAAATTCGGATCCATAGTCGGCCGACCATTCCTATGGTCAGCATCTTCTGATAAGTCTTGCATCTAGTCCATCGATTTTGTGACCGGTCTCATAACTTCAGCAATTTTATGTTTTTGTTCTCTTTGATTGTTCGTCTGTTCGACCGATTTCATGACCGGACTCATAACTTCAATGGTTTTAAGCTTCTATCTTTTTTCGGTCATTCATTCGGTCGACCGATCCTTCGACTAGTCTTTGATTTCTCCATCATTTCTTCGTCGGATCTTCTCATGTTAACTTTGTTCATGTATATATGTCACTTGACAAACTCATTAGTAACATTTGCCGGTCAATTGTGTTTGTTATCATCAAAACATGGGAATAATACATGATTCAACACACGAGAGTTCACGAGGACGATAGTCCCGACGAGGATTATGCCTTCTTTTGTGTACCCCTCTTTGATGATGTCAAAAGGGGGAGAAGTATAAGTATGTAGCATATATGTTAGGATGATGTATGTTATGGATCTTGCACCTTTTGATGTATGTTATGGATCCTGTAACTTTTGATGTAACACGATCCATGCTATGTTTTGTTTATATCTAATATGCTATGAAATCTGATGTGAACAAAGCACCTTTTTGACGACATGAAAATGAAGGATGGTTATGTTATCTTAGTAAAATGTATGTTCTTGAACATTGCTTATCATTTGATGAGTGTCATATATGTGAAAACAGAATGCATGTATTTATAAGGAGCATGAAACATCTCTATGAAATATTTGTATTAACTGTCCATCTACCAATATATTTGTCATCATAAAAAAAGAGGGAGATTGTTGAATCACATGTTATTCCCATGTTTTGATAATAAGAAACACAATTGGCCTGACAAATGTTACTAATGAGTTTGTCAAGTGACATATAAGCAGGAACAAGTTTAACAGGAAAAGAGCCGATGAAGAAATGATGAAGAAGTGAAAGATTGGTCTAAGGACCGGTCGATATGAAGAAATGATGAAGAAGTCAAAGATTGGTCGAAGGACCGGTCGATCGGATGAACGATCGAAGAAAATAGAAGCGTAAAATTGTTGAAGTCCTGAGACCGGTCACAAGACAGGTCGACCAGACGAATGACCGAAGAGAACCGAAGCGTAAAACTACTAAAGTTATGAGACTGTTCACAAGGCCGGGCAATCGAATGCACATCTCAACAGAACAGTAAGCAAAATAAGTCTAAAGCAAGAAGTCAGTCATAGGACCGGTCGACCGACTATGCATCCAAATTGAACAAAGAGTTAAGACAAGTGGAAATAAGGAACGGATCATAAGACCGGACGACCGATCAATTGATAGAAACAAATGGTGAGATTAAACACTATGGAAAATTCCTAACCGGTTGACTGTCCCTATCAACCGGCCGATTGTTCGACACGATCTACTATAGTAACGACTATTTCTCATATCAAATCTTTTGATTACATTTCAAATATGAAAGATCTCATGAAGTATGCTATAAAAGAAGTCCATAATGAACAAAAATATTAAGAAGAGGGAACGAGCAATCAAGCAACCAAGGAAGATCAATCTCATCATTTTTCCATGCAAAAGCCCTAGATCCCTTTCTTCTCTCTATTGTATTCATTTATGAAAAAGAGAGATTGAGAGAAATCTGCAAATTCATATTCCTGAAATCTCTTGTGTGAAAAGAAGATCCTCCCCTTACCTCTTGAGCGGACAAGAAGGTGGTTCATGTGTAAAAGGGTTTCCTTCTCCCTTTGAGAAAGGAGGACGATAGTGAATCTTTGATGGACTTGAGGTCGAGGAGTCAGAGTGGGGACGTAGGCTAAGGTGTTGGCCGAACCTCATCAACAAATCTTGTATTTGCCCTCTATATCACTTTCATTGTTATTTTGTGACAACTGCATTACATTTAGCATTCTCATGAAAAACTTAAAAAAGCAAAAGTTTTGAATTCCAACATTTAAAAATTTATACACCAATTCACCCACCCCCCCCCCCCCCCTAAAGGACATTTTGGTAGAGGGACATGAGAAGAGAGGTGGAAGAATTTGTTTCCAAGTTGTGAGTCTACCAACAAGTCAAGAATGAGCACTAGAAGCCACCAGGACTGCTGAATCCATTGTCCCTACCTCAGTGGAAGAGGGAAGAGATCACAATGGACTTCATTGTAGGCCTCCCGAGGACACAAAATGAACATGATGCTATTTGGGACATCGTGGACAGATTGACCAAGTGTGCTTACTTCTTACCATATAATGTGAGGCAATCAGCCGCAAGTATGGTACAATTGTATGTAGATGAAATTGTCCGGTTACATGGATTCTCATTTTCATTGTATCGGATAGGGACCTGAGGTTTACAGCAAGATTATGAAGAGAATTGCAGCATGCTTTTGGCATAAGATTACACTATAATACTGCCTTTCACTCTCTGATGGGCAAAGTGAAAGGATAATTCAGACTCTAGAGGACATGTTGAGAGCATGTGCAATAGATTGATAGGGCAGCTGGGATGATCATCTCGCTTTAGCTGAGTTTGTCTACAACAATAGCTATCATTCCTCCATAAAGATGGCACCATTTGAAGCACTGTATAGAAGATCTTGTAGGTCTCCCACATGTTAGAGTGCAGTTGGTGAAGCAAGGCTATTAGAACTGCCAGAAAAGTTATGCAGAGAAAGTGGATCTGATCAAGGAAAGGATTATGGCAGCTCAGAGCTGCCAGAAAAGTTATGCAGACAGAAAATGAAGAGAACATATCTACCAGGACCATGTACTGTTGAAGGTATCTCCTACCAAAGAACTCATGAGATTCAATGGAAAAGGCAAATTGAATCCTAGATATATCAGTCCATTTGAGAATCTGGAGAAGGTGGGAGAATGAGCATACAAGTTAGCATTGTGTCATTCATATGCCAGAATCCATGTGTCAATGCTACACAAGTACACATATAATAGCTCCCATGAAGAGTATCCTACAGAGATGCTAGAGTATTGTGAGCATTGACTGTGGAACAAAGTGGTGAAGATGGTGAAGATTGCATGGAAGTATCATAATGGAACCAAAGCGACATGCTAACTAGAAGAAATGAAAGAACAATTTTCAAGACCATTTGGAAAGTGTTCTTTGTATATTTAAAATATGATGACGAATTATCATTTAAGGGGGGAGAATGTAATACCCTAGATTTTTTGAAAAAGGGTAAATTGGGCTTGATGGTTATATTGGGCCCAAAACCCTAATGTCCCCCTATTTAAAGCCCCAAGGTCTCCTTGTTAATCTCTTTTCTCTACCTAATCTCGAGACGGCTTGGGCTTGAGGAAAAGAGATCTGAGGAGCAAAGAAGAAGATGAATAAAGAGGAGGAGATCAAACGAGGATTGAAAGGTATGTAAAGGAGATCCAAACCCCTTTCTTCCCTCTCAATGTTTGTATGATTAAATTGGGAGATTCAAGAACACCTTAGTTCTTAGTAGGAATTGTCATCGAGGGATTTCATGTGCCTCTCTAAATCTGATTTGGTTTTCATGCTTAGAATTGTATAGATATAATGGTTAGGTTTGTATGTTACATGATTAAGGCTTACATCTTAATCTGCCTAAATTCGTGACCATCCTTGCAATAATTATTCGGATAGGTTTTACTTATCCACAAATTACAAATAACATTGGATGGAAAGCTCTCGAAGTCTACTTTTCACGAAAATTGGTTTCATTCGATTGGAAGGTGTATAAAAATAGTTATGATAAAAAAAGCGAACTGCTATCACGCTGTCTCGGGTAACAACGAGATAAAATTGTAAAATGTGTCATAAATTGGAAATACTGAAATAGGGTTTGAAATTTATTTTTTAGGTTATAGCTTAGGTTATATCTTTCTATGAAATTTGGAATCATCTGAAAATAATATGTATAGAATAAGTTATTAATATTTTAGTATTTGCTGTCAAGATACTCTATAGAAAATATATTTCGATATTTGTATGAATTTCTGGGATTAAACGACAAAAGGTAAAATTGATAAATTTTATCTGATTATTATTAAAGTCTAATTTGCTAGAAAATTGGAATTAATCAGAAAGAATGTCTATGTATTAAGTTATAATTTTTTATTGATGACACACCAAAACTTTCAAAAAGGGAAAGTGACCTATTATATTATTTATGTCAACTTTGTTATGTCAATATTGCACATTATCTTTAAATGTTTATGCATTCAAGATGAAATGAGTTGTGGATGTATAATATCTCCTGATGTTTTGTACATTTAATATGAGATTCTATTTATGAAATATTAATTGTTGTATTGATTATCTCCTACATACACATATTGCATGTCCACATAACTAGGTTAAAATATGAAGACCGGGAGACGTAAATTATTTGATGATTGTGAAAATAATGAACCAAATTGAAAACTACTGTTACTTGTTATCCCTCAAACTGATGACAAGAAATACTGTGCCCTATCCATTGTTAGAATTTCCCTTGCGAAATTATTGTGTCCTGCACCTTGGAGTTAGCATTTCTTGAGAGAATAACTGTATCTTACTGGCAACAGTATGTATATTTCCACTCACCTTCGGGTCACAGAGCCTCGGCTCGAAGGCCAAGCTATCCTACTAGAAGGCAAGAAGTTGATTCAATTACTGATAAGATCAAAGATTGAACTAATTGATTGATGGAATTGAAAGGACCACGAAAGTGGGATCCAAAAGGTTATAAAACAACATTGAGGGTATTACTAAAGTAAGGTAATACAAGTGCTTGCCACGTGGTATACTTACTGACTGACTGTTACATGATGCCAAAGATTTTATGTCAGTTACATTAGTGTTACTAATGAACTCATGATATGAACCAATGATAGGTACATTTTATGAATATGACATGGCATGCATGTTTCTTTTTATTATGAAACTATCATATATATGCATGTAGTATCCTACTTAAGATGCATTTTACTATATTGATCTTTACATACTATAACTAGGAAATCCTATATCTTGGATCCGTGCAGGTAACTGAAATGCTTGGATGGATAACTGAACAACTCATGATGGAGAAGTTGCACATGACATAGGAATAAATGAATCATGAATCTCTAGAGTTATGTTTAGATAAATTTTATGAAACAACAAATATTTTTCCTAATTTGTATGATATGATATTGCAAGTATTTTATTAAAGTCTTCCACTGAATTATTGATGATTTTATCTTATTTTAATGAATAATAGTTTCCATTGCTATTATATGAATCATTTTATTTTAATAAAATGATGACGAACGAACTAGCACTGCCGAATGACCTGATTGCCCTTGGCATTTGGGGGTGAAATTTCGGGTGTTACATGCTTTGTCCTAAAGATGTGATAATCTATTTTGGTCTTCTCATTGCATCTTTAATATTGGGCCTCAGTATATATGTATGCTATTAATTGAACGTATTACCTATTGGTAGTCTCATGAAAACTTAACAAAATTATAATTAAATTTGCAAACATTAACGCCAGTTATTATTCTATAAGTACTAGTCAAAACATGCTTAGTTATAAAAAAAGGCAAAAACTCATGGGGTGATAAAAAATAGCATTGAAGATGGAGAGAAGGTAAATGAAGAACAATTTAGTTGGTCTAAGAACATATATGAAATGGAAACCAGGCTTTTAAAAGAAGCATATAACATTTGAACTTTGAAGTCTTCAAAGTTCAAATATTCAAACTTCTCTCATGAAAGAAAGAGAAGACCCCACTCTCAAGTCTCAAGGATGGTTGGTATATATATTACATGTCAACCTTCGTGCACCTTTAAATCGGAGCACGTGCATTAGTGCACGTTGGAACCTTTATTAACGTCTAATTTAACTTTTGAGCTGTCCTTAATTAAAGGCTTTCTTTTTTTAACGACTTCATTGGTGTACGAGATTATTAATACAATAAAATTAAATATTAGATTCGTAACTTAATTTCATCGATTCTCAGATATAATTTCGCTACCTAGTTATGGGAACTAAATTTGATTACATGTGATACAGTTAACCAATAATTATTCGGCAAACAATTATAATCGATTATCCATGATACACCACTTAATTCTCAAATACGAATTTCACCCCCAAATTGTTAAGGACATTTTGGTCATTCGGCTGTGTTTGTCCGTTCGCCATCACATAATCATAATAAAATATGATTTTCTATAAACTCAGCGGAAGCATAAATCCATTAAAAAAATAAATAATTCCTTGGAAAACATAGCGGAAGACTTCGATAAAACATCAAAAAATAATGTTATAGAATTGAAACCACATCTAAGCATCATCATTAATAGGAATTAAAACATTGGGAATCCATAATAAAAACATCTCTTTAAAATATAGTCAAAAGACTCTAAGACAATTGATTCTTAACATCCTAAACTATTGTGCAATCTTAGTCGTCATGAGCTGAGCCGCCATCCATCCAAATCGCTATGCACCTACACGGATCCAGGGTGCAGATGTTTCCATGTTAGAGTATATAAAGGCTATGCAATGCAATGCCATGATCATAATCAGGATACTACATGATATGCATCACCATCTTCATATAAAATAAGAAGGAAACAATATGCATGCCATGTACTTATCATGTAATCTATGTCATTCATCAACATAATCTATCATCATCATGCATTATAACAATAGCATGATAGACAAATAATCATATCATCATACATAAAGTATGAACATTCATATCAATCATTCATTCAATTCATAGGCATATAAGTGAAAATACAGTTATCATAACCATTGCCTTCATAACTCTCCTAATCAGGGTTGCTTTATAACTCTTTCAGGCTTCCACTTCCGTGGGACATCATTCCATAATTTTCCTCAAGGTTGCTTTATAACCCTTTGGATTTCTACTTTCGTGGGACATCATTCCATTCGATCGATCATTGGCCATTTTCTATTAATGTTATATCTTCCGATAGTTGGGACTTATGTCGTTGCCCTCTCAATAGGCTAGCTAGGCCTATGAGACAATGCTCCCCTCTCATCCGAAGGTGACATCAGAATGCACACACCATTGCCGATGCATGTAACGATCATTTTGGACTCTCGCCCAAGGGCGACATCGGAATGCACACACCGCTGCCGATGTGTGTAACGATCATTATGGACAATTATCCGGTAAAGGGCCATAGAGGGGCGACATGTAACATCATCCACAATTGGGTTCATTATGCTTTGCAATCAACAAACATTTACGTCGCTCAGTCTTCAGATTTTAACCTAGTTACGGCTGTCCATGCAATTCGTGTATCTAGGTTCGTATACAATCATCAATCAGTAATACATAATAGTAAATACCTTAAAATAATATCACTATAACATAAATCAATTTTCGATCTGTCACGAGCATGACAGAATGATGTATTTGACCCCATCTCTCGTCCTTCTATCACGGTTGTTCCGAGACCTGGCATGGCCATGCCAACGTCCTGAAAGTCCAATCCTTCCACCTCGAAAGTCTCAATTTTTTAGATTCAAATCTCAATAAAAATTTGTTTAAAACATCATAAATATTTCAGATATGATCTCTTAGCATTTATGCATCATAAAACACATTAAAACATGCATTTTTCATTCATTAACAAGGGTTGGGACTTTTCCCTAGAGATTCAAAAACTACTAGAATTTATTCTCTGCACAATATTCTGGCAGCAATTACTAAAATATTAGTAACTTTGTTCTTTCTAGATGATTCTAATTTTCACAGAAAGATAACATGAATCTTTAACCTGGAAATAAATTTGAAACTCTAATTCGGTATTTCCAATTTACTATATGTTTTACAATTTGATCTCTTTGTTACCCGAGACAACATGACACTAGTTAGATGTTTGGGTAATAACTATTTGTATATAACTCCAAATCATATGAAACAAATTTATGAAAAATTAGACTTCTAGGGCTTTTCATACATATATTATTAGTAATTGTTGATAAGAAAAACCTATCCAAATAATTATTACAAATAGTCATGAATTTAGGCAGATTATGCAACTTAAATCATGCAATCCTAACATTTAGATCTAATCATGAATCATTAGAAAATAATCTCAGATCTGATAAAACTCATAAATTTTTCAAAAATATCCCTAATAGGAGCAAGGTGTCATATTTCTCTCAATCCAATCAATAAAACTTTGAGAGGAGAGAGAGGGGTTGGATCCCCTTTACATACATTGATCTTAGATCTTCCTCCTCTTTCTTCCTCTTCTTCTTTCTCTTCTTCCTGTTCTCAGATCTCCTCTTTCTTCTTCTTCAAGCCCTAGCTGCCAAGATGTAGAGAAAATGAAAGAAAGCGAGAGAAGAGAGGCCTTATATAGGGGGAAACCATGAGGGTTTGGGCAAAAAGTCCAAATTACCCTTATTGAAAAATCTGAAGTATTACATTGTTATTCCCAAATTGCACGAGAGATTGAGATGTTGGAGTCGTCGAGTCGGTAAGAATATTCTAAACAAAATGTTAGTGTTGAATCAAAAAATTAATTAACCATTGCTATTTCTATTAGTTAGATCGTAGTTATTGATATAAAAAGTCAAGAACTAAGGCCCTCATGGGATATTAAATTGTTAATTTTGTACTTATATAAAGTCATACTTAGGAGGAGGTTTTAAATTGTTCTTCATCTAACAACTCGAAATTTTGGATCACGAATATTTGAGCCTTTTGATCAAAATACCCTAATGTAAATGTTATATAAGGCCTAACAACCTTATTAATTTTCCATAAACCTAGATGTCAACTTCTACTTCTCACTTTTTTTTCACAAAGAAAACTCTAAGCTAGGAAAGTTAGTCTTATTCTTCATCGTGTGGCTATGTTATAAGATCAACGAGGAGAAGATCAAAATTTTAAGAAAAAGGACAAGAAAACCTAGATACTTCTAGATGATGAAGAATGATGCACGATAATTAAGTAAGGGGATTCAACCCCTCTCTCCCCTCTCAATGGATTTCATGTTTGGATTGAGAGATCTTAGAATACTCAAGTTCTTAGTAGGGATTGTGATAGAGGGTGCATGAACACATTAATTAGATCTAGATGCTTTAGATGATGATTTCTTATGTTATTATATTTCATGACCTAGATCTAGAATTTCATATGATTTTAGGGAAAAACCTAAAAGATGCATTTTCATGATAAATTGATGTTATTAGTAGTTTTTATGTTTATGATTTATGACCTAGAAGTGTTCTATATGATCTATATGTTTTCCCCTTGGTTATACCTAAAAGAAATGTGTATTTTTGCCTTATTAAGTAATACAACGATGTCATTCTCTACTGACTATTAAGCAAAGATGAAACATGTTATATGATGAACGTAATGAAAAATAAGCAATGAATGTAAAGATAAAAAGTAAATGCCTTTCACCTTATGGTGATTGAGATTTCTCGAGAAATAATGTCATCACCTAAAATGTCTTTGAGATTTCTCAATGTGAAGATGAAAGATATCATATGATGAAGTAAGAATGAAAGTGAAGTTTAACTTAAAAGTATTTTATAATAAAGAAAGTTAAAATGATGATGAAGTAAAGATGAAAAGTAAAATTCACACTTATGTATGTATTTCAAGGAAACTTAAGCTTGATAAGTAAAGTCATAAAGTGTGTATTCTTAAAGATAACTAAGAATAAAGTCCCTTACTACTATGATGTGTGTGTTTCTAGGATATGACTTATGATATGGAATGAAAGTAAAGATGATGCTATGCAATAAAGATGACATTACAAGTATCACATAATAAAGGAACAAAGTAGAATGAAAGAAGATCCAAAGGGTTATAAAGCAATCATGATGAAATGTAGGTAAAGTATGAAAGATGTTAAGTTATAAGTAAGGATTAAGGAGTTATAAAGAAACTCCTCGGATGCACATACTATGGAAATGAAATTCTATGTCATGTATGTTATGAATGCATATTCCAATAGCGTGAGACTTCCAGACGATGACTCTAAAATGAAGCAGGTATGTCAAGGTGATTATGTTTCAAGAATGACATATTAAGAATTAATTATAAGCATGATGTAATGTCATATAAGAATCATGAAATAGTTCATGTCATGCATGTTTATATGTTTATATTATTGCAACAATGATAAATGATGCATCACATGTAAAAGCATGTGATAGATTATCATGCATGCATGACCTTTACATACTATAACTAGAAAACCTACACTCTGGATTCGTGTAGGTAACCAAGGTTAAGTGATGAATGACAGATCAAGCTCATGATAAAGTTTTGCACATGCTTAGGTTTTTATAAGTTCTATAGTTCTATTTGAACATTGAGATTAATGATGTAATAAAGGTTTAGACATTTAACGTTTTCTGAAGCATTAGTTATGATATGACTTAGAAAAGTTTTATTTATTATGATTTTCTCTAAAATGTCAAATCTTTCGCTGTTAAATGATGTGTAGTGAACGGATTAATGACGCAAAATTTCCCTAAATGACCAAAACTTTTAGGTCGATTTCGGGTCGTTACACTTCATACATCATTAGTAGCTATCTTTCTTTTTCTTCATTTTTTTTCACTTATCTTGTTATTCTCCATTTTTTTTGTGCATTCAACCCTACTTTGTAACTTACTGGAGACATTATGAATGGAAAATAAATCACAAGTGCAAAGTTAAATTTCCATATTAATTATTATTATTAATAATGAATTAGTAGAGAAGTTTTTTTTAATATGAAGAGAACAGATGCTGAGTAGTGAGTATAAAAGAGGTGTTGGGAAAAAGTTTTTATGCCCTATATATTATGTTTTGATGATACAAACATCGAAAGATTAGAGTTATATTTAAAATGCCAAAAAAACTTTTAACTAGAAATGAGTTGTTTCATGCATTAAACTTTTGATTAATATTTGTTTATGTTACCATGAGATTTACATTAATGGATATAAAAGTTATTGACAATTCTCTTATCTTTGTAGAGAATAAAAAATTACCTTATTTGAACAATCACATAAAAAGTTATGTTTAAGTAAAGCTCGAAAAGTTAAATTTTAAGTTTATTTTATGTGTTAAACTTGCACTTAATAGTTGGGTATTCTATCATGAGATTTGGATATATATATAATGTTGTTAGCTTTTCATAGAATCAAATATCATCTTATTTGTAAGTATGAAAAGTTATGTGTAAAAGAATAAAGGTCTAAAATGTTTTACTTGAAATGGATAATTTTATATACTGAAATTTGAATCAATATTTGACTATGATCTCATTATATTTTGGACGAATGATGAATACCAATGTTGTATATAATTCTGTTAGCTTTCCATAGAAATAAAAATCATCTCATTTGGATAACTGTGCAAAAAGTTGTGCTTAAAATAATACAGGACGGTCGACTGGTCAGCTCACAGAATGCACTATAACGGTCATATTTTGATGTCAAAATTAGAAAACAAGTCCCAATGGCTAAATGTAGTAAATAAGGATATAAAAAAGGACCCAAAGGTGTAGGAATGATTAAGACTTCCAAGGAAAAGTGTGAAGAACATTGTGAAGTCCATTTGAGCTTCAAGTTGCAATTTTTTCATTTCTTCTTTCTCTCTTCTCTTCTTGTGAGTTTGATATTGTAAAAGAGAGAAACATTTTCTTATAGATTTGGGTGTGAGCTCCTGTGTAGAAGAGATTTTATCTTACCTCTCGGGTCAGAGAAAAGATAAGATTCCTAGGATGAGAGGTACGTCTTACCTCTCAAAGCGGAAAAAATGTGGTGTGGCGTAAAGAGTTTCTTCTTTGGCCCATTTGGAACAATGGAAGGGAGATTAGTGGAATCTTTGATGATCTCAAGATCGAGAAGTCGAAGCGAAAATGTAGGCCAAAGTGTGGCTGAACCTCGTCAACAAATCGCCTTGCGTTCTTTTGTTTGTTTCTTTTCTCTTCTTCTCCTTCCTATTTCATTATGCATGTGATATGATTGCTTTTGTGTTGGTTTGAATGTTACGAATTGATTTTAAGCTTCCGTGATGATTTTCGTTAAATTGATATTTTCCATTTAGTACCAATTCATCCCCCCCCTCCGCTCTCTTGGTGCTTTGTGATCCTACAATTGGTATCAGAGCGAGGTTGCTCTTGTTTCTTTTTAGAGATTTAACCAACTTTTAGAGCATGGCACCATTCTTTGAAGAAGGTTCTTCCATTTTGGACCTACCGAGTTTTAAGGACCATTCCTTTTCTTCTTGGAAAATTAGAATGAAGGCATATTTATGTTCAATTGATTTTCATATGTGGGAAATTATAGAAAATGGTTTTGAAAAGCCAAAGAAGATTTCGATTGGTGTTTCCATTGATCTTTCCTTCTTTCAATATAATGATTTTCAAATTTCACTTGCCAAAACTGATTTTAAAGTCCAAAATATATTTTATTGTGCTTTAGATAAGGAAAAATTAAATCTCATTTCTAAATGTTCTACTTCTCATGAGATTTGGCTAAAATTATTATTTAGATATGAAGGCAAGGAAAATGAAAGAGATGACACATCGGATGATGATGAAGAAAAAATTGTCAATTCTACATTAATAACATCCGACCAAGATTTTGATCTATGCTTAATGACAAAAAATGAGGAAGATGAGGTAACATCAAACTCGTCCTATTGTTTTTATATCTACTACCAATGATGATGATGATGATGGTGATGATATTAATTTTGATGTGCATCAAGAAATTTCATCTCTTATTCAAAAGTATCTTTCTCTCAAAAATAAAAAGGAAACTTTAATCAATGATTTTCATATTATGAAAGATATCTATGATTCTCTCAAAAAGAAAAATAATGCATGCTTAGTTAAAATAGATGCCTTAAAAAGGAAAAATGATTCTCTTTCATTATCTTGTGCATCTTATGAATTTTTAAGAGTTGAGAATTCAAAATTGATTGTATTGTATAATGAGTTACAAAAAAAATATTTCTTTCCAAAAATTCTTAGATAAAAAATTTACTAGTTCTTGGAAAAACATTAAAATGTTAAGAAGCCTATTCATTTTATCAAAACTCCTATAAAGAATATTTCTCATGCACCACAAAAGAAAAATGATTCAAACAAAAATTTTAAAAACACAAATGGATATTATTTGAAATATTCTTATTCTTTAAAATGCATTCTCATGTTATCATTTGAAAAATAAACCCTCTTATGATAGTTCTCTTGGTGTTAAAAATTCTCATATCTCCCATAAGGATACTTTGAAGTTTGGATATCATCATAATCACTCTATTAGACCATGTACTATTTGTCATTATTGTAGTTCTCATGATCATTATTCATATGAATGTCAAATTAAAAAATCTATCAATATGATCATGAAATTGATGTGGGTCGCTAAAGGAACCAAAATTAATCATGTTGGACCCAAACAAGTTTGGGTACCAAAATGCAAATGATTTTTGTTTGTAGGGGCGCTTCACAAGGAATGAAAAAGAATGCTTCAAGTAAAGTGAAGGCACACACTTTGTGGTTGTGTGACATGAAAAGAAAAACAACAATGAATATGTTGATTTTGACATTAAGCATGTATAATTGATTTGTATGAATATTGTGTAGTATTTTGTATCTTGATATTTGTGTGATGCATACGATATTGAAGTATAAAAGGATCATATTTTTATGAGTGAAAAATAATAAATTACTCTGTTTGGTTGAAGTTTGATTATCATATGTTTTTTGTTGATGACACAACGTTTTAAGATCTTGATATAAGAATTGAATATCTTTTGAATATTTAGAAATGCAAACTTATGAATACTTTTTAAATTAATACATAATATATTCTTTTGACTTCTGATAATATACTTGCAAAATCTATTTTGTTCACATATCAAAGAAAGAGAAATATATTCTATTTTTACCTTTCACATGCTTATTATCATGACTATTCCTTGAATTTGGCAAAAAAAGCACATAAAAATATGAATGATGTCTTCTAAATTCGAATATTTTTTGTTTATATTTAAAAAAAATACTTCATATTTATAATAAATATTTTTGGCACAAGATTTATATGCCTATTGTGTTATGAGCCTTAGTGTATGAGCTTATTATGAATTTTGACCTATCACACTATATCATTTGGACACATGCACATTATAATTTGGAATACGACGATTGATCATATTGGCGTGTCATTTGAAAATTATTGCATAATACATCTAATTGGTAAATTCTATTCTTATGCACATGTTTGAAATAAAACATATCACTAAAGAGATCATTTTTCAACTTTCTATATACATCTTCATTTGTATGCTCATCTTTGTGAGATACTTTGATATGAGTCTTATTCTTTCATATTTCAAATGATCATGTCATGTAATGAAAGTTATTTCCCTCGTTTATAATTTGAAATAGCTATTATCATTTTAAAAAAGAGGGAGCATGTAAAATATTAAACTTTGAATATCCTTTTATGTTCATTCGAACCCCCGACACCGTGGTTCATAGCCACATGCTCTAATCCTATGAGCTACAGGCCCCACCCCGTCTCCACTGGATCTGTTCCCGGGAGTACCCTCAAAAAGGAATCTTTCCTCTCCTCAGCCATTTATTTTTCGGGTTAAGAGGATGTAAAAGCGCCTTTATCTCTATTTCTCTCTATAAGAACAGTGCGTTCCGAGGTGTGAAGTGAGAGAGAAGAGATGTGATAATTGGGATTTTGAATAAGACGACCTTTGCATTTTGGATTTTTATCTCTTTCATATTTCCAAATATTGAAAAAGTAAAATAAGAGGTGTTAAGCTTTTTATCATTCTGGCGTCGAGCTATTTTTCCGCAGGACCTCCCCTACAGTATCGTCACCGCAGTAGAGTTTAACCACCAAGTTCTTCTTGTCACCATTTTTATTATTATCTTATGACAAAGGAATAAAAATGGTTTTGAAAGAGTGCAAACACGAATTTTAGGGTAAATGTATTATGTTGAACATAGAAATGAAAAATTGGATATACTTGTGTGTAACAATTATTTGTGCTTTATACTTGTCTATTAGTTATCATAATTTGTGCATAAACTTTGGAAATGTCTATGCTATTTATGATATTTATTTATTTTTCTTAGCATATGGACTCTTATTCTATGAGATTAATGTACATAAACTTATATGGTCATAACTTGTTATAATTTGAGTATTCCTATATTGCATGACATTTGGCCATCAAATTTGGAATGATGCTTAAATGATATCTCTCATGAACAAATGAAAATATATATAAGATCTTTTGACTTGTGTAATAATATATTTACATTTGAGATATTTATGTCATGAAATATATCAATTATATGACTTATATGAGCATGGATTTACATTTTCGTGACTTGCAAAATCATTTTATTATCATATCTTAGTACAAATCTTTTAAGATTAAAATCTTCATGTTATGAAAATTAAGCTATGACTTATCATTCATAATATTATCATTTTCTTTGGAAGAAAAGGAAAACAAATAAAGGACTAAAGGAAAAGAGAAAGAGAAAGAAAATTGGTCATAATGATCGGGGAGCTTGTTAAAAAATTTGAAATATTATTTCATCCATCCACTTTGAATATGACTTTGTTATCCTCATTGTCAAATTCTTGATTATTTTATATAATTCAATTTAAAATTGACATATCATTATTGTCTCAAAGTTTTATGCAATATTTTGATTCCTTATACAAATTTTTTAAGACGTGTTATTCATAACCCCTAGATCAATTTGATTTCATGTTTGACTCATATGAATCAGTCATGACCTTAGGGGGAGTTATTTTTGCCTATCTCATATATTATACATGAAACAATTCTTATAGATGTGATAAAAAAACAAAAATTATTTTCATCTCCCTTATGACACTTTACATATTGTATCTTATATGACAAAAGGGGGAAGGATGAAAAAATTAGGAAGATGACATGATTAAGGAGGAATTACATATTGCATGATATTGTTTCTTATATACTTCATGTGTGAATTACATTTTGATGAAACAAAAGGGGGAGAAATATAGAAGAAATATGATAAGAACATAAGAGAAATTTATATAGGAGAAATATATATAACTCCTAATTTATTACATGGATCTCATGAATATAACTCTATATGAAAAGTGCCTTAAAATTAATAGTTGGGTATTCTATCACGAGATTTGGATATATATATAATGTTGTTAGCTTTTCATAGAATCAAATATCATCTTATTTGTAAGTATGAAAAGTTATGTTTTACTTGAAATGGATAATTTTGTATACTGAACTTTGAATCAATATTTGATGATGATCTCATTATATTTTGGATGAATGATGAATATCAACATTGTAATTCAATTAGCTTTCCATAGAAACAATAATAATCTCATTTGAAAAACTGTGCAAAAATGTTATGCTTAAAATAGTGCAAGACAGTCAACCGGTCAACGCGCAGAATGCACCATAACGGACATATTTTGACCTCAAAATTAGGAAACAAATCCCAACGACTACATGGAGTTACGAAGTCTATAAAAGAGGACCCAAAGGTGTAGGAATGATCACGACTTCCAATGAAAAGTGGAAAGAACTTTGCGAAGTCCATTTGAGCTCCAAGTTGCAAATTTTTCATTTCTTCTTTCTCTCTTGTGTAGAAGAGATTTTATAAAAGTCTATTTCTCCAAGTTTGATATTGTAAAAGAGAGAAACATTTTCCTTTAGATTTGAGTGTGAGCTCCTGTGTAGAAGAGATTTTATCTTACCTCTCGGGCTAGAGAAAAGATAAGCTTCCTAGGAGGAGAGGTGTGTCTTACCTCTCAAAGAGGAGAAAAGGTGGTGTGGTGTAAATGATTTCTTTTTTGCCCCATTTGGAATGAAGGAAGGGTGCTTAGTGGAATCTCCGATGGTCTCAAGATCGAGAAGTCGGAGCGGAGACATAGGCTAAGGTGTGGCCAAATCTCATCAACAAATCGCCTTGCGTCCTTGTGTTTGTCTTTTTCTCTCCTTCTCCTTCCTATTTCATTATGCATGTGATATGATTGCTTTTGTGTTGGTTTGAATACTAATGAATTGATTTTAAGCTTTACGATTTTTGTAAAATCGATATTTTCAGTTTAGCACCAACCCCCCCCCCCCCCCCCCCCCTCCCTCCCTCCCTCCCTCCCTCCCTCCCTTGTTGCCTTGTGACCTTGTAAAGTTTAAGCATAGACTATGAACTTCTCACTTCACTCAATTGCAAGTGCACAAATTGGAGTAGTAGACTCGAATGTTGTATCCATGGTGATTTGAAATCTAAGATTTACTAACTAATTCTTTTTTATTTTTAGATGATTGAATTAAAATGACAACAACTACTTAGCTAGAAGACTTAAGATGAATTAAAAATTAATGACATATTCTCTTAGGAATGTGGTTCATGTAATATTCTGCTATGAATAAATTAGAACAACTTAACAATAATAATCATGTTAAATCAACTTGTAAAAATGACAGTGCATTAAGTTTAGAACTAAGTATCATATTTTCATATGAACATTAATTACGTTGATTCAAAGGGGTTCAACTGATATGAGAAAATCATAAAAATGGATTAAATCAGATCTAGAAACTATTGCTAATGCTTTTGGTTCATTTTTTAACAATAAGAGAATCTAAAATCAACCTCTCGGCTATCATTTCAATACGAGATTCACATTAATAAAAAGTTAAATGGATGCATCAGATCTCAACATGGATAGATTGGAACAAAAAAATTAATGCTCACTCATTTATGAGCAAGAAAAGCATCAAAGATCAACCTCTCAATTGTCATTCTATCATATGATTCACACTAACAAATACATGTTCCACAATATTAAAAAATTATACTAATATCAGTAACAAAAATGTTATTCTATCATTCATCCATGAAAAAATTAGACTACTATTCACACCTAAGAGAGCTAAGATTTAGTTCCTTGTAAATGTCAAATTCATTATAAAATAGATGAGGAACAAAATAAAGAATATTCTGAAATATGAAAGTAGAAGAATCAACTCAAAGTGTCATTGTTGTTTCTTCTCTAGTTTCCTTCTCCTACTCTTCCTTCAGTCTTCAGTCCCCCTTTCTTCTTCTCTAGTTTCCTCCTTTTATATGGCCTTATTATCACCATTTGATAGTAGATCTTAAGCTTCCATTCTCTTCCCCCAATGCCACCTGTCCTCTAACCTTTTTTCTCAGAAAAAATTTCATTTCTCATTGCTTTTTGACATCTTGCAATTCTGTGATCCCCCTCCTTTTCTAGTTGAGATTTTGTCTTTTCTACATTAGTTGGATCATGTAGAAAGCATCAAATCTTCAAATGAAAATTAAACAAATAAAATTTAAATAATACATCAAACAACTATAATGTGCAAGTGCAAGATGATACAATGTCGAGAAGATAAATGCATCCAAATTAAGCACAATAATCAAAATATGAAAGATTTCAAAACTTGAATGTACGAGTTGAAATGAAATTGAATAAAAATTCAATATGATGAGCTAGTGATCAACTACCTTGGGGTGGAGGTGAGTTCCTCATTACCTGTTGTCTATTCTTCAAATTTTCAGAATTTTTCTAGGATAAATCTATAACATATTTTCTTTATGCACGTAAACAACTGAACATACAATCATGTATAAAATGTTATTCCTCGCCACCATCACTAGCTCTACCCTGTCAAATAGTAGCAACACGCCCAACACTTCATAATGACCCACCCAACTACCGGCCTAATGACCAGGAAAAGGACATGATGGTCGAGAATGTAACACCACAAAATTTCACCCCCAAATGCTAAGGGAAATTAAGTCATTTTGACAGTGCTAGCCCATTCGCCATAACATCATCATGATAAATATAACTATTGCGGAAAAATCATTGATCATAAGAATAAACTAAAACTTTTCTTTTCAGCGGAAGTCTTAACTAAAAACCATTGCAATTAATGTCATAGGAAAAGCTGAGTTCATTAATCAGAAAAATATATCTAAAACAATAGTCTAACAGACTCATGACATTATTCTTAGCCTAGACCATGTGAATTATCACCATCATGAGTTGAGTCAGTCATCCATTCTAACATATCAGTTACCTGCACGGATCCAGGGTGCAAGGTTTCCCAGTTAGAGTATATAAAGGCCATGCAGTATATGTAATGCGTCCTATGCATGATACTACTGACATATATGACAATTTCATAATAACAAGGAACATATATGCATGCCATGTCATAGTCATAAAATATACATGTCATTGGTTCATATCATAAGGTCATTAGTAACAGTAATGAAATTGACATGTAAACATTTTCATCAATTCATCAGTCAGTCAATACAGTAGGCATACCAAGTGACTAGCACTTATCCTCACCTTGCCTTAGTCATATCCTCAGGGTTGCTTTATAACCTATTGGATCCCACTTTTGTGGTCATCAGTCTTTTCAGTTCTGTCAGTCAGTTTAGTCTTTGATCTTATCAATATTGAAGAATCAAGTCATTGCCCTCGAATAGGCTAGTAGGCTAGCTAGGTCTTGGAGCCGAGGCTCCGTCACCTGAAGGTGAATGAGAATATACATACCGTTGCCGATAAGATACAATTATTCCCCTAAAAAATGCTAACTCCAAGGTGTAGGGCACAGTAATTTCCCAAGGGAAATTCTAACACAATGGAGCGGGGCACAGTATTTTCTGTCATCAGTTTGAGGGGCAACAAGCAATAGTATTTTTCAATTGGGTTCATTATTATCACAATCATCAAATAATTTACGTCTCTCAGTCTTCATATTTTAACCTAATTACGGATGTTCATGCATGTCGTGTATCTAGGTTCATATACAATCGTCAATCAGTAATACATAATAGTAAATACCTTAAAAATAGCTGAAATATAATATACATCAGTTTTTTGGTCTGTCACGACCGTGATAGGGTGGGTCACGACCGTGACAGAAACCCAAATCTTTACACCCTTATGTCATGGTTGTGACCGACAGCGTGCACGACCACGCTACCCTATCATGGTCGTGATGACAATTGTCATGGGCGTGACGGAATGATGGATTCCGCCCATGACCTTCCGTCACGGTCATTCCGAAACCTGACACGATCGTGCCAGCATCCTGAAAATCCGATCTTCACTCGAAATTCTTGATTTTTGAGATTAAACTCCAATAAAAATAATCTAAAACACAATAAGAGATTGCAGGCATGATATCCATGCATACGAGAATCATAGAACATAATAAAGCATTCAATTTCCCTTTATCGTACCTAGAAATTCATACAACTAACAGAATCTATTCTCTACACATTATTCTGGCAGCAACCATTAAAATAATAATAACTTAACTTATACTTGTTCTTTTTAGATGATTCCAATTTTCAAGAAAGATAACATGAGCCTTTAATTTGTGAATAAATTTCAAACCATAATTCGGTATTCCCAATTTACTTTGCATTTTACAATTTGGTCTCTCTGTTACTCGAAATAGTATGATAGTAGTCCGATGTTTGGATCCTAACTATTTGTATACATCTTCAAATCATATGAAACTAATTTCTATGGAAACTAGACTTCGAAGGCTTTCCATTCATATATTATCTGTAATTTTGAAATAAGTAAAATATATCTGAATAATCATTGCAAATAGAGTCACGAATTTAGACAGATTAAGATGTAACCCTTAATCATGCAACATACAAGCCTAACCATTAGATCTATACAATTATAAACATGAAACCAAATCAAAGTTAGAGAGGCATATGAAATCCCTCGATCACAATTCCTACCAAGAACTAGGGTGTTTTTGGATCTTCCAATCCAATCATACAAACATTGAGAGGGAAGAAAGGGGTTTGGATCCCCTTTACATACTTTTAGAGTTTGAGTTAAAACCCTAATCTTAATCCTAATCCTATCTTTTTCTTCTTTTTCCCTTCTCCTCCTCCTCCTCTTCTTCTTCTTCTTCTTCTTCTTCTTCTTCTTCTTCTTCTTCTTCTTCTTCTTGATGTTTGTGCTGCTCCTTGGAGAGAGGGGTGATGAGGGTGTTGCCGGGTGGAGAGAAAGGCATATGGGAGTACTTATAGGTTGGGTTTTGGGCTTGCTAGACTAGTGGCTTCATAATTGGGCCTTAATTAGCTATAGATTTCTTTTTTATTTATTTTTCTTTTCTTTTCCTTTTATTTTATTTTTGAGGATATTATAGAGAACCACACCATCTCATGGAGGTTTGGTATCTGAGAGAGCAACGGGTGGAGTCGGAGCATAAGCATGTAGAAATTTTCGTCGTATATTGTTGTGGTATTAGTTTGATTTTTGAATGGACCTGCAACCAAATACATGTAGCAGCAAGATGAGGAGATCATGAGGTCATCCTTGGGTTCATGAATCCAGTCAAATTTTGGCCATACCTAATGCTGACTGAAGTGATGAGTATGTACTATTGGAAATAATAGGTAGATGAAAAAAGAAGAAATAAAGATCACGATTTCGAGGCAAGAGCAATCACTATCTTTAGAGAATTATTTGTCCCCACACGGAGTTTGTGATTGGGTTTGTGGTAATAATATTCTCAGGATACAATAAAGTCACAGAGTTCACGAACTAACAACTGTTGAAGAACTCAATATCTTATTCAAATAATTTACAAAGACTTGAATGCATTTTCATGTGTTGTACACATAGTACTCATCACATGTTCATTGCCTTTTTCATCACTTTTTATTGCTTGAAAAATGAATAAAGGGATAGCCTATTTATAGCCTATTTCATCACTTAATTCCTTTTTTATATAAAGACACGTCTTATGATGAAAGAACACAGCTGCGAACGCATATCAAGAGACACACCTTATAATGGAATGATGCATTTATTCAAGTGTAAACACATCTCAAAAGTCATACCTTATTGTCAAGGACACATTTATTCAAGTGTGAACACAACTTTTGAAATGTGAACACAAGTGTTCAAATATGAACACATCTCTACTTATGAAGCCATGCAACTCTTCATGTAAGAATATTATATTATTAATTAGATATTTCATCCATGACACCATTTCACTTATAATAAAACATGTGAACATATCTTTTCATTCAATATTATAGCACTTTATTGATGAAAAGATGCAAGACTATCTTTCATACTTAACGAACTAGTATGAACACATTTTCATTGTTTACAAAGTAATATATTTGAAATTTGAAACCTTTAAATTCCAATATGTATTGCACGAACCCACGGACTCACGCCCGCTTCTCAACTAGAAGAAGGTATCATTTAACAAATCAGAAGCAAACTAATATAAAAAAACATGAATGGATAGTTTTCAGATCAAATGAGGGACATCGCATTTGTATACAGTTCACTCTGATGCAGTCCATGTAGGAGTAGTTCCTAACTCTGATGATAGGATCATGAGACTTGAAGAAATCCACAAGCAAGAAGGTGGCATCGTATGTAATGAAGGTGAAGCATGGTGGTGTCGTATGTAACGAAGGTGAAGCAGAGCATGCTGACAGGCCCCATGACCCAGCTCAGTTGCATTGTGCCCTAAGCGAGGGACAACATGTCAGATCCAATTACGGCTATTACGATGTGAACATTGCAACTCCATAACATCCTTGCATTATATCGAAGCCCCACTCTCTTCATCATTCCTTTTTGTTTTTCACATATATATTTTTTAATTATTACACCATCAATTTAGTAATGTATTGCATCATTTAAGTTTTTGCAATAAAATTTTTAATTATTCCCATTATGAATTTATGTATTAAAATTTTAACGTTATCATTATTCTTTTATAAGTTATACATTGACTTTTTATGTTTCATTATCTTTTTTATTCATAATAAAAGAATTATCATATGTAATTGTATTCATAGTTAACCATATATAATTATATATATTGACTCTTAATATTCTATTATATTAATATATATTAAATTTTTAATGTCTTGTATATACTAAATTTCATTCACAATGCTCCAATCTCCTTTGACTATTCCCATTTTCTTGAATTTGTAATTTATTAATTATTACTTCATTATTGCATTAAATTGTTACCTCATTTCATTTTTAACACTTGATATTCTCATTATTTAATTTGTGTATTAAAATTTTCATCATTATTGTATTATGAATTATCTGTTGGGTCTTTACATTCATAACAAAATAATCATACATAGATTTTATAAATGAAAATGAGTAAATTAATGGACATTAAAAATGTGTATTTATATTATTAATTTAATATATTTAATGTTAAAAACATAAGTGCATATTGAGCTTATACAATTTTTAAGATTTAGATTTTTCTTCTTTTTTGTATTTTGTGATTTGATATTCACGTGCTTCTCTATATTGCGAACGTGCTTTATCCTAGAGCAATTTCTCTTAGATCACCAACCAAGAATTCTATATGAATATAATCACTCGAATGCACCAAGGTTCAGATAATGAATTTACAAACTTCTCTTTATTTAGTTTTTTCAATTTTTTCTTTGGGTTTTAACTAACTCTCTATTCTCTTTTTCATTTTTTTTTCAATTATATATCAATGAGAAATTAAGCATTCAAATAAAGAGGCAATAATTGCTAAATAAAAATAAAAAGTGAGCATGAATAAATATTTATCGTATAATTATTCATAATTCTACTTAGTAACATTCGACCTTTCAAATTACTCAATACTAAGCCAATAAGTGCTAAAATAATGGTACCTCAAATTTTGCTAATTAACATGATATCCTTGAATAATTATTAAAAACTAAACAAATACTAAGATAAGAGAAAATAATATGTAATTATCAACAATGCATGATAATTTTTTTCTTGATTTTTCGATAAGAGATGCAGAGAAAATATGCAAATAGTAGATAAAATATGATGAGACAATGCAATATAAAAAAATAATCATGTTGATAATGCCTTGAATATGAACCCAGTTGTAATCCTACGTAGCCCCCCTACCTAATCAGACGCTTCAACAGAATTCTCCTACGGGGGTCCCGCTGCCCGGGCAGCGAGCTTGTGATTCGGAATTGATTTATTTTCTTATCATGAGATAGGTGTCTTATTTTGGGGATTAATTTAGAGTCTCAATCAAACTATAATTCCTATCATCTGTTAAAAGGGGTGTCTATATAAACTCTCTAGGGGTCCAGATAGACCTATCCTTGTAATCATCGTTATTCCATAATAAAGAGAGCCGCCGTCATTTTTCCTTCACGTTCTTCTATGTTCGTGCGATTCCTCTCTCCCTCTTTTCGTAACAAATCATGATGCATGAAATTACAAACTATAATATCATGCACGTTAAATAAAAAAAAAAAGAAAACAGCAATTGAAGCCCATGCGCCTTTGGCCCACAAGCCCACACCAAGTCATAGTATTATAATACCCTAATACTACTTACCACATCCCAGCCGAAAGCAGCACCCCAAGCCAAACCCCAACTACAGTGATCAACATCCTCCTCCCCTGCTACAGGTCGGCCAGAACTAAGTGCTACAGTAACCGAGTTACTGTAGCTACAGTAAGTCTTCCTCTCTCTTCTCTAATCCTTCACTTAACTACAGTAGCTGAACCCCTCTAGCACACACTCTCTCTCTGTAGTAGCTACTGTAGCAGTTCGTGGACAGCCACATTAAGGAATGAGCTAGAGGAAGAAAACACCATTGAAGCTAGAAGAAGAGGGTTAAGAGTTAAGGCTTGCTATTAAGGTATGTTGAGGGGATCCAAACCCTTAATCACCTCCTTAATGATGATTGTGTGAATGGATTAAGGCATGAAGAACCAACTTGTGTTCTTGAAGTGGATGATTAGGGTTTATGCATATTAGTGCTTGTATCTGTCAGGTTTATGAAGCTTTATGTTCTAATGCTAACCATGTTTGGAAATATGATGTTCATTGTTGCTTATGCTAGCTCAAATGAAATGGTTTTATGCTTATGTACATGTATGAACTTAGTTAGCATGATTAGATGTTTCATGTGAGAACCTTATGATATTCATGATTTAAAATGCTAAGAATGCTTAGAAATGTCATATATGATGTTTGGAATCATGTATATGTTCAATATGTCAATGTATGAAAGATTTGGAATGGAGTGATGTAAAAGTTGTGTATCTGTCGGTCCAGAACGGGCGACCGATAATGTATCGATCGACCGTTCTGGAGACCATTGTAGTGTAAAACTCTGTCCAATGGTCGACTGGTTCTATAACGGTCGCCCGTTTTGGAAGGGTCGGGACATTCTGTGATTAGCGCACGTCCGAGCACCTTGCTTCGGTCGTCCGAAAAGTCAAGTACCGGTCGACCGATTTACAACCGGTCGTCCGATATGTGATGATAAAACAGTCGGGACATTCTGTGATTAGTGGTCGAACTGAAATCCCTTTTCAGTCGTCCGAAGGACCCATGAGCGGTCGACCAATTTAATAACGGTCGTCCGATATAGAAGTGTGTCACATTCTGTGATTAGCGGACGAACCGAAGTCTGATTTCAGTCGTCCGAATGGACCATAACGGTCGACCGATAATCCGACTGGTCGACCGATACTCTACTAATGGTCGACCATTACCCAAAACGATCGTCCGTTCTGGAGGCTGATTTGCTATGATTGAATGATCACACCTAGTATGATTTGAAGTATGTATGACCTTAAATAGGGTTAAAATAAGCAACATGTGTGACTGATTGTATGTATTGATGAAAGCAAGTAAAAGACGGATTGGCGTGAAGGTGACTTATTGCAATCAAGGAAAGAGGAAATGAGTTCCACCCCAAGCGTGGCATTTCTCGGGGAAACGAGTTCCACCCCAAGCGTGGCGTTTCCATAAGTTGAGGCAAGTTCCACCCCAAGCGTGGCGTCTCTATTGGGCCTACGCCGAACCAGGAGGCGAGTTCCACCTAAGCGTGGCGTCTCTATTGGCCTCCAGCGAACCCAACATGTTGGCCTAGCTAGCCATTTTTCCCTTGAGCTTCAACATGGTCTTCCCAATCAAACAAGATAAGAAAGTATCTAAGTAAAGATGAAAGATGAAAATATGAATGATGAATGACTTGGGACATAAAGTAAAGATGTTAAAGAAGTATGATGAAGTATGCACCTATGACGATGCCATGTAAATGTCCACTTGTCACATCATATCATGACATGATGAAAGATGCTAAAGTAAAGTAAGACAAGATTATGGTATGCATTAGCATGATGATAAGTTATGATATGTAAGACTTAAATATTATGATGTTACTTGTTATCTTATATTGCCATGATGATATGATCGCATGTCATGTAGTATGCATAAGTAGCTCATAGCATGCATATGATTTATGTTCCATGATGATGATATGCATATGCCATGACATATAGAGATTATGTTATAAGGTCATAGCATGCATGGGCCTCAACATACTCTAACGGGAGAAATCCCCTGCACCACATGGATCCGTGCAGGTATGGATGAGGCTTAGGTTCGGCGGTGAGGGCCTCTTGACGAAGATATTGCACATGGGCGAGTCGGGCTATGGCCCAAGTTATCTTTCTTATGTTATGTCATATGTTGAACTCTTGTAAGAGTTTGTTATGTATGGCTTATGGGCCTTATGGAGACATGTAATTTACTTGAACTCATTATGTTGTAAGAACCCATTGTTGGGTATACGTTAGAGCCTACTAGGCCCATGGGCCAGATTAAGTTATCTTGGGTTTTTATTTTAATTATCCATGAAGTCTTCCGCTGTTATTGATGATTAATGTTTCAAGTTAATATATTATGTTTCCGCTGCAAAGTTTTATGAAATTAGGTTATGTCAAAGTTGATGTAATGCCGTCCAAGGTTTGGCAAAATTTAAAAATTATGGCTGAATTTTGGGGGCATTACACAAACTCACCCATGCTTGAACTTAACATTATCCTCATTATTGAAAATCAAACCCATTGGAAGAATGATAACAATAAAACGTGATAATAATATAAATAAAGGGATGGGAAAAACAAGACCTAATTTACTCCATTGATGGTGATATTAGTGGCGAAGACATAACAAAGACTCCACCGCATCCCTGGTTGACATAATTATCATATGTGCTTGGCATGTGAGGTGATATGAATGTATATTTTTCCTCCACTCGAGGAAGTATATTTTTCTCTTCTTCTTCTTTTTTCCTTTCTCTTATTTTTTCAAAAATATGCTTTGTCATGGGTGGTGATATGAATGCAGTGGCCATGATCACTAAATATGAGGTCATGAGTTAAAAATCATAGTTTGTGTAACGTCCTGCCAAAATAAATAAATAAATAATAAAAATCCAACAGCAGCCCAACTCTCCAAAGCCCACTCTACTATTAAACCCAAAGTATACAACAACCCTACTTTAACCAAAAAGCTAAGCCCCAAATCCTTTTTGTTCCACCTAACCTCCCACTCACCTCACTCACACTCTCACCCTCCAAGAAGCAGCCGACTACAATAGCAAGTGGGCAGTAGCAGATCAGCAGCTACTCTCTTTGTCCCCCTCTTATCATCCTGTACACACACAAACAGGAGAAGACGTCATTCCACGTTGCAGTTGTTGTCTCCTAGTTGTTCGTCATCGTCTACAGAGTTGTCAAGACCGGACCGGACCGGCCGGTCCGATCGGTCCAACCGTCGACTAGGTCCAAAAATGGTCCATAACATGACCAAAAATCAGACATGCCATCAGACCAAATTGGACGGGTCAAGAATCGGTCAAAACTAGCTAAAACCGATCATGACTGGATAAAACTGGCTAGAACCGATTTTTTGAACCGGCCAACCATTTTAATATTTTATTTGATAAAAGTTTTATTTTTAATTTGAAAAAGATTTGAAGTTGGACTTTTCCAATAGAACATCACATGTTGTCCACTTACTTCCACCTTCTCACTATCATCAATGTGGGACTATGTATGCATACTAATATGCTTATGCTTAGTTGTTTCTTTTTTCTTTATGTAATTAATTGGTTAAACTTTATCTTATTTATTAGATTATGATTGTATTTAAAATTTTTAATGTCATATGTCTATATAATAGAAATTTTTATTATATTTAATATATTATATATAACATTTATCATAAATTTCTTAAAGGTGGAGGGGTGAACTTGTATAATATACAAATAGTACTATACTATAGTTAATATATAATACATAAAAGTTTAACAAAACAATAATAATTTAATTTATCAAGTGTAAATATATAATTTTGATCATAATAGTTGTGAATTTGATATATGTATATTACTAATTTAATATAAAATATATTATCTTAGTATAGCATTTCACATAGATTTATTTTATATAAATTTATAATTTATTATTGTTATTTTTCTTTCATATAATTGAATTTTGACATCATGTAAGTATGTATATAATTAAAATATGATAGCTTGATTTAATCTAGTATATTAAAAATAATATTTTATTCTTATCCGGTCCGATCGGGCGGTCCAACCGGTCCGACCAGTTCGACCTGAAATGGACACTCATCCGGGTCGATGTCCGATCCGGTCTTAACAACATTAGTCGTCTGACCATCGAAGGCCCACAAATTATATATCATCACGTAGCTATGGACGAGAGGAAACGATTGGCATTGATTTCGCAGTATTCGTTCCTGTGGAGAGAGAAATTGTCATCCAAAGTTGGATGGCCGAAATGAGCTCCAAGGGATTTATAATTGATTTTTTATGAGGGATGACCTCGTTCTTCATTTGGTAAGCCTCTAACATGTGCTCTAATAATCATTGAGATGTAATTATGTTTTTATTAGACTTTTGTGTTGATTATTTCGTTTCATTTTGGACACTGTCAATATAATCCATTCGATATAGAACTCCACATACAAATCGTCGGAAGCCATTATCGGATGCTGAACTATGGTGGGGATGATCACTGCCGGGTTCATGGTGGAAGGAACAAACTCTAGAAGAAATAAGATTAGGTTAATCTAGTGTGGAGGTAAGGTGTTTGATGAAATGTTTGTTTGATTTTAAAGTGCATTTGATAATGTAGAAGGGAATAGTTAACTATAGATGTTGATGTGTTTAATTTAGTTAAATTGAGTTTATATTTTGTTGATATTATGATTATGCATGGTAACCTTAAAAAAAGATATCAAGTTTAATAATTATCGAATTCTCAGAGTTATTTGGGTGAGCAAGGTCCATAATATATTATTTGATCCATGATTAGTTAAGACAAAGAACAAATGATGTGCATCACATCACTATACTTCAAAATTGTTTACTAGAACAAGTTAAAGTGTATTCATGAGTTAAATGGAAGTCTAACCAAGTATAACCTCTTCTGAGAATCGAATGTAGACTGTGGGACGTGACATAAGATAGCTATGTAGATATGTGGCCAAAAAAAAGGGAAAAAATGGTGTAAGAATTGTGAAGAAGAGAACATGTGGAAATGGCTCCATAAGGTTATCTTTACTTATTAACCACTATACTAGTACAAATTTCGATGATGAAATTATTTTCATGGATGTTATAATTGTAACGCCCTACCAAAATAAAAAAAGTAAAAAATAAAAATCCAGCAGCAGCCCAACTCGCCAAAGCCCGCTCTACTATTAAACCCAAAGTATAAAAAACCCTACTTTAACCAAAAAGCTAAGCCCCAAATCCTTTTTTTCTTCCACCTAACCTCCCACTCACCTCACTCACACTCTCACCCTTCATGAAGTAGCCGACTAGAACAGCAAGTGGGCAGTAGCAGAGCAGCAGCTACTCTTTTTGTCCCCCTCCTATCGTCCTGTACACACACAAGCAGGAGAAGACACCATTCCATGCTGCTGTCGCTATCTCCTAGTTGTTCATCATCGTCTGACCTCCGAAGGCCCACAAATTATATATATCACGTATCTATCAACGAAAGGAAACGATTGGCATTGATTTCGCAACATTTTGTGTCCTGTGGAGAGAGAAATCGTCATCCAAAGTTGGATGGCCGAAATGAGCTCCAAAGGATTTATAATTGATTTTTGATGAGGGACGACCTCGTTCTTCATTTGGTAAGCCTCTAACATGTGCTCTAATCATCACTGAGATGTAATTATGTTTTTAATTAGACTTTTGTGTTGATTATTTCATTTTACTTTGGACACCATCGAATATAATCCATTCGACATAGAACTCCACGTACAAATTGTCGGAAGCCATTATCGGATGCTGAACTATGGTGAGGATGATCACTGTCGGGTTCATGGTGGAAGGAACAAACTCTACAAGAAATAAGATTAGGTTAATCTAGTGTGGAGGTAAGGTGTTTAATGAAATGTTTGTCTGATTTTAATGTGCATTTGATAATGTAGAAGGGAACGGATAACTATGGATGCTGATGTGTTTAATTTAGTTAAATTGAGTTTATATTTTATTGATATTATGATTATACATGGTAACCTTAAAAAAAAGAAATATAAAAACACTATAATGAAGGGATATATGGAGGTGTAAATCCAAAAAGGATTTACATGTGTAAATTCATGGTTGGATCAATATTTAATGGTAGATGTTCATTTAAATTATTTGATGACATCGTCATGACATCAAACGATTAAAGTTATCTTAACTTTCTATATTAAGATCTACCATCAAATGTTAATCCAACGGTTGGACTACATATGTAAATCCTTTATGGGTTTACACGTGCATTTTTCTCTATAAGGAATGTATGACAAATGTGATTTAACTTTATTGTGCTAAAGAGTAAAGTTTGATTAATAGATAGAATTAAGCATGTCAATACTTGGGCAGATGTTATAGGTAAAATTATAAGGTTCTCTCTTTCGTGGTATAAAAAGAAAAGTATATGCAAGTAGTTCATAATGGCACTGTAGCAATTGCTGGAACACATAATTTTCACTTGGTTTATCATATAAAATCAGATCTATATTAAGGCTTAATAGGATACATGTACGAAGTAAGGTATAAAAAAAATAATTACTATACATGATTTAATATTTAAGCTGGGTTATTAATGTAAACAAGGAAAAGGGACATATGGCATAGTGCATGGCAGGTAGATAAATGGAAAGATAAGCATGCTACGTGAGCCATAAATGAAATGTATAATTTATGTGAGTTGGCAGCATTCTTATACACTTGTATTTAGATAATTTTAACATTTAATTATTTTCAGTTTATATATATATAATATATATATATACACATTTCATAAGTGTTAATGATAAAAGGATTTGTATAGTTATAATAAGGTTGCATGTTAGTTGTATATGACTAGAATGCTAATGGTCAATTACAAATTTTAAATGAATCCAAATTATATTGATCAGGTGATTGAAATGCTTACTTGGCATTCAAATTATGGCGAGGAGATAATTTGGATCTCATAATCCGAGGTGAGTGGATTTACACAATAACATTAAGTAAGCTCCTAGTAGCTATCCATAGTCTTACATTGAGGTAAGACATGTTTTCTGATATGGATTATGATTCATATGAATGAATATGCATCATATGAAATGGGTGTTTGTGTGCTATGTGGTTCACTTGCAAATTATTTAACATATTATATTATTGATGGATAAGATTGACCTTGTGGCTTTATAATGTTTCCAAGGATTTTATGAGCTTTATGTGATTTTATGAAATTTTCATTGGATATAAATTTTTAATTTATATTAAGTTTATATTCAAATGCATGTGCATTCATACATCATAGCACATCATGCAAAAATCGCTTCGTAGCGATATTTATTTCATCGGAGCTTTAATCGACTCCGAGTGGGTGCGGCAATCATTAAGACCATTCCATGATAACAAAACATTAAGACCAAAGTATATAGTTGTACATTCCTCATGAGAACTATATCTATTTGGCAAACATTAAGTCCGTAGATGGTGGCAACATTTTAGTCCGCACTATAACTTACTTATTAACCAAACGATGATTTGGCCTAAGTGAGGTTTCCTCTCTTTGCATTACTTCCTTTGTCATCAAAGAGGGCAAATATTTTAATCACGGCATGTCATACATGAATTTTCTTGTGATTTTATCGAATTGCATGTGGGCTCGGTTTTCATGTTTTATTTATATTTGTGTGCCCTCCACTCACTGAGCTATTAGTGCTCACCCCTCAATCCCTAATTTTTTTTTGCAGGTGTTGAATTTGGTAGTTCAATTTTATGATATGATGATGGGTGGAATTAGATTGATAGAGTCGAGGACGTGCTATATATGTAGTTATCAATTACTGATATGCTATGCTAGCATCCTTATATCATTTCTATCTCAAAATTTCTTATTGTGAAATAGATAATGTTATTCATTCATAGTTGATGATTAATTATTAAGAGTTGATATTATATGTTGTTCTGATGAGAATGTGCTTGTGGGGCTCATATCCCATTTAATATCCTTGATGTTGAGCTGGAATGCTCCTATGCTTTATTTCCATGGCATGTGCTTTTGTCCCTTTTTTGTCATATGACTAACCATATCTTGATATTGATAATTGTATGTACATGTTACCATTTTGGGCCACTATCCTCTGAAGGTCATGCCAAAAATTTTTGAAAAATTTATGACTAAGTTCTCTTTGAATCACAACTTCTGCGCCATATTTCTATTTGAATTTTAAGATAAATAATTATTATTATGTTACCCTCGTGATGGTTGATTGTCGAGGTTGGTCGTCATAGTTTGAATAGTGTTTTTCTTTTTCCTCAGTAAAAAGCATGGGTCGTTAACATCCAATAACGACTGTTTATGTGACATGTACTTCTGCTGCACAAAAATCACAGTCGGTAATATCTGTAATAAATGTTAAAACCTTGATATTGTAATGGGTCGTAATTTATATGTAACAATATATGAACAGTCATCTTCTTTCTCTAGTTCTTCATTCTTTGTTTGCCAAGTCGCTATTATTGAGCAAAGGATGGTTTCTAGTAGAAACAATTTACTAAGCGTTGGAGTTAGTGAAGGAACTCATGGGGGTTGCCAGTGTGTTCATCACGGTGGGGAGTAAACCTATTGGGGTGCATGATTTGTTCGCCTGAGTCTCTATAGATCTTCGTGTTGAGTACCTAATCAACAATGAGAAAGAGTATACTTATTATAGTTCAATTGCGACTATACTTAACATAGTTTGAGTAATTTGGTACACAACCGATGCAACAAAAAAATCAGTATAGTTTGTACTTTCCTTTTGTTTACAATCTTTAACAATCAACCTTACTTTGCACCTCTTTCTATCATCCACCTCTTCCTTGATCATGTGCAACCACTAGCTGTGCAATGCTTTTTTTTATTTTTAAGCAATTCTGTCATAGCCTAAATTTTATTCTTATACAGTGAGTTCATATCATTATGCACTACTAATTTGTATTTGACATAATCATCAACCTATAAGACTTCTTTGAAACACTTTGGTTCACCAACATTAACTATCAAAATGAAATTATGAGAAGGACAATATTTGTAAGGTGGCCTAATTTTTTGAGTAGATCTCCTGACTGGTGGAGTACTCGACCTTGCTAGCATTGGCTTAGCTTTTTGCTGCATAACACTTCTCTAAGATCCAACAATATCTTCATTTAATATGTCCTCAAGTTCATTGCTTTCTTTTCCTACTTTGTAAATTTTGTAGCACATTTATTTGTATACATGGTCTTTTCATGTTTTTTTTATCTGATGATTTTTCTATTTTATCATCCCAAAAATGATATCTAAATTTATCAGCACCATAACTAATAAAAAAATATCTCTTAACTTTCACATCTTGCTTATTTCTATATGTAGGTACTATATGGATATAAAAAACAACAAAAAAATTTCAGATGGGAAAATAAATTTCCCACTCTAGACTTTCATTGGTAGTTTATTCTTTAATGGTACAGAGAATCCACGATTGATCAAATATGCTATTGTATTTATTGAATCCATCCAAAATGACTTCGGTAGACTATTGCGATGATTAATAACAATCTACGCTAGCAAGTGCACTATCAAGTAATAAAGTGTAAAGAGTATAACGTTGTCAATCCCATGAGAAATTAACTTAACTAAACTAATCTCAAAGGCTAATAGGAGATAATAAGATCGTGATAAAAGAAAATACAAAAACATTAAACAACAAAAAATAAATGATAACTAAACTATAATCTATTGACATCTAGGGTCCGTAGGATGTATTAAGATGATTAACAATAAATTTATTTAACTTGATATTGATTTAATCAAAGATAATTTAGTTCAACTTTTAAATTAAGAACATCTAATGTATGATCTCCCTTACGAGGTAAATCAACTATTCTTAATCTTAATAATATGAGAATACTCTAGTCGGCTCTACTCTCGATCCTACTTAGATTAGAATGCTATAAGCTATAATTTCTATACTACCAAATTGACCATTCAGGTCAACTTAGCAGACCACGCAACCTAATACTCCATCCTACACTACCAAATCGTCCACCCAAGTCTACTTGATAGATCATGCAATCTAATACTTTATCCGGCTCTATTAGATTACGACATGACTCGCTTAACAAAAAATCATCAATTAAGAGATTGATTAAACTACCAAGTTAATAATTAATTAATAATTCAACTAAAACTAATAAAAATTTTAAACATAACAATCATATTCTTAAAAGGTAAACAACCTATACTCAATACTAATGTTCTTAAATAAAGCCAAAATTTAAAACATAAAAACTAATTCGAAAGTGTTCAGATTACATAGATCATAAAGATAGAACCGACATGAAATATAATTGAAAGTACTCTCTCAAATGAAATCGTAAAATGTTACATGATCCTCGCCCGAGACATCTCATAAAAATCTTCTCGGTTATTCTTCAAGTTGCTCCCACGTTTTTATCTTTAAAACATGACCCTACCATCATCTCTTTAGGTTATAGAAGGCTTCTTTCTATTTATATAGGATTTGAATTTTCATGTGATTGGAGAACAAACGAAATTTCTTTTTATGAAAAATAAAAAAATTATGCCTTTGGTTATGGGAGCATAACCGAACAAAAAAATCTTTTATTGTCATCTTTGTATAAAATTATTACCAAGATTTTGTACACACATTTAAAATTATTTTTTCAACTTTTTCAAAAAAAAAAAGAAATAGAATTCTTAAAAAATGGTTACAGTGCAATTAAAAAGGAAGGGAAGTTTGTGCGCGGGCCAGCCCGCTGTGATGCATAATTACACAGTGGGAAAATAATTTAAAAAAATGAGAAAATTGTGTTCTTGGACTAAAAAATTTGATTTTTTTTCTAAATAATATGTGACTTATTTGTGGCATAAATATGCGCATGTCTTTTTATTATGCATTGTGTATAATTATTATGTCATAATAAGCGTAATATGTCATGTTAAAACATTTTTGAGTGTTTTCTTCGAGTTCTAGAATATTTGGTTATGCATAATTAGCATCTATGCATATGTGATTATATGGATTTTCATATTGTGTCATGTTATTATGTGAAATTGATAATATTCGATATTTATGAAATTATCATGTCACATTTTTTTAAGTATACGTGAAATGTACTTAATTAAAACTAATACAAAAAATAGCATATTATGTAATTTTGTATTCTTTAATAATTATGTGAATAATTAATATGATAATGGAAATTGTTTACAATGGACATGTATTGTTATTAGAAATTTTTTAAATAAAGAATATAAATATTGTATGACATATTATTTATGTGTATTAGTGTTACTATGCATACCTAAAATTTACATGAAAGTGTAATATTAATTGTCATACATTATATGTGAGTATGAAGTTAAAGTAAAATTTATTAACATATATTGCTACATGATGCAATAAGTGAAGTATATCACACGTAAAATAAATTTTCATATGAATTTGGTATTCATGCACATAATTATCTACTTAAAGTACAACTAAGCATGAAATTAATGTAAATTAACATGATAATTAAAATATGCACATTATATAAGTTGGACTATTGTGAATTGTTGCCTACCAAATGTAAGTTGTATAATTTTTTTGCCTCGAAAAATAGAAAACTCAAAATAGCAAATTCACCCTCAACCATATTTAAGATGTAAAATACATTGATTATAAACCCCATACTAAAAATTTTATAAATATTTATCAATTATATTTTTTTCTCATTCACAGATGTTAAAGGATATGTTAGGCGCTAATTAATGCCGTATGTATCCTTCACTGTATCATGCTTCTCTCTTGGAGAGAGGCCTTGTATGAGATCGGCCTCATAAGAAAATCCGATGCTAGAGAATTGGCACCAACATTAATTATTTAGATTATTAAGAAGAAACACATGCACGCTTCATTATGTTTCATATATCAAAGTAGCACTCCATGTCACATAGACCACCGTCTTTCTCTCCGGACACATGGTGCATAAGGTGATATAAATCTTGAGCAATAAAATCAAATATCTATTGCGATGTCCTCATAACTTCATGACAAGAAAGTTATAATTTCTGGTAATCTATTTTACTATAACTAACTGACTCTTCAATTCAAAGTGTAGTGATAAGAGAAGCACAACAATGACAGAAAATATCGTGTTTCGTATAAAGGGCTGCGTATAAGGAGTGGTTACTCCTAAATGTCGGTATACCCCTAAATGAGCGATTACCCCTATTCACAAGGGAAAATGTTGAAGTAAGTTTTAAAATTTATAAATCCTCTACACTATCAATACGAGAGTCACAAGTATATAGCGCATCATTGTAGTGCTTGAGGTTCGATTCATAGGGAAAAAGACTTTTGCAGAATTCGCAACCAGAATCGAAACGTGACTCTTTATTGAAAGCAAGAGATAACTTCGGATAACAAGAATAAAAAGAACTCTGACATATTTAAATGGTTACACTAATTCTTTTTATATGTTTTTCAATGTGTTAACGATAATGAGGAAAACACGATGAAGATAAGTAAAGAGGACTATCTAATGAGATTCGTGGGCTAAGGACTTGCGGGGGATGCTTTGGCTTAGGATTGATGTTTTTTTAATTTTGAGTTAGAGTAAAGATGTTAACTACCCGTAAACATGTGTATAAGAGCAACATTATAATAAATGTCATTGGGCTTTTCGGCGTACTCTCGTACTTGTCAATAGCTTAGTTTGTGCATATCAATGGAGTCATGGCCCCGGCTCAAGCAACACTCTCATGTCCGTAGGATGGGTAAACAATTTCAACTCTTTCTATTTTGATTGAGCACAATTCCACTTGAACTCGACCTACTAGGTTCTATAGAAGATAACTAAGAGTCAACTCGACCTCTCAGCTTGAGCTGAGCTCCGATTCTTGAAGATAACCCTTTTGGGTGAGAACCTTGGTCATCGATGAATGTGTAGAACAAATAGACTCGAGCGAATGATGTCTTATCCAACAATGGAATATGATCTTGGATAACCTCTCTAAGGTTGTGTGTTGGTTGATGAACATCGACCAGAACCAAGCAAAGTTCAGCAATCCCTATACGCGCACCGAGAGGCGGGACATGACTTCAATATTGAAAAGGGAATCGCGAGCTGCGTGTTTTCGGAGCCGATCTTGTTCAACTCCTTGTTTTGCACTATTGCATTTTTTAGCCTTTGTCCTCCTAATATTGGTGCGGCAACCTCTTACCCGAGAGGGAACTTTCATCCCTTGCGCTCGTGGAAGATCCGAGAGGGCACACGGTCGCAAGGTTACCTTTAGGCTATGTTTGGATAGATGAACAAAAGTTCCACTTGGTTCTTGGAACTTATTGAATGACGATTTCGTTCAAGCCGAGCGTTTGGAAAATTTCGACATGTATCAAAGTTTTTTCTTGATTTGATGTTTTGGGGCTGGAAAATGAGTGAATGTCAGCGTGGGATACGAGGCTGGTTCATGGCGCACGCATGAACTTGGACAGTTCCACCACTTTGCAAGAACTTTTCCAGCGGAATAAGAGCTCCCTCTCATATTGCTTTCAGGACGAGCTACAGGACTCGATCAACACACAGGTTTATGATAAGAGAACAAACAAGAAGAAATCATAAACCATTTCATTATGTATAAAAAAAGGGTTTTAAACAGATGAAAGTAAAACCAAAGAAAAGAAATAAGAGAGCCATCAAACATCCTAAGCTACTGATCCCCTAGCTTTATTTAGCGGCTGGTTTAGTTACAGACCATGTTCATCGTAGGTGACCAAGCACCATTCAAGTTTCCCACTTTTTCTCTCGTAATGCTTTTCCTTTTCACAAAAACTCTTGCTCTTTTTGCTCTCTCCCCTCCTCCCTCTCGAATTATGTTGTTGCCTCCTTATATAAACTTTCCTTCCTCTCTCCACTAGTCTTTTCTTTTCTTTCTACCCGTCCTCGCCTTGTCTTCGGCTGCTATCTTGTTCTCTCTACCTGTGTGGTCCTCTCCTCCACTATCTTTTTGCCCTTTTGGGATCTCCTCGCTTGCCGGGTCTAGAAGGATGGGGATGGATGTCCCCATAGTGAGAAGGATGCTTGTTGTTGGTTGTGTCGATCTCATGCATTGGAAGCAAAGCAGTCTTCCTTCCAAATTGTCATATGAAACCAGGAAGTTTCCATCCTTCCACCTATCAGTCGGTTGGTGATTCTTGCAAGGTCTAAGGCACAAATGGGGAGGCACAAATAAGATCCTTTTACAGAAATAATAAACTTTTGATGTGGAGACATGTAGCTTGTTGCATATATAGATAATTCATATAATTGGAGTTAAAATTTGTAGTCTTGTGGAACAAAATGCATGCTTTTCAATAATAGAAACATGTATATATTCTCCACATCACTAACTGTAACGCTCCCAAATCATCCTTGTCATGTGACAAGATTCAACATGAGGAATAAAACCAACTATGCAATGCTTTGACTAAAATCCTAGCTTTGTCTGGCTCTTTGATCAGAACAATATACAAGCAGAAGAGTTGTACAAATTATCGATGAAAATGACAATAAATACAGAAGTCCAAGAAAGTCTCTAATATAGATGATAATTCATAACATTGATGATCATCAAGAGTAGAGCGGAAGTCTAATAGATAAAACTAACTCAATGTAGCTATGACAAGGAAATATCTAATAACAATGAAAGAGAACACTTTAAGACACGTTGACATTCATGTGCATTGGATCATCACGAACATCATTAGTCGCTTGAGTTCATCCTTTATTGTTCTCATTATTTGCAGGATCAATTCAAGGGAAATAATAACTCGTAAGCTTCACAGGACAATAGATGAAATAATAAATCAGTGGATAAATTATAACAATAAAGAAGCATGGGGTCAGTATGATCATAATCAATATCACTAATGTGATAATCAATGAGAAGGAGAATATATGCCATGCTTGATAATAATCAATGGGATAGATCAATGCTATACTCTAGATGTTATCAATAAATAATCAATGGCTATGATCAATGTCGATGGAGTAAATCACTGTTATACTCTAGTTGAAATCAATAAGTAAATCAATGCAGTGCTCTGTGTGAAATCAATGTAAAAATTATATACTTCAATGCTCTAAATCAACCAATGGACATTTTGGTTACAATGAGGTGCCATGTATTTCATGAGGACAATGATTGTGCACATCACGGCAAGTCATTCTTGCTATAGGAAAGGGTATTCTGTTTTGTCACACGATGGAAAGAAATCGTGCAACGGGACATGTTTAAATACATGCCCTAATGATGCAAGGAACAATGATAAACCATGAGCTTTCGTCAATCCGTAACATGGTTACCTAAGCTTTTATTTTTATTAATTAATTAAGTTCTCATTTTCGTCTAGATTGGGACTTCAGATCATATAATATATTGCGATACTATGGGACAATATATTAGTGAAATCAAATGAATCATGTGTCATGAATCAGCATTAAAATAATAATAATAGATAAATAATAAGATACTGTTGGTCTCAAGACCATATTCTATGTATTTTGATTATAGCAAATAAGGAAGATGATGTACTAATTATTCTTAAAGTGATAGTGTGAACAAGTTTAACATTTTTCGAAGAAAAATAGCCGAAGTGTTTTATGCAGCAAAAACGGGTGACCGATATTATATCGATCGACTCTTATGGCAGATAATGGATGACCGAAATGAAAGATGGAGCGTCCGCTAATCACATAATAGAAGAAACTCTAAAACGGACGATCGATTTATAACCGGTCGACCGTTATTAAAGACAATGGACGACCGAAATGGAAGATGGAACGTCCGCTAATCACAGAAAGGATCAACCTCTAAAAACGGGCAACCGATCCACTATCGGTCAACCGTTATTGAAGATAGTGGACGACCGAAATGGAGGATGGAATGTCCGCTAATCACATAAAGGATCAACCTCTAAAAACGGGTGACCGATCTTAAAACGGTCGACCGTTATGAAGATAATGAACGACCGAAATGGAAGACTGGTTCGACCGCTAATCATAGAATGGACTGAACCTCAGAATCGGTCGACCGATCCACTTTCGGGCGACCGTTATGGAAGCAAGAACGGCTATAATTCTACTGCACAATGCGCAGCGTTACTGAGCGCAATTGTCCGAAGTCAGTCCATCATCGAGCTCAACTAATCCTATTAGAGACTCCAAACAAAAATTTTCTGCGTTCACAAGACTCGAATCCGAGATCTTGCTTAAGCGGAGAGAAGCCGCTTTGTTGATAAATTTTTTATCACACTTTTTTTATGGTACGGTATCTTTATTACATTACATTTGATTCGTGAAAATTGTAGGTCAATGGGGATTCAAAGCATATTTTTTTGTTAGAGTACTATCATACTAAATTAAAGATTAAAATAGTCTTGTAAGTGGATAAGTCACTAATTATGGTTTTAGCAATTTCAAACTAACAGATATATTTTTTATTAAACGGACAACCGATTTGGTAATGGGCGACTGCTGAAGAATTGACAGACAGAATAACGGCTAGTTACTGTGCAAAACGGACGACCGATGCTAAAACGGTCGACCGATTCAAAGCTGACAGCATAAGCTTTTTGAGTTACTTTACAACGGTCAAATTTTCAAGAGAAGCCTATAAAAGGGATCCAAAAGATTGAAGGAAGATCATCCAAGCAAGGCAAATCATTCTAGAGCTCCCTTCAAATCCAAAACATTTTTCTTGAGCCAAAGTTGCAAATCATCCCTTCCCTCTTCTAATTTCTTAGTGAGAATATTATTTGTAAAAAGAAAAGCCTTGGAGAGAATTCTTGTTTAGATAGTTTTTTAGAACTCATTGTAAGAAGAGGTGTGCCTTACCTCTTGAGCAAAGAAGAAGCCATTGTGGTGTAGAAAGGGTTATTCTCTCCCTATAAGGAAAGAGAAGACTAGCGAATGTCCGACGGTCTCAAGGTTGAGAAGTCGGAGCGGGGACGTAGGCCAAGGAGTTGGGTCGAACCTCGTCAACATATCGCGTCTTTCTCTTCTCTTGCTTCTCTTGTGCTTTTATTACCTATCCTTCACTTTCTTGTGATCGCATTCGCTCTAAATTTACTTCTACGTCTTTTTCAATTTTAAATTTTTATACACCAATTCACCCCTCCTCTTAGTGATTTCGATCCTACAGATACAACATGCTTCAGCAGAACTTGAGCCACGACTTGGGTGTGACCGGGGCCGATTTCACCAATGGTTGTTGCCTCGACCTAAGCCCGGGCCGAATCTACAGTGACTCATTATTTACATATCGGAACCCGAACTGAGTTAAGTGGAGCCCGGGCCAAATTTTGGTGGCGACGGCATCGGGGTGCCGGGGAGCTCGGGCTCAACGCCATGTTGCTCGGTGGTGTTTATACTCAAGTCGAGTTCTTTAAACCCGAGTTGTGTTTTGTGATTTCGACGAAATCGTGGTTGTGCCTTCACAATTTTCATGTGATTTCGTCAGAATAAATCTCTTAAAAGTGAAAGTACGTGCATGGACTATTCATGGTAGATAGAAGCAGGGGCGGACCCAAGTAGTGTCCTGGGGGGCCTTGGCCCCCCTAATTTTTTGAAAAATTATTAATATTATACATTAAAATGTGAATTTTGAGGTTAATGATCACATTTGACCCCCCTTAAAGTAATTGTAGTGTGATTAACTAACAATAACTTTTCTTTAGCATATTGGATTTTAGTCTGGCCCTCTCATTTTTTTGCCCCCCACAACCCCATTTTCTAGTCTGGGTTCGCCCCTGGATAGAAGACAATCCTATGGCTCTAAGTGGACTTTAAAATATGCAAATATATTGTTAAAATTAATGCAAAGGTTGATCCAACGATTCACTTATTTTTAAGCGCTTTCCATACGATTTTGGTCTATTCTTTTGGGTTTTTTTGTCTCGATTCCTTCGTCGGTAATCCCAGATGCTGCTGGCCATGCTATTTGAGGAAGAAACCGAGAGGAAAACAGTCAAGAAAATAGCAGCTAAAAATATTAGAAAAAGTGTCTGCTACTCATCACTTGATTGGCAGCTCTGATCTTGGGCTCGGGGTCGCCTCGCGCGGTCTTGTAGGATGGATGAGAAGAGGACCAAAATACAGGAAGTTATAGAAGTTTTATTTGTGAACAGAAGTTTACAATGATAAAGTTTGATGGTAACTTATTCCATATATGAACTTTTTTTATTTTATCTTCAACCAGATTTTTTTTATATGTTATGACGGGTGTCACACTAACAATTAGTTATGGGATAAATCATACTCCAACAAAATTTTTAATTGGAACATTTTTTTAGAGTTTTTTTTTTGTTATTTGCTATCGGGACCGTGATTCCTCCTAAATTTTCAATGCACAGTTGAATTAACGGATTAGAGGTTGTGTTTGGTTGGATTAAAAAAAAAATAGATGTGATGGATGAATTTTTGGTGGGTTTTAAATTAAAAATAATTATTATAATTATAAAGTGTAATTTTATTATTAATTAAAATAAAATTATAAAATAAAAAATTTTATGGGAAAAAATTGTTAAAAATATATTATTTAAATATAAAAGATCATTTTAAAATTAATTATATTTAATGAAATATTAAATTTTTTAATGAAATAATAAGTAATAAATAATATATCATTAATCCTTCATTAAAATTATTTTATATTTATTAAATTTTATTTTATGAAGAATATGGTGTGAGTGAAAAAAAGAAAAAATGAAAATGAATTTAAAAAAAGGAAACTGTCGCGTCAAAGAAAAAAAAGAGGGCAACAATTCCTGGTCTATAAAAAAAAGGTGGAATCGGGAAGGACGCCCTGGTTTTGCCCATTTTGTTTTCGTCTCGAAACTCAATTTCGAAAGGAGTTTACTAAATCGGACGGAACGATTACATTTCGATTCTGCAAACAAACGACGCTCTAAATAAGTTTTCTTAAACCATAGATATAAATGGCAAAAATTTTATGGTTTGACAAAATTATTTTTAATATTTTTTTTTCTTGTATCAAGTACATGGACCAAATTTTGTAACGAAAAAACATTACTGGCAGTTATAAATAGACGTGGCTGAAGATATTTCACATATCACATTCAGATATTTCCCATAAGCAATCACGAAAAGAACAAAGACCAAAAAAAAAAAAACCAAGAGAAAATTCGACAAGAAACCAAATCTCGTACACTGACTGGATATTCAAACGACAGCCAGCCGCCACCAAATCCAAACTACTCATGAGGTTGGTTGGTTGACGCACTACCCGACGTCATTATGTTTCTGCATGCCCCCGTTCCATTCTTGTGTGGTGTGGGGCCCCCACAGATGCCGGTCTGCTGTCTGGTTGTCACGGCGCCGCGTGCAAAGTTCCCATTTTTATCAAATCTTCCTTCCTTCTTCTCCTCCTCCTCCTCTTATAGAAATGATACAGAGAGAAGAATGAATAGATTTTGTTCCAGGTTCGGTGTGAAAGAACTCGTCCAACTTGTGCTGCGGCATCCTCCCCCGAGCTTGACGGATTCAGCTATCTGTGATACTTCCACCGCTTGAAGCCGGCGGCATCTTGCGGCTGGTGAAAGATTTGAGCTTTGGCAAAAAGAAAGGGGGGAAAAAGGTACAATAAGAGGTTTGATCTTTCTTTATCCTTCTACGTTACTGTTTGAGCTGCCATGCTGGAAACTACGAAAAGAAGTGCAGTGGTTAAACGTTGGGATGTGGTTGCACATCTGCCGATCAGGTTGAGCTGTTAATTAACGAGTTAACATGGTTGATGTGGTTGATTTGTGGTCTCTGTGTGTCCCTGTATGAAACAGGAAGCGTAGCATATCAGATGCTTGTTCATTTGGCTCCTTTATGAATTTGAGTATGTGGATCCGTGGCGGCATGTACATAATTCTTGTTTCTTACTTCTTAGATAGAAGAAAAGTAAATTTTTAATGAAGTGCAAAAATATCCAAATCGACCACTCCATGAGCGGATTATCTAGCATGCACCACAACTTTATTTAGGCTTAGTTAGTATGCCATGCTTTAGCATCTTCACGTGTCTGTAATTGCACTCCTCCGAAAAGTATCTTTCTTACTAACTTTGCAACTGAATGAAGTTACAAATTTATTGTGTTTCCACAGAATGCACAAATTTTAAGTACCCTGAGATGTATGCCATGTAGCATATGTAGAGTATTTCAACAGCAAGTCTGGACACACACCTTGAAGGCAGATATGGGATGCTCCTGCTTTGGTGGCACCTTCATCTCTAGTAAAAATCTTCGATATTCTGATGAAGGATCCAGCGGTAAAGATTTTGCTATGCATTCATGTTCAACATGCTTTTCTTCTTGGGGAAATCTGTTTGCAATTCATGTTCAACATGCTTTTCTTCTTGGGGAAATCTGTTTGCAATTCATGTTCAACATGCTTTTCTTCTTGGGGAAATCTGTTTGCAATGTTTCACAAATAGGTTAATTAATATTCTGCAGAGTTCTCGTAAGATTGATCAAACTCATTCCCTCTAGGAAGATGATCTTTTTTGTATACAATAAGAAGATAGCCTTTCGTCAATTATTACGTGTTGTGGAACCCTTTAACATGACATGCAGATTATCTCAGATTGTTCGTCTTGGTTTCAGTTTGGAGGTGCTAGACATAAACACAGTTTAGCCCGTAGCCCATAGGCTTAGCTAGTACATGTACCGAAGGTAAAAAGACGTCCATGGCTCAAGGAGTCAAAGTCCGATCCATGTCCACAGAACTTATCATAAGCGTCAGCTACATGAGCTGCATCACGCCAAATCAAAAGCACCTGAAGGCATATATGAGATGCTCCTGCAAGGGAGGTCCATCTCTTAGTCGTATTTCGGTAGCATTGATCATTTCATGAACCTTACTTGACATTAGATTTATAAATAAGATAACGTGATTATGACATATAATGCAATTCTTGAATCCATCTTGTTTATATTTTTATTTCCATTCATTCACTAGAGGAGCAATCCTATCTTTGGATCCAGTTTAGGCATCACAGAAGGTCATCATTGGTTGTCCCCTTAGGAAGGTTGCTTTCACTAGTAGTAAGTGGTAGTTATGGTTATCAAGAGGTGGCAGCCTCCACCTGTTTTCTAGCATTGCACTTTGGTCATTAACTACTAGGATGAGTATATCCAAAGGTGGCAGCCCCCACCGAGATTTTCTGGTCCACATTCCATCGCTAACGTTAAACTGTTAAACTGTTCTGCATACCCTTTAGGGTCATCTTTGACATAGCATTTGTCCCATTTTAGAAATAGATATTTTAAAATGTATTTAAGATTTAGATATCATGGAGACTGTTAGTATTTATTGTCTTTATTTCCTTTGTCCAGGATTTTTAGCTGAAAAGAACATAAAGTTCTTTACCTACGACGAGCTTAAATCAGCAACGGATAATTTCAATCCAAGAAACAAGTTAGGTCAGGGTGGTTTTGGAATAGTGTACAAGGTAAGAAAAAAGAAATGTTGAGTTTCTTTTTTATACCTCTACAAGAAAAACTTCTAGCTTTCGTTTTGAGCTTTCTGTCTCTTTTTTTTCCCAAATCAGACCTCTTCAGAATAACAGTTGTCTCAAATGTAAAGTTTTCTGAAGTATTTGAGAAATCATAACCTGAAGCTAATCTAGTCCTTTCCTTACGTGCTTGACTGAAATATGGAGTCCTAGAACTAGCAATTAAAATTTTTTCATCTATTCTATTTTGCTAATCATTTGTATTTATTACAGGGAACTCTTAGAGGTGGACTTGTTGCAGTAAAGGTTCTTTCAGCAGAATCCAGACAAGGAGTTAAGGAATTTTTGACAGAGATCAATGTTATCACAAATGTTAGACATCCAAATCTTGTTGAGCTGATTGGATGCTGTGTTGAGGGCACAACTCGTATTTTAGTATATGAGTATGTTCAGAACAATAGTCTGGATCGTGCATTACTTGGTAATTTCCATATTTTTGTCAAGGTTATTATCAGGAATATATTAGGTTTTATCGTGTGGATACAAACCTTAAAACTTGCAGGCTCAAATAGTGACAGAACCAAGCTGAATTGGAGCATCAGATCTTCTATATGTAAACACATTGCCAGAGGTCTTAAATATCTTCACGAGGAGCTTGAGCCTCCTATTGTGCACAGAGACATCAAAGCTAGCAATATTCTCCTTGGCCATAACTTTTCACCAAAAATTGGAGACTTTGGTTTGGCAAAACTTTTCCCTCATAATGTAACTCACATCAGTACACGTGTTGCTGGAACTACGTAAGATGCTTAATGTATTTGTTATGTTCCCTTTAGTAAATATAACTGTTGTAGTGAATTCAACTTCTTTTCATATTTTCTAATGTATCAATTCTTCTTGTGCCAATGATTTCCAAGAAATAAGTTGCACGTGGAACAGATATTGTTCTAGTTTTCATCACATGATCACACTTAAATTTGGTTCATAGCAAGCTCAGGTATTTTCTAATTTTTACACACAAGTAATTTAGTTCGAACAAAATGGGCATGTCGAAAAATAATATTTGCAGGATTGTCAATAAAATCAAAAGTTTGCTGAACATTGAAAAATAGAAAACTGGCACTTTGGTGTTTAAATGGTAGAAGAATTTCACTATCAGATAAGAAAATGTAAACCTAGGATACGTTTAGATGGTTCGAGTTGAGTGTGGCAGAAGAATCATTAATGAGCAAACGGTACTAGGGTTTTGGTTATTTTCACTTCTTGTCATATCAGTCACAGCGATTACCAATTAAGATATCTTTTAATGTAGACATGAATAAATTTTTGAATTGCTACCAATGCTATAAATGGTTTCTTTCTTCTGCTCAGATCAGATAAAGGTAGATTCATTACTCTTAGTGCCATGTATTTTGTTTCTTTATCCGATGAAGTCTCTTCTGCTACTAATATGTGGACATACATGATACAGAGGATATTTAGCACCTGAGTATGCCATGCATGGTCAGCTAACCAAGAAGGCTGATGTATATAGTTTCGGGGTCCTTGTTATTGAGATTATCAGTGGCAGAAGCAGTTCAAAAGCACATTGGCTCGACACGGAAAAGTTTCTCTTGGAATGGGTATGCTCTTATTTCTTCATGCCATTCATAGTTTACTTTATCCATGCAAATATTAATTTATATATTTTATATCTTCTTTATGATTTTGGCATGTTACCTTTCTTTTCTGTCTATCCTAAAATTGCTCTCAAAAAATGTCTTTTGATTTACAACTTGGCAACAATTGAAGTAAATTCATGGATCGATAGATAGTTTCAAATCATTTGAAATATGTTCTTTGTCATGATCTATTGTGGTGGGATACAAACAGGCATGGGAGCTTTACGGGGAAGGGAGGCTAAAGGAACTGGTAGAACCATCACTTGGAAGCTATCCAGAAGAAGAGGTGCTAAAATTCATTAAAGTGGCCCTCTTCTGCACCCAAGCCGCAGCTCCACGAAGGCCTGACATGAGGCAGGTTCTGGAGATGCTGAGCAAACCTGTCCGTCTGAACGACAAGGAATTGACTCCACCAGGTTATGTCGAAAATCCCACAAGAACAATTAGCAAGGACACGAAAGTAGCAACATACTCGATCAACTCAGCCAACATCAAGTTTGCCACAAACCCTGAAACATTTACAGAGATAATGCCAAGGTGAATGGGTAGCTAACTGAGCGGGAGTGCAGGAGGAGGAAGCTAAACTGGCATCTTAGTTGTTTCATGCAATGCAATTCTGACATGATTCAACATCCATGAGCAGCATGCAAACAACCTCGATCATAATTATTCCGCTGATTACGCACTATATAAAGTTAAGTCTGATTTATCCTGAAGGCTTCCTTCTGAATTGTCTGTGTCAGAAATGTATCTCACCAACCCCACCCACCCCACTGTCTGATTACTTGATAGTTCCATCATCAAATGCCAATTAAATGATCAATCGTCTATCTCGTTTGAACTTCCGGCCTGGGTTTGAATCTTGTTCAAATTCATTTAATTAAATGATCACATCATGCCTTGTTGGTTACTTTAGCCAAAGCCTCTGGCTGACTCACAGCTAGCAGGTTTCCACGAATTATCATTTTCAATTCATATAATGAATTTGAACAAACTTAATTATTTACTTTTTACCGAATAAGATGTTGATTACTATTTGTGCTCACTCGTATGGGGCGATGGTAACCTTTGCTTTGGAATTAAAAATGATACAAGTCCTATATGAACGCTTCAGATTTATACCCATAGATTTTATAAATTACAAGTTATTACATGACTATGTGAACGAAAATAAGATGAGTATTATCATTTAGTAAAAATGTAAAAATCTTAAAATACAACAATTTTTAATAAGTTGTCAATTTGAGAACACAAATCAGCATATATAATAAAGAATGTACTAGACTCCATCACTTGCTTTTAATTGTTATCTTCACCTTCTGCGCACCCTGCTCATATGACCTCTTTATTTTCAGTATGTGTTGAAATCCCCTTGTCCATTTTCTTGATGGTCGCTAACAAGTAAGAAAAGTCAACATCAGCTTCTTCTATGGGCTTTCTCCATATCTTCTTAAAACAGTTTAAAATTTATCGAGTAATGTGCATTTCTAAAACTCTTGCGGACGGCAACGACTAAAAATTTCTTCTTAAGGCGGTGAACCTTGTCGCCTAGCTGCGTTATAGAATAGTCCCTCCGGAAAGACCCCTTGAGAAAATCAAGAAATAATGGCATCTGTCGAGAGTGTACATGGAGTACTCCCTAATTCTCCTGAAACTCTAAGATCCTGTCGAGGAGTCTCAGCTCATTCTCAGTACTACAAACCCCTCTCAAACGAAGACTTGGCGACATCGTCGTGGATGCTAGTGGAACGAGTTTTTTCAAATCTTCTTGCCCCTCATCGCCCGAGGAAGAGCGGTCGTCATCCGTGGAGGCAGGTTGAGGCGACAAATGACGATGATGGTCCTCCTCCTCCGACGAGGGGCAAGAAGATTTGAAAAAACTCATTCCGTCATCTGAAACCAACATTGAGGATGAGGATGAGTTGAGACTCTTCGACGAGATCTCTTCGACGAGATCTTAGAATTTCAGGAGAATCAAGTAGTACTCCCTATACATTAGGGGAAGATTTAGGGGAAGCCCGTGGAAGGGGAGGCCGAGGTTGAGAGTGATGGTGACTTACTTGAGCGTCCATCAAGAAAATGGACAAGGGGATTCCAACACATCTCAGAGAGGGCTTGCTCCTCATTATCGTCGGAGGAGCCATTGTCCTCATCATCGTTGGAGTCGTCGTCGTCATCATCCTCGTTGTCATAGTCATGCTTGCTCCTTCTGGAGCTGGGTTGCTATTATGTCTCGGAAGCTACCAGCTAGAGAGAAGAAGAGGCCTCACTACTTGCAAGATTATGTAGCAAAATAAATAAGAGACCAGATGCAATTGTAAGGCAATGGCATACATAGACAGTGTAGACAACATTTAGTTAGCATGTACTGTGGGGAACATTTTAGCAACATTCAGTTACATGTACTATGGGGAACATTTTAACAGAGGAGAAATGAAATAAAAAGGGAAAGGAGGCGGGAGATGACTGGTTGGTTTTTATGCATCCATTGATACCATTAGGTTCTTCAAATGCAAAGGTTGTCATTGAATTTCCATCTTCCTCAGCTACATTATAAAATCTTAAGACGTTCAGTTTTGAAAATCCAACTTGACGAATCTTCTCCTGAAAACCTCGGAATCTCCAATTTAATGTTCCTCAAGGACCCACTTGCTATCCCAAAACTTTCTCTTCCTCAAGAATCCAATATCCCTCTATCATTGTTACCAGACTCATTTCTATGAGATATAGAATAATTTCTTGCAGACATCGAGTCTAGACGTTGAGTTAATTCGTCACATTTTGCACTTAACGCATGTCAATTCTCATTTGAATGTAAAACATGTTGTTCAAGAATATGTTGCAATTTACACCCCCTCCCCCTCTTTCCCTGCACGCGCCGACATTCCCTGTGCTGGCGTGTGGAGGAAAAGGGGTGGGGGTCGCCCCCCTCTCGGCCTTCATGTCGTCGGACGAAGGTCGACCCCCACTCTTTCTGACGCAACGTTAAGGATGAATTCAGTATAGAATTTAAATATAGCTAAGAGCAAACACTAGGCCCGATGAACGGTGTTCTATTGCACCGTGCAAGTATGCCTCTAATATGCTTGAAAGATCTGTAGAAAATAAACGTCGATGTCGCCAGTTCAAGCGGACGATAATCGACAAATAAAGTAGTAGGAATCCACCAGCACCTTAGAAGAAATTCAAGGCCAAGCTCGTGCGCACACGAACTCAGGAATTCAGAAAAGTCTGAACTAAAAATTTAATCAAAGAGATAATAATGTTCCCATTAACTCTTATAAGTCAAACTCCGCCTATATTTTATAACCGGTCCCAAGCCCGGATAAAGGAGGAGGGTTGTGTTAGGCCCCGACAGCCAACATAAAATCATGTCGAATCTTATGAACATGGATCAACGAATACTAATCGAGCGGAATGGCGTCGTATGATCCATGTAGCCGACCCCACCTAGTGGGATAAGGCTTTGTTGTTGTTGTTGTTGTAACTCTTATAAGTCAGGCCAATATATAGGGATTCCCATCTAGTAATACTATTAGCACTAGGACTCCTATAGCAAAAGGAAAACACAAAATAACAATCCTAATAGCATTAGGACTCCTAAGGAAAATAAACTAAAAAGAAAATAACATTCCTAACAACATTAGGACTCCTAACAGATTCTTCAAATCTGAATCAAATTAAGTTGATGACCACTAAAATTATATACAACAGCAGAATTCTCTCTTTTCTTCTCAACAAGATCTACATCAGGCTCCCCTGCTTGAAAAGAGCTCGACCCCGAGCTTGGTAATATCAAACCTGACGGATGGTACATAAAGAAATCTGAAACATTGAAGGTAGATAAAATTTCCAAGTCTGTTGGCAGGTCTATGATATAAGCATTATCATTGATACGCTTCAAAACTTTGCAATGACCAAACTTCTTGTTCATTAATTTATGATAAGAACCCTTGTTAGCGCGCTCCTTATACTTAGCATTAGATTCTCATATGATAAGAACCCTTGTTCATTAATTTATGATAAGAGCCTGGTATTAGATCAATATGATGTCGAATGTCTCGCATGGGAGGTAATACATCAGGTAATTCTTCAGGAGTGATGTCTTTGAATTTTGAAATTAAATTTTGGATTGCCTCTGTAGTGTGTTCTTGATCTGGAGGAACTTCCCCTATGCACATAAGTGCATAAGCCTTTCCACGGTCTTTTACCTCAGAAGTGAACTCATCTGCCTGTTCAATCAAGTAATCATTCTTCAAGCTATTTTCTTTAATTACTGAATCATGCTGTAATGGTAATAAAGAGATGCATTTTTCGTCTTTAGAAAACTTGTAGATGTTGTCTCTCCCTAGATGGGTTGCATTGACATCAAAATGTCAGGGACGACCCAAGATGATGTGGCTTGCATCCATATCCAATACATCACATGTGACCACATCCTTATAAATCTTGCCAATTGATAAAGATACCTTACATTGTGTAACTTCTTTGTTAGTGCCTTTACTAATCCAACTAACATTATATGGTGAAGGATGAGGTTCTGTTTTCAATTCCAATGTGTCCACCATTTTTTTTGAAACTATGTTTTCAGAGCTCCCACTATCAATAATGACTTTACAAAGTTTACCTTTCACTGTGCAACGGGTTTGGAATATTTCATGTCGCTGAGGGTCCTCTTCTTTCCTAGGTATTAATAATAGGCGTTGCACGACACTCGAGAAATGTTCTCCATCTTCATCAGCACATATTTCTTCTTCAATATCATATTCATCATTAGCCTCTTGATCATCAATTTTTTCTTCATCCTCTATTATTCGTGCTGAATGGAGTGCTGGACGTTGTGGGCACTCGTTGGATCGATGGCCTAATTGTCTACAACGATAGCAAACAATAGAATTGGACTTCTCATATGAGTTGAAAGTCATCTTAGCATTATCAGCACCCATAGGTTTTGATTTAGAGCTGGTTGGTAAGCTTTTGTCAGCACTTCCAACATTTTCAATTGCAGGAAGTTTAGATGAATTGCGTGCACTTGCCATCTTACTAGTCTCAGCAGAACGAAATTGTGCCTTGGCTCGTTCTAGTTGACGTTCAACAGTTTCTGCCAAGGTGATTGCAGTGGCCATGATGTTAGGAGTTTGCATTTCTACTTTATCTCTGATATTCGATCTCAAATCGTTTAAGTATCGAGCCACCTATTGTGGTTCTAGTTCAGCTAAGTTGTTGCGAGATGTTAGACGATCGAATTCCGCTGTATAATCCCGCACTAGCCTTCCACCATGTCTACAATTTTGCAACTGTTGATAAAGAATATGTTGATAGTTTGTTGGAAGATATCGATCTCACAACATTTGCTTCATTTTTCTCCAGCCCCATATTGATTGTTTATTTTTTTTGCACTCGCAAAGATTGAATTTGCTCCCACCATGCAGATGCCCCTCCTTTTAAGAGATATGTCACCAATTTTGCTTGCTTATATTCTGGGATTTCCATGTATTCAAAAAATCGTTCAACCTCCGAAATCCAATCCAAAAAGTCTTCAATGGGTAGATGACCATTGAAGTGAGGTAATTCCATCTTCATCCTAAAATCAGGTTATCCGTGTGCAAAATTTCTTCGTGGTTCAACAATTAATTCTTCTTCACTATCGTTGTCCACCGTGGCTGTTCGTTGTCGTCGATTTTCTTGGGTTGCTTCTGGTTGGACACGTGTGTGAATAGGACCTTGATTCGTAAGCAATTTTTCGATGGCAGCAGTAAGGAGATATACCTTTGCTTCTAATCCTTCAAACTCTTTTCTAGTTGGAATATCAGTCATGATCTCTTCCTCGCTCTGATACCATTTGACGCAGCGTTAAGGATGAATTTGGTATAGAAATTTAAATATAGCTAAGAGCAAACCCTAGGCCCGATGAACGGTGTTCTATTGCACTGTGCAAGTATGCCTCTAATATGCTTGAAAGATCTGCAGAAAACAAATGTCGATGTCGCCGGTTCAAGCGGACGATAATCGACAAATAAAGTAGCAGGAATCCACCAGCACTTTAGAAGAAATTCAAGGCCAAGATCGTACGCACACGAACTTAGAAATTCAGAAAAGTCTGAACTGAAAATTTAATCAAAGAGATAATAATGTTCCCCTTAACTCTTACAAGTCAGGCCAATATATAGGGATTCCCATCTAGCAATACTATTAGCACTAGGACTCCTATAGCAAAAGGAAAACACAAAATAACAATCCTAATAGCATTAGGACTCCTAAGAAAAATAAACTAAAAAGAAAATAACATTCCTAACAACATTAGGACTCCTAACAGATTCTTCAAATCTGAATCAAATTAAATTGTTGACCACTAGAATTTTGTACAGCAGCAAAATTCTCTCTTTTATTGTCAACAGGATCTACATCACTTTCCTACGTCGTCGTGCGCCGGGAAAGAGGGGTGATCGCCCCCCTTTGTCCGGCGAGACAAAGGTCGAGAGCGGGGGGCGACCCCCTCTCCTCTCTCTCCCCCTGCGCCAGCCGACACAAGGAAAGAGGCGTGCACAGGGAGAGAGATGGGGGTTCGCCGCCGGTCTTGACCTTCGCCGGAGGAAGGTCGCAGATAGATCTCTTTTTCGCACGAGGGTATTTTTGATTTTTCAAAAATGCGAAAAATGAAAGATAATCGAAAAGTTGACGAAATTAGATGGAAGGATTAAATTAAAAAAATCGTGATAGTTTAATGACTCAAAAAATGAAGTTCGTAGTTTATGATTAGATCTGAAAAATCGTGATAGTTTAAGGGTGGTTCCAAGAAATAACTCTTATTTTTATACTTATAAGTATTTAAAACAAAGAATCCCACTTCTAATTAAATTAGTTTTAACTTTTGAATTTAATCAACAAACTTTATTATAAGATATTTTTATTTTTTGAAAATTATGAAAATAATAATAGGTCATATACATGCTATTTTCCAGATGTATCATTGTTCTTATATAATTAATTTTTAAATAATATAATTATTTAAAAAATATAGGGGCCGGGAGGTTTCATAAAACCCTAATGTAAGGGCCGGAAGGTTTCATTGCTGCGGCGATCTCTCTGACGACCCGACGGCATTCCTCCCCGACGATCGTTCCACTTTTTTTTCCGGCATTCATCGCCGACGTGAATCTCCGAGGATCCTGCGACCTTCCTCTCGACGACTCTGAGCAGTTTTCTAGTTCCTTGGCCGACATTTCCGTCGGACGTTCCTCTCCGACGATCGAGCGCCCCGGTAGCCTCGCGCCCCTACTTCTCCAACATTCCTTCCTTTCCGGCCACAGCCCAACTGTTAGTGGCGTTCATCTCAGACAATTGCGCAGCCTCGGACGAGCTCCGTCTTGCGCCTCACCCATTGGCAGCTGCTCCCGTTCCCGCAGTTGAGTGACGGCAGACCCTCGACGCTCCTCGAAACGGTTCCTCTCCGACCATTTGCGTCTCTGGTGCATCCGCATCCCTTTGCTAATCTGTAAGTCGAACCCCCGCCTCCCTCTCACCCCTCGTCATTCCTCATTTTGTGTTCAAATTTGTGATTAGGTAAATTTATCGGTTCTTTGTGTCCATCGATCTCTTTGTTGCGGTGAGTATAACCCACCGTTCATAGTTGCATTTGTATTTGCAGTGCAAATGGAGCACTATCCCAACTGCTGGCTACTTAGATGGCATTCCTATTTTTGTTCACTTTCTTCCATGAGACATTGCCTGTGTTTGAGTTTATAATTATGGCCAGCTTTCCATTTTGATATTCCATGTTGCAGTTGTTGAGCTCATTCTTGGTTCTTTGAATTGATTTCTGTGGGGAATATGATGCTGTTCAATTATATGATATCTGTGCTCTCAGTTTTGTCTATTCTGTCGACTTTGATGTTCATATCAGTTTTTAATTCTAGTTCGTAACCATCACTTCGTGTTTAGTGTTTTTGTGATCCTCAGAGAAGCATAAATTTAACTTTTGTGCTTCTATCTTTCATTTTTATTTTTATTTTTCCTAAGTTGGATATATTTTGTAGTTTTCTGGGAGATGTATGGGAGACGAGCAACCCAACTCCTGAAGGAGCAAGCATGTAGCGAAGCTGGTCAAATCACAGTATACGATGTAAGTTATATTCCAATTTGAAATAAAGATGTTACGTCCTGCTACTTTGTCCAAAAGTTCACAAATTTGTATGACAGTGATAAGAACAATGAACTTGTTGAATGGTAACAATCTTTTAATCTACCTCTAAAAAAACAATCTTTTTAACTGACTTAGACTGCAACTGCTGATCTAAATTCTAGGATGTATCAAAACCTCTGAGTATATTGTTAACGAGTTCCAAGATGCATGGTTTTTTTTCTTCTTTTCCATGTTCTTGTTTGCATTTGGTCTAGATACCCACCTGAATGTGTGGCTGTTAATTCCAGGCTTTTTATCAGCTTTTGTGCTCTTGGTATTTTGGCTATCAAACTCAGTGCGTTTTGTATCCAAAGTAAAATAAAATTGGGTACATTCTATCAATTCAACTTCAACTTTTGGTTGTCATCCTTTTCTCTCTCAAAAAAAAAAAAATTCTCACTTGAAGTTTTCATGTCCTATGCAATCTTGTCGACCTTCGTTGATCTTTAACACTATGTTTGGATTGAGGTGAATGGAGGGTAAAGAGGGGGAGGGAAAAAAAATTTCCCCTTGTTTGGATAAAATTTTAGAGGAGGGGAATGGAGGGGAAAATCCATTTTTTTCCCCTCCATTCCCCTCCTTATGTGCTATTTTGTTTCAACCCCAAATTGGGGTCACACTTCCCTTCCCTCTCATTTCCTTCCCCCACATTCTCTTCCCTTCCCCTTAATGAGTGTTCATCCAAAAGCAAATTGTTTTTGTATACATTTGGACAAGCCATGCAACAGTTATTTTATATGTTTGAATATATACATCATGCATCATAGTTCCCTATTTTTGGCCTTCATCAATAATTATGTGATGTCCATAACCTTTGATATGAAATGGAATAAGCTAAATAACCGTGTCTTTCTAACATGATCCTTACTAAAATAGGGATTATCTGTAATGTGTTCTGCAATTATTCTTTGTTTGATTTCTGCATCAATCATTCAGTTTTTTCTTTCTATGGATGCAGAATGATGGATTTGATCAAGTTATCAAAGAATGCAATGAACACAACTCAAATCTACAAACGTTAATCAAGTAAAGTCCTTGCTTTTCCTTTTGTCAGATGTCAAAGTTGTCACCTGTACAGTGATTCTACATGTATATCCCATACTTTGTGATCATTATATTATCTATTGATAATCATGTAGCAATTTGTTACTCTTTAGGAAGTTTAGTGAGTATAAGTTCTTTTCAAACTTCAACTTGAGCTGTTTTCTTTTATATTAACCAGGAAAATTGAAGAAGAGAACTTAGACATCCAAACAACTAGAAATGAAGACCACTTTGGTGCCGTGATACATCATCTTTCCTTGATCCGCAATAAACGCTGCCTCATGTCTTACGTGTAAATATATAGTTCCAACTCCTTTTGCTATTATGTTAGCCTACATGTAAAATTTTGGCCTCATTTGGAATAACTTTCTGATAAATAGGTACAATAGAGCAGAAATCATTCAGAGTTTAAGGTGGAAAGTAGGCCCTGTGCTTCCACAAGAGATACAAGAGAAACTTAACTATTCAGAAGAAGAATATTTCAAAAATCACTCTGCATCTATAGAGTCCTATATGTCAGACTTGGATGTAGACTTGACTGTGGTATGATGGGTTTCTTAAGGTTGCTCAAATGTTTTATTACATTACTCACATATACACCAACTAAAAAAAAGAAGAAAAAGAAAGATATACCTTAGTTATTTTACTCATAATTCTTTTATGTATTTCCAGGATATGGTTCCTCCCAAGGATCCTTACATTCAGGTTAGAGTACTTGAGGATATTGGTGAAGTGTGCCTTGGTGATCATTCGATCACTCTCACAAGGCATTCACTACACTCTCTTAGGCGCACTGATGCTGAACAATTTATTTCTCAGGTATGTTCGAAATGTGCACTTCATACTTGCGTGTCTCTCATTTCAATTTGAAAGATATGCTTTGTACAATTGGCAGGGCTTGATGGAAGAATTTCTTGAATAGATGGGGGTCAAAATTCACTATGAAGGTAACTGCTTAATGGCTGATGCTCTTCGTTACCAAGAGAGGCAATGTCTTGGAAGCCCCTTGTCCATTTTCTGGATGGATGCTGACAAGTAAGGAAAGTCATCATCACTCTCAGCCTCAGCCTCTCTTTTCATGGGCTTCCTTCAGATCTTTTTAGACAGTTCAAAAATTGTCGAGTCATCTACATTTCTTAAACTCTTGTGGACGAAAGTAACTAAAAATTTTTCTAAAGGCGGCGAACCTTGTCACTTAATTGCATAATAGAATAGTCCCCCAGAAAGATCCCTTGAGGAAATTCAGCAATGCTGGCATTTGGTGAGAGTATACAGGGGTACTTCCTGATTTTCCTAAAACTAAGATCCCGCCGCTCATCCTCAGTGTTCCAAACCCTCTCAAATGGGGAATTGACGGCATCGTGGGTGTTGGTTTTGGATGGTAGATAGGATTTTCTAGATCTTCTTGCCCTGCGTCACTGGAGGAGCCGTCGTCAGTCATCTATTGTGTTGCCTCAGCTTTTGCCTCCACGGACGACGACGACAGCTCCTCCGGCGACGAGAGACACGAAGATCTAGAAAAACCCGTTCCACCATCTGAAATCAACGCTCACTGTAAAAGTTCTCGTTTGAGAGGGTTTGGAGTACTGAGGATGAGTTGAGACTCCTCGACGGGATCTTAGATTTTCAATTTTTCGTTCTCTATGAAGTACTATTGTAATCTTTGAACAGATATATGATATTCAATAAAGGTTTTGGATAATTAACATTCTAGCTAATCATCCTTTTTCCTCTAAAAAAAAGAGAATCACAACTCCTCGCTAGATGCCAGCATTGCTGAATTTCCTTAAGGGGTCTTTTTGGGGGGACTATTCTATAACATAGCTAGGCGACAAGGTTTGTTGTCTTAAGAAGAAATTTTTAGTCGCTACCGTATGCAAGAGTTTTAGAAATGCACATGACATGGCAATTTTTGAATTGTCTAAGAATATCTGGGGGAAGTCCATGGAGGGGGAGGCTGAGGTTGAGAGAGATATTGACTTTCTTTACTGGTCAGCATCCAAAAAATGGACAATGGACAATGGGATTTCAACACGTCTTGGAATAAAGGTCATATGAGTAGGAGAAGATGACAATCAAAAGAATGCGACAACAACTGGAGCTAGTGATGGAGTCCGTAAAGCCGGTAGTTGACTCTCTAGCTGCCATGGAATGAGATTGTTCTGTTATCTTTGATAGTATTTTGCTCTTTAATGTGAAAATAGTTGTTTATGTCTTGAAATCTTTTGATACCAAATTACATTGTGGATGGTAATTGTCGGTCTTTGATTTGCAAAATATGTAGGTGGTCCTTAAGTTTCTTTTACAAATTCCAACATTTGTCAGCATTTATGCGAGTTAGGTAGCTATATTTTTCGTTAATGGAGCTCATTTGTTTTCTTTCTATGGAAGCTCCATTCTGAAGTGCAATCTAATACATTGTGAATGTAAAGCGTAGTTTTCTAGCTTGACAATCTAGTACATTCTTTATTATGCTGATTTGTGTTCTCAAATTGACAACTTATTAAAAATTGTTGTATTTTAAGATTTTTGCACTTTTACTACTGATAATAATACTTATCTTGTTTTCATTCACATGGTCATGTAATAACTTGTAATTTATAAAATCTATGTATATAAGTCTGAAGAGTTTATATAGGACTTCTATCACTTTTAATTCCAAAGCAAAGGTTATCATCGCCCCATATGAGCGAGCACAAAAAATAATCAACATCTTATTCGGTAAAAAGTAAATAATTTTGTTCAAATTCACTATATGAATTCAAAATGATAACTCGAGGAAACTAACCAGTTAAAGGTGCTTAACGGATCGGACGGGCTCTTAATAAATTTGGTTTGATTGACTCGTTATTTTATCGAGCGGACATCGGGTTATTTAATAAGTGTCTAATTTTATCCATCCCGTTAAGTCTATCGGATCTTAACGGTCGGGTTGGCAATTAGATAGGTCGGGTTAGTCTATTAATATTTTTTTAAATTTTATTTATATCTTAAAAATTATCTATCTTATAATATGTAGTAAAAGGATATCATAATATGTTATTCCTTAAAATTTTTTTGTTGCCACTTCTGCAACTTCCAAGGTACAATTCGGTTTAGCATTCAAAGTTGAAACCAAGGTTGTAAGACCCGGACCGGACGTCGACCCGGATAGGTCTCCGGGTCAGGTTAGACCGATCGAACCGATTAACCCGGACGGTCGAACCAAATATTAATAAAATAATATAAAAAGATAAACTATAATACTTATATATTCGTATCAATAATTAATATATTTCTATATCAAAGTACATATGGTTAAATCATTTTAATTAAAGTTAAGAAATCAAATGTGACATATTTAACTATTGATATGAGTTTTATGTGATTTTAATGTATTCAATTATAATTTACAAATTCATATTTCTCAAATTCAACTATTAATATTTACTTAAACTAGAAAGATTATTGTAGTTTCTATTTTTTAATTTAATTAGGTAACTATTTTTTTCATATTTAATATTTGACATTTAAAAATATTATAAATTTTCTTATTAAAAAAATAATTTGATAAATGAGTGATGATAACTATTGTATAATATAAAATAACTTATTATTCAAATGAATAAACATAGCATAGTGGAATGTACACATTAAGTTGTTTAAGAGGTCATTGGTTCAAAACTTAATGGGCTCACATTTTTTTTAATATTTGAACCGGCCGGTTGCCCTAAAACCGGCGGTTCAGCAGTTTTATTCGGTTTTAGTTCGATTTTGACCGGTTCAAAACGGTTCAAATGTCAGTCCGATTTTAGGATCGAACCAAACCCGTCTCAAGTGGCGGTCGACGGTCGGACCGGCCGGTCCGGTCCGGTCCAAACAACCATGGTTGAAACACCATATTTTTTGTTGAAGTGTACCTTGACTCCTTGACTACTTGAGTTTTTCATACTTGCATGCAATAATTATGGAGTGGACTATTCTTACCTCAACTTAATAGATACATTATGTTGGGATGATTTCATACATGAGATTTAAATATCAAGATGATCTCATTGAATAGTCTCACATGAGCAAAATACGGAGGTGGTCATGAGTTTATATGTAGCTACTCTCTTCACATATTAAGACGTGTTTTAAATTCGTGCGGGCCAATAGGCCCAAAGCGAACAATATTTTGATTGGTTGGAGGTGTTACAGAATGGTATCAGAATCGACCTCGCATACTCATTTGAGCCGTGTGGAGAACATGGGCCGTGGGCCAACGCTGACCTCGCTCAACGAGGATGTTGAGCTTTTTATGAGGGGAAGATTGTAATGACCTAAGATAAATAAGATGGTCTTGATGCATGCAAAATATAACATATATTTAGCCACATATTCAATATCATTTCGAATTATTTTCTAATAGCATGCATCATTTTATGGGCTTAGTTACATTAATTTTACAAAAATAAAAATATATTCAAATGTTATATTTTATTATCTAGGAAATAAGAAAATTGAATTGCGAAGCCAACGGAAAAAAATCACACTCAAATCGGAGTTAAGACGGAATCAGAAAGTAGAAAACAGTGAAGCAAGGCTGAAATGTCACTTTAACGGGCCGTGAAGGAACCTTAATGGGCTGTGAAACTTATTAACATGTCATTTTTAGCCATCCTGAGTCATGGTCGTGAATAGGCTTTCACGGGTCGTGAAATTCATAATTTTTACACTGTAAGAGCCGTGAAAATCCTATAATAGGTTGCGAAAACTCATTTTTAATCCGATTCGAACTCTGTTTAGGCCGTTAAAATCATATTACAAGTCGTGACAGACCTCAGATTCGAGGTTTAAGTGAATCTTTGAAAGAATTTGAAGTGCATAAGGATTCCTACTCATACTATATGATCTTAGGATGATTTGGAAATATATTATGACCCAAATTTTGGAGTTTGACAAGGCTAAAATTTCAGAACTAATTCAGATTCGAATTTTCCTTAATTCACGTAGAAAAGATTTCTGTTTCTTCTTCAGTCACATGGAAACTTGAATCCCTATAAATAGAAGCCTTCTACGATTAGAGGAGATCATGCTAGGGGTTGCAACAAGAGTTTTAAAACCAAGAACGTGAGAGAATTCAGAAGACTTACCGAGAAGATTTCTGCACGATTGACTCGAGAAGAGGACCGGGCAACAGTTCATCGACATTTCTTATAGTACTCTCTGTTCTATTTTATGTTGGGATGATCTCATACTTACTCGATACATTATTCTATCTTTAGTAATTTGTACCCTTTAGTTTTATTTTTTGTTTAAGATTGATGTGAATTGTGTGGAATGTGATTAATGAATTGATTTATAGCATAGAATTGTAAATGCAACTAAATGATATATGGTGTAAACTTCTCACCTCACTAAACTGCAAGTGCAGTAAACCCGAATGTCGTATCCACAGTGATTTGAAACTAAAGATTCACTAACTAATCTAGATTAATCCTAAACTAAGTTAACTCTTTTTTGTATTTTTAAGTGACCGATATAACAAATATGAAATGTTCTCTTAGGAAAGTGGTTCATCTAATATTCTTTTATGGAATGGATTAGAACAACTTAGCAATACAAATCAAACCATATTCAACTTGTAAAAACTGCTCTCACAGTGCATTAAAGTTAGAACTAAGTATCATACTTTCATATGAATATTAGTTAGGTTGATTCAACATGGGTTTTCATTGATATTAGATTATCATGAAACCTCTAGCTCAATGCATAAATACAATCAAATCCACAACTAGTGCTGATGCTCTTGGTTTATCTCTAAACAACAAAGGAATCTAAAATCAACCTCTCGACTGTCATTCCAATACGAGATTCACATCAACAAAAGCAAATGGATCCATTCTCAACATGGATTACTTAGAACTAGGAAACCAACTCAACAGAAATCATAATTGAAATCAAAATCCAGAAACTAATTATTAATGTTCTTGATTCATTTCTGAATAACAAGAGAATTTAGAATCAACCTCTCACCTGCCATTACAAGATGAGATTCACATTAGCAAGAAGTAAAATGATGCATTCAGATCTTGACAAGGATAAAACTAGAAAATAAATGGTGATGCTCTTGACTCATTTCTGAGCAAGAAAGAATCAAACAATAACTTCTCAATTGTCACTAGAAAATAGGATTCACATCAACATAAAAGTGATTTGAAAACATTCAGAAATGCACTAACATCAATGGCAAAAGTGTTGTTCAATCATCCATCTATAAACAGAAATTAAATTACTATCCTATCCTAAGAGAGCTAAGATTTAGCTCCTCATAAGTGATGAAAATAATAGAAATTAGATGAGGAACAGAATCATAAACATCCTAAAATATAAAAGAAGAACAATCAACTCTAGCAAGAAAAACCCTCTGCCTCCACTCCAAATGGCTAGGAGAGAAGCCCCCTTTTTGCTCCTCAACATCCTACTTTTATAGGACACTATCATCACCATTTGATCATCATTAAAACCTTCCATTCACTCTATTTTTGCCACCTGTCTCTGGTCCTCTTTTCCTGCCAAAAGATTCTTCTTGCTTTTTGGCAGCCTGCAAACTTGTAGTTCCCTCTTTTTTCAGCAACAATACTTGTCTTTTTATCCTTGATTTGGTCTTACAACATCATGAACAGCAAGCATCAAACTCTCCAAATGAAAACTAGACAAATAAGAACTAAATCAATATATTATCCACCTCAAATGTGCAAATGTACGATAATATTATGCTGAGATGATAAATGCATGTAGATTATGCATAATTATCAGAATATGAACATTTCAGGGCTTATATGTACATGAATTAGGATGGAAAACAAGTAGAAATTTAGTATGATTAGCTAGTGATCAGAGACCATTGTAATAGTTTTATTAGATAAAGGCAAACTGTCAAACCTTATTTCATAATTGATTACATTTTAATTTTCTTTCGAATATGCATGCTATTATTAATATTTTTTCATAAATTAATTGCCTTCTATAGTTAGCTATCATCTTTGTAGGAGTAGTTACTTTTGATTGCATGATTTCTATGAAATTGATTCTTGACTTTTAAGTTCAAATATTGCATATCACAACTCGTATGATCCTTGGCGGAATATTAGTTGTGCGGTCTATTAATCATTTATCATAATATGGGTGATAATAATTTAGAGTTACATTTAATGTATCTTAATCTCATGTTTGATTAGATTATGATCCATGACGGAGTAGTCTTAATCTAATTTGAATTAAGATAGGTTCACGATCGTAGACGGAAATCAATAATTTGAGTAGATTGTAATCCGTCGTAAGAAACTAACTTGTAATATTTGGTCAATTCAATTTGTCTATAATTTCTTTTATCATCATAAGCTCCTACGCATCAGTAGATTAGATTAGATTAATTTAGTTTTAGTCTTTACTTTTCTATAATTTTATTTTCTACACATCTTTTTATCCAAAACCATGTTGTCTCCTATTAACCTCTGAAATTAGTTTAGTTAAATAAGTTAATTCCTCATGGGTTCAACACTCTACTCATTACACTTTATTACTTGAGCGACTAGTGCACCTACTAGCATTTAATTGTTACCAATTCTTGCATCAGGTCTCATTGAATAGTCTCACATGGCCAAAATGACGCGTTTTAAATTTATGCGGGTTCAAAGCCCAAAACGAATAATATCTTGATTGATCGAGAGGGGAGAAGGGAAGGTTTGTCATAGAATGGTATCATAACCAACTTCACGTGCTCACTTGAGCCATGTGAGAAATACGAACTATGGGTCAACACGGACCCCGCTCAACGAGGACTTTTGAGCCATTTATGATGGAAAGATTATAACGACTTGACGTCTAAGGACCAAGATGGTCTCATTGAATAGTCCCACATGGGCAAAACACGGAGATGGTCATGAGCTTATATGTAGCTACCCTCTTCACCTATCAAGACGCATTTTAAATTCGTGCGGGCCAATAGCCCAAAATGAACAATATCTTGATTGTGTCCAGAGGTGTTACAATTTCATATTAGTTAAAAGATTAATACACTAGAGGGAAAGAAAGTAAAACAAATTGGATTTGGAAACTATGGAAACATGTCTTACATGTATATATCTTAGTTTCCAGGAAGGTCAAAACACTAATTTGACTGTCAAAAACCATGGCCATCTTCTCAGTAGCAAGTTTGAAAGTTTTTCAAACCAGTATAATTAGGCCATTGTTATCTTATTGCCCAGGTTTCTTTAACTAAAGATTCATTTTTGGCTGGCTCTCGTAGTAGCTCGAGTTGGTGTTAGAAGCCACTAGTTCGAGTTTTGAAATTATCACGTTGGTAAGAAAATAAATTTATCACTGGGTTATCTTCTCGACTTCGAATTAGTCGGACACTAGTAATATAATACCCAAAAAATTTGAATGGACAAAAATACCCTTACGTAGAGAGGCAAATTGAGTCTTTTGGAAAAAGAGGAAAGAAAATATAAAGCCAAAAAATCAGAATTAAATTATTGGACTAAAACACCATCAAAAGTAAAGCTCTTATTGTTATAATTGTCATTTAGCAAACCCCTAAAAGTTGGGATGGTTGGGGACGATTTAGTCATTTGGAATGAGACAAAATAAGGAACCCTTAAACCCCAAGACCCTCTCTCATTTCTCTCATCCTCTCTCTCCCTCTCACTCAACCTCTTACCTTCTCCCCCCAAACCAGCCGAGCCCCATTCTCCCCCTCACAGCAACCCCCTCCTCTCTCATCCCCTCTCTCCCTCATTTGGCCGGCCAAGCAAGAAGGAAGGGGAGGCGGCCAATCAAAGAGGAGAGCTCCATTGGAAAGAAAGGAGGTCTAGAGGAAGGACCATACAGCTAGGAGAGAAGAAGAAGCTTTGGATTCAAAGGGTTTTTGGACATGAAACCTAGGTATGTAAGGGTGAATCCCTTCTAATCCATCAATCCCATGGATTAGGAGTATTGGCTCATGGTTTGATTAATGTTGCATGAATAGATTGTTTAGTAGATTCTTAGTTCTAGGAACATCTCTGCCCTAAATTCCATTGAGCATGTGTTCTCTTGATGTTAAGTTAATTTAAGATGCTAGTTATGTGTTCTAAGAGTTGGAAGCATGTTTATACATATTATGTCCAGATTTGATATGTCCTATTCAACCACGTTGTTTAGTAGGTTAAAATCGTGTATAATATATTGTTGGAAAGGTTTTGGAGTTTAGTTTCCAGAGGGTTTAGTTTCATCTCATCTGGATATGTGTGCTAAGAGTTAGATCAAAAGCATGGCTTACTGTCAAACTACCTTGGGTAGCAACGGGATAGATTTGGAAAATTCACCAAAATTAATTTTTATGTCATATAAGAACTAAATGTATGGAGTAAGTAGATGGGTCACCTTCCTACAGAACTTGGATTTGCCCCAAAAGGAGATGTCTATATGGAGATATTAATCATTTAGTACTCAACTGTCAAACTACCTAATGTGGTATCCATTTAGTCATTGTGAGAATTTATGAGAAGAATAATATATGGGAAAATTATATGTTGTTGCCCTAGAGGTCTATTGTGAAGATAAATTAGAATCAGTCAATTTAGTGACTTATGGAGTGGATTATGGACTTGGAAATGATAAGGTGTCAAATTTGTCCACCTTTGAAAACCATAGTTCCTTATCTCAATTTTATTGTTGTTTATGGATGTCAAACATATGGAACATGTTAGATGAGGTCCAGGATGACTATATGTGTGATTACATTCATGAATGATGGATTTCATCGTTGGTTTCGTTCTTTCTAAACTTAAATCGGTCGATCAGTTGAGAAGAGCGATCGATCGGTTCATAAGTGACAATGTGTTCAAAATGCTACTATTCTATTCGGTTGCAGAGTCGATTGATCGGACGGGCAACCGATTGTGAAATCGGAGTGCCACTATTTTAAACGATCGACCGGTCTAATGAGTGATCGATCGATCAGTGAGTTTTGTACATGCATGTAGCCACTATTCAAATCAGATGTGGCATCGACCGAACAAACGAACGACCTTCGGTGTGGTTTGCTACTATTTAAATTGTTCGACCGGTTTGGTGAATCGATGGACCGGTCCACATGGGTGAAACAACGATCGTAAGCCACTATTTTGATCGACCATGCGACCGATCGACCGGCCGACGAAAATATATAATTTTGCAAATTTAACTCTCTAATTTTCTTACCAATTGTTCACAAGTTTACATCATGATATGCCATGCCATGTTGTCATGCTTTTATTGATATGAATGCTATGCTATGTCATGGTATGTCTTATGCATGTATTGACATGTTTGTTGTGCTACTGACTCACATAGCTAGAATTCGATATTACATGCTAAGCTATAGGATTAAAATGAATTATATTAAAATTGAACACATTGTGGTTTAAGCTTGGCCCTCAATGAATCGAACTATTATTATGTATTGTATATACTCATGGACCCAGATACGAGATTATGCATGGATTGACATGACTTCGGGGTATCAATTGGGCTTGACTAGCCGCTCATGGCTTAAGGATAACCAAGTACCACAACATGTCGAAGGGTTCATCTAATATTAATTGCTAATGTTTGCTAATCCTAAAATCGGTAAAAAAATTACTTGAACCATAAATGGCTAGAATCAACATTGTTATCGTTCATGGACATTAAGTGTTAATGGAATCATTCATTAGCTAGCCATTTATTGATATCACATGGGCATTTAATGCAATGCAATCGAAGTTATCGTATGGAATTGAATTGTTTATGAATAATTTATGGATATATTTCATAGTGTTTCATTTATCATGTTTTATTGTTTCATTGCAAGTTATCGTTGTTAATTATGGCCCTTACATACAACTAATGAGAGGTGGGCCTCCTCGACATACAGGTTCATTCATATTGTCTTATGATTATGTCCTAGTCGACTCACGGGCTTTATTATGAATTATGTTGTATGTCCTCGTGTGATGAATGTTATAGAGTCGTTATGTTGTGAATTTCGAGTCACTTTTGTATTTGGGCTATCCTCTAAATATACTTTGATGCTATTGGGCTTAATGTTTTATGGCCCATCATACTTATCGCGTTCGCTATGTTTTCAAGTAGAATAGATTTTAATTGCTTTCGTTTTCTGCTGCATATTATTGTCATATATTTTATTGACTTTGGATCAACCATTGCATTGTCCATCGTGTAACGCACTTCGAGACCTGCTCACGACACATGTTAATTTCGGGAGCATTACAAGTAAACTCGGAAGCCGGCGAAAAAAAAAATCATTCTACCGATCCGACAGTTATGTAGAAATCAGAGTATTGACTTGGTGAAAATGAATACATTTAGGGCCTGTTTGACACCTTTTGAAAATTAAACTTCGTTTAAAATTTTCTGTGGGATTGATATTTTGCAAAAGAATAAATTCCTTAAGTTTATTTTACCATGGATGCTAATCTCAATGTGTTTGGATATCTTGTATTTTTTTTTTCACTAAGGCATTTTCTCAAACAGTTCAATGACAAAGTTGGGCCGGCAAACAACAAAAAGTTGTCTCATCTCGTAGAGGAGCCTTGTCCGGCGTGGTCATGATCAAGAATGTGGTTGAAGGGCAGTGGGGTCTGGGCGTTGGCCGTTGGATGCTTTCGTCGTCAGAGGAGAGGCGCTTGAGAGGAGTGAAGAACTTGAGGAGGATCGGTTCATTAGCTTGGGCGGAGAACGGCCGCAGAAGATGAAGGCGGCCACTGGCGACGGTGGAGGAGAGGAACGGAAGAGATGAAAATGGTTTGAGAAGAGATGTTATGAGAAAGGAGGAGGAGGTGCGGCGAAGGTGAGCAGATGCAGCGGGGTGATGCCATGGATGCAGTAGAGGAGGAGGCTTTGGAGCATAGAAGAAGTGGTGACGGTGGTGGTGTTAGCAGAGGAGGAGGTTGAAGGAGAAAGGTGACGTGTACAGAAGGGATTTGGAAGCAATAATATTTCTTTCCGTTGGATTTAGTCCCTTTCCTGCGGTTAAAAAACAAAACTTTTTTTACACCCAAACATCCATTTTGATAATTTTTCAATCATAGAAACACAACCGAGCCTATTACAATGGAACGAAGTGCATCCAAACGGGCCCTTAATCAGAAAAAAAATGGGAAATCAGTGCAGTCAAATTCCAGAGCGTAGCCGGAAGCATATAGATTGAATACTGCTGTCTGACTACTCTTGCATCAGAGGCTCTACATCACTGAGCTGCACTTCACTCTTTTGCCACCCTTTTCCGCTGACGAATAGCATTTCGATCTGCTCCAAGGTCGTGCCCTTGGTTTCGGGAACACACATGCATATGAAAATCACAGAGAGCATTGAAATTACCGAGAACATGAGGAAGGTCCCTGCCATGGTAAAGGCTCGGCACAAGGACAGGAAGGTCGTACCCACAAGCCCACTGCTCACTCTGTTCCCCCCGGCTCCAATTGCGGCTGCTTGAGCGCGCAGCCGCAGAGGGTAAATTTCAGAGCTCACCACCCAACTAACCGGCCCCATTCCAATGCCGAAGAATGCAACGTTTCCGCAAACGGAAAATACCGCAATGGTGGCAGCAGCGTGTCCTGAGATCATCTCATGTTCAAGCAATGAAAGAGCTACACCCAGAATGATCAAGCAAACAGTCATCCCAACGGTGCTGATGTAAAGTAAAGGCTTGCGGCCCGCTTTGTCGATCAGAGCGATCGCAACCAGCATGAGCAAAGTTTTTGTCAATCCAACAGCAACGGTGGCGGCGAGAAGTTTACCGTCGGAATCCATTCCTGCATGCTTGAATATTCTGGGGCTGTAGTACACTGTGGCGTCAATGCCTGTCAGCTGCTGGAAGCATTGGATGCCAACACCGGCGATCAGCATCCGGCGCAATGCAGGAGAAGGCCTGAGTAGTTCCGGCCAGACGGATCTTTCCTCACTAGCACCGCCGGCAGCAGCCAGTATTTCAGCCAGCCTCTGCTCCGCTTCTTCTTCGTTCTCATTTATCCTTATTAACACTGTTCGCGCTTCGTCCACCCTCTTCTGCACTACCAACCACCTCGGAGATTCTGGGATCACGAACAGTGCGAAACCGATGAAAATGGATGGGAGAACCCCGACGCCCAGCATTATTCTCCAGTTGATATGTTCCGAGAGGTCAGAGAAAACATAGTTTGATATGTAACCAAGTAGGATACCCAGGTTGATGAAAATCTCAGGGAAAGAAGTGAGTGTTCCTCGAGAAATAGCTGGAGATATCTCTGCAATGTACAATGGGGTCACCACGGCCCCGCATCCGATCCCCACTCCAGCTAGAAGCCTGCCTAACATTAATGCTTGAAAAGAAGGAGCCAAAGCCATGACAGCGGCACCAACCTGAAACACCACGGCAGACAAACCGATGGTCCATTTACGCCCGACGGCGTCAGATGTACTTCCAGCTGCTAAGCTGCCAACAATTGAAATGACGCTCAAACACCCGACCAGGACTTCCTGCTGCACTTCTGTTATGTTCAAGTCCCGCTGTATAAATATAATGCACCCGCTCATGACGCCCACATCTGCGAACACACACACCCACCCACCCACCCAAAGGACAATGTAATGTTTAACAATCTTTTTTTTTTTTTTCATATAGAAAGAACGCGGAATCAAAATCGGAAACTTGGAGAGAATTTTTCTGTCTCTCACCGTAACCGAGGAGAACGGAGTTGAGCGAAGCGAAGATCGAACAAGCGAGCACGTATCTTCTGCTCCAGCTCCACCGCCTCGAACTCGAAGCCTCCGCTGCGGGCACCTCCGCGCCGGTACCGGTCCTTCTATTCCACCCGAAGCGCTGGCCGAGCCTCGACGTGGCGACGCCGTGCCCGGCGGCGGCCATCGCCCCTGGGTCACCCAATCTCATCTCCCTTCTCCTCGCCGCTGTCGCGCCCGGGTGTTTTAGGCTGAGGAGAAAAGAGGCGCCCTTTTGAAGCGTTTCCAAACTGCTAATTTTTATCTTTCATAATTGTTTAATAAATTCTGCCAGCTTTTATCGCCAATTTCAATGGATAATTGACGCAACTAATCAAAATTATAAGTATTTATGGCACGATTAATGAACTATCATTAAATTATTAATAATAATAATAATAATTAGTAGCAGTATTTATTGTTGTTGTTATTTTTAGGACCATATGTCCATTTAACGAGGGAATTTAAGGTTGGGAGTCTCGGATGAATAATTTTCACTTTGAACACTGCAATGATATAACATATATTTGGTTTATAATTATGCACGATAATATTATTAATAAGTTTTAGTAAAAGAAGTTTAAGAAACCTTATTTTTTTTATATTTTTTTCCTTAAATATACAACTCACAAGTTCATAATTCGTCAACTATTAATATCCACTAGATGACGCGCGAAGGATATAGAATTAAACATAAATTTTGATTATAAAATAAAATATTTTATTTGATATAATTTTTATAGATTATCTAATTATTTTCTCGTATTAAAAGTTTATATACATAAAAATGTTATCATAAATTTAATTTATTTGAAATTATTTTTAAAATCTATTACATTCTCTTTCATTTTTAATTATTTTTTCTTTATCTCTGTCCCTTTAACTTTGTTACTTTGTTAACATCTATTACTTAATTTTTTTATGTTACTGATGTTATTTACATATGACAATATGGAAACACCATGATTTCTTCTTTCAAATTATATATCTTTCTAATTTGATATAATATATATATATCAATTTATATCTATATTATTTTAATAATAACATATCTTAGAGTTAAGTAAATACTATTATTTTTAATAATTTTAACAATGTCTATTATTTTCCTTTTTTATTTTATCTATTTCATTTTCTATGTGACAATGTAAAAATGTCATATTTGACATGCTATATGTATGTAAATATCTATAACATAAATAAATTAAATTATTATATATCATACTAAAATTTCTGTAAAATTTATTTAAATATTTTAAGCCTTTCATGTGGCTTAATGAAATAGTGCCATAGGTCAATTTCAACATTTCCATTTATTATATAATCATATATATATATATATATATATTGTAGTTAATTATATTTTGTTGTATATTTTTTTAAAAAATGTCCACCACACTGCATTCACTTCTTAATTAAGTATATTTTATAATAATTTTTTTAAAACATATACTTAATAGTTATAACTTTCTTCCAATTATCTATATAAATAATTATATATTTTTTTCATTCTTAAAAAATAATTAATATTATTTTTTTTATCACACATGGTCTAGTTTTAAAAAATAAATTATCTATATCATATTACATGGCTTCATGATAGGGTTACATCCAACTTTTAACTCTCTTTAAGGTGTGTGTATATATGCATATTATGTATGTATTAAATATAAATAATGATTGAAGTTAAATAATCTAATATAACTAAAAGCATCAAATATGTGAACATAAAGTGAGATATTATAGGGAATACAATGAGAGTATTGTTGAATATATTATTTAACTTCAAAATGATAGATACAAGAAGCCAAAAGCGATTCACGTCTTTGGATAATGAACAACGAAAAGTGATTTTTGAATGGGTAAAACAATTGAAATTTTCAAACAGATATGTATCAAACATATTTCATTATTTTAACATAAAAAAAAATACAAAGATTCGTGATATGGAGAGTCATGATTGTTATATTTTTTTGTACATGCTACTTCCAATTGCTTTAAGCAACTTTTGTCAAAGGTCATTTAAGAAACTTTAACAAAATTATCTATGTTCTTTAAAAAACTTTGTACATCCACCATCTACGAAGAAGATATGTCTCGGTTAGAATTTTCTATTGCGAAAGTATTTCTGTTGGGACAAAGTTTTAATGCCCTATAAAATTATATTTTGGTGATACAAACTTCGAAAAACTAAGAGTTATATGAAAAAGGTTAAATAGAAATAGACAACTTTATGAACTAGACTTTGATTGAATAATTGACTATAATCTCATTAGATTTTGGATGCATGATGACTATTAAAGTTGTATAATTCTGTTAGCCATCCATAGAATCGAAGATTATCTAATTTGGATAATCATGCAAAAAGTTATGTTCAAAATAGTGTAGTACGATCAATCTGTCGATCGAAGCAATGAAGTTAGTCGAGGCACTGGTCGATCGATCAGACGTACCGGTCGACCGGTCAATACACAAATTGTCCAGTTCAATGTCCAGACTATATCGGTCGATGCACCGTCCGACCGATTTGCTCAACGAATAAAATCCAAAATGATGAGACTATACCGTTCAACAGACCGGTCACTGTAGTCATTGAGGAAATCACACAATGGTCATGTAGACCGGTCGACTGGTCAGTGCGGTTGACCGGTCCCCGATTGAGATGAACAGTAATAACTATTTTTCAAGGAGAAAAATGTGAAAAAAAATTTGGACAAAATTTTCACATATAGAAGCCTATAAAAGTAGTGTCAAAGTCTGAAGCAAAGGCATCCATCCAAGCATTTAAGAAAAACTTCAAGTTATCAAGAAAATATCATTCTCTTGAAGTTATTATTCTAGTTTATCTTCTTTTTCTTTTCTCTTCTTGTGAGCATGATATTGTATAAGAGAGAAAGCATTGTTTAGAAAATTGAGTAAGCTCCCGTGTAAAAAAAGTTCCATATCTTACCTCTTGAGCAAGAGAAAAGATAAGCTTCATAGGAGGAGAGGTGTGTCTTATCCTCTAAGCGGAAAAAAAGTGGTTTGACGTAAAGGGTTCTTCCTTGCCCCATTTGGAAGGAATGAAGTGTTTAGTGAAATCTTTTATGGTCTCGAGGTCGAGAAGTCGGAGCAAGGACGTAGACCAAGGTGTGGTCGAACCTCGTCAACAACCAATGTGTTCTTTGTGTTTGATTTCTTTCTCCCTCTCCCTCTCGTTTTATTATGCTTGTGATTTGATTTGCATTAATATAGAGTTTAACGAATCAATTATAAATTTTCACGACGTATTTTGCGAAATCGATATTTCGAGTTTTAACACCAATTCACCTCCCCTCTTAGTGCCTTGGGATCCTACAATTGGTACCCGAGCAAGATTGTTTTTGTTTTTTAAGATTTAAACATCTTTAGAGCTATGAGATCAAATGGATTTAGTTTTTCCGAAGGTCAATCAATTAGTCATCCTCCGCTTTTTAATGCATCAAATTTCGCATATTAGAAAATTAGGATACAAACATACATTTGTTATATTGATATTGACATGTGGAATATTGTTAAAAAGGGTTATCATTTAAATGAAAAATTGCCTTCAGAATATACCGAAAGAGAAATTTTTTTATAAAAATTAATTGGAAAGCAAAAAATATTTTTTATTGTGCCTTGAATTCAGCAAAATTTAATTGGATTTCTAGTTGTGAAAGTGCAAATGAGATTTGGAAGAAATTCATTGTTACTTATGAAGGAACAAAGTTAAAGAATCTACATTAAATATTTTAAATCATCAATATGATTATTTTAAAATGCATAATAATGAATCTATAAATGAAATGGTTGTACGATTTAACGATATTGTGAATGACTTAGCCTCCTTGGGCGAGCCAAGAACTAAGCCCCGAAAATTGAAAACGTTCCTCAGGTCTCTCTCCTTCAAATGGCATACAAAGAGGACCGTGATGGAAGAAAAATATTTGAACAAGCTAGATTTTGATGATCTAATTGGTTCACTCTTTATCTATAAGATCGAAATCCAAGAAGAAGAAAAAGAAAATGCCCCCAAAAAGAAAATATTGGCATTGAAAGTAAATAAAAAGGAAGAAGACTCAAGTGAAGAAGAAGTAGACGAAAAGATATTAGTACGCTATACAAGAAAACTTGATAAATATTTCAAGTTGGTGAAAAATAAAGAGAATGAGAAGCCAAAGAAAAGATTACATAAACATCATTGAGAAAGAAACTCAAGTCTCACAAAGAATGACAAAGAAGAGACATTTCAGAAAGGGAAAAAGAAAAAGCTAAAGAGTAGTGAAGATTAATCAAATGACTTATCAAGCTCTTATAGTGAGGATGCTTACTTATGCTTAATGATACACAACGATGAGGTAACTTCTAACTCTTTAAATTCAAATAATGACTCATCAAGTTTTTCTGAAGAAGATATTTTATTTAATGTGCACAAAGAATTTTCCTTCTCTTATAAAAAGATATCTTACACTTAAAGAGGAAAATGAAAAATTATTACACGAGTTTAAAAAATTAAAAGAAGAAAAGGATACATATTTTGTGGAAAATGAAAATTTGAAAAATGAAATTGACTCTTTGAAAATTACACATGCATGTGAAATTGTAAAATTAGCATGTTTTTTAGAAAAAGTAAAGAAGGAAAATATTTTTTTGAAAAATTCACAAAATAATGATAAGGCCATTTTTTATGCAAAGAAAAGTAATTCTAGGAAATATTTTGGACATACTTATTGGAAATCTAAACATTCTTGTGATAAATTCTTAAAAAATTCACATATCACTTGTTTTGCATGTGGATTTCATGGTCATTATGCGTATCAATGCAAAGTAGGAAAACCATATTAAATGGAATGATATGAGTTCCAAAAGGAATCTTGACTAACAAAATTAGATCCAAAGAAGTTTGGGTACCGAAAGTTAAATAATTATTTTTCAGGTGTGCCTCACATGTAAAGCAAAGGACAAGCGTGAAGGCACAAAAGCCATGATAAAAGTATCATTTATTTTAAAATTATGAGCATCAGTTATACTCTTACATTTTTTAAAAAAATTACTTTATTATCACGATTCTTAAGTGTTGAGCCTACTTTTTTTATTTCTCACTCAAAAGTTCAAAGTTATCATTTCTTTGAAAGAAAAGAGGAACATATAAAATAGAAAAAGAAAAAATGGTCACAGTGATAGGGGGAGCATGTTAAAAAAACGTTTTGCCTTAAATATGATCTAGTAATTCTTTATTGTTAAAATCTTGATTATTTGATATATAATCCAACTTAATTTTGACATATCGTTAATATAATTGTTGTCTCAAAATTTTATACAATGTCTTGATCCTTTATCATATGAGACATGTTATACATTTGTTTTCATATTTTTCCATTATAAATTGGTCATGAATTTAGGTGGAGATATTTTTTAACTATCACATATATTATATATGAGTCAATTATTATGATTTGATATTCTGCATATTTCCTATATGACAAAAATGGGAGAATAAGTATTTTTTATGTTATGATTAAGGGGGAGTTACATATTATTACTTATATGCTTCATATGCAAATTACTTTTTGATGAAACAAAATGGGGAGAAATATAGGAGAAATATGATATGAATATAACTTTATATGAAAAGTACCTTACAAATAGTACTTATATGCATATCTATTTTTGTAAGGAAAACTTAAGTCTTAGGAGGAATAAAATTAATTTCACAATTTTATCACAACTTATATAATTTTCATATTTCTCGATTTGTCTTCATCAGAAAGGAGGAGATTGTTGGGGAAAAGTTTTAATGCCCTGTAAAATTATATTTTGATGATACAAATCTCAAAAAACTAAGAGTTATATGAAAAAGGTTAAATATAAATGGACAACTTTATGAACTCGACTTTGATTGAATAATTGACTATAATCTCATTAGATCTTGAATTGAATGATGAATATCAAAGTTGTAGAAAATTCAATTATCTATCCATAGAATTCAAGATGATCTAATTTGGATAACTATGTAGAAAGTTATGCTCAAAATAGTGCATGACAGTCAACATGTCGGTTGAAGCAATGAAGGCCGGTCGAGGCACCGGGGTCTGATCGGTCGACCAGTCAATACACAAGTTGCTCAGTTCAATGTCGAGACTATACCGATCGATAGACCAGTCAATGCATCGGTCGACCGATCAGCTCAACGGACAAAATCCCAAATGACGAGACTATACCGGTCGAAAGACCAGTCGATATCGATTGACTAGCTGTGGTCACTGAGGAAATCACGCAACGGTCATATAGACCGGTCGAGCGCACTGATGAGATGAATAGTAACAACTATTTTTCAAGGAGAAAAATAGAAAAAAAACTTTGACAAAATTTTCACATGTAGAAACCTATAAAAAGAGTGTCAAAGCATGAAGAAAAGACATCCATTCAAGCATTTAAGAAAAACTTCAAATTATCAAAAGAATATCATTCTCTTGAAGTTATTATTCTAGTTTCTCTTCTTTCTCTCTTCTTTTCTTGTGAGTATGATATTGTAAAAGAGAGAAATGATTGTTTAAAAAATTGAGTGAGCTCATGTGTAAAAGAGGTTCCATATCTTACCTCTTAAACGAGAAAAAAGATAAGCTTCATAGGAGCAGAGATGTGCCTTATCTTTCGAAGCGGAGAAAATGTGGTTTGATGTAAAGAGTTATTCCTTGCCTCATCTGGAACGGATGAAGTGTTTAGTGGAATCTCCAAAGGTCTCAAGGATGAGAAGTTGAAGCGAGGACGTAGATCAAGATGTGGTTGAACCTCGTCAACAATCACTGTATTCTTTGTGTTTGATTTCTTTCTCCCTCTCCCTCTCATTTTATTATGCTTGTGATTTGATTTGCATTAATTTAGAGTTTAGCGAATCGATTTTAAGTTTTCGTGACGTATTTTATGAAATTGATATTACAATTTTTGCCTTGGGATCCTATAATTTCCACCTTATTTCTTTAATGTGATGGATCAGTAGATCGTACATCTTCCATATGAAACAAAAATTATAAGCCAATTCAATATCGATGGATCTACTCATTCAAAATATGCATATTATATTTGAAAATAAAGACAAAGAATAACAAAAAAATTAAAGGTTTTATATGTGAAGCATATTTCATTGAAGATATGTCCAAATTCATTTGATTGTACTTTGATGGTGGTGGAGAATGACATATGAAAGTATCACAAGTAAGTGACAAAGGTATCAATCATGACATATGAAAGTATCAAAAATGATGATGGTGGTGGAGAATGAGACACTAACAGAAATAGTTTATCCATTTTCAATGACACAAAGCTATTTTGAGCGACAAAGGTTGTCTTTTTGGTAAAGGACACAAAGCTATTTTGAGCGACAAAGATCACACATTGGTTGGAAATTATGCGCTTGCAAATTATAACGAGATAGATTGTATCACAAGTAAGAATATTTATTTAATATATTATAAAGTTCGATAAAAATTATTACTATGTGATTTATTAAATGATAATATAAGAATTTAGGAAATTTGAAATTTTCAAAGAGGAATCAATCCTCTAGTTTCAAACGATGAATGAAAGTAAGAGACGAACATTTTACCTTGTGGTTGATAAGTAAAGTGAGAACTCTTTTCGAATGTTCACAAATATTGCTTTCTTTTATAAATTTTATTTGACTTCATCTTTCATCATTTTATAAGTTATCAATAGCTCAGTGATAGATTTAAAAATTTGAGATTTATGGACCGTACAAATAATGTTTCTAGTTTATGTGGCATAATAATTACTGGATAAAGATTATATGCTAAAGAATATAGCGTACAACATTTAACTATTAATAGCGATACATGTCTTCTAGAACACATGTACGATAATAACAAGTTAGATTACTATGTTATTATAGAAGAAATCGTAGAGTTGACCTATTTAGAAAAATTGAAAAAAGTCATGGTGCTAAATGTCATTGGTTTGATCCATAAAAAAGAAGTTAGAGTCGATAAAAAAAATTGGTGGATATTAAACCTCAATGATACTTTAATCATACGATTAATTCGTCTTGGCATAATAGTCACAACAAGTGTATTACACTAAGTATCTATCGAAAAAAAAATCAAGGATGAATGGTGTGCCATGTAAGGTGAGAAGTAGATAATTCTTAGAAAAATCAAACACGAAGACACGGGTGGTTGTTGACGAGGTTCGGCCACACCTTAGCCTACGTCCCCGATCTGACTTCTCGACCTCGAGACCGTCGAAGATTCCACTAATCTCTTCCTTTGTTCCAAATGGGGCAAGGAAGAAAGCCCTTTACACAATCACCTTTTTCTCCGCTTCGAGAGGCAAGACAACCTCTCCTAAGAAGCTAATATTTTCTCTCATTCAAGAGGTAAGATTTAGAACCACTTTTACACAGGAGCTCTCACAATCTTTCTGAAGAATAGTTTCTCTCTTTTACAATATAACACTCACAAGAAGAGAAGAGAGAAAGAAAGAAGGCTCTAAAATGATAACTTCAAGAGAAATGATCTCCTTTTGATTTCTTGAAGTTTTGCTTCAATGCTAGGATAGATGCTTTTGCTTCTGGCCTTGGCACTTCTTTTATAGGTTCTGGTATGTGGAAAATTCATACAGAATTAATTCCACATTTTTCTCCTCAAAATATAGCCATTACTGTTCATTTCAGTAATGGACCGGTCGACCGGCCTATATGACCGTTGCACTGATTTCTCCAGTTACCGCAGCTGGTCAGTCGACCGGACTATCGACCGGTGTCTCGACTGGTACAATCTCACAGTTTTGATTTGTAGCCGTTGAGTTGATCGGTCGACCGGTGCTTCGATCGGACTGTCGACCAGTACAGTCTCGCAATTTTCATTTGAGCAGTTTATGCCTTGATCTGTCGACCGGTACGGTCGACCGACCGGACTGTCTCGACCGGCCTTCATAGCTTCGATCGGCAAGTTGACCGCCCTGCACTATTTTGAGCATAACTTTCTATACAGTTATCCAAATTAGATGATCTTGAAGTCTATGAAAAGCTAAAGAATTCTCTATGATTTAGTGTTCACATTCATCCAAAACTAATAAGATCAGTGCCAATTATTTGGTGTGATGCATAAAGTTATCTCTTTTTCTTTAAACTTTTTAACATTTTATCTTTAATCATTCGAGATTTGTATCATCAAAATATAATTTAATATGTCATTAAAACTTAGATCCAACAATCTTCCCCTTTTGATGAAGGCAAACCAAAAAATATGAAAAATATATAAATTGCAAAAAAGTTGTAAAATTCTTGTAAAAATAATTTTACTCCCTCTAACACATAGCTTTCCTTACAATGATAGATATTCACATAAATATTAATTGTAAGGTACTCTTCATATAAAATGATATTCAGATCATATTTCTCCTATACTTCTCCCCCTTTTGTTTTTATCAAAAAGAATAATTTATATATATGAAGCATATAGAAACCATATGTAACCCCCCTTAATCAATTTTTAAAAAAACTAATTTATTCTTCCCCTTTTGTCATATAATAGACATGTAGAGTATTGCAAGATAACTCCCCCTAAATTTATGGTTATTTTATAATGGTAAAATGAAGACAATTTGATGGAATAAAAAAAATTCATGAATCAAAATATGGCATAAAACTTTGATACAACAATGATATTCATGATATATCAAAATAAATTTGAAGTTTTGACATTCTCCTCCTATCATTATGACCATTTTTTTTGTTCCTTTCTTTTCATTCAAAGAAATAGTCATTTTGAAATTTTTTGAATGAAATTAAAAAAATAGGCCTAATCGCTTAAGAAATATAAGAATGCAACCAATGATACTTTTACCATAATCTTTGTATCTTCACATTTTTAATTCCACTTGTCCTTTGTATGTGAGGCACACCTGCAAAAATGATTATGTAACATTTGGTACCCAAATTTCTTTGGGTCCTATTTTGTTAGATGTCGTTCCTTTCGGAACCCAAATTAAGTCATTTTGTGAAGATTTTCTTACTCTGCATTGATATGAAAAATGGCCATTAAATCCACATGTAATATGTGATTTTATATCATATGTACGATTAGATTTTCAATAAGAGTTTTCATGTCCAAAGTGTTTTCTAAGATTATTTTTTGTTACATGAGAAATAGCTATATTTTTAAAAGAGGAATTTTCCTCCTTTTCTTTTTCTAAAGAGCATGTTAGTTTTACAATTTTACATGCATGTGTAGCTTTCAAAGTTTCGATTTCAATTTTTAGATTTTCATTTTTCATAAAATATGTATCCTTTTCTACTTTTAATTTTTCAATCTCATTTTCCATAATGTGAAGATCATTTCTTAAGGTTTCATTATGAATTAGACATGCATCCCTTTCCTTTTTCAAAATATCAAAGTCATCTTTTATAATATGAAAGTCATTCATCAATTTTTTATTCTTCTTTTTAAGAATAAGATATTTTTCAATTAAGAAAGAGAATTCCTTATGTACGTCAAAATTGATATTATCATCCTCATTATCATTATCACTATTAGCACTAGAGCAATAAGAAGAGTTGGATGATACCTTATCATTATGTGCCATTAAGCATAGGTATGCATCCTCGCTGGACGAATTTGATGATTCACTTGATTCACCTTCACTTGACTCATCATGTCTTTTTTTCTTTCTTCTATGATATGTCTCTTCTTTGTGATTTTTGTATGATCTTCGGGTAGGTTTCACATTCTTTTCTTTCTCTTTCATCAATTTGAAATACTTATCGAGTTTTCTTGAGTAGAGAATGAGTCTCTTTTCGTCTACTTCTTCTTCACTCGAGTCATCTTCACTTTTGTTTGCTTTCAAACCCAATGTCTTCTTTTTGAGAGCATTTGATTCTTCTTCTTCTTATATTTCGATCTCATAGGTTAGAAGTGAACCAATTAGATCGTCAAAATTCAATTTGTTCAAATATTTTTCTTCGATCACCGTCCTTTTTATATGCCAACGGGATGAGAGAGACCTGAGAATTTTTTTCACTTTTTTGGGGTTAGTTCTCGGCTCACCCAAACAGGCTAAGCCATTCACAATATCATTAAATCGAGCAATCATATTATTTATAGATTCATTATCATACATTTTGAAAGAATCATATTGATGATTTAGAATATTCAATTTAGATTATTTAACTTTATCCGTTCTTTCATAAGTGGTAATAAGTTTCTTCCAAATTTCGGTTGCATTTTCACAACTAGAAATCCGATTAAAATCCGTTGAATCCAAAGCACAATAAAAAAAATATTTTTTGCTTTTCAATCCAATTTCGAAAAACCTTTCTGTCTTTCGTCATGTTTGGAAGGCAATTTTTCATGTAGGTAATAGTCTTTTTCGACAATATCCCACACGTTTATATCAATAGAACATATGTAGGATTGGATTCGAATTTTCCAATATCCAAAATTTGATGCATTTAAAATGGGAGGACGACATTGATTGTCCTTCGGCAAAAACAAATGCACTTGATTCCATGACTCTTAAGATTGTTAAATCTTAAAAAAAATAATTGAATCTTAAAAATGATTAAATCTAAAATGATTAGATCTGGAAACGTGAAGATTCAAAAGGTCAAAACAAGAGCAACCCGCTCTAATACCAATTGTAGGATCCCAAGGAGCATCAAGAGGGGGGTGAATTGGTGTTTAACTGAAAATGTCGATTTCATGAAATTCGTCGTAGAAGCATAAAACCGATTCTTAAAAACCTTTGCAATTCAGATTATAAACACAATATTAATGGGGAGAGAGAGTGAGAGAAATCAAACACGAAGACACGGGTGGTTGTTGACGAGGTTCGGCCACGCCTTAGCCTACGTCCTAGCTCCGACTTCTCGACCTCGAGACCGTCGGAGATTCCATTAATCCCTTTCTTTGTTCCAAATGGGGCAAGGAAGAAAGCCCTTTACACAATCACATTTTTCTCCGCTTTGAGAGGCAAGGCAACCTCTCCTCCTAGGAAGCTAATCTTTTCTCTCGCTCAAGAGGTAAGATTTGAAATCTCTTTTACACAGGAGCTCTCACAATTTTTCTGAAGAATAGTTTTTCTCTTTTACAATAGAATACTCACAAGAAGAGAAGAGAGAAAGAAAGAAGGCTCTAAAATGATAACTTCAAGAGAAATAATCTCCTTTTGATTTCTTGAAGTTTTGCTTCAATGCTAGGATAGATGCTTTTACTTCTGGCCTTGGCACTCCTTTTATAGGCTCTGGTATATGAAAAATTCGTTCAGAATTAATTTCATATTTTTCTCCTCAAAATATAACCATTACTGTTCATTTCAGTAATGGACTGGTCGATCGCATTTATTGATCGGTCGACCGGACTATATGACCGTTGCACTGATTTCTCCAGTTACCGTAGTTGGTCAGTCGACCGGACTATCGACCGATGTCTCGACTGGTATAGTCTCACAATTTTGATTTGTAGCCGTTGAGTTGATCGGTCCAGACTGTCGATCGGTACAGTCTCGTAATTTTCATTTGAACAGTTTATGTCTTGATCGGTCGACCGGTATCTCCGATTGATCGATCGGTATCTCCGATCGATCGACCGGACTGTCTCGACTGGCCTTCATAGCTTCGACCGATAAGTTGACCGTCCTGCATTATTTTGAGCATAATTTTCTGCACAGTTATCCAAATTAGATGATCTTAGAGTCTATGGAAAGCTAACATAATTCTCTACGACTTTGACATTCCACATTCATCCAAAACTAGTAAGATCAGTGCCAATTATTTAATCAAAATGTGGTGCATAAAGTTATCTCTTTTTCTTTAAATTTTTTAGCATTTTATCTTTAATCATTCGAGGTTTGTATCATCAAAATATAATTTAAATGTCATTAAAACTTAGATCCAACAGTAGTGAGATCAAGATGATAAAAAATAAATCAAAATATGAGAAAAGTGATTGAATCACAAAGTTATTTTAATAAACTATATAATTATATATTTTAACTAAATTTTAATAAACTATATAATTATATATTTTAACTTTATAAATTAAATATAATATCATGACACGAGCTTGATAATTTTGCCAAGTATAGACCGTTTGATCAAAACAAGAACATTCCTTTTGCAAGGACATGACTTGTGTCACTATATAAAGGAAACTAAGAGAATCATAAAGAGGGATTCCATTGGGAGAAGGGTCGGCCAATTGGAGAGGAAGTAGTAGAAGACAACTACAATGGAGAGCTTTAACATCACCGGTTGCAATTTCACCCTCCCATCTGTAGTGATTTGGTTAATGGAGCTATACTTTGATGTGTTATGTCTTGTACTATGCATGAACTTAATTACTTTTATCTACCAAACTAGTGTAGCTCACTTGCATGTTTAGATCTAAAATTTTCGGTCTCTAATTTTAATGGAAACACACAATTGTTTCTTTGACTCTTATTTTTAATACAATGTCCTAAAAACATTTATTTTGATTGTTATTTTAAGAGGTCGAGATTTTTAGTGCATATTTCTAATTCGTGTTGTTCCGATTAAAAGAGGGAGAGGGAGGCCAAGGCGGACACTTGGCGAACTAATAGAGCAAGATCTATTGGTGAATAATATACCGAAAGGTTTGGTTACTAATAGAGCGGAATGGCGTCGTATAATCCATGTAGCCGACCCCACCTAGTGGGATAAGGCTTTGTTGTTGTTGTTGTATTTCTAATTCGTGTTGTCAACAAGTAAGCACTTCGAGAGTGTTAATCTATTAGGATTTAGGCTAAGAGGTTACTATAATACCTTAGATTTTGAGTGAATGCAATTTGAACTATTTGCCCAAATTCTCATAAACTCCCCTATATAAAGGCCCAAATCCTCTTGTTAATCTCTTTTGTCCAATTTCTCATCTGGTGGCTAGGGCTTGAGGAAGGAGAAAGAGAAGAACAAGGAGGAGGAAAAAGAGGAAGAAAGAGGAGAAAGATCTAAGATCAAGGTATGTAAAGGGGATCCAAACCTCTCTCTCCTCTCTCTCCTCTCTCAATGATTTTTTATGATTGAATTGAGAGTTTAAGGACTCATAGTTCTCAAATTGGATTGTGTGAGGGCTATTTCATTGAAATCAATAGATTTATGCCATGAATAAAAATTTTAATTATATCTTTCATAGGGTTCATGTTTTTCATATGGTTCATGATTTAGGGATGAACTCTAGACCTTAGAAATTTCATAGATTTCTGTATTTTCAAATGTTCTTTTGATCCTAGAATGCCTAGGAAATGCACATGTTTTTTATTCTTATTGTAGTATATCATTTTCCCTAAATTTGGGATGAAAAGTCGTGTAAATATCGAGCTGGCGGCGGAGTTCGTGATGCAACCCGTCATGCCCGTGACATAAGGGAAAAAAGATCTGCCAAAATAAGTTCGGTCACGCCCGTAAAAAAAGTTGTCACGGCCGCGATGAAGCCTGTCATAATCGTGACGAAATCCATCACGCCCATGATAGAGGATGGAGAAATCGGATGAAATGAGCTCTGACACGACCGTGACACACACTATCATGACTGTGATAGAATCACAAGTTTTTAGGGCTTCTATCACGGCCGTGACGACCTGTTGACGGCCGTGATTGTTGCTAAAACCTTATATATCTTATTAAATGTTATTTTCAAGGTATTAATATTATGCAATGTTGATTGTTGATTGTATAAGAACGTAGATACACGTATATGCATGTTTCCCAAGTAACTAGGTTAAAATATGAAGATTGAGCGACGTAATTATTTGTTGATTGAAAAACATAATGAACATAGTTGTGGATGATGTTACATGTCGACCCTCTATGGCCCTTATCATATTTTTCTCCAGAATGATTGTTACATACATCGGCAATAGTATGTCATTCCGATGTCTCCATCGGGCGAGAGTTCTTTGGAATGATCGTTATATACATTGTCAACGGTGTATGCATTCCGATGTCACCTTCGGGTGAGAGCGGAGCGTCGTCTCCAAAGCTTAGCTAGCCTGTTGAGAGGACAACGACATAAATCCTAACTATCGTAAGATATAACGTTAATGAAAGGGCCAATGATCGAATGAATGGAAAGATGTTCCACGAAAATGAAAGTCCAACGGGTTATGAAGTTAAGGAATGTTATAGAAGCAATGGTTATGGTAAGTGAACATCACTTATATGCCTATGAATTGAATGGGACATTGTGATGAATGTCGTACTATATGTATGATGATGTGATTATATGTCTTTCATGCTATTGTTTATAAATCAATGATGATAGATTAATGTAAATGAATGACATGTAGATCTCATGTTTAGATCATGACATGCATATCGTTTACTTCGTTTATATAAAGATGATTCATATAATGTAGTATCCTGTTTAGGATCACATCGCATTATGTGGCCTTTATATGCTCTAACTACAAAATCCTGCACCCTGGATCCGTGAAGGTAACCAATGATTGGATAGATGACGGCTTAGCTCATTATAAGAAAGATTGCACATTGGCATAGGAGTTTTAGAGTCAAGTGTTGTTAAGTTTGTTAGACTATGATTTTAAAATGTTTCCTTGGATGGCATTTGAGTATGGTTTTAAGATGTTTTAATTGTTATTAGTGATGTTTTAAATTCTATAACAGTACTTGTATGCTTTCATAAAGTTTTTTGCATAATTAATTGAAAGACGATTTTATCTCATTAATGGTTTTATATTTCCGATGTATTAATATAAATCATATTTTATTTTGATTTATGTGATGGCAAACGGGCTAACACAACTTTGCCCTTGACATTTGGGTATGAAATTTCGGACTGTTATAGTTACTTCCTTCGATAATACTAATACATTAAGCTTTTATAATAATGAGTTTTTTAGAATTTTTGTATGAGAGAAATTATGTGCCGACGAATGCACTGAGAATTTAAAGCAATGCAGACTTTTATTAGATGAAAATAAAAGAGGATTACAAATTAATTTCATATTTCTATTTGGACCCAGGGAGTTTATATACTTCCTTTACAGTTAGGGTAAAATTTTTTAGATGGATTTTTAGTTGGGGTAGAATTTCGGGTAGGATTCAAGACATTATTAACAAATTTAAAGCATACCACACAAGAGATGTTGGTGCATTAATTGTTGATCTTCAAGCTAAAATATGTGAGAAGGTTCCTGAGAGGGATTACCTTCTCTAACATTAGCGTTAGCTATGAGAGTAGTTAGGTCAACTTTTAGTGATATTGTTGCAACTCGAGAATGTGTGTGTTAATCTCTAGACCCATGATGCATGGATGGATATAAATAAATGTGATTGTAGCGAAAGTGGTTCTGAGGTTGTTTCTCTTAATGATCTCTTCTCATTTTATTATTCACATATTATTGACTTTATTAATCTAGATAAATCACCCAAAATAATTAAAATTGACTAGTTTAGAATTTTGCTTCAGCAGTTCAATTAGTGGTAACTTGTTAATTAGGACATCTAGTTCTAACTTAGTGCTAACTTTTCTCCATAGATTTGATACTTGTAGTAATTTTGATTAGTGCAATATTTTTAAACTTATGGTCTATAATTCTAGTAGTAACACAATTGGTGATTAACACCCTTGCACATATATTTTCGAGTTATTTCCTTAGATCTCTCCTAAACTAACGCAATTTTTTGCATATGACCCTAATGTATGAACTCACCGTAGCGTTTCCCTAAATTATTCCATAATTTTCACTTTAATTCATTACTCTAGTTCTATTAACTTTCTTATTTAAAAATAATATATAATAAATATTTGAAAAATGAGGAGGAGGAGGGGGGAGCGTCTCCGGCGAGGGGGTCCGCACCGAAACAAAAGGGGTTGGAGGACGACGCCCCCCTTTCGATTCGCTCTATGATCTCACTAACCGGCGAGATCACAGAAGGGGGGTGTCACCCCCACTTTGATTCGCTCTGTGTTGCTATGTGATCTCACCGATAGGCGAGATTGCAAGGGGGGGAGGGGGCGGGGGGGGGGGGGGGGGGGGCACCCCCCTTTGATTCGAAGATCAATAAGACAACTTAAAAAAAATACTTTTCTTCTCTCAATTATGTTCACTTTCAAACTCAATTTTCTTCGATTTGTTCTGCGTCGCCATTCGCTTCGGTGAGAGGGGCAGCGACTCTCCTCTTTTTTTAATATTTATTATATACTACTTTAAAGTTTAAATATTAAAAGAGATGAGAGAATGATAGTTTAGTTATTTTAATAAATTAAGAAAAAATGAAAATAACGAGAAAGTTAATAGAATTAGACGGATGGAATATAGTGAAAATCATGAAATAATTTAGGAAGACGCCACACATTAAGATTAGATGTGAAAAATCACGATGGTTTAGGAAAAGTCTAAGAAAATACCCCTATATTTTCACACACCTGATGTAGGAATAGGCTCAATAGTGAAAGTCACTGACATATTATTTATTTGCACCCATATTACATTACATCAAAATAATTCAGTGGCAATATCACAGTCCAACACATCTCAATCACCTTACATATTTATTTGTTCTAAATTTTTTACAACATTTATTTTTTTTAAAACTAATAGATGTGCATGTTAAAATTAAGTTAATAAACCTTTAAGCAATGTATTTTTTATTTTGAAAAGTATGATTATACACTTGATTATGTCTTTATGTTAAAAGTGTACTTCTGTTTTACATCACCTATCTAAATTAGCTTAATATAGATAAATATTTTAAATGGAGTTTTGACCGAAAACAATAGTATTTAGGAGATAAAGATTTTCATTTGATTATTATTATTTAGATATAAAATAACTTTTTCTTATTCTATCTGCTATTTTTGAACAAAATAGCCCCGAGTGATCAGGGAATACGATAATAAAAAAAGAAAAAAAAACTAAGAATTGTATATATTTAATAAACTTTCAATTATTTTTCTAAAACTTATAAGTATTATTATTTATTTAAATTTAAATAAACATATAGAATTATAATTAAAGATGAGATATAGTGATATATGTGATTTTCGCATTCTGGGTCTTGGCTTGGTCACGGGAATCCAAGTCAAGTGCGTTGGAACGAACCAGAAATAAAAAAAAGTCCATGAGGAATTGGATTCGAAGTTTTTGGTGGCTGCCTTCCGACGAAGACTTGGGAAGATTGGATTCGGTCACGGGGTGATCGAGTTGTCGCCTGTCCCGAATCGATCGCCTCTACAAAATTTTTCCTCCTCTTCTCGTTCAATCCGATTTGACGTGTATTTTGAGGTTCTAGTTTCGGTTTTCGGTGTAATCAGTGAGTGATTTGGTTCTTTTTTCGGTGGTATTTCTTCGTTTTTCGTTTACAATTTATGATTAGCTTGCGCCCTTGTGGAGAGCTTGTGTATTCTTCAATTTTACATAAACTGACGTTTCATATATTGATTAATATCAAAAGCAAAAACAAAACAAAAAAAAAATGCCAAGAAAATAAATTCAGAAAAGATGGAACTTTTGGAAAGTTTTGCTAGTTTTCCTTCATATGTAGTAGAACGATGCTGTCGAAGGATTGTAATTTACAACTTAGGGATTTTTTTCTCTGTCATGGTCCTTCGACCGTAGCAGTATCGAGAATTTGATAGGGTTGCATAAGATACGATGATGTAAAAGCACTGTCCTTGAGTTGGATTGCTAAAGCTGTTATTTTGCAGTTCTTAGTTCATGGCGATGATGAGTTTGTGCCTCTGTGGAGACCTTGTGTATTCTACGATTTTGGATGAGTTGTGGTTTATCATCTTGATAATATACAGAGTTAACGGGATAAAGTTCAGAAAAGGAATTTTGGGAAGTTTTTGCTTGTTTTTTGTTCGCACGCAGAAGGACCCAAAAGATTTGCAACTTTACATGCAGCTTAAGGGTTTTTGTTATGGTTTTCTAAGGGCAACATCATGTGAGAGTTCAACAGATTTGCATTAAATTAAGATGATAGAACTCATTACCCTCATTGCTAGACGAATGTCTTTTCATATGAGTGCAAATGCTAAGATGATAATTGCCAAGGAATTAATAACTATTGCTGTGGATCTTGACATTGATGCGACTGAAGCTCTAAATTTAGTGTAGGGACATTGTAAGCAATGTTGTCAAACACGTAAAATGGAGACTCGACACAAGGGTCGGAAAAACTCGTAAATCGTGAACATGCAACACGACAAAGCCGATTTTATTAGATTATTTTTTAATATTAAATGTATATATTAATATATAATAATATATACAAATCATGATATTAGTAGTGAGATGCAAATTATCTTTGAACTTATAAATACAAAATGTAATATTACATGTCCAAATTTCTAATTTTAACATCACATTTCATGATATTCATACCTATTTAATTATATATATATATATTAATTCATGACCTTAACAAATTGTAATAATAACATAATAACATCAATATAATTCATTCATGAAAAATTAACACATCAATAAATAATTTTCATTATTAATATATAAAAATTAACACTAACAAATTCAGAATATTAAAAGCAATTGATGATTCCACTTTATTAAGCAAATATTAACCATAGTAGAGATATAAAAATGTTTTAAATTTATAACATAATAGAAAATAAAAAAGGTAGCCAAGACTCTTGTCCACCAATGGGGAGAGAACTATTGGGTTCGTGGAAAAAAAAAAAAAAGGAAGCTGCTTCGATTTGTAGAGAGAAAGGGAGCGTGAGAGAAGAGAAAAGGGAGCGTGAGAGAAAAGAGAAAAGGGAGGAAAAAAACATATTCCCGTGCGTGAAGAGAAAGGGAGAGGAAGAGGGCGGAAAAGAGAAAGGGCGAAGAGGGGAGAAAGAGAAAGGGGGAGGGTACGGGAAGAGAAAGGGAAAGGGAGAGGGAGAGGGAGAGGGAGAGGGGAGAGGGAGAGGGAGAGGGAGAGAAAGAGAAAGCGAGAGAGGGAGAGGGGAGGAAAAGAGAAAGGGCGAGAGAGAACGAGGGGAGAAAGAGAAAGGGAGAGGGAGAGAAAGAGAAAGCACGAGAGAGGGAGGGGGAGGAACCTGTTAGGTCAGTGGCGGCCGCATTAGGACAGCAGCGCGGCGGCGGAAGCAGCGAGAGCAAACGGCGGCGACATCAGCAGTGAGCGGCGACAGCAGGACAGCAGTGGTGCCGGCGACAGCAGCAGTGAGTGGCGGCAACAGGACAGCAGTGGTGGCGGCGACAGGGCACAGCGGCAGACACAAACAAAAAGGAAGAGATGAGTGCCCATCACGTTTATAAAACATAAAAAAAAAGGTATTGTGGGATCGGTGGAGTCGTGCGTCTCCACCGATCTTACGGGTCAGCACGCGATTCTACCGCGTCCTGGCCAAAAACGTTTCCAGGCGAAATCGAGCACGAATTGCAAAGGTGAAGAAGGAAAATCGTACGTACGCTTTTACGAGTTAACACGCGTTTTTGACAACACTGATTGTAAGGGTATCCAAGTATGCAAATTTTCTGATAAAGCATGATTCTCTCCACCTAAAACTTAGTCCTTTTTTTCTAATTTCTTTGCTTGAATTACAACTCACGTATTCTTCTACTCTTAGGCATTTTTCTTTGTCATCTGTTGAACATTCATCTCTTAGACTCTTACTCTTTCTTTTGTTATTAGGAATATGACTGAGGGACTGGGTTATGGATCTGAACGCCATAGTAGTTACAATTTCTATGATATTTATGAGGACTACGATAATCCTGACTTCAAAGGTAAATTTATTTCACTTAGACATAGCAGCAACTTTGTTTTGTCATATCTCAAATTTGTGTTATTAGAGTTCACAGACTGCTATGCCACACAAACATTTTTTTTTATTTTCTTCATAGTTTTCTTGTTGGATTCTATCTGGTTCCGGCCTTTCTAGTTGACGTTACATCTAGATGATGATTCAATGTCTTTCAAATGTTTTATCGATTGCATGTAGCCATACCCTTAGGAATCAACGTGGAATCAGATACCGGGGACAAGAACTTTCTTCAGATGTGAGAATAGAATCTGTTCTTGATGAAATGATTTCCAACGGTCCAACCAGTAAGTAGGTTGATTGAATATTATACCTACAGGCTTAATCAAAATCTTGTCCTTTCTGTGGTCTAGTTGGGTCAAAACAATGCATGTATCTTTGAACTTATTATGGTGGTAGCTGAAAAACTGGTGCGAAAGTGGATGAAAATCTAGTTTTGAGCTGTGATATGTACATGTAAATCTGTAACCAAAAACCATCAATTATGTATCCAAACAGCGGCGTCCAATGCCTGTAGCCTTCCTGTGGTCAATTTGGTCACATCAAAATGGGACAACATTAAAAGTTGAAAGATCTTATGTGGAGAATGTGATTTTGATGGCACAGCACTGGACAGGGCAGTGGAGACAGCGCATGAAGTTTACTTCTTTGATGTAATCATGTATTGAAAGATCTTATCATGTATTATAAATTTCATCAATAAAGTTGGATGATTGAAGTGCATGGCAAACATCCTTTACACTTTCAAAAAATAGTACATATAGATCAGCAAAAAATCAATAAAATGCATAGTTAGTCTTTGTAACCAATCTTTTCAATGCTTGTTTTTTCTCATTCATATGGGCTATATCTGGATCCAAAGAAATACTGTTTTATGTAAGGGGGCTAGATGGTATGTGGAAAATGCCATCAACCATGTTAGATCTTTGCTTAGAGACTAGGGTGATCACATGAGTTGAGAGCTTTTGATTGTAACATCATGGAATTTCTTTACAATTTTCCTTTGAATAAATATGGATGACTCAAATTGGCTCAAATAGTCATCCTTTACCACCACACCCCCCATCCACCCACCCACCCCCACCCCACTCTTCTCATAAGAACAAAATGCTCTACTAGGATCTTATTTGTTTCATACTATTTCTCTCTCAAAAAAAATATTTGATTGCTATCTTGAATTTTCATTTAGGCATAATTGCTGAACAAATAATTTAGAAAAAACAACATCTATCTCATTGAAACACTGCTTTTATCATCACTGATGCAGGAAACACATCTAAGTTACATTTGCCATCAAGTACAACTGGAACTTGGCAGTGCCTCATTTGCACATATGAGAATGAACAAAATTCATTGTCTTGTGATATTTGTGGAGTTTCGCTGGATTCTTCAGGAAAAGTTTATCATATTGAATTGGAAGAAGGTATAGCCTTCCTCGATCCATGATTGTCCTGTTGGTAGTATCCTATATGCACATACTTCCTTTTTTGAGGAGCACCGATTGGGATAATAGCATTGTAGTAACTCTACCCTGTTATAAAATGGTTCTTACTGCAGTTCATGGACAGAGTGAAGAATGTGGAGTGTCTATCATGGCTAAGTCTCTTTTTCACCCATCATCTAAAAGAGATGTCAAAGTAGGCGTAATCAAGGAGAGCCTCCTAGAAAATGAAACCAGCATATCGTGCAAAAAAGGTGATGACTTATCAAGTTTCAATCATTGGCAAAAAATATTCTCAACTCCTTGTAGTTACCCCAAAAATATAGGTATGTCACGTCCCTTGGAATCATCCGTGGTACTTTAATTTTCTGTCCAGTGCTAACAATTTAATTCTTCTTAGTTCATACATATATATCTTTTAAACAAGATAGTTCATTCATAATCATATTAGTTAATAGCAGGTGGTAGATTTCTGATATGTGTACTTGCTCTGTTTGTAACAGTTCCTTTCAAGTTCGATACACCGTCTCCAGATGATATAGTTTCCACCGGGAAGCGATCTTCAAGAGATTTCTCGAAAGGTTGGTTCGCAGCACTTCTGCCTATGTTCATATCCATTCTCAAACATGATTTCTTATGATGCTTTCTTCTCTGTGGTAGATTTCACTTGTGATCTTTTATATTCTCCAAACGCAATCCAGATAAGACATATTGCTAAATGTTCATATCTTTAGTTGAAGTTCGTTCCTTTTCTTTTGTAGGATCGGAATTTACCCTTTCAAAATCTTCTGAAACTTCATCTAAAGTTGGTGGGAAGAAGAGCAATGGAAAGCTTTTTCTTGAAGATGAAGCTTCCGAAGACGCTTTTGCCACTGCTTCTAGAGGCAGTAATATCAATGAGAATGAGAATAGCAATACAAATGGTAGCAAGGATGGAATCCAAAAGTTAACTAGAAATTTAGGCAAGTTAAAGATGGATAAGCCCTCTGCTAATAGTAGAATCAGAAAGGTTAAGCTAAATGTGCAATACAAGCAGGAAAAATGGATTACTCCTGTTGAAGAAGGAACCATGAACCAGTTGAATCTTGCAATTGTAAGGGGACTTTTTTTAGTTTGGTGCCAATAATATTCTGCATTGTTTGTCAAGTCAATTTGGTATTGATGTGTTGTACATTTTCACATGGCATAACATCTTAATGTCCAACTAGGTAGGTCATGTGGATTCTGGGAAATCCTCTTTATGTGGAAGGCTGTTGCAACTTTTTGGGCAAATTTCTAAGAAAGACATGCATAAATATGAGAAGGAATCAAAAGAAAAGGTACCCTGTGCATTGTGAAGTTATCCTCGAGAATTACTGGCTAATTTTGGTTTTAAGTTAATCAGCGAACAGGATTTTAAGTGCCTATTTTCTTTAGTTTTTGTTATTCTCAACATGACACCGTCGGTTGACTGATTTCATGTAATTATCGTAATGGTAGGGAAAAGGGTCATTTGCTTATGCATGGGCCATGGATGAAAGTGCTGAAGAGAGAGAAAGGGGAATAACTATGACAGTGGCTGTGGCATATTTTGCCACCAAAAAATATCGTGTGGTATTGCTGGACTCCCCAGGTCATAAAGATTTCGTTCCAAGCATGATATCAGGTGTAACACAAGCAGATGCTGCTGTTCTGGTTATAGATGCTTCCTTAGGTTCTTTTGAAGCAGGCATGGGTGGGAATGATATTGGGCAAACAAAAGAACATGCTCAGCTAATTAGGAGCTTTGGCGTTGAGCAAATTATTGTTGCAGTAAATAAAATGGATCTAGTGGAATTTTCCCAGGACAGGTTTGTGGATATAAAGTTGCAGCTTGGTCATTTCCTCCGGTCTTGTGGGTTCAAGGAATCGTTGTTGACGTGGATTCCTTTGAGTGCAATCGAAAATCAAAATTTAATCAGAGCTGCTTCTGACATACGTCTATCTTCATGGTAAGTTTGTTGTTATTCGATATGCTTCTGTGTCAGCATTCTGTGAGAGTGCTTTATGCTTTTTAGGTTGCGTATTTTCATTCTGACAGTAGTTCTCTCTAGCAAGAGGCATCTTTGGCCCCCTACAAAAGAAATAAAAATGGCATCTTTGATATTTCCTTAAGAGAGTGGAGATCATGAATGTGATTTGGTAAGATAATGTTAAAACTTATGTTCCCATTATCAAGGCACAGTCTGTAGAAGCCATGTTGATTTATTTCTATAGCATGCTAATCATGATTTAACCAAGGTAGACTTTGATTACTTACTTTTGTTATCTGAGATATAGTTGGTTCATTTCTTGTTTTAATGCTAAAAATGTAATTTACAGGTATGAAGGATGTTGTCTTCTGGATGCAATTGATTCTTTGCAACCTCCTAATCGGGATGTTACAAAACCTCTTCTTCTACCTATTTGTGATGTTCTTACCAGACAGTCACTGGGGCAAGTGGCAATTTGTGGTAAGATAGAAGTTGGAGCCATTCAAACTGGTTCAAAGGTAATTATTCTCTTCTAGCAATTTCTTTTTTCTGACGAAGCTCTTCTAGCATTTTATGCATGTGTAATTACCAGCTATTTTCTGCATTAAAATTGAGATCTTCAATTGAAGCTATCAGCTAAACATCACAATGACCAAAGTTGAGATGGCTACAGTCGTGTTGATGGCTGAAGTATCAGTTGTTACCATGAACAGTATTTTCTTATTATAAAGTTCCATTTCTTATGAAACAGTCAAGATAACTACAGTTAATTTCATATGATTGTACTTTCTTTTAGATTTAGTTAATGTTCCTGTCTGGCTATTAGTAGCAATCCACTTGGCAGATCTTTGAATGTTGGTCATGTCTCCACTAACACTGGACCCTCTCTCAAACAACTCTGAGCTCCAAAAATATATGAGCTTGCACATGTGATGATTTTTTTTAAATACATGTCATATTGTTTCAGGTTCTAGTTATGCCTTCGGGGGAAATAGGTACCATTCGCACTATAGAGAGAGATTCCAGCTCTTGCAGTTTCGCAAGAGCAGGTGACAATGTGTCTCTTGGTTTGCATGGCATTGATGCAGGTTCTTTGTCACGTGGTGGGGTGATATGCCATCCAGATTTTCCTGTTTCTGTCACATCTACTTTGGAGCTTAAGATTTTAGTTCTTGACACAAAGACACCCATTTTGATTGGTTCTCAGGTAATTGAACAATACACTTTTCCTTATTTCCAAGGTGTCATAGTATGAGAGCAAAAATGATATGTAGGTCGAGCTGCACATACATCACTCGAAGGAGGTCGCGAGAGTCGTCAAACTAATATCACTACTGGATCAGAAAACTGGAAAGGTCTCTAAAAGCCAGCCACGTATGCTTAAAGCTCGACAAAGTGCTTTGATAGAGGTAAGGAAAACTTGCATGTATGCAGGTCACTTCATTGGGTTTATTAACTTGTTATGATTTCAGTCTCTATGTTAAACTTGCAATATGAAGTGAGAAATGATCACTGTATGTTGTTTCCTTTTGTTCCAGGTGGTACTTGATGGAGAAGTTTGTGTGGAAGAATTTTTAAGCTGTCGTACATTGGGAAGAGTAATTCTACGACACTCTGGCAATACTATTGCTGTGGGCATTGTGACGCGTATACTTGAGCAGGAGTTTTGAAGTCTCATGAAGCACTTTCACTTCATCCGCCGCATGAGTGTGGTAATGCTTGCAACTTATTGCATCGCGTTGTGCTTTCAAAAGTTTCTATAATTATCACAACTCACTGGAGATACAGTTCATGTCAATAAAGTACCATAAAAAAGTCATTTCTATAAGTATGAATTGTTGCCCTTAAATCTACCATCCTGAAAATCTGTCACTACTAAGTACATGTCTAGATTCAAGATTCAACTTAATCAACCATTGGAACTTCATAGGGTTGATTATTTTTCTTTATAACCTTTTAGATAAGAAATGCCATTATATTTTCGACGTTGATGGTGGGGTGGTTCCTCACTGCATGCGCAGGCGGAAGAAACATTTCAAGATCTGAAAGGGACCCCACGGTCCCCAACCACTGAAACAAATTATGAGCCTCTGAAGGATCCTGCCATTGGCGACTTGTTGCTCTGGGTCACTGCAAAGCTTCTTTCTCTCATCTGGGTCTGGGCCAGTCCATCAAGGTATGCAAGGCTCGATGTAAATTTACAGACGTAGATCAAAAGTTTGGAAAATAATTTATCTTTTCCATTTTTAGTTGTGTTGCGAAAAGATCAAGTAAATTAATTACTTTCTATATGTATGAACTAGAAAATTATTTTAGCCAAAGTTTATATATGGTTTTGACAAACAGATAATATATTTTTTTATATTTGACAAATACCTAAAGTAAATTGCTGAAATGAATAGGGATGGCCGACATGTTCAAATGCCTAATTCATGTATCGCATCCAAAAATTTTTGGATACTCTCTAGTTCTTGTCTTGGTGTCGTGATAAAAAGATCACTATTGGTTCTCAAGGGCAAATAGTTGTTTCTTCTCATTTTTAAGGTACATTATTTTATAAGGACAACCCTAAGTTCACGTTATGTATATATTGCTTTACTTCTGATTGATTTTGTTTTCTCTCTTGTACATATTGGCTGTAGAAAAAAGGTCAAGGTGGTAGACTTATCACAGCTGAAATAATATAAAATAGTACAAAACCTCCTCCATTATTTGTTAATAATAACACTTAACTACTAAAAGCTGCATTTGACCAGATTTCTACAGACTGCCTTCAAATGTGTTCTAGTATCATGCATGCATCAAAGACTGGAGTTCTATGTTTTTTTTTCTTTAATTATTCAAATATTTTGTTATTGGATAGATACTAACTTCAATTTTTCTTAACAATATTTTTTATATATAGTTATGATATTTTTTTTAAAAAAATATTGAATATTTACTAATTTAATTATTTTTTATATGTATTTTGTACCTTTTTTGGCGCGTGCAAGTGCCCGAGGGTACTAATTTTATAGCTTTGGATTATGACAATATGCAATATGCAAAGTTTCCCTTCCAAAGAATAAAAAATAATTTTTTATATATGTGTATATGCACAGAGCATGTGGCACTCTATAATGAATCACATATTACATTAATTTAAAATAGAATTTTTGAATATAAGAAGCAGATGTAACAATTACCATGTGTCACCATTTAATGAAATCATGTGTTATTTAAATTATTTTTTAATAAAATGTTTTATATTATATTAGTTATAATAGTTAAATAAAATAAAATAAAATATATTCATTATATATAAACAATTTTTGAGGTGCATGTTAAATAATAGTATGACATCTTCAAAATTTATCAATGAAAATTATCACACAATTGTCTTCTAAATAAATATTAAATAGCTATTCCGCAAAGAATCTCAACAATAGCTATTCCGTTTTTTTTTAAATTATATTGGTTATGGTTGGATAAATAAAATAAATTATACTAATTATTTAATCCTAACAATACTTTGAGATGTATTACTTATTTAAACTCAATTTAAGATCCACCAAATAAAAAAACATAGAAAACTTAAGTTTACAAGAAGGAATGTGTGAAATAAATGGGGTCCACTCATGACCCCGTCAAAGGTCCACGTACGCTACTTAAATAAAAAAAAAATTAAAATAAACTTTAATACCTTTTGTTGGTTTTAAAAAAGTCTCATCAATGTTAAATATATGTTCATAACTAAATTACAATAATAATTCTCAATATATTAAAATTAGAAAAATGACAATCTACATGTATAGCTATCTTATACATATAATTATGCATTATGAAATCAGGAAAAATATTTTATATTATTTCAAATTAATACTATATTATTTTTAGTATGAACTCTTTATGTAAATAAATATCTGTATATAATTGAAATCAGAAGTAAAATATGCCACATGACACTTCCTCTTATATCCAATAAATATAATAAAAAAGGCATAAAAATTTCATTACTTATTTAAATATTATACATTTGACGTTTACCATATTTCTAAATATTATACAGAATTATCAAAATTATTTATGATAATAAATCATAAATAACTAAAATTAATAAAAAAATAAATCTATATCTATATATTTATTTTATGTAATATAACGTTAAAAATAGTCATATAATTATATCTAATATAATAGTGCAAATATATATATATATATATTCATATTTCATATATAATTAAAATGTATGTAATGTGGAACTCTCTCATGAATTCGTATAATAATAATAATAATAATACTTATTTAGATTGACTCATAGATGAATAAGAGGCTCATCGCCTAAATATTAAAATAAAAAATATTAGATATATTTAATTACGAGTACATAAATGAGGCATTAAAAATCTATAGATAAAATATTAAAAAGAATAATTATATTTGTGTAATTATTAGTATTTTTAATGTGTTTCACAAACATAGTTTTAATAATAAATTAGCCATTGTCTTTTAGAAGAGGAGGAAGGAAATTGTGAGTAAATGAATGTGATAATCATTAACTTTGATATGTTTAAAAATAAAAAAAATTAGTATTACTATTAGAATATATTTTTTTCTTAAGTACCTTTATTTTTTAATAAAACTATTTAGAAATATAATCACACATATATTTTAATAAAAAATGTTTATTTTAAGTTTAATAGTTTTTATATCTTTTATGCATGATACGGGCATCATATTAGTATTATTTAATTGTATTAACAAGATTGATACCATAATAATTAATTTCATTATTTATCATAATAAAATAGCAATATGTAATCATTGTAATCTATACTAGTATAATACCTGCATGCGAAAGGTATTGAGAAAAGTTATTATTTAAATGAAATTACAAATTCTTATGATATCCAGTTATTTAGTTCTAAAGAATTAAAAAAAATTATGAAAAAATATTTAAATACTTAATAATTTATTTTCATTTTGAAAAATAATAATTTTATATTAAATTAAAAAATATATAAGAAAAAAAAATGAAAAGATGATCGAATAATTCGAACACCTGACTTGAATATCAACCTGACTAATTCAATCAAATTGGATCGAATCCAAACCATCAAAAGGGGCTGACCCGATTAAAATTGACCGAGTCAGATCGAATCCAAACCGTGATCACCATGCAAAGGCTGCAATGGGTTCAAATCCAAACCATGAACACCATGCAAAGGCTGCAATGGGTTAAGGTTTAGATGCAAAGATCTGAGCAGTGAGATCAGAATCAAGTTCCTGTGATGGAGAAGGAATTAAGGTTTGTGGAATATTTTAAGCAAGATCTTTATCATTCCATGCAAATCAAATAATTTATTCGTTCTAATATTCTATTTCATGGAGACTTGAATTCACTAAGAATGAATAAATACACTAATAGTAAATTTTTATTAATCAAGTTTAGTTTTTAATACAACTAACGTAAGGTATTTATAGAATTTTAAATACCCATATACCATGCAAAAAAATTGAATAAAATTAAGAAAAGTTAATAACATTAAACTAATTAAAAAAATAATAATACAATGAAGATTAAACTAATGAACCGTTAAGGCAAAATGTTCATAACTCTACTAATGTCTTACGAAGCATAACATTGATGATGCAAGACGCAAAGATTCTGCATAAGCTTTCTAGTAAAAAGAGACTAATAATTTCAAGTGGAAAAATTAAAAATATATATAATAAAAGCCAAGATCAGCACAATATTTTTTTTTTAAAAAAAAATATGGGAGGATTCCTGCCAAGTTGCGGGAACATCCAACTTTATTAAGAGGGTAGTTTAAAAATTACAAACAGTAAAGATTGTATGCACACTATCGCACAAGAAATAAGAAACACTTAAAATACATAAAAAAAATATGCATATAATTTTTTGACAGCACATTGAGTCCATTTGTAATGCCTCAAGATCGGGCCCTATCTAGAGATCGAACGTTAGGCGGCACTACATTTGCATACTTCTTCTTACCTAATATCATAATATATCGCAGCGAAAACATAATACAAAAGGCATACGACATAAAATAACGGAAGACTTTTTAAGTAAATAAATCCCAAGATACATGACTAGCCCATGGGTCATATATGCTATAACATAAGGGCCCAACATAGAGTTCAGTATACATAAATAATTTCATATAATAATTAATAACTCAAGACCCATAGGCCATACATACTTTTGAGTCGCTAAAGATTTCATTATAATAATAAAAGATAATAATAGATAACTTGGGTCATGGTTCGAATGTCACATGTGTAATCTTTAACGTTGAGCCTATGTCTCGTCTATACTTGCATAGATACATAGGATGCAGGAGATTTCTTCCCTAAAGTATGTTAAGGCTCATGCATTCTATAACATAATTTCTATACGTGACATATGCATTGCATCATAATAAAAGCATAGAACATATGGATGCTATGAGCTATATATGAACACTATATGACATGTGAACAATTGACAAGACGAAATTATCATGTAACATCATTATACATTATGCTAAGTCATATTATGCATTTATCTTGTTTAACATTCATCATCATTCATAACATCATATGGCAATGGAATATTCACTTATATCCCTTTAGGTGCATACATCATCATTATCATCTTCATCTTTATGTAACAAGTCATATAATCATAGTCATGTCATATGAGCATGTCATCTTTTCGTCTGTCATCTTTAATTAGACAGCTTCTTATCTTGATAATTGGGAAATCCATGTTGGCTCGCTGATCTTAGGCTAGTTAGGTCGAGATCTCTTTGTTCAGTGGGAGACCACACCTTGTCCACTCTTAGGTAGAGTCTTGATCCCCCGAGGAATTTGGCACTCATGCTAGTTAGCGCCAACTTTGTTACCCATCATACGAACGACAATAACAAGACCTTCAACCAATCCAACTTTTAATTATATTTATCAATACATACAATCTTTCAATGTATGTTAAACAATCAACAAACAAGACATTGGGCATTGATCACGACGGTGATACAATATCCTTTCATAGTCATGTGCGAGACTAGTCTTCATCGGCCTTAAAAATTTTCCAAAGGCATATTGTGGTCACAGTCGTACTGTAACTTACACGCACGCCCATATGCATGAGTGGATTTTTGTCATATTCAACCTCTTTTCACGGTAGTGTGTGAGAGCCAATTTTTCCCCGCACTTCTTCAGCTCCGTTTCACGGCCGTGTGATGTGCGAGAGCCTATTTTCATCGTACTTAGAATCTTTCCAAGGTATGCTGGGAGGCACGACCGTGCCACCCTTAATCACGACCGTTCCCAAGGAGATTTTCTACCTCCATTACGAGCGTGACCACCCAAAGGGTCACAACCGTGCTCTAGGTGTCACAACCGTGCCCAAAAAAACAGTCAGGTTTCCCTTATTTTTATTCCAATTTTCCCATATTTACACTCATTAGCAATTTATAGGCATGCATTCATCTAACACATGAAATAGTCATTACAAGATTCATATAACACATCATCAATACAATGTACCAAGATAATGAGGAAGAACTATCATAATCTCATTCTTACTAAATAGATTAGTAATCTCAACAAGACCTAAGCATAAGATAATTCTAACCAAGATTATCAATATAACAGTAATCATAAAGGTTCATGAAACAACAAGCAAAATCCCTAATCTCATAATGTAAGAAGGCTTAGTATGGCCTTCAAAATCCTTATCCATTTATACAAGCAACATTAGAGATTGATTAAGATTGAATCCCCTCAAACATACTTTCAAAGTTTAAGTTAAAACCCTAAGTCTAATCTTTTCTTCTTTTTCTCTTTTCTTTCTTCTTTCTCTTCTGCTGCCACGCATGATGATGTGAGGCAAAGGGGGAGAGGGAGAAGGGGAGAGATTTTGCTGCTGTTGCTGTGAGTGGGAGTGAGTAGGAGAGGGAGAGAGTGTGTGTGTGACTTTTGCTCGGAAGTAGGTGAGCAATGGAGGTGAGAGAGAGTAGGAGGGTGATGAGGATGGCTGAATGGTTTTGCCATTTGATGTTTTTATACATTAGGTTAAGATGGGTTATTTTGGATGGTGGGCTGTGGATTTCATCGAGTGGATCTTACATGACTTATTATTATTTTTACTTTTTTTTCTTTTTTATTTTTCGAGAATATTACACTATTGACTCATATATATTTTTTATGCATTGTTCCCACTTACATCATCTCCAATATCTTCTAATAGTTCAACATTATCTTACGAGTTCATAATTCTGAACTCTTTCATCGAAATTGGATTCCATTTTCTTTTGTAATAAGCTAATGTCATATTTTATTTTAATACAATATTCTGCTTCTTGAATGTCTATAATTATTATTTTAATATTTACATTTAAAAATATGACATGTAATTATTATTTATACGATTATTACATTTAATATTTACGAATTTTTTATATCTTAGGATCATTAATCCTGTGCTTTAAAAGAAATGATCATTAGTCCTCAAAATCACTTAACAATGGCTTTCATGTCTTATCATTTACATAATTAGTCATTACATTCTAGCTTCTTTTTTTTTATTCCTGAGCTATTTTATTTATTTTATTAAATTACTTGATCGTACAGAGATAACATGTTTCCACCTTCATAAGCCCAACCTGCAATGAACCAACAGAGTGCCATTATAAATCCTCAAGACCTTTAGTTTTGTAGTTACACTACAACATTTTATCAAACTCCAACATTAAATTGGCATATATATATATATATATATATATGATTTCTACCTTTAATTGAATCGGGAAAAGTAACACCTAATAATAATATAACACGCCTACTAATCCTAATATTTAACTAGAAATCTGTAAGCATGCCAGTAGGCCAAGCACAATAGAAGAAACATTACATAAAACGATTTCACAGAATCAACACACCACACCAGCAGTGATCAGTCTCACCTTTAGATGTTTTTCTTTCCTGTTGGCCTTCGTCTTCCAATTCTCATCAAAATATGATGAACAACAAGCATTTGACCGAAAAAGCTAAACACTGTCAAACTACAAAAAAAATATAAAAGAGAAATCACCGGCAAAGGATCAGAAAATTCCATGATCCGGTGACCCATGTCAAGCTGGTGCCACCACTTTCAGACCCCCTCCTACTCCTCTCATACTGCATGAAAATGATGTGATCTCATCATCAAGCTTTGTGTCTTGGTGAGCTCCGATTCCTCCAAACAGGGGGGAGGTGGCAGCGGATCAAGCAACAAGAGGTGCCACGGTTTTCTTCCTGCGGCAGACTGGGAATAGGGAGAGGAGGGAGGTGACTCTCTCTGTCTCCCTTTTTTTTTTTTTTTTTTTGAGGAGACCCTTTTATAAACTGTGTAAGATCCACAACAACAACAACAACAACAAAGCCTTATCCCACTAGGTGGAGTCGGCTACACGGATCATACGACGCCATTCCGCTCTATTAGTGTGTAAGATCCCTTTCAAAAAATATATATATATATAGTCTGTGTAAGAGGACCAAACTACACTTTGCTAACTGCAAAACATTGACATTTAACTAAAAATACTGAGAGCTCCTCCTCTTCTCTTCGCCACTAGCAACACTGCCACTGCATCCACCTCAGCTACTACACTCCCAGTCCTGCTCCCCAACACTTTCCAGCATTCCCAAATTGTCCAATTCCTGCATCACAACTCCAAATACTGATCTCAACTAATTCTCCACCAAGAGAACCAACAAAGTTCCCATGAAAATTGAAATGGAATGTTCAGACCAAGAAGGAACTGGGTGGCGTTCTATGGCAACCTCACATGTTTTTGTTGAAAAAATTTCTTCTCTACTCTCTCTCAAGCACTATGCTCAAGTTAATTGAGTAACGACCATTCTTTCTTCTTCAGCTGAGATCTTAAAAACCTAATTAGTATCAAAAAGGCAATTGCAGAGACTTTCATCAAGTGTAGTTTTTCCTCTCGAGAACTTGTTCCACTGAAGCTTCCTCCTTTCCTTTCTAAATATTTCTGCATCATGCATTCTGCCGCATCTTTCGAGACCAATTACCAGAACTTCCAATGTACCAGATGAGATTGAAAACCCTTGTTCTCTCATTTGAGAAAAAAGTTTAAGGCTTGCTTCAATTTCACCAGCTTGAAATGAGGCCTCAATAAGGGCAGTGCATGTAGTAATATTCTGATCCATGGGTAACGAATAGAAAACATTGGTGGCAGAAGCATACAATCCTGCAGAACCAAGCCTATATATCAAAACTGAAGCAAGATATGTCCCAATGCTGACACCAACTTTGATCATTTCATTAACAACATCAAGTACCATCTGAAATGAATTAGTCCTGATTAAGAGACCAAGAAGTGAGGTATAAGCAGATCTATCAATCTCTGCCCTTGCTTTTAGGCAATACTGAAATCCCATGATCGCACAAGATGACACATAATTAGCACAACTTATTTGGATAACACTAGACATGAGTTCTGAATCAAATTTTATATCCATGTTCATCGCTGCATGAAGCATATGCTCAATAGCAATAAAGTTCCGTCTTGCTAAGAGATTAATAATGACACTCCTATCAATAAAAGAGGCAATATCAGAATAAGCTGGCTCACAATTCATGTTATCTTCAGTACCTTCAGAAGAGAGATGAGGATTTGCTTCTCTGAGGAGATTGTCATTTTCATTGTTATTTCTAAAAGCTTCTATGGCAGCAAGAAAGATTGGGCGACGTAGCACAATTGAATTCTCCTTCATGTATAAGAGAATTTGTCTCATTGTTGATGTTTCTCCAAATGCTGCACACTTCTGTATAAGAATATTACAAGTAGCTTTATCAGGTTCAACTCCTGCTTCCTGCATTTCATCCATTATTTTGAGAGCAGCTTCAAATCGACCTGTGTCATGGCATTCCAAGACTAATATATGCATACAGAAGCATAGAAAAAAACAGAATCCCCTCAAAAAAAAAAAAAAAGAAAAAAAACAGATGATTCTAGAGTTGACAACAATGAAGACCAGCAGTAGATCAACAGATTGATTGACTAAATATCCAAAAGAAATAAAAATGATTAAGCAGTACATTGATCACCTATGTCAGAAACTGATAAAGGTGCTCAAAACTGTCATCACAAATTTAGTGTCATGTAATACAGTCGAAAGTCCTTTTGAATACACTTCATTTCCACATTACAGGAATATAAAAAGTGTTATATTGATTTTGTAAAAGAACTCGACATTAACTTGTTCGCACCTCATCTGCACACTTCTTTTTGTTTTTTGATAACGCGTTTAGATCATACCTAGCCTACCTAGTCTTTTTGCAAGTCTCTTGAAACAAATGTTTTTGCATCTCTATCTCTCAACAGAATTTTTTCTTTTCTTTTTTTTTTTTTGAGAAGGCAAAGGATGCTTGGAGCCCTATTGAAGAAATTTTGCGAAGGAATTCTCTCAAACAAAAATTTGCAAAGACATTGTTTCCTTATCAACTTAATATATGTAAGTTGCAAGAGGTGATAGATGTTTTTGATATTCTCTACTTTTCAGAAAGGATGAGCAGCAAAGTGATAGACATCCAACTTGATTAATGCATAAAGAAAGAGGTACAAGGTACATAGTGATGCAATATGATTAGTGAAATGTGGCAGCTGCTGGGCTTTCTAGTGGATCTGAGCTCACCAGGAGAATTTTTGCACATTTTCAGGACATCTGATACACCAAAGTCAACATCACCCTTTAACCCGATGGCAATATTATGGATCATATGGCTGCAACATAACAGGATGGTTTGCGATGGTGAGAGATTTTGCAGCCAAAAACTGCTCTTCTTTTTTGAAACTAATAGAGTGACAGCTTCACGGTTCACAGGATCTTTAAAACTAAAAACTGTACAATTGTGATATTAATAAGATGATCTCAAATTTTCAACTTACATCAGACATCTTGTTTTCATATTTTTTTTGAGAGGAAAAAGGATGATTAACCAAGGTGATAATCATCCAAAAAACATATATTAAAATGCCAATTGAAGGCTCAGATTACAGTTTGTGAACTACAAGTGTGTCACATAAAACACCACTCATTATACAATAAATATGCTCGATTCAGAATGTTTCCAGTGTAGCATCAATCATTCTGGAAAAAAAGTTTATTCCACTGGACGATGTGAAGGTCCCAACTTCTTTGTGACTGGTAGGTGATGGTCTGTCCAGAGGTTCAACCACGATGGAATGTAGTCCAGAAATCCAGCTCGGTCCTATTAGAAATCCAGTCAATTTTGGGACCTCTCTTGCCATTTCACAGTTGAAAAAAAAATGTCCTGTGTCTTCCACAGAATTGTTGATGCACATCTTGCAGGTAGGTGACATCGCAGTGAGCCAGGGAGAGCAATATGATGCTGTTGGTAACTGTTTTCTTTGTAGTAGCCAAATAAAAATCTTGGTTTTCAGAGGGGCATTGATTTTCCAGATTAGCCTATGATGCTGTTAGTAACCTTTTTCTTCCTAGTAGCCAAATAAAAATTTTGATTTTCAGAGGGACCTTGATTTTCCAGATTAGCCTGCAGTAGTTAACGTGTCATTGTTCTCAAAATGTCTTGGTGTATTCAGGATTCCATAGGCTTTCTTAACAATGAAGACACACCTTGACTAGCACCAGCCATCGGTTGCATAGATGCTTAGTTTGTAGGGACAGATGAGGTTCAGTAATTCCAACAGCTTAGACAAACGCTGATCCAAAAGTGAGCTACTGAAGTAGGAGACCAGCATCCATACCTGTACCCGAGGGATCCACCCAAACCCCAACAAGAGTGGCATTTTAATTTTGGGCAAGAGGGCAAAATGGAGGCCTTAATCAAGGAAGTGTCCGGGAGACACTTCTCCAAAAAGAAGGTACCCTGCAGCTGAATAGTTCTTGAATCCCAGGACAATGAGTTACCATGACAGGCAGAAATGGTAGGACTTAAGAGGTCACAACCAATGCCGATGCGAAGAGTCCACTTGGAAAGCAAAGCATCATTAAAGGTTCGGAGAGCCAACACACTGAGACCTCCTTCAGCCTTAGGCCTACAAATGCATAACCAGTTCAAGTAGAGGCCCCGGCCTCCTGGTTTAGAGCCATACAAGAAAAAGGGTTGGTGAAGCTTGTCAAGATGAAGTTCGATTTGCTTAGGAAGGTGGACAGACATGTAATAGACATGGAGTGCCATGAGGATCGAATTCAGAAGGATCAACCGCCCACCGCGCGAGAGGGATCTGGCCTTTCATCCATTAACCGGCATTCTATTTTGCAAAAAAACTGGCAACAATTCCCTGGGACAAACTGAGGTAGCTGTCAAAGGAAAGCCCCTAATTGGTAATGGGTAAAGTGCTTGCAGAAGTCTTAAGTTCAACAGCACACCTATCAACCTCATCATCCTCCATGCTGATCATCATCCTCCATGCTGAAAGGGATGAAGGTCAATTTGGAATAGTTGATTTTGAGCCCCAAAATCTCGCCAAAGAGCTCAAATGTTATGGCCGTCCTTTGCGCCTCCAGCAAAGTGCCCCCAATAAAGAAAATGGTGACAACCGCGTATTGAAGAGGGATAAGCAAGCTGCCATAATCCAGATCAGAAAGACCAGAGACCAGACCAGTCTCGCAGAGGGCAAAAGCTGCAATTGCCAGTGATCAACAAGTACAGAAGGTTAACGGAGCCAAAGGACATCCATAATGCACCCCTCGTTGCAGCTGATTCAAGCCTCCATTTGGCAAATCATTTATAAGAACAGAGAAACAAGAGGCAGTGATACACCTCTTCATCCAGGACATCCATAAGTCAGGAAAACCATGATGGCTGAGGGATTGGCGCATGAATTTTCAGTTTATTGAGTCGAAGGCCTTGGTGAAATCTACTTTCTAGAGAAAACCATTTTGTTTGTTGCACTTCCAAGATGAAATCAGCTCTGAGGCCATCCCAGAGGGATCTACACCAAATGAAGGCAGATTGGACAAGAGATACCAAGTCAGAGATTACTGAATGTAACCTGCTAGTTAGCACTTTGGTGACAGTAAGTAGATTGCGTTACACAGCGGAATAGGTCGGAAATCAGAGAGTTCCTCCGGGGTTGAGTTTTCTTAAATAAGGAATAAGAAAAAGCGATTAAGCGTGTTGAAACTGTGATTGCCTTTCTAGAACCCATTAAAGACACTGAGGATGTCCTCTTTGACCAGAGACCAGAATTCTTTATAAAATAGAAGGGGAAAGCCGCCGGGACCCGGCGAACCATCACCCTTAAGCGCCTTCAGCGCTGAACAATATTCCATTTCAGTGAAAGGGGCAAAGAGAGAGTTAGCCTGATCATTGTTGAGGGAGTGGACCCCCTGGCCATTCCATGCCAAACAGAGGAACAGTTGTCCAAAGTTGTTGAATCATGGATCAGTTGCAGACATTGTTCCTCCGTACCGGGCCAAAGTAGCATTCCAAAAGGCAGCCTGGAGGGAGAGAGCGCAAAAGAGGTTGCAAACTGTGCCTCCAAGGGCCATTGTAAACATCCAATCAACAGATGCGTCATGGGACTCCCAATAAGGCAGCCTGGAGGGAGAGAGCGCAAAAGAGGTTGCAAACTGTGCCTCCAAGGGCCATTGTAAACATCCAATCAACAGATGCGTCATGGGACTCCCAATAAGGCATTGGGAGAGAAATTTCCTCATGGTGCTAGTGTCCCGTGACACAACGCGCAAAGCCTCGCGGCTCCCATGCCGCTCAACTCAAGCTTGCGGCCGCTCAGTGACGCATGTGCGTAATATTGTGGAGTACCAAGTTATCCGCCCTTGTGGCATTATCTTGTAAAGTCATCCTTATGAATGGCCAAGTTGCCTGTAGAGCATGTCTTTTACATTTCCCCTTTTGTATTGAGACTCCTTTACCTAAGGTACATTAGGAAGGAGTCCACTAGTGCCTTCTTAGGCCCAAATGTATATTATGTTTCATTATATATAATACAATCAAGCTTTTCCTAATTCTAGTGTCTGCCCTTTAGCGTGGAGTAGCAACTCACATCGATGACGCTTCTCGATTCCTCGGATGCCCCTTCGGACATTAAGTGTTCAAGCGCCTACATTAGTGCCTCAACGTGATAATGCCATCATGTCCGTGATTAAAAGCCCATAAGAGCGACTCTGCATAGTCGTTTCGACCATAAAACTTTCATTGTTTACTCAAAATAGATTTGGCTAGGTGCCCTCTTCGTCTAGTCACCGCACGTGATCTTGTATCCGAGAATGACCCCGTGACAAGTGGTGTCAAAGCAGTTCATCCCGCTTGGATCCATGTGATGACTTGCTTGTGTCGTTGCAATGTGCCCTGGCATGAAAAAAGTACTTCTGCTAAAAAACCCCACTACGCCTAGGTGCAATGATGACATGGTCTCTGATCATGGACGCCAACGATGAATGTTTGGCAAACTTCGTCCCGCACGCCCAATCGTGCCCCGCAGTAAGTTCCTCATGTACTCGTGTCGTGCTAAGGAATGCTCGTCGTGCACTATCATGACGGATCGATCGCCCGCCTAACCGAGACGGTCATGCGTCATTCACTCAAGCAAATCACCACTCCACATGGACAGTCAGGAATCATGATGATCTTGCGTCACCAATACCACGATGTCACATTACTCAAAAAGTCACGCTGTGTCAAGAAGAGTGTCCTCATGCCCAACCTTGATGATCTTGCGTCACCAATACCACGAGGTCGCATTACATGCTTAGCCGTATAACTCGAAGTACTCGTGTCACATTCAGGGACTGTCGTCATGCCCAGCCATGACAATTTGGCACTGCTCAGCATCCTGTGATGTCGTATCGCATGCCCAGTCATGCAATGTGAAGTCCACGGTAGAAGTTGGCCCAATGTCAAGCATCAAGATTCAATGATCCTTTCGACTACGGAGCATCATTCACAAGTGTCTTGTCATGTCGCCAGTCCTGCCTGCCGCATCAAGATGACTTCCACAAGTGGGACAAAGTGTTGATCTCTTGCAAACACTATGGAACGAGCTGTTAGCCTAGTCTACCTCGTCAAGTGTCAACCTGCAAGCGGCGCAACTCACCCATCAAGAGTTGGGGCGAACCTGTTGCATGCCAACACAAACCGATGCCTCAACCCAACGACTAATTTGGCAAATGATCTTAGTGTCGTGCATTTGGTGAACCTTGGCATGCTGCTGTCAAGTGTTCCGCTGCCGACACCTTGAGTAATTGAAGTGGCCTCCAAGATTGAAGTCCAAGACTCGAAAGACACATTGGCGATGTCGTCCTTTCGAATGGAGATGAAGGGGAAGTCGAGAGCTCTTTCCATGAATTCTCCAACATCAATCTGCTTGCCTTCAAGCAGAGAGTCTTCACGAGCATCCCCATAAATCAGTGAAGACCCGTGTCTCCTCTTCCACGAGAGTTCGTCGTCCAATGGACAAGTATGTCAAACGTGCATGACCTTTGTCGACACGCACAATGGCATCATTTTATCCAAATATTTTTTATGGGAAAAACCAAAATCTTTATCGAATATCACTTTGTCCAAATTGCGGATCGAAGAGTATCAAATGTGCATCATCTTTGCCGACGAGCACAATACTCGTCCATTCCCAAAGGGATTGCTGAAGCTTCAAAGAGAGGTAAGAGGATCGAAAGAAGGCATACCCCAAGAATCCTACAAGATGTGGCGAACTTATGGTAGTGATGCCACTGCGACGATGTGGAATATGACAACATCAATCCCGAGGGAACATGGGACCAATTCAGATGGTAGCTCATCATTAAGTATTTCTGCCATGACAAATTGGGACTGGATGTCAAGATTGCGTTGTTCAACTCTAGCCAGAAGAACACGTTGAAGGAGTACGTGAAAGAGTTCACCGCACTCCACCTACAGAGTTCCCGGGTGGATAAAGACACTTTGGTGGCAGCATTCGTCAAAGGGTATGAAGCCTTGGACTAGGATGGAGTTGGAGCGAAGAGTTTGCCCCAACCTTTGCTTGCTAGTCGCCAAGACCACTCGTAGAGTATGTCAAGAAAAGCATCACACCACCAAAGCCCTCGGGTGACACTTTATGATGTTCATGAAATAAAAGTCAAGGAAAAGAAGGCGGGCTCTAACTGGACATGCGAGTCATCGTCGCATGGATCCAAGCAGAAAGAATTGCTCTAATATCACTTGTCAATCACGGACTATGAAATCACGTTTTGTGTAAGTAGCGAAAGTTTTATAGCCGAGAGACTATGTTGCGAGTCGCTCTTATAGGCTTTCAATCACGGACATGACGAGAGTGATCAATGAAACGTATAGCGCGTTGAGGCAGTAATGCAAGCGCTTGAACACTTAATATTTGAAGGGGCATTCGATGAACCACGGGGCACCGAGAAGAGTCATCGATGTGGGTTGCTACCCCACGCTCAAGGCCAGATACTAGAATTAGGAAAAGCTCGCATGTATTATATACAATGAAATATAGAATACATTTGGGCCTAGCAAGGCACTAGCGGACTCCTCCCTAATGTACCATAGATAAAGGAGTCTCAATACAAAAGGAGAAATGTAAAAGACATGCTCTACGGGTAACTTGGCCATTCATAAGGATGGCCATACAAGAATGCCACAAGGGCGGATAACTTGGTATTCAGCAATATTATGCAGTGCAGAGTGGTTGCATGCGTTCATTGGGACGGCACCGAGCGGCTGCTAGCTAGAGTTGAGTGGGATTGGAGCCGCGAAGCTTTGCACGTCGTGTCACGAGAAAACGCCCCGTGACACTAGCATCCCCATGGAACAATAACCTCAACATGAACTTCCGTGACAGGAGGTTGCATTTGCAGCCCTATCCTTGAAGATTTGATATTTCATTTTTTTTAAGGCATTCAATATTTCCTTTTCGTCAATGTTTGGATGCATGCGAAGGACAGCTCGCTCTTTTGTGACTCAAGACATTGATAGCATATGATATTGTTGGTATTGCGTCCATGCGCCGTACATTTTGATGATATGTGCGAGTAGTTTCCCTTCCTCAGGATAACTTGTTACCAACCCCCGGCTGAAGTTAGATGAATGAAATGAGGCATCCTCACATCCAATGTGTGCACCCAAGTGAGTCAGCAGAATCAGACAGCATAGGAAAGGGAGAGGGGAGATACCCATCACCTTCTGGGCACACTGACGCCGAAACTGATGAAGCTCAACCAATGTGGGAGGATAGGAGTCCTCATCACCTCTCGTGGAACACCAGAAGAGGGTGAATAGGGTGAGAGAAGAGAGACATCTTTTCCTCAACCTTGCCAATGTAATCATTATGATAAATTGTGTATCTTGCTTTCATACTAGAACACTTCTTTTTTTTTTTTGTGAGAGGATACTAGAACACTTCTAATCAAGATCAAAATTGGAATTGTTATTCTCATTCTGAGGAGAGGGAGAAATGAAAAAGAAGTGAGAGTTATCTCTTAGACTATACATCACGATGCATTTCATGAACACAAATCTAACAGGTTTTAAGTACAATAATAAGTCCAAATATTCCACATTACTGGTCCAAAAACAAATTATAAGAGAATTGCAGCATATTAGCATAAAACAGTCAACTATTTAACTTGTTTTTCACAAAATTTAATTTAAATATCGTGGTTATGGACTTATGGCCGAAAAAAAGGAACAAATTTGTGGTTTCATCTCTTTGATCTGTTTGGAACGAGTTTTGGTGCTTTCACTTGTTTTAAAATATGTTAGTAGAGCACAGCAGATAGCTTCCTGCTTAGCTGCCTGGTGTGAACAAAGCTTCTTCAAATGCATTGCAACTTTGGGGATTTGATTAATGTATCCATTAAAATACTTGGCATCGAACAAGTGAAAAGCGAACAGTAACGGAGGAAAAAGAAACGAAAGAACAGAATCACTTACCAACTCCAGCGAGGTACTCCATGATCACTGTATAAGTGTGGCAGTTCGGTGACAACCCGACCTCGAGCATTTCCCGGTACACCGTACTGGCTTCCACAGGTCGCCCGTGGTCGAACAGTATCTTCATGAGCGCGGTGTACGACACGAGTGTCGGGCGGCAGCCCCGCGCCCGCATCTCCTCCCACGCTGCCAGGGCACCGTCGAGGTCGCCGCCCTTGGCCAGCCATTTCGCCATGGAAGTATAGGTGGCGGCGTCGGCGGCGATCCCTCTTTCCTCCATCTCCCGGAAGACGCGGCGCATTGAGGCCAGGCGCCCGGCCTCGCCGAAGATGTCGAGCATAGTGGTGTAGGTGAAGTGATCGTGCTTGAAGCCCGGGAGAGCGGAGTCGGCCCAGCGGAAAAAGAGCCAGGCCTTCTCCATCGGGGGATGCGTCTTGAGAACGCGGTTGACGAGGAAGGAGTCCCAGCGGCGAACGGGAAGCCCACGGAGGGTCACCATGGCGTCGGACCACGGAGTCGAGCGCAGTATGTTGTAGACCTTGTGGACGATGGCGCGCGTGTAGACGAGTGAATCAGAGGACGACGAAGACGGCGGCGGCGGCGACGACGATGACGAAGAGTGCGGTTTCCCCGTGTTCGACTTCCTCTGGCCTTTCTGCGAGGGGAAGCGGCCATTTCGAGTGTTTCTTGGGAGGACGGATGCGAGAGCACGGTAGCCATGGCGAATCGACTGGGAAGAAGAAAAAGACTCCATTTTGTTTTTCTGAGCGAGTTCTTTCAGGGCAGAGACGAAGAGGAGAGAGAAGAGATGCCACTTTTATTTGAAGCTTTTCTCTCTCTCTCTTTTTTTTTTTACTTTTTTTCAAGGTCTTTCTAGAAAAAAAAAGTCGTTCATGTGTATGTGTATATATAATGAAGAAATGGAACTTCGACTCTCCAAGAGAGAGCGGTTTTAAATGTATTCGCTAACACAATATGCTCAGTCTCATTTTTCATAAAAAAAATCATTCCATTTCGTCTCTCTTCATAAAAAAATTGCTCGATTTCACTGGAGATGACTTGGAAACTATCCTGGTGGCGTTCATCGTTACTATCTTTATCGGGCCAAAACTCATTTGTGATCGAGAAAAAGGACCCCAAAAGACATTTCATGTCAAATACCGCGTGTTTTCGGACATGTAAAAAATAAGTGGTTAATGTCCTCCTCTGCCTCACCATATAGAAAGTACGATGTATCTATGTGGTGTGCCCATTTTATCTTATGATAACTAGCTGATCATATTAAATTTCTACTCATTTTTCATCTTTCATGTACATATAAGTCCTGAAATGTTCATATTTTGATAGTTATGCTTAATATACATGCATTGATCATCTCAGCATTATGTTATCTTACATTTTCACATTTGAACTGGATGATATACTGATTTAATTATTATTTGTCTCATTATCACTTGAGTAATTGATGCTTGTTGTTCATGTTGTTGCAGAATTAAAATCAAATAGAAAAGATAAAGAATCCCATTGTAGAAGGAGAAGGGGACCACTTGCAAGCTGCCAAAAAGGATGCAGAAAGGAATCTTTTGGCAGAGAAAAAGAAAGGACCAGAGGACGAATGGCAAAATCAAATAGAATAGAAGGTCCTCATGAGGATCAAATAGTGATAATGTCATATATAAATGGGATGTTAAGAAGCAAAAAAGGAGCACCTCCTCTTCTAGCCATTTGGCTGGAGGCCGGGGTTTTCTTGCTGGAGTCTTAGAGTTGATTGTTCTTCCTTATGTTTTAGTTTTGATTCTATTCCTTATTTGTTTTTTATTGATTTCATCACTTACGACGAGCTAAATCTTAGCTCTCTTAGGATATGATAGTAGTTTAATTTCTATTTATAAATGGATGATTGAACAACACTTTTGTCATTGATGTTAGTGCATATCTGAATGTTTTTTAATCAATTTCATGTTGATGGGAATCCTGTTTTATAATGACAACTTAGAAGTTGACGTTTGATTCTTTCTTGCTCAGAAATGAGCCAAAAGCATCATCATTTATTTTCTAGTTTTATCCTTGTCAAGATCTAAATGCATCATTTTACTTCTTGTTAATTTGAATCTTATCTTGTAATAACAGTTGAGAGGTTGATTCTAGATTCTCTTATTATTCATAAATGAATAAATAACATTAACAATTAGTTTCTGGATTCGATTTCATCAATGATTTTTGAGAATTGAGTTACTTGGTTTTCTGATTTTAATTGATGGTGAAAATGGATCCATTTAGCTTTTGTTGATGTAAATCTCGTATTCAAATGACAGCCGAAAGGTTGATTTTAGATTTTCTTGTTGTTTAGAGATAAACTAAGAGCATTAGCACTAGTTGTGAATCTGATTGTGTTTATACATTGAGCTAGAAGTTTTATGATAATCTAATATCAGTTAAAACCCTTATTGAATCAACCTAACTAATATTCATATGAAAGTATGATGCTTAATTATGCGTGTAAAATTGAGAGCAAACGCTAGCAAGTGTAGTAATAAAATGAATGAGTAGAGTTATCATTCCTACGAGGACAATTAATAACTTAGATGTTATTTTAATCTTGTTAATTGAGAAATTAAGAAAATATAAGATTTCAGATGTGAATAAAAGGAAAATAATAAAATAAAAAAATGATCACATGGAGAAATAATGATTTAATGATTAAGGCATCTATTTATTACCACTAAGATGTAATGAATTTTTTCAACTTAGAATTAATTGAATCAATAATAAAGTGAATTCCCAAAATTAGTTAACCAATGTTTCAGGCTTTAACTACTATCTTATGAATCAATTAGAATAAATTAATCCTTTCGATTTTTAATTCACTTAATTAATCAAAAGATGCATTAGAACAGAATTAATATTAAGAGCTTTCTCAAGTCACCTTAATAACTATAAAAATAATCTTTTTCGATTTCCCTAATTGTGGCATGCAATAAATAAGTTCAATCCTAAAAACTATTATGAAAATAAACACTTCTTCTCAGATAGCAATCAGATCATAAATCATGGAATCAAAGGAAAGCATTAAACATGAAATTGCAATGCTATTAAGGATTCAAATTAAACTAATATTAAGAAAGATTTCAAAACATAAATAGGGTTCAACTAAGATGACCCTAATAAAGAAATAAATATGAGAATAATAACATCAAATCTAATGTAAATGATTGAAAAAGAAAATAAAGAACTCTGGCAGCCGCTGTGCACGTGCTCTCGCGAGTTTTCGGTAGAGCTTCGCTATTATTTTCGATCTTCTCCTCTCCGTAGAGTTCAAATCTATACTCTAGGGATGCTTTTCCAGGTCTTATTCTACCTCATTTTGTAGGTTTTCTCATCTCTAAAGGAAAGAAATTGAAATTGTGAATAAAAACTTCAAAACTACCTAATCGTCCGCCATCACGATCGTGAAAGGCTCTGTCACGATTGTGACAAAAGACTGTAAAGGTTGAAAAGTATTTAAAAAAAATTCTATTGAAAAATCTCTCTATCACGGCCATGACAAAAACTGTCATGGCTGTGATAGTGACTTAGACAAATTTCTGCTTGTAAGATTTTTCTGTCACGGCCATGACAAGAGTTGTCACGGATGTGACAGTCTTCCGAGCTATTTTAGGGTTTTTTCTTATCTTGGTTTCGACGTTTTCTCATATCCAATCATGAATAATTTTCAGACTTAGGTAGAAATCAAATCTAAAGGAAATTGTATCAAAATAAATCGGGTAAATGACATTCAATGCCCTCCAACTTTGACGTTTGCTCAACGATGCCCTCCAACTTCACTTTGTAACACGAATGCCCTCCATCTTTTAACTTGTTTCACCCGATGCCCTCCTTACCTATAATCGTCGGTTTCTCAGTCATAGCGCTGACGTGGCATCTCTGTCTCTCCACGTTCACTTTACTGGCGTTACTAAAAAATAAAAATAAAATAAAAAATGCCACGTGGGCGCAGCCCCGACCTCCGGCGAGCTCAAGGCGAGTTGCGCTCGCTGGCGCGCGCAAGTGGGGGGTCGCCCCCTCCTTGCGACCTCCGCCCCCCCCACCCCACTACGCCACGCCGACGAGCGCAAGGAAGGTGGGGGGTCGGCCCCCTCCCTGCGACCTCCGACGAGGTCGAAGGGACGAGGGCGACGCCCCCACCCCGCTGCGCCGGGCTGGCGAGCGCAGCGGAAGGTGGGGGGTCGCCCCCCTACCTGGGACCTCATCGCAGGGCAGCTCGCTTTGCGCTCGCCGGAGGTCGCCCCCCTCCCTGCGAGGGAGGGGGGCGACCCCCCCACCCCACTGCGCCACGCCGGCGAGCGCAGGGAAGGTGGGGGGGGGGGGTCGCCCCCTCCCTGCGATCTCCGGGGCGACCCCCCACCCCGCTGTGCCGCGTTGGCGAGTGCAGCGGAAGGTGGGGGGATCCCCCCTCCCTGCGACCTCCGGCGAGGTCGCAGGGAGGGGGGCGACCCCCCACCTACGCGCACCGGCAAGCGCAAGGCAAGCTGCGCTCGTCGGAGGTCGGGGCTGCGCCCACATGGCATTTTTTATTTTATTTTTATTTTTTAGTAGCGCGAGTAATGTGAACATGGAGATACAGAGATGCCACGTCAGCATTGTAATCGGGAAACCGACGATTATAGGTAAGGAGGGCATCAGGTGAAATAAGTTAAAAGATGGAGGGCATTCGTATTACAAAGTGAAGTTGGAGGGCATCGCTGAGCAAACGTCAAAGTTGGAGGGCATTGGGTGTAATTTACCCAAATAAATCAAAAATCTCTTTTTCTAAACATAAAAAATATTCTAAAATGCTAATCAAATGGCTTAAACTAATGCATGATTTTTCGTGCATCAAATACCCTCAAGCTTAATATTTTGCTTGTCCTTAAGCAAATTTCAAATAAGGCACAGTGCTCCGTCACAAAACCAATAGTTTTCTCCAACTATTCTTTTACATGACCATCACCAGAGTATCTATTCTCAACCAATCCCAAGCTTGCAGAATTCTTAGCATTCAAACATGTCTTTCTTGCATATTTACAAATAATATTAGTCAATCTTATAAGAGTATCAATATTGAACCACAACTGTTTAATGAGCTTATTTTCATACTATTATCATTTCACATTTGAGCATTAAGATTTTTTTTTCACTTAAGAACTTAGTAATCCTCCATATTGCACAAAGTGATCCATGTAACGGGCTTTCGACCAACGGATCCCAGAATAGATGTCCTTAGGTCGTTAGAAAAGAATCCCCTATGAATCTAATCACCCGGACACACCAAGGTTCCAGAGGATACTTAATACTTTTCACCTAACTACAACTAGCCCTCTTTTCATTTTCATTTTAACATTAAAATTATATAGCATAATTATAAGCTCCAAAAAGACTTAATGCTTTAAATAAAGATGCAATTATAATCAAGACTAATATGATAGTACATAATTGAGAAATTCATTATTTAAAAACTATTCCTTCTACTTAGCAACAAACTCAATCCAAATCCCAATACTCCGGTGATACCATATAAAAAGAAACAATGATTGAATTTCATAATGAAAATAAAATAAACAAGAAGAAATGAGATGACATTTTAATTTTTTTTTGAAATTTCCATAATTAGATGCATGCCAAGCAAAATAAGATGATAGACTCAAAATACTGAATAAGATATGCCATGCAAATGCAAAAATAAACTAAGTCCCTCCCCCAAGCTTGAACCTGACACTACCCTAGTGTTAGGCCTGTACGAAAAAAACTATAAAATAATAATAATATATGATAAAGTGCAAAAGGAGTAGAGACAACCTAATGATTTCTAGGTCAGTCATGTTGCTTCAAAAGTGGCTCAAAGGCTTCTTTCGGCCATGATTATGCAGCCTCAAGGGACTGTCACGGGCATTCCGACGTATGTCAAGTGTGAATTGCTGAGGTCGCCAAAAGCTTGTTGAACAGAAGGCACTGACGGCACGATGGTGGGATTAGCGTGTCCGAAGGTCTGCCGGAGGCAACATTGTGGACTCATGGTGATCAGAGATAGGCGGGGATCGAGATTGAAGATCGGAGTTGCAGGTGGCATGGGGTGGAATTGGGGATCATGCCCGTGACGGTCCGATTTGCGCCATGTGAGTTTTTGGAATAATGCCACGTGTCCTAAAAAATAGAATAATAAAATAAAATAATGAACGTGATAAAAATGTGTTCGATATATCTAGCGTAATGATCGTGCTCGGTTTTCGGAACAACTGAGGTAAGCATGCGTAATCAATTCGAGTATGACCGTGCCTCTGTCCGGTACGGCCGTGCCTCTGTCCGGCACAGAGGCGCTGATGCCTCGAACAACATGGCACGGTCATGCCATGCTGGAGAAACGACCATGCCGCATTTTTCTTGGAGCAATATGCTAAGAAAAATCAACCTTCAATATTACTAATCTGAATTCAATAACATAATACTAAAGCTAATTAATGAAAACTAAGGAGAATCTAATCGAAATTCAAAAGAAATTTATTATTCTAATGCAGATACTAAACTAAACTAATGCTAACGCTAAAACCTAAGGGAAAATGTTTAGGAGTAGTTCTAAGTTATAGTCATTAGCTTGACTTTTACCTTTTTGTTATCTCAAGTATCTGGAAGGGATTCGAAGTGTCCTTTTTCCATCTTACCTCTAATGTAATTCTCGAGGAATTGTCCCTCCACTTTGAAAGAATTACCTGGATCTTTTTGTGGAGCTTGATCCTTGGGCTTCCAATGTATTGAATTTTGTGTTGTCTGATGTGATGATGGTGTGTTCCCTTCTACCAATGAATGATTTAGAGGTAATGGTGATATGGTTGTTGGTCTTTCTGAAGGCGAATTTCTTTTTTGCACTTGTCCATCTTCCATAATATATTCATTTGTCTCCTTGATCCTCCATTGAGTAGTCCATGTCTTTTGATAATAATTCTTCTTCGGTCGTCTTCTTCCTAGATTAAAATATTGCAAGTGACATGGACATATAATAAGTATAGATTTATCCACAATATTATCCCCCGAGGCATAAGCAATCTGAGAAGCCAACTCCACTTTCTTCTCTAATGCTTGAAATTTTGCCTGCATATATAATATGAAACTTAATGATCACTAGTTGATCACAATATATTTTTATCCCATTTTCTATTCAATTCACCCTTATCGAGCCCTTATTTTGCCCCACTTTTGGCCAAATATGCTTGGAATGCAAGGATTGTGATAACTAGCTGATCTTTCTCATGTTATACTTAATTCTATGTGCATAGAGGTTCTGAATTGCTAAAATCCATAAAAACAACAATTCTATGCTAAGTTATCATTTTTTGGGCAAGTTGTCATTGCAAAGTGCAAAGTTATCATTTTTCTACTTGAGCTAATTTTTAGTGATTATCTTGCCCTAAATCCCTTGCTGATAGTGATATTTGGGAGGTTTAGTGATAACTTGCTAAATTTTGGGTCAAAAGTTATTTTTTTTCAATTTTTATTTCAACTCCCTAACTCACTCTCTACTACAGTGCACAGGTCAATTGTAGTAACCCTAAATATCATATCCATAGTGATTTGAAGTCATAGACTACCTAAAAATAATTTAGACTAATCCTATCTAAAGTGGCAAAAACAGATTTTTAAAGGAAGTGAAAACAATTTTTTTTTTCTTTTTAGCAATGCAGAATGATAACTTGTTGTGGATTGCTGTAAAGTTAATTAAATTGAATTGTAAATGCTGATCTAGAGTCTAAAGGAGTTTATCTATCAATGAGGAAGGTCCTCCTAGGAGTTGGGGTTCATCTAATTTAATTATGGATGGAAATGGACAAGTTATCACTTTTTAGTCAAATCTAATTCAACTTTCAATATGGCTATTCTCACAACTCAATTAGACCAGAACTAAATAATATATTATTATATGATTGTTAGCCAAGTTGAATTAGAAAGGATACTCACTGAAAACCAGGTTATCATTAGGTTCAATTCAAGACACTTGCTGATTTTTGGCAATTTCAATAAAATCTGAAATGATAACTTCAAGGTATGGTCACAAAATAATGAGATCACTTCAATTAGCTTGGCAGGAATGAAACTTATCCAATAATAGTGCTAGTGTTCCTTGGTTTATCTCTAAACTACAATAGGACCTTGATTCAACCTCTCGGCCGCAATTAAAAATGAGATCCACACTTCACACTAATTTGTTGGAACCAACATGCATAGATTCACAACTTTGGAAATCAGGAATTGTCTTTGCTCCTTGGCTCATCTCTGAATTTCAAGGAAGGCCTTAAAACCATCTCTCAATGGTGGATTAAAGTGGGGCTTAACAATGGACAATCAGATTTCCTGAATTCAGGGAAATCAACAATCAGCAATGCACTTAAATCAATGAGTAGCCAATGAAAATCACAAATTTGAACCATAGAAATGTCAAGCATCTTAATCCATTTCTGAACAAGATTGGGACCAATGTTCAACCTTTCAGTTGCTCAATAAATCAAGTTCCCCAATGACATTCAGATTCAAATAACTCAGAAATCTGAAATCAAGAAGTTTAGGAATTCAGAAATTAGAAAATCAGCATCAATTACAAATTAGAACTCTAGGAATGTCATTGCATCTTGATCATTTCTGAACTAGAATGGAACCATAAGATAACTTCTCAGTTGTTCAATTCATCAAATCCCCAATGACATTCAGATTTAAACAACTCAAGGAAATATGAAATTGGAAAGTTCAGAAATCAGGAAAAATAGAAATTAGATTTTCAAGAAATCAGCAATCTCAATTGGATTAGAACATGAACATTTGTCATTGATTCTTGATTCATTTTTGAACAAGATTAGGTCAAATGACAAATTCTCAATTGTAGATGCAATCAGGACCTTACAAAGACAAAATCAGGTTCATATGAAATAGAATATCAGAAATCAGGTTTGATATCAATATAGGAATTCAGTCTTGTCTACATCCATCCAAAATTAACTTAGACTTCTATCCTATCCTAGGGGACATGGAGTTTAGCTCCTCATGTTTACAAGCATAGACACAAAATAAAGTGAAGAACAGGAGGAATTCATCTTGTGCTAGGAGCTGTCCATAGAAATCCCTCAGCACTTCAGCTCCAGCTCCAAACCCTTGTTGCCTTCTCCCCCTCCTGCAATGGCCGACCTTCCCCTTCTCCCTTAGGGTTTCCAGCTTATATATGGCCTATCATCACCCTTAGATCAGCATCCAAATGTTTCATAGCCTTGATGTAAGCCACCTGTCCATATGACCCTGAAAATTCCAACTGCTGCAGCTTTTTGGACCACCAAATCATTGGTCCCCCTACTTTTTCCACCTTTTTTACAACTTGTTTTTCCTTGCTACAAAAGATAGAACACCAATTGTCAAAGTCTTCAAATATTTTATGAACAAATAAGGATAGGGAAAGCAACTAGGATTAGCTCAAATGTCAAGCAAGATTTAGTGTTGTGCAGAGTTGCAAATCAAGGTTAAAAATGATAACTTATCAATGTCCGGAATGATAACTTTGCATAAATCTTGGAAAATGATCAAATATGGATGATTCAGAGCATTGAAGGCATCAAATGGATTAGGGTGGCAAGTGAGTAAAGTCAGAAACCAAATATGAATAAGATTTCATAGGAATGATAACTTGGGTGCCAAAACGATAACTTAAATGCCTTAAAAATGATAACTTGTCATAACTTTGGCTGTGATTATCCAAATGTGATCAAATTTGAACAACAATGAGTTAGGACAATAATATAATGATTGCTTAATGCCTTTGTGCAGATTTGATAGTTTTGCATGTCGAAATGATAGTTTTGCCCTTTAACGATAACTTGGCATTGGAAAAATGATAACTTGTTCAAATAGACTTAAAATTTTGCACAAGTTGAGATACGACCATCCAAATATGATTCATTCATGATAGTAATGGATTTTGGGTAAGACAATCATTGAAAATTAGTTCACTCGAAATAATGATAACTTGAAATATAGGAGTGATAACTTGTCCTAAAAATGATAACTTGGCATACAATTTAATTATTTATGGATTTTGGCATTTCAGAACATCTATGCACATGGAATTAAGTATAAAATGAGGAAGATCAACTAGTTATCACAATCTATGCATTTCAAACATAATTGGCCAAAAGTTGGGCAATTAAGGGGCTCGATATGGGTGAAATGCATTCAAAATGGGATAAAAACCTATATTGATCAGCTAGTGATCACCTTCCATTACGAATAAATCATATTTGGATGATCATATTTCAACTTGTGCAAAGTTATCATTCCATTTCACAAGTTATCATTTTTGAGTGTCAAGTTATCATTTTAGGGTAAAACTGTCATTTCAATGTGCAAGGCTATCAATTCTGCATAAAAACATTAGGCAATCATTATATTATTGTCCTAACTCCTTGCTGCTATGATTTGATCACATTTGGACAATCACAACAAAAGTTATGACAAATTATCATTTTTATGGCATCAAGTTATCGTTTTTGGCACCAAAGTTATCATTCCAATGAAATCTTATCCACATTTGATTTCTGACCTCATTCACTTGCTATCCTAATTCCTTTGATGCCTTCAATGCTTTGAACCACTCATATTTGGACATTTTCCACGATTTGGTGCAAGTTATCATTCCGGGTTTTAGAAGTTATCATTTTTAATTTTGATTTTCATTCTTGCACAACACCAAATCCCATTTGATGTTTGAGCTGATAATTATCATTGTCCTAATCTTTATTTGTTAAAATCCCATTCAAGGACTTTGATGCTTACTGTTTTGGCCTTTCTAGCAGGGAAAAAAGAGGACTGCACAAAGAGGAAAAAGGAGGGCTGCACCCGATTTAAGATTCATATTAAACTAATATTAAAAAAGATGACCATAATAAAAAAATAAATTAATAACAACATCAAATCTAATGTAACAACTAAGATGACCATAATAAAAAATAAATTAATAACAACATCAAATCTAATGTAAATGATTGGAAAAAGAAAATGAAAAACTCTGGCAGCCGTTGTGCACGTGCTCTCGCGAGTTTCTGGTAGAGCTTCGCTATTGTTCTCGATCTTCTCCTCTCTGTAGACTTCAAATCTATGCTCTAGGGATGCTTTTCCAAGTCCTATTCTGCCTCATTTTATAGGTTTTCTCGTCTCCAAAGGAAAGAAATCAAAATTCTATCGAAAAAGTGAATAAAAACTTTAAAACTGCCTAATCGTCCGCCGTTACGACCGTGACAGAAGGCTGTCAAGGCTGAAAAGTATTTAGAAAAATTCTAATGAAAAATCTCTCTGTCGCGGCCAGTGCAGAAATTGTCACGACTGTGACAGTGATTTAGACAATTTTTTGCTTGCAAAATCTTTCTGTCACGGCTATGACAAGAATTGTCACGGCTATGACAGTCTTCTGAGCTATTTTAGAGTATTTTCTTGCTTTGATTTCGACGTTTTCTCATATCCTATCATGAATAATTTTTAGACTTAGGTTAAAATCCAATTTGAAGGAAATTGTATCAAAATAAATCAAAACTCTCCTTTTCTAAACATAAAAATATTCTAAAATGCTAATCAAATAGCCTAAATTAATGCATAATTTTTCATGCATCACTTAATTATAACTTTAATGCACTGGAGAGCAGTCTTTACATATTGAATATGGTTTGATTTGTATTGCTAAGTTGTTCTAGTCCATCCATAGCAGAACATTAGATGAATTCCATTCCTAAAATAACCTTGTTAGTTATCATTTTATATCAATTACCATAAAATACAAAAAAGAGTTAACTTAGTCTAGGATTAATTTAGATTTAGTTAGTGAATCTTAAGTTTCAAATCACTATGGATACAACATTCGAGTTTACTATTCTGATATGTGCACTTGTAGTTCAGTGAAGTATGGAGTACATAGTCTACGCCTAAACCTTGTTTAATTTTCATTTGTTCATAGTTTACGCCTACACCTTAGTCTTTTGTATTATGTGCTATAAGTCAGTCAGTTAATCACACTCCACACAATTCACACAATGATTTAGATAATTTTCTGTTTGCAAGATCTTTTTGTCATGGCTATGACAAGAATTGTCACAGCTGTGACAATTTTTTGAGCTGTTTTAGGGTCTTTTCTTACATTGATTTCGACGTTTTCTCATATCCTGTCATGAATAATTTTCAGACTTAGGTTAAAATCAAATCTAAAGTAAATTGTATCAAAATAAATCAAAACTCACCTTTTCTAAACATAAAACATTCTAAAATGCTAATCAAATGGCCTAAATTGATGCATAATTTTTCGTGCATCATTTAATTATAACTTTAATGCACTGGAGAGCAGTCTTTACAGGTTAAATATGGTTTGATTTGTTCTGCTAAGTTGTTCTAATCCATCCATAGCAGAACATTAGATGAACTCCATTTCTAAAAGAACCTTGTTAGTTATCATTTTATATCAATTACCATAGAATACAAAAAAGAGTTAACTTAGTCTAGGATTAATTTAGATTAGTTAGTGAATCTTAAGTTTCAAATCACTGTGGATACGACATTCGAGTTTACTATTCTGATATGTGCACTTGCAATTCAGTGAAGTGAGGAGTACATAGTCTACGCCTAAACCTTGTTTAGTTTTCATTTGTTCATAGTCTACGCCTACACCTTAGTCTTTTGTATTATGTGTTATAAATCAGTCAGTTAATCACACTTCACACAATTCACAACAAGTTTTTGGCACCGTTGCCGGGGATTTGAAGCTGATTAGATTCACTTTCTATAGTTTCGATTAGTCTACTTTTCAGCAGTTATTTTCTTTTCTTTAGATTAGCTTTTGTTTATATTTGCCTTTGCTTTTTCTTATGCCATCACTGTTTATATCACATTCCATTTTTTTTCATATTCAATCTTATTTTTGTCTATCATATTTTTGATTAGGTTAGTCCTTTTTGTAATTTTCTTTTTCTGCTATGAATCTTATAATCTCTGTTTCATTTCATGCTTACTCCTGCTTTCAATATCTTTGCACTTAACCTCATTGTATAACAAGTTGCAAGAGTGCAGAAAATTCTGAATTTGACTTCTGAGATAGAAAGAAGAATAGATGGATATGAGTTGACAGACATGGCCCCAGGACTATTATCAATCTCGTGAAATGCCAATCAACTAGGACGAATTAGATTCTAAAGTTGAAGATATCGTGTTCAAAACTCTTCAAAAATACGGTTTTGATGTTGGAGAACCATCACAAGTTCACTACAATCAAGGATCATCACAATTTCAACAGCCTTCTAATGCTTACATGTATGCCTCACATTGTCATGAAAGTTCAAATTACTGCAACTATGAGGAAGACTTCTCAAGTACCAGTCATTATGTTTCAAATCACTAGAATCCTGAGCAAGACTTCTCAAGCAACAGTCCTTATGTTTATGACTCAAAAATTATTTGTATTACCATCACAATCAAAGTCAAGTGGCAGAATTTCAAGTTGCAACCATAGGTATTTCTGAAAATAAGCAAATACTTAGTCAATCTACAAAAAAGTCAAATATGGAGATTAAGTTGGACAACTTCATGAGGCAGCAGGAAAGACAAATTACAACTTTGGAAAAACTATGTATGGCAGTAGGTGTTCTTCGAGCTAATATCAAGACTTGGAGGCTCAAATCTTCCTACAATCCAATGTAGAAACTCTATAAACCCGATCTGCCCATCCGAAAGAAGAAATTCAAGAAATGAAGATGGGAATTAAGAAAGAGATGATAAAGAGAAAGAAGTGATCATGGAGGCTAAAGTTGAAAAAGAATCTGTCACACTTAAAGCAGAAAGCCAAGAAATAAGTTGAATTTGCAGAAGTTACTGAAAAGGTTACTCCAATGGTACCAGTAGTGAATCACATTGAAGATCTACTCATAAGGTTCCCATCCAATGAAGAACAAATTCTTGAAGACTCTAATACTAATTCTTTGAAGAAACTATCAGATATCTCCACTAGTTTGCCTTCAGATTGCCCAAAAGTAACAAGTACATTTACCTTTGATGAAAGTAGCAACTCAATTCATTTGTTGTCTATCTCTGAAGATGAATTACCTAGTGCACCCAAAGCAGAAACAAAACCATTCTTGCTTACTTGCATATGTGATGCTCCTGCACCCAATTGTCCAATTGAAATTCCACTTGAGGCAATTTCTTCCACAAACTAGCATGGGATGTTACTGAAGAATGTCAACATTATAGAACCAGAGACGAAGAAACATCAAAAGAGAAGAAGTGCCCTGAACTTGAAGCAAGTGATTATTCATTCGAAGAAGATATTCAAAGTTCTAAAGTCTCACCCATGACATTATCCATTGATCAACAAGTTATTATAGAAAAGCCACATGATGAGACTGAAATGGCTAAAGAGGATACAAAAATAGCACAAATTTCTTTTCAAACAGAGAAACTTATAGCAGAATTCAAATTTGTAGAAGCAATGGAACAGTCAATTAAGGAAGATCAATATTTACCTACTAAAAGTTAGGACCAAGAGCTCAAAGATCTTCCAACAATGCTGCACTTAAATAGACCATTGAAGAAATGACTGCTTAAACAAGACGGTGACTCAAGAGATTCAATTATCACACATGAGAGTTTTGGGAATGAGAAGTTAGTAAATTTTTGGTACAGTGAAAAAGGGATACATCAAATTGAAAAATATAGGTCAATCATTGATAAACTAAGAGATCTATACTTGATTAGTGAAGTTGTCCACAGATTGAGATATCTACTTGATTACATCATACTATTTAAACCTCCTTGACATCAAGAGTTGTAACAATGTCTAGCCTAAGACATTAAAGTAGGGTGCTTCTTGCGAGGCAACCCAAGTCCTTTTACATCTAATATCCTTTTGTTTTTGCAGGAATAAATCAGAGATGAACTTGATCTAAATTCAACTTAGCTCAGGGAGTACCCTTAAACTCTCAACTTTAATTTTTCACTAAAATGCAATTGATAACTGATTATCTTAATTATCCTTAATTAGCTCATGTTTATGATCATCACAATGATAATTGTGATTTCTTGTTCATATCAGTTGTCTATATCTGATTTTGTCAAATTTCAGTGAACTTTTACTACTTACTGAATTTTATTGATTGTTAGATTAAACATTCTCCAATAAATTGCATATTTGATTCAATACCTAAAAGAGTTGATCTAGACTTGATTCTATTAACCATTGTTCATATCAAATTCTGAAATGATAAACCCAAAGAAGAAGTGGAGCAAGACATGCCTACCTCTCATTTCAAAAGTTGAACACCCATCCAACCCTCTCTCTTGCTTGGATGATTCATCACTGAGGACTGATGATAAGCTTGGTGGAGGAACTTGGTACTTTTCTAAACTCAATTATCATGTTTTAGCTCTATTTTAAAGTTAATATTATATCTATAGCCATGTTATCACTATTATCATCACTATTATCATTGTAGTTCAGCTCAAGTCATATTATCATTTGTGCTCATCATTGTTAAGTAGAAATCCTTTAGTATAACAGCTAGTAATCTCCAACACCAAGTAGTCAATTTGGCTATTAATCGTTTTGCTTCAATCAGCTCACTTTTAGATGCATTTGAACTCAATTCAACTGAAATTTTTCTTTTTGTGGTAACACTAGCTAACACTCATGGATTGGCCAAAATTAAAAGATGTCTAGAATGAAATCAATGCTTTTGCTTCTATGTTAAATAGGAAAACTTGACTATTTGTATTAAGGAATATAAACTTTACTTGAGTTTGAACTGCTGCTCACTTCATGAATAGAAAACAAAAAAAAATGAAGAAAAAGAGAAACCAAAAGTTGCATTTTGCATTGCATGCATACATGAATAAAGAGAGCCAAATCCAAAAAGGAAGCTCTCCTGAATAAAGCCAGAATTTTTATCCTGTTGACCAACATGAATAAAAATTAGGTTTTAAACCTATTTATTTGCATCATCATGATTAAAAGTCAGCTTTCAAACCTGTTTAAGCAATACAAAAATTTATTCATCAAGAGATTGGCAGTTCAATCTCTTTAGTAGAGTTGAAAATTCCTGAAACTCAACTTAGTTATTGTTAGTACTTCTTTCATGACTTCAATTTGCTTTAGCCTCTATGATTCCTCAGCTGGAATTTGGGAATTGGAAAAAATGACAAGGAGTGTTAGTAAAGTGGTAAACTCATTTGATTCTAAAGAGCTGATTCTGAATTCATTTGTGAACTATTTGATTCAAACCTTGTTCTTAACATCTGAATGTTTTGCTTGAGGACAAGCAAAAGACAGCTTGGAGGAGTTTGATCACTAGCTATTCATACTAAATTTCTACTCATTTTTCATCTTAATTCATGTGCATATGAGCCCTGAAATGCTCATATTTTGATAGTTATGCATAATATACATGCATTGATCTTCTCAACATTATGTTATCTTACATTTGCACATTTGAACTAGATAATATACTGATTTAGTTATTATTTATCTAATTACCATCCTAAGACTGCCAAAGCATACAGACGAGGGAACGCCTCCATCCGGGGGCCTCGAGGGACCAACCATGTCGCTAGAAAGTGAAGTTCGCCTTGAGCCAAGTGTGAGGGTCATAAGTGGACGTGCCCGAGGAAGAAATGTTGCCATGCCCTACCAAAAAGATGAAGCCCCATAAAGCAGCATGATCCTCGACTTCCAAGAGAGGTTCCATCCATAGCAAGTGAAAAAAACTTATTGCCATAAACCATACTTGACTCCATGATTCGCTTGACCCACCGAGTTAGGAGAGTCCAGTTGGTGCTGCGGGGACCACCTTGAGATGTAGGACGGCGAACACTAGGTCATGCACCTAGATGAACTCCCCGTCGATCAGAACCCCCACCCCTACGAAAAGAATCTACTCATTAGAGAATCCATGTGTCTAATAATCGATGCCCGGAGTCATATAATAGGTCGAGAGTGCCGAGAGGACTGATCAGAGGAGAATGAGTCGGCCACCTCAAGATAAAATTCATGAGCTCCAACCATGGAGCCTCTGCTGCATGCGCTCAATGACTGGAATCCGTCCGCGGTAACTAATATGCTGGTCGGAGAGAGGGAGGCCCAAGTATGTGAGCTCGGCCACGCATCGGACAACATCCTCGAGAACCATGCCAAAAGAGATGAAGGATAACTTTGCATGATATATCTCGAGACCGATTGTGGCGCCAAAAAGCTCAACGAGGATAGCACTTGTCGAGCCTCTTACACCGAGCCCTCAATGAAAAATACCATGTCATTAACATAGTCGCCAGCAAAGTCGAAAAATCGCCAGCAAAGTCACTGAAAAGGTCCACCCCGCATGATGTCTGAGTGCAATGCATCTGGCAAGGGAGTCGATTGTCAAAATGAAGAGCATGGGGCCAGCAGACAACCCTCCACATGATGCATGCAAAATACAACATACAATTAGTCATGCATTTAACCGCATTTCGATTCATTTTCATATAGGATGCATCATTTTTTGGCCTTATTTGTTTTAATTTTATAAAAATAGAAATCTACCCAAATTCTGTATTTTATTGTAGAAAAAGAAAGAAAATTGAATTGTGAAGCTAGGGGAGAAAATTACGCTCAAATCAGAGTTAAAACAGAGTCAGAAAGTAAGAAGTAGTAAAGGCTACCAAGACTGAAATGAATATAATGAGTCGTGAGAATACCGTAACAGTCGTAAAAGTAGGGCCGTGAAACTTCTGTGATGGCCTGTTAAAATGTCAAATTTTGCGCAAAAACTTGTCCGAGTTACGGGCTGTGATGAAGATATTATGGGTCATGAAAACACAACTTTTACTCCAATTTGGACATTATAAGAGCTGTGAGCCGTGAAATTCATATTACAAGTTGTTACGAAGCTCTTATGGGGCGTTACAAGGGCTGATTTCGAGATTTCTTTGACTTTTTTTGGGGATTTCAATTGCAGATCAATTCAAATCGTACCATAAGTCTCAGGTATCATTTGGAAACATTTTTACTCAGATTTAAAGAAGTTTTCGATGGTTTTAAAATCCAATCAAAGTCTATTCTATATTTTTATTATTTTGACATAAAAAGACTCACAATCATACCAAAACTCTTGGGATACATAGAGGATATAAATAAAGACCCTAGGAGATAGAAAAAGGTGTACTTGTGGTGCTTGAGTGCTTGAGACCTGCAAATTCGTGCCTTATTGCAGAGAAAGAGTTTTGAAGCCCGAAAGGAGAAGATTGCGCATGTTGTGCAATGGTCCAGAGGTCCCGAAGGCTGCAAATTGTTCTTCTATCATATGTTTGGATGCTCTTTTACCTAGTTCTTATAGTTTTTTTATTTCTGTAATACAGATTTTATATTCTTTTCAAGAAGAAAAACTATTTGAACCTTGCTATTGGTTGAGTTAATTTATCTTTTCGATTTTTTTTTATTATGCATGCTGAGTTCATTGCCTTTTGATGAGTGATGTGATTTTTGAGATTATATTACAAATCTGTAAGAGGAGTGATTAGTTCCATAAATTCTTATTACTTTAATAATTGATCTTTTACTTTTAAGTTGAAGTATACATATCGTGTGTTCGGTAACTCATCGTTTGTGCGAAATTTTGTGCAATCTATTTTTTTGTCCAGATTTGTGGGTGAATAATAGTATAGGAGATGCGTGCTCATGTATCTTAATTTTCTATAAAATTAATAATTGACTCATCATTTGTGGTTATTAGTTTTATTAGAAGTTAAGGTAGTTTGGTTTACTCGTGTTGAGAGATCAATACTTTAGGTACTTCTAATCCGTCTTAAGAATCCATACTATTATTTTCTGTTATAACTAAACTATTACAGAGAATCATACATGTTTATCTTTACATTAATCATCCATAATTCTCAAGACTTAACACCAATTTATTTTATATTGCTTATCATTTATTTTATGTACCTTTAATTTTTTTGTTTTCACCACAAAACCATTTTCTTCTCTTAGTGGATTATTGAGATAGTCTAGATATAATTAGTTCCTCGTGGGTTCGACACTCTACTCTCAACTTTATTACTTGATAGGACTAGTGTACTTGTTAGCAATTTTATTGTTACAATTTCAATGCATCACCATGCTAGAGCTGAACCCAATCGCACCCCACTCCGTGACTAAGTTCTAATTCCAACTATTACATTCCTTAATTATGTTTAGCAATTCTATAAATAAAATCAGCAAAATCTCCTCCCTCACTTATTTTGTGTTATTTGCCAATACATACAAAAGATGCATATATATATTCATAATAATATATATATATATATATATATATTCATCTAAGTTTAAATAAAAGTTATAAGACATCACATTTGCGCATTATCATTATTGTTTCACAAACCATTTCACATATAACACCCCACATGATCAAGTTTTATACAACCTTACAAAAGTTTCTCACAATCTTAACTACTAACATCTAGAATTATCTATTACATGCATGCTTCCAAAAACAAAAGTGAAGGGGGAAATAAAATTGCTCCAACGGCTCGGCCTTTGCTATATGTCTGAGTTGATTCAACTCGAAAACGTATGAGTATCTGAAAAATTTAAAATGAGTACTGTGAGCAACAATCATTTGCTCAGTGAGTAGAATAAAAGTACAACATAGAGAAACAATACGAGTGCATATAGCATTTACATAATCACATATCTTTAATATGAGAAAATATTTAAAACATAATTCATATCACATAAGTTTTCAAATCATATGAACTTTTACATAAATAAAAAATATTCAATATATCATCATATTCATAGTTAAACTCCACACATGTGTCATTGCACATACTCTTCATGAGTCAATACGTATCCCTCCATGATTGTGTGTCATACAATTAAGTAGAGATTCACAATCAACGAGTCTCAGATACGCAGAGCAAATCATGGGTCAATACGTATCCCTCCATGATTGTTTGTCATACAGTTAAACAGAGCTTCACAATAAAAGAGTCTCAGATACGCAAAGCAAATCATGAGTCAATATATATATCCCTTCATCTAGGATACGTAGAGTATATCATGGGTCAATACGTATCCCTCCATGATTGTGTGTCATACAGTTAAACAGAGCTTCACAATCAAAGAGTCTCAGATACGCATAGCAAATCATGGGTCAATACATGCACGCAGAGCAGCCCCAAAGGGCAAAGACACTCGATATACGACCCAATGCTTCATGTATATCGAATGTGGTCCCAAAGATCTTTTTCAAACAACATGGCCAATTAACACATGAAGTTTAACAATATCAACATATACATGTCATAATCACATATAATTATCAAGTAAAACTTATTTTAACTTCACAAGCATTGTTCCCTGAAAACATTTTTGTATAAAAGGTTACTCCATCTCATATGAATTTCTTGAAACATATCATAAATATCTTTCATAACTTAAGATATGTTTCAATAATAATAATAATAATAATAATAATAATAATAATAATAATAATAATAATAATAATAATAATAATAATAATAATAATAATAATAATAATAATAATAATAATAATAATAATAATCTTTTCCTGAGATAATATCATAAATAAAAGAACTAACATATAACATTTTGATATGTTATAAATTTACCCACTCACCTTATACGAGATTTTCCTCATTTCACATGTAGCTTGATAGTTTCTTACAAGCAATGATGCTATTTCACTTTTCAATTACTAATAAGAATAATATGTAATGCATGCTCATGATGCATGAACACTTTTTCATCTTAAAATGCATATAATCCCTTCTAATACTAATGTGTAATTTCAGGTGTTTATATTCATATGCTACTTCACACTCCCAACTATTCAATCTTCCAAAGCCTAACTAGGTGTTGTCTCATAATTTCAGACTGAGTGACTCTCAATAAATAATTCATAATCTCTTAACCACATGAGCAAATCTTATAATTCTGGATAAATTAGTTACTAAGGTCTCCAACCCCCAAATGTCATTCACTATGTCCAAATGATCAAGTCATAAAATCCAAGGCAATCTGACCTAGGGTTTGTGTCCTGGCAGGCTGTGTATCACTGAATGATTAATTTATATCTTTAACAATACTTATCCATTTGATGAGATCCTAATTTTCTTGTCAATTAGACTTAGTGTTTAACCATAAAAATTAGAGATTTTAACTCCTTGTATAACTCTATAAAAAAAATAGTCAATTCGGGTCGTGCTCTATCAATGTCCTGGAACCTGACAAAAGAATTACTATGGAATGAAAATTTCATTTCTCCACATCTACACATCCAAATTGGATGATTCCACTTCTTACCCAATCGTTGTAATGTCTAATTAAACATAGCTAAGTTTTAAAATCCTATTACGTTATATCCTAATTATGCCCTAATTTACAAGTTGGATCTGTCTTTGATTCAGGATAGAGTGAGCGACCTACGGTGCTGGGTTCCTAACTTTCTCTACAAACATCATGTTTATATGATTCTTGTGGTCCTGGAAAGCTAACGTCGAGAGGATGAACTATGCAAAAGTTCAGGATTTATGAAGAACTACCCACGAAGAGATGATCATATGAAAATGAAAGTCAATTTCGGATAAAAAAACCCTACTTTAACCAAGCGACCTTAGCGAATTTGCTCAAGATGTTGTGCTAGGTATTTTCCTCTGCAAAATTTTCACCTCTCCGAGGATAAGATGTTTTAATTTATATATGTTTTTCATATTTTTAACATGTCATATGACGGTTTGAAAAAATTATTTTCTAAGCAATTGGTGAGCTGCCTACTTGAGTTGCTTGAAACTCTATTGGTTAAAATAAAGGTCCAATCATATTATTTTATTAAAAATTACTGCTAAATCTCTAATTAACCTTAGTTAATCATATTTAACCATGTTTATTATAATATTTACAAATATTAAAGTTTATTCCTAATAGTATTATATAATTTCTTTATAACGGTTATCGATAATTTAATTATCATTATGCTTTAATCTAAATGTTAATTACTACACACAAACATGATTATATAAGCATCTATACTAACTTGATATCATAATTAGATGCATGATTACATAAAAATGATGTTTTTGGAGCATGTTAGTGACAGATCAAGATCGAGGATGAAGCGTCTAGGTCTCCTGAAAATCTATGACCCGCAAAGAATGCCAAGAAAAGGCCATTGCAGTGTCGTAAGCTTTGAAGAAGTTCACCTTTCATAGGAAGGCCTGGCGTCCTCCTCCAATGAGTTATGATATCCAAGGTGATGGTGTAATTGTCGATGATGATCGGCAAGACCTCTCGGATCTGGTTCACCAATACTCGTGCCACCAAGAGGAGATGGCGTTGGATAAGATGATCAATCGAAAGTCCACCACTCGTTCTGTTGGGGTGCACTTTAGGAGAAAGAACAATAAGAACTGAGGTGATCAAAGCTTCGTTTCCCGCTAATGAACTCTTGGATGACGTCTAACACATCCTCGTGCACAACATCCAGAACTCTCTGTAAAAGAAAATTGAAAAGTGGTCTGGGCTCGGTGAGACATCACTATTGAAGTCCAGAAGAGCATCAATAACCTCCTCTTCAGAAATGTTCTGCACTGATAAAGAAGATTGATTATCAGTAAGACAGGGATGTCCCATGGGGCCCCCTGCCATGGGCCCGGAGTCCGCTGATGGGTCGATGCATGGAAGTAAAAGGCAATGTCCGCTCCAATGCTATGTTGGTTAGTGATCTGTTGGCCCTGTATCTCAATCTGGTCGACCTTGTTCACTCTCCCCAAGAGCTTGCATACAAGTGAAAAAATGAGTGGTGACATCTCCCTCCTAAAGTCAGGTCCGCCAGAAGCATTGCCTCCACTAAGTCTCCACAATCCGGTCCTCCTGCTAGATAATCTCTTGGGCTATCTACGTAAAGTTGAAATTTTACTTTCATAAATTTTGCAGGATTATTAAAATCTACTAATTTATTTCAAATATCATTTAAAACTTAAGTTTGGATTTTTACGAGTGTATAATTTGGATAAATATAAGCAAAATTTATTAAATTATTTAGTGGAAACTTTGGAGTTTGAAAAAAAAATTGTCTAATGACTGTTTTATAATTATGTGCTAATGTAATTCAATTGTCTATTTTTTTCATTTTAAGTTCGGAAGAGAAACCAACAAAAAAGAAATTGAGCAGTGAAAAAGAAAAAAAGGGGGAAAAGAAAATTGAAAAAAAAAGAAAAAGAGGCTCCATGTACAAATTGAACTTATTAATGGAGTTCCTCATTTGACTGATCTTTATTCAATAGAACCTAATATACTTAATAATGCTTGGATTATTCATTCTAAGTGGTTTCCTTCTTCTTGTCATGGCATATGAAAAATGCTTATATTTTTTTTATCTTTCGCTTGAGGACATATAAAACCTCAAGTGTGGAGAGTGTAACGACCCAAAATTCATCCTAAAAGTTTTGATCATTTACGACAATTTTGCGTTGTTAGCTCATTCACCATACATTAATCAACAGCGAAAGACTTAACAATTTAGATAAAATCATAATAAATAAAATTTTATTCTAATCATATAACATCTTTTTCAACTAATACTTCACGGGACTTCAAATACCTAAAGATTTCATTACATACTATGCATCAACGCTCAACTAGAACCATAGCATTTATATAATCCTAAGCATGTGCAACATTTCCTCATTAGCTTAAGCTTCCATCCATTACCAGATTTTTGTTATCCGCACGGATCCAGAATGCAGAATTTTCCAGTTAGAGTATATAAAGGCCATGCATGCATGATAACCTATCACATGACTCTACATGCGATGGATTAATTATCATTAACATAAAGATATAAACATGCATGTCATGAACTATATCATAATTCTTACATGCATTACATCATACTTATCATTCATAGCATAACATTTGAACATTAACACTTAATATACCTTTTCAACTTGAGAACCATCATCTCATGTACACATCATACACTGAAAACAAGCATTCATGAACATACATAGCAGATTATCCTTGCATTTCTTCTTTATTATTGAGTCGATGATGTTTGATGTGTGTGACATCACAGAAAAAATCTCGAATAAGCTTTAAATTTATAAATCCTTAACACACACGATGAGACTGTAAGTGCACAACAATCAGTGTAGTACTTAAGGGCCGATCTAGAAGGACAAAGCTAAAAAGTCTTTTCACACTCGATTGAAATTGTTTCGAAGGAAAAACTAAATCTATAGGTGTTGTTCAAAGTGATAAAATGAAATACTATAAGCCATGAATTGCGGCATATAAAACTACACTAATTTTTAAGGGTTTTAGATGTAAGGATGGACAAAGATTAAAGTAATTAAACACTAGAGCTTAGGGAGCTATTTTAGGAGTTATGTTTTTTGAACCGAGATAAAAACTTGTAAGGTAGCAGCAAAAGCCTACTACCAAACTTAAAAGAATCCTAAAATGTACGTTGACTCAGCCAACCTCTCGGCCTGCACTGAATGTCGAAAGTGATAATCCCTCTCGGGTGGATCCTCGTAAGTTCGGTTCAAGAGAGAAAGTAATAAAACTCCAGGAAGACCTCTCTGCCCTACTCATCACTAGTAATCAGTGACTCTTTTAGACACAACTCGATCATCGACCCCCTCTCGTTATGCATAAGACAATTGAGGAATAGATTACCCTCATGGGCAGGAATCACTAACACTAAGGAGCTAAAAGTAGTCTGGACAAAGGAAGACGGAACTTCAATAAAACAGATAATCTTAGGGTACTCTGGATCCATCTTTCGGCCTCACCACAGAACTGACCGCCGACATCTCCTTAAAAATAACCTAGTCGTTGCCCTGCCTCTCGATGTGCATGCATCGACGAGTGGATAGAGCACCCTCTTAAGCGGAAGATGACATGGTCGAAGTCCCAAAAACATAATATCATCCGTCAAAATCAGAAAGCAAGGAAGGACATGAATGCATCACCCTCAACCGATCCTTGGCGAATGATGATTCCTTGACATATCCTAGTAGGCTCAACCTCTCGGCTTGCATGCTTTAGCTAGGGACTGTGAACATCCTCTCGGGCAAGATTCATCCTTCATTGAAGGCTACCCAAATCGAACCCATAGGTTTCGGTAAAAATAGGAAACAAAAATTGAAAGGCTATGAGTTGCATTGTATTCAGAATGAACTCATCTCAAGCTCCTGGCCTTGAAGCTTGATTTGAGAAAGATATTACCCTCTCAAGCCAAAGCACAATGGATAAATCAATCAAAACACATCCAACAATCCACAATATCATAAAACTGAATTCAACGATCAAACAGTGAATACAAGACATAAACTAAATCGACCTCTCAAGTATGTTCGGAGTAGGCATTTTGTGACCCTTCAAATGTATCTCAATAATCACCCTGCATTTCGACACGCATGTGATGATTGAGGTAATAAGCACCTCTCGGGCAAAGGTCATCAATATCGCAAGAAAATCCTGGACCTCACAGTAGAAAATCATCTCTGGAAATAAAAAATTAGAGTAAAGTGAATCTGAATCTCACTACACCCTGCTGGACGAACTCAGCTCAAGTTCCTTACCTCTTGGTTGTAGAGATCTTGAGCTGTGAGAGAAATCGAGTCAGTGTAATAGATTTATTAAATGAGCAAAGACACTTCGATAGACACGATGACAAAAATAAAATAGAAATCTGCAACAATACAATGTAGTAAACAAGGAAAAGTAGAAAAGTAATCGTAATGATAAAATGTAATCGATTGTTGCATATCATAAGCTTAAAAAGATAGGTTTGGAAGCATAAACATCCATCACAGATCCTCAATTACATTAATAACAAAAAAAGAGATAAATAAGAAAAGAAAAAAGAAAAGGGAAGAAGGAAGAGGGAAGGGAGAAGGGAAGCTGTTGCCGTAGCCTCCTTAGTAGCTCCCCTTCGAATGGATTAGGGATTTAGGAAAAATGGAAACCTCCCTCTTGGGTAGCATTTGTGACATTCCCGACCAGCGTGTGATATTATTCGCTATAGGACTTGGCCCATACAATTTTCTTGCAACACACCTGGACAAGGACATAGCACCATATATACTCAACATCTCTCATGAGTTATGCATGTGGGACTAATCCAAGACATGCCTCATGCACCCTTCCCCTCACAGGGGACTCAATGTCCTCATTGAGTAATCACACCCCACCATGCACAGAGGTCCACATGGAGTGGCTCTAATCATATGATCAACGTGTAATATTGTCTGCTCCGGGCCTCAACCCGCACGATTTTCTCAAAACGCGTCACACCTAGACAAGGTCATGTTCTCATATATACCCAGCATCTCTCCCATGACTTATGCATGTGAGACTAATCCAAGGCATACCTCATGCATCCTTCTCTCCTTAGGGGACTCAACGTTCTCGTTGAGTGATTGATAATGAAATTGAGGGGTGATCACTAGCTGATCACTATATGTTTCTAGCCCATTTTAGATGCATTTCATACATATCGAGTCCCACTTTTGCCTATATTTGGGCCAATTATACTTGGAATGCACACATTGTGATAACTAGTTGATATTCCTCGTTTCATACTTAATTCCATGTGCATAGAGGTTCTGAAATGCCAAAATCCATTAATATTTAAGTTCTATGCCAAGTTATCATTTTGAGGACAAGTTATCATTCTTAAGTGTCAAGTTATCATTATTTTGAATGAACTTATTTTCAATGGTTTTCTTGTTCTAAATCCATCATTATCATGTATAAATCATATTTGGATAGTCACATCTCAACTTGTGCAAAGTTTTAAGTCTATTTGAACAAGTTATCATTTTTCAAGTGCCAAGTTATCGTTGAAGGGCAATTCTATCATTTCGACATGCAAAATCATTAATTCTGCACAGAGACCTTAAGCAATCATCTTGTTATTGTTTTAACTCATTGCTGGTCAAATTTCATCACATTTGAATAACCACAACTCAAGTTATCACAAGTTATCATTTTTAAGTCATATAAGTTATCGTTTTTGGGCACCCAAGTTATCACTTCTTAGAAATCTCATTCATATTTGATTTCTGAATGCACTCACTTGTTACTCTAGTCCATTTGATGCTTCTAATGCTTTGAATCACTTGCATTTGGATAATTTCCATGATTTGTAATAAGTTATCATTCCGGGCTCCTAAAATCATTAAAATTGATATATGTTATCACTCCTGCACAACACTTAATCCCATCTGAAGTTGGAGCTAGTAACTATCATTATCCTAATCCTTATTTGTCAAAATACTACTCAAGGACTTTGATGCTTGCTGTTTGGGGATTTGTAGCAGGGAGAAAGGTGGCCAAAAAGTGGAAAAAGTAGGGGGGGACCATCTACTTTTTCCTGCACAAAAAAGAATCTGCAGCTAGAATTTCTGCAGGGGACACATGGCTGCAATCAAAGCATAAAGAATGTTCTGATGCTGATCCAAAGGTGGAGAGGAGTCATATAAAAGGTGGAATTTCTGGAGGAGGAAAGGGGGGCTGGACATTGAGGGTTTGAGCAAGGGTTTGGAGCAAGGAAGGGAGGAGCTGCTGCTGAAGGCTGCTGCTGTCGGACTTGCTGTTGCTGGCCGAGAGCTTCTATCCAAAATGATTTGTATCTGTTTCTCATCCCATTTGATGTCAAGCTTTGTAAACATGAGGAGCTAAACTCCATTTCTTCTAGGATAGGGTAGTAGTTTAGATTAGTTATGGATGGAAATGGATTGGATTAATTCCTGCACTGAATCATTGCTGATTTTTAGATTTTAGAATTATTTAGAGTTAGTTCTTGCCATTGTTGGATCCCATTGTAATCTATAACTGAGAAGTTATCATTTGATCTATCCCTAGTTCAGAAATGGATTAGAAATCAATGTCAAGTTCTGAATTCCAATTTAATTGAAGTTCTGATTTCTGAAATTTTGATTTTCAGGTTTCTATTTTTCTGAACTTCCTGAACCTGAACTCCTGAACTTTTGAATCTGTTTGTCATTGTGGACCTGATTAATAGAGCAACTGAAAGATTGATATTGCCCCAAATCTTGATCAGAAATGAATCAAGATGTTTGGCATTCTTTATGATTCAAATCTGTACACTGTTCCTAATCTGATTTTGAAAACCTGAATTTTGATTCCCTGATTCCTGAATTTTCTAATTTCTATGGATATTAGAATCTGTTCTTCATTTCTAACCTGATTAATTGAGTCATTGGAATGTTGTTATTGCTCCTATCTTATTCAGGAATGAACCAATATGTTAGGCATATTAATTTTGACTCAAATCAGATTGTTTTTCTGATTTCTGAACTGAAATCCTGAATTTTATCTTTTCTAATTTCTTGCTGGAATAGTTTTATTAATTGAATCCCCTGATTTTATTCAATCATTGAGAGATGAACCTTAGGGATCTATTGCAGTCCAGATACGGATCAAGAAGCAATTGATAAACCTGATTCCATGGATTAATATTTCAGATTTCTGAATTGCATAATACTATTTTTTGATTTCTAGTTCCTGATTTCCATTTGAATTCTGATTTCCAACGTCAAGCCTCATTTGAATCCACTACTGAGAGGTAGTCTTAAGGTCTTTCTTGAGAGTCAGAGATGACCCAAGGAGCATTGGATAATCACTGAATTCTCCATTTAAGATTGAATGTCTTTTAACCCCAATCAATTAGAACTTTGTGTGGATTTCACTTTTCCTTGCAACCGAGAGGTTGATTTTAAATCCCCCTTGAATTCAGAGATGAATCATGGAACACAAGTACTATTATTAGGTATATTTCATCCTGGTTTGGTTGATTGGAATGATTCCATCTTTTTATGATTGCAATTGCAAGTTATCATTCCAAAACTTCCTTAAATTGCAAAAAATCAGCATTGAACTTCCCATTGAGCTGAATGGTAACTTGATTTTCAATGATGACCCTCTATTGATTCAATTTAGCTAACAACTATATGACAATATGTTGCTTAGTTAGATGCCAATTGAGCCGTGGGAACAATCATTTTCATGATTGAATCAAAGTTGGACATTTAATGATAACTTGATCCATTCCATCTTTAACTAATTTAGATGAACCCCAAATCCTAGAAGAACTTTCTCATTGATAGTTAAACCTTTCTAGCCATTAATTTAGCATTTATAATTCAGTTTTGCAAAAGTTTCCAAAATCCCAAATCTATTATCATTTCACTTTCCATTAAAAATCTATTTTCCCTTTCTTTTAAAAAATCTGTTTTTAGCCACTTAAGTAGAACTAATCTAAATTGTTTTAGGGTGTCTTAGACTTCAAATCTTTGTGGATATGACAACCTGAGTCTACTACAACTTATCTGTGCACTTGCAGCTAGTGAGTTGGAAGACCAAAAAAATTGAAAAATTGACTCTTTTCTTAATTTCAGCAAGTTATCACTACTCAATCCCAAATATCACTATCAAGGGGTTGAGTGATAACTTGCTGATTTTTGGGTCAAAAGTCAATTTTTTTAATTTTTGTTTCAACTCCCTAACTCACTCTCTACTACAATGTACATGTCAATTGTAGTAACCCTATATGTCGTATCCACAGTGATTTGAAGTCCTAGACTACCTAAAAATAATTTAGACTAATCTTATTTAAAGTGGCAAAAACATATTTTTAAAGGAAGTGAAAACAAATTTTTTTTCTTTTCTTTTAGGAATGTAGAATGATAACTTGTAGATTGCTGAAAAGTTAATTAAACTGAATTGTAAATGCTAATCTAGAGTCTAAAGGGGTCTATCTATCAATGAGGAAGGTCCTCCTAGGAGTTGGGGTTCATCTAATTTAATTATGGATGGAAATGGACAAGTTATCATTTTTTTAGTCAAATCCAATTTAACTTTTATTATGGCTATTTTCACAGCTTAAATTGACCAGAACTAAACAATATATTGTCATATGATTGTTAGCCAAGTTGAATTAGAAAAGGATCCTCACTGAAAACCAAGTTATCATTAGGTTCAATTCAATGCACTTGCTGATTTTTTGGCAATTTCAATAAAATCTGAAATGATAACTTCTAGATTGCACCTTGAAAATGAAAGGAATGCTTCAATCAACTAAACAGGGATGAAATCAATCCAATATTAATACAAATGCTCCTTGGTTTATCTCTAAACTACAAGAGGATTTAAAATTAGCTTCTCAGCTGCAAATTCAAATGAAATCCACATTTCATTAATGAATTGGATAGAAATCAGCACCTAATACAAGTTTGGGAAATCAGAAATTGTCATTGCTCCTTGGCTCATCTCTGAATCTCAAGGAAGACCTTAAAATCATCTCTCAATGGTGGATTAAAGTAGGGCTTAACAATGACAATCAGATTTCAGGAATTTCAGGAAATCAGAAATCAGCAACTCATTCAAATCAGGAAAAACCAAATGTGATTACAGATTTGAATCATAGGAATGTCAAAGTTTCTCAATCCATTTCTGAACAAGATTGGGATAGATGTTAACCTCTCAATTGTTCAATTAATTTAATCCCCAATGACAATCAGATTTAAACAGCCCAGGAAAATCAGAAATCAGATTGTTCAAAAAATTAGGAAAACAAAAAATTAGCAACAATTACAAATTAGAACCTTAGGAATGTCATTGAATCTTGATCATTTCTGAACTAGAATGGAACCATAAGATAACCTCTCAGTTGTCAAAACAATTGGGGCTCCACAATGACAAAACATGTTCTAAGAATTAAAAAATCAAGAAGGCATTCAGAAATCAGATTTCAGAAAGTAGAAATCAGAATTCTAATTGGGTTTGTATCTAGAACTTGGCATTGAATCTTGATTCATTTCTGAACAAGGGTTAGACCAAATGATAACTTCTCAGTTATAAATACAAATGGGGTCTTCAAATGACAAGATCAGATTTATAACAGTTCAGATTCAGAATTGTAAAACCAGAAATTCAGAATTCAAAAATCAGTGCAGGAAGTTTGAACTTATCCCTAATCCATCCACAGTATATATTAGACTACTACCCTATCCTAGGAGGCATGGGATTTAGCTCCTCATGTTTACAAAATCAGATACAAAATGTAGTAAAGAACAGAAGGAAGTCATCTGGATTGAAGCTTGTCGAGAGATGTCCTTGCAGCCTTCAGCTCCAACTCCAAAAAACCTTGCTGCTTTCCCCCTTTCCTACAATGGCCGACCCCCCTTTGATCCAGGGTTTCTTCAATTTATATCTGACCTTTAATCACCCTTAGATCAGCATCAGATAATTTCCTATGACTTGATGTAAGCCACATGTCCTCTAGTCCTAAAAACAACTGCAGAAGGCAGCTTTTTGGACAGCAAAGTTAGTGGTCCCCCCACCTTTTTCCACCTTTTTATAACTTGTTTTCCTTGCTACAAAAGATAGAACACCAAGCATCAAAGTTCTCAAATAGTTTATTAACAAATAAGGGTAGGGAAAGCAACTAGGATCAGCTCAAATGTCAAGTATGATAAGGTGTTGTGCAGAGTTGCAAATCAAGGTTAAAAATGATAACTTATCAATGCCCGGAATGATAACTTTGCATAAATCTTGGAAAATGATTAAATATGGATGGTTAAGAGCATTGAAGGCATCAAATGGATTAAGGTGTCAAGTGAGTGAAGTCAGAAATCAAATATGAATAAGATTTCGTAGGAATGATAACTTGGGTGCCAAAATGATAACTTGTCATAACTTTGGTTGTGGTTATCCAAATATGATCAAATTTGAACAGCAATGAGTTAGGACAATAATATAATGAATGCCTAAGGCCTTTGTGCAGAATTAATAATTTTGCATGTCGAAATGATAGTTTTGCCCTTTAACGATAACTTGGCATTGGAAAAATGATAACTTGTTCAAATGGACTTAAAATTTTACACAAGTTGAGATATGACCATCCAAATATGATTCATTCATGATAACAATGGATTTAGGGCAAGAAAATCATTGAAAATCAGTTAATGATAACTTGACATATAGGAGTGATAACTTGTCCTAAAAATGATAACTTGACATAGAATTTAAATATTTATGGATTTTGGCATTTCAGAACCTCTATGCATATGGAATTAAGTATAAAGTGAAAAAGATCAACTAGTTATCACAATCCATGCATTCCAAACATATTTGACCAAAAGTTGGACAATTTAGGGGCTCGATATGGGTGAAATGCATCCAAAATGAGATAAAAACCTATATTGATCAGCTAGTGATCAGTGATCGCATCCCACCATGCACAAAGGTCCACACGGAGTGGCTCTGATACCATATGTAACATTCTCGATCAAGGTGTGATATTGTCCGCTCTTGACCTTGACCTTTAGCATATCTCACATGACTTATGCATGTGGGACTAATCCAAGGCATACCTCATGCACATGTTGAGTTATCACACCCCACAACACACAAAGGTCCATGTAGAGTGGCTCTGATACCATATATAACATTCTCGACCAGCATGCGATATTGTCCACTCTAGGTCTTGGCCTGCATGATTTTGTCAAAATGCGTCACACCTGGACAAGATCATGCTCCTATATATATCCAACATCTCTCCTATGATTTATGCATGTGGGACTAATCTAAGACATGCCTCATGCATCCTTCCCCCGTTACAAGACTCAACATTCTCGTTGAGTGATGACACCCCACCGTGCACAGAGGTCCACGCGAAGTGGCCTTGATACCATATGTAACACCTTTGAACTTGCGTAGGATATTGTACGCTCTAAACCTTGACTTGCATGATTTTACTAAAATGCATCCTATCAAACCAAGATCATGTTCCCGTATATACCTAGCATCTCTCATGTGACTTGTGCATGTGGGGCTAATTCATGGCATGCCTCATTCATCCTTCCCCCCTTAGGGGACTCAACGCCCTCGTTGAATGGTCGCACCCCACCATGCATAGAGGTCCACACAAAGTGGCTATAATACCATATGTGACATTTCTAACCAGCGTGTGATATTGACCGCTCTAGGATTTAGCTTGTATGATTTTCTCAAAACGCGTCACCTAGTATCATAATAGCGCAGCAACTCACCTCTATACTCAATGTGATATTGCTCGCTTTGCCCCACTGACTCACGCAAGAGGCATGCCTTGGATTAGTCTTACGTGCACAAGTCATGTGAGAGATGCTAGGTATATGTGATAGCAAGCCTTCGCTTGGCAGGATACATTTTGACAAAATCATGCAGGCTGAGGCCCAAAGCGAACAATATCATACGCAAGTTACATATGATATCAAATTCACTCCGCGTGAACCTCAGTGCATGGTGGGGTGCGATCAGTCAATGAGGGTGTTGTGTCCCCTAAGAGGGGAAGGGTACATGAGGCTTGGATTAGTCCACATGCATGTCACATGAGAGATGTTGGGTTTATATGGGGACATGGCCTCGTCTAGGTGTGAGCATTTTGATAAAACCATACGGGTCGAGGCCCAAAATGGATAATATCACACGATGGTCAAGAATGTTAAAATGCATGAGGCATACCTTGGATTAGTCTTACATGCACAAATCACAGGAGAGATGCTGGCTATATATGTGTCATTTACTAGGTGTAATGTGCTTTGGTAAAATCGTGCGGCCCGAGGACCAAAGCGGATAATATCACATGCTAGTCAAGAATATTACATATGCTAACGTAGCCACTCTGCGTGGACCTCTGTGCATGGTGGGGTGCGATCATTCAATGAGAGCAATGAGTCTCCTAAGAGGGGAAGGGTGCACGAGGCATGTCTTAGATTATTCTCACATGCATAAGTCACGAGAGAGATGCTGTGTATATATGATAACATGGCATTGTCCAAGTGTGATGCATTTTGGCAAAATTGTATGGGCCAATGCCCAAAATGGATAATATCACATTCTGATAATGGAATATTACATCATCCTTGCTCTTTTATACTCCAAGGGGTTTGTGATACCTGCCCACTTAACTAGCAATTTTCTTTTTGTGTTCACTTTTCTAGCCAAAGGAATCTTGTGGTCCCTCCTTGGCTGCCTCCCTCTTAGCTATCACCTTTGTAACTTTTCCAGTCAGTAGTTTGTCTTCATTGGTCTACAAAATGTAGAGAAAGCTTCTTTTCTCCTGTACAAAAGAATATGGAAAAATGTCTTGCTCTTGTTGTTTGTTGCTTTGGACATGTTGCATTTTTAACCGCGTCATCTGTTCATGAATTCATCTAAATGTCCAGGTAGGGGTATCCACCTGTATACCGCCGCGCAAGTGGGTGCATATTATAACTGCATTCCCCCGTGTATTGTCGGCTAGGATTATCTACATGAAAAAATAATCAAAACAAGTAAAATATTCTAGGAATGTAGATCATCATAAGATAGATGTGTAAAAAAACATATGTTTGAGCATGAAAACATATCAAAACATGAGATGAATGCAAGCTGAATATAAATGAAAAAGTAAATATAATTTCTCCACATCAATTACTACGTGCATTATATGAGTTTCTTTATAACTCCTTTATCTTTACTTAATACTTGACATCCTTGCTTTCTTTTCATAATTTGCATTTCCTCGGTTTCTTTATAACGGGCATTCATTCATCTTTCTTTGATTCATTATCATATATTAAGGTACATTATGACTACACTTTCCTTAGCTTTGTCATATGATATCTTTCAATTTTACATTGAGAAATCTTAAACACCTTTTAGATGTTGGTATTATTTCTTGAGAAGTCGCAATCAGCATAGGGTCTGAAGAACCTTCTCATCTTTACATTCATTGCTTACTTTCATTACATTCATCATAAAACATGCTTCATCTTTGCTTAATAGTATGTGCAAGATGACATCATTATATTAGTTAATAGGGTACTAGAAAATGTCAAGCACCTTTTGTGTGATGGCATTTATCAACGAAGTCTCGATCACCATATGGTGAAAGAAATTTACTTCTTACCTCATCTTTCATCTTTAATTAATTGAAACCTTAAGACAACATCATTACAGCCAATCAAACGTCTCCTAGGACATCTCAAACACCCTTTTTATGCGATAGCATTATTTCCTAAGTCTCAATCACCACAAGGTATAATTATTTACTTCTTAACATTAATGAGTGTCATGACATTTACTTCACTTTCATACTTTATTAGGGTCATCAATACATCAAACATTCATATCAATATTTCTTCAAGGTGAAGGGCATTTTTTTGGCGGTCACAGCCATTCCAAAAACTATCATAATCGTGTCTAGAATTGTCATGGGTGTGCTCAGCATTGTCATGACCATGCTGATCTTTGTCATGACCTGTCCATAATTATCATGGTCATGCTCAACCTTTTCATAGTTATTCCCAGCCTTAGCCAAAAATTGGCTTCGTCACTCTCACTCACAATCGGGACCAAATTGATCACGACCATGCTTGACCTTGTCACGGACGTGACAAATGTCACAGGAGTGACCGAGAGCTCTTTCATCGGATTGATCTCGTTCCCTCGATCACGCCATTCTTTATGCTGGCACATTGTGCCAACATCCTATAATCTCGATTTCTATACCGAAAATACATGTTTTTGTTATCAAATTTCATTAAAATAATCTAAAACATCATAAAGGATTTCGTGCATGATTTCTAAGCATCATAAAACATATTAAAATATGCAATTTTCATTCATCATCAAGATTTTGGGCTTTCTCCAAATTCATCTAAACGATTTAGAGCATAAACATGTGAACACATAGATCTAAGCATGCAAATCTAATATGGATAAAAACATATTGTTAATAATGCCTTGAATCTGAACTCAGTTGATCCCCCTAAAAGTCAGGCGCTTCAGCAGAATTCCCCTACAGGGGTCTCACTACCCGATCAGCGAGCCTGTGGGGGGGGGGGGTATTCTGTATGTGATTCGGATTTGATTTATTTTCTTATCACGAGATAGGTGTCCTATTTTTAGGGGATTTATTTAGAGTCCCAGTCCGTATGTAATTCCTATCATCTGTCAAAGGGAGTGCTTATATAAACTCCCTAGGGGTCTAGACAGAGACCCATCCTTGTAATCATAATTTTTCATAACAAAGAGTCGCTGCCGTTTTTCCTCTTTGCGTTCTTCTGTGTTTCGTGCGATCTCCCTCTCCCTCTTTTCGTAACAAACTGATATCAGAGCCTTAGGGTTTGTCAGCGATTCTCGATTAGCAGGGAGATGGCGTCGCACAATGTGAGCGTGGAGAAGTTCAACGGCAGGAACAGTTTCGGATTGTGGCAGATCAAGATGCGGGCGCTTCTGAAGCAACAAGGAGTCTGGGCGCCGCTCTCAAATGTGTCGAAGAACAAACCAAAGGAGGAAGACTCGAAGGGCAAAGAAAAGGAGATCGACCTCGCAACTTTGGCGGCACAGGAGGAGAAGGCGCACTCGATGATTCTGTTGTGTCTAGCGGATGAGGTGATAATCGAGGTCGCAAATGAAAAAAAGGCAGCCGATCTGTGGTTGAGACTCGAGAGTCTATATATGACGAAGTCTCTCACCAACAAGTTGCTATTGAAGCAATGTTTGTTCTCTCTCCGCATGCAAGAAGGTACCCTTCTAAAGGAACATCTTGATCAGTTAAATTCTTTGTTGATGGAACTCAGAAATATCGATGTTAAGATCGAGGATGAAGATGCTGCCCTAATTCTGTTAGTTTTGCTTCCTCCATCATATGAAAATTTCATTCAATTTATGATTATTGGGAAGGAAACTATAAGTCTGGAAGAAGTAAAATCGAGTCTCCATACTCGTGAACTTCGGCATAGGGCATCTGAAAATTCTGCAGAGACTCAGGCTGCGGGTTTGATATCAATCGTGGAGAAGGGACAGTCCTCGTATTCGAAGAAATCCATGTCCAAGAAGAAGAAAATCACTGCGAAGGACATTTGTAATTACTGCAAGGAACTAGATCATTGGAAGAAGGATTGCCCGAAGAAGAAGAAGGCCCCCGTCGCTGCGGTGGCACATGAAACTAGGAATTCCGAAGATAATTTGGTTCTGGCTCCTTCTGATCAAGGATGTCTAGAGGATAGTTGAGTTCTGGATTCGGGGTGTTCCTATCATATGACTCCGAATAAAGAGTGGTTCTCAACTTATCAGAAGACTGATGGCAGAAACGTCATCATGGGCAACGATGCAACGATGCAGCCTGTTAGATAGTTGAGTGCAGATCAAGACTCATGACAATCTTGTGAGGATGCTGATAGATGCCCGCTATGTTCCGCAACTGAAGAAGAATTTGATATCACTTGGAGTCCTTGACTCTAAAGGGTGTCAAATCAATGCTGTTGGAGGCATCCTCACGGTCATGAAAGGTGCTGCTATGGTTCTGAAGGGAGTCAGACAGAAGTCCTTGTATATATTGCAAGGCAAGACAGTCTCTGGCGTTGCTGCAATGCTAGTTCATCCGAATCAGAAAGGTCCAGGTTGTGGCACATGCAGCTTGGGCATATGAGTCAGAACGGGATGAATATTCTCAGCAAGCAAGGTCTTCTGGGAGACAAGAAGATATCTGAAATCAATTCTGCAAGCACTGTGTGTTTGGCAAACAACGAAGGTCTCAGTTTGGCAAAGTAGTGCACAGGACACACTCGACTACATCCACGCTGATTGTTGGGGTCCCTCTCGTGTTCCATCATTAGGAGGTGCGAGGTACTTCCTATATGTGATCGATGACTATTCGAGAATGACTTGGGTATTCATGATGAAACACAAGAGTGAGTCCTTCAAGGCCTTCAAGCAGTGAAAAGTTCTGGTGGAAAATCAGACGTCGAAGAAAGTGAAGCGTCTTCGCACTGATAATGGTTTGGAGTTCTATTCTGCTGAATTCGACCAATTTTGCAAAGATGAAGGCATTATCAGGCATCGCCAGGCATTGCACAGTCAGGGATACTCCACAGCAGAATGGAGTTGCAGAACGAATGAACAAGACACTTCTGGAGAGGGTAATGTGCATGCTCTCTAATGTTGGCCTTAATAGGACATTTTGGGCTGAAGCTGTTAACACAACTTGCTACTTGGTGAATAGAAGTCCGGCGACTGCAATTGATCTCAAGACTCCAATTGAGGTATGGTCAGGAAATCCTGCTGATTATACTAGTCTAAAAGTTTTTGGTTGTCCAGCATACTATCATGTTAGTGAAGGGAAGTTGGAGCCAAGGGCCAAAAAGGGAGTGTTCATGGGATATGGTGCAAGAGTGAAGGGCTACAGAATTTGGTCTCCTTCAGAACACAAAGTCATCCACAGCAGAAGCGTGACCTTTGATGAAGCATCAATGCTTTAGTTGAAGGTGGAGGCTGAAGAGAGTGCCAGTAAACAGGTGGAGGTTGAAATCACTCCAACTGAGGATGATGCTGAAGGATCACATCAAGAAGCAGAACCAAAGGATGAAGAATCTGATGAGCAACATGAAGAGGAGTCAATTGCTGCTAGACGTCCTCGCAGGGAAATGAGTTCTCCTAAGCGATATGGTTTCGAGGATATGGTTGCTTATGCACTGCAGGTAGCTGAAGAGGTGGAGTCACTGAAGCCGTCCTCTTATAGGGATTCCATCACATGTGTCGAATCTGAATAGTGGATCGCTGCTATGGGTGAGGAGATGGAATCTCTTCACAAGAATCAGATGTGGGAGTTGGTCAAGTTGCCTAAAGGCAGGAAGATTGTTGGCTGTAAATGGATCTTCAAGAAGAAAGCAGGAATTTTAGGAGTTGAAGGCACAAGATACAAAGCACGGCTGGTTGCTAAAGGTTATAGTCAGAAAGAATGTGTGGACTACAATGAGATATTATCAACTGTTGTCAGACATACTTCTATCAGGGTGCTACTTGCTCTTGTAGCACATCAGAATCTAGAGCTCGAGCAACTAGATGTGAAGACTGTTTTCCTCCATGGAGAACTTGAAGAAGACATTCTTATGAGCCAACCAGAGGGATTCTCCATTCTAGGAAAGGAGAATCAAGTTTGCAGTCTGAAGAAATCTCTGTATGGCTTGAAACAGTCTCCCAGACAATGGTACAATAGATTCGACAGCTTCATGATCAGTAAGGAATTCAATCGAAGTCCCTATGATTGCTATGTATATCACAAGAAGGTGAAGGATGGCTCCACCATCTATCTGTTCTTGTATGTTGATGATATGCTTATTGCTTCCAGAGACATGGCAGACATTCAGAATCTGAAGAAGCTCCTCAGTGCAGAATTCGACATGAAGGATCTTGGTGCAGCACAAAAGATGTTGGGGATGAAAATTTTAAGGGATCGCACACAGGGTAAACTCTTCTTATCTCAGAAAAGTTATATTGAGAAGATTTTATCCAGGTTTGGAATGTCTGGAGCGAAGCCTTTGAATACTCCATAAGCTGCAAATGTTTATCTTTCTGTTGCCATCGCACCAAAATCAGAAGTAGAGAAGGAGTACATGTCTCGAGTTCCATATGCTAGTGCAGTTGGAAGTCTGATGTATGCCATGGTTTGCATAAGATCGGACATTGCTCATGCAGTCAGTGTTGTCAGCAGGTTCATGAGCGATCCAGGAAAAGAGCACTAGCAAGCAGTGAAGCGAATCTTTCGGTATCTGAGAGGAACATCTGATATTGGCCTCATCTACAGAAGTGATAAAGAGTGTTTGATTGCAGGGTACTCGGATTCAGACTATGCTAGAGATGTTGATGAAAGATGATCTATGACAGGTTATATCTTCACTTTGGGTAGTTCAGTTATTAGTTGGAAGGCCACACTTCAGCCATTAGTTACATTGTCCACGATAGAGGCTGAATACATGGCACTGACAGAAGCTGCCAAGGAAGGCATCTAGTTAAAGACGGTTGGAGATCTCGGATTACATCAGGAGCAGGCTATAGTGCACTGTGATAGTCTGAGTACAATATGTTTAGCCAAGGATCAAGTACATCATGAAAGAACCAAACACATTGATGTCAGATATCATTTCATCTGCACTGAGAAGAGGATCAAGGTGAAGAAGATTGACACTGAAGACAATCCAGCTGATATGTTCACCAAATCTGTTCCTCATGGAAAGTTTCAGCATTGCTTGGATTTGCTTATCATAAATACTTGGTAATAGCTCCAAGATGGGACTGGCGGCGGTATAGCGTGGTTTTGTCCTATAAAGATAATTCAAGTCAAGGTGAAGATTTGTTAATAATGCCTTGAATCTGAACCCAGTTGATCCCCCTACATAGTCAAGCACTTTAGCAGAATTCTCCTACGGGGGGTCTATTTAGAGTCCCAGTCCGTATGTAATTCCTATCATCTGTCAAAGGGAGTGCCTATATAAACTCCTTAGGGGTCTAGACAGAGACCCATTGATCACTAGCTTATCACTATAAGTTTTATCCCATTTTAGATGCATTTCATTCATATCGAGCCCCATTTTTGCCTACCTTTTGGTCAATTATGCTTGGAATGCATGGATTGTGATAACTAGTTGATCTTGCCCATTTTATACTTAATTTCATGTGCATAAAGGTTTTGAAATGCCAAAATCCATTAATATTTCAATCCTATGCCAAGTTATCAATCTAAAGTCAAGTTATCATTCCAAATGCACAAGTTATCATTATTTTTAAGTGAACTGATTTTCAATGATTTTCTTGCCCTAAATCCATTACTATCATGAATGAATCATATTTGGATGGTCATATCTCAACTTGTGCAAAGTTTTAAGTCCATTTGAACAAGTTATCATTTTTCATTGCTAAGTTATCGTTAAAGGGCAAAACTATCATTTCGACATGCAAAGCTGTCAATTCTGCACCAAGGCATTAAGCAATCATTATATTATTGTCCTAACTCATTGCTGTTCAAATTTGATCATATTTGGATAACCACAACAAAAGTTATGGCAAGTTATCATTTTTAAGACATTTAAGTTATCGTTTTGGCACCCAAGTTATCATTCCTATGAAATCTTATTCGTATTTGATTTCTGACTTCACTCACTTGCCATCCTAATCCATTTGATGCCTTCAATTCTCTGAACCACTCATATTTGGACATTTTCCATCAATTATGCAAAGTTATCATTCCGGGGGTTCAAGTCATTAGTCTTATGAAATGATATTCATGTTTGATAGTTGAGCTCATCCAACTGTTGTCCAATTCCAAACTTGATTCCATTCTTATTTAAACATTTAGATACTTGATGTTTTGAATCACTCACATTTGGACAATTATGACAAAATGATGCAAGTTATCAATCTGGGCATATAGTTATCATTTCTGCATATTAACTTTACTTGTGCATAACACCAACTTATATTTAACAGGAAAGTTGATTCTATCAGCCTTCTTAATCCTTATTTGTCTAAATCTTATTTGAGGACCTTGATACTTGCTGTTTTTTGTCTTATAGCAGGGAATATAAATCTGAAAAAGTTGGAAAAAGGAGGGGGGCCCACCTACTTTTTCCTGTCCTAAAAGTTGTCACTGAGATATTTTCGGGTCCAGAGAATAGGTGGCTCATATCATAGGCTATGGAACTTTCTAATGCTGATCTAAGGGTGGAAGGAAGGGATATATAAGCTGAAAATCCTAAGGAATGGGGAAGAGGTCGGCCATTGTGCAAAAGGGGAGCTATTTGGAGCTATTTTGGAGGGGAAGAGGAGCTGGAATGCTGCTGAGCTGAGCTGATTTTTGCAGAACAGCCCTGAATCTAGATGAATTACTTCTATTCTTCACTCTATTTTATAACTATGTTTGTAATTATGAGGAGCTAAATCCTATGTCTCCTAGGATAGGGTAATAGTCTAGGTTAATTTTGGATGGATATGGATTGAATTGAATCCTACACTGTTATCAATTCTAATTTTCAGATTTCTGCATTATTATGAATCTGTTCTTGCCATTGTTAGATCATATTTGTATCTATAATTGAGAAGTTATAATTTGATCTAATCTCCATTCAGAAATGAATTAAGAATCAATGTCAAGTTTTTGGATTCCATTCTAGTTGAAAATTTGATTTCTGGTTTTCTGAAATCTGAACCTATTGATTTCTATTTTTTCTGAACTATTCAAATCTATTATCATTGGGGATTTGTTTAATTGAACAGCTGAGTGGTTGTTATTGGTCCCAATCTTGTACAAAAATGAATCAAGATACTTTGACATGTTTGTGATTCAAATCTGTTTCCCAATATGAAAATCTGAAATCTGCATTCCTGAATTTTGATATCTTGATTTCTTTTCGAATCTGATTTGCTAATTGAACCTCTGATTTCATTCAATCACTAAAAGGTGAACCCTAAGGATTTCTTGTTGTCCAGAGATGGATCAATAAGCATTTAGCAAATCCTAAATTCCAATGAATAGCATTGCTGATTTCCTTGTTGTTATCCCAATCTGATTTCTGAAATTATCTTGCTGAATTCTGATTTCTGATTTCCCAAACTTGTGTTAGGTGCTGATTTCTATCCAATTCATTAATGAAAATGTAGATTTCATTTGAATTTGCAGCTGAGAAGCTGATTTTAAATCCTCTTGTAGTTTAGAGATAAACCAAGGAGCATTTGCATTGATATTGAATTGATTTCATCCCTATTTAGTTGATTGAAGCATTCCAACCATTTTCAAGGTGCAATCTAGAAGTTATCATTTCAGATTTTATTGAAATTGCCAAAAATTCAGCAAGTGCATTGAGTTGAACCTAATGATAGCTTGGTTTTCACTGGGGATCCTTTTTTAATTCAACTTGGCTAACAATCATATGACAATATATTGTTTAGTTCTGGTCTAGTTGAGCTGTGAAAACAACTATTTTAAAGGTTGAATTGGATTTGACTAAAAAAAATGATAACTTGTTCCATTCTATCCATAATTAATTTAGATGAACCCCAACTCCTAGGAGAACCTTCCTCATTGATAGTTAAACCCTTTTAGCTTCTAATCTAGCATTTATAATTCAGTTTTGACAAATTTCTAAAACTCCAAAAATAGTTATCATTCTGCACAATTAAAAATCTGTTTTCTAATTCCTTTAATTTCCTATTTTTAGCCACTTAAGTAGAACTAGTTTAGATTGTTTTAGGGAGTCTTAGGCCTCAAGTCTTTGTGGATACGATAACCTGAGTCTACTACAACTTACCTGTGCACTTGCAGCTAGTGAGTTGGGGAGACTAAAAATTGAAAAATTGCACTTTTTACATAAAATCCAGCAAGTTATCACTACACCCACAAATAGCACTATCACCCATCCTTGTAATGATCATTTTTTCATAACAAAGAGCCGCCGTCATTTTTCCTCTTCGCGTTCTTCTGTGTTTCGTGCGATCCCTCTCTCCCTCTTTTCGTAACACACACACACATATATATATATACGTATATATATGTATATATATATAAGCATATATATCATTTAGATCTAATGATTACATATGCAACCCTCAATCACAATCCAATATGAGGACAACGTGTCCTCAAACTCCCAATCCATTACATGCAAATCATTGAGAGAAGAGAGAGGGGTTGGATCCCCCTTTATATACCTAAGGTCTTGTTCTTCCTCAATGTTGATCCCATTTTGCTTGTTCATGTCATCTTTCTCTTTGTCCTCTTTGTCCTTATTCTTCTATTTCTTCCTCCTCTAGTATTGTGGCCGTCATGTGGGGGAGAAGAGAAAAATAAGAAAAGAAAAGAGAGGAGGATGTTTGGGGGCTTTATATAGTCCCTAGCCTAGGGGTTCCTAAGATTTTCTCCAAATGACTTAAATACCCTTACTTAAAAATTGGGGTTGATACAAAGAGTTTGATGAAAAATATTTTATGTATATATTCGTTAGGTTAAAAGTGCCTTTATTATATATTTTATATGACATCATGTTTAATTTATCATTTATTATGTTTTTACCTACTTATGAAATCCTTATATTGTTTTTTGTTTTAATTGAAAATTGGATAAAATAATTACTTAATTCACTCATAATTGCATGTTTCAATATTGAGGAGCGATCTTTGCTCTTCTCAGAGTTTTTGCTTCGGTAGAGATATCTAACTACCTAGTAGCAAGCATCCGAGAGCACTTGAAGCACCAAAAAAAGACAAAAACATAGAAAATGACAAAATGATAATTTTTTTCTTCCTGCAAAGATTCCATTCCCACGTCTAGAATAAATTAGAAGTACAAGTGTGAGGATCCAAACCTTTTGCAAGGGGAGTGTCCATCATTTGGGGACAAACACATCATTTTCTTCATGTTGAACAGAAAAGGGAGGCTGGAGGCTGTCCCTATATCTACGTTTTATCTACGTTTTATCTATGTATCTTATGTTCTACTTAGTTTACACTTTTTGTTTTAGAAGGATGATTAAGTTTGTGTTTTTGCTTGTGTTCTTAGCTAAATCAGTCCTTTTGGGCTAAGGACTAGAAATGGTGTTGATGTCACAATCATTTTGAATCTTTAATATCAACATATACATCTATTCAATTTTATTGAGCTACTATTTTTTCTTCTCATGTTCGCTATTTTTTCTTCTATGATAGTTCCCTGAGTAGGGACAAATAATCATGATCAACTAGGAAATGATATGAGAGGTTAGCTAATGGCTTGTATTTTTATACCTCTTTTATTATGGAAAAGGGCACTATAATTCCTCTAATTATACTAATACAACCTGAACTATATGTATTCAACCTTTTTCCTAACTTTTCATAATATCAAGCCATTTGATCATTGTCAGCCAACACCTATGTATTGTCGGTATTTTAGTTGATAATCCTCTCTCTGTCATACAAGTATGGGCGATTCTTCATGAAGTTCTAGCTGCACGAAAGAGCATAAGGGATGCAACACAATGGAATGAATGTATTTCACATTTGAGAAAAAAGGCTTTGGACCACAAGACAGGTGTCATTCACCTATATGTATTGCTTGGCTGACAGAATTATCAGGGAATCAGGAGGCAGAGTACTAGCTAGACACCTGTCAAGCATCGGAAGGCTCAATATCACATCAATCCAGGTGTCATTAATAGATGGAGAAATCACAAGAGGAGAAGAAGTATAACAGGGTAGAGAAGACAATAGGAGAAGGGGGCCAGAAAACACGAGACATAAGGGAGCGATTAAGGGAGGAAGAAGGAGTATTTGCACTACTGAGGAAGGTTGGATCGTCTTTTAACATGAATCTTAGTTTTAGTCTTTCATCTTCGTTTTTGCACTATGTCCTTTTGCATTAAGTTTACTCTTAGTTTGAAGCTTAAACTTAGTATGTCTAGCTAATCAGCCCATGAGGCTAAGGGGTCATTGATGGATTCGAACTTGATTTTGATGCTTCTATGGATTTCATATGTTTGTTTTGCATAGCATTAATTCTATTTCGTATCTGATGGATGTTGTGTTTTTGGTTTCCTTCCTTATGTGACGGTTCCCTGAGAAGGGGCATATGTTGCAAACAATCTAGCTATGAGCTGAGAGATTAGCAGATTGTAGAAGGGGAGACTCTTGATAATAACCGTTATCTTTCCAGGGGTGAATCGAGAGAGGAAGCTATGGTCTTCTGATGTAGTTTCTCTTAGATAGCAAAGTGACTCGGTTCGAACACGAGAGTAGGAGAATCGAAGGACTCCTTTCACGAGAGTGAGAGACATTCACTTTGAACGTTATCATTTGAATGTGGATTATAAGGAAGTAGCATCTATTCACCAAGTTCATCATAAAATGATCCCTCGTGCCTCTACTTTGCATGTCATTTGGTAACACAACTTTTAATTCTAAGATTATTTTTTTAGATTATCAAAGTTAAACACAAAAATGATCAAACAAATTATAAACCCAAAAAAAATCCAAATACACTGCACACAATCAAACTCCTTCGAAACGAATAGTGAGATATGTCCGATACTCTCGTTGTGGTTCGACCCAGATCTGTACATCGATGATGATTGTATACTTGCAACTTGAGAAGTGTAATTGGGATTATAAATTTAAAACTTGTTTATATTTTTTGTGTAAAAGGGAATCCGATCTCTACATACCTATATCTAGCGTGCAAAGACTGATTATCCCATAATTGCATTATCTTGCACAACAAGTTTTTGGCGCCATTGCCGGGGAGAGTTTTGAATTTGTTTCTCAAATACTATCGATCGAGTCGAACGTCGCTATTTTATACACACTCTTTATATTTTTACTGTTCCTTCTTATAATTAATTTTCTACAAATTTTCTGTTAGCCATTTATTTTACTTGTTAATACACTTGGTTCTATGAATCTTGCATGTCAAATTTTGCTATTGAGGATGAAGAATTTCTAGACCTTGAACTCGAAAGAGATTGAAGTCAACGAGTCCAGTGAGCCCATCAAAAACATCTTAGAAGAAGAGCACGACTAGTTAGAGAAGATCTGGAGATGGCAAACAAGATGCTTTGCGACCTTTGCAAGAATTTTATACATCGAATGCTTTTGGTCTAGCCTCTGGAATTGCTCGATCGGATATTCAAGCGAATAATTTTCAGTTGAACCCAGCACTATTATTTGCCTTGAGCAACAACATGCATGCAAGCCTGCCTAACGAAGATTCAAATCGACACCTCATTACATTTCTTGAGATTTGTGATACCTTCAAATGTAATGACATCACCATAGATGCTATCAGACTTCGGCTTTCCTTTTTTCACTAAGAGATCGAGCCAAAACATGGATACGATCTTTGAAGCCTAATACTATCCGAACATGGGATGAACTTTTGTCAGCTTTCTTGACCCGTTTCTTTCCTCTTCGTCCCCACCACAAATTTATAAAGTGGATGGTAGTTCAAATATTCTATAGTGGTCTTACTCCCCAATGCAAAAGCACCTTGGACTCTGCGGAAGGTGGCACGTTTATGAGTAGAAACCAAGAGGATGGATACCGGTTGATTGAAGAAGTTAGTATTAATCATCATAATTGGATGCCGGATAGAACAAATCATCAACAATCGGATTCTGGAAAAAAAAACACTAGGAACGAACAATTGGAATGACTTTTCTACTAAAGTCGAAGGGCTTATACAAAAAGCGATGAATCGGAATAAATACACAATCAAAATTCTCCAATGTATATTCAGCACAAGCCGTGTCCATCAACCTAAATCCACTTGGTGTGATAATTGCGAATCACCGAAGCGTATGATTACCAATTGCACATCGATTGCTTATCAAGTACAGGAAGCACCCAGTGCGCAAATGAGTGCACCCGTACCTTATGGTCAAAACCAGAAACAATATCAAGAAGGACAGACTTAGCCACAAGGTGGATAGAAACCATGGAGGTCTTTTATTAAATCCAGTGTGCTCCTCTCTTATGGCGGCAACAACTATAAAGGAGCACCTCGACCTCGACCACCACAATATCAGAAGCCTTCAACGCCAATAAATACACCACCACCTTATTTAGCACTACCTCAACCCTCATCATTTAGACCAGAGATACCAGTTCAGGAAAAATCTAGCCTTACAACATTGTTGGAAAACATGATGAAGCAGCAAAAACAACAAAATGAATTTATGCAGCAAATGTCTTCAAAGCTTGAAAGTCTTGTCACACACAACAAGATACTTGAAAACTAGATAGCTCACGCATCCCAAGAACCTTTCCAAGCCAACCCAAAGTAAATCCTCAGGAACAATGTAAGGGGATTGAGCTACGAAGTGGAAAACAACTAACATAGCCTATGTTCTTCAAATAGTCTGAAGAATGTTATGCCTCAAGAAGCACTGGAGCAGAATCAGGAGAACAGTTCTGACCTCAACTCCATTCCTTTTCTGCAAAAGCTTTTTAAATCCCAGAATGATCGGCAATTCACCCGATTTATGGATATCATAAAAAAACTGCATAAACATTCCATTTGTTGAAGCTATTCAACAGATGCCTTCTTAAGCCAAATTTTTGAAGGGCATCCTGACCAAGAAAAGAAAAACATATATTTTTTAATACAAATATGAAAATTGTATGTGAACAACGATTGCTGTAACTCTCGGAATTAGAAGAATTAAGATTTACGGCCTACGAGAACTCTCTCATATACAAGGAGAAATCTAAGCGATGGCATGATAAGAAAATCTTATGGAGGCATCTTAGTGTTGGTGACCAAGCTCTTTTATTCAATTCAAAGTTCAAGTTCTTCCTTGGCAAATTGAAGGTGGTTTGGCCCCTTCACTATCACTAAAATCTACGATCATGAAACTATTGAACTTGAAAATGAATAGGGCGAACGCTTCACAGTCAACGGTCAGCGTGTGAAACATTACATACCCCAAGATTTTCATGGAACCTTGGAGAAGTTTACACTCTCACCACCTGACGTATCCACGACCTAATTGGATGTAAGAATGTCTAGCTAAAGACATTAAAGAAGCGCTCCTAGGAGGCAACCCAATTCTTTCCCTATTTTCTTTCCAGCATTCACTTATCTTTCTACTCGAGATGATCGTCTTCATTTGCCCATATAATGCCTTCTTCTTCTGCTATTTGGTCGGACCCACTATATCCATTTCACTATTTTTGGCATGTTTAATCCACTTGTCCCAATCAATTATCCGAGTTTCTCCCTTTACTACATGTGTGCCACATGTGTCGGCTGTCAGTTTATTTACCCTACTAGCAGCATATATACCCTGTATTCCACTACCCCCTTTCTTTCGATCCTACTCGCTTAACTTCCTACCCTGAAATTACTCTCTAGAAACACTTTTTCCTTTTCCATTTCCATTCTCATCTTCCCTCGTCTTCCTGCTCTTGCGACCATGGTTTCTACGTGCATCAGTCCTCCAGCAAATAAAAGCGACCGATCATCGCTAACTCGGCACTAAATACAACAGCGACGCATTAGCATCGACTTCGCGCCACAGGCTACGAGACACCATTTCTTCGACGCTCATAGCGTCGACTTCGTGCCTATGGGTATGTCGATGCAATTACTGTCGAACGGTGGCGCTAATGCGACACTATAATGACGGGAAAAGTGTCATCGTGAAGAGCCAACATGCGTCGCTACTCCGACTCTAAAGAGGCGCTAAAATTGTCGATGCTCATCCGACGCCAAGTTGGCATTATGTTGCGACGCTAATTGGACGCTAATGTGGTGCTATAATTCATTTTTATGCGTCTCTACTGCGACGCTAATGTGATGCTAAGAACAATATGTCCAACCGCAGATAATTGTCACCTTCCTCATTCAAACATTGAATTACATTACAATGGCGCTCCATTCAAATTACATTACATTCAAATCCATAGATGATTGCTATTTTTTTACATTACAGTTGAAGAACATTACATTACATGTACATATACATTTTCATTATATCAAATTACATTACATCACATATACATTTCTATTACATCAAATTACATATATCACAATTAGATGATCTAAGCCCTATGATGTCGAAATCTGCGACAGAGAAGATGGGCCACCGGTGCGTTGGAGGAGGAGGAGGCAGCGGCGGCGAAGAAGAGGTGGAGGAGGAGGAGGAGGCGACTACGGCGGAGAAGAGGTGGAGGAGGAGGCGGCAGCATCGCAGCAGAGGTGGAGGAAGAGGCGGCGGCGTCGGAGCAGGAGGAGGCAGCGGCGTTGGAGCAGAGGTGGAGGAGGAGGCGGCAGCGTCGGAGCAGAGGTGGAGGAGGAGGCGACGGCGTCAGAGCTGAGTTGGAGCAGGAGGAGGCGACGACGTTGGAGCAGAGGTGGAGGAGGAGGCGGCGGCGTCGGAGCAGAGGTGAAGGAGGAGGAGGCAGCATCGGAACAGGAGGAGGCGGCAGCGGCAGAGAAGAGGTGGAGGAGGAGGCGGCAGCGTCGGAGCAGAGGTGGAGGAGGAGGCGGCAGCGTCGGAGCAGAGGTGGAGGAGGAGGCAGCAGCGTCGGAGCAGAGTTGGAGCAGGAAGAGGCGGCTACGTCGGAGCAGAGTTGGAGCAAGAGGAGGCGGTGGCGTCGAAGCAGAAGCAGGAGGAGGCGGCGGTGGCGGAGAAGAGGTGGCGGAGGAGGCGGCGATGTCGGAGCAGAGGTGGAGGAGGAGGCGGCAGCGTCGGAGCAGAGTTGGAGCAAGAGGAGGCGGCGACGTCGGAGCAGAGTTGGAGCAAGAGGAGGCGGCGGCGGAGCAGAGGTGGAGGAGGAGGCAGTGGCATCGGAGCAGAGGTGCGGGAGGAGGAGGCGACAGCGTCGGAGCAGAGGTGGAGGAGGAGGCGGAGACATCGGGCAGCCATCAATGGAGGAGGATGAGGAGATGAGGATGAGTGGTTAAAAGGGGGAAAATGTGGCGTTCAGGCAGGCAGAACCGTCCGATTAAATGAAAGGACAGTTCCGATTCATTCTTCGATGAGCACACGGATCACCATTTAGCGTCGCAAATTGGGCGACGCTATTGCGTCGCCAATGTGGCGCCACATTAATTCAATTCTGATAGATAATTAATTCTAAAATATGTGAAATAGTGTCGTAGATTAGCGACTCTGAAATTGCGACGCTAAGTTGGAATATAGTGTCACATTGGCATCGTTAGTTTGAGGCGCTAAACTAGCGTCACAAAATGGCGATGCTATTTTGACACTAAAATGGAGTAGCGACGAAGGTGTCGACGCCATTGGGAAGACGTTGTGTCGATATAGGTATGCGGCGCTAATGCGCCGCAAATGTGGCGCTAAAGTACTATAAAGTTATTAACTATGTATATATGTATATATATATATGTAATGTATGTAATATATATATATACACATATACATATATGTATATATATCTATATAATATGTATATGTGTATGTGTATGTGTATGTGTATATGTATATATGTATGTATATGTTTATCAACGTTGTCTAAAAAAATTGAAAGTCATATATATATATATATATATATATATATATATATATATATATATGTAATATATATATATGTGTGTGTGTGTGTGTGTATGAGTATGTGTATGTGTATGTGTATGTGTATGTGTATGTGTATATGTATATATGTATATGTTTCTCAACATTGTCTAAAAAATTTGAAAGTCATATGTCAATCAAATGAGTCCATTCTAAGAAGTACCAAGATGTCCGATTTTCAATAAAATAATTTTTAATATTTTTTTAAGCGCACGAAGAAAATTAGATGAATACTCTTTTCAAATTTGGATACAAAAAAATCTAATAAAATCAACATTTCTCAAAAAAATTGAAAACTCTATGTCAACTAAGCGGGACTGTTCTGAGCACTCGAGAAAGGTCCGATTTTTTGAGAACACACATTTTTAAATTTCTTAGGTGAGACGGAAGTTTTGAGGAATTTTTATAATTATAAAAAATAGATATTTTGAGAATCGGAAACGGAAAAGACGTGAAACATGAAAAGTTTGCACTGCCCAACCTTCTCGAGCCCTTTGAAATGCCTTTTTTTTTGTAGCAATCCGATCTAGGACCGCGGAGAATCGATCGTTTCTATTCCGAAATTTTGTCCATTTTATTGAATTTCTTCCGGCCTCCGATCGCTGCGATTCTTGTGCGGGTGGACACAACGTGTCAATCTCTATGAGTCCATAATTTTGTTTCGACTAATTCCTGCTGGACTCACATCAAAGACCATCGGAATACTTTTTCTCCTAGGTTCTTAACTCTACCGTACGACCTCTTAAAATCACCAAAAAATACTGAAAAAACTGTGTTGTTGTGCTCTCGGATCTCTGGCAATCGTCATTTGAATTTCTTAAAAAATGAAGAAGCATTATTCCTCCGATTTTGAAATTTGGGAATTAGAGTATAATGCATAGCATGGTGTATACATTATATGATATTAGCATCCACTTAGCGTCGACTTAGTGTCACGGTCACAGTGACTCTACTCAGCGTCTCATGCTTGCGATGCCAATGCAACGCAAGAAGCCAGCGCTAATATCGGCTCTTACATTCCGTCTATTTAGCGTCACTTTGCTTGTGACGCTAATTTAGCGACGCAGCCCTGCGACGCCAATATAGCGCTACCATCTGTCGCGTATTTATTAGTTTTCGCGCGTGATAATAGCGCCGAAATAGTGTCGCTTTGGCATCTCACTTAGCGTCTACTTTTTGTGACGCTAATGTGACGCTATAGAGAGGCACTTAGCATGTCTTCTTGTCGACCTAATGACGGCGCTACTGTGACACTATTAGTGTCAATTTAGAGTCGCGTAATGTGGCGACACTAATTTGCATCACTATTTGGAAGTTTTCTTGTAGTGCACTCAAAACATCCACGGTTCTTCCTCCACTGTTCCTTTGGACCTTGATCGCTCACCTTCACCTACTCTCACTCTTCCAAGAGTTCAGAACCACCATCAGCGGCACTTCAACTTCCATCCACCACTAATAAGCGGAAGAAAGTTGCTTCCAAACACGCTGGCGCTCCTTCTTCCACCCTAGCCACTACTTCCGCTAAAGCCTTACCAACACCTTCACAAATAACCTCCACCAAGAAGGAGCCCGAAGCCAACCCTACTTCACGGAAGCCACAGGGAAGGAAGAGTGCCACCGCCAAACCACCTTCATCAACAACCACTTCACAGCGAGGGAAGACACCTGTCACCGCACTAGCTCCCCTCTACCTTTCTGTTTCACCCTCTCTGTCGAAGGACAGTGATAAAGATGCCAACAAACGTCCGCTACTCACCAAGCCTGCAAGCATCATCTTCCGCAAAGACACACAACAAATTAGGTACTCCAATCTCATTCATCGATCATTCTCTGCTACTAAGTACTTGGATATTATCTCTCTAGAAACCCTGGGTTTTTATTGTGATTTCGATTTCCTGAATTCTCGCATAAATGCATGTAAATTTTTTTTTCTCGCTGGCACACTTACCCGAGTTAGCTCGAGAGTTTTTGAGCTCTATCATTATAGAACAGAAGAAGCAAATGATCACGTTCCGACTTTTCAACATGAACTTCACTTGGACATTCAGCCAGTTTTACAACGTTATGGGTCTTCCCTACTGCTCTGCACCATTTGTGACTCCAAGGTATGACAAGATCTAGATCGCTATTATTGGCGAAGAGACCCTCATCCGTAACAAGGCTAAGTTTGCATCTATCTCTAGTCCTATAATCTGATATTTTCATCGCATTCTAGCAAATACCTTGTTAGCACGAGGAAATAATGAGTCCAGATGTGTAAACCCGAACTCCTAATTATCTGGTCCTTTCTCACTAGGAAACAAATCGACATTGATGGCATTTTCCTTAAATTCTTGTCTGATACTCAAGAACGAGGCCCTGTCATTCTAGGAGGTCTTGTTATACCTATCGTCCAGGCTTGTAATGTGGATTTCAGCCAACTAGACTTCGTATCATGAGGAACCCTCAACCTTAAAACATTCATCCATATGTGCATGGTCAAGTGCATCGAGAATACCTACTATCTGCATATTGTTCCCACCAATGAACTGGTCCCTCTGCCCAATCCATCTAGAACATCAGTCACCTCTGGCGCCCAATTGGATACTAGCAATGCCCCTCCCGAAGTCTCATCAAGCCCTTAGTACCTCCTCTAATACTAGCACTCCTATGGACAATTCTGATGATCAAAAATTTCAGCCTGCCCCCACTACTTCCGTATACAAGACACCTCCAGCATCACCGAACGTACCCCCCGCAGAAGATCAATCTCTGACTTAAGACATTGCTTCCTCTCCAGTCAATGAATAGCGGTCCAAGTCTCCAGCACAGCTGTAGATAAGCCCCTTTTAAAATCCCCGTCACCACTATCTTCTCCTCCTCTGCAAGGCGATCAAGCTCCACCTTTCAATGATGATGAATGTCCAATTTCAAAGAAGACAATTTTTGGCTTAGTCATTGTCCATAAAATTCAGTAGAAGAAGTCCATAGCATGACAACTCAAGCTACTCCGAAAGAAGCAAAAGCAGCAAACGGTGCTCTGGAGGATATCAACGCCAAGTTGGAGATCCTTTTAGCCTCCAACTTCCCTCCCTCCAACTAGTACCCCTAGTCTCTCCTATATTTGTTCTGACACTGAGAACAATATCAGTAACAAGTTTGGGAAAGCCAATGGTATGGTCCTTGAACTCCTATTTTAATACACCATACCACGATTTTGCTATAAAAATCTCTCATTTGATTTTGGACTCACTCATATAGTTTTGACTCTCATGAACTAAATGGTTCTCCTACCCTTTGTTGAAATACTTGCTCAAAATTTTTCCTCTTAATAGATAATTGTGATCCCCCTCAGGCACCAGTCAGAGAGCATAAGGAATAGATTAGCCTATAGCACAAGACCCTTGTGTGTGGCATGCTCTAGACATCCCTTTACTGAAACTTCTTAGAGTAATTATAACCTCTTAGTTGAGTCAAAGTAGTGATTGTCAATCCGGAACATACTCTATCTTCTCTAATTTTAAGCATCCACAAGTAACTATAGCTTTAAATTTCCAAATTAAAGTAAAATAAAAGTGAAAGTGCAGTAAGTTCAAGTTATAAAACCCCTACCCCCATCTTAAGTAAGACTACCAGGAGGAGTAAATTTTTTTCCAAAAATTATTGAGCTTGGTGTATGAAATATATGCGGCCACTATGTATAATTACATAATTGTTGAGCATATTTTCATCCAAATGGTTATTCTCACTTTAAGTTTGGGGAGTACAAGAAAAAAATGGGGGGGGGGGGGGGGGGAGTAAATGTAAAGCTGCAAATGAAATGAACAAAATGAAAGTGAAATTGGGAATAGTTGTATGTATAAACTTCGATATGGATGCTTAAACCTAGAGAGACTTGTTGCAAAAATTGAGAAGGATATGGTTGGAAGAGTAAGAACCTCCCTTAGAATCATCTCTGATTCTACTTTGAGTGAAATTAAACTGTGTTAAAATGTGTTAAATGATGTTTAGGTTGTTGCCCATAGGGGATCCTTGTTGTTACAACTATCTACTTTTCTTATGTGGCTAATTCTAATTGAATATTTTGCCCTAAATTTCTAATTCAACTTGAGGACAAGCATTGACTCAAGTTTGGGGAAATTTGATGGCTTGTATTTTTATACCTTTTTTATTATGGAAAAAGGCACTATAATTCTTCTAATAGTATACAAATACAACATGACAAGCATTTACTCAAGTTTGGGGAAATTTGATGGCTTGTATTTTTATACTTTTTTATTATGGAAAAAGGCACTATAATTCCTCTAATAGTATACAAATACAACATGAACTATATGTATTCAGCCTTTTTCCTAATCAAGCCATCCGATCATTTCCAACCAACACCTATGTATTCTCAATATTTTAGCTGATAATCCTCTCTTTGTCATATAGGTGTGGGCGATTCTTCATGAAGCACTAGCTGCAGGAAAGAGCATAAGGGATGCAACACAATGTAAGGAATGTATTCCATATTTGAGCAAAAAGAGGGGAGGGAATTTGTGTTCAAAAATGAAATCTATCGATCTAACAAAACACATTGCGGGAGCGTAAAATTAATTCTTTAAACTTTTAAATCAATGCAATTCAGATCATATTACAATACACAATGTCAGAGGGAGGGGAGAGAGAGATAAATCAAACACGATAACACAGGTGGTTGTTGATGGGGTTCGACCACACCTTGGCCTATGTCCCTACTCCGACATCTCGACCTCGAAACCCCCGGAGAGTCTATTAAAACACTTCCTTTATTTCAAATGGGGCAAGGAAGAAAGCCCTTTACACAATCATCTTTTCTCTGCTTCGAGAGACAAGGTAAACCTCTCCTTTTAGGAAGCTAATCTTTTCTCTCGCTCAAGAGGTAAGATTTGGAACCTCTTTCACACATGAGCTCTCACAATGTTTCTGAAAATGATTTCTCTCTTTTACAATAGAATGCTCACTATAAGAGAACAGAGAAAGAATAGAAAATTAAAATGATAACTTCAAGAAAAGAATCTCCTTTTTTATAATTTGAAGTTTTTCTTCAATGCTTGGATGGATGTCATTACTTCTGGCTTTGACACTCCTTTTATAGGCTTCAGCATGTGAAAAATTCATCCAGAATTTATTTCACAATTTTCTCCATCAAATATAGTTATTACTGCTCATTTGAGTTAGAGGTCGGTGGACCGCACATATGGAATGGTTGACCGGTCTATGTGACCATTGCGCGATTTTTTTAGCTTCTTTGCTTGATCGGTCGATCGGTCCATCGATCGATACATCGACTGGGTATCATCTCGATGTCGACCGGTACATCTCATGTATTTTCCGATCGATAGGCATAGTCTCGATCGACTTTCTTTGCTTCGACCGATAGATTGACTGATCTGCACTAGTTTGAGCATAACTTTTTGCATAGTTATCCAAATTAGATAATCTTAGATTCTATGGATAGCTAACATGATTCTCTATAATTGATTCATCATTTATCCAGAATCTAATAAGATCACTGTCAATTATTTAATCAAAGTATAGTGCATAAAGTTGTCCCTTTTTCTTTAAACTTTTTCAGCATTTAACTTCAATCTTTCGACATTTGTATCATCAAAATATAATTTATGTTATTAAAACTTTGCTCCAACAATCTCCCCCTTTTTTATGAAGACAAATCGAGAAATATGAAAATATATAAGTTGCGAAAAAGTTGTAAAATCTTGTAAAAACAATTTTACTCCCCCTAAAATTAGGCTTTCCTTACAATGATAAACATTCACATAAGTATTAATTGTAAAGTACTCTTCATATAAAGTTATATTTATATCATATTTCTCCCCCTTTTGTTTCATCAAAAAATAGTTTGCACATAAAGGACATAAGAAATCATATGTAATTCCCTGTTTAATCATGTTGTCTTTAATAAACTTATTCTCCCCTTTTGTAATAAATATGTAAAGTATTACATCATAAAAAGTTAAAAAAAAATAACTCCCCCTGAATTATTTTATAATGGCAAAATAAGATCAAATTTATCTAGTAGTTATAAAAGCAAAAAAAATCAAGAATCAAAATATTGCATAAAACTTTGATACAACAATTTTAAAAGTTTGAAGATTAACATGCTCCCCCTATCAGTATGACCAATTTTCTTTTTTTGATTTATATGTTTTTTTTCTTTTTTCAAGGAAATAGTAATTTTGAAATTTTAAGAAATTAAAGTAAATGATACTTTTACCATAACCTTCATGCATTCACATTTTCAATTCCACTTGTCCTTTATATGTGAGGCACACCTAAAAAACAATTATGTAACCTTTGGTACTCAAATTTCTTTGGGTCCTATTTTGTTAGACAATGTTCCTTTTGGAACCGAAATCATGCCACGTTGTGACGATTTTCTTATTTTGCATTGATATGCGTAATGACCATAGAATCCACATGTAAAATATCTAAAATGTGATTTTCTATTAAAGAAATGATCAAATTTTCAATAAGTATTTTCATGTCCAAAGTATTTGATAGGATTATTTTTCATAACATGAGAAATAGTCTTATTTTGTAAATTTTTCAAAAGAGTATTTTCCTTTTTTATTTTTTATAAAGAGCATGCTAGCTTTACAATTTCACATGCATGTGTAATTTTCAAAGAATCAATTTCATTTTTGAGGTTTTCATTTTCCGCAAAATATGTATTCTTTTCTTCTTTTAAGTTTTCAATCTCATGTAGTAATTTCTCATTTTCCTCTTTAAGTGAGAATATCTTTTTATAAGGGACGAAAGTTCTTTATTTACATCTAAATAAAGGTTTTCTTTGAAAGAGTTCGATGAGTCATAATTTGAATTTGAAGGATCGAAAATTACTTCATCGTTGTATGCCACTAAGCATAGGTATGCTTCATCACTAGAAGGGCTTGATGAATCATTTGTTTCACTTGACTCTTCATATTTTTTTCTTTTTCCCTTTCTGAGATGTCTCTTCTTTGTGTTGTTTGTATGATCTTCTTGTTGGCTTCTCATTCTTCTCTCTTTTTTTACCAACTTGAGATACTTATCTAGTTTTCTTATATAGCGTGCGAGTTTCTTTTCATCCATTTCCTCTTCACTTGCATTTTCAATGCCAATGTTTTCTTTTTGTGAGCTTTTTCTTCTTGATCTTCTTGGATTGAGATCTCATAGGTTAGAAGTGAACATATAAGATCATCAAAACCCAATTTGCTCAAATCTTTTTCTTCAATCACGATCCTCTTCGTATGCCATTTGGAGGAGAGAGACTTGAGAAACTTTTTCAATTTTTAGGGGTTAGCTCTTGGCTCACCCAACAAGGCTAAGCCATTCAAAATCTCGTTAAATCGTGCAACCATATCATTTAAGGATTCATTATCATGTATTTTGAAAGAATCATATTGATGATTTAAAATATTTAGTCTGGATTCCTTAACTTTATTATTTCCTTCATATGTAACGATGAACTTATCCCAAATCTCAGTTGCACTTTCACAACTTGAAATCTGATTAAACTTCGTTGAATCCAAAGCACAATAAAAAATATTTTTGGCTTTCCAATCAAGTTTTGTAAAAAAAAATTTCCTTTCGTTATAATCTGTAGGTAATTTTTCATGTAAGTAATAACCTTTTTCAACAATGTCCCACATGTCAATGTCAATGGAACATATGTATACTTGAATCCTAATTTTCCAATATGCAAAATTTGATGCATTTAGAAGGGGAGGACAACTAATTGACTGTCCTTCGGCAAAACTAAATCCACTTGATGCCATGGCTCTAAAGATGATTAATCTTTAAAACAAGATGATTAAATATTAAAACAAGATGATTAAAAATCAAACCAAGAGCAACTGGCGACTCTGATACCAATTGTTGGATCCCAAAGGGCACCAAGAGGGGGTGAATTGGTGTTTAAAAATAAAATCTATCGATCTAACAAAACACGTCGCGGAATCTTAAAATTGATTCTTTAAACCTTTTAAATCAATGCAATTCAAATCATATTACAAACACAATATGAGAAGGAGAGAGAGAGAAATCCAACACGATAACACATGTGGTTGTTGACGAGGTTCGGCCACACCTTACCTCCCCGCTACGACTTCTCGACCTCGAGACCGTCGGAGATTCTACTAAAATACTTTATTTTTCCAAATGGGGCAAGGAAGAAAGCCCTTTACACAGCCACCGGTTCTCTGCTTCGAGAGGCAAGGCAAACCTCTTCTCCTAGGAAGCTAATCTTTTCTCTCGCTAAAAAGGTAAGATTTGGAACCTCTTACACACATGAACTCTCACAATCTTTTTGAAAATGGTTTCTGTCTTTTACAATACAATGCTCACTATAAGAGAAGAGAGAAAGAAGAGAAAACTAAAATGATAACTTCAAGAAAAGAATCTCTTTTTTTTTATAACTTGAAATTTTTCTTCGATGCTTGAATGGTATCATCTCGACGTCGACCGGTACATCTCATGTATTTATCAGTCGACCGGTATAGTCTCGATCGGCTTTCTTTGCTTCAACCGGCAGGTTAACCGACTTGCACTATTTTGAGCATAACTTTTTGCACATTTATCAAAATTAGGTAATCTTGAATTCTATGGATAGCTAACATAATTCTCTACAACTTTGATATTCATCATTTATGCAAAATCTAATAAGACCATAGACAATTATTTAATATTTTTATATGTCATTAAAACTTTGCTCCAACAAATATCACATCAAGCCAAGTGTCATGAATCGAAAGAGGGATCACAAGAGAAGAAGAAGCATAACAGGGCAGAGGAGACAATAGGGGAAGGGGGATGAAAAACACGAGACAGAAGGGAACGATTGAGGGAGGAAGAAGGAGTATCTACATTGATGAGGAAGGCTGGATCGTCTCCTAGTAGCTTACCCGACGTTGTCAATCTTAGTTTTAATCTTCGTCTTCGTTTCTAAACTATGTCCTATTACATTAAGTTTACTCTTAGTTTGAAGCTTAAACTTAGTATGTCTAGCTAATCAGTCCATGAGGTTGAGGGGTCATTGATGGATTCGAACTTGGTTTGATGCTTCTATGGATTTCAGATGTTTATTTTGCATAGCATTAATTCTTTTGTTTATCTGATGAATGTTGTGTTTCGGGTTTCTTTCCTTATGCGACGGTTCCCCTGAGAAGGGGCATACCTTGCAAACAATAAGTTGAGAGGTTAGCAGATTGTAGAAGGGGAGACTCTTGAGTATAACCGTTATCTTTTCTAGGGGTGAATCAAGAGAGAAACCCCATGGACTTCTGATGTAGTTTCACTTAGATAGCAAAATGACTCGGTTCGAACATGAGAGTGGAGAACCGAAGGATTCCTTTCACGAGAGTGAGAGACATTCACTTTCAATGTTATCATCCGAATGTGGATTATAAGGAAGTAGCATCTATTCACCAACTTCACCATAAAATGATCCCTCGTGCCTCTACTTTACATGTCATTTGGTAACACGACTTTAATTTTGAGATTAGTTTACTTTATATTATCAAAGTTATACACAAAAATGACCAAACAAATTATAAACCCAAAAAAAAATCCAAATACACACCATTACTTTTCAGTTGTTTACGATTACTTGTCATTCACTCCCACAAAATTGAACTCCTTCGATACGAAGTGAAATACGTCTGATATTCTCCTTGTGGTTTGATCCCGATCTATACATCGACGACGGTTGTATACTTGCAACTTGAGAAGTGTAGTTGGGGTTATAAATTTAAAACTTGTTTACATTTCTGTAAAAGGGAATAGATCTCCACATACCTGTATCTAGCATGCAAACACTGATTATCCCATAACTGCATTATCTTGCACAACAAGCCGTTGTTAGAGAAAAGTACTGATCATGTCTTCTAAAGCTTAGGTTGTGTTGAAGTGGTTTTGTGTTCATGACTAAACAAGTTTGGGAAGTTTTTAGTGTTTCAAAGAAAACTTTGGATCCTTAGCTATGTTTTGCTTTAAATCTTAGGTCCTAATAACAAGAGTGGATAGAAAATATGAGAGTAGTCGTCTACATTTATTTTTCATTTGCTAGAACTTCGAAGTCCTGAGACAACAGACGAGAAAGATTGAAGGGGTTTTCGTGACGGGAGTGAATTTGCCTGTAGTTGGTATAGTTTGGTAGTATAAATTTTAAAACTTGAATAGAAAAAGTGTTCAAATAGGGTACTTAGATTGTTTTCACATGATATCACACCCCCACTTGACACTTATATACCTATATTTGAACTGAGTCCCTACATACTTGAAAATTGATCTTAAGAATCCTATACACCCTTTATAGATTCTTGAGAAGTATTGGTTCTCATTATATGTTGACTTTTCACAACATTTTATAACTCTCAAGTTTTCATCGCAACACATTGTACACATAAATAAGCTTTGGATGACTATGATATATGATGAATGATGTCATGTGATGTACTTTTATTACTGAACTTCCACATTTATGGACATTATACTTTTAGCTTTCGCACTATGTTTCAAAAATATAATTATTATTTATGAGTTTTCTACTAATATGGCACCGCTATTAACTTCTTGATGCATCAAAATGTATGAAAAAAGATAGTGTCCCTAAAAAGAGGCTCCATGATGTAGGACAGATAAGATATATTCTATTAGTTATTGTTATATTTATCTTTTTAGATTAGTTAAATTTTGTTAGTTAATACTGCTATCTTTTAAATTAGTTTGGATTTGACTGTAAAATGCCTATAAATAGGCATGAACTCTTTAATTATTGATAATTCAATTATTATCTAATTATTTTATAAACATGTGCGGTTTTCTTTCTTAGTGGATCCCGAGTCTCGGTGGATTTCGAGTTTATTAAGCTATGGATGGCGCTTTGAACCATCAATCTCTTTCGGGATTCGTCCAAAAATTATAATCTCCTCCACTTTGTGATCCACCGTTGCGTCAAATGGTATCAAAGCCTTCGAAGAGATTTACCTCTTCGTTCTGGTGCTCATCTTCTTTTTCATTATCCATTTATTATTTTATTTTATCTTCTTTTCTTTTCCTTCCTAACCAAAATGTCTGCATTATTTTTGTTTTATTTATTTTCTTATTTGACAACCTCTTTATCCTTTTTCTTTTTCTTTCTTTTCTCTCTCATCGTTTGTTAATTACATTATTTTTATCTTGTTTTCTTTTTGTTTCTTTCTTTTAATTTTATTTAACTAACAAGATGAAGATAGATCCACCTTCATTTAATGGGTATTTCGATATCGATGAATTTTTATCTTGGATTTCTAAGGTCGATTATTTATTTGATTATTGTGATGTTCCAAAATCTCAACAAGCCAAATTAGTTGGCAACAAATTTACAGGAGAGCACTTTCTTGGTGGAAAGATAATAAACAATTACTAGTTTGTTATCACAAACAACCTATTCGGGTATAAAAAAAAGTTGAAAAAATTAATCGTCGAATATTTTTTGCCTTCATCATATCATTATCTTGTTTTTCGGTAACCAAGCAATTATCAACAAGAGAGTCAAAATTTATTGTAAGAAATTCAAGTTCACTTGAAGAACATCAAGAATTCAATTGACAAAGTTCAACAACGGTTGGATAGTATAATTAGTAAAATGCCAGAGACTTTTTCAAAATCTATGCAATATTGTGAATATCAATTGCCTTTGGAAGTTGAAACCGATCCAATTGAAGGGTTACAAGAAGTTGTTGAAGATATTATGATCTATCTAAATATTGACAAGTTAGTTATTTTGAATTTTTCTTTTGAGAAAAAAGAAGATAAATTTTTCAGTTGAAATTAAATTTGATAACTAACAAAAGAGATCTACTTCAGATGCATGAAAGTTTTCGTCAACACCAAATGTTTTAATGTTTTGCGGATTGCATTTTCAAGTCAAGATTTGAAGGCGTCGTTATTTGGTGGTGATTGGTTTAAATGATTCATTTGATAAGTTAAGAAAGAAGACACATGAAATATGATCACTCAGATTCAATTTTCAGAGTTTGAGATAGAACTCTTTTGAAGAAAATGAGACTGATATAGAAGATATAAGATATATTCTATTAGTTATTGTTGTTATATTTATCTTTTTAGATTAGTTAGATTATAATTGTTATCTTTTAAATTAGTTCATATTTGATTATAAAATTCTTATAAATAAGCATGAGTTTAATTATTATCCAATTATTTCATAAACCTATGTGGCTTTCTTTCTCGGTGGATTCTGAGTTTATTAAGCTTTGATGGTGCTTTGAATCATCAACCTCTTTCGAAATTTGTCTGAAAGTTGTAATCTCCTCCACTTTGCGATCCCCCATTGTGTCACTCCACCATGCGATGAGGGGCAAATTTTGATGCATTATATCTATTTATTAGAGCCAAATAATAGAACTCTCTTGATGTCCTAGGATAGACGTACAAGTATGATACATGTGCACTCACGAGAAGTGACCACAACAACCTCAATTAAAGTTAAGATGTTTTATATTTTTTTATGGATATGATGTTACTTAGTGAATGCTATTGTATTATATTTTTTATAAGTGACCACAACAACCCCAACTAAATTTATTCGTTTCATCAAATGAAAAAACAAAGAATGTTTAAAGGGAATACCTTTTATATTTGGCTACAAATCAGATAGGAGCTTGAAAACTTATAGAAATCATTTTATTTTTGAAAACGTAAGAGGAATCAATATATTCGACCCAATTATTTTATTTCCTGATATGATATTTTCTTGCGGTAAATAAAAAATATATATCAATGTAAATATATAAGGTAGCAAAATTTTATTATTGTTATTCTCAAATTATGGTTGTTTGGTGTAAAAACAAAATTGAAATTAGAGTCTTATTCTTGTGCATGCACTAAAAAAAAGTAAAAGAAAAAAAAAGAAGACAGTTCCTTTATTCACGTAGGTCACTTATTTTTCGTTGGAAGTTGAAAAAGTGGCAGCAAACGTGTTCTTGTTAAAAGCAGAGTCCACTTTTCTTTCTTTAGAACTAAAATAAATAAAAAGTAATTAAGTATATAAAATTTAATTAATTTATATAATATTATTTAATGATAATATATTTTCAAGACAAATATAACTAAGACTATTAAACTTTTTGTTATTTCTTTTCATATTAATTTATTTATTGAACTTTGAATTAACATAATATTATAATAATTATTTTTGTATTATATTATTGTATTATATAAAAATAATTTAAGCATGATAAATAATATAATATATTAGTGTAATTAAAATTTACTACTATTTCCTGACGTTGCTACCCTTTCGGATATATAAATATTCTATTTTTATTTATAATTCTTATTTCTCCCAAACACTAATGCAACATTTTTAAAATTTCAACAACAATTGTACATGAATATTATTATTCTTATACACCCGTTTGGTTAAAGAATATTTTTTAGAAGAATAAAATAGTACAATATTATATTCTTGAAAAATATAGATTCTTATTCTCATTTGTGTTTGAATGGAAGATAATAAAATTTTAAAATATAGTATTTTAAAGTAAAATATTTTATATTTAATAGTATAATAATGATAAAAAATATTAATATAATAATAAAATATTTATAAAATAAAAAAAACTAAAAAAGGAAGAATATAGCTATTCTTCTTATTTTGAAGAATATGTATATTCGTATGAGGAGAATAAAAACGACGATTTCATCGTTATCAAGGTGGTTTCACGTTTTTCCGACGTTTGACCAAAACATTTCTATTCTATCTCGTGTTTGCTTATATTCTCGTAATATGACGTTGTTGGGAGTGGTTGGGTGGAGTGGTAAGCGACTCCTCATCGCTTAAGTAGGTCTCGACTTCAAGTCCGTGCAAATGCAAAAAAAAAAAATTTATTGGGAGTCTACCTACCATTGCCAGGTACGCGACTCTGTGCGATTTAACCGGATTAGTTGGACTGACCGACCTTCTAACCTATGGACAGTGCATATAACCATTAACACCGCACGAGTTGAACAGTCGGCACCAATGACGGACCCAAGATGAACATTTAAAGGGGGGAGGGGGCGACATATAATAATAAAAGATGATAAAAGATAAAATTAGAGTCAAAACTTTTATAACAATATGAAAAAGGACAAAAAAATATAAAATATCTATACCATATTACAAATTAAAATGTAACACGCGACTCCTTTAAATCACGAAAATAATTTATAAACGAGTCCATAGTAAAATTCTCAGTTATTCTTTTTCAATATAAACTAGTAAACAATTCGACAAAAACTCATCTTCTATCTTGTCGTAGAAAAAGATCGCTGTGGAAACTGGAAAGACAAGAATAAGAGTTATCGTATATAAGAGGATAAATGTCGCACTTTCTTGTTTTCACTAAGCTCTTCAAATTTCATCTCTCATATCAACTGGATATTCCCACATTTGTTTTCGTAAATTTGAGTCATGTTCTAATAAATTGATGTCAAAATTTCCATTTATTTCAATCCTTCTAGACTTGGTAAAATTACTTTCATGAGTCCGATCATGAGGATCTGCAATCTATTTGATTGCTCTTCCAAAATTGATATCTCGATATTTCTTTTTTTATATAAAAGCATCAATTGTGGTGTTTTTCATCTATAAGAAGACAACACATACATTAAGAATAATGTTATAAAAAATAAACAGTCTAATTATTTTTTTTACATTCGTATTTCTAAAGGAATTTACTAATTTAGATTACTATAACAAAAGAAAATCCACAATATTTTTAAAAAATAATATAATTATAAGTTGTCTATTGATTATAATATTTAGTTTGTTAAATCTTGAATAAGCAGGTAACTAGTTCAGAAGAATAAAAGATAGTAATCTAATATTAAACACTAAAATAAAAAAGTATATGAAATTATGATGAATACCATAATGTTGGATGGATCTTTTTTGAGAAAATTTTTCAAAATCAAGATCCGAACTTCAGTTTGTCTATCGCTTTTGCTGCAAAAATTTTCATAAAAAAAGGAAAAGAGTTTTTACAAGTTAATTGGTAATAAAGATCAATGTTTTCATAACTGGACCGCACTCATCACCGGGTCGCGGTTGGACCAGTCCGATCGAGTTTGACCGGGTTAAACAAAATTTTATTAAAATAATATTATTTATAATAATTATAAAGAGATAATATAAATTTTATGATATGATATATATATATTGTACTAATAACTTGTTAGAAATATTAAAAAATAATATAACACATTTTTTTATTTATTAAAAGTTATATAATGATAATATAAATAGGTTATTATTAATTTAATATCCATTATTTAATGATGATAGATGTTATATTAATAAATTTTATCTTAAATTATTCTTATTTCTTTTTTTCAACACTTTCCTTTTTATTTCATACCCTTGATAATTTTCATTTTAATATTATTCAATTTAAATACTTACCTTTTTTATTTCAATTCCTATTTAATTCTATACATATCATATTATCTCATCTTTAACCTTCCTTATATTTCTTTTCTTTTGTTCTCATTCAACTTTCCTATTTTTATCAATTTTTTTAAATTTCTTTTTCAAAATCTGCATTGAACCGGATTGAACCGGTTCAACCAGCCCGGTTCAACCAGTTTTTCCCGATTTAATGTCAAAAATGATTTAGACACTTGACCGAACTAGATCACCGACTGATTCGCGGTTGAACCGATTGAACTGATCGGTCCGGTTCGATTTTAATAACATTGATAAATACAATTAAAATGTAATGAGAGAGATGATGCGTAAATGGAAAGGTCACCTGCAACTGTGCCTCGGCGTCAGCGTTTTCTTTTCTTTCGAAGCTGTGTTCTACACGTGGAGAGAGAGGTCCTATAGTTCTGTTGCACGAGGGAGTCTCGGAGGGGTCTGCCAAACTGAGTAAGAATGGGCTCAATTTGTGGTCATGGCCCAAACGTGAAACCATTGCGAACCCAACATAGTATCACATATTAATATATATAGTTATACTATTAATAAAATATTCAAAATATAGGGGGAGGCTCGGGCCCTCCTAGTCTATGGGTGGGTCCGTCCCTGGTCGACACCGCATCTCAGCGGCGGCTGGCTATTAGGGGTGTTCACCGGATCGGTTCGACCCGGTGAATCCGAGTACCCGACTCGGTTCGAACCCTTTTGGGTCGGGTCGGGTTAGGGGTCGGGTTCGGGTTGGATTTTTCCAACCCGATTTGACCTGATCCGACCCATCAACCCGATTTTTTTATTTTTTATTTTTTGAATTTTAAATATTTTTTATTCAATTTAAGTAGTGTATACCATCTAAAATTTTAAAAAAAAATATAAAATAATGTATTTTAAATAGAGAATAATATGTAGATATTTAAAACAATTTTTTTATGCCTAAAAATACTTTGTTTTATATTTAAAGTAAATTAGTAATTACTTTTTTGTATTAAAATTAAAAAGAAAAATTAAAAAAAAAAGAAAAGGGGTGGTCGGGTAACCCGACCACCCGACCCGACCCAACCCGGCCCGGGCTGGGTCGGGTTGGGTCGGGTCCTTTGATAAAAAAATTTGAAAGACCGACCCGACCAAACTCGGCCGGGTTGGGTCGGGTTTGGTCACGGGTCGGGTCAAACCCGACCCGTGAACACCCCTACTGGCTATTGAAAAGTAGTTTAGATAAGGTTGATTTTTTATTTAAAAAATCATTTGTTATTTTTTAGATCAATTTTTTAAATTATAAAAACTATTTAGAAAAAAAAGATATTCTATAGTGGGTCGATTTTCTCGGGTGATTTTTTATCTTCTATTTTAGTAAAATAATATTTTATAAAAATATATATAATAAATTACAATTAATATATTTAATTTTATAACTAAATATATGATATAATATTATAACTATTAATATAGGAGGAGTTTACTGCATTATCTTTTCACATTACCTAAGAATCTATATTGCCTAATAGAAAGATTGTCACCTATTAAATTATAAGCAATGAACATTAACTTATTTACTATGTACGAGTATTCTTTCTATCAATTTAAATGATACTATATAATTTTTACTAAAATACCCTTTATCACTAATATTAAGTTAAATATTATATACTAAAAACTCAAATAAAAATTCTAAATAAATATAATTATAAATATTTCATAAATTTTTAAAATAAAATAATGGTAATTAATATATATTATTTAAAATAATAACTAATAACAATATGGTGAATAACTAGGGGAGAGCAGAACCGGGTTCAGGACCGGGTATGACCGAACCTGATCCCGACCCGGTTATAGCCGGGTATCGGATTTCTTGAACCGATCCCAGACCCGATCTCGATCGGGATCGGGACCGGGACCAGGACTGGGACAGGGACAGAAATGGAAAATCGAGAACCAATCCGGGAAAAAAATGGGAATTTCTTTCTATTCAATTATGTCGGATCATAAAAAGTGAGTCATTCCTGCATTTTACCTCTATTTCCATGAAATCAACTTACACTTTCGAACAAAATTTACAAATGGCAGAAATAGGAAATCAAGAGTAAAGATTTATCATTTACTTCTCTCCATGGAATCAGAAACATGGAACAAAATTTACAATGCCTATTGCCTAATCAAGAGTAATGATTTAGCTTCTCTCTTCAAGGAATCATTATTACATCACTACAAGAAAATTGAGAAATAGTGACCCACGACTTGCGACGCTAGGAAGGCACTATTACATCTCTATGACGAAGAGCGTCTCATTGACGTCCAACTAGCGCCTCATTTATGGGACGTTGGAAATCGGTGGCTACTGACGTCGCAATAGAGTAAAAAATAATGAGACGCTACTAGCGCCACGTGTTGATGCTATCTTGACGTTATTAAGATGCGTGGTGTTCGGCTGGGTGTAGAAGAAATGTGTCACTACTTCGACGTGCAGGTGGCGCTAAGTCTGAGGCGCTATCACGGCGCTCACGAGTCTCTATAGTAGGCGCTCTTTCGCCGCTGTAGTGACGCAAATATGATGGTATCCGCGTCGTCAATGAGACGAGAATATGGCGCTAAGAATGATATATTTAATTCAGCGTCAACTGCGTATGTGACGCTATGGAGGCGCTACTTGCAGATTTTTTTACCCATACCAGCCTCATTTTTTTCCCTTCCCACACCATTTAGTTATATAATGCATATAAAAATGCATTGATATTCATAACAAGCAATATAAAAACATCACAGGCAATATAAAAGCATCACAGACATAATATTTAACATAAGAATACGAAAAGTAATAAATCGAACTAACAAACTATACGTATATCTAAGTCTATAAGTAACAAAAGCATAGTTTGTATTCATAGTTTGTTTCTATCCTAGGTTTAGGAGTTATTGTTATCATTCCGGACATTCGACCCAGACGTGCTCGGTCCATAGCCTCACGAGGATGGATTCTGCATCGGGATCAATCCCTGAATCGCCTGCAATAGCAGAGCCAACTGCTGCGATAGGTCGCAATATCTGCTCCGATAACTGTGATAGTTGCGTCATATCAGGTGCAGCGGATGAGCTCGGAGCAGATGGACCGCCTGCATATCCTCCGATCCTCCTAGGTATCTGAGCGGCTGTGCCGAGGCCACACAAGTATCCCCCTTGTGTCGTGCCGACCACCTCCTCCCAAACAGCATGGTCCTCTATGAAATAGAAAAATTATACAATCATATAATATATAAATTATATATCAAGAAACACATATATTAAAAACATGACAAAACCAATGAAAAAACATTAACTGGTGGCTGAGTACTCGGATCGTCTCCTTACTTTTCAACCATTTTCGCATTATACTCATCTTAAAAAATTTAAACATTGTTATTTCAAAAATAGTGCACTAACGTCAACAACCAAATGACCATGTCATGAGACTTACCAGAAGCCTACGAGCAGTGGGTGTGACTAAGTTGTTTGTTTTCTGGCTCTTATGCGTGGCCTCATAGACCACACGAAAGTCTATGGGACCATATTCTTTCTCCTCCTACAATAAAGTTTCAAATTTGATAACATAAGTCAAAAGCTCGATAAATTGAATTTATATGTAAATTACCATGCGCCGTCGATGCTCATCAAATCGCATCGACCCCCTATGTGGATGTGGGCCTCGGGCTTCGAAAGATGGTTAACTCTTGCCTTTTTCGACTTCCTTTGCCATCGTTCATCTCTCCTTTGTGAACATCAAATACTTACACTTTCAAAAACTATAAATTTAATAAAAATAATTTAAAAGTAAACATACTTACCACTTCCTACATAAGGACTCTCAAACCGAGCACCTAATATGCCTTGGGCATCTTTGTATGCCCTTCTCCAAAGTGAGGTCGGCGGACGTGATGACCTTACGAAACTTGTATAATCAATTTCGGAGGCATTTTGTAGCGACCTCCTCAAAAGCTCTCCGGATCATTCCTAAACTAAGATCCGGATGAAATTGATTTGCCTCCTACAAAATACGTTAAAACTTAGTAATTTTAAAATAATATAAATCCAATTATGTAACCCAAATAGAAGATCATACCGTAAAGGCTCGAAAGATGTCATCCCGCACTTGAATTAGGATATCTTTTCAGGATCCTGCCCTTCCGGAAAGTGGGAAAGAACGAGAGCTCTAACATCTCGCACGGTACTAGCGGGTATGAAAGTGATCTTGCCAATTACAAAGAAGAATTAATTTTCAGTGATAACCAAAACTATAACAAAATTTGTACAACTTATTTAACTTGCCGTCGAGCAATATTATTCATAGTGACCACCCCATTATCGTGTAATCCCTCTTCACCACTCGAAGAGGAATCATCATCCGGTACAGTTGGGGTAGGCTGAGAAGGTCCGACATCATCTACGAGCCCTAATACATAATAAATCATTAGTGTCATACCAAATTAAAGTTGTGATAATTGACATATGTACAACAATGTTCTCACCTCAATTGATGTGTACCGCAGCATGATCAGTGGCAGTCCGCTCGTCTGATTGAATTGAGCCAGGTGCTTGTGCTATCGACGACGTAACAACTGACATTATTAAAAATTAATTAATTAAGAAATGTCAATAATAATAAATATATCACCAGGCGTAAGAAGTCACTCGCCAACGATAGAATGTGGTGAAGCGTCTTGTATTTTCGTCAGTGGCGGTGGGGTAGCAACTGTCATCATAAGAAAATACATAAAATTTGTCTCCTATTTAAAATTATGGAATATACAAAAAAATAACCTGGTGTGACATGACGATCATTGTCGTGCGATCGAGACGTCCTAACTATGTGCCCCGTCGATGATGGAGCAATTGTCACAAAAAAAAATATTTAAAAAACTCTATCTCCTATTGTGTATCGCCTACAATGTGTTACGTATCTGGAGCGATACACGGAGCAGACCCACCAATGGATCACCTACTATGTGGCGATCCGATTACATGCCCCGTCGGCGACGGAGGAATTAATATTATTAAAAAATAAATTTAACTATTATAATCAACTATAAATAAGCAGCTGATAATAAATATATTACCTGGTGGTTGTGATTGCTGACTCATCTAGAGTGAATGCCTGAAAGAGAGAGATGACGTAGATGCTCGACTCCTAGTAACCATGACTGAAAAAAAGTAATAATCTTCTCTTATTATCGGTAATCATATATAACTTAAAAAAGAAGTAAAAAGCTTATGTCATTAGAATAACTATGGGATTCATTCGCTTGTTTTGTATGCTGATTCATCTTCATCATCTTCATCATCATCGCTATAATCTTGGATCGAGTCATCATCAACGAAATTATCAAAGTTCACTTCCAAGAGGTCATTTGAATTGAACTCTTCCATTGGCTCAGCGTCATCGACCAATTGAAAATTCTCAACTCCATCGGCCACATCAATCATCTCATACACTCTATCTTCTTGATAGTAATCATCCATGGGCACATCGTTGTGTACGGATGATGTTTCATTATCATCTACCATTACTTCTGTTACGAATATTCTACTTCTCACATTGCATGACGCCCACCATTCATCCTTGGTTCTTTTCGATTGATACTTAGTGTAGTACACTTGTTGCGCATGTTCCGCCAATACGAATGGATTGTATGACTGAAGTCTCGACCGAGGGTTAATTTCCATCAATTAAACTTTTGATCGATCCGAACTCCTTTCTATGGACCAAACCAATGGCATTTTAACACCACGACTTTGTTGGATTTTTCCAAATAAGACAATTCTAGGATGTCTTCTATAACACCATAGTAATCAAAGTCGTTATCCCCTTACATGCTTCCTAGAACACATATGCCGCTATTAATAGTTGAACGTTGTTGGCTATATTCTTCTGTATAGAACCGATATCCATTGACTATGACGCTGCAGTAACTAAGAACTTGTTTCTTCAGGCCATGACCGAGATCTCGTATTTTGTTCTCTTTGACTGAGCCATTAATAACCTACAAGAAAAATAACTAAAAAATTTATAACAAGTTACGAACTTATAACAATTAAGAACAAGCGGAAAGATTTCTCACTTCACATCTCAATTAATTGGCAAAATGTTGGTCTCATAGCTTCAATAACTCATCGTTTGAAATTAACGGATTGATTTCTCATTGTAATTCTTCGAATTTTCTGAATTCATAGTTTTCAATTAATGAAATCATATACAATAATTAACTTTAAATTATATAAAAAATTAGAAATGTCTTACTCGAGATACGACGTCACTTCGCTACAATTTGCAAGAACATAATTCTCAACGGCGGTGAGATCTCTATCATTCAAGATAACTTTGCGTCCTGTACCAAGAAGCCGACATAGGTATTTGAAGATGGATAGAATATTCATGTCAACTTCTCTTTCACCACCATCATCGTTTCATGGAATTTGAGTGTGTCGTGATTGTATGTGTGGCTCAAAGTATTTGGAAGCGAAGTTTGACATCTCCTCAACGAAATATACTTCACATATGGAGCCTTCAATTTTTGCCTTATTCTTCGCCTTCGTTTTCAAATGTTACATACACATTTCGAAAGGATACATCCATCGATACTGAAGTGGACCCGCAATTTTTGTTTCATATGGTAGATGTACAATCAAATATTCCATCACATCAAAGAAAGAAGGTGGAAATATCTTCTCAGCCTTGCACATGGTAATCACAATAGAAACTTCTAACCGAGAGATGTCTTCTTTCCGAACCATAGATGCACAAAGCTCTTTAAAGAACATAGACAATTCTGTTAAAACCTCCCATATCACCTTTGGCAAAAGTTCTTTAAATGCAATTGGAAGCAGCCTTTGCATAAAAATATGATAGTCATGACTCTTCATCTCATGTATTCTCCCATTGTCCAAGTTAAAACAACGAGATATGTTTGATACATATCCGTTAGGGAATTTCAATTGCTTTACCCATTTGAAAACTATTTTTCTTGGATCATTGCTCAAGACATAAGTAGCTTTTGGCTTTTTGCATTCACCATTTTGAAGATGAATGATATCTAACTCTGGTCTTTTGCATATTAATTTCATGTCTTCGCGAGCCTGTATGCTATTTTTTGTTCTTCCTTTAACATCCATAATAGTATTGAAGATGTTGTCAAATACGTTCTTCTCCACATACATGATGTCCAAGTTATGATATACCAAGTTTGAAGACCAATAAGGTAACTCCCAAAAAATACTTCTTTTCTCCCAATTATATTCACTTCCAAACCCAATTTGCTTGTAACTATAGGCCTTCAGTCCGAATGAGACTTCACTAAGCTTGTTTACTTGCTTTAGCAATTCTTGTTCTGTCAAATAAGTTGGGGACAAAGTGTTCTCGGATGTATTCTTTTTAAATGAGTTTCGATCATGATGCATCAAATTCTCCAATGGCAAAAACATCCTATGACAATTAAACCAGGAAACTTTCCTACAATTTTTCAAATAAAATGATTTCGTATTCTTTCCACATATGAGACAAGCAAGTTTTCCTTTTGTGTTCCAACCACTCAACATTTTATATGCTGGAAAATCACTTATGGTCCACATTAATGAGGCTCTCATAATAAAATTTTGCTTTTTAGATTTGTCATAGGTAATCACGCCATCCTCCCACAACATGTTGAGTTCAGCAATCAAAGGTCTTAAGTAAACATCTAAACTTCCGACATGGACATAAGATTTTGCCATATGAAAAGGCAACACCTTCATTTTGATATGCCACTTTAATGAATTCATCAACACCATCCTTATATTCTTCAGTTATGATGCCATGTTTATCCTTCCCGACGAATCTAACTACGATCTGGCTTTATCATTTTTGTAACGGACAACATTAAGCCATATGTCAATAAATTCGTGTACTTGAAACGTGTGATTTTGAACTTACGAAGTTCAAATCACATGTTTCAAGTACTTCATCGTCGAATCATAATCTCATTTTATCACCAGGAATGTCGAAGTACATCCTTAGTAAAATTTATGAGAACATGATCAAAAAGAGGTTCTAAAATTTTGAAAAAAAATTATCAAAAAGAGGTTCTAGTAATTAAGTTAACCTGCATTAGTAACTAACTTAACAGCAATAGTTTCAAGTAATTAAGCAATATTTAACTTAACATGCATTAGTAACTAACTCAACAATAATAGTTTCAAGTAATTAAGTAGTATTTAACTTAACATGCATTAGTAATTAACTTAACAATAATAGTTTCAAGTAATTAAATAGTATTTAACTTACACGCATTAATAATTAACTTAACATGGCGGCGGGCGGCGGGCGGCGATGGAGGAAGGCGGCATGCGACGGCCGACAGAGGAGCACGGTGGAGGCGGAGGGCGGTGGATGCGGAGGTCGGCGCGGTAGAGGAGGGGCGCAGTGGAGGAGGCGGAGGCGGCGGTGGAGGGCAGTGGAGGGGCGCGGTGGTGGAGGCGGAGGGGCGCGGTTGAGGAGGAGGCGAAGGGTGGAGGAGGAGGCAGAGGAGGCGGAGGGCGGAGGAGGAGGAGGCGGAGGAGGCGGAGGGCAACGGAGGAGGAGGCGGTGGAAGGCCGATGGAGGAGGAGGCGGTGGAAGGCTGGCGGAGGAGGAGGAGGCAGAGGAGGTGGAGGGCGGCGGAGGAGGCGGACATCGGTGCGGTGGAGGAGGGGCGTGGTGGAGGAGGCGGAGGCAGCGGTGGAGGGCGGCAGAGGGGCACGGTGGAGGAGGCAGAGGGGCGCGTGGAGGAGGCGGTGGAGTAGGCGGAAGAGGCTGAAGGCAGAGGCGGCAGAGGCAGAGGAGGCGGAGGTGGAGGGCGGCGGAGGTGGAGGGCGGCGGAGGCGGAGGCGGAGGCGAATGGCGGCAGAGGAGGCGGAGGGCGGCGGAGGCGAATGGCGACAGACGAGGCGGCAGAGGTCGGCAGTGGAGGCGGAGATGGCGGAGGCGGTGGAGGAGTCGATCGTCGGCGTCGGGCGTCGGAGGGGTAATAGTAAACAGTAAACAGTGAAAACGAAGAAGAGGGGTTAGATATTTAAGTAATTTCTTTAGCGTCTCATTCTACAGCGACGCTACGTAGACGCTATATAGGTGCCCTATTAAAATCGGCTAACGAGACACTATAGAGAGGCTTATGTGTCGCTAAGCATCTATAGCGACATCATAGCGTCACATTGGCATCTATTTAGATTTAGCGTCTCAAAATTGTGACGCCAGAGAGATGCTAACTTTTTTCTATTTCTAATTTTCTATTAGGTATGTAATTTTATTTATCAATATAGCGTCTCATCGCATTGTGCCCATTCCAGTTGTTTTATTCCCTTCCGAAAATCTATCATGTATGTATATAAAATTATAAGTCTATATGTATATGTGTCTATAACAAAATTGTATGTGTATGTATATGTGTGTGTATATATATATATATATATGTAATATATGCGTATGTATATGTCTACGTGTGGGAGATTAAGTCACAACAATGTGTTCATCTATATGTATTATAAGTATATACGTGTATGTATATGTCTATACATGTGCGAGTCAATTATAGATAACGTGTATATGTATACGTATTCCAAGTGTATATATGTATGTATATGTTTATATGTGTGAGATTAAGTGATAATAATATGTATGTATGTACTTATTATATATAAATATAAGTATATACGCGTATTTATATGTCTATATGTGCCCGATTAAGCGAGTGAGCTACGACGGTGCAATACAGACGCTATTGAGTTGCTAGAGTTGTTTAGCGACCCCATAGCGCCGCACTAGCGTCGAAAGCTTATTCGCGTCTCAATATGACGACACTATAGAGACGCCAATAGTGTCACCATGGCTTCGACAATGTCGGCGGCTCTAGTTGGACGCTAAGTGAACGCTATTGCATCTCCACGGTGATGCTAAAATGGAATAATTTGTAGCAAATCACTCTCTTAATTCAACCATAATAATTTCATGATTAATAATATAAAAATAATATATGCATAATTAAGATATGATATATATTGTATGTATAAATAACATATATAATATATGTAACAAATTATATATTTAGGAACACTCCTATGATGTTGAAATGCATATATATGTAATATATAATCATATAGTACATATATATGATATAGGTAATCATGTAGAAATACATATATATGTTGAAGATACATATATAATATTTAATTTATTTATTGATTAACATATAGTATAGATAATATATAGGGTTTAGGGTTTAAATATAAAACAAATAGCGGTATAAATATAGATAGTCTACATAGCATCATTTCAATTGTGACGCCAAATAGATCTCCCTAGAGTCGCAATGTGTGCGACGCGAGCTTAGCGTCGAGCGATTTTGACATGAGAACGGCGCTAGGTTCTCCCGCGCATTTTCTCTTACGGCGCACAATAATAGCGTCTACCTGGCGTCTCCAAGGTGCCTTCTTTAGCGTCTATTTCCTGAATAGTTAAGAACACGCTAATGAGATACTATTGAGAGGCAAATAGCATTTTTCATTTGGGACGCAACGTGAATGCCATGACAGCGCTAGTGGCGTCAATTTAGCGTCACGATAATTTGCGACGCTACTAAACGTCGCTAATCGCCAATTTTCTTGTAGTGCATGATGACAGAATCTCCAGTCAATGTATCATCTCACACTTGATATAAAGTTCAGCATGAAATACACTTGATATAAAGTTCAGCATGAAATCACCATTTCTAACTTCTTTTTATAACAAATGTAATGACAATAAGTATTTGCCTCAATTCAAGCAAACATAGGAAAAAAGGGAAGAACTTAACCCAGAGTTACCTTGAGGAAATAGATTATGGAGCCCAACAAAGAACTAGCTACATCTTCAAGATACATCAGTAGCTAATAAGCTAAGGGAAGAAAACAAAGTAAAGTAAATGACACAACAAAGGTCCACATGCCATATTGAAAACTTCAAAACATAAATCAATCATATGGTCCACATGCCAACATCCACAAAAAGTTTATATTCTAAACTTGCAAAAACAAGGTAAGCTTCATATGATCATTGTCAATGATGGTGAAATTGGATAATATTTGGACCTTCAAATAGAAAGAAGAAAATAAATCTCAATCTGACTATCCCTAAAAGGTAGCTCAAAATCTCAGCTATATATTTTCTTGATCTATTACATCTCTTCACCATCATTGATGTTCCTTATGCAATATCAAGAGGAGAATTAAAACATACCTTTCACACAGCTTAAATCTTCCATTAGTAATAATTGGCACTTGTCCCATTGGGTTGATTCCTGACATAAAATTAGAGTAGAAAATTAATGGGCACTAAAGAAAACATTTTTCTCCATCTAACTTGTACAATGGGACTTTGGCAAAGCTACATGATCATGTGCGACTAGAAACATAAATCTCAAATTAAAAGAATGTCATAAGCATTCGATCTTCCAAGCATGACTATACTTTTTTTCCTACTAATCTATATTTTATATACAATTCAGGTCAATGTTGTAAAATACTTGAGTTGTACCTTGTTAAATCAGACATTATTAGTCTTATTGTCTTTAAATTAAAACTCATCTTTGGAATTGTTAGTACCATTTTTCAATCTTTCTTACAAAAAAAATCACAGTACAAAACAAAAGTCAAAATCTAGAGTGCAATGCATACAACTAATTAGTAAAATATAAAAGAAAAGACAAAGTCCACATACCCAAAGATTTAACCATCTACGATCATATTATTGAATGTTGAACTTGAGGGCCCAAGTTGACTAGTCCTGATAGCTTCTACATAAATGTTTGATAAGACAAAATTAATAACATGACTATCAATAAAAATTAGAAAGATGAATAATATTCAAGCATAAAAATATAGATTTAACCTATAATAATATTGTTGAGCTCTCAAATTGATCGAAATATTCTTCAATGTTAAATTTTCAAGGTTCCATCAAATATCTCTCAATTTTATATTTGTTGTCAATACTTCTTTTCTCCTTTGCAATCTACTCCATTGATGAATCCTTGTTGTCTTCTCATCGACATTTATATTTTGTACCCTAATTGCAGAGCTTATATTCTCCATTTGATAAGTTGCGCCATTGTTGACTTCATGTGCATAACATTCATACAAATGATACATAGTATCTTGAATCTTTGTTATTGGAGCAAAGATTTAAAGAATATAAAATTATATTTTGAGGATACAAACCTCGAAAGATTAAAGTTAAAATGCTGAAAAAGTTTAAAGAAAAAGGGATAACTTTATGCACTAAAAGTTGATGGAGTAATTGACTATGATATGATTAGACTTTGAATGAATTATAAACATAAAAGTTGTAGAGAATTCTATTATCTATACATAGAATCTAAGATCATCTAATTTGAGTAACTGTGCAAAAAGTTATGCTCAAAATAGTACAGTCGGTCAACTAGTTGGTCAAAGCAAAGAAGACCGGTCAAGAATATACCGGTCGACCGATCAAAGATGCCGATCGACCAATAAATACATGAGCTGTCCCGGTCAACATGGAGATAATACCGGTCAATTTTCCGATCAACCGATCAAGAGCAAAAATTGAAGAAATTGCACAATGGTCACATAGACAGATCGGCCGATCCAGATGTGCAGTCGACCATCCTCCGAGTCAAATGAATAGTAACAGTCAAATTTGAAGGAGAAATTTGTGGAATAAATTTTGGACGAATTTTCTCCACATTGAAGCCTATAAAAGGAGTGCCAAAGCTAGAAGCAAAAGCACTCATCCAAGCCTTGAAGAAAAACTTCAAGTTATCAAAAGAAGACATTCTCCTTAAAGATTTCATTTTAAGTTTTCTCTTCTCCTCTTGTGAGCTTAGCATTATAAAAGAGAGAAATATTTTATTTAGAAAAATACTGAGAGAGCTCATGTGTAATAGACGTTCAAAATCTTACCTCTCGAGCGAGAGAAAAGATTAGCTTCGTTCGAGGAGAGGTGAGCCTTACCTCTCGAAGCGGAGAAAAGGCGGTGGTGTAAAGGGCTTTTCTTCCTTGCACCATTTGGAATAAAGGATGAGTTTTAGTGGAATCTTCGGCGGTCTCGAAGTCGAAAAGTCGGAGAGGGGACGTAGGTAAAGGTGCGGCCGAACCTAGTCAACAACCACCGTGTGCTTTGTGATTGAATTCTCTCTCTCCCTCTCATATTATGCTTATGATCAAATTTTGATTTATTTTGAGTTAAATATTTGTGAATCGATTTTAAGCCTTTCGCAATGATTTTCGTAAAATCAATATTTTTGTTTTTAACATCAATTCACCCCTCCTGGTGCCTTGGGATCCTACAATTGGTATCAGAGCGGGTAGCTCTTGATTTAAGATCTAATCGGTTTTAGATCTAATCGTTTGAAGACTTGAACATCTTGTTTTAAGATTTAACAATCTTTAAGAGCCATGGCATCAAGTGAAATTGATTTTGCCGAAGGACAATCAATTAATCGTCCTCCCCTTTTAAATGCATCAAATTTCACATATTAGAAAATTAGAATTTAAGCATATATTTATTCTATTGATATTGATATGTGGGACATAGTTGAAAAAGGTTATTATCTTCATGAAAAGTTACCTACATATTCTAAAGAAAAAGAAAATATTTTTTGCAAAACTTGATTGAAAAGTGAAATATTTTTTTATTGTGCTTTGGATTCAACGAAGTTTAATCGGATTTCAAGTTGTGAAACTGCAACCGAGATTTGGGAAAAGCTCATCACTACTTATGAAGGAACTAGCAAAGTTAAAGAATCTAGATTGAATATTTTAAACCATCAATATGATTCTTTTAAAATGCATGACAATGAATTCATAAATGATATGATTGTTCGGTTTAATAATATTTTGAATGACTTAGCCTCCTTGGGCGAGCCAAGAACTAACCCTAGAAAGTGAAAAAGATTCTCAGGTCTCTCTCCTCCAAATGGCATACGAAGAGGACTATGATTGGAGAAAAAGATTTGAACAAATTAAATTTTGATAATATTATTGGTTCACTTCTAACCAATGAGATCTCAATGAAAAAGCCCCCAAGAAGAAAACATTGGCATTGAAAGCAAATATAATAGAAGAAGACTCAAGTGACGAGGAAATGGATGAAAAGAAACTCACACTCTACACAAAAAAGCTAGATAAGTATCTCAAGTTGGTAAAAATAAAAGACAAGAACAAGAAGTCAACAAGAAGATCATACAAACACCACAAAGAAGAAAAATCTCAGAAAGGTAAAAAGAAAAAATATGAAGAATTTAATGAAACAAGTGATTCATCAAGCTCTTCTAGCGACGAAGCATACCTATGCTTAATGATCCACGACGATGAGGTAACTTCTAATCCTTCAAATTCAAATTATGACTCATCTAAGTCATCCGAAGAAAATCTTTCTTTAGATGTGAATAAAGAACTCTCCTCCCTTATAAAAAGATATTTCTCAATTAAAGAAGAAAATGAAAAATTAATACATGAGATTGAAAAATTAAAAGAAGAAAAGAATACATGTCTTATGGAAAATGAAAAACTAAAAAATGAAATTGATACTTTACAAATTAATCATGCTTGTGAAATTGTAAAACTAGCATGCTCTTTAGAAAAAAAGTAAAGAAGGAAAATGATCTTTTGAAAATTTCACAAAATAAGACTATTTCTCATGTAAGGAAAAATAATATTAGGAAATACTTTGAAAATGAAAACTGTTATTGGAAATCCAATCATCCCTTTAATAGAAAATCATAATTCAAATGTTTTACATGTGATTTTTATGGACATTATACATATCAATGCAAAATAAGAAAATCAACACAACATGCATGATTTGAGTTCCAAAAGGAACATTGTCTAACAAAATAGGACCCAAAGAAGTTTGGGTAGCAAAAGTTATTTAATTGTTTTTCAGGTGTGCCTCACATGTAAAACAAAGAAAGAATGGAAATGTGAAGGCACAAATGTTATGGTAAAAGTATCACCTACTTTTTTATTCTTCTAAAAAGACTCAAAATCATAATTTCTTTTAAGAAAAAGGGAACACATCAAATAGAAAAAGAAAATTAGTCCAGGGGGAGCATGTTTTCAACATTATTTTAACATATCATTGTTGCATCAAAGTTTTATGTGATATTTTGATTCCTAATATAATTTTTTACTTATGGATTTCATAACCTCTAAATCATTTTACTTTCATTTTAAATTAGCCATAAATTTAGGGAGAGTTATTTTTTCATATTTCATGACCTTTTATGATGCTTTACAAAAAAGGGGAGAATAATTTTTTTCTTTTCAAAGGGGGAATTACACATTTTTTTGCCCGTTATGTGCAAACTATTTTTTGATGAAATAAAAGGGGGAGAAATATAGGAAAAATATGAACTGGATATACTTTATATGAAGAGTACCTTACAATTAATACTTATGAGAATATCTACCATTGTAAGGAAAGCTAAGTGTTAGGAGGAGTAAAATTGATTTTACAATTTTTTTGCAACTTATATATTTTTTTATATTTCTCGATTTGTCTTCATAAAAGGGGGAGATTGTTGGAGCAAAGTTTTAAAGACATATAAAATTATATTTTAATGATACGAACCTCGAAAGATTAAAGTTAAAATGTTGAAAAAATTTAAAGAAAAAGGGATAACTTTATGCACTAAACTTTGATTAAATAATTAACTATGATATGATTAGATTTTGGATGAATGATAAACATATAAGTTGTAGATAATTCTATTATCTATCCATAGAATTCAAGATCATCTATTTGGATAACTGTGCAAAATATTATGTTCAAAATAGTGTAGAGCAGTCAACCAGTTGGTCGAAGCAAAGAAGACCGGTCGACGGATTGAAGATGACGGTCGATTGATAAATACATGAGCTGTCCCGGTCGACGTCGAGATGATACCGGTCAACTTATCAGTCGATAGTCCGGTTGACTGATCAAGAGCATAAATTGAAGAAATCACACAATAGTCATATAGACCGGTCGACCGGTCCAGATGTGTGGTCGATCGGCCTCCGAGTCAAATGAACAATAATAGTCAAATTTGAAGGAGAAATTCGTGGTGAACGAATTTTCTCCATATTGAAGCCTATAAAAGGAGTGACAAAGCCATAAGCTAAAGCACTCATCCAAGCCTTGAAGAAAAACTTCAAGTTATCAAAAGAAGACATTCTCTCTGAAGTTTTCATTTTAAGTTTTCTCTTCTTTCTCTCTCTCCTCTTGTGAGCTTAACATTGTAAAAGAGAGAAATATTTTAATTAAAAAAATACTGAGAGAGCTCTTATGCAAAAAAGGTTCAAAATCTTACCTCTTGAGCGAGAGAAAAGATTAGCTTCATTCGAGGAGAGGTGGGCCTTACCTCTCGAAGTGGAGAAACGACACGCCTGAGTCACAACTGTGCCGCTTTTGATCATGGACGTGACATAGCCTTTTTGCCCACCTACGAGGACAATATGGCCTGGCCGTATTTTAGCCATTCAGATCGTATTTTTTCCTTTCAGGTCGTTTTGAGCTCGCACCAAAAAATACTAGCAGCTCGTATTTTTGTCCTGTTGCCCATATTAACATCCTCTAGCCCGTATTGAGCTCGCGTTCTGCATGTTTTTTAATAAAACTTTGAAAAAAACACAATACAAAGCATCATAAAGTTTCTAGGCATGATCTATATATCAATAGGCATCAAAAGCACATGAAAAGCTATGTAAAAACATCAAATTTCTAGATGTAGGGTTCATCCCCAAATTATGAACAACAAGAACACATGAACCCTAACCATGAATCTCTTCATAAAATTCATATAATACATAGATCAGACCATGGAAAACCTATACCTGCATGAATCTAATGATTTGCATGAATAAAATCTCTCAATCACAATCCAATAAGAGAACATGGCGTCCTCTTGCTCTCAATCCAACCATGAAAAACCATTGAGAGAGAAGAGAGGGACTTGGATCTCCTATACGTACCTTTCTCTTAGATCTTCCTTCTCGTCCTTCCTCTTCTTCCTCCTCCTTGTTCCTCTTTTTCTTCTTCCTCAAGCCCTAGTCGCCAGATGAAAGATTGACAAAAGAGATCAACAAGGGAAATTTGGATCTTTATATAGGGAAAGTTATGAGAGTTTGGTCAAAAGACCAGTTTATCCTTTTATAAAAGTCTGGGGTATTACACTAATAAACACTTCTCTACAGTCTTTGCTATGTCCTCAGCCTTGTGACCTTCAATTGGATGCAAATTGAGAACCCTTTTATGTAAGACCCAATCTTCATCTATAAAATGTGCTGTGAGACACATATAACATAATTTTTGACAAGATGTCCATGTGCATGTCAACATTTCTTCAAAAATAACTTGAGAGATTTTATCTCATCAAGATATAATTGATAACAATCTCTAGCAATAGTCCATCTTGAATGAATCATAAATCTGAGCTCCAAACATTTGGAATATTTACAAAATCCATCACCCTCTACAACTCTATTCCTACAATCCTCATAATTATATGAATGAGGGACTAATGGTTTTGCTCCGGTAGATCCTCCTTGTAAGCCCTTCACCAACATTTTTTGTCCTCCCACCTCACTTCTATGTGGAAACTTCTTGCATCTTTTCAAATGTTTAAACAAACCTGCAATCCCATGCTTATTAGGATTCACAACAAAGTCTTTTTTGCAATACTTGCATCTTAATCTAACTTCATCATCTAAAATAAAATTTTCAAAATGCTTCCAAGCATCAAATTTGTTTTCCTTTGACTTCCTCTGAGCTGGTTCTATTTCAATGGAAGCATCACTAGTTGATTTTATTCCTTCTACATGATTTAGATTGGACTGTGCATACTCGATAACAATATCATCCGACATAGGGTTAGATCCAAGGATAGTCATTGCATTTCCCTCCATGCTCTATGCTCTATGCCTCTACCGTAATATCCTACTTAAGAAGCAAATACATATCATGCTCTACTGATGGAATTCAGTTCAATACAAAATCAAATACATTATACATATCATGCACTTGAACGTAATACGTAATATCCTACGTAAGAAGCAAATATACTATGCCTTTACCGATCGAATTTAGTTCAATACAAAATCAAATACATATCATGCACTTGAACGTAATTCATAATAAAAAAATCATATCCTTATGAATCCGTAATATCCGTAATCAAGAGTTCAATACATATCATGCATGTTTATTTACAAGGATTTGAAAAGATGGGATGAGAGAAGCACCTGAAAAAAGGTCGACATCCATAATCTGTAGGCCGAGCAGGAGGAAGAGGGTCGACGTCCGATGACTCGTGAGGGCCGGAGCGACAAAGGACGGGGATTTAGGGCACAGGATGGGGAGAACGATGCACCGCCACACCGGAGAAGAGCAAGCCAAGCGAGAGGAAGAGGGCCGAGCAGGGAGTGGTGGAGCAGGAGCCCAATAGCCGAGTGCCCACGTCGCTTCGCCTAAAGCCAAGAGATCGAGTGGTATCGGAGGAGAGGGCACAATTGCACAGGAGCGTCGCCTAAAGCTAAGAGTTGACCATCGACGAGAGGAGAGATTAGGTTAGGACACTTCCACTGTGCACGAGGCCGAGTCGGTGAGTCGGCGAGAAGTTTTTTATTTTAATATTTTCTTTAGTTTTTACTTATACAAATAAAATTAATAATATTAATAGAATAAATAAATAACCGGGTCAATGTTTTGGAAGCTAGATCCAGACCCGACCCGAAACTCGTAGAGTTTCCAGACCCGTTCCCGGACCGATTCTATTTGGTCTGGGAATATTTTCTGGCAAACTGGTCCGAGTCGGATCGGGTCACCTAGGTTGACCCGGTTTTTGCTCTCCCCTATGAATAACAATAATAAAAACAATTTTTTAACTAAATTAATATGATTAATTATGATAATAATGATGGTAATAATATTATTTATTATCGTTATATGAATTTTTATATTTTATTTGTCTAAGATTGGAAAGGACAAGAATGGAAAAAATAAAAAAATTTGCCATGGCAATTTGAATGGACATTCCTCCTAATCAACGTGGATTGTCACTTCATAGGCAATCTGCATTGCTAGAAAATTCAGTTTACTTACAAATTAAAATAAGTGGGTCAATATAATTTGATGTTAGATTACTAGTAATCTACAAAGATTATTCTTTTGGCACATTATCGATTTAATTATCCGATAATTTAGATCACCACTTAGATAAATTATCATTATTTAAATTACCGATAATATTATATTACAATGGTTTATAAGTGTGAGTAATATAAATAACACTCAAAACAGATAGTGATAAAATTATCAAAGTACCACTAAAAATTATTTTAAATTTTAATAACATATTATTATGATTAAACAAAGAAAAAAATAGAAAAGTGAATATATATATAAAAGATGATATAAAATTAAGAATTATTTGTAAAAAAATCCAAATAATAAAAAATATGAAATTAAATGATATTTATTTATTAATAAAATATTTAAAATAAAAATTTAATTGAATAAATATTTTTGTCAAAATGTATTCCGATACTTCCCTGACTACTTTCTAAATTACTAGTAAGGTAGTAATTATGATTACTAGAACAATTAATATTAGCAATAATCAATAGCTATCAATGAAGTAATAAGGTGGACTCTGAAAATTTTAAATAAAAGTAAGAAAAATGCCCGATGAAGTTATATAATGTGATAGAAATATATTAAACCGTATTAAAAAACTATTATAATAATAAATTGATTACTTATACATTAAGAATATAATAAAAACTAATAAATAGAGAAGAATTTACGAGTTCTTATAAGGACGAAACCTTAATTTAAGTCGATTAATTTTACTCTATTAAAAAAATGTCGTGAATCTTATTCCGTCCAAATTTTGTTCCAGTTCTATAAGAAAATAAAGGGAGCGGAGAATGTTGGCGGTGATGTCGCATTCGCACGTAAATTGTACAAAGAAACACGCGGCGAACCGAGCGATCCGCCCATTATTAGGTGATTAGGTGAGAGAGAGAGAGAGAGGGAGAACAAGAAGAAAAGGCGAGCGAACAAAAAGAAAGGAAACGAGAATCGAAGCGACAGGACAAATAATTGCAGAGGATTTGGGCAAGCAGTTTTTTTTTTCATTTTATTTTTGTTTGAACTTTGCTTTTGGTTGTCTGTTGGCGTAACAGAGTGGAGTAAAGGAGAGGAGAAGCGAGAGGGGGGCAAGTAACATAAAGTAAAATAAGCCCAGGAAACTGAACTGGGACGAGCCCTGTGCTCCTCTGCTGCTCCTGCCGTTCCAAAGATTCATGCTTTGTCTTTGTTGCACCGCTCTCTCTCTCTCTCTCTCTGTTCTTTGGCGTCTGGAAAGATGATTTTTTTTTCTTTTTTTGCTTTCTTTCTCTTCGGTGGATTTGGGCTGCGCGCCGCGTTTGCTGGAGTAAAAGGTGGTGGCTTTCCTTATTTGGAACTCGGATCTCCTTCCGCCTCCAATTGGATTTAAATGGCCCGGGGGAGGGCGACGGGTTGGTGATATCTCTCCCCCTCCCTCCCGCTTTTCTCCTTCATCTCCGCCGCCGTCCATTTTTTCGCTGCTTTGACCTCCGTTTCTTGCCTTCATATAGGGATTAAACGGTTCGGCTCTTTTGGGTTGCTTTTTGGGACCAAAGATTGCTCCTTTTTGTTCTGGTACTCATTTCTGGTTGTTTAGTTCATCTTAAGTTCTTTTAATGTTATGGAGACCTTTTTTTTTTCAACGCAGACGACGTCAGGGATTGGAGGTCAGTTCGACACAGGAGGAGGATTTGTAGGAAGATGATGAACAATCGGGGAAAGCATTCCAACCTCTTGTCCTTCCTCACTCATACCACGCCCTCCGTGCCCGCTTGTCCTCTACCAGAGGTGCCTTCTTTGGCGTTCGTTCTCCTCCTTTTAACTGTGTGTCTTGTTTCGTGTTGGCACTGGACTGATGGTGACAGCAGGCAACAGTAATATTCAGATTTCAGATGTCCATCATGTTCAGTTCTTTGTTTCTTTTTCGGCTTAAGTTCTGATCTTTTGCTTCTTCAGGCACATAACACGTTTGATTCTTTTCTTAGACCATCTTTGATGTGCACAAATCTTCATCGTCAATAGAATCGCTACCTTACGTGAATTTACCTCTTTGCTCATCTGCAGATTCTTTTTGTATATATTTTTTACTTACATTTTACGCATGTACTATAGTTAAGATTGACTCTAAACACGGTGTAGGTTTACCTGTTCGTTTATCTCTTTCAAATATTTTTTTTTAACCTCTGTTGGTTCCTCCCATTATGTGAATTGAGTTGTTTTCTTTTGTTCTGGTTTCATTTGCAATCATGTTGTGGATGCTCCATGCTACTTTTGTCCGATATCTCTAGCCCAGCGGCTCTCATCATTTCCATTGGAGTTAGAGTTTATACGTCTAAATTTAAGAAGCTATTTCAGGAGGGCATACAAAATGCAAAGTCCCTCTCGCACCGGGTTGGCAGAGAGGAGGTGGAGTACTTCACCATGGGCGACCTCTGGGACCAGTACAGCGAATGGAGTGTTTATGGTGCCAGAGTTCCAGTCCTTCTCAACGATCGTGAGAGCGTAGTCCAGTTTTATGTTCCATACCTCTCTGCTATCCAAATATACACAAGCAAACACCTTGCAACTCCAAGGTCATTAAACATGCTCCAGCATTTGTAGGACCATTCTCCGTGGTGTCTTATCCTCAAGTTTACTTGGCCAAGCCTAATGTTACCTGTTGACTGCCTTCTGCAGGACCTTGTTGGAAGAGAGTGAGAGTGAATCCTTCAGTGATGACAGTGAGAGTGGAAATTTCTCCAGATCATGGGATGCTATGTCAGACTATTCATTACTGGACCAAGATGGTTCTTGTCCAACAAGACGGCTCATTGGTCAGCTATACTTTCAATTTATAGAGTACGGTTCACCATATGGAAGGATGCCGTTAGTGGACAAGGTACTGGTTTGGTCGCCTGAGAAGCTTCTATGCTATGTTCTGCTTGTTTTGGAAACCATGAGCTAGTTCCCAAAATGGCTCACATTCATAAAAAAAACCTTTTGCTTGACTTCCTTCTCTATATTATCCAGGTGAATGAACTAGCACTTAATTATCCTGGCTTAACATCGTTGAAGAGTATCGAAATTTCCCCTGCTAGCTGGATGTGTGTTGCTTGGTATGTTTATGTTCTCACAGACCTTTTTCTTTGAGGATAGTTATCAATCGCTTTCGTTTGAAGACTTTGTAGCAAGGTTAACCATGTAGTTGACATAACAAACAATTAAATTGATTTAACCAAGAGTGGTTGGCACAACTGGACAACGAGGTTGTGTCCTGAGGTCGCTAGGTGCCGGTAGCCCTAGGTTCGATCCTCAGAGTCACCACATTGGCTAGAGATTATCCTCTTACCGCCTCTCGCCCGAACACCGGTGGTCCTCGACCGATAAAAAAACAATTAAATTGAATTCAATGGTTCAGTACTCTTGGATGCTAAATGCATTGACTTCTATTTATGCAAGATAATTGTGAAGAAAGATCACGATTTATAAATTTCAATTTTCTTCAATTATCAATTAAAGGTTAATTTTTCCTTTTTTGTGGTGCATAAATGATGTATAGACTTGTTGTTTCTAACATGAATCTTCATGACTCAGGTACCCCATTTATCATATCCCATCAACAAATGTTAAAGATTTGTCTGCATGCTTTCTGACTTACCATTCCATCTCTGTATCATTTCATGGTAAGTTTGGATGTATCCAGGATGTGAGATGAACCAAGCATTAAATTTTGTGCCTAATCTTGCTTGCTATTGTGCCCTCTATTCTGAGAAAGTTACTAAGACTCTGTATCCTATTCAAATTTTAGCCTTTTAGCACATGAATGTGAAATATTTCTATTGTAGGTCATTATACCTAAGTGTGCTTACAGGTTATTCATATTAGCAGGGGATTCTTTTGGCGATGAATAAAATGCTTGAATCATATACTATCATTTATTACATATGGCTCGATATCTAACAAAAAGTTTTACCTGTTCAATTGTTTGGTTTTACCACTACAATAGTTTTGGCGGTTCGGTTCTTGCTTGAATGACACTTGTAAAAATGATTGGGGAACTCATTCTTTGTGGCACATATGCAGATAACGAGTTGCCTCAGGAAATGGTGAAAGACTCTCATTGTATTTCGGTTGAAAGAAAATCAATGAAACAAAAGACGCAAAGCAACTTTGTTTCTCTTTCTCCATTTGGTCTGTCCACATACAGAATGCAAGGGGAGCTTTGGAGAAACCCTGAGACTTCAGACAATGAAATTCTCAGCACTCTGCACAATGCCGCATATTCATGGCTAATGCAACTTGGGATTAAGCATCATGATTTTGACTTCTTTGCGACTCATTAGATGTAAATAGTTTGTTTTTCAGGAAATTTTATTGTGCAACCATGAGACTGAACTTCTCAAGTGTTCAGCATTTTGATGACTCGAGTCTGAGTAGGTTTCAGCATTATAGCAATAGCTGAACTGTCATATGGTTCTGATCATGTGGGGTTGCTGAACCTTGATTTGTTAGATGCCTTTTCTTCTCCCTTGTGGAAGATTATTGATTGTAGATTGGTGATTTTACCTGCTGATTTGTTCTTTCTTTGAGTTTAAATACATAAAGGGAAATTTGCATCTGTAACCTTTTAACTTAACGTTTCTTGACCATCTATACTGATATGAAATATAAATATCATTGTACATCTATCTTGAATCCTGTTAGTTGTCTCTCTTGTTCGAAAAGTTTGAGGTGTTTTGAGTCATTCGATAATTCTATCGCAGCACAAAATGATAAGAACATATGCAGTATATTGTTTTATTTCAACTTCCCTGTTAGAGAAAGTTAAATATTTCTTTAAGATGGTTCAGGGTCGGATGGATTTTTTTTTTTGGCTTAAAAAAATCACTCAATATTTCCTGGTTACTTTTTAAGCGAAAAAAATCATCTTGAATTTATTTAGTTAGCCTCTATATTTTATTTTATATACGCCTCAACTTTTGGGCTGTCATTTTATTACAACATAGAAATCTAATATAGATACACCTAATATTAAAACCAAAGTCTAAATAACAAATATGAGATACACGGTGTAATAAATAACACTCCACCTCAAATCAATAATGCACAAGATATTAATAGCAAGAGATAAGCTACTTGCATACGGGACATTCATGGCTTGTAAGCATCCAAAATCTTCTTCTTCTTCTTCTTCTTCTAATAATAATAATAATAATAATAATAATAATAATAATAATAATAATAATAATAATAATAATAATAATAATAATAATAATAATAATAATAATAATAATAATAATACGAGATAATATATAATTAGGGATATAATATAATTTTGATTAGGGATATAATATGCCATTTCAACCGCTTAATTTTCCTACATACAGGATGACGAGTAGAAGATAAACATGATTAAAAATCGTCCAGACTTCAAACATTTATGTAAGTCATCTTGTGCAAATTGGTTCAAAAACAGCACACCCATTTATCGGCAACAAGTAGAAGAGGCCACCTGAAATCAAGGAAATATCTGAATATGAATCAACCTTGAAATCCACAAATTAATGGAAGTATGACCACCTTATTATGTATATAGAGAGTGCCTGCGCACTGCAAGCTGAGCTTGGGTGGCCGACTCTCCCCAAAGCAGAGAAAAATGAAAATTCAAAAGCAACGACCTGAACTCCAGTGTTTATCTATTTGGCAGTCATTTTACAATGCAGATCTTTATAATTGAGGCAGCACCAATGCGGTGGAGCGCGACTACGGCATCACCTGGTTCACAAAGCCGTTTCTCCACTGCTTTCTTGAGTGAAGCCTGCAAAATGACTTCAGTTGATTCAGCATCAGTAGCCTTTACTGAGCCCTCAGCCAGCAGAGGTACTAATCCTCTATAGATTAGACTGTGCCTTGCTGGTGTCTCATCACTGACAGTCCAATCGAACGAATCTGTTGTCAGCACAGGAACAACCACCGACACAATTGGAACTCGAGGTCGATATTTGGCCACTAGCTTGGCTGTGGTTCCACCGCGAGTCAAAACTACAATCAACTTAGCCTTGGCCTTGTTGGCTGTCCGAACAGCTGATGATGCAAGACTCTCCAATGGGCTCATGGGAAGAGGAGTAGAACGTATCATCTCCTTGAAGACAGCCTCGTAATTCAGGGAGGACTCAGCCTCAACACATATGCGAGACATGATCTTGACTGCCAACTCGGGGTATGCCCCGGCTGCACTTTCACCACTGAGCATTACACAGTCTGTGCCATCTAGAACAGCATTCGCAACATCAGTAGCCTCGGCACGCGTTGGGCGCGGAGATTTTATCATCGATTCAAGCATCTGGGTGGCGGTCACTACAGGCTTGCCAGCAAGATTGCATTTGTAAATCATCATCTTCTGGGCTAGGAAAATCTTCTCGACCGGTATTTCCATTCCAAGATCACCTCGAGCAACCATAAAAGCATCCGTCTCCCTCAAAATCTCATCAAAGTTTATTACGCCTTCCTGGTTCTCAACCTACATATTAGAATAACAAAAAGGAAGTTAATCACTAGAACTTATCCCTGAAAAAATATTCAGCAGAAACCAATCTTCATCTACATATTCAACATAAGTAGCAACTACATGTTTGAAAGAACCCTTTTCATATCAGAACACTTAACAAACATGAAAATCAGAATGCGCACTTTTAGTTAGACAAAAACAAACTTCACATCCAACTTCTTGAGATAACGCAAATTGCCATTTCCATCAGCGAAACAATGTCTCAAGTACACAGTTCATCAACCATGGATGACAAAGTCACTGTGAATAGATTATGCATGCAGAAAGTTAATTATCTATTACCGAGGGACCTAATGGCATAAGATGCTAGAATCCAGAGAAGAATCCAAATGTGTAAAACAGAAAGGATGTCTTGCACATCCATAAATAAAGAAAACTGAATTCATATGAAAGAAAACCTGTGATCTTTTAAATGCATACCAGTCCCTAAAGATATTACTGTCTGGAAAGAAGAATTTAAAAAAAAAAAACAGATTTGAGCGACAAGATTCATCTCCAATTATCCCATAGTTTTATGCTTTAACACCACAACCTCCAGTTAATCATATCCTAGCTTCCGTAGCCAATATCATGAGCAACACAACTAGAAGTAGAATGCCTAACATATACATATATGACAACAGTGCATGTGTAACAGATTACATGTGTAGCGTATGCACGAAGCCATTGGCTATGAAAAATATTACATTATTGGTTCGTCTGATGACTCATATGCACACTACAAATGCAATTCATTACACAGGCATAGCTGATATCATGTATATATATTTCCAGGATGGGAATACACATACGACACAAAATTGTCGAGTGGTGTTAGTATTGATGTCATCTTTAATGATATGTGGTTGTCATTGTTGATATGTAAGCCATCCTTTTGAAAAGAAGAATTAAGCTTCCAAGACATGCGGCGTAGTTACTTGTTTGAGATTATTTTTTTTCCATTTGAAAGAAAAGTCGAGGTATATTTTAACTCCGCCTATATTTTATAGCCGGTCCCAAGCCCGGATAAAGGAGGAGGGTTGTGTTAGGCCCCGACAGCCAGCATAAAATCATGTCGAATCTTATGAACATGGATCAACGAATTGGCGTCGTATGATCCATGTAGCCGACCCCACCTAGTGGGATAAGGTTTTGTTGTTGTTGTTGTTGAAAGAAAAGTCGAGCATAAAGTCTCTTTGCTAGTTGGAATTGGATTAAACATAGGCTACATTGTAAGATCGAGATGCTTGAACATGATTAAGTTGCAACAAGGGAAGCATACCTTTGACATCAACTTTATTTTCTTTGCATGAGGTCCAAGAACCTGCCTCACAGTAACTAAATCTGATCCCTTACGCACAAATGACAGAGCAATCATGTCAATATTGTTCGGAACACCCCAATCCAAAATGTCCTCCTTATCTTTCTCTGTTAGTGTGGGAAGATCCACTATAACACCTGGCAGATTAACATTTTTCCTTTCACCTAACGTTGCTGTGTTCTCACAACGACATTTCACTGTTCCAGCTTCTGCATCACTGGAAAGGACAGTCATAGTAATCGTCCCATCAGCACATAATATAATATTTCCTGGTTTCAGGTCCACAGGGAGCTTCTTGTAACTCATAGAAATCATATTCTCATCGCCTTTGATAGTGTAATCTGTGCTGATTGTAATTTCTTGGCCCTCATGAAGCTTAATGGGTTTTGCATCCTTCAAGAACCCTGTGCGAATCTCAGGGCCCTGTGGCCAGAAAATGAAAAAGTGCAGGAATTTGGTTATCCATAAATTATACCAACAAAAGTGAAATCATTGAAGAAATAAGATTAAAATACTGTTAATGCGACAGTCATAAGAAGTTCAAGTACTCAAAGTGCTAACAAAAGAGTTAGTATTGTGATTGAAGAACTAAAGAAGAAAAATATGCGTCCACCTAATGAATATGAAATAAAAAAAAAGACGGGGGAATTCTAAGATGCAAAAAATGAATAAGAAAACCATAGGCTCATAGTTGCACTTCATATGATAGTCTAGGCATGAAACAGGCACTAACTTTGCAACTTGTCAATTTAAAGTGCAAAGACGTCAACTTTTACTTAGGGCAACAAAAAAAGTAAACCAAAATTATGCTCAGTGCATTTAGTTTCTTTCCTGTTTCTATGAGAAGATACTGCGCTCAGAATTAATAGTTTAGCAATCTGGAATTGGATGATGACAAAAGATCAAGAAAATTCAGTATAGAGCTGCCTTGAAAGTGCTAATCCCAAAAGGGAAAAAAATGCATTAAATCGTATCAACAATCCAGTTGAGGAATGTAGTCTAAACAGTCTACTGTATTATTAGCAAATCTACCCTAGCCATTCGATCTGTGGTTGACGCACTTAAGGACAATTTGAACAAAGATGCATAACTACTCGAATGTAAATCTAATAACAACACCCTAATGGATTAATCTTACAGAACTCACTGATGGTAACCGAACTATTTGGCAAGTGAGTAACCTATACAGAAATAGGGTACATGGTTAGTTTCGTACAAGAAAGAGGCAACTAAAATAAACAGGGCAGGGCAAAGGGAAGGAAAAGAGACCTTGGTGTCGAGCATGACTGCGCATAGAATCTGAGTGTTGTGCATGGCGACCCTGAGGTTGTCGAGGGTCTCCTGGTGGTACTGGTGCGTGCCGTGGGAGAAGTTGAACCTGGCGACGTTCATGCCCGCCCTCAGCAGCTTCTCCAGCATCGGCACAGACCTCGACGCCGGGCCCAGCGTGCACACGATCTTCGTCTTGGGCACGCGCCCGTCGTCCTCCGGCATCTCCTTCAGGATCCCCTCGATGTCAATGTTCGCCATCTCCGACTCTACCCCCACAAATCCACACCCCCAAAAAAAAAAAATATAGCGCTTTTACTTATCAAACAAATCGTTGGAACAGAGAAAAAAAACGCAATAAGAGATCTAAAGAAGATATCATGGACAAGAACGAAGGAGACAAGAAATTAGAGAGCAGAACAAATCAAAAACAAAGCAAAAATGAGAGGAATTCCAAGTCAGATCATAAATAGATCGAGAATGCTGCTTAATCGAGTGAAAGATTGATCACAAGCCCGAAGAGAGATTTTGATCGACAGGAAAGAAAAGAATGATGAAAAAGACGAACCCTAAAGATTCTCTTCCCCTGGCTAATTCTCCGACCTGTTCTGCGGTCTCTTCTGTTCGTCGTCGTGAGCTCATCTTAAAACAAAGATGAATTATATATTTAACTTTTGAGTTCTCAAGTGGTATGCCGTTGAAAAGACAAGTGTTTGTGTTGTGGACATGCAACTATAAAAAAACAAATCCTTGTATAATCAAAGGAGGCAACATATATAATACAATTCTCTCTTCTTTTTTTTTTAAAATTTAAAGGTGATGCTTGCACTTGGTGCATAGATCATGACAGCTATAGTTGCTTTGCATTTTTAAACTACCTTTGAGCAATAATTGGAGCTAAGAGTTGAGTTTCGTTATGGGGGCAATATTTTTCTTATTGCGACCCGGCATCAGTTGTATGCTTTTCTACTCTTGCATTTTTTTTTCTTTGATAAAATAAATTTGAAGAGGTCCAGTGGCACACGAATCGCAAGAAACATATTTCTTCTGAAAGCGATATCTATTGTATCGTTCAATGTGCATATATATTATTCACAAATTAAAAATCGACTCATCATCAAACTAAACTAATTCGATGAAAAGATGATTCCATTTCTACTGGCGCTACTGTTGGTGAAACACATTTATGCATAAGATGAAAAGTAAAACAATATGTGGTGAGTGCGTCATTTTTCTGACCTTCTACTTATACGTTCTTTTTTCTAATTAATTACGAAGGGAGCATATATGGTAAACAGGACGAGAAGTTCACGGGACTGCAGATGTTTTGAAGATGTTGTTGTGAACGAGGAAAGAAAAAGGTACATAGGATCAGTGTTTTTAAAATCGGACCAGATCGGTCGGTTCAATCGGTTCAATTATAAAATCGGCCGTCAGTTCGGTTCGGTTTTTCTTTAAAATCGAAAATGATAAAAAACCGAATAGAACCGGACCGATTCAACCAATTGAATCGGTTCAATCCAGTTTTTAATTATTGTATTAAAAAATGCAAATTTGGAAAATTTTAATGATAGAATGAAATGAAAAAGGAAAGCAATCAATCATTATCAAAGATAAAATTCGGTTTGTTTTATTTTTGTATTAAAACATGTAAATTTTGAATTTTGAATGATAGAATCAAATTAAAAAGGAAAGAAAATAAGTAATTTTGAAAAGAGAAAAATGTAGGTGGTGGTGTATAGTATAAATAAAGTGAGAAAATTAAGGAGAAGAATGAAGGGAGAAATATAAGGAGGAAAAAAAGGAAGTGAGAGAAAAAATAAAATGGAAATAATTGAATGAAAAAAGGAGAAGTAATTTAATAAAAATATATACAAAAGGAAAGTTATTTACATAAGCAATAATTAAATTAAAATATATATTAACAACAGCAATGAAAGAATAAAAATATTTATAATATAAAGAATATTGATCAATTTCATTTGCTTGATGTTAACTAATTTATTCAATTTTTTATAACATATACATTAGAATAATAAATCTAATTAAAATTAAATCATTCAACTTATTACCTTTTAATTATAATAGATATGAACCAAGAATTGAAATATTTTTAATAGTATATTCATATTATTTTAATATAATGAGTCTTTTTTTTTTGTTTCTATTTGCATTCAAGTATACTAATCATATAAAATTACAATACATTTTGGATGAGCTTATTAATTAAATCATTTAGAAAATATTTAAATTAATGTTCAATATTAATAAAAAATTTGTGAGCATTTTTTATATTCTTTTCAAAATTTTATTCATAATATATCTTTGAAATAATAGATAAATAATATTTTAATCAAAATCCGGTTCAATCCAGTTGAATCCGGTTAAACCAGTCAAACCATGACCCAGTTGACATGCCGGTTCGATGGACGATCCGGTTTTAAAAATATTGCATAGGACGCATGCTGCAAAGAGAGAGAGAGAGAGACATAAAACAACTCAATACTTGGAAGATAGTGGGCGCCCAAGTGCCACCTAAAGAAAGTCGAGAACTAAAAGTAGAAATCTCCTACTAATTGTTTAAAATGAAGAAAAAAAAGTTGTCAAGCTTAATGCCTATAGAGTTGTAACTCATATAAAACCTCTTACCTGTGGTGTTCATGTTATTGAGTCATTCTAGGACGTAAAATCATAAGCGATGATTAGACGAATCTTTCTAAGTTTATTTTGAGCAAACCTCTTAATTGTAATGCCTTTGCCTTGAGCGTGAGGTGAAAACTCATGTCGTTGTTCTCAATGCTTAATAATTTTTTGGATGAACATTCAAATGTTAAATGCTCAAACGCCCACATTATTGTCTCAATGCTCTAGTGCCATGGACCAATTTAGTCAAGATATTTTTTTCATAGTCATGTTTATAGACTTTCAATTACATCGACAAATCGTTATTGGGCCATGGCACTAGAGCATTGAGACAACAATATGAGCGTTTGAGTGCTTAACATTTGAATGTTCGTCCAAAATAGGCCTGAGCACGGACCCAATCGACCCGGTTTGTATTGGCTTGAGAAATCGGGTTAAAACCCCGACCCGAGTTATCGGATCTAACCCTATGAAAACCCGTTGGGTTTCGGGCCAGGACCAGGTTCACATCGTAAATTCTCGACCCAGACCTGACCGCGACTGACCCGTGACTCATGACTTGCGACCCATTAAACGATGAAATGAAAAAGAGTAGGATCAATTTGTTACGACTCGCTCAGCCCTAAATTTGCCCTAATCCTCCATTCCTCCCGATCAATTTGCATGCCCACCCACTCCGCTGACCCCTCACTATGTTGTAGTCGTCGGGCCGCTATGTTGCTGTCACTGCCGCCGTGCCACTGTGTTGTCGTTGCCACCTCCCATGTGATGCCGCCGGACTTGACAGGTTCTCTCCCTCTACTTTTCTTTTTCTCTTCCTCATCTTCTCCCTCTCTTTCCCTCTCTCGCGCAAGGATGGTAAGGTCGCGACTTGCAAGAAGCCGAGCAGGCGAGCATTGAGCAGGGTTATGTTTTGTGTTTTTTCCTGACTTTCCCTCTTCCTCTTCCTGAGTGGCTTAACCTTGTTGTGTTGTAGTCGCCGGCGCCGCTTCGTTGTGTTGTCGTCGTCACCGCCGGTGTGTTGCCACCGACCTTGATATCTCTCTCCCTCTCCTTTACTCTTTCTCTTTGTCATCTTCTCCCTCTCTTCCCATCTCTCTACGCAAGGTTGCGAGCAGCCAAGCAAACGAGCACTGAGCTGTGAACAGGGCCGGACTAGCCGGTTCTTTACTTCTATTTTCTCATTACTCTCCCTCTTCCTCAGTGATCAATCCGTTGTGTTGACGTGTTGTCGCCACCACCGCCATCCCTTTTCAACTTTGTAACGGTCAACTGTCAACGATTCTAACTTCTGAGGTACGCTCTCTTTACCAACTACCGTTGGATCTCCTGTCAGGCTCTGCTAGATTGTTGTCCGTGTAGATTTATTGTCTAAATTTCTAATTACATCTTGTGACAAGGATTGAAGCTGGGAGGCTTCAAAGAATTAAACCTGGAGATTTCATCACTCGATTTCATAGAATTGAAGCTGAGAAGCTTGCAAGAAGGTTTGCATGTTGAACTAATTGTTTGTTATTTGTTATATATGTTTGTTTGTGTTTAGCTTTATGATTGTCATATAATGTGTAGCTTTATATTGTTGTCATAAATGTTTGTTTGTGTTGAACTATGGCTGAGCAAATTATATTGTTGTATTTCGTGGTGATTATGTTTTAATTTCATTAGTCCTCTATATGTTTTTATCTTTATGTTAATCCTTTATATGTTTGAATTTCGAATTTCGTGATGTTTAGCATTGCACTACTGAAAAAGTGTTTATTGTTGTATGTTTTTATGTATGCAACATTAGTAGTCCTTTTGATAGTTTGATGTCATTGATTAACTAATTAAGTATAAAATGGTAATGTATAAAAGTAAAAGTAAAGTAATATTTCGTGCGTCAATAATCTTTTAATCTAGGCAGTCATTCTTGATTTTTTTTAGTTTTGTCATAAACCTAATGAGTTAATGGGCGTACTATTTCTTTATAATCAACCTACTAGCTTATTAATTTTATGATAAAATAAAATAAAAATATAATGGTTTCCTAGATGGCTAGATTAAAAGAAATAGTGTTTTTGCTCATATTTTTTAATTATGTGTTTTTTTTGTCAAAGTCAGCATACAAAATTTTTTAATGAAGGATAATGCAATGACTGATATTGGGTCTAATCCTATTTCGGGTGATATCATCATCAAGTCTGCACAATCTAATCCAAACCCTGTAGAAGGAATTAATGATGCCTCCAATCAAATAGAGATAGTTAAAAGGAAGTCTAGTAAAAACAAATATGAAGCTTGGAATCATTTAAAAAGTTTACTTCAGATTATGAAGCTAGAGCAAGGTGCAAATATTGTTAAAATGACTTTGCTGCGGACCCTAACAAGCATGGCACCGCTGGTTTATTTAAGCATTTAAGAAGACGCAAGAAGTTCCCGCATGGAAGTGAAGTGAATGGACAAAAAATGTTGGCACAAAGCTTATAAAGAGCCCCAAAATCATTGGCCTCTCATTCATATAACTATGAAGATTGTAGAAGATCCTTGACTGAGTTTGTGATATGTGATGCGCAAGCTTTCAGAGTTGTAGAAGGTGTTGATTTTCGTAAGTATTCAAAATGCTTAGAACTTAGATTCATGATTCTTCAAGATTTAATATTGGTAGAGATTGCTATTAATTATATCTTGATGAAATAGATAAACTCAAAGCACTTTGTAAGAAGTCTTATTCGCGCATTTTCCTAACTACTAACATTTGGACATCTTGTCAAAAATTGTGTTATGTATCTCATAGCACATTTTATTGATGAAGATTGGGTTTTGCGTAAAATAGTTCTTAATCTTTGTCCAATTGAAGGTGATAAGGGAGAGGACATTGCTAAAGTCTTTGAAAAGTGTTTACTAGTACGGGAGATTGAAAAAGTACTCACCATGTTGATAGTGTTTCGGCAAATGATAAAGCTATTGGTCATTTGAAAAAGAGGCTAAATAGTTGAAAATGTTTGATTTGTAATGGTGATTTTATTCATATTAGATGTTGTGCACATACACTAAATCTCGTAGTCAAAGATGATTTGCATGATATGAAATAAGCAATTGTATCAATTTGTGAGGTTGTTTGATATGTGAGATCATCTCTAACACGATTTGGAAAATTCAAAAGATTTATACAAGAGGAGAAAATCAGCAACCAATATAGTGTCATTATGGATGTGTCAACTCGATGGAATTCAACCTATTTAATGTTGGAACGGGCTAAAAAATTTCAAAAGTATTTGAGAGGTTGGATGAAGAAGATAAGGGATACCAATTACATTTCAAAGAGAATGACTGTGTTCCACTAACAGTTGAATATTGGAAAAATGCTCAAAATTTTATGATGTTTTTAAATATTTTTATGATGCAATATGTAACTTATTAGGCTCATCATTTGTGACATCTTGTACTTGCTTTTCATGAGATTATATCTGTTCAATCTCAAATTGCAAAATGGAGTAATGATCATGATGTGTACTTGCAAAAGATGACTTGCAACATGAGATCTAAATACGATAAGTATTGGGGAAAACTTGAAAATATTAATCCATTGATGCTTATTGTTGTTGTATTAGATCTTAGATATAAACCTGACTATGTTGAATGAAACTATACAGGTCTTTTGATTCATCCATAGCTATTATGATTGTTTCAAAGATTCAAGATAGTATGTATTGTATGTATGACTATTATGCACATGAGGTCAGTAATGGCTCAACTTCTCAAGTGGAGAATACAAGTTCTATAATTGGAGTTGAAAATATAAATGTTGATTAAAAGACAATAAGGATTCATTAATGGAGTATACAACAAAAGGAAAAAAATAGTGATAACAAATATAAAATTAAGAGATATTTTATGGAACCTTATGAGGGTGAAGAGGATTTTGATATCCTAATTTCGTGAAGGTCAATACCATAAAGTATAGAGTGCTCTCTCTAATGGCATGCAATGTTTAGCCATTCCAAACTTTACAATTCCTTCAGAGTCTGTCTTTTAGTATTGGAGGACACATTCTTGATTTCTGTAAGAGTTCTCTTTCATAAAAAATGACAAAAGTTCTCGTGTGCACACAAAGTTAACTATCATCACCATATTTAAATTATTTCATCTCATCTACTATTTAAGTTGTACACTAAATTTAGCACAACTACACTATGCAACAATAGAAAATATATTTTAGCTATCATCTTTTGATAAATCCAATCTTATTTAAATTGCTCCAAAGTTGTTGTATACATAAATCATAGAGTAATTTGCCAAAAGAAGGAGGCCAAACCAAGATTATTGCATTGGATATTCTTGTTGGAACAAAATGTTTATGCACTATGCAATTGTATTTTAATTATATAAACCTCGATTAATTAGAGTTATATTTAAAGTAGAGAAAACATTTAAATAGGAATGAATTGTTGTATGCATTGAAATTGAAGTTAATATTTGAATCTATTTTATTCATATTTGGACTAACATGTAAATACTAAATTTATAGATAATCTAGTTAGTTTTTTAACAAATAAAAAATTATCTCATTTCAATACAAAAAGTTATATGCAAAATAGTGCAAAGTGGTTGATCAATCTAATGACTCGATTAATTGGTGAGTATGAAAAATGCATTTTCAAGTCGATGTTGAAGGACTAGTTGAATAGTTAATGCTAATGGTCAAATAGTGACTGCAAAATTGACACCAGGCGAAATATAAATGACGAATGGTCAACCGATGGTTCAATTGACGACATCATTACTTATGTCTGTTGAAGGTTTGGTTGACTAGTTAGCGACATCACTACCTACTTATATTGTCAAATGGTTAGAAGGAGCAATTCACTGGTGGGCAGAACAATCGACCAGTCAACAAGTAGAATGCACAATAACAATCAAATTTCAGTAAAAAAATTGGGAAATGAGCCCTAACGACCAAATAAAGTTTAGAAGTCTATAAAAAAAGGTCTCAAAGGTGAAGAAAACAAGAAGACTTCTAAGAAAAGTTGGAGAGAACACTTGTAAAATCTGTTTGAGTCAAAAGTTGTAAATCTTGTAATCTTTCTCTCTTCTTCTTTTGTGTGAGCTTGAATTGTAAAAGAGAAATTGTGAGTATGTTTTAGAAACAATGTATAAGTGGTTGAGCTACTGAGTGATAATAGGTCATACATTACCTCTTGAACGAAGAAAAGGCTGGGTGAAAGCTTTCGAGGATGATGTGTGCCTCACCTCTTGGATCGAAGAAAAGACAAGAATTGTAAATGACTTCTTCCTTGTCCATTTGGAATGAAAAACACATGTTAATGAAATCTTCGATAGTCTCGAGGTCGAGAAGTTAGAGTAGGGACGTAGGTGTGGCGGAACTTCATCAATAACTTGAGGTATGTGCATCGAGTTTTGTCATGTGGCATGTTTCCTATCTTGAGTTATGTGCATCGAGTTTTGTCATGTGGCATGTCTCCTAGATGTGACAGTGAGGGATCAATCACTTCATTTTAGCTATTTGTCATCTAGGCTATGCTACATAATGCTATGTTGGATATGGGCTATTATATGATTCATCACTTTTGAATAATACAATTCGAGTTAATGGCATAATAGTTTTAGGTGGCTTGATCACTCATATTGCACAACACTTGAATATTGATTTGGAGCAAGGTACACAAGTACCTAGATCTATTTTTCTTGATAGACATGAAATCACTGCTATACAATTGGTGGTTCATGACTGTGATGTAGAGACTGCATTTAAGTTAAAAAAATCTTCTATACATGTACCCTCGATCGATGATGATAGACGCATGGTGTTCAACTGTAATAAATGACTATTCTTCTCTTTGTTGGGATAGAACATGAGACACCCCCTCTTCTCTAGATAATTATGATGCAGAGGTAGGTTCTTTGCACACCACTCCATCTACTTTGATGGACGCTAACCCTCCTCATCTGCCTCTAACTTATTATTTCACTAGTCTCGAGGACATTCTCATGACTATACTGGCCCACTGGCAGGAGTTCCTTCAAGAGCAGCGGCAACACCTCGTCAACAGCATGCCGGTGTCAAATAGATCAGATGACCCAACAAATGTATGATTACCATGTGAGCCAAGGACATTTTGCATCGTTTCTTCCATCGTCCCCACTAGAGGACTAGACTTGGGTTGTTTATTCTTTTTCTTTTTAATTTTAGCACTTTGTATTTTCATTTCCTATCTATATATGAAGCCTAACACTAGGGCAATATCAAGTTTAAGCTTGGGGGAAAGACTACATGCATTTTTATTTTATGTTTTGCATGTCATATTTACTTTTAGTATGTTGAGTCTATTGGTCTTATTTTTAGTATTTTGAGTCTATTGATCATATGTTTTTAATGTGCATATATTAATGAAAAATAAAAATAAAAAATATCACCATCATTAGATTTATTTTGTTTACTATTTTACTATATTAAAGCTTATTTTTAAAACATCACTTTAATCTATTAAATTCATTCTTGTTTCTTTTTATTAGGTATCATTAGAGTATTGGATACTCGGAATCTGTTGGTTGCTATGCATAATGACTGACTTTTAAATGATACATTTTTGTATTACTTACTATATTATAACTCTTTATTATAGTTGCATCTTTATTGAAAATATTGAGTTTTTTATGAGCTTATAAAATGAATGAAAAAAGAGAATTAGTTGAAGCCCAATGAAAAAAGAAAAAGAAAATACAATCTAGTATGAAAATAAGTTCATGTGAGACGTGGTTCACATTGATATCCTTATGAGATTGACTAATATTATTTGGAGATGATGTCGGAATGACTTATTTGAAGGTTACAAATGTTGTGAGGCTGAAGTATTGATAGAGAAAAGAAAGTAATGCTCGTATAAAAGAATAATGAATAAAAGTATTTCTTTTGTGATAATTTTTAAATGCAAAAAGTTTCTGCTGCACATCACTTTCTAGATACAGCAATAAGGACTCTTGATTATTAATTATTCAATATGGTCCTTTGCAAGGATTTAATGGGTGTTCACCCATTGGATTAGGATGGACGCTCTCACCTAAGTTCGCACATGTTGGATGCACGATCGACGACCAATCCCATGAACAATGGTTCAGCAAGGATGAGGTGTGGTTCATGCAGGAAAAGTGGCTAGGTCAAGCAAGAAACTGGCCTATTCAAGCGATGCTGGCCTGAGATTTCCCTTCATTCATACATCATTTTGATACAACATCATTAACATTGTGCTGGGATTTTTAAGTTGTTCATTTTGTGAAATCACACAGTGTGAATTTGGACGTGTGGGAGAGGATAGAGAAATATGTAGTGAAGACAACATGAAAGTGTGACTCTTCTCAAACAAACAAAAAAAGAAAGAAAGAAAGAAAGAAAGTGTGACTAAGGATGCCACCCTTCTAAACTCTAAATTTGGGAGGAGGTTTCTCTAACTAATGACATAACTTACACATCTCTATGTGTTTCACAAACCTCATTTAAGTTGGGCCCAATTATTGAATCATTCGACGATAGCGAGGGCACATTCGGCAAGGGTCGAGCGCCAGTGGCAAGGGCGCAGATTGACGCTGCGAAAGCCCAATCATCGGTGGCGAGAGTGCGATCAACGGTGGCAAGGGAGATGATCGACGATGAGGGGCCAATCGTCCGTGGCAACGATGGTCGATGATGGCGGGGGTCAGCGAGAGTCAATGACAACATGTTCAAGGGAGGTAGCGAGCATCATCTAAGGGGAAGAATCACGGGAGCAATGAGAGAGAGGAGTTTTGTGATAGATGCTCATCGTATCCGTTTGGCAATTCAAATGTGAAAAAGTACGACTAAATTATGTTAAATATCCTCCAACTTTGACCATTTTTTCAGCAGTACCCTCCAACTTTACTTATAACCAGATTGCCATTCATCTTTTAACTCGTTTCACGGAATGCCATTTTCACCACCGATAGGCCTTTCCCCAACTGACATGTCGATGTTCTCTCTCCGCCACGCAGGAGACCGTCCGACGTGGCACCGTCACGCCTCGTGACATGAGTAAATTATTAAAAAATAAAATAAATACAAAATAATATAATAAATAATATAGTAATAAAAAAATAAAAAAAGAAGCTCCTCTCTCTCCGATCATCCCCCTTCCCCTTCTCGTGCGCCGGCGAGGAGAAGGGGGCTGGGCCCCTAGTCTCCCCTCTGTGACCTCACCGACGCCACATTGGTGCCAGGTTAGCAGAACGATTTGGAAAAAATAATATTCCGTGCAATGAGTTAAAAGATGTAGGTTGTAAATTAAAATTGGAGTATAGCGTTGAGTAAACGTTAAAGTTGAAGGGTATTTGAGTAATTATTTTGAAAAAGTACTCAAGAAATTTTATATTAATAGTATAAATTAGGAAATGTATCATGCTTAAAGTGTTTCTTTTTTTTCATGGGCACAACCTCGGAGGTGGCCCACACAAATGCCCCCTTCTCGCCCTAACACAAAAAGCTTGCCGCCCTGCTGCCGCCGCCGCCGGCCTCCCCTTCCTCCGTCCGTTGTGATCTCAGTCGGAAGCATAGTCGGTCCCCTCGCTCTCCGAATCCCCCCCTCCTCACTCAAGACCGTCTACCCTTTTGTCCAGGTGAAATCCTCCGATAAGCGGCGACGACCCTTCCTCACGCCCAAAACCCTCTTCTTCTCATCGGCAGGTGAGTCATTCTTTTTTCGTTTTCGTCGTGATTTTTTCTAGTTGAGGATTACAGTGACCTGGCATTTGGTTCTTTTTTTTTTTTTCTTTTGCCTTAGTTCAGCTTGCATAATTATACTGATCTCTTATGAAAAATAAATCTCACATTATGAACTTGTTCTGGTACGGCGAGCCAAAATTATACTGTCAATCTTCCTGTGCTTATGAACTGATAATGAAGGGTTGCCAGCATTCACAGTGATTATTGACAAAATTGCAGGTGAAAACATATTGCATAACCTCCTCAAAGAAAAAAAAAGAAAAGAAAAGAAAACATATTGCATAAAAGTAAAAGCGAGATATATTCTGTGCATACAATGTCTAGTAATAATGCAAATATATATATACATATATATATCTATATATATATATATATATATATATATACATATACATATACATATACATATATTCATATATATATGATGAACATAAAGGTGCAACATTTGCCTCTTACAATCCCTTAACTGGTCAACAAGAATGAAGTGTACCTTAAAAAATCAAGTAATGAAGTGACTCATCACACACTTTACACATTGATATTCTAGTTTAAAAAACAAAAACAAAAGGTTGCTAGAATTTCAAGTGCTCTGTAAAGTATGGTAATCCCCTTATTTAATGATTACAAGTACCATGCATACTACTATGATAGCATTTTTGTGTATCCGAATCAAAATTATAAGAGTTTGGTGTAAGTCTTATATCTATTTTATGTTATAATAGAGCATGCTACTTCCTTACATGTGTTTGGAGGCTTATAAACTATATGGATCTTCGAGTGCCAAAGAAGAGATCCTATGTGGAAATGTTATTCGTTTAGCTTTTAAATGGGTGACTTCTAACTGAGTGTGGGACCTTCTCTTTGTATTTTCATACTACAATAGCATGTACCACAACTGATCAATAATAAATGGATGGTGGCACACTGGCAGCCATCTTTTACTCCCTTAAAAACTATATGGATCCCTTTTACTACACTATTTTATCTGAGTGTGGGACCTTCTCTTTGTATTTTCATACTACAATAGCATGTACCACAACTGATCAATAATAAATGGATGGTGGCAACACTGGCAGCCATCTTTTACTCCCTTAAAAACTATATGGATCCCTTTTACTACACTATTTTATCTGATTAAATTATTTTTGTATTACCTTAAAAAATTGCCTCTTCAAATTACTTAAGAAAACAAAGTTGCCTCTTTGAATTGTGCTGTTTCTTCAAAAATATATGATGACTATGGAACATTTCTCATTGCAGTGAGGTTTTATTTTGTTATCATTTTACAGGAACGAGTATGGACGCCAGAGAAGTTGAAGGGGGAACTTATTCCAAGATCCGAAGAAAGAATCATCAATGGACAGCTGAGCAAAATGCTGCGCTAGTTGATTGCATGCTTGAGTTGAAGAATGATCCTTTCTGGGGTGCTGTAGGTACTAGTTTCAGATATGGATATTTATTGCAACTTGAAGAGATGATGGAAGCAAGATTACCTGGATGTGGTATCAAGGGTCGTCCACACATCAATGCAAAGCATATGTTATTAAAGAGACAATATAATGCTATTTATCAAATGTTGCACAAAACATCAGGTTTTCGATGGGATGCAAATAGGTCATGTGTGACTTGTGAGCAAGACGTATGGGACCGATGGATTAAGGTAATTAAATTAATGTATTAATTGGTACTTTGTAAAATTTGTTGTTAGCCCTTGATTTAGTATTAAACTAGTTTTCTTTTTTTTAAAATTAAAATAGAGTCATCCTACTGCAGCTGGTCTTCGGAACAAGTCATTTCCACATTGGGATAGTATATCAATCATATTTGGTGATCAAGCAGCAAATCAGAGGGCTGGAGATCCTATAGATGCAGCTAGTAATATTCTTGCAGATAGTAATATTCTCGCAGATAGGGCCAACCTTGATAAGGATGTTCCACTCAAAAATCAAGAAGGCTTTGAGAGTAACAGCCTTGTTTCTGAACCACCAGCTAACAACACACACGATGAGAGCAGTCCTACATCCCCTTCACCAGTGAATGACCCACCATACCAAAGTAGCCCAGCTTCGCAACCTTTAGTGAACAACATACAACATGATAGGACACCTCCTATCCAACCACAAGCAAACAACACACCATATCTGTGCAACCATGCTTTGGAACCGCCAGCAGACAACGCATTCCATCAGGGTAGCCCTGCTTCCCAAACATCGGCAGACAATACACAAGATCAGTGTAGTTCTTCGAACCAGAGTAAATTTAACTCTAGAAAGAGGAAAGGTAAAGCGGAGGAAGCTTCTGTAGCCTCTTTAACTAAGTTAGTACGTAATATTGGTGCTTTGTGTGAGAGCATGAATCAAGGTATTCAGGATGCAGCTAGGTGCTTCAAGAGCCTATCTGCTGTCGATGAATGTTCAAAAAATGTTTATGAAGAGTTACTGGCTGTTGAGGATTCTGGTTTGGTTGAGTCACAAATAGTTGAAGTTGGCGAGATCATTGCATCAAACCCTGCCACTTTGAGATACTTCTTTTCACTGCCCATGAATGCGAGGAAAATTTTTGCTTGGCAAAAACTTGATTGTTTCAAGCGTCTGCCTGCTAGCAATGAAGGTCCAGAAAAAGTTTATGAAACATTACTTTGTATTAACGATTTGGGTTTGGATGAGTCACAGATGGTTGAAGCTGGGGAGATCATTGCTTCAACAGCTGCCACTTTGAAGTACTTCTTTTCACTGCCCATGAGCGCAAGGAAAATATTTGCATGGCGAAAGTTGGGTTTAAATCCACCATCTGCACGTCCTAATGTTCGCTTAAGAAAATAGTAGCGTTTGCCATTCTTTTGTTTAGCATAACTTGTAGACGATTGATTCATGGTTTCTGATGGACTTATTGATAACCTTTTTTTCTTATTTTGGATGCTTCATAGTAGTTAAAATTTATGTATGATGCTGAATCTTTTCAGTTGGAAATATAGGCTCCATTTCCAAGATATATCTTGACAAATTCTCTTGACTTTTGTCAGATTATTTTATAATATATAATCTTTTCTCTGGTTTTCTTCTTCGCAATCTCTGATCTGCAAGTGCATGATGCTTCTGTTTTGTTCCTGTTTTCTTTTCCTCCCTTCAAACTGATGTTAGTATCATGTTTGGTGGGTAACCAATGCCTTAACCTTTTATAATAGATCCAATTTTCTGAAATTAAAAAAAAAAAGAACTTGAGTCGGATTCGTTTTGGAGTTAGGAAAAAGGAGACGAAAGTCTTTAATAAAAGCTTTAAGAAAATAAGAAAAAAATGAACAAAAGAGGATTAAGGAATTGCCCTTTTAAGGAGTTTCCACTTTGCCACAGCTCTTATTGCTACAGAAGATCTTGATAGCTCCATAGTCTTATTTAATACATATTCTTTATAAATTAGGACATTTCACATTTATGCTGGTTAAATTTGATAAAGAGATTAACTAGAATGTAGAGCATTCCATTCTATGCCTTGATGAAAACACTTATCAGCCTCGAGCATCATATATTTATTGCGTCTAGAGTTGAGGGAGTGGGCGAGTTCTTGGGTGATTAAAATATTGTCATGGATAGAGCGTTTCGGAATGAAAGCTGATTGGTTAAGATCAATAAGTGAGTTGCTAAGGATTTTAGATAATAAACGATAGAGTACATTGCACAGAGATATTGGACGGAAGTCTTTTACGCGTTTGGGATTGGCATTTTTAAGGATAAAAATAAGGGATGTTTTGGACCAATTGAGTGGCAGAAGGTTACTATTAAAGAAATCAGAAATGTCCCTCACAAATCTTGTGCCCAACGATATCCCAATAGGTTTGGTAAAACTCGGTAGTGAAGCCGTCCGACCCTAGAGCCTTACTGGGTGGCATGCTCCGAAGGGTAGTAGTGACCTCCTGATAGGTGATAGGGGCAAGAAGAGGGGTGCCAAGCAGGGTCGAGGCAGGGGAGGTGTGGCTAGCAATCAAGCGTGATATTAGAGGGGGAGGGTGGGGAGGGGGAGGCTTCCATAAATTCTGGTAATGTTCGACAAAGAGAGATTGGATTTGGGAGGTATTAGTGATGGTAGTGTTGGAGTCATCTAAAATGGAGGAAATGGTATTATGCTTATGACGCATGACAATGGAGAGGTGAAAGAAATGAGTGTTATGATCACCGTGCCGGAGCCAAGAAACCCGAGATTTGCTCCACCACTTGAGGCTAATTTGCCAGAGCAGTGCAGCATGGCGGTGGTAGGCCACACGCAGGCGACCTAATTCATTTCTGAGAGGCCACGAACGGTGTCGAGGATCTCAAGGGTAGTGATCTCCTGGAGGGCGAGATCCGCGTGGATCTCCAAATTACCAAGGGACTCTTTGTTCCATTTGATAATGTCACGCTTAATAAGATTAAGGGCATGCGAGGTGGAGTTATTATGGGGCAACCAATGACGTGAAACAATGTTGTGGGCCGCTGAATGGGAGAGCCAAAAATGTTCGAATTTAAAGGATCGAGACCTCCAAGTGCGGAGGTCCATCCTAAATAGGAGGGGGGCATGGTCTGAGACACATCACTGAAGTATGGAGAGTGTAAGGTTTGGGAAACGACTAGTCCAATGGCTGTTAACCAACGCACGGTCGAGACGACACAAAATGCGCGCAAGACCTCCCCGATTGTTACACTGGGTATAGTATGGTCTCGAAGGTTTGATGTCGAGGAGAGATTGGGTGTTTATCATATTATTGAATGGAGGCAGTAGGAGAGAAGGGAGAGCCCCCAAGCTTGTCCGAGGGGGAAGAGAGGGTGTTGAAGTCTCCGATGAGGAGCCAAGGAAGGCCAGAGGTATCAATGTTACAAAGATCATTCCATAGACGTGTACGAATAGATGAAATTGTACTAGCGTAAACAATAGTTAAAAGAAAATTAAAATCATCAAATGAAATCACAACATGAATAAGTTGGGTAGAGATAAGGAGCGAGGTCACATGAGCCTCTTGGCAACGCTAGGCCAAGAGGATGCCGCCCGAGGCGCCGTTGGCCTCGCAGAAAATGCCGTCCAAGCCATGGCCGAGACGATGAAGTGCCTATTTAGTTTTTACAGAATTCGTGTGTGTCTCTAACAAAATTACAAAATGTGGTTTGTGTGTTCTAATAAGATTAAACAGTCTGTCTCTAGTTTTGGCCCGTTAAGCACCGTGGCAATTCCAAGCTAGGGCTCGCATGGGAGATGGATGAGTTCCAAGCACCATGGCAGTTCCAAGCTGGAATGGGAGGTGGCCGAATGGAGCTTGGAGAGAGAGAATGAGGTGGTTTACTGTAGTATGGGAATTTTCTTTTAGGGGGGTTGTCGGCTGATTAGGTGAGATGAAAGTTTTAGGACATTATTTTATCTTAAGTTGGTAGGTGGGCAATTGGGCTGGGAAACTAGAGTGGGGTCGTATTGAAGAGCTCACGAGACTTCTGTGCAATTAAACGGGTCGTGATATGCAAATCACGGCCCTTGCAGTGGTGATGAAGATTAGGCGCAGATGGTCACGGGTTGTCATAGCTTGCACACGGCCTTCGGTAGATGCTCACAGGTCGTGAGAAGCTATTGATGCCATTGGTAGTAGCTGTGCGACGAGACTCTGGCAAAACATGGGTCGTGATATGGAAATCACGACCCGTAAAAAAAACATTCTCTTCTTCACTGAATCAATGTCGTTGATCGTGAGTATGGGGTAAAAGACCTGCAAAGAGTAAACATGAGATATTAACAAAAATAAGGGTTGTTACATGAACTTAACGGGTCGTGATATCATATGGTTTTGGTGTTAGGGTCGTAATATAAAAGTCTAACGGGTCAAATTACTTTGGCGTAGGCTCATTAATGGGTCGTGATGCACACATAACGTCCCCTGAAATAATGAACATTCTCATGACCCATGAAAGATGAAGCCCCGTAAATTGTAAAATTCGCCATCTTCACGGGGACGACTAGACAACTTACGGCCCTTTACCGTTGGTTAACGACCCGTGATGTGTAGACTAAAGTTTTGGGAGATACTGTGACGCCCATGAGACAAATCTAACGCCCCGTAAAAATTGAGAGTACAAAATATTGGCCATTCAGAGACCCGTGAAAGGTATATCATGACCCGTGAGATATCAAAAGTTCAAAATATAATACACTGTGGGGTCCGTGACGGTCTTCCTATGGCCTGTGAAGATCAAAAATTCAAAATGTATGCCACTGTGAGACTCGGTTTACAACTCATGAAATTGGATGCTAGACGTGGGGTGTGTTAGCTTACGGGTTGTGAAACAAATGTTACGGTCCGTGATATGTCTAAAACATGAAATCGTCCATTGTGAACTGCGTAAAACGACCAGGATGACCCATGAAATTAATTACACAATGAAATATTGGGTGATGAAATATAGTTACGGGTCGTGATACAGTAGTAACGACTCGTTATATCTAAGGAACACCCGTGACATGAAAATAACGGTCCGTGAACAATAAAATGAATATAAAATTTGGCTTGTGACCTACAGAGACCTGTTAAAAAATAAAATAAAAATAAAAAATGACAGAAGAAAACTAAAGAGACTAAGCAACTAAGATAATCAAACTAACTAATCTAACATGAACTTAATTAATCTAAACTAAATTACACGAAAGATCTAAACTATAAGTTTAAGGGTTGAGAAAAAAAATAGTTCTAAGTTTAAAGTCGCTAGCTCAACTTTGATATGGCATATGCTGAGACTAATAAGAAATTATCAATTATAAATGTAGATATGAAATTAAGGAACGATCTCACCGGTTTAATTAACGTGATTAGGAATGCTTGTCCTGGTAAGGCTTGGCACATGCAATGTTAGATGACGCCTACGTTTCCGGTTTGATTTCATCATCTGGTGGTGGTAGTTCTTCATGTACAACAACTCTTCAAGGTTGAAGTTGAGAGGTGTGTTGCTACTGAACTTGGATCGTCGAGTGATTTTTAGGCTGCCATTGCAATGATGTAGTTGGGGAAGATTGTACTGGTGTAGGTGGAGACAACAATGTAGGAGTGACAGAAACTTCCAAAGGCGGACCCCTCCTTTGAACCTTCCCATCTTTCATGATGTATTTACTTGTATCCTTGACACGCCATTGAGTCATCACTGTCCTTGCTCAAAAATTTACTTTTGGGTGCCATGGATATTAATAATGGCACGAGCATAAGATGACCTTCATATTCTCTTCTATGTGGCTTGGACATTCAGAAATTAGAGAACTCAATTTTGGAACTTCATTCTCCGGTGCATGAAATTTTAATTCCAAAGCCTCGAACTTGAGTTCATTGTCGAATAGTCGAAGTGAATCGTCAACTTCAATTTGCTTTTGAATTTTGGATAACTAAAACTCCAAATTTTGGATGTGTTGGTCTTGCATTGTTAATCTTTTTTCAATTGTTGTGGCAAATTTACTAATCATCTCTATGAAGTCAGAAGTTGATTTGAATTCGAGAATTGATGCCATATCCTCATCTGACTTCTTGTTCTGCTGTCTCATAGTATGAATTTGTCTCTCCAAATTTTCGATTTCATAATTTTGAGTGGAGATCTTTTTCAGCAAAGAATCCAACACTTCTGTGAATGCGATTGATGGGTCACGAAATATATCTTCTCTCTTTTCTTGTTGAGGCTTCTTCTTTGTATTTTGTCTTGATGATGATGTCTCAATTTGAATCCCATCTTGCTGGATAGCAGGATTGTTTTTCTCAACTTGTAGATTTGTTGTCATTTCGTTCTTCGTCGTTGAGCTTGTGATAATCCGGTTGTGTACAAGAGATATTATCTGAAAAGCTTACACAACATTAAAAGAAAAAGTAAAGTAAAACTAAAAATAAAAATTCTCAAAGTAGTTTATACAAGATAGACTGAGTTATGGACAATAGTTCCCCGGCAATGACGTCAAAAACTTGATGCATAAAATTTGTAACAATAAATTTGCTAGGAAGTGCACTAGTCATATCAAGTAATAAAATAGAGATTAGAGTGTCGAATCCATGAGGAACTAGTTAAATCTAATCTATCATAATAATCTACTAGGAGAAGAAAAGAGTATAGTGATATGAAAGGAGAAAATAAATGTACAAAAAATTAAATATAGAAAATAAAATAAATTGGTGTTGAACCTAAGGATTACGGATGATCAAAGATAAAGATGAACTAGCATGAACAATTATGAAGATTAAATTATAGCAATGATAAATAGGTTAAGTTTTTTAGATGGATTAGGATTACCTAAATTAATGACCTCTACGCTGAGTAAGTCAAACTATTTTAATTCCCGCAAAACCCAAGACCACAAACGATGAGTTGATCTTTAGTTAAGAAAGATATTAAGATGCGTTAAGTTGTAATTCCTAAACTAACACTTATCCTCGCTGGGTAAAAACTGATAGACCACATAAAATCTAGCACAAACTATGAGTTACTAGTTTCATGTTATGATTGCTTCAACTCTCAAGTTAAAGAACGATTTGCTGAAAATTATTAAATCCTAAAACTAACTACCCCAAATCAGGTTTGTAGTCTTATCTCATAATAGAATAATTTCAGTAAAAAGCATTACGCACAATAATCATAATAAAAAAACTAAAATAATTATATTAATCCAAATCTAGCAAATAGTTCATGCAGTTTTCTCGTAAACAATAAAAATCTCTATTACATAATTGATTAGGCATAAAAAGTATGGGTAAAGAGCATCCAAACAATAAAGAGACAACAAGAATTCTTGCTTTAGACGATCTCTAGAATGATCTCGGAGCCCTGACGCTGAGTTGCTCCTCCTTCTTCTCCAATAATTTTCTTCAACATGAATTTGTCTCTTCTGCAATAAGCATGACTCCCAAGGTCTCAAGCACACATTTTTCTGTCTCTCAGGGCCTCTATTTATAGCCTCCAAGGATCTCAAGGTTTTTCGTAGAGTTTCGGTTTGATTTGAAGTCTTTTCATATTAAAACAAGTAAATTTGAAATAGACTTTGATAGGTTTTAAAACCATTCAAAACTCCTTCAAATCTGAGTAAATATATTTTCTAATTATCATTGAGGCTTAAGATAAAGTTTGGGTTCGATCTGGACTTAAAATTCCTAAGAAAAGTCGAAGAAATCTCGAAAATAGCTTTCGTAACGGCCCATAACATAGATTTAACGACCCTTACAACGTCTGTTGGACCCAAGCGCCCAAATGGGCCTTACCACCTGCAGTCCACAAGGCAGGCCTGTAAACTGCTATGGGAGTTACATAAACTTTTATGTGCAGTTTTCCCTTGGCTGCTATAAAAGGCAGTGCACGGCCATTTCATTTGTACATTATTCAAGTGAGTGGATCCGAAGTGTGTGATTAGCGCTAGGTGTCTCTCCGCATTCCGATGACGTCCGGGTACTTGGGATTGTAGAAAAGTGTTCTCTTTCTGTTCATGATCGAGTTTTCGATGACGAGTCCGAAATAATGTAGAAAAGTTTCTAGCGATTCGTTTTCCCTGCGAAGTATTCCGATAATACTCTCTTATTATTTATACCAATTCCTTCAACTGGTACCAGAACCCCGAAATCACTTTTCTCATTTATTTTTTTACTGCGCAATATTTGTGCCTTCGGTTATAGGACCATAATCGAAGAACGAAATTTTTTCGTTGTCATTTTTTGTACAACATTCAACCCGAATTATTGTACACTTATTTTTTATTTTTATTTTCTCAAATTTCAAAAAAGAAAAGTGTCACTGTTAAAAAAGAAAATGGTACAATGCGCTCGCAAGCCTATGGCCCGCTGCGCGGCGCTGCATGCACCACCGTGCGCAGGTCACTGGCCCGCTGCGGGGCACCGATTAGGCATGGCGCATCCAGTGAGCCTGCTGCGTGACACTGCCGGGCGAAGGCGTGCGTGTCACGGGGCGTTTTCCCATGCCACGAAGCGTAAAGCCTCGCGGCACCAGTGCCGCTCAACTTATAGCTCTCGGCCGCTCGACGCCGAAACCATGGAACACATGCAGCCGCCCCGCACTACGTAATATTGCGGAGTACCAAATTATCCGCCCTTAGGGCATTTATCTTGTAAGGCCGTCCTTATGAATGGCCAAGTAGGTGACGTTCCCGTAGGGTACGTCTTTTGCATCGTCAATATGTAATAAGACTCCTATACCTACGGTACACTAGGAGGAGTTCACTAGTGTCTTCTGAGGCCCAATTATATATTATGTTTCATCATATTTAATACAAGTAAGTTTTCCTTTAATTCTAGTGCCATGGCCTTGAGCGTGGGGTGGCAACCCACATCGGTGTCCCTTCGTGGCGTCCCGTGGTCCCTTCGTCGCTCCTTCGGACTTTAAGCGCCCAAGCGCCTGCATTAGCGCCGCAATACGCTAATGCCACGGACCTATGACGAGTAGTCCAACACTCTAGTCATGTTCGTGATTGAATGCCTATAAGATCTACTCTCGGCATAGTCGTCTCGATCATAAAACTTCCGCTGCCATTCAAAATAGGCTTGGCTAGGTGCCTATCCGTCTAGTCGTCGCACGTGGTCCAGTGTCCGAGAATGACCCCGTGACATGCGTAGGGCACGATCCGCTGCACGTCAACCCGCAAAACGCACTCGCGTGCGGGCCTCTGACCCGCTCCGGCCTCAGCGCAGCACATCATGCATCAACACGCGAGAGCGCGGGCCTCCGGCCCACTGCTATCGCAGTGCGTCATGCACAAGCGCGACGGGGCGCAAGCTTTTGGCCCGCTGCTGTTGATGTGCCTCACGCGCACGGGCCAAAGGTCCACTGTACGTTATGCACTGAACGCCCGCAGGCCTGAGGCCTGATGCGCAGTTTTCGGGCCGCCTGGGCCCAATTGAACAGTGTCTACTTTTTTTTGAAATGTAATTTAGAAAACCTGGGAAAATATATTAAAAAAATGAGAAAAATGTTTTTTGAACTCAGAAAAATCTGAAAATTTTTCTGAAAAATGTGTGATATATGTTTCACATAATTATATGCATTTTTTGTTATGATGCATTATATATGTTTTTATGTCATGATAAATATATATATGAAAAATTAGATTATTTCTAATTCATGCACATTATTAAGTTAGAAAATTATGAATAATTTTCTGAAAATTTCAGAATGTTTAATATGCATATTTTTTTACTTTTGTATATGGAATTTTGCATATTATGCCATGTTACTGTGTAATTAATAATAATTGATATTTTTATAAATTATCATGTCACATTTAACTTTAAGTATGAGTGATATGTACTTAGTTAGTTTTAATACAAAATAATCATATTATGTTTGATTATGAATTTTTTTGTATTTTTGAATAATTATGTGGTGAATTACTATGAAATAGAAATTTGTTTATACAAGAAGTGAACATGTATTGTTAATAAGGAAATTTTTAGAATAAATTTTCTGAAATTTGTATGACATTTGTTTTATGCATATTAGTTATATTATGCATATTATTAGTAAATGAAATTTTCATGTTATTTTGTCATGCATTATATATGTTTATGAATTTAAGTAACAATTCATTCATATATGTTATTACATGATATGTTCTAAGTGTAGTATGTTTCACTCAAATTGAATTTACATATGAATTAGATATTCATGCACATAATTATGTTATATTTACTTAAAGTGTATTTAATTGTGAAACTTATGTAAATTGACATGATAATAGAAATTTGCATATTATTAGTTCATTATGTGAATTGGACTATATTAAAAGAAGGGTTATTTCCTCTAACCACTCCTAAACTATCGCGGTTTTTCACATCTAACCCCAAACTACAAACTTTATTTTTTGGGTCCATAAACTTTTACGATTTTTTCAATTTGATCCTTCCGTCCAATTTTGTCGACTTCTTCATTATTTTTTATTTTTTACATTTATGAAAAGTCCATTATACCCCTAACTTGAGTGTTGGTTTATTTTTACATAAAATAATATAAATAATAGATATAAAAATAATTTTAAAAAAGAAAAAAAAGTAGGACGTCGTCGACCAGGGAGAAGGGGGTGTGTCGCCGCCCCCCTCTACGTCCTTTGTCGGACGCAGAGGGGGGACAGCGACCCCCCTAACCCTCGCCCTCTTCGACACATGGAGACCTCTTTTTTCTTGTTTTCATTATTTTTATATCTATTATTATTTATTATTTTATGTAAAAATGAACCAACACTCGAGCTAGGGTTATAATGGACTTTTCACAAATGTGAAAAATAAAAAATAATGGAGAAGTCAACGGAATTGGACGAAAGGATCAAATTGAAAAAATCATAAAAGTTTAGAGACCCAAAAAATGAAGTTCGTAGTTTGGAGTTAGATGTGGAAAATCGCGATTGTTTAGGGGTGGTTAGAAGAAATAACCCTTACAAAAATTTTATTTTCTTTACGAAAGAATATGTGCATAATGAAATTTGGTTACATATTAGGCATAATATATGTTATGTAAATATGTGAGTCATTAATTCACATAGTTATATTAACTTCTGCACAAACTAGTTTTGTCACATTTTCATGTGAAATATGAACATTAATTATGACACAAATATTTCTTTATGAATAGAAATATGTGCATATATGTTTTTTTGTATTACACATGAAATGAATTGCATGATTTTATGTGATGAAAATTTATGCAAGACATGCATGATATGAATTTATGTACATGATTGGGACTTATGTGACATAAATGTAGAGTTAGACATGTGATAATAATTGTGTGATTATTTGTATGTCTATTATCATGCTTATGTTAATTATATGAGTGTGACAAATAATATTCATTTATATGTAAATGAATTGTATGATTATTTGTGTGCATAATATACATTCATATAATTTATGCAATGTTTATTTTGAATGCATAAATGTTTATAAATTATGAATGTGACATATTTCATAAAACTTAGGATAAAATAAGTTTGACATTATGAAATATAGGTAGTCCAAATAAGACTAAGGCAACTAATTTGTATGATGGTCATGGTAATAATTTTTGTTGAGTGGTGTGTGACATGTGCATGTCTAGGAAAGTACTGAAAAGACATTGTTAGTGGAAAATTCAGTACCCTCTTTCTCTGTAGACTTACCTGTTGTACTGTTAACACAGTCTCTAAGAATTATTATGTTTACATGGCGTGATGACATTTTTTTCAATTATTGTGGTGACAAGGTGAAGGGGTGATGATTTTTTAATTGGCACCTTACAAATGTAAGGAAGAGCTCCCATCACAGAACTCTGATTGTCCTGGTCACATCTTTGAAAATGGTATGTTAATCACATCATATTTTTTAAAATAATTTTGGATGTTTGTTTTCTAAAATGATTAGAATAGTATACCTTGGCGCAATATATTATTTTTAATGAATGATAATTTTCGCTTGTGATTGCACTGAGTCGAAAAATGTTGATATAATCATATGGTAGTTTTGTTTAATGATAATGTTGTTTCACTGTTAAAACTCATCCTTTTGTGCATTGAGATTATTGGAACAACTTATCACACAGTTAAAGAATAATGAATTCTTTGCATGACTTAGCCATTCAAACCAAATGACATAGAAAGTGGGAGTTAAAAATGTTTGACTTTCAAAATTTTCTTTTGCAATAGATAATATTTTTATCTCATTGTCCTACTGTATCACTATTTTAAAGTGGATATTTGTTTAGTACATTTTTTATTTATTTTTGGACAAACATAACTGTGTTCACTTTGATCATTAAATTTTTATATTTATTGAAGTTCCTTTATGATAATTTTCTGAAAAATAATTTTCTACGTATTGATTACTTTATGTATTCAAGTGAATATTTATGTCATATTTTTTTCCTTTTCTACACCTGTTGATTGCACTTGTTCAATGTAATATACAGCTGTCTCCTGAGCACATTCCTCCCTCATCAAAAAGATTGGATGGAGAAGAGCTGCAAGAATACCTGACAACAAAGTCTAAGGAGAATCCTTGGAGTGGATCTCAACAGGTAGATGCATTTTATGATCATCTTATATTAACTTCTGATGTTTTGATGGCAAGATTGGCAAATAAGGCACTAGGTGCATTTTCTTTCAATTTTGTTTCTCCTTCCAATCAAACTTGATTTTTTTACTAACAATCACATGTTTATATTGGAAGGTTGGTCGTATCCTTGGTTGTCGGGTAAAAGCTAACAGCACATTTGGTGAGAACACAAAACCTTCTATTTCCCTGGAACTATTAAAGTCAGAAAATAATGAAGGGAATTTAGCAAGTAAAGGAGGTGCACGACCATTTCATTTGTACGTTGTTCAAGTGAGTGGATTCAAAGTGTGTGATTAGCGTCAGGAATGCTGCTAATGTCTCTCCGCATTCCGATGACGTCCGGGTATTTTGGATTGTGGTATAGTATTCTCTTTTTCATTCGTGATCGAGTTCCCGATGACGAGTCCGAAATAACGTATAAAAGTTTCCGGCGATTCGTCTTTCGAGGCATTCCGATAATACCCTCTTATTATTTATACCAATTCTTTCAGTGTCCAAATCGAAGTAGGACTTAAACTGGGCATTTTAACAGGCCGTAACGGGCTATTCACGCTTCTGCTGTTATGGTCGTTACGGTCATATAATGACCCATTATATTCAATTCAGCCTCGCAGCCTTCACTAATTTGTAATTTCTGGCTTCGTTTTAACTCCGATTTGAGTGTCATTTATTTCTATAGATTGTTGACTCAATTCTCTTGGTTTTCTAAAATAATACATATAATTTGGGTAGATTTCTATTTTATAAAATTAAATCAAAAAAACAAGGTCAAAAAATTATGCATGCTATAAGAAAAGTTATCAAACGTGATTAAATGCATATTAATTATATCTTATATTTTTCATGCATAAGAATGTGTTGCACCCGAATCAAAAAGAACATTTGCATGATGACCGAAAATAAGGATATTACCTTGGATCACGTCGTTTGCTTGGGTGGCTTCATCAACTTTCATGGCGAATACCTTGCTGGAGCTCTTGGTGGGTTTGCAACCATTATTTCTTTGTCACGATTGTCCTCCCACTTTTCTGGACAGTCTCTTATGTAGTGGCCCATCTTTCCACATTGTAAACATGTTCCGGCCTTGAAGTGGCATTCACCGGAATGAGGCTTCCCAAAATTAGAGCATGTGGTCTTGTTTGCTCCACCTCCTTTGGAGAATGGTATGATGTCTTCCTTGGACTATTACCTTGTGCCTTCCCTTCATGCTTCTTGATTATCTTTCCTTTGGCAATCTTTCTTTCATTGTATTTCCTTTCGTGTTCGACGGCAAGTCCCACCACATCTTTCAAGGTGGTACAATGATTACTCATGACCCAAGATTGTAGTCCAGGATGCAAGTCATTAATGAACCTCTTAGTCCTCCTAAGTTCATTTTCCATAATTCTCTATCGTAAGATATGTACTTATGTATTGATCCACCGTCATAATGCCTTGGACGACATTGAGAAATTCACCCTCTTCTTTTTCTTAACATAATCCGAGAAGAAGCGAGCTTCAAACACTTCTACAAAGCTTTCCCAAGCAACCTCTTCCTCGCTTTCAAAAGTGATCTTCAAGAGAGATTTCCACCATACTTTAGCTTGGCTGCAAAGACGATGTGTAGCATACATCATCTTACGGTCCTCGGGGCATCCCATGACCTTGAAGATATTCCCTACCTATTCAATCCATGATTCGGCCAACTCTGGATCTCATTCTCTATCAAACTTTGGAGGTTGAAGCCTTAGGAACCTCTCAATGGAGTAATCCGGTTCATTATTTCTTTGAGCATTTTGCGCCGCTCGGATTAATCCATCAAGAAAAGCATTCCTCTCATGTTCCTCATTAGCAATTGCCCGTCTTGATGGCATGTACATCTACAATTAAATAAACATAGAATAATCATTAGCACGAGTTAAACATTAGAGAACATGCACCTTTAGGCTCGGTGGCACCTCATGACGATTGCACATGGACTTTACCTTAGACATTTTAGCCAACTTATGGCTTACACATTCTAAAACCTAATACATATAAGCCAAAACTATGGCTCTGATACCAACTGTAACGTCCCAAAATCCGTCCCCAATTTAGTTGTCGAACCCTAGGCGGCGTTACTTTCATAACATAATTTCATAACCATTGCAGCGGAAACATAATAATAAAAGATAAATAGTGATAACATAAAATAGCGGAAGACTTCATAATTAATAATCCCAAGATAATAAACTAGCCCATGGGCCATATAGGCTCTAACATAATACCCAACATAGGATTCATGACACATAAATTAGTTCATACAAAATACATGACTCAAAAAGGCTCATAAGCCATACATAGTTCACTCTTACAAGAGTTCATCATAAGGACATAAGCATAACATAAAGTAAGATAACTTGGGTCGTAGCCCCACTCATCCATGCGCAATGTCTCCATCATGAGGCTCTAGCCGTCGAACCTAAGTCTCGTACATACCTGCACGGATCCATGGGGTGCAAGAAATTTCTCCCGTTAGAGTATGTTGAGACCCATGCATGCTATGACCTTATAGCATAATTCATATACGTCATAGCATATGCATTGCAACATAATGGAACATAACTTATATGTATGATATGAGCTACTTATGCATACTATATGGCATATGAGCAAAATCATTATGGCGAAATAAGATAAACATATAACATTTTCATACTATGCTAAAGCATATCATAATGTATCATTATGTCAAAGCATATCATAGCTCATCATTATACTTATCTTGCTTTACTTTGTCATCTTTATTCATATCATGATGCGACAAGTGGACATTCATGTGCATCCCTATAGGTGCTTACTTCATCATTATTATCTTTGTCTTTATGTCTTAAGTCATTTATCATTCATCATTCACCATTCATCTTTCATTTTTACTTAGACAATTTCTTATCTTGTCGATTGAGAAGGATGATGGCTCATAGGTCATAACTCTTACTCATAGGTGAGGTCTTAACGTTCATCCATAGATGAGGTCTTAAACCTATCCCATAGGTGAGGTCTTAACCCTCATTCATCAATGAGGTCTTCCTCCACCTGTCGGTGGAGTCTTAGGTAGGGTACACTTTGGTCTCATGAGAAATGCCACACCTTCATCAATCCGTCTTTTAATTACCTTCATCATGCATACAATCATTCACTACATATTGCATGTTTTAACACTATTTAAGGTCATTCAGACTTCAAATCATGCTAAGTGTGGGCAAACAAACATCACATATACCTCTAGGGCTAATCACGGCCGTACTACTCTGGGTCACGACTGTGCCCACTCATGGGCCCAGGCGTGCCTATTTCGTCACGGTCGAGCACTTGGAGAATTTTTCTAAGTACTGCATATAGGCACGGCCGTGCTCACATACGTCATGATCGTTCCGCAGAAATATTCTAAGGCATGAGCGATATGGGGCGTCATGACCGTGCGACCACAGGGTTATGACCGTGATAGAAGATCCATTTTATCCTCAACATAAAATCGTATGGGCGTCATGGCCGTGCCATGATTCATCACGGTCGCACCCGAGCTCTGGACAACATCTCCTCTGTATTTCCCATTTTTTTCCCATTTTACAACCATATATGAACAATACTAGAATATGCATCCATTCACAAAAGAGATTAACATTGCTCAGTAATCAACTCAAGTTTTCAATAATAACACATTCCAAGATATCTAAATATGAAGATTAGTATAGGATTGAATACAAACATTGGAGCCTACATTACTATTTAAGAATTAAGGAAACTAGCAATGTCAACATGAATCATATATGGAAAGATGGAACATCATGCATTGGGGCTATGTTATCAATGCAACAGTAATTTAAATATAAAAAATGTCATCAAACCATAATGAACATGCACGTGCCCTAATCACACTTCAAGAAGATCCTAGTTAGGTATTCCACCCTTAATCCACACAATACACATCACTAAAGAATGATTAGGATTTAGGATCCCCTCAAATATATCTTGATTAGCAAGCCTTAAACCTTAGTTTCTTCCTTTCTTTTTCTTTCTTCCCTTCCTAGCTGAAATAGCCTCTTCTCCCTCCTTATAGTTGCTGTCCACGTTTTTGAAGCTCTAAATGAGGCTTTCTTGTGTGTGCTGGCCGAGTGGGGCTTGGAGAGGAAGAGGATGAGTGAGATGGTTTGGAGTGCTTACTTAAATTCCTTGTTTTTCCTTGCTGGCCGAATGGGAAGAATGGGAGCTACTGTAGCTAGATTGTAACGGTCCTAAAATTTGGCCCCAATTTAGTTGTCGAACCATAGGCGATGTCACTTTCATAACCTAATTTCATAACACCTTGCAGCGGAAAATATCATATAATATAAAATGTCAATATCATAAATAGCGGAGGACTTCTAAATATACAAAATTTCAAGATAATAAACTAGCCCATGGGCCAAGTAGGCTCTAACATAGACCCAGCAAAGGGTTCATAATACATAATGAGTTCAAGTAAAAGTACATGACTCCAATGAGGCCCATAAGCCATACATAGTTCATTCTTATAAGAGTTCATCATAATGACATAACATAAGTAAGATAACTTGGGCCGTAGCTCAACTCATTCATGTGCAATATCTTCGTCATGAGGCTCTCGCCGCCGAACTTAAGCCTTGTCCATACCTGCACGGATCCGTGGGGTGCAGGGGATTTCTCCCATTAGAGTATGTTGAGGCCCATGCATGCTATGATTTTATAACATGATTTCTATATGTCATGACATATGCATTGCATCATAATGAAACATAATTTGCATGCATGCTATGAGCTACTTATGCACACTATATGGCATATGAGCAATACGATCATAGTGAAATAAGTTAACATATAATATTTTCATATTATGCTAAAACATATCATAACTTATCATCATACTTATCATTATGCTAATACATATCATGATCTTAACTTACTTTACTTTGTCATCTTTGTTCATGTCATAATATGATGTGACAAGTGGACATTCATGTTGCATCCTCATAAGTGCTTACTTCATCTTTATCATCTTTGTCTTTATGTCCCAAGTCATTCATCATTTATTATTCATCTTTTCATCATTCATTTTTACTTAGATAATTTCTTATCTTGTTGATTGAGAAGTGTGATGGCTCATAGGTCATAACCCTCACCCATAGGTGTGGTCTTAACCCTCATCTTTAGATGAGGTCTTAACCCTCTCCTGTAGGCAATGTCTTAACCCTCATTCGTCAATGAGGTCTTCCCCCACCCGTCGGTGGAGTCTTAGGTAGAGTACCGATTGGTTCCAAGAAAAATGCCACACCTTCATCAATCCTTATTTTAGTCATGTTCATCAATACATTCAATCATTCAATACATGTTGCATGTTTTAACCCTATTAAGGTCATACAAATTTCAAATCATGCTAAGTGTGGACATTCAATCATAACCAATCATCAGTCCAGAACGAACGACTATTTTCACTTTCGATCGTCCATTGGACTCGGGTAACGGTCGACCGTTATTAGGCTTTCGGACGACCGAACTGGGCATTGGGTCGACCGTTAATTATAGAGAGCACGACTGCTCTAAATCGGACGATCGTTAAGGTATGGATCGACCGTTATTAGGTCTTCGTATGACCGAAACTGGGCCTTGGGTCGACCGTTAATTATAGAGAGTAACTACTCTCCGAATCGGACGACCGTTGGGGTATCGATCGACTATTACATGACTTTCGGACGACCAAGCTGCACGTTGGATCGACCGTTAATTCCAGAAAGCAACGACTCTTCTGAATCGGACGACCAAATAGGTTTCGGACGACCATTGGACAGAGTTCGAGACCAATTTGTCTTCGATCGGTTGCCCATTCTGGGGATCTCAAAATTCTACATTCTTTATTTCCAAACATGCATACTTTGACATATTGAGCATAGCTCTAGCTTCATCCATCACATAAATCATTTATCAACATCCTTGGTGCACTAACAATGAAACAAAATGGTGTTTCCACATAAGGACATCTAACATGCTAATCACATTCATAAATGTACATGAGCATTAAATAATTTTGATAATAAGTAATATAAATAACGATGAACATTCTAGGTCTAAACATGATTAGCAATAGAGTATTAATTTAGATAAATCATGAAGCACATTACATTCTAATCATGGTTAGCAATATAATAGTAACCTAAAGAAACATGAATCATCAATTGCACATTCCCTAAACCTTCACTCTAAGAACAAAGGATTTGTTCTTCATGTCCTAATCCACACATTCAAACATCATTAGGGAAAGGTTATGGAAGTTTGAATCCCCTCAACATACTTTAATTAGCAATGTCCTTAATCCTACCTTCTACCTCTCTTTTCTTTCCTTCTTCCTTCTCCAGCCAATCCCTCTTCTCTCCTTCCTCATTGTTGTCCTTGATTTCTAATGAACTGCTACAGTGAAGGTGTGAGAGAGACCAGCTACTGTAGCTGAGTGGGAGCATTAAGAGAGAATGAGGAAGGAGTTTATTGTAGCTCTATGGTGTTGGTCGATTGAGAGAAAATGGTGAGAGAGTGAGTAGTAGATACAGTGGGTGGGAGTCTTTTGTTGCAGCCGACTTGGAGTTGGTGGGAGGGAGTTTAGGGCATTATTTTATGATGTGTTTAGTAGTTGGGCTTTGTGGGTTGTAGCGGCTGGGCCCTCTTTGCTTTCTTTTTTTTTTTGAATTCTTTTAGAATGTTAGATAGATGGGGTGAGGAAGAGTGTTACTGTAGCTGGAATGAAAGGTGGCTCGGTTTACTATTGTCATGACTCCGATTTAAACGATGGTTTAAATCAGAGCTCGTGACTTATTATGGACGATCAAATATTTTCTTATTTTTTAAAAAAAAAGTTGTGAATAACTCCTCTAGATAATATAGGAGAGTGATAACATACATAATCAAACCACGTAATTTATATTGATCATTTAGAGTATGTAACAACCCTGATGTTTACATCACTACATAGTCATAAAAGATTTACATTTTACAAGATACAAAATTACTTTTCATACATAACACATATCAAACTCTCTTCATATCCCAACAGAAGAATATGAGAGCTACAAGTCTTCTATCTAACACACGCGGTGGGGCACATGACTTCTCAATACCTTAACAACAAAAAGGATCCACACCCTGCTAAGGCTGTCTCTCGCGCTCCCAAAAGTTCTACGGATCTGAAAAAATGTACAACAACACTATGAGCAAATAATAACTCAGTAAGCTGATAACTCATAAGCTATGTGTTACCATCTAATAAATTCGGAGAGACATAAAAAAACAAACATTAATCATAATATTAAAATCAATATTTTTATACATTTAATAAATATATATATAACATTCCAATCAAAATCATCACACCAAATTTACAATCATAGTCATTTAAACATATCAAACATGTGTATGCAATACAACACTCTCATATGTATGCACGGATCACCAACTGGCCAGTGGTCGGTAGGTGGACTCTAGAGATGGCTCCCATCGTGATCAGCGATGTAGCATTTAACTCCATTCTACCTCATCCCTTTCGGATAACAAATCATATAACGATAGGTGGACTCTAGAGGTTGCCCCTACGGATTCTAGAAGTGGCCCCTACGGATTCTAGAGGTGGCCCCATCGCGACTACTCACGATGTGGCACTTAGCTCCGCATGGCATTTAGTTTCAGCCTATCTCATCCTATTATTGGAGAATAGAATGATGGATTGGACTCTAGAGGTGGCTCCCATCGTGATTGGCGATGTAGCACTTAGCTCCAACCATCATATATGCAAATGCAAATGCGATGCATGATTCATCACATAACAAACATCTCATTAATATCAGAAGATGAATCATATCCAATACCATTTCAAAATAAACAAGATTGCACTCGTCGCAATCCATTCAGATCATATCACATATAGTTTTCAAAATTGCATTTCTCGAAATCAATTCATATTATTCCAAATCATATTCAATACATATAATAATCGATGTCACACCGGATTCAAAAAAGGTGATTAAGTAGGAGAAATCAACTTACCTATAACGGCTAACAAAATATTTTCTTTTCCCTTTTTCCCTACTTTACTCTTCTATTCCTATAACAATAATAAACACATTACTACTATGATACAAGTACAAGCCTAACACATCTACTATGATATGAGCACAAGCCTAAGACATATCAAACATAATTAATTGTAATGGTATATGAACCTTAAATATTTACTCTTATAACTTAAGTAACTATTTAACATAAGGATTGATCTAATATTATGACAGATTGTACACATAGTAAAGAAAAATCCATATTTCTGATATACATAATCAAATGACATCATTCAAATTTTCTTTAGTTTCATATTACAGAGACATTAATTTATAAAAGTTTCATTTCCTATTTCATTATGGTTTGCTCTCATGAAAATCAACATTCAGCCTAACTATTATGTTATTTTTATGTCCTGACAGATTGAGTAACCTTACTTTTATGATTTATATAAAATAATAAACATTCCATATTCTACTACTTTTAATTTTTCCCAAATAGTAGACATCCTATGGTGAAAGTCAAAAAATTACTTGAATTTATATCTATTTGTACTGAGCACAATAAAATTAATCAATACTAGCATAATCTACCTTAAGCTCCATTTTGACAGACTGAGTAAGGCTCGGTAAAATATTTATAACTTTTGCTACACATATCATTTTCTAGTGATTCCACTTCTCAATGAAACCTAACATCTGAAATTATCAAATAATTCCATGACATATTGAATTAATACAAAATTTACAAATTCGGATAGCAATTTCGACGGACAGAGTGATAGTACCTTAAAAATAAAAGTATAACTTTATCTATAGAAATCATATTAATTTGATTCCAAAGCTCAATGAAACAGACTTATATAGGATAAATCAGAATAAATTTCATAATTTTTGGATCACTCGAAGGTATGAAATTATGTAGCTAAAGATTCGTGAATCAATTAAACATGGCTAGGGTTAATCTTATCCATGAACAATATGAGTTTTGCCTCATGTTTAAGTAAAATCCGAAAATGAATAGATGAGATAGGTTCTGAGAAATCCTAATTAGGAACTATGTAATTAAAATTCAAAGAAAATTAAGTAGGAACTTACCAAAATCTAAAATCCTAGTTGCCCCTTCCCTTCCTCCAATTCCTTCAACAATTATTGATGTTTTTGCTCTTGCATTAGGTGTTCGGCCAAAGTGGTGAAAAGGGTAGAGAAAGGTAGTGAAATATAAAAGGATAAGTATTAAAAGGAAGGGAGATACCGACTTCAGCTGTATGTGGTTCTTCCCAAAATGCCCATGAAGTAAATGTCTTTTGCATTTCTTCATTTGTTTATTTATTTATTCATTTACTTAAAACATTACATGTAAATAAGAAACTACCCCCATTTGGATTTAAATAAAATAGTTAGAAAAATAAATAATCAAGGAATCGAAATCTAAATTTTTGTCCGAAGAACAAAAATCGCGATTTCACAGAATTTTTTATTTTGTATCTACGTTTTACCTAACTCATACACCTCCTAAAAATTGTTAAAAATCACTTTTAGAATTCTTTCATATATAGGAACAATTACCAGGACTTTAATTTTCTAAATTTTCACTTTTTCGAAAATCACATTTCCATGCCAGTAGTTGATATTGAAGTGTAAATCTTAATATCACATTCATACATCTAATTATGCATGATTAACTTAGGGATATTATAACTGTAGCATGAGATTTGCTTTTTTGGGTTGTCGGCTGATTAGGTGAGATGAAATTTTTAGGACATTATTTTATCTTATGTTGGTAGGTGGGCTCTCCTTGTGTTCTTTTCTTTTCTTTTTTATTTTTTTTTTCTCAGAATATTACAGAGAACATCTCTGAAAACAACTGTAGCATGAAATTTTTAGGACATCATTTCTTTGTTTAATTAATTCGTGGAAATTAGAAAATACGTTTTGAATTGAGCGAGAGTATAGTGTAAAATAAAAAAGATATACAAGAGAGAGGAATCGATCTTCCGATCCAATGGAACGAATTGAGCGAGTCCTTCCACATTTCATTGACATTGACCGCGTGCGTGAAGTGCAGTTGACGTTGACGTTGTTCTTTCTGCGTTGCTCACGCACATTAAATTAAATTAAATTAATTAAAAAGCATGCATCAAATCAAATGAAGTGAAGGAAAGGATCTGTTAGAGTTGACCCGTTTCCTTCACCACGCACGTGCATTTTCAACATCTCAAAATATATTGCATATTGATAATGAGAAGGCGTCGTCGAGAGATGACCACGAGTTTGACTTTTGCAATGTCCTAGAAATGATGAAATAGTCGATATTCTCTAAACGGGTTTATACTTTATATACCTTATCTATAAACCATTAACATTGCTCGATCGGAATCATTCATTCAGCAACGGGGAGGCAACAAACGCGACGCTGCGGCTTAATTTCCTGGCGATCGAGAACCACCGAAAGCTTCGACCTCGTCAGCCATGGCTGACCGCCAGAGAATCCATCCCATCGACCTCGAGAGCCAGCCGGTGCCCTCGCCAGCTTCGGTAGCTCCAGGAGAACGACCAGCGAAGAAGCGGCCGGAAGCCGCGGCCGAAAAGGCTAATAACGTCCCAGCGGCCGGTGAGTACTACTCCGGGCCTCCGCAAAACAAGAGGCGGAGCCGCCGCCGCCGCTGCTGCAGGTGCATCTGCTGGACCGTCCTCGCGCTCGTACTCCTCGTCGTGGCCATCGGCGCCACCCTCGGAATCCTGTACCTCGTCTTCGACCCCAAGATTCCCAAGTACTCTGTGGACGGCCTGCGGATCGCCAACTTTACGCTGGACAACGCGACCGTGAGCGCCACGTTCAACTTGACGGTGACCACCAGGAACCCCAACAAGCGGATCGGCATCTACTACAGGGGCGGAAGCCACCTGAGCGCGTGGTACAACGACTACGACCTGTGCAGCGGCAGCTTCCCGGTGTTCTACCAGGGCCACCAGAACACGACGGTGCTGAACCTGCTGCTGTCCGGGCAGGCGGAGCTGGGGAGCAGCATGGTCACGGAGCTGCAGCAGCGGCAGGAGACGGGCACGGTGCCGCTGGTGTTCAGGGGGAAGGTGCCGGTGACGGTGAAGCTCGGGAAACTGAAGCTGCCGCGGATAACGTTCAAGTTCAAGTGTCTGATTGTGGTGAACAGTCTGAGCAGCAGCAGCCAGATCAGCATCAAGTCGAGGACCTGCAAATTTAGGTTAATTTGATCATGCAGTCGGTTTGTTTCAGCAAGCATCCGCATGCATGCAGTTGATCTTGAGGTGAAGGCCAGACGACGAGTCGATCGATGGTGGCTGCATGCCATGGCTGTCTGGTTGTATACTCACGGACACCGCAACATGTAAAGTGTAAACATACGGACCCGTTCTTTGTATTGATTTATTTTTTACATGCACACATTATTATCATTAGTATTGACTTCCTCCACCTTACTGCTCTCTCTTCTTTCTCATTCCCTTACATTTGAGTAGTGGTATTGAGTCATGATATTGTGTTCCATTTTCATGTGATTTGGTTCCCGACTACGCATACGGATGGTTCGTGGAGAAGTCGTGTGGATGATTGAACCCCCTTCGTATTATGTTTAGACAAGCACAAGACTAAGGTCTAAGCGCAATTTATAAAAACTATCCGTTTCGTGGGAGTGTAATTTATTAATTAATTTATTGGACTCCAAGCACAAAATGTAAAAGACTAAGGTCTATAAGCGTAAATCTTTGAAAACTGGAAACATACTAAGGTTTAAGAGTAGACTATGTATAAATAAAAGCTAAACTAGATTTAGACATAGACTATGCACAATATAAAACTGAACAAGATCTAGGCGTAGACTATGTACTCCTCAATTCACTGAACTGCAAGTGCACAAATCACACAGATCGAAGTAGTAGACTCGAATGTCGTATCTACAGTGATTTGAAACTTAAGATTCACTAATTAATCTAGATTAATCCTAAACTAGAAAGGTTAAAACAACAAGTAAAAGGGAAAGATAAAATCATATTAACATGATGACAAGTTATCTTAGGAATGGGTTCATTTAATATTCTGTCATGGATGGAATAGAACAACTTAACAGTGATAATCATACCAGATTCAACTTGTAAAAATTATTCTCATAGTACATTAAAGTTATAACTAAGTATCATACTGTCATATGAATGTTAGTTAGGTTGAATTAGAAAGGGTTTCAACTTGTCATAAAGCTTACGAATTTCTACTAATGTGCGAACATTCCTTTCAGATGTAAGCATAACAAGAGATGTAACAATAGCTACAAGATGAGATAAATAATTCAACTCACTGCATAGATACAATCACATTCAAAACTAATGCTAATGCTCTTGGTTTATTTCTAAACATCAAGAGAATTAAAAATCACTCTCTCGCTTGTCATTTCAATATGAGATTCACATTAATAAAAGCTAAATGGATGCATCAAACCCTCACAATGATACATTAGAATAAGAAAATAATGTCAATATTTTTAACTCATTTCTGGGCAAGAAAAGAATCTAAAATCAACTTCTCAATTTTCATTATAAAATAGGATTCACATCAATAAGATCATACTCCAAAACATTCAGAAATGCACTAATACCAATGACAAAAGTGTTGTTCAATCATCAATCCATAAATAGAAATTAGACTACTACCATATCTTAAGAGAGCTAAGATTTACTTCCTCATAAATAATGAAATCAATACAAAACATATGAAGAACAAAATAAAAAATATTCTAAAATAATAAGTAGAAGAATCAACTTGAAGTATTCGTTTGGCTTTTCTTCTCCTTCCTTCAACTCCAAGGTGCAAATCGTAGAAGATGGCAGATGCCTCCCATTGCTCCTCAAATCCTCTCATTTATATGGAATTGTCATCACAATTTGATCCCCATCAGAAGCTTCTATTCCTTCTGATAAGATAAGAATTTGCCACCTGTCTTGTCATCACAATTAGACAGTTAAGAATTAAATCAGTATATTATCTAGGTCAAACGTGCGAATGTAGGATAATATTATGCTGAGAAGATAAATGCATGTAGATTAGACATAATTATCAGAATATGAACTTTTCAGGACTTATATGCACATGAATTAAGATGAAGTAAGATAGAATTTTAGTATGAATAAAACTCTCCCAAGCTTAATTTTTGCTTGTCCTCAAGAAAAACATTTAGAGATTAAGAACACGGATTGAATCAAATAGTTTACAAATGAATTCAAATTCAGCTTATTAGAATCAAATGAGTTTCCCACTTTCCTAACACTTCTTGTCATTGTTCTCTAATTCTCAATTTCAAGTAGAGGAATCATAAAGGCTAAAGCAAATTTAAGTCATGAAAGAAGTACTAACAACAACTAATTTGAGTTTTAATAATTTTCAACTCTACTAAAAAGATTGAATCGTCAATCTCAGTGAATAGAATTTTGTATTGCTAAAATAGGATAACCCTAACTTTTATTCATGATAATGCAGGTTTGAAACTTGATTTTTATTCATGCTGGTCAACAAGATAAAAATCCTAGATTTATTCAGGAGAGCTTTATTTTTGGATTTGGCTCTCTTTATTCCTGCATGCATCCAATGCAAAATGCAATTTTTTATTTTCTCTTTTTCTTCATTTTTTTATTACCTATTCATGAAGTGAGCACCAGTTCAATCTCAAGTAAAATTTATATTTCTTAATCCAAAGAGTTAAGTTTTTTTATTTAACATAGCCGCAAAAGCCTTGATTCCATCATAGACATTTTTTAATTTCTGACCAATCCATGATCAAGTGTTACCTAGTGTTACCCACAAAATGATCAATTTTAAATGTGAGCTAATTGAAACAAAAAGGTTAACAGCTAAATTAATGACTACTTAGTGTTGGAGTGTACTAGCTATTATACTAAAAAAATTGCTTAAAAATGATGAGCACAAATGATAGTATGAGTTGAACTGAACTACAATGATAACGGTGATAACTTGACTATAGATATGATATTAACTTTAAAATAAAATTAAAGCATGCTAATAGAGTTGAGAAAAGTACTAGGTTGTACCTCTTCCAATCTTATCATCAGCATTGTCCCTAGTGATGAATCATCGAAGCAAAGGAAAGTGTTGGGTGGGTGTTGAACTTTTGAAATGAGAGGTAGGCATGTCTTGCTTCACTTCTTCTTTGAGTCCATCATTTCAGCATTTGGCATCAACAATGGTTAAAAGAATTTGATCAACTCTTCTTGGTATTAATCAAATTCCTTGAGTTGTTCAGTGGTAGATCAAGTTCCTCTCTGATTTATTCCTGCAAAAACAAAAGGATATTAAATGTAAAAGGCTTGGGTTGCCTCCCAAGAAGTACCCTACTTTAATGTCTTAGGCTAGTTGTTACACTCAATGTCAACTAGGAAATTCATGTGGATTTGATAGTATGAGCACTTCCTTAGCTAAAGGGGTTATACAATTTCAGCCTTTATCCATTAACTTTGAAAATATTTGAGTTTTCACTCTCAAGATCCACAACTCCAAAGGAATAAACTTTGTGAACTTTAAATGGTCCACACCATCTTAATTTCAGTTTTGCAAGAAATAATTTCATACTTGAATTGTACAATAGAACCAAGTCTCCTCCATTGAATTCCTTTTTCAAGATTCTGTTATCATGCCACCTCCTTATTCTCTCTTTGTAAACTTTAGAATTGTGATAAGCATTGAGCCTGATTTCATCTAATTCATCCAGCTGAGTAGTCTCTTTTGTCCACAATATTTCATATCATAGTTTAGAACTTTGACAGTCCAATATGCCTTGTGTTCATGCTCAATTGGCAAATGACACGTTTTACCATAAACTAGTTCGTAGGGAGAAACACCAATTGGAGACTTATAAGTTGTCCTATAGGCCCAAAATGCATCATTCAATTTACTACTCCAATCCTTTCTAGACAATAGAAAATATTTAAAACATAACACATACAACATAAGTTGTCAAATTATATGAACTTTTACATAAATAAAAGTAATCCAAGATATCATCATATTCACAGTTAAACTCCATGCATATGTCATTGCACATACTCATCATGGGTCAATACAGAGCTTCATAATCAAGAGTCTCGGATACGTAGAGCAAATCATGAGTTAGTATGTATCCCTCTATGATTGTGTGTCATATATTTAAGTAGAGCTTCACAATCATGACTCTCAGATACGCAGAGCAAAACATGGATCAATATGTATCTCTCCATGATTGTGTGTCATGCAATTAAGTAGAGCTTCACAATCATAAATCTCGAATACGCAAAGCAAAATATGGGTCAATACGCACGCAGAGCAACTCCCAAAGGGCAAAAACACGCGATATACGCCACAAAGGCTTCATGTATATCGAATACGATCCCAAAGACCTTTTCAACTAGCATGACCAATAAACACATAGAGTTTAACAATATTCAAAATACGCATATTATAATCAGATATCAATATCAAGTAAAACTTGTTTTAACTTCACAAGCATTATTCCCCGAAAATATTTAGTTTACTCCATCTCATATAAAGTTCTCGAAACATATCATAAATATATTTCATAATTCAATATATGTTTGAATAATAATAATGATAATAATGTTTGCTTGAAATAATATCATAAATAAAAGAAGTAACACCTATCATTTTTCTATGTTGTAAATTTACCCGCTCACCTTATACTTTATCTTTCCAAAGGAGGTGTACTAGATTTTCCTCATTTCTCTTGTAGCTTGGTAGTTTCCTACAAACAATAATGTCTTTCTACTTTTCAATTACAACAAAATAATATGCCATGCATGCTCATGATGCATGAATGATTATACACCATAAAATGTATATAATCTCCTCTAATATTAATTTCTAATTTTAGGTATTTATATTCATAGGTTATTTCCCAATTGAAATTTCTCAATCCTCCAAAGTTTAACTAGGTGTTGTCTCATGATTTCAGGCTGAGTGTCTGTCAATAAATAATTCATAATATCTTAATCATAGAAATCTTATAATTCTGGATAAATTAAAAACTTACCCTCAAATATCATTAACTAATTCCAAGTGAGCAAGTCATACAATCCAAGGCAATCTGATCTAGGATTTATGTTCTAGTGGACTATATATCACTGAAAGATTAATTTATATGTTTCTACATACTTGCCTATTTAAGGAAAATCATAATTTTTCTAAAAACTAGACTTCCTTATTATTTTTTCATAAATTATAGAATTTAACTCCTTGTATAAACTTATAACAAAAATAGTCAATTTGGGTCATGATTTGTCAATGTCCTAGAACTTGATAGAAAAATCATTATGAAAAGAAAATTTCATTTCTCCACATCTATACGTAAAATTGGATGATTCCACTTCTCACTGAACAATTATGAAGTCTAATTAAACATATCTAAATTTTGAACACTAATTCTTTTTATACTAATCATGTCTAATTAACAAGACAGACCAATCTCTCACTTAGGATAGAGTGAGCGACTCATGAAGAAGGGTTCATAACTTACTCTATAAAAGTGATTTTCAAATGATTCTAGAGGCCATGGAAGATAACCTAGAAATGATGAATCATGTAAAATTTTCGAATTTATGGAGAAGTAACCAGGAATCTATGATCAGATGAAATTGAAAGTCAGTTTCGGATCTGAAACCCTACCTTAACCAAGTGACCTTGGCAAATTTCCTCAGGCGGTTCTGCTAGGGATTTACTTCTGCAAATTTTTTGGCCCTCCGAAGATAAGAATGAATCTTTCATTAAATGTTATAGAATTGAAAACACATCTAAACCTCATTACTAATAGCAATTTAAAACTTCTGAAAGCCATAGTCAAAACATCTCCGTTAAAAACATAATCATAGTACTCTAAAACATATGACTCATGACTCATAGACTAGTGTGCAATTTTTATCGTCATGAGCTAAGCCATCATCCATCCAAATCACTATGCACTTGCACGGATCCAGGATGCAGAGGTTTCCCTGTTAGAGTATGTAAAGGTCATGCTATGCGATGTGATGATCCTAAATAGGATACTACATGATATGCATCATCTTTATATAAAAGAAGTAACAATATGCATGCCATGCACTATACATGAGATCTACATGTCAATAATCTATCGTCATGCATTCATAAACTATAGCATGTAAGACATGTAATCATCATCATACTTATAGTATGGACATTCATAACATTCATTCACTCTATAGGCATATAAGTAAGATACACTTACCATAATCATTGCCTCCATAACTCTCCTCAGGGTTGCTTTATAATCCTTTTGGACTTCCACTTTCGTAGGACATTATTCCATTTCAACGATCATTGTCCCTTTCCATTGGGTTGTATCTTTCGATAGTTGGGATTTATGTCATTGCCCTCTCAATACGCTAGCTAAGCCGTAAAGACAATGCTCCCCTCTCACCCAAAGGCGACATCAGAATGCACACACCGTTGTCGATGTGTGTAACGATCATTCTAGATAATTTTCCGATAAAGGGCCATAGAGGGTCGACATGTAACATCACCCACAACTGGGTTCATTATGCATTACAATCAACAAACATTTACATCTTTCAATCTTCAAATTTTAACCTAGTTACGTGGGAAACATGCATATACGTGTATCTAGGTTCATATACAATCATCAAGCATTAGTACATAGTATAAATACTTTAAAAATAACTTTAATTATATCATATCTTCTTCTTTTGATCGGTCACGGCCGTGACGGAGTGGTCACGCCCATGACCGTAACGATGGAACGATCAGGAATCATTCTAAGTATTGGTCACGACCGTGCCCATTAATGTCACGGTCTACCAGGCCCATGTCATGGCCATGCCGTATTGAACACGGCCATGAGATGGACTTTTTGCCCACCTGCGAGTTCAATACTTCCTAGTCATATTTTTCCCTTCCATATTGAGCTCGCACTAGAAAATATTGGCAACCCGTATTTTCATCTTTTTGCCGTATTAAGGCCCTCTTGCCCGTATTGAGCTCACGTTCTACACGTTTTTCAATAAAATTTTGGGAAAACACAATACAAAGCATTCTAAAGTTTTTAGGCATGATTTATAGATCAATAAGCATCAAAAGCACATGAAAAACATCAAATTCCTATATTTAGGGTTCATCCCTAATTCATGAGTAGGAAGAACACATTAACCCTAACCATGAAATTAATCATAAAACTTGAGCATGGTACAGATCTAATCACAATCCAATAAGAGGACAGGATGTCTCTCAATCCAATACAAGAAGAACACTAAGAGAGGAGAGAGAGATTTGGATCCCCTTTACATACTTTTCTGTTAGATCTTCCTTCTCTTCTTTCCTCTTCTTCCTCCTCCTTGTTCCTCTTTTTCTTCTTCCTCAAGCCTTAGCAACCAGATTAAAGATTTGACAAAAGAGGTCAACAAGAGGATTTGGAGCCTTTTTATAGGGAGTTTATGAGGGTTTGGACAAAAATTTCAATTTACCCTTTTATAAAAATCTGGGGTATTACAATTTATTCCTGATAATCTTATATAGTTTCTTTATAATGCTTATCGATAATGTAATTATCATGATGCTTTAATCCAAATGTTAATTATTACACACAAACATGACTACATAAGCATCTAGACTAACTTAATATTCTAATTAGATGAATGATTACATAAAAATAATGTTTGTGGAGCACATCCATGACAATTCTCCCCTCCTTAAAAAAAAATTGTCCCCGAAATTTAGATACATGTTCTAGGGAATAAGAGTGAATACTTTTTTTTCTTATTTGGTCATTCTCACTTTCAAGTTGCCTCCTTTCTTGAATGATTTACCCAGAGCACTAACACTAAAAGAATTTTTCATTTCCAAAGTTCCTTTTCTTTGATTCTTATAATTTATATTATATTTTCTTCTCAATAGAAATTCTCTTATACTTGAATAGATTGATTTGCTTTTTATGTGCAGAAGACTGCAATTTATTGATGGTACAATATTTAATTCTTTATGAACACAAGGTATTTGTATGTGTTATCCTTTGTTCATGTTCTGTTATCTTTGGTTTTTGCTTTAACGCGACTGTTAGCACAACAGAATATCATATCCTAGAAAAGATGAGAAAAGTTGGTTATTACATCAACTCAGATGAGTTAACACCCATTGCATGTGGACATACTAACAAGGGTTTGAAGATCAATGGAGGACTAGGTGGAATAGCAAGGAAGATCTCTGTTTCACTTAATGATGGCATAATGACAAGTAGAATATTTTTTTTGTGTCAACAAGTATGTCGAAAAAAACATCAAGAAGCTTCTGGATCTATGTTTGGGATACTTTACAAGATTTGACATTGGCGCTTTGATATTTGTACTTGTTGGACTTCTTACTGAAGATTGGCCAAAGGGTACATATTATAGTTTGGGGATCTTACTTAGCATATTCATGGTCATCATAGTTACAACAACTAGTGACTATAAGCAGTCATAGCAGTTTAGAGATTTATAAGAGAAAGAAAAAATCTTAATCCAGGTGACCAGAGATGGACACATGCAAAAATTCCTGTTGATGATTTGTTAATTGTAATGGTGAAATATCGATTCGAGTTCGTCGTCGATGATCAAAAGGCGTTTCCCTCTAATTGCTCATTCGCTAAACCTCCAACCAACATTTCATGATTGAAGATCACCTAGTTAAAGCTCTCAATAGATGACTAGAGGATGCATTACTCAATACATCTTTCAAGAAGTTTTCTCACAACTCTTTAAACTTTTTGGATCAGTTGACATACTAGAATCCACAATGACAAATCATTTATCACCCATAGAGGAGTGATAGTGGTGATTTAATTAATCACGCTAGGTGAGATATGATAGATAATGATGAGCTAAAAACCACTTTCCAAATATGAGGAATTGCAATTGACAATCAAGAATCGTCAATGATTCAGAATGTATAACGATGAATGTTGTTTGACAATGATGGATTGGAAGTTGACAATAATTATAATATCAATAATAGCAATTCAAGGTTTCATAATGATTTCAAAATAAATGATAATAATTCACATTAGACAATGATACTTTAATGATCATCATATAATTGAACCATATCAATTAGGTATCAATTTTCAACACTAAATTGATTTGGTAGTTGATTCTTCAACCCTTATACGTAGTCTAGTATTATTATCCATTTCTATAAAGTGTTTACTATTTCTTATTAATATAAACATCTCATAATGTCTTCATAGGATTATAAGCATCTATTGTCTTACTGATTGACCCTACAAAACCTTCAATATTCCGTATAATCTTATTAAGATTTGATGTTCTCAAACCCGAAGAAGAAAACTCATACTCTACTATCTACACATCCAACACAAGTAATTTCTAATTTGATATTAATAAATAAGATTAAAAGAAATAATAATTACGATTAGGAATTAGTCATGGAGTTAGGTGTGACACATAATCTACAGTTAATAAGATGAACTTGTATCCAAATAAGCTAGGGAAAGGTCTCATGTAATCAATTCTCCATACATTAGAAATTTCAACTTTCAGAATTCCATTTTGGGGCATTTCATTCCTTCTAGATATTGTCCTTGCTTTTTGACATATATCACATCTCTTCACATAGAAATGAGCATCTTTAAATAGGGAGGGCCAATAAAATCCTAATTGAAGTAGCTTGACAACTGTCTTTTGAGTAGCTTTATGTCCTCCATAAGGTGAAAAGTGGCACTGATGTAGAATGTTCTGGAATTCAGACTCTGGCACACATTTTCTAAAAATTCCATTAGTGGACTTCTTGAATAGAAGTGCATCATCCCAATAGTAATCCTTGTGTCATGAAATCTTTTGTTGATATGAATGATACCGCAAGCTAAATAGTTGACAATATCAGCATACCATGGAGTTTGATTAGCTAAGATGGCCATTAGAAAATTATCAGGAAAAGAGTCATTAATAGGAATTGTGAGAGATTCATGACCTCTTTCCAATCTAGATAAATGATTGATCAGCTATTAAGTTTTCAGTGCCTCTTTTGTCTCTAATTTCCACATCAAATTCTTGAAGTAATAGAATCCATCTTATCAATCTTGACTTTGATTCATTCTTGTTAATCAGATGCCTCACAGCTTGATGATCAGTGTATACAATAACTTTGGTTACAACTAAATATGATCTAAACTTATCAAAAGCAAATACCATAGCTAACAATTCCTTTTCAGTAGTAGCATAATTGACTTGAGCTTCATCAAGAGTCTTGCTAGCATAACAAATAACATGATACTCTCCTACTATTTGATCAAAAGCACCACACATCACTTCAAATGGTAAGGACCAATCTAGTGGTTGTACCATTGGGGCTGATGTTAGAGCTTGTTTCAACTATTTGAAAGCCTTCAAACATCTTTCATCAAAATTGAATTTAGAATCTTTTGCCAACAACTTTGTGAGGGGTCCAACTATCATTGAGAAGTTCTTTATAAATCTTTTATAGAAGTCAGCATGGCCTAAGAAACTTCTTATTGCCTTGATATTTCTGGGTGGTGACAGCTTCTCAATAGCTTCAATCTTGGCATTATCCATTTTAATTCCCCTACTATAGATAATGTGTCCTAGAACAACTCCTTCTTGAACAGTAAAGTGGCATTTCTATCAATTAAGAATCAGGTTAGACTCCTTTCATCTTTGTAGTACTTTTGTGAAATTCTCTAAATAGTTTTCCATGAAAACTTCCATCGTGTCTTCAATAAAATCTGAAAAAGTTAATATCATACACCTCTGGAATGTAGTTGATGTATTGCATAAACCAAATGACATTCTTCTATATGCAAATATTCCACCTGGACATGTAAAAGTAGTTTAGTCCTAATCTTGAGGGTGAATTAGAATATGTAAGAATCCTTAATAATCATCTAAATAATAGAAATGAGAGTGATCAGTTAATCTCTCCAACATCTAGTCAATGAAAGGAAGTGAAAAATGATCATTTCTTATTGCCTTGTTTAATTTCTTGAAATCAATACACATTCTCCATCCAGTTACAGTCCTAGTAGAAATCAGCTCATTAGAATCAATTTTTACAACTGTAATTCCACCTTTCTTTGGCAGAACTTGAATTGGACTAACTCATTCACTATCTGAGATTGAATATATGGTTCCAGCATTAAAAAACTTTAGCACTTTCTTCTCCACAACTTCTTTCATAACTGGATTCAATCTTCTTTGGCCTTCAATTGTGGGCTTATAGTTGTCCTCCATAGGGATTCAGTGCATGCAAATTGAGGGATTTATTCCTCTGATATCATCAATTGAATAGCTAATCACTTCTTTGTATAGATTTAATCTCTTCAATAGTTCTTGAACTTGACTTTGTGGTCACTTGGCATTGATTATCACTAGATATGTGGAGTTTTCCCTTAAAAATTCATACTTCAGGTTGTTGGGAAATGACTTCAACATCAATTTGGAAAATTCTCCTTATTAGAGCCTATCTTAATCTCAGTAGAGAAAGCTTCTTGGACTACATTCTGAATTTCTGATTTTTCTACTAATTTATTTGAATCCATAATAGAATGATAAGCTACAGCCTCAAGATCATCTAATTCCTTCAAATGATCAAATATCAGACATCATTATAAAGGATCTTCAACTAGAATTATTGCAAAAACTTGTTCTACTAGCTGGTTAATTTGCTTATCTTCAAGGTATTCATGTTGAAAATTAGGACTATTGATAACTTGGACTAGATTGAATTATATCTTGTCTTCTCCAATCTATGACAATATTCCTTCTTTGACATCAATCACAGGTCCTGTAGTAGCTGAGAAAGGTCTACCCAATAGGATTGAAGTGTTCAAATCTTCATCCATATCAAGAACAATACATGAATGTAAAACTTTTCAACCTTCAATGGTATATCTTCAAGGATTTCATGTGGGCATTTGATTGATCTATCAGCTATTTGCAATTACATTAGTGGGTTTCAAATCTCCAACTTCTAATTTTCTGTATAGTGATAAATGAATCACACTAACATAGGCACCTAAATCACACATAGCCCTTTGAATCTTCCTATTTCCAATCTCACAAGGAATTGAAAAACTTCCTGAATCCTTCAATTTTGGAAGGAGTTTGTTCTGAATTATAGCTGAAGCTTCTTTAGTTAAAGTCTTGGTCTCATGCTCCACAATCCTTCTTTTCTTAGTTAGGATCTTCTTAAGAAATTTTGCATAAGATGGCGTTTCTTGAATAGCTTCCACATACGGCACATTAATATGTAGCTTTTTTAGAACTTCTAGAAATCTGCCATATTATTAGTCTTGTCTATCTTTGATTGGTCTTTGTGGAAATGGAAAGATCCTTGCATCGACTTCCTCTTGAGTGTTTCTAGGCTTCTTCTAAACTACAACATCTTCCACAACCTCTTCTAATTCGGTTGATATTGGAGTGACTCTAGCTGAATTGTCTTCAGTAGGTTTCATTGGTGCTTTAATGACTCTGCCACTTTTGAGTTAAACAATTTGCACTTGCTCTTTAGGATTAATATCAAGTCATCCTAAAAAACTCCATGGAGGCCTAATTAAAGTACTAACTTGCTATTTGATTTTCAAGCTTGTCAAGTCGAGAAACAAATTTCATATTTACTTAATTTTGTCTTTATCTATCTTCATTGTGTCTTTGTCTATCTTCATTATGTCTTTGTCTATCTTCCTCTTGTTTCTTCAACAATGTTTCCTGCTTCTCCAACATTGCTTCCAGCAGCTCTTCCATCTTAAATTTCTATGGAGCTTGAGTTGGTTGCTCATATTGTGGTCTTTGTTGTTGGACATTTGATTGATTGTAAGGAAGTGGTTGATTATTAGGCAAAGCCGTAGGTTGCCAATTGGAATTTTGAATTGATGGAGCTTGATAATGATTTGCTTTGTAAGAAAAATAAGGATGATTTCTGTTCTTAAGAGTATAATAATGAGGAGGAGACTTCACACCATAATTCACAACTGCATTTGACTTGATTAATAGTCTGCTCATATTGTTGCATAATTAAGTTGCAAATTTTTGTTACGTGCCCCTGATTTCCACAAACATCACATCTATTTTCAATTGTGGTTATCCTGTTGACCTTGTCTGATAGGTTAAGTTTCTCCAAAGCTTTTTGTAGTGCTTTCTCAACTTGGGTAGAAATAGTCCCCATATTGTTAACTTGACTATCAATTTGTGGTCTTCTTATTCTATCATAAGTTAGAAAATGATGATTCTAATTCTTGGAAGCAAAAATTCTACCATCAGCTGTATCTATGATGTGGACATGCCGTCAACAATCCTTGAAGTCTTTGCCAAGCATTACAAATGTTATATTGGTCTAATTAATAGAATCTAGCAATTTGATCTCTATAGTTGTCAGTGAAAGAATTCAAATAGAAATATTTGCACAATTGAATCCCAAGTTGCAATTTCTTCAAAAGTGCGAGACTTGTACCAAAGTTTAAGTTTGGTTCTATTCTTGAGTGAAAATGAGAACAATCTCACATAGACAACATCGACATGAGTGTTATGGAAATGAACACTACTAGAAATCTCCTTGATATTATCCACATGCAAAGCTAGATCTTCAGTGCCTAATCCTACAAATTGATGTTGCCTAATCATGGTGACTAGAGCTGAATTTAACTCAAATACAGCAGTAGGTGCAATGGTTGCTCCATCAACTAGTTGTCCTCTGACATTACTAGGTGAATAACAGTCCTTCAATATTTTTGGAGCAGCAATGATTCTATTGTTTTCAGTGTCTTGTCTCTTTTTTAAATATTCTTGTTCTTCTTGCTTCTCTTTGTAATATCCTTCTTCTATTGAATCATCTCTCATGTTTTGTATCCTGCATAAATTGAAATTAGAAATATCAAGTTGAAATAAGAAAAAATCAGATAGAATTGAGCAATTCAGGGTAATTGTGAAAGTAAAAGAAAACTAAGCTGAAAATGTGATAACCAAAAAAATCAAAAACTAATTTAAACTACATAAAGTGGATCTAATTAGCCTCAAATCCTTGGCCATGGTGCTAGAAAGTTGATGTGGTTCGTGGGAGTGTAATTTACTAACTGATTTATTGGACTCCAAGCAAAAAATGCAAAAGACTAAGGTTTAGACGTAGATTTTTTAGAATTGGAAACAAACTAAGGTCAAGGCGTAGACTATGCACAAATAAAAATAAACAAGGTCTAAGCGTAGACTATGTACAATATAAAACTAAAAAAGGTCTAGGCATAGACTATGTACTCCTAACTTCACTGAACTACAAGTGCACAAATTAAAATAGTAGACTCGAATGTCGTATCCATAGTGATTTGAAACTTAAGATTCACTAATTAATCTAAATTAATCCTAGACTAGAAAAGTTAAAACAATAATTAAGTAAAAGGGAAAGATAAAGGCATATTAACACTTAATGACAAGTTATCTTAGGAATGAGGTTACTCTAATATTCTACTATGGACATATTAGAACAACTGATAATCACACAAGATTTAACCTGTAAAAATTGTTCTCACAATACATTAAAATTAGAACTAAGTATCATACTTTCATATGAATGTTAGCTAGGCTAATTGAGAAACGAATTCAACTGATATTAGATTATTATAAAGCTTATGGACCTCTACTAGTGTGCTAATATTTCTTTCAGATGTACGTATAACAAGAGAAGTCAGTAACAATAGCTACAAGATGAGATAAACAATTCAACTCACTGCATAGATACAATTAGATACAAAACTAATGCTAATGCTCTTGATTTATTTCTATACATCAAGAGAATTTAAAAACAACCTCTCAGATGTCATTTCAATATAAGATCACATTAACAAAAAAGCTAAATGGATGCATCAAACCTCATAGTGATAGATTGGAATCATAAAATAATGTCAATATTCTTAACTTATTTCTGAGCAAGAAAATAATATAAAATGAACTTCTCAATTGCCATTACAAAATAGAATTCATATCAACATGATCATATTCTAAAACATTCATAAATGCACTAATATCGGTGACAAAAGTGTTGTTCTATCATCCATCCATAAACAGAATTTAGACTACTATCCTATCCTAAGAGAACTAAGATTTAGCTCCTCATAAATGATGAAATCAATACAAATATAGATGAGGAACAAAATAAAAATATTATAAAATAATAAGTAGAAGAATCAGCTTGAAGTATCATTCTGGTTGTCTCTTCTCCTTTCTTCAGCTCCAAGGTGCAAATCATAGAAGATGGCAAATGCCTCCCATTGCTCCTCAAATCCTCTCTTTTATATGACATTGTCATCACCATATAATCCCCATCAGTAGTTTCTATTCCTTGTTATTTTGTCACATGTCTTGGTCCCCTCATTTTTCAAAAATATTTCTTTCTCAATGTTTTTTATAGCTTGTAGTTTTGTGGTCCCTTCTTCTTTTCTAGCAAAAATGTTTGTCTTATGCTTGACTTGGAGGCTGAATTAACAAGAACAACAAGCATCAATTCTTCAAATAAAAATTAGTCAGATAAAAACTAAATCAATATATTATCCAGCTACAAATGTAGGAGAATATTATGTTGAGAAGATAAATGCATGTAGATTAAACATAATTATTAAAATATAAATATTTTAGAGATTATATGCGCATAGATTAAGATGAATAAAGGTAAAATTTTAATATGACCAGCTAGTGATCATAACACATGGCCCAATGCTTGGAGCGTGGCCCAGCGCACGCAGACGCATGGCCCAACACGCACGTGGGTGTGTGGCCCGGCACACGCTTGGTTATGGCCCAGCGTGGCATGGGCATGTGGCCTAGTGCAGCGTGGGCGCATGGCTCAGGCACACGCGAGCACAGCCCACCGGTGCGCGCACATGCAGGCGCGGTCCACCGGCACGCGCAGGCCTGCGGCCCAGTAGTTCGTGCATGGGCACACGTGGGAACGCGGACACGTGGACGCGTGACTAGCCCATGCTTGGAGTGCAGCCAACCCTCAGTTGCGCGCACGATTAAAGGGCACATACAAGCATGCAGCCCAGAGGCGCGCAACCCAGAAGACCATTTTTTATTTTTTAAGAATCAGAAAACTTTGGAAATTGATAGAAAATTATAGAAGGTAGTGAAAAATGTGAATTTTTTTCTACAAATTTCCTATCATTTTCTGAATGACTATATATTTTAAATTGCATTTTATTGCTTTATGAAAATTTATGCAATTAAATTACCTCTTTGAAAGTTGATAGAAAATTATAGAAAATGTGAAATTTTTTCTAGAAATTTTCTATCATAGACGAAATGCATATATATAGTTTAGTTCCTTTTTAAGTTTAGTGCTAATTCATTCAATTAAATTAATCTCATGTGAAATATAATATATGCATGAAAGAAAATTAATTACATAAATTTTGAGTATGTAATTAAGTGTATATGATTTTTCAAAGGCATGCATGCTTAGTAAATTTTATCATGTGTATGATTTACATAGTTAACGTTTTTTTTCCTTAGTGGAAAATACAAAAGAAAAGCATGTCATGTTTATTATGTGAGCAATATGGTAATTTGTTAATTTTCTCTATCATGTTTTTCATAATAGATAATCATGTTTCATCAAACTTAGAGAAATAAATTTATTTAAATTTTCTCTAAATTACTTAGACATGGAAAATGAAACATGAAGTGATTAGTATGTCTAATTACTTGAGAAAATATCAGACATAATATTCTTGGATTATTAATAGATCCAAAATTTGTGAAATGATTTGTCGCATCATTAATTTAATAATCGATAATTATTCTTGGGATAGTGGGAGCATAGCGACCTCTCGATGTCATTACCCTTGGATTGGATTATGTCATTTATTATTTTTAATGTTTGTGACAAATGAAGACATGCATAGCATAGATTCCTCATCTTCTCTTAATAAACCTAGACCATTAATCATGGCATCAAAGTCCATAATTGCAGACTAAACAAAGGGGATAAATTGAACGGTGAAAATTATGATATTTGGCATCAAAAAATTCAGTATCTCTTAGAGGAACAAGATGTCTTAGAGACCATCAAACATGTCATGTCACAACCAGTGGTAATATTGCCCAACATGGAAGGGATGATGAGGCATTTGAAGCCAGGTCCAAGAAGAGTCGCATTGCTTGCATTCTATTGCTGAGTACAATGGAAGACTCCCTCATGTGCAAACTTGAAGTTTACCAAACAACATTTGAAATGTGGGCAGCTATCCATAGCAAGTTCAGCATCACATCAACTTCCAAGTTGAGGATGTTGACCATCAAGTTCGATTCCTATAGGATGCGATCTAATCGCATGATGAGGCAGCACCTAAGGGAAATGATGAACATGATAAGCGAATTCAAGAATGTCGAACATGTACTCACTGATGAGCAATAGGTGCAAGCAGTTATCCGATCTCTTCCCAAATTTGGGGAACATATGCGCGTCAACCTAATGCATAATGACAACATCAAGAATTTTAATGATGTGGCTTGTCACCTAGAAATGGAGGATGAGGTACTAGAATCTCAAAAATCCTCCAGTCAAGCATTGGTTGCTAAAATATGTGGATGGAAACATAGCGCAAATTCCACATGCAAGAGGTCGCATAAGTCGCACTCTAACCAGAGGAGCGGATATAGTGGACAATAGAAGGTCCAGCACCAACAGCGCAAAAGGAAGAAGTGCGGTGGCAAAGTGGATAAAAGCAAAGTGATGTGCTACAATTGTGGTAGCTGTGGTCACTTCACTTGTGAGTGCACAGAGCTGAAGAAGGTTTGTCCTTACCATATTTCCTTTGCGTGTGTTTCTAGTTGTGTTCTGATTGCTGAAATTCATCCTTCGTGGATTGTAGATTTTGGAGCAACAGACCACGTAGCCAAGGAACGTGAAACTTTTGTCGAGTTTCATCGACTCGGGCGGGCTCTAAGTGGATCTACGTAGGTCCTACAATAAAAGAGTGGAAGTCAAAGGGATAGGAAATTGCAAGTTAGAACTTAGCAATGAAAAAATCCTTTACCTCCACGATGTCTTGTATGCTCCTGTCGACGAAACTTGATATATGTATCCGCTCTTGATGTATATGGATATGTAATGACTTTTAGCTCTAAACATATGAATGTCTATGGATGGTGTTCTTATATGAAATGGCATTCTTGAAAATGGTTTTTATGTTCTTAATACTGCATGTGTTGCTAGTTATTCATTTATGTCATTTGTTGATGTGAATGAAAGTGACAAGACATGGCAGCCATGCAAGGACATATATGTATCCACTCGGACGTATGTGGTCCGATGACTGTTCAAGCAAAGCATGGTTTCTCATACTTCATCACATTTATTGATGATTATTCATGCTATGGGGTTGTATACTTGATCTCTCATAAGTCTGAGGCTATAAATTTGCTTTGTGTGATTTATGAACATGGTTGGGAATCAATTAGATCACAATATTAAGATCTTGCGAATCGACCATGGTCATGAGTATCTTTCACATTTATTCAAGAAATTATGTGATGAAAAGGGAATAGCTAAGCAACTAACACTTCTAGATATTCCACAACAAAATGGTATTGTGGAAAAGAGGAACCGTACTCTACTTGATATGGCCCAGCCTATGATGGCACAAGCAAACCTCCCAATTTCGTATTGGGGAGATGCATTGCTTACAGTTTCCTACATACTCAACCGCATACCATCAAAGTCTATCTCTTCCACTCCTTACGATTTTTGGACAGGTCATAAGCCTGACATAAGTTACTTGTATCCATGGGGATGTGCAGCCTATGTCCTTGACAACTCCCATAAGTATGGAAAGTTGGGCCCTAGAGGTAAGAACCTCTAAAGACTGTGTTCATAGGAAAAAGGGATGATGGAACTGTTACAGAAATTGTGAGTAGAGATGTGACATTTATAGATGATGAATTTCCAAAGCAAGGCGACATTGATAGAACACCACTAAGTTGAAGTTAGGAATCTTGAGATGGCGACATTTGCTGATCATAGTGTAGAAGAGTCCCTTCATCGCCACACCTTGATATGAGTCGGAGCATTTCATCGCCAAATGAGAATCTAGAGTGCTCACTTCGAAGGACTACTAAAAAGAATATCCCACGCCATAGATTTGACATCGAAGGAATTCATGAAGCTCATATACTAGATCCTGAAGAAGAGCTTGAGTCTAATTCAATCAATGAGGCTCTCTCGACTTATGATAAAAAAAAGTGAATTAAGGCAATGGAAGAAGAATTATAGTTTATGAAAGCAAATCAAGTCTGGGACTTGGCTGACTCCCACCTAGTTGTACAACAATTAGGAACAAGTGGGTTCTTAAAATAAAATGAGGTGGTGATGGATCCATTAAGAGGTACAAAGCTCGCTTAGTGGCAAAAGGCTTCAACCAAGAGGAGGGTGTTGATTATGAAGAAACCTTTGCTCCAATTGTAAGGTTTTTTTTTGCCTTGTCCTAACAATTGTCGCACATATGAATTACATCATATGGATGTAAAGACTACATTTCTCAATGGAGAAATAGACAAAGAAATTTACATGAAGCAACTTGAAGGCTTCATAATAAAAGGTGAAGAGCATAAAGTTTGCAAGCTTTGTCGGTCCATTTATGGACTTAATTAAATAATCATGTAGACAATGATATATTAAATTTCATCGATCAATCATATCATATGATTTTGAAATGATTGATAAAGATCATAGCGTGTATGTCTATAAATCCAAGGATATGTTCGTCATTATGACACTATATGTTAATGACATCTTGATATCTAGGAACAATACGAAGTTTTTGGTTATCATTAAGGAATGATTGTCCTCTATCTTTGAGATGAAATACATGGAGGAGGTAGCCTTCATACTTGGTGTAAAAATTCAACGAGATCGTTCTAAGAGATTTTTGCTTTGTCGCAAGAATCATATATTAACAAAATTTTAGAATGATTTCAGATGGACGACTGCAAACCCATTGATACTCCTATTGCGAGATGCGAGACTTTGAGCCTCAATATGCCCAAAGACTATAGAAGAGCAAAAAGAGATGTCTTCAGTCCTCCATGCGAGTGCAATCGGCAGCCCACTGTGAAAGTTGGTATGTGAAAGTTTCACCTCCCACGACTAGCAAAGCATAAGAAAATGACAACTGCAAGTTAGCCCATTGTAGATGCTAATAAGAAAATGTTTTCTGGTAGACATGACAAAATTATTAAAGCTCCATGTTTCTTATCATAGTGAGATCAAGATCAGGGTATGGACACTGTTCCAAAGATATAACCCTCAGATATATAAGAAATCATACACTAATGTAGTTAAGGACATTATGCTATAAACAATAAGGACATCTATCTACAAAAGATTCTTCATAATGCAAAGCATGCTTGTGAATATAAATAGTATCAGTAAAGAATACAAATAGATGGCAAAGTATATGATTGATGCGGACTTAGAAACACTAGCAAGCACACTAATCGTTCAAGTAATGAAATGATGAATATAAAGTATCATTCCCACGAGGACAAGAAATAATTAATAACTTCTCTTACTTATAAATTGTGAAAAGATAATAATTCTGTGCTTTGTAAAAATAAGAAGAGTAAATAATATAAATATAGAGTTATGATCAATGGGGTTTAAAAGTATAGAATTGATGAATAGAATTTATCTTAATTAATACCACTACTCATGTACGAATTCTAGACAAAAGATGATGAATTAATAAAGTAAAATTCCCAAATTGATTTAACCAATATTTCAGACTTGAAATCCTATTTTGAAGTCAACAAAAGAGATTAACCCTCTCGATTTTTAATCTAATTTATTAGATCTCAAAATGCACTCAACTGGAATATAAAGTTAAGGGCTTTCTCAAGTCACCTTAACAACAACACAATTGGGTCTCTTGCGATTTTCCCAAGAGTGGCATGTAAGAGAAAAATCAGAGAAAAACTTTAGAGAATTTAAAAACTTTTTTCAGATAATAAAAAGATTCAAAGGAATAAATCTCAGGCAACAATTAATAAAATCATCAAACATGCTATTGATCCATCAACTAATCGTACGAAGAATTCATAAAGAATAGAGTTCAATTAAGAAAATCCTAAAGAACTACTCCATAAAACTAGAGTACATCAATCTAAATAATATTTCAAGAAAAGGATAAATAACAAAAAGAACTACTCCTAATTCTACCATCCTCTCTCGAGTTTTCGGCAGAACTTCGTTATAAACTCTGGATCTCCTTCACCAAGCCTTCAACCTGTGATTTCTGCGCCCCAAAGATGTTTTTCCAGTTGGGTTGGGGTCATCTTATATACTTTTCCCGATGGCATGGTTTAACTACCCGAAATCTTATCAAAAACATGGATAAAAACGGCCAAAATTACCACCGTCACGACCGTGATATTCATGTGGCACGGCTGTGACAGAACATGAATTTCCGATGTGTGCAGCATGGGCGTGACGATCTGTTGCATGGCCGTGACAGAACATCAGTTCTCTGCCTTCAATTCGCACGGCCGTGACCATTTTCCGCACGGTCGTGATAGAATATCAGTTCCCAGCCTTCAATTTGCACGGCCATGACCATTTTCCGCACAGGCGTGATAGAACACCATTCTTCATTCAAAGTTGGCACGGCCGTAATTCATCATCTGCACGGCCGTGACAGAATGATTGGCTCCGCACGGTTGGCATTCTTCAGCACACGGGCGTGACATCCATTAGCACGGCCGTGACAAATGCTTAAAGTTGTTTTCCTCGGCTTTGTCGTCCAAATTCCAACGCATTTTCATTCCTTGTCATGAATTTAATCAAGCTTAGGTAGTAATAAATCTCTAGGGAATTTCTCTATATTTACAATAATTTTCCACTTTAAAACATAAAGTACTCCTAAAGTTAGAATAAATTGGCCTAATAATTATGCATGAATTTTATGCATCAATGATATCTTACTAGCATTTTGTTCTAGCTGAGTTTTTAATTCTTACTCAATAAACAAAAGGAAGAAATCCAACTTATTATACCAATTGGAACAACGTGCAGCAAACATGAGTGCTGAATGCTTTGTATCTTGTTGCAAGCATGACTGAAAATGCTTTGTAACATCACCAGGGGAATTCTTATGATACACTTGTTACTCTATTTCTAATCAAATGCATGCATGTCAGAGGCTAGTGGCATAGAAACAGTTCAAGTCCTCAAGTACTATATGAGCATAGTAGCTTTAAAATTAATCTCTTAGCAAAATGAGAAATAATTGAACGAAACCTTCTCTTTTCCAGGTTGCATAAGCTTATTACACTAGATGAAACTCCAGATTCCAGAAGAGGTTGACCATCTAACAAAACAGAGTAACTAAATATAAGAAAAGATCAAAGTAATGCTGCCACAACAAAAGCTGCAAAAATGCTACAAAAATATGATGCCCTGACACGGGAGGGGAGGACGCTTCTTCCGTGTGTGTGTGTGGGGGGGGGGGGGGGGGGGGGGGGGGGGGGGGCTGGTGGCCGGCAGTGAAGAAGGTGGACTGGTGCGGTGGCAGTGTGGGGTAGGGGGGATTGTGGGGGGCGATGTCCGACGGCAACAGGAGACCAATGGCGCACGCGCAGAGGGTTGGACGTTGGTGCATCCGTCGTCGACAGAGGAGAAGGGGGACTGGGGCGAGCGGCGGTTGGGGGGGAGGAACGGCATACGCGCGGCGACCGGGGGGTTGGACCTTGGTGGATTCGCCGCCGGCAGATGAGAAGGGGCATTGGCGTGAGCGGCAATGGGGGGGATCGCGCACGCACGGCGGCCAGGGGGTTGGATGCTGGTGCATCCGCCGCCGGTAGGGAGAAGGGGGACTAGCGCGAGCGGCGGTTGGGGGCAGGGAACTGTGTACGCGTGGTGGCCAGGGGTTGGACACTGGTGCATCCACCGCCGGCAATGGAGAAGGGGAGCTGGCGCGAGCGATGGTTGTGGGGGCCGCTGTCTGGTGGTAGCGGGAGACCAGGATCCTTGCGGGCGCTCGCGCAGGGGGGAAGGGGGAACAACGCATGCGCGGCGACGGGTTGGACGCTGGTGCATCCGCCGCTGGCAGAGGAGAAGGGGCACTAGCGCATGGGTCGGGGAAGGGGGACCAGGTGCGAGGGGAGGACGCTGGTGCGTCCGTCACGGGGGAAGACGGTTGGCGCTCGCACGTGGGGGGAGAAGGTCACTGGCCGCCAGCAGAGGAGAAGGGGGACTAGCGCAAGCGCGACGACCAGGGTGTGGGACACTGGTGCGTCCGCAGGCAGTAGAGGAGAAGGGGGAGCGGGCGGGCGGGGGGAAAAGCCAAGGGATGCTTACGGATGAAGCTCGCTAGCACCCAAAAGAAAGATTGTGAGGAGGAAGAGAAAGATTAGGGTTTTTCTATTCAATTTTATAATATGTTTTTTGGGAGAAATTCTATTAGATATTTTTTTCTTTCTATTGGATTTTATCATATGTAATTCAGTTAACTAAATACATAAACTAATTTATTTTTTAAAATTGATGTTGCCTGAAAAATTAGTGGAGGGAAATGTTTAGTTCCCGCCAAATAAAATATTAATTGCACGTTCTACTTGATCTTAATTTATACATAATTAATGATGACAAAATTTAATGGTCATTAATAATCACTTTTAACAATCGAAATTTAGTTTTTTGAGATGAGTAATTTTCTCTTTCGCTAATAATGTCTAGTAATGTTCATATTTTTTTCTTGTCACTATTGACTAGTTTTAAGGACCATTTTTTTTGTTTGAACATTAATAGTTGGTCGTTAAAGATCTCTTTTCTTGTAGTGTGTTTATGCATGTGTTAAGTGTGTCCATCAGGCATGAGATTAATCACTCAAACAAGTAATCACCTTCGGTGCTTATGTGATTGCACACGGGGAAGAAATGGTTTAGATCTAAATATTTCTTAATATATAAGAAATGGCCTAAATTGCATTGATGTGTTAAAGATGATGCAAACACGAGTTTGGTAACTCGGTGAAGTCTGATGATGATAGCCATATCTGAGACTCTAGCTTTGATGCCAAGTAATGGCAAATAGTTAGGCGTCTCAGGACGCCAATGGAGAGCGACTAGACTTAAAGTATGTGGTGTTTGAGTTAGACACATGCTTCCTTAGTGAAAGTCTCCACCGCAATACTTATGTTGTGTACCAAGTATGCTAGGTCGACTCTGAGAAATGATGAATCGCTCTTGACCTTCGTCATTGTGTGAGTCTCTCTAGACATAACGGTCTATTTGTTACTCTTTGAACTTTGACTATATTTCACAGTAACAATTGGTGTTGCTACTTTAGCATGATACTCCAAGACCCAAAGTGAAGAGATCCGTTGAGTCATGTCTAGGAAAGCAGCCAATTTGAACTGAGAAATATGAGTGCAAAGGAAATGTTTGTGAAGAGTTGCATGAGAGTTCTGCATGCAAATGGCCAGCTATTCTCCTTGTGTAGGATAAATAATTTTGCGTACAGAATTAATTACCTCAATGTCAGTGTCTAGAAGATGCAGCAAGGCAAATATGGGGCATAACGAGTACGCGATGCTTGAGTGATTGTGTAAGTCACGATTTGGCTCGCAAGAGAAAAATCATGTTAATCATTATCATAGCACACACGATGTGTATCGCACGATATGTTGAGCAGCTATGTGAGACATAGTTATGGCTCAAAGATCGATTGAGCAATTATAGATACATGCTCTTGAGGTGGTCGAGCGATTGTTCATCCTTAACCGGTCACAAATCAGAGCTCCCATATTAAAGTTGTGCTTGTACCCATGGGTCGCACGACTCACTTGCTTTCACGGGAGAAGAAATTGAGCATACATATTGAGTCAATCATGTGCGAGTGAGAGATTGTTGGAGTCGCCCATATGTGGGCCTCCTTGCATGGCAACCATGTTGTGGCATGGTGCCATGGCAATGCCAAAGCGTGGTTGCCATGCAAGGTGTGGTTGCCATGCCACAATGGCATGCATGAAGGCCATGCCCCACACCCTCTTTTTTACCACTCGGCAGCCTCCCTTGCTTTGTCTTTTGTGGCCAAGCACCTCTATAAATAGAGGTCATGTGGTGCAGTTGATCAAGGAAGTGGAGTATCCAAGAATGTAGTATGGTGTGATATAAGGTGTTGAGGTGTGTTAGTGTTGTGTTTGTGTAGCCACTTCTTCCACCTTAGTGCTCTCTCTTCTTCTTCATTCCCTTGCATTTGAGTCATGGTAGTATTCCATTTCCAATTTGTTCGTGAAGAAGTCGCATGGACGATCTTTCCGCAATCAAGGTACTTCGTGAACCTCCTTCATATTATGTTTATTAAGTTCTACTTAAGCATATGCAACACTTCCTCATGAGCTTGAGTTACCATCCATTACTTGATCTGAGTTACTTGCACGGATCTTTTTCAATTAGAATATGTAAAGATTATGCTTGCCATGATAACCTATGAGATGATTCTACATGTGAAAATTATCATCGTAATAACATAACCATATAAACATGCATGTCATAAACTATATCATGATTGTTCTATGACATTACGTCATGCTTATCATTCATTCTTAACATAAACATCCTTAAGACTTAAATATCTCGACATATCTGCTTCACTTTAGAATCATCATTTGCAAATACCATACAATAAGAATATGCATTCATATCATTCATAAATATACATGACATATAACTTATCATTGAGTTTCTTTATCATTGTTATATACATCCTAGGATTTTCTTTTTAACTACTTAATCTTTACTTATTGTTTAACATTTTTTATTCTTTACCTTACATTTCCTCATAGTTTTTTTTATAACTGTTTAGACCTTTTCATTCTTCTTCCTTTCTTTATCATATGATAATTTAAGTGTCACTCTTCATCTTTATCACATAACATTCTCATTTTGACTTTCATTCCATGTCATAAGTCACATCTTAAGGAACACACGTCATAATAGTGAGAGACTTTATTTCTAAATATCTTTAGGAATATACACAATTTCTAATGAGGATTATTGTTCCTTTAAAATTACATATATAGATGTAGAATTATACACACGTCATCTTAACTTTCTTTCTTTGTTATAAGATACTTTGAAGTTAAACTTGATTTGTATTCTTACTTTTATCTTATAACATTTGATACGATGCTCAAGAACAATGACTTGAGTGATCGGAACAATATATGATAATAAAGAGAAACGAGATCAAACGAATTTTCAAGGCAGCGGAATATCAACCTCAATTACAATGAACCGAGTAATCGATATTATAAATAAATGGATTTAATCACAAGATAGCCAACCTTGTAATGAACGACAGAAGTTCCCGGAGAACGGATTGCAGGAGTTCCCTCACAGCAAAAGCAATTAAGCCAAATTTTCATAGATTCAAAAGATGTCTAAAATAATTACAAATAGCAGTATTTATAGGGCCTAGATAGCAGAATTTGGGGTGGAAGAAAAAGGTCTAACTTAGCCTAAAAGCATGGGTACCAATTTCCTAAAATAACTAAAGAAATTCTTATTGCAACTCTCAGCAAAATTTTCATATGTAATTAATTTCGAAAATTCCAAATAAATATGATTAAACCATAATTTATTTGACCCATATTATGCTGACTCTTCATGCGGCTCAATTTGTAACACATTGAGAATTTAGATTTGATGCAACTTGATCTTGTAATTTGATCAATTGTAAATCGTAGATATTCTTGATTATCTTCAATTGCATTATGTCTGAGATCCACAACATTATCTTGATCATCCAACTCTGCTAGAAGATTCTTCTATCGCTGACTGCAATTGTAAGCATTTCTTTGTTCATATCATTTCCCTCCTTTTCGAAAGGACGTCCTCAAATCTGCATTCACAATAAGGAGAGTATATCCAGGTTCATATCATTTCCCTCCTTTTCAAAAGGATTCGTCCTCGAATCTACATTCACAATAAGAAGAATATAACCTATCACATATATGAATTTATTAAATAATTTAGGACACGCATAATGAAGATATTTATACTTCCCTTTCATTTGTCAAATGACACAAGTATGATTCCTCAATTATACCATTATGTTATGATTCTACAAGTGTAAAGCAAGAACAAGATAAGTAATATGAAAAGTAGTGTAACTCATACTCACCTGGGTGAAATATTTTATGCCCATAAGACAATGGTGTTTGAAGAAACAAATCACGAAAATTTGGGGACCTTCCTTTCCGCATAAGAATCTTGTCAAATAAAGTGTGTAGTACATTCCAAAGAACTAGAAATTCTATATGGAGGTTGTCAAGTGGTTCCAAGATAAAAATGCCAGTTCCCATGAAATAAAATGAATCATGATATCTGATAGTGATATATTGTAAAAAGATTCATAATCGAGCAAATAACTCAGCTCATAAAATGAATAATGCAAGTCCCTGCAAGTAATCAAAACATCACCAAAATGATCATGCAAATCATTGTTATAAATCAAAAAAATTCTAAAGAAATTAATCTCAAATCTTCGATGATAAATGCACAAAAGTCTTACTAATGCAAATGCAATGAATTTCCCAATCATGATGTGAAAATTATATGCAACATTGCAACCACCAGTCACAGAAATGATCTTAGGAAAGCACAAAGTTGGATTTAAAGAAATGAATAAGATTCTAGGCTCATCAGAAAATCTTGAAATCATAATCAACCAATCAAAAGTACTCAGGACTAGAAAATATTCATTCCAAAATTTCAACATATGGATGAAATAAAGTTTTTCAGCACTCAATGAATAAGAAAGTGGAATACAAAATTGAGATCTAATGTTTGCATGTCATTCAATACTTCTTCCAATTAAAACCTGAAAGTTAGTCACATCAAACAAATATAAAGTTTCAAAGGTAAGAGATGGACTTTTGAAACCGATCATCATAAGTCCAATACAATCTCTTTCAATTCATTGCATGATAGAATTTGTATCTTCATATAATCCACTTTTACATATCTACATGGACAAATCAGAATCAAAATACAAAAGATGGCTAGTGTTAGGAGAAAAAATTACTGAATTCTCTTTCTTTTTCCTCATCACTCAAGTCTTTTTTTTTTCTCAAATCTCTCTGAAGGTGGCATTTCTAAACACTCAAAACCTGATCTCTTTTCATTCTCACAACACTCAACACATAAATGTTTCCTCTCAATGCTTTCCAAAAGTGACATTTTTGAATATTCAAGATCTAATCTTCTCTCATTCTCACAACTCTCATAACACTCAACATTTAAGTGTTGTATCTCAATGCTTTCAGAAGGTGGCCTTTCTAAGCACTTAAAATTTTTGTGGCTCTCATTTTCATCACTCAAGTTGTGGCACTCATATTTTTCATCTTTGTCTTTCTCACAACTCTCAGGATTATTTTAAGTTACTGTACAATTAACTTCATCTTCCTTCAAGTGATGTTGTGCAACCATACTTTTCCCAAATTCTTCAATTTCTTTGCCACTTTCTTCTCCTGAGGAAACTGCACTCTCTTGTGACAACTCTTCTTTAGATGCAATATCGTCATTGTCCATCATTATCATAGCATGTTCATTTGGACATTGTGAAGTAATATGACATGTATTCCTTGAGTTTAAATATCCAGTCTTGTAATCTGCATGCCATTTTGATAATTTCCAAGCAAAAGTTGAACTATCATATTTGCTATGTGGACGAAAGTCTTTCTTCAAGTGTTTTTGTGTAGTCATGCTCTTCCTCTCAATGTTGTAAGCTGCTACACGCTCCTTAAGTTACAATTTCTTTGTGTATGCTTCTTGATGTGGCAATGGTGCTAAAGTATACTTTCTCCATCCTTGTGACATTTATAATGGTTGGTAGCAACATCATGTGTCACACCTCGATCATATTGCCATGGTCGCCCCAAAAGGATATGATAAACATGCATTGACACCACGTCACATAACTTCATAATAAATCTTCCAATTTTAAATGACACAAGCACCTGTTTGGTCACTTTGTCATCTCCTCCATTGTTTGCCCACTATAGCTTATATGGGTTGGGGTGCTTGAAGTTCATAGTCCCAGCTTCTCTACCATGTAATAGCTAGCAGGATTGATGCAACTTTCACTATCAATAATCAGTCCACAAGTTCTGTCCGTAACACCACAACGTGAATAGAAAACATTTTCTAGATCATGTCTTCTTCCTCCAAGCTGAACACGCTTATGCCTTCTCCAACTTTCATCATCTTTCTCTTCCATCTCTTTATCATCTTGCCCATCATCATCAGGAGCACGGTGTCTTTGCGATCTCTTCTATGGTTTGGTTGTATAACTTGTTGTAGTTGTGCAATTTGCACATCTACCTGATCATGTAGTAATCATATGTCCAAGACGATGAAAATGTTGTGTCATGACCTCCATCATTCTTGCCTGATTAATTGCTTCTTTTCTAAAATTAAGCTCTTTATCATTTCATGTTGACATTGTGAGAAATTTTGCAGCAAATGTTAATGATAAAAGCAATTTCAATACCTCACGTGGTGACACTCGTATTTTACTTCAACTCTATTTGGCTTTTTCCTGAATTGTACTCATCACTCAGCCTTTTTCTCTCTTGAACCCTCCAACAAATTCTAATAGAACTAATGAAAGTCAACACAAAGGCAACGAGCAATTAAATTGATCTAATTTATCAATATGATTGCAAGATCAAAAGAAATCTTGAAGGAGAAATTAGAATAGAGATTAGAAGAAAAAGGTTGCCAAATAAGGATAGATATGTAATGAAATCAAAGATCACTGATTCATTGGATTAAAACATTCAAAATCTCAAAAATTTCTTGTGCACCTTTCTCTCTAGAAATAAGCTTTCCTTTTCTTTTCTTTCACTACAAGAAAATATAATTTTTGTGATGAATTTTCTATGACGAAATAATTCTGTCACAATATTTAGTAGATTTGTGAGAAATTTGTGACCGATATGAGTTTGATATTTTAGTGATCGATATGTGACGATAATATTTGTCACAAGATCGTTCATGAGAAATCCGTGACATTTTTGTGACGTTTTTGTGACCACTATTTTAATTAAAAAATTTAGTGACTCAAGAATGATAAATATGAAATTGTCACAACATATTTGTCACATTATGGTCACATTTATTTATTTATCTTACTTTGGTCACAATATTATCACAAATTTACTTTTTTTAATCCACCAAATATTTTTATTGCTACATAAAAGAAATAAAAAACTACCTAATTTTACCTAGGGCAAAGAAGTTTTCATCTAAAAGGTAATTTTTTTTCTTCTCTTTTTATCTTCACGGCCTTGGGGGTGGCTGCACGGCTGCAATCTGCAAGGGGCGGCGGCTGCACGGCTGCGTTCTGCAGCCACCTTGCGTCAGGCGCTGACCTGACGCAGCCCTGTGCGCCTGACGCAGGGCTGCAAACAGCCTTGCGTCAGGCGCACAGGGTTGCGCCTGACGCAGGGCAGGCGCTGCCTGACGCCTTGCGTCAGAGGATTGCCTATCGCCTACGTCAGGCGCTGCCTGACGCCTTGCGTCAGAGGACTGCCTTGCGTCAGGCAGCGCAGGGCTTTTGCAGCCCTAAGGCCGCCCTGACGTCAGGCAACGCAGGGCTTTTGCAGCCCTAAGGCCGCCTTGACGTCAGGCGACAGGGATCGACGATTTTTAGGGCTGGCGAAAGCGTTGCTTGCGCAAGGCTGCTGTGGCGATGCAGTCTTGCATGTTGTAATTTTAAGGCACATATATTTTATTTTTTATAAATTTTTTTAATAATAAATAATTTTTTTGAAGGTATATTTTTCAAGAAAAGAATTCAAGATTCGTGTTCTTCCGACATAAGTACGTGTTATTTCTTCTTTTACAAATTTGTTGAAATGTATTTATTGTGTGAATGGGAAATCTAATAATAATAATTTGTTATTATATATATTTTATTTGTTTAATAACTTTTTGCATGTTATATTACTATTTATTTTTAAGTAACAATGTTGTGATGTTGCTAGCACATATTTCATATTTATATTATTGTTCAAAAGGTACATGCTAACATATGTAATTATGCATTTTTGTATTCATTTTGGACAATTGAGATGATATATATGAAATAAAATATTTGAATTGGATTAATGATGCATTGTTATGGAACATCAATATTTTTAGTTTTACATGTATATTAAGAATAATTTTAGTATAATATTTAACATTTTTATGTTGTGTAGTTTTTTTAAAATATTCCTTATCTAATTAACTTATTTTTTCTTCTTTCTTGTAGGAAAATGGTGAGGGGTAGAGCTTCACGAAGAGGACGCGGGAGAGGTGTTGGTGGTAGAGGCATTGACTCTGGAAGGACTAATGAGATAAATTCTGGCAGGCATTCGACAAGTTCAACTTCTAATATAGTTTTATTTCTAATTCGATTACTCGGACAATGGGTATGATAGTGAAAGATTTTATGCAAACTGTCTGTATGTGTTGGAAAAAAGTGCCGCAAGAAACTCGTGAAAGGATGTAGAATGCATTTAAGGTAATATTTAACAATCAAGGTCAATAATGTGATTTGTATGCAAGAAATTTTTGTAATGTTTTAACATTAATTTGATTATTTTCAGGCAAGATATGTGTGGGAGCAATCAGATATTCTCATTAAGGAAGCATTTATTAAGAAGTGTGGTGATCTCTACTCTCCCACACTATATCATGCAAGATGTCATGTGATGAAGAGACATAATAAGATGCATATAAGTGAAACCAAAGGTTTTGGACCATCATGGATGAGAGGAGATGTTTGAAATGACATGGTTGATTTGTGGATGGAAGATGAGTGGCAACAAAAATCAAAGGTTGTAAAACAAAATAGGCTCACTGAGAAAGAGGGTGGAATCACAAAGCATACCACTATTTGGAATGACTAAGAAGTTTTTGAGCATTGTCATAAGCGTCGAGGCAAAGAAAAAACTGGTGAATATGTTGATGGAAAATAAAAAAAAGATTGTGTAAGTTTTTATACAAAAAATATTTATTCATCCACCTTATATATTCTTTTATTTTTTTTCTAACATATTATTGTTTGTGCATTTATTCAGGAAGATTGCAATGCATCTTTTAACACCAAATATGGTTCAGATGTTAGCTCTCAACAGGATTTGATGCTGCTATGTGGATTGATGCGGTAGGAGCTCCAACAAAAAAAAGAGTGTATGGATTTGGTGCTGGAAAATATGCTCAATCACTAGTAAATAATTTAAGTTATGGCGTATCAAAGCACATGTGTGACTCTTCTTCAAATGTCGCTACTGAGGATGATTTGCAACGTATATGAGATGAAGTGCGTGAAGAAGTGCGACAAGAATTGCAATAAGAATTAGATGATCGTATTAAAAAAGTGAATGCTGAAATGGAAGAACGTGTTCATGTACTTGTATTACAAATTACTCAAGAAAGTAGACAATCACCTTCTGAAGATTCTGTTCCACGCCAATAAGGTAATTCATCTTATTTATATATCACTATCTTATGATGCTTCATTATTTTAATATTGCTCTATTTAAATCACTAGTTTTTAATATTTTATGAATATCTTTGATTACAGGTTTCAACTTTTTATATGGAGAGGTGATCACAATTCATCAAGGAAAAAAGTGGATGTGTTATGTGGCTACAATTTACTTAAAGTTTCATTCTTAAATTTGGATAATCAAATCCTTATGTAGTGGATTCAATGTTTTGAATATTTTAATTATAATTGTATGAACTATATGATCTTTGGCATGTTTAGAAATGAATATCTTTTATTGTATAATTATTTATGTGTAGTAGTATATTTAGAAAATAAATTATCACATAATTATTGATTCACTAAAAATTCTATAAAATTTATTATATTGAATAATTACATAAAATTTTGTCACAACTTCGTCAAAATAATTAATAGTGAATCATCACAATTTTGTCACAAAACGTCGACGTAAAATTTGTCACAAGCCTATCACAATCGTAATCGTCACAAAATGATCACAAATAATCATCACAAATCTGTCATAAAAATTATCATAACATATATCCGTCACAAAATAATAGTCAGTAATCCGTAAAAAAATCATCACATTTGTGACGGAATACTCATTTTATTAATTATTTTATCAAAATTTTGTGACAAAAATATTTTAATCTTGTGACGATCGTAACCGTCACAATTATCTTTGTGACGAAAACATTCCGTCACAACAAAATTTGTAGGTAAAAAATTAGTGACGGATGCAGATTGTCACAAGTTTATCACAGAAGAGTATCCGTCACAGATACCTTATTTTCTTGTAGTGTTTCCTTCCATTCCTGTTGAATCTTTCCTTTCAATTTTTTTTCTCCTTTCTCTCCAGAAATAACCTTTCATTTTCTTTTATTTCCTTCATCTTCCTTTTGAATCTTTCCTTTCAGTTTTTTATCAGATTTTTTTTAATTTTTTTCCAGATATTTTTCTTTCTTGTTCTTCACTTCTCCTTTTTTGCACTTTCCTTTTTTTCTATTTTCGGATATTTTTTCCTCAGTGTTTTTTTGAAATGCAACAAACTTTGAAGAATAGAGAGGGATGACAGCTAGGGTTTCAAGAATAAATGACACTACAAGAAAGTAGGTCATTAGCGAAAAGATATGTAATTGTTAAAAGTTATCATCTTGACGTTAATACCCATCAACGACAAGAAAAAACTGGTCGCGGCTCTTCGCTATAGGTCCCGCCGCTAAAAGGTGTTAACGTCCAGTGTGAATAACTGACAGTTGATTCTTTTTAAGGAATACTATAATCCTCTTCCCTAAAAATTCAATAGCGACTAGTATGCTGGCCCCCTATATAACTTATAAGGACCACTCACCTAGTCGCTAAAAACATCATCGGATTGAATCACATTTTGAATGAACTGATCAATTTTTTAAAGTTTTTTTGTGAACAAATAATCTGATAAAAAATAATTATTTTAAATTTGGAAAAATCCAAAGATGGACCTTCTTCATAAAACTCTACATTAGCACATTAGTCTCCTCCTCTATTAATACTTGTCTCTTTGCTATCATCATACTACTATAATGAATGTGGGACTATGTTTCTATACCTACTTGTTCTTTTCTTCTTTCATATTTTTAATGACAAGATGATGGTCGTTAATTTGAATATTAAGGATCAGATTTTTTCTGATCCTTATTGTTATGTTTCTATACCTACTTGTTCTTTTCTTCTTTCATATTTTTAACGACAAAATGATGGTCGTTAATTTGAATATTAAGTATCAGATTTTTTCTGATCCTTATTGTTGACTTTTAACGGCCAGTCATAAGAATATTAAGGACCAAAATTTTTCTGGTCCTTATTGTTGACTAGTAGAATTTTTTTTAGTCGTTAATAATGATGTTTAACAATCATATTTGAATCTCTTCGTTAATTATGGTCGTTAAAAGTCATTTTTTTGTAGTGTGAGCAGAATATTTTTTTTCAGATTTGAAGAATACAACGATGACGACTAGGGCTTGAAAAATAAATGAAAGCAAATAAGGAAGACGACTAGAATTTGAAGAACTAACAAACTAGATTTTTTGTGTTATTTTTTTTAGAAACTGGAATAGTGGAGCAATAAAATAATGGAAGATAAATAGAAAACCGAATAAAAAATGCGGCTCTATTATCATCTGATACAATGCTCAAGAACAATGCCTTGAGTGGCCGGAATAATATATGATAATCAAGAGAAATGAGATCAAACGAATTTTCAAGGCAACGGAATATCAACCTCAAGATTACAAAAGAATCAAGCAATCGATATTATAAATAGATGAATTTAATCACAAGATAGCCAACTTTGTAATTAACGACGGAAGTTCTCGAAGAATGGGTTGCAGGAGTTCCCTCACATCAAAAGCAATTATGCCAAATTTTCATAGATTGAAAAGATGTCTAAAATAATTACAAATAACAGTATTTATAGGCCCTAGATAGCAGAATTTGGGGTGAAAGAAAAAAGCCTAACTTAGCCTACAAGCATGGGTACCAATTTCCTAAAATAACTAAAGGAATTCCTATTGAAACTCTCAGCAAAATTTTCATATATAATTAATTTCAAAAAATCCAAATAAATATGGTTAAACCATGATTTATTTGGCCCATATTATGCTGACTCTTCATGTGGTCTAATTTGTAACACATTGAGAATTTGGATTTGATGCAACTTGATCTTGTAATTTGATCAATTGTAAATCGCAGATGTTCTTGATTATCTTCAATTGTCTTATGTCTGAGATCCACAACATTATCTTGATCATCCAACTTTGCTAAAAGATTCTTCTATCGCCGACTGCAATTGTAAGCATTTCCTAGTTCATATCATTCCCCTCCTCTTCAAAAGAATTCATCCTCGAATCTACATTCATAATAAGGAGAGTATATCAAGGTTCATATCAATATTTTTTATCTTAACTTAGTTGGAAAATCATGTCAAACATCATCACATTAGCGAGCTAGACCACATCCTTGAGAACACGCATATCATAATAGTGAGGGACTTTATTCCGAGAAATACACACTTTTATAATGAGGGACTTTGTTCCTTAAAAATAACATATACAAGTGCAGAACTTTACTTTGCGGGTGTAGATCCCCTTGAAATATATATGAGTGCATAACTTTGCTTCCCACCATTACTTTGATGAGTGACAAGAGCTTATTCTTCAAGTTTAGAGTGCATTATGCTTTTGCAATACATTAATTATTTACAATCATTCTTTATCTTTTAGACTAATTATGATTAGCCTAAACATGCGTCTAGATGATCGTCAGTACATCAATCAATATTTCATGATATATAATCACATATAAAATTTACAAAACATCATAAAACATTATACATCAACAAATAAATGCATTTGGATGCATATAAACATTTAAAGAAAATTCATAATATTAACATAACAAATGTTGACATAAATGATATAATATGCCACTTTCCTTCTTTGACAATTCTCGTACATCATCAATAAAATAATTATGAGTCAATATATCGACGTTGATTTTGATTGATTCTAATTTTCTCGATAAGTTAGAATTTATGGTGTATCTTTTTAGCATTTAATCTCAGAAATTTATATAATTATAAAGACCTATTCTCTGTATAGTATTCTCATCCACTAAAATATTAATAACTTCATCTATACTCTTTCTTTTCAATTGATTCTAAATTCCACATAACTATAAAACAAAACTTTAACTTATTCATAAATTTCAAACCCTAATTAAATATTTTTAAATTATGATAGATTTTGTAATTTTGTCTTATTGTTACCCGAGACAACATGATAGTAGTCTACTATATTCTGGTTATAATTATTTTTATGCATTTTCAATTGGATGAGTCAAATTTCTATGAATACTAGATTTTTAGGGCTTTCCATTCATATAATATGATGGTCATATAAGTGGAATGGAATGAAAAAAAGGACCCGAGAATTTTTTACATGTATTATAATGAAATTTTTATATCAAATTTGAAAAAAAATATATTAAAGAAATAGTCCAAAAAGATTCAATGTTTTTATTTCTTAAATGCTTTTTGTTATATTTTTATTTTCTTAAACTGGTATGAAAAAATATGATTATATTTGGATAGGAACTTTTGGTCAGAACTTGATTTAGTATTGTTTTTATTAGTTTAGTTCTATTTGACAGTGTTTGTTTGCAGAACAAAGGACAGAACTTCTCTTTGTTCTACCAAAGAGGGCATGTGAAAGTTCTCGTCACGAGATCTCTGGTCGGGTCAAAAGTGGCAAGAATTTTTTTTTTGTTTTTTCTTTCAGTCTTTTTAATCGTCACCTTTTAATTTTTTTTTCTTTTCAACTCTCTAACTTCTTCCTTTTTTAATTATTTTGTAATATAAGTATATATTATTTAGTTATTTATTAATATATTATTAATCAGCTTATAAAATAAATTATTAAATTTTATTAGTTAAAAATTATAAAATATTTAGTTTTAATAATTAAGAAATATTTTATTAATTAAAATTTCAATTATTTTTATAAAAATTTGGATCTTAAGATTTACATAAATTATAATATTAATAATATTTAAAAGGTTTAATCAAAATAAGTAATATAAAATATTTACGTAAATTATAATATATATAATATATTTTTATTTACTATAATTTTATACGTCATGAAATAATAAATTAAACTCTTAGTTCTTAATTTTTGTCTAAACACCCACTAATACTTATCTATCAAATCATCTTTTTAAATTCTCATCATTACATTTTTCAACCAAACACCAACCCAAAATTTTCTATCTAATCGATTAGTTTTGAAGAACTAACTTTTTATCAATATCCTCATACCAAACACAACCTTTGAGTCCCACTATAACTTAAGTTTCGATCTCAACTAAATGTTCTCGTTGAGAACTTCCTAAGTTCTTGCTTCTAACGAGAACAACACTTTTTTTTTTGCTTTTTTCCTTTATTTTTTTCCTTTCATTTATTTTTCCTTTTAATTATTATTTAATATATATAATTATTTATTTGTTAATTAAACATTACTTTTTTCTTAATTGTTTGTTATACTTTAATAAGTATTATATTATAGTAAAATATTATTAATTAATTTTTATTAGTAATATTATTTATTAAGCTATTTGTTTACACTATATTAAATAATAATCAATTATAACATAAATTAAAACAATATTTTTATATTATATCTCTTTAAAATTTATCGATCTAATCGGAATTTTAATTTTTCATCATCATATTTTTCATCCACGCACAAATTCAAAATATTTATATCTAATCGATTAATTTATCTCAAAAACTAATAAGAACTTAATTCAAGTTCATACATAGGAACACAGCCCAATAGTATTTTAATTTTTTTAAAAAATGGTAATCTCATTTAAAGAGATCCAAATTATTAGTTGTCCTAATAACTATTAAAATTGATGTGTGAAGACGTATGTATATACATATACATATGTATCTATATATTAATTCTATATTATTAAAAAAATAATATTCAAGCATCTTCAACTTCAATCATTGTGAGAACTCATTCGGCCAATCCCCCCAAACCCTAATTTAATTTCCAGTATCTTATCTCTCCCTCTCTCTGTAAGTCCTCCTCATTCGCCAACAACTTCTGATCGATTGTGGTGCTGTGCGGAAACTTATAAAACCCCCCCTTTTTTTCTGTGCTAAAAAAGGTATTTTTTTCCCATGATTTCGTTTCCCGACTCCTCCATATTCAAGCAGGAGCAGGTACTGCGATTTGTTCGATCGGCGAGCTGTCCCAGATCCATCCCCTCGACGGCGCTTGACGAGGATTCAGGGCTCTGACCGCCACCAATCAGAGGCACACGGCTTCTTCTGCGCCCCCCCAAAAAAAAAACATTGTGTGGAGAAAGTAGTAAGTCCAGTAGATTCCGAGGAGGATGGTTATGAACGAAACGAGTTACAGCTCTTCCTGGACCAGAGAGCAGGACAAAGCCTTCGAGACCGCCCTGGCGGACCACCCTGACGGACCCGATGAGCAGGCCTGGGAGAAGATTTCCGCCGACGTGCCCGGGAAGACCGTGGAGGAGCTCAAGCGCCACTACGAGTTCTTGGTGGAGGACCTTAACCGCATCGACTCCGGTCATGTGCCTGTGCCTTGCTACACGTCGGACGGCGAAGGCGGCAGTGGTAAAAAGGGAGGGCCCGCGCACGTGGACTCAGCCGGGAAAGGATCCAAGTCCGAGCAGGAGCGACGGAAGGGGATAGCATGGACGGAGGATGAACACAGGTGAATCATACTGAAACCCATATCTTGTGCGCACAAATTTGTTTCTTAAACCACTGGTTTTCACATTCTTGTTGTTAGTTGCGGATTATCATAATTTTGAGGCTTACACGATTTTAGTTCCTGAAAAAGTCGCTTTTTTTTCTAACAGATTATATTTGCAATTTAGATCCATAAGTATGTAAATGTCTCATTTCCGTACTTTCTTGCACTGTGGCAATCGAATGTAAGATACTCTCTCGGAATTTGTTTTCCATGTTATTAAATCAATAGGTCCTTCCAATGGTGAAGGTGTAAACTCCATGTTAATATTTCATCAGTCATGATGAAAAAGAAAACTCTGTTAATTGAAGAAATGTTCAAATAAATGCCCTAAAGAAACTTGAGTGGAAGTATGCATCTTTCATGAAATGTTATTTAGCATATAATTAGAAACCTCTCATTCTTTTCGGGAGGATGGTTTTGGTTCCTCACACCATGGTAAGAATTTTATATTCTCCTTGGATTATTATATTATTACAAAGGTGACAATCCATTTAGTATGAGTACACACGCGCCGATTCAAACACTTGACAGTAGTATGCCGCATTGAATTAAATGCTATTGCTTTGTCTTTCACATTGGAACTATTTATGGAATTCTTGATTTGCTTCTTTCCAGCCACTTGATGGAGTGAAAGATATAGTAATATTATTTGCACAATTACAGATCTTTTGCCACAGTTTTAGAGATGTTATGCTATTTTTTTTATGCTAATTTCAATATAATGTTGTGTCACAATTATATGCAAACCAGTCGTCACGATATATCGTGTTGGATTATTAAAAGAAGTGTGTCAAATGCTTTCACAGTTTTTCTTTACGTGTGCTTTCACAGTTATTCCAGAGAAAATATGTGATTTGTTTGCAGAATCGCTGTGGTAATTGTGAACACCTATAAATAGTTTCTTAATACACCTAAGAAATGTGTGTATAAGTGAGAATCAGAAGCAGATAGCTCCCGTCATAATTGGAGGATGGAAATAGACATCGACTTGTGTGTACGCAGAATCAGGAGATACTAAATGATTCTCTATCTCAAAACAACAACAACAACAACAACAACAAAGCCTTATCCCACTAGGTGGGGTCGGCTACATGGATCATACGACGCCCGATCCATGTTCATGAGATTCGATAGGGTTTTACGCTGGCTGTCGGGGCCTAACACAACCCTCCTCCTTTATCCGGGCTTGGGACCGGCTATAAAACATAGGCGGAGTTATTCTCTATCTCAAAACAAATGTCTTAAATGATGGGAGATGATTAAGCATAGTTATGTGGTCTGCAAGAGCCATCATGCGGTATAAACAGGCTATGAGTATACATACTAGCAAGTTCAGTGACAAAGAAACAAAGTTAACAAACAAATGTAGTGTGTGGCCAGATAAGTCTAGTTGGCACTGTTCTGAACGATCATACTTTTCCTTTCCCTGCTTCATATTGTTGAAGGTCAATACAATTATATCTTCATCTAGAAAGATTGGCACATGTGCTAGATCTTGATCTTTGTGTTGGATGAGTAGAATTTTTGGTATCTTATATCCAAAACTATGTACTTATTTTCAGTTACATAACGAGGCACAAGGCCGCATACAAGAAAAGAAAAGATAAACTTGAAAATAAAGGGGCACACAACTTCCACAATGGGATTTGAACTTGAGACCACTTGGTCTACAAATCAAGGGGTGTGCCACTGCACTACGCCCACATTCCCAATTCTATTTACATTACATAGTGCCTCTTAAGCAATCAATAATGCAATGATACATTGTATAGGCTTATAAGAACAAGGTTGCCAAGAATCTGCTCTAATAAGAGCTATTTCTTTTAGAATTGTTATTGTATTGTCATTTAAAGCCTTAAGAAGTTTTTTTTTTCTGAAAAGTTAAGAAGTTTAATAAGAGCTATAAATCTTTTTGTCATTTGATTTTCAACAGGTTATTTCTACTTGGGCTTGATAAATATGGAAAAGGTGACTGGAGGAGCATTTCTAGGAACTTTGTTGTATCAAGGACACCTACTCAAGTTGCAAGCCATGCACAGAAGTACTTTATCCGTTTGAACTCACTCAACAAGGAGCGGAGGAGAACTAGCATCCATGACATCACCAGTGTGGGTAGTGGAGAGATACCAGCTTCTCAATTACCAATTACTGGTCAGGGTAATAGTCCTGTCGGAACTGGAGGGAAGCCCTCAAAGCAATCACCTCAGCCAACTGGTGGTCCTCCTGGTATTGGCATGTATGGGACAACAATTGGGCAGCCAGTTGGTGGTCCTCTTAATCCTGCAGTGGGCACTCCAGTTAGTTGTCCTGTTCCTATACCACCCCATATAGCATATGGGGCGGGAGCTCCTGTTTCTGGAACCGTTGTTCCTGGTGCACCTGTTAACATGCCACCAGTGACATATTCAATGCCTCCTACATCTAGTAGATAGCTGGAGAAATAGAAATCTTCAGGCAAAGGAAAAGATGCTTGGTCGTACATTTTCTTGCGATCAAAATGGTCACGATCACATGGGATCCTTCGTATTCAGTAGACTTAGAATTAGATTCTATTCAGTTGTTCATCATGTTCAAATAAGCTAGAGCTAGAGAGAAATGCATATCGTTCAGATATGTATAGTTTGGCAGATTGGTGGCATTTATTGTTAAAGCTCTATTATATCCAGCAACTTTGCCCAGTGGCTTATTCGTCCTAAATGTGTCAAAGTTCTCAAGAAGAATTCAATTGCATGGTATCAGCAATAACTGGAACTGTCATGCTTCCTAGCAGTAAATCGGCGGCCCATATTGGTCTGCATAGTTGGTCGCTATTATCATACTGCTTTTCTTTTTGTACATATCAACACGGAATAAATTCAGAATCTCTTCTGTCAATGTGCTTTTTTATCTGTTACAGTAATTAACTGTATATGGTCTTCCTTAACCTGTTTATGTGTGATTAGTAATATTCTTTATCTGCTCGTTTATGAGTACTTCCGAAATAGACTATTAATTGGATAGGAAAGATAATTGAAATTTTGTGATCCGTGACGAGCCTATTCCTCGTCAGGTTTGGGATTTGCTGGATATGTTGTATCAGCAGTGTAACAATATTTGAGTAGTCCAATTTTTGTTATTGAATTGCTAATTGAATAAATTGGTCTCAGTATTCTGCACTGAATAGGACTTCTCTGACATTGAGTAGCTTCCATCATCCTGATAACCCAAATTGGGTGAATTGCTTCCTTCATTGTTTTGGGCAGTGGCAAAATCATTCCACGTCAGGGTGGCAAAAGCATATGCCATAGGGCATGCCAAGCATGGCGAGTCCTTGGAAGTTTGTGGTGATCATCTTAGAAACTTTTCTACTTTCTCTTTTCCTTCTTGTGAGTGCAAAACAGTTTACATAGATGTTTAAGGCAGAAGCACTTTCCCTTTCATTGCAGGTTGGTCTTAACAGCGTGTTATGGTTCTCTTTTGGCTTCTTCCACTCCCATACAAGACTTTCCAGCTAGACAATGTGAGGCACCATGGTCCCTCTTTTTTATTCAAAAGTTCCCAAGAACAGAGCCACCAGCCGGCAGGCAGAGGCAGCATAGCAGATGGGGGATGCTCTCCTCTCCTTGTGAAATTCAGATGTCACTGATAACAATTAGTCGTAGCAGAAAGTCCAGAGTTTTGCCTCTCTACTATATATCGAATTTGTCGATGCGGATGTCATCCTTTCACATACCTTAGATTACTTGCCTATATTTTGGAGAGCTAAATTTGCTATTATACAGAGAGTATTTCTTGAATTGCAACGATACTTTCTTTTTTTATCTTTCTGGGGCACAAAAAATGAGCATTGATGGGCGTTTTTCTTCCCGGAAACACTTTTGCACTTGATTGGTTGGTGGAGACCTTGAATGTGCAAAACGTGTCTCCTTTGAACTATAACATGAAAAGTGCTATTTTTTTTTAAGGATTAAAAAAAGTTGTCAAGCTTAAATGAAATATAAATCAAGTACAAATAATCTCTCTTTTAAAATAAAAATGAAACACGGGGTTTTGAACCCCAAATACTAATTGTCAATTTTGTAATTATAATTCTCAAGACACAAATTGAGACGATTATGTGCAAAGTTATCAAACAATCGATTAATATAGAAAATTGATAATTTATTAAACTCAATCTAAACTATTTTTCTTATAAAGTAAAATATATAGAGTTTGAGAAAAACGAAATACAAACGGTTGAGATTCGCAGGAAATGAAAAAGAATCTTATTTATAGAGTTTTTAATATTATCTTATCGAATATAAATAGTAACTAAGAAAAAAGAAGAAGAATTTTGAGTTGTCATGAAGAACACTATAGCACGAAAAAATATCTGAATGCTTAACCACTAATTTGATAGGTTTTGAATTTATAACATATATAAATCATAGAGGTTACGAAATACCTCTTATAGCGAAAGTAAATCGTCAGGGCTTTTCTATGAACACTTGACGAAGGGGATGGAACTTCGGGGGAACGGAATACTTTGCCATAGCACAATGATGACCCTCTATGAAAGCGTGTTGTTGAACCTCTGGTATGGGTCCCTTTTATAGTGTAGGGAGACTTGGGTGAGGGGTTAAGCATAATGCATCATCGCACGTGATGACGTGTTCCATCAGTGTGTGATTTGCGCGATCTGCGCGGTCCGCGCGCGGTTGCGTATGCAGGGCACACGCTCCCGTGTGTGTCCGCCTTCATCCACATGGGCCGCATGCACGCGTGGCCCATATGCCGAGAAGGGCATTTTTTCAACAATCTCCTACTTGTTCGCATTGGGCATTGTATTTTCGTTCGTCCAGAATTGGTAAATGTGTCGTGCGACCTACGAGTACAAGCACACTTCTTTATAGGAGCTAGAAAGATACCTCTTAAGGTTCATTTGCTCAACTACCTCTTAAGGTTCAGTTGCTCACACATGAATCGACAAATAATCAAATCATGTAACTCGTTATGCCTTAAATCTGTCAAGACAACATATGTCTTGCTCCGCGGTAACTATCTTTCACATAAACTATATTTTTCAACATAAAAATTGTTGGTCAATTGTACGTGAAAGTTTGATGCGACTCATAATAGTTCTTTCTCTCGCCCTCATGTCTTTTAGTAGTGAACTAGTTACTTTCTTAGATGTGGCTCGATAGGCTACTTTACTTTTTACCTTTGAGTATCCCGCTAAAGTAGTAAGCACTAATTCCTTTCCTTAAGATATAGTCAAGAATCTAAGGGCACGTGCAAATGAATCATTTGTCAGAGACTTACACCGTGATGACCATTGAACTAATCAATTCATCATATCTCTAGGTCGACTTTGCATATTTGGTACTAAACACAAGTATTGCGGTATACAATGCACAAACTTAAACAGTCGCTATCTTTTAGCGTGTGACCCGAGTTTTTAAATGGCTCGCTATCTTATAGTGCCGAGTTTGAATCGCGTATCTGGACCCTCTGTCACAACCCCAGTTTAAACCTTGGTCTAACCCGCAAGTCGCGACAATGGTATTATAGCGGAAGCATCATATTATCATGTAGAAACATGTGAGATAAGGTTATCACACCATTGTTACAACCCACTTATATTTAAACTCATAGCAAGTACACACTCTAATTCAAACTCATACATTTTAAAAGGTTTCTGAAACATTTAACTTTTACACACCACGTAAAACATTAAGAGGAGTCACACATCCCCACAAAAAGACATCAAGAGACTAAGACTTCAAAAGTACTTCTAATCCGATAGGGGATTTCCAAGCACGGCCACATGACTGGTGTACTGATCTGAAAAGTGTTAAAATAACATTATGAGCAAACAACAGCTCAGTAAGTTGAAAAGTCATAACCTATGTGTTACCACCTATTCAATTCAGATAAATTATTTTAGCATTTTAAAAACTTATAGAAAATAAGGTGACATCTTATTATTTATGAACAATTATCATATAATGAAGGATACTACATCAAGTAATCTCAATGAATAACATCTTTAGCATATCATATAGTGCCTCACATATTTGTTTCACTTCATATAACATTTCACATATCATATCATGTATCATGTCATATCTATCATGTATCATATCATATCATGTATCATGTCATGTCATATCATGTAATATGTCATGTATCATATCATATATGCACGTATGCATAATGCACATGTCATATTACTAATTGGTCAGAGGAACATATCACCCCGTAGGGTTTCATATCATCCTAGATCATGGGGTACATTTCCTGCAGAAAATATATCATCCCTGACTAGAGACATTATATCATCTCTGCCGAGGAACATATATTATCCCGTATGATACCATATCATCCCATGAAAATGGGGTACCTTTCCTGCATAAGACATATCATCCCGGCAGAGGAAATGCAATGCATGACAGATAAGATGCATAATGCATGCATTAACCATATCATATCACTTAGAACACATATTATATAATTGTATTAAAAGTAATCCACTCACTTTTTGATCATATAGAACATATAGTCAAATCAAATGACATTCCAAAGGACATAACATGAGCTATAACAATGATGGTTTACTTCTAGTGCACCTTGGTACACTAGGAATTCGTGTGGTGATAGAAACATCATGCATAATAATAATTAAACATGTGATATTAATACAATTATAATTTTTGCATCGTAACAGTCTTCATGAAGCCTAATCCTCTGGAAATTTCCCATTTAAGGTATATTGTATAAGGGCTCTAAAAATTTCATCAAGACAATCATATTCTTCACCTACCCAGTTTGCTAACAAATTGGGTGGTGTCAGTTGTAAAATTCATAACTTCTGCAATACTTACGATAATTAAGTAATTATAATTTTTCATAAAACTAGAAGGCTTAACCCATATAAATCTCATAATTTTATAGCTCATATATACTTCTCAGAAAATTCAGAGATTTACCTATGTTATGTTCTACTTTTTTTGTTCTGATAGACTGAGTGAGGTTCACTTTAAAACTCATAACTTTCGTTGTGCATGGTCTATAAAAGTGATTCCACTTGGATTACATAGAGGACTTTACCACATTTAACACATACCAGTTTCATATATTAAGAATAAGCATTTAAATTACCATAGTATTTACAATTCAAACTACTCATCACAGAATACAGAAAGAGCTACCCGAAATAATTGATTCATAACTTTTCATATACATATCCAATTAACCTGATTCCAGAACTTATGAAAGTAGACTCAATTAGGGTTCAACCTACGAAATTTCATAATTTTTGAAGCACTCTAAGATGCCGAGAACATGTTGACAACTTTCGGATAGGATTTGGTGTCCAATAAAGAGAAAACATCATATAGGTGAACTAGGGTTTGATCCACACCTCAAGAACATGGACATAGAAGCACAAAGAGATCTTGGAAGCTCAGGAGAATAGAGTTCCATATGAATTTCATAGGGATAATTCATAAGAAAGGAGTAGGCAACTTACCTAGATGAAACCCTAGCAAGAAACCCTTGATTTGGAGTAGGCAAGTAAATGGCTTGACATTTCCTTTATTTATTTTATTTATTCATTTACTTAAGACATTACATGTAAATAAGAAACTACCCCCCATTTGGATTCAAAGAAAATATTTAGAAAAATATATTTCCAAAGAATCAAAATCTAAATTTTTGTCCGAAGAACAAAATCGATCATTTTTCTAATTTTTCGATTTTGCGTTATCATTTAACCTAACTAAGACTTTACCTAAAAATATTAAAAATCATATTTAGCATAATTTTATGTATAAGACTTTAATTTTTCAAATTCTAATATTTTTTGAAAAGTCATTTTTTCTTGTCCTTAGTCATTTGTCATCAATTTCAGGTGTTGGATTCTATGGAGTTAAGGAACATATGCTCACACACTTATCATAATTCATATCAATCAATAATATATGATTAAATTATATAAACTTAGGTGGATCATGTCATGGATATTACACCCTCTCTCTCTTAATTAGGCAACGTTGAGTTACTAAAGTCATGTTTTAACATATTTTAAGAATCACATTATAATTCACATAATTTATTTCGCTCGTTATCTTCATGAATGCCAAAAGTATTTGTTCGTGTGAGTGAACAAATCTAGGCATGATCGACATATTTTTCACATGCATAACAAGACTTTACAACAAGGAATTTATCAAAGAAATAATCTTTTATTCATTGAAAATTTGAGTACATCATTACATTTATAATCTACGTAACTCTAAGGCATTTACATGTCTCAAGAATGTCTCTCTTGGCAATAGTTTGGTGAATGGATCAGCAACCATTTTGTACGTTGATATGTACTCAACTGATATCTCCTCTTTGGCTTCTTAATTTCATTGAAATTTATACTTCGTATCGATATGCTTTCCGTTGCAGTATTTCTCGTCCTTCACATAAGCAATAGCTGCTTGATTGTCACAGTGAAGGATCATCTTATTTCCCTTGCAACGGTATCACCTTCTTCATTGCATTATAAGAAATCCTCAAGTTTTGAAGGAATCTTTTAAGCCATAAGGCCTCTTGTACTGCCACTCAACAAGATATGAATTCTGTCTCCATAATCGAATAGGGAAATGCAATCTTATTTCTTACTACTCCAAGAAACAACACCATTGCTGAGCAAGAAAGTATATCCGAATGTGAATTTTCATTCATCAACGTCACCAGCCCAATCGGCATTGGCGAATTCAACAAGTCGTAAACTTCTTCCATGATAGCACATTGCAAGATTTGCAGTACCTTTGAGGTATCTCATGATTCTCTTCATTGTGTTCCACTATTAGCCTAATATCGACTAACTAGACCCATGACAAAACAAATGTACGGCTGAGTACACAACATAATGTACATCAGCTTGCCGACCACACTTGCATAGGGAACATTGAACATTTCGTTTTGTTCCTCTAGAGTGTTAGGGCACATGTCCAAATCTAAAACCTCACATTTCATAATAGGAGTGTCAATGGGTTTGCAGCCATCCATACGAAATCGTTGCAAAACTTTCTTTATGTATGATTCTTGCTACAAAGAAAGGAATCATTTGAAATGATCACATTGGATTTTCACACTCAGTATGTAAGTTGTTTCACCATGTCCTTCATCTCAAACATGGAGGAGAACCATTGTTTAATGATAATGTCAAAACCCATATTATTTACAACTATTAGAATGTCGTCCACATATAATGTTAGGATAGCAAAATTATCCTCGGACTTATGAACATACACACAATGATCTTCATCGATCATGTTAAAACCATACGAAACGATTGATTGATGTAATTTAATATACCACTGTATATATGATTGTTTGAGTCCATAAATGGATGCGCTCTTCAACTTTTATGACGAAGTCTTGAAGTTGCTCCATGTAAATTTCTTTATCTAGTTCTCCATTGAGGAATGTTGTTTTTACATTCATTTGATATAATTCTAAGTTCAGTTGTGTGACTATAGCTAATATTAGGCGAATTGAAGCAAACCTTACAACAAGTGCAAAAGTTTCTTCATAGTCAACACCCGCTATTTGGGTAAAACCTTTCGCCACTAGGCGAGCTTTATATCTTTCAATTGATCCATCCATGCCATATTTAATTTTGAGAACCCATTTGTTCCCAATTCCTTACGTCATGGCAGGAAATCGTCCAAGTCCTAAACTTGATTTTTCTGCATGGACCCTAACTCTTTCTCCATTGTCTTAATTCATTCTTCCTTAACAGGGGACAAGAGAGCCTCTTTAACAGATATGGGCTCAAGTTCATCTTCCAGAGACTTACTATGTGAGCTTCAGGTGGCCCATGTTCATGTAGCCCTTCGGTTTCAAATCGTTAATGCAGAACATGTTTTCTAGCAGTTCGTCGAAGGAAATTGTAAGGTTCGTCAATTGATGGTTGCGAATGTCTCCCACTCGGATTAAGCTGTGGGGCGGAGAAGACAAACTCCTCAACAGGTTGATTCGCATGTGTCCTCAACTTGAGATCTTCTTCTTCATTTAGGAGAAGTCCCTTGTCTATCTCGCCTTGCTTAGGAAACTCATTATCTATGAATGTCACATCTCTACTTTTGATTTCCGTTACCATATCATCTTCTCTTTCACCTATGAATACATAGCCTTTAAAGGTATCACAATATTTTATAAATATGCATTTCTACCCTTTTGGACTCATCTTTTCATACTTATGAGAGTTGTTTAGAACATAGTCTACGCAACCCCAAGGGCGCAAATAACTAAGGTTAGACTTTTAACCTGTCCAGAGTTCATAAGGAGTGGTAGGAACAGATTTTGATGATACATGATTTAAGATGTAGGCTGCAGTCAATAGTACATTTCCCTAATACAAAATCGAAAGATTAGCTTGTGTCATCATGGATTGAAGCATATCAAATAAGATACGATTCTATTTTTTAGCAACACCATTTTATTGTGGAGTTCTTGCTACTGTTAGTTGTCTAACTATATCCTTTTCATCACATAACTTTTTAAATAAGTCAGAGAGATATTCACGTCCATGGTCAGTTTGCAAGACTTTAATCTTGCGATCCACTTGATTTTCTGTCATGTTCATAAATTGTGCAAAATAATTCAAAGCATCAGATTTATGAGAAATCAAGTATACGACACGATAACGTGAATAATCATCTATAAATATGATGAAATAAGAAAAATCGTGTCATTCATGAACATTCATCAGGACACATATGTCCGAATGGATTAATTGTAATGGGTACTCGACGTATTTTCCTTCTCAAATGATGTCTAAAAGCTGGAGCATATAGAACGTCGTGAAGATAAAGAATTTGGCTGCTGTGAAGTTCTAACTTGCACATTCCAATGCCTTTAACTTCAACTCTTTCATTGTTGCCAACGAAAATCCATTTTCTTCTCTCACTTATTCGGAGAAATTCCACGAAGACCCCGTGATCTCTCGCTACATGGTCGGTGGCTCCAGAATTTGCAATCCACGAAGGATGAGTTTCAGCAATTAAGGCACAACTAGAGAAATAAGAAAAAGAATCATGATTAGTACAAACCTTTGTGGGCTCAGTGCAATCATGAGCGAAGTGACCACGTTTGATACAATTGTAGCATTTTACTTTATCTATGTCTATTTTGCCTCCATGTTTTTCATGTTTGCGCTAGTGGCCTTGGGCTTTCTTTTGTCCAGCATCTCCACTCCTTTTATTTGGTTGCAACTTATGCGACATTTTTCTTTTGGATCGGGAACCAACTCTTTGTCCGTCATTTTTAGCAACTAATGCTTCAAAGGATTGATTCATGGCTTGAAAGGCATCATCCTCGATTTCAATATGGCGAGCAGTTTGGTCAAAAGTTGACACTTTCGTTATGCATCAAGTTACGACGCATACATTCCCAACTTTTAGGAAGAGATGGATCAAAGCCTACACCCGTTGTTCGTCATCGAGCACTTGTCCCATATTTTTGAGTTCGCAGATCATGTTTGACATCTCCTGAATATGCTCCCTTATCGTATGATTCGGTCGCTTCCGATAAGAGTCAAATTTTACCACAAGTATCCGGCGCTTGGTGGTCGTGATGACCTCATGCTTATTGCGGAGCACCACACACATTTTGAATGTTGTCTTATAGATTTCGAATTCGCACAAGAGGGAATTGTTCATCATGCTCAGCAACGTAATGCGAGCAATGCGATTCTTCTTGGTAAAGGCCTGATATGCATCCATGTCCCTTTGGCGTTGGGCATTGTTTCTAGGTGCTAGTTCATTAACAACATGATTAATGGTCTCCAGGACCTCTTTTCTTCTAAGAGATATTGGACCTTGTGGTGCTAGATATCATAATTATTGTCATTGAGCTTTTCATTCTTGTTCAGGTCGACAATTATTATTTTGGAACCTATGGTCTAGTTTGGTTACAAAAATAGGAGAAAATCAGTGTTATGCATGTTATAATTTATTCGCAAATAACATAAATAATGAAATAATAATACTCATGAAGTAGAGACATCGAGAGGTTGTTATACTCCCACTATCTCCAAGAAATATTATCATTCATTATTTTAACAACGCGACAAAACTAATTTAAATGTTTGAATTTTGAATCAACACAATTCAAAATTTTCTACTCTGTACATTTTGAATCAACTTATAATTCAAAATCACCAAAATTCATTTCGTGTGGTGCACCAAATTATTTCTAATATGATTAGAACAATCAGGACTAGTGAAACGGGGGCTCTTTCCCGAGGGGTGCCAATTAAATAATTGCGCACTATCCTTTGCCTCGACATCACATCAGGAAAGATTGTGTTACCACTGTCACACATCAACCCTATTTTGGGAGACTACATTGACCATGCACCAGGACAGTTCCTCGAAACCTTTCTAGACACGCATTTCGGATCGCGCACCACTCAACAGAAAGACATTAATTATTGTAACAATATTTAAATCTCAAGGTGCCTTAGTCCTACAAAAGAACTACCTATGCCTCATGTATTATTTACTTACAGATAGTTTGTATAATTAAACAAACTAATTATTGTTTATTATAGGCTTTCATGAAACATTGATTTCAGCACATAGTCAAAAATAATATTTCCATGTTAATTAATTCTCACAAAAGGAATTAATTTAATTTATTTAATTTCAAATTAATTTGAAATTCTAGGCAAGTTATCATGCTTAACAAAATTGGACATACCAATTTTAAATTCAAATTCATAATTTTAACACATAGTTAAAATTTTAGGAAGGCAATTATTTGCAATAAATTTTGCACATACCAATTTTGAATTCAAATTCAAATTTTAAATTATTCAAAATGTCTTCCATAATTGAATTTAGATCACAACAATAAATATCATTATGACATACATAAATGGAAATATTTATTTCATGCATGATAACACATTTATTAGGCAATCATTGTTATTGACATACAAATCTAATGATTTAATTAACCTACTAAATCAACAAATGATTTTCTTTTAATAGCATTAAATTGCATGCAATATTTAAGAAAATTTCTAAAATTTTTGAAGATTTTATAATAAACATTTTTTACTTTCAAATTATTTTAAAAATATATCCAAATCAAAAAAGAAAAAAAGGAAAAATTATTTATTAAGCCTCTCAGACAGCCCAAATGTCAATTCTCATGTGTGCAACACCTCTGCACCCACTTGGCCTCCCAACGGGCTGTGTGCCTATTGAAATAGTTTTTCTTTTTTTTTACTACAACACACGCAGAAAAAAATCTGAAAAATTCGTAAAAATATTAAAATAAATCAGAAAAAATATATTATGGTCTAGATTCATCCATAATATATTTATAATGACAAAGACCACTTTGTCCCTTGGTTGTGGTCGTATAACTAAGGTCATACAACCGAAATGCGTAGACCCCAAAAATAATAACAAATATTATTTTTTCAGCGCAATCATGAGTTCAAAAAAACTCACAAAAAAAGCTTTGATACCAATGTTAAATTTATAACATATATAAATCATGGAGATTGTGAAATACCTCTTGCAGTGAAAGCAGATCGTCGGGGCTTTTCCACGAACACTTGACGAACACACTTGTACCTCGGGATCGGAGATTGAACTTCGAGGGACGGAACACATTGTCACAACAGAAGTAGATCTGGATGAACCTCTATGAAAGCGTGTTTAGGACCTTTGGTATGAGTCCCCTTTTATAGTGTAGGGAGACTTGGGCGAGGGGTTAAGCAGAACGCATCACGCGCGTCCATCGCGTGTGATGACGTGTTCCGTCAGCGCATGAATCATGCGATGAGATCGCGTGATCTGCGCGATCTGTGTGCGCTCATGCAGTTCGCGTGCGAAATCGCGTGGTTCGTGCGCGATCATGCGGTTGAGCACGTGGGGCACGCGCGTCCACCTTCGCCCACGTGGGTCGTGCGCACGCGCGGCCCATATGCCGAAAAGGGAATTTTTCCAACAATAGGAATTAAAACGAGATAATTCGAAAAGTCATTTCATTAAATAAGAATAATCCTATTCTCATAGCAGTACTTTCTCGAATAATTCTCTCTCAAGAACTTCATGCACTACAAGACAAAGGAAATTCACACGAAAATTATTTTCACCACTCTCATGATTAGAACAATTCCATAATGATCTCTCTCTCTCTCTCTCTCTCTCTATATATATATATATATATATATATATATATATTTATCTATCTATCTATCTCTATAAACAAAGGTTTGTAGTATAAAGTACAAAAAAATGATGCCATAGAAAACCCAAATCGATCTCTTGAATCAAGAATATGCACCAAGACACGTAAGAATCAATAAGCAGGAGTAAACTCATAACTTCCAAAAATAAGTGCATGGATAAAACTTAGAGTTTAAACATTCATCAATAATTCTTCAGTCCTAGTTGATTGATTAGTGATGCATAATCACATAATCTATCACAAAAATATCCAAAGTATAATTGTGTCTATTTCATAATGTTTTGCAATCCATCAAAATGAAAGCTAAAAGATAGAATAAAACAACAAAGAACATGTCACCCAACCAAAGCTTCAACTTCTTAGATTTCAACCTATATGCAAGAATAGTTGAACCCTTAGAACAAGGGAGAAAAAGGGGAGAGGACACTTCATAAGCCACCATTCCCCTTTTACTCCTCTAGGCTGTGTTTGAAAATAGAATTGTAGTTTCTCCTAAGTTCTCGATGAATAGTTGAATTGACAGATTAGTTCGAAGTGTGTTTGGATGGAGTGGAACGTAACGATCGGAAATCCACCCTAAAGTTTTGGTCATTTAGGACAATTTCGCGTTGTTAACCCATTTGTCATACATCATATAACAGCGTAAAACTTCAACATTGTAGTGAAAATCATCATAAATAAAACTTTCTATTAGTCATATAACAATTACTGTTCCATAAGACATTAAATGCCTAAAACCTTCATCACGTTATTACTCTCAGTTCATCTGGAATCATATACTTTAATCCTAAGCATGTGCAGTACTTCGTCATGAGCTTGAATTATCATCCATCAATTAACCTTGTTACCTGTACGGATCCGGAGTGCAGGATTTCCCAATTAGAGTATGTAAAGGTCATACATGCCATGATATACTATCACATGATACTACGTGTGATACATCATTATCATAATAACCATAACATATGAACATGCATTCCACTAACTATATCATGAATCTTACATGACATTACATCATGCTTATATTCATTCTTTATACAACATTCATGAAACATAAACATCATGTCATACATGTTTAACTTCATATTCAGCATATGCAAGTATCAAGCAATAGAAATATACATTCATATCATTCATACATGATCGTGACATAACTTATCATTTTATTTCACTTTCATTATCATGAACATTCTAGGAGTTCCTTTATAACTCCTTGATCCTTACTTACTCATTGACTTCTTTCATACTATACATATTCTCATAATTGCTTTATAACCCTTTGGATGTTCTTTCATTCTCCTTTTTTTCTTTATTATGTGATCCTTTACATGCCATCTTGACTTTTCATTCCATATCATAAGTCAAAACACACATTATAATAGTGAGGGATTTTATTCATAGTCATTTTTAGAAATACACACACTTTATGATGATGAACATTGATCCTTAGAAAGTACATACATAGATGCAAGATTTTACTTCTCAGACTTAAATTCCCTTAAAGTACATACATAAGTGTAAAACTTTATTTCATCATCATCTTAACTTTCTTTCTTTGGTATAAGATACTTCGAAGTTAAACTTCACTTTTCTTCTTATTTTATCTTATAATATCTTTTATCTTTATATTAGGAAATCTCAAACACCTTTGAGGTGATGACATTATTTTTCGAGAAGTCTTAATCACCATAAAGTGAAAGACATTTACTTCTCATCTTTGCATTCAATACTTACTTTCATTGTATTTATCATATACCATGCTTCATCTTTGCTTAATAATAAGTACATGGTGACATCATTACATTGGTTAATAAGGATTTGAAAATTTTCAAACACCTTTTAGGTGATGGCATTATTTTTCAAAAAAGACTCAGTTACCATAGAGTGAAAAGGCATTTACTTTTGGGCCATAGAAAACCCAAATCGATCTCTTGAATCAAGAATATGCACCAAGACACGTAAGAATCAATAAGCAGGAGTAAACTCATAACTTCCAGAAATAAGTGCATGGATAAAACTTAGAGTTTAAACATTCATCAATAATTCTTCAGTCCTAGTTGATTGATTAGTGATGCATAATCACATAATCTATCACAAAAATATCCAAAGTATAATTGTGTCTATTTCATAATGTTTTGCAATCCATCAAATAAGCATGTGCAGTACTTCGTCATGAGCTTGAATTATCATCCATCAATTAACCTTGTTACCTGTACGGATCCGGAGTGCAGGATTTTCCAATTAGAGTATGTAAAGGTCATACATGCCATGATATACTATCACATGATACTACGTGTGATACATCATTATCATAATAACCATAACATATGAACATGCATTCCACTAACTATATCATGAATCTTACATGACATTACATCATGCTTATATTCATTCTTTATACAACATTCATGAAACATAAACATCATGTCATATATGTTTAACTTCATATTCAGCATATGCAAGTATCAAGCAATAGAAATATACATTCATATCATTCATACATGATCGTGACATAACTTATCATTTTATTTCACTTTCATTATCATGAACATTCTAGGAGTTCCTTTATAACTCCTTGATCCTTACTTACTCATTGACTTCTTTCATACTATACATATTCTCATAATTGCTTTATAACCCTTTGGATGTTCTTTCATTCTCCTTTTTTTCTTTATTATGTGATCCTTTACATGCCATCTTGACTTTTCATTCCATATCATAAGTCAAAACACACATTATAATAGTGAGGGATTTTATTCATAGTCATTTTTAGAAATACACACACTTTATGATGATGAACATTGATCCTTAGAAAGTACATACATAGATGCAAGATTTTACTTCTCAGACTTAAATTCCCTTAAAGCACATACATAAGTGTAAAACTTTATTTCATCATCATCTTAACTTTCTTTCTTTGGTATAAGATACTTCGAAGTTAAACTTCACTTTTCTTCTTATTTTATCTTATAATATCTTTTATCTTTATATTAGGAAATCTCAAACACCTTTGAGGTGATGACATTATTTTTCGAGAAGTCTTAATCACCATAAAGTGAAAGACATTTACTTCTCATCTTTGCATTCAATACTTACTTTCATTGTATTTATCATATACCATGCTTCATCTTTGCTTAATAATAAGTACATGGTGACATCATTACATTGGTTAATAAGGATTTGAAAATTTTCAAACACCTTTTAGGTGATGGCATTATTTTTCAAAAAAGACTCAGTTACCATAGAGTGAAAAGGCATTTACTTTTGGGAAATCTCAAACACATTATGGTTGATGGTTTTTTTTCCAAAGAATCACCGTGAGGTGAAAGACATTTGCTTCTTACCCCTTCTTTCATCTTTACCACATCATTACGTTAGCTCATAGGGCACTGAGAAATCTCAAACATCTTTTGGGTGATGGCATTATTTCTCAAAAAAATATCAATCCCTGTGAGGTGAAAGGCATTTACTTCTTACCCTCATCTTTCATATTTGCTTAATTGAAGGCTCATGGCAACATCATTACAACTAAGTCAATGGTCACTAAGAAATTTCAAACACCCTTTCAAGTTATGGCATTATTTCTTGAAAGGCATTTACTTCTTTAACATAATGAGTGTCGATGCATTTATTTCAATTTTATACTTTATTATGGTCATCAATACATCAAACATTCACATCAATATTTCTTCATCTTTTAGCCAAATTATGGTTGAGCATATCTAAACGTGTGTCTAGATGATCGTCAATACATCAATCAATATTTCATAAATAACATCATATATAAAATGTATGAAACGTTATAAAGAATTATACATCAACAAATAGTGTATTTGGAATGTATATAAACATTTAAAGAAAATGCATAATATTAAAATAACAATTGTTGACGTAAATAATAACGTCACTTTCCTTCTTTGACAATTCTAACACACCATCAATCAAAACATTATAACTCAACACATGGACATTCATTTTGATTGATTCTAATTTTCTTTAAAACTATACTTTCATGGGAATCACATATAAAATTTATGGATTTTATATTTTTAGAATTTAATCCCAGAAATTCATACAACTACCGAGATTTATTCTTTACATAGTATTCTGGCAGCAGACACTAAAATATCAATAACTTAATCTATAATTGTTCTTTTTTCGATGATTTCAATTTCCACAGAAAGATAATGCATAAATTTTGGTATAAATTTCAAACCTTAATTCAATGTTTCTAAATTATGATAGATTTTACAAATTCGTCTCGTTGTTACCCGAGACTTAGTCCGATTTCTGGATTATAGCTATTTTCATACATCTTCAAATCATATGAAACAATTTTTTTGTGGAAACTAGACTTATATATTCTTTGTAATTTTTGGATAAGTAAAACCTATTCAAATAATTATCACAAAATAGTCATGAATTTAATGGATTATGCAACATAAATCATGAAACTCTCATTCATTCAACCCTCATTTATGCAACCCTCAATCAAAATTTCTATCAAGCACAAGGTGTTCTTGAAACTCTCAATCCAATCAAAAACATCATTGAGATGGGAGAGAGGGGTTTGGATCCCCTTTATATACCTATGACCTTTGTTCTTCCTCAATGTTGATCCACTTTCTCTTGTCCATGTTCTCTTCCTCCTTGTCCTCTTCTCTTTGTTTTTCTATTTTATTTTTCCTCCTCTATGGTTGCAGCTGTCACGTGAGAGAAATAAGATAAGAGAGAAGAGAAAAGATTTGTGGCTTTTTATAGAGTCTAACATAGGGTTTCCTCCAAATGACTTAAATATCCTTATTTAAAAATTGGGGTTGTTATATCCTTCCCCTTAAAAGAAATAGTTCTCGAATTTCAATCTTACTTATGCACTCATACAATTTTTTTAGTATCTTTTACTTAATCATTATCAATGCAAAAAAGTATTGGTGCATGAGCAATCATATGAATATTTATAGCATTAACATAATCGACATTACTTAAAGGGTTATCTTAGTCTTCATTATTCATGTTTTGAGTCACATCCATCTCCATGGCATGGACTCTACCTATAACTCTTTGTTGTTCATCATTTTGTTTGGTCTTCCCTTTGTATTTATAATCTTCTCGCTTTTCAAGGCCATCTCTAATAAAGTTTCTTGCTTGACCACACTGAATGAGACCCCAACTTATACTCGACATTCACCTAGATGAAATTTCCTACAGTGTGAGCAGTGTTGTTGTCCCTTGTCATCATCTCCTTCTTATATGTCTTAGAGTCTTTGTCCCTCCTTTCTTACCTTTTTTCCTTCTTGGAATCCTTCTTTGACACCTTGTCTTATTCATATTTCTTCTGAGTGTCAATCTCCTTGGTCAATTTGGATGCTAAGGAGATTGCGTTGGCCATGATTTCAGAATTACAACACTTGACGTTCATCTTGAGGCGAGTACTCAACCCTTGATAAAGTGGTTGACCCTTAATTTTTTATTCTCCTTTAGAGGACTATATCTCTCAAGTTCAAGAAACTTGTTGGGGTATTCCTTCACTGCCATACTGTCTTGTTGCAGATTCATGAATTCAGCTTGTTTATTCCCCCTTACATGTGAGGGGAGATAGTGTCTCCTGAAGGCCTTCTTGGAGTCCCTCCAGATAATCTCATCTTCATCTTTAAATTGGGTCCTAGTCACTGACTTCCACCAGTGACGAGCCTGGCCAACTAGCTGATGGGTAGCTAGGTTGACTCTGTGTCTTTCTGAGCAGTCCATGGCTCTGAACTTTTCTGTGATCACATTCAGCCAAGCTTTAGCCTTGTCTAGATCCCTATCCCATTGAAGGTTGGGGTGTAACTTCAAGAATCTTTCAATCTTTGAGCTCGAACGACGATGGTAGTTCGAGTTAGCATTTCTTTCGATAGCATGAGCTATACCGCCCATGCTTTCAATCAGCTCCATCTGCCCTCCTGACCTTTAGATGACCCTCCTTCTTCCATACTTAACATAACAATAATTAACCACCAATTAGTTGATCAATTATAAACACATATAACATAGCTTAAACATCACATACTCTTAATCTTTGATGGTTGCTCATGACGGTTGTACATGGACTTAAACTTCTTAACATTATAGTACTTAGAATTAGGTCCTAACTATGCTCTGATACCAACTGTAACGATCCGAAATCCACCCTAAAAATTTTGGTCATTTAGGGCAATTTCGCGTCGTTAGCCCGTTCGTCATATATCATTTAATAGCGAAAGACTTCAACATTGTAGCATAAATCGTCATAAATAAAAACTTTCTATTACTCATATAGCAATTACTATTCCATAGGACCTAAATGCCTAAAACCTTCATTACATTATTAGTCTTAATGTTCATCTAGGATCATAGACTTTAACCCTAAGCATGTGCAACACTTCGTTATGAGCTTGAGCTGCCATCTAGCAATTAACCTTGGTTACCTACACGGATTCATAGTGCAGGGTTTCCTAGTTAGAGTATGCAAAAGTCATGCATGCCATGATATCCTATCACATGATACTACATGTGATGCATCGTTGCCAAATGGTTCCCTAGGATTTTGGTACAATTTTTCTCTTCATGATCCATGTGTCCTCTGCTCCTCTACCCAAAAGAAAGTTCTATCATATGTCTGCATAGGGAATTCGTAGCTACAAGCAACTAGATTTGTTTTCTATTGGTCATATCTTTCAATAGAGTTCACACATGATAAGTTGTTCTGCCTCCATATCATATTCAGCTAGCATAATTCGTTTTTCTTATGTAATCACTGAAGACTCGTACATCTTTGGAATACAAGTCTATCTCGAGCTCCTATAAATGCAAGAAGAGCATAAAAAATAGAAGCCATCATAATCAAATACCATAAGTTTCATACAGTTAGCAAAAAGCATACAATATTTCATAAATTGTGAAATACCTAGTTTAAATGCATAAACATTCGAATAAAAAATGTAAGATAGGATCATATGCACACTTAAATTGGTCTAAATATGTATAGAATTCTTCTACATCAAAATTTCTTAAACTTAATTTTTTGCTTGTCCTTAAGCAAAAATAAAAAAATTAAGACAAGAATTTGAATTCCAAGATGGTCACAAGATGAACAACAATCACTCCTCTCATTCCGTAGAGCTTGTGATGTTCTGAGCACCAAAAGCTTAAAGACTAGCTCGTGACTCTAATGTGACTTCTGGGATCACATATACATTGACTAGTTTTACGACTATCTCATTAGACCATAAATTACTCTTGGCCCCATAGAAAACTTGAAAAGTTATTTGTCATCATAAGAAATCCATTTCATTAGCATTCATTCACTTGGATCTTGCATTCACACTTTCCTTCTTCTTTTTTTCCTTTTACTTTTCATTGAACCCCCTTTTCACCTTATATTTATCATTCTTATCATGAAGTTCCCCCCTTGTTTGTGCCTTGTCTTTCTTTTAGAAATACTCGGATGGGGTATTGGAGGTGCCTAACATGGCACACTCTTGTCCTTCGCAAATGAAAGGAAAATAGGAGTAGTTATTGAGGACGGACAACAAAATTCTCACAACAACGTTTGAGATTATTTATTAAAGAAAAGAAAAAACACAATTTTTGAAACACGAAAGGAATAGTAAATAAAGGAGGGAAGGAATAATCTTTATAACTCAATCATTTATAAGGTTCCTTTACATGAGACAGATTACAATTCAAGTAGATAAGGTGAGTAGAAATTAAGATATAAAGAATGGTTATCATACCTTTGATCTCAATCTATGGTCAATAACAATTGTTATGTTACCCTTCAGAGGTTCTCAAAAGCAAGATGCTCATAATGCTTCTTAATTGATACCTGTGAACAAACAAAAAGTTGTAAATAAATGACAAGAAATGTTCCTATCATTATATATTCAAAATGTAAAGCCTAATAGGAAGACGAACACAAAACTTAGAGAATATGAATAAAATAGTAATAAAAGGAAAATTGACATTAGGGTAGTGTTTGGCTACCGGAACTTGGGCAAGAACTTGCTTAAGTTTCGATTAGTTCGACTAAACACTCGGGAACTTGGACATTGGACCTTAACTTAGATTTTAAAATTCTTGCTGCAAGAAGCAAGAACTTACATTTTTTTTTACTTTTTACTTTTAATTATTTTTAATGTATTATATATTTATTAATACATTATTATTCATATTACAAACTAAATTATTAAATTTTATTAATTTAAAATTATAAATTATTTAGTCCTAATAATAAAAAATGTTTTATTAAGTAGTTAAAATATTTTTCTTAGTATTATATTATAATAAAATTATAAATTAAATCATATTAATTAATTGAATTTATGCAAATATTATAATTATATTTAATTTATTATAATATGAATTAAATAAAATTAGTGTGAAATATTATGTACAACATTATACTAATTATAATAGAATTTTATTAATTAAAATATTCAATTATTTTTAGAAACAAATATATTATATTTGGTTATTAAGATTTACTTAAATTTAAATAAATAAATACATATAATATTTTTATTTACTATAATTTTATATCTTATAAAATAATAAATTATATTCTTAATTCTTACTTTTTATCTAAGCGCATACTAAATTTATCTATCAAATCAATTTTATAAATTCTCATCATTATATTTTTTATCCAAACACCCACTAAAAGTTTTCTATCTAATCAATTAGTTATCGAGAAGTTAAAAATTCTCATCCAAACAAAAATTAACAAAGAAACATTGATCAATGAAAATAGAAAAAATGTTAAAGATAAATAGATCAAAATTAAATGAATAAATAAAAATAATATTAATATTCCAACATCAACAATTTCAGAGTCAATTTTCTTGAATATTAAATTCTTAAGTAATGACTTTATGTTATTATATTATCATTAGTAGGTTATTATTACATTTTTATAAATTATATAAATCAATTTGTGTTATAATCTTAAAATTATTATAAATACATTCCTATAAATAAAATTTGATTCAATTCGGTGAAACTCGATCTGATCAATCTAACCATGACCCAATTGTTAGAACTATCCGATTTAGATTTCGCAATTTTAGCTTGTGCTTTTTATCTATTAAAAGAACATATTTTTTGAATATTCCTTGACCCTTGTATTCAATTAGGAGATCATTATAATTTAAATTTAACATAATTAGAGATGTGAGACGATAAATTCGAACGTCCTCGTACCTAACATCACTCAATAAATTTGAAAAGCAAAATCGAAAGGCTAACTCTAGAACATTCCTGAGCGCCAAAAGTAAGAAATTTGAAAGGCATACATACCGACTAAAAAAAATGGACCCCCTTTTTTTTGTCTTTTTTTTTTTTGAAATCTTTTTTTTTTAAAAACGCTCCCAGAATACGCCTGGGAAAGAGGACAGAGACACGACCGGCTCATCACTCCTCTTCGACTTCTTACGCTTCTCTCTCTCTCTCTCTCTCTCTCTCTCTCCTGCTCCGCTCCGCGAAGCATGGCGAGGACGAAGCACGCCCCCAACCGCAGCGCTGCCCGGAAGCATCCTCTCGTCGCCAGTGTCCCCGGTTGCCGCTTCTTCCCCTCGTTTCACCCCCCATCTCCTCGCTCATGTTTCCCCGTTTCTCTAACCCTCGCCGCTTTCTTCGTCTTCTTTGTTTTTTGCCCGCCGCAGATCGACGGACCAGTTCTCGACGCACGCCTTCTCGCCCCTCCACCACCTCTGTAAGACCACCCTGTTGCATTTCTCTAACCTACCCCTCCCTCCTTTTCTTCCCCCATTTCCGTGTATTTTTCGATCATTTTTTTTTACTTTTCTTGTTTCTGGCAGGCCGACGCGGCGAGGGAGCCTGAAACGCCTTCCCAAGGTTTTCTCTCTTTTTTTTTCTTCTTGTTCGATTTCGAGGGTCTTTTTTTTTTTTGTAATTTTTCTTCTTTGAGATTGCTGAAGCTGACGGTTTGGTTTGAAGGGAGGTCGGAGCAGGAGCAGCAGCAGCGGAAGAGGAAGCCCTACAGACACAAGCCCGGAACTGTTGCACTGAGAGAGATTCGGAGGCTACAGAAAACGTGGGAGCTGAGCATTCCCTTTGCCGCCTTTGTTAGGCTCGTGAGTTCCTTCTCTCGTCATTTTAATGTATCTGCCTAGCATTTCAACGAACACCTTGTGGTCACCCTAGGATATCATACAGTGTGTACATTTTCCCTGCAACTATTAACAAAGGGATTCTTGACAAAGTACAATGTCTTTGGTGAGTGCAAAGTTCTTAAAAGGAGTACTGGCCATGCAATGTAGCTTATTAAAATGTTACTTCAAGTTTTTTAATGATCTAACACACGACCTTCAATTTAGTTTCTACTGCTAACTAGTGCTTGATTGTTCTGTAATTATGATAGGTAAGGAATCAAAGTGCCATTTATATATTGTAGAAATATTGGGAGATTGCAAGTTCACTGTCTCACAAAATTTTAAAACAGAACTGTGTGAATTAAAGAATTTGGGCATGACACTTATGTTTTAGGCTCATTCAGTTTCAATCCTATATTTCTAATTCTTTTGATGGTCTTTTGAAGGTAAAAGAGCTGACAACTTTTTATACAAAAACTGTAAACCGGTGGTCTCCAGAAGCACTAATTGCTTTGCAAGAGGTATTTATAGTTAACTGTACGATTTTGTTATTTTTATACTTGAAATGTATGCCTGTGTTTCCTTCTTGTTGATCATTTCCATAGACATGTCTGTCTTTTTAAGTGAATTTCATGATATGTAATGTTTCCCCTTCACCTTGTACATATTGTGTATGATTAATGTAAAATTTGCACTTTTGCATCTTGTACTTGTTGATCATTGTCATAGTTGGCAGTAAGTTTTGTCACTATCAATGTATTTGCCTAGCATGTCTGTCTTTGTTAAGTGACTTTCCTGATATGTAATGTTTCACTTTCACCTTGTACATATTGCACTTTTAGATCACCCCTTAAAAGTTTGCATTTACCATTGACTGATTCATTTAGTACTCTAAGTTGTGTGTTTGAAGGGGTTTGCATTATGACCGTTAGTTGTTAGGAAACTCAACTTACCTTTTCCCTCTAAGGGCCTGTTTGTTCTTGAAATATTCCAGGAGTTTTTAGTTCCCAAGAACTGGAACTTTACTTCATAAATAAAGGAACCCTAAGCTGACAAAAGAAGCCTTGCCTTTCAGAAATATCACAGCTTGCATCATGTGCATATATCCATTGTCTCCTCAGACATGCTTTTCTTACGAAAAGCAGGAGAGAGGGATCGCACGAAATACAGAAGAACGCGAGGAGGAAAAATGGCGACGGCTCTTTGTTATGGAATAACGATGATTACAAGGATGGGATTCGGTCTAGACCCCTAGGGAGTTTATATAGGCACTTCCTTTGACAGATGATAGGAATTACATACGAATTGGGACTCTAAATAAATTCTCTGAAAATAGGACACCTATCTCGTGATAAGGAAATAAATCAAATTGCCCCCTTGCAACCCCCGCAGGGGGGATCCCTCCCTTGACCCCCCGCTCGTTGACCGGGCAGCGAGACCCCCGTAGGGGAATTCTGCTGAAGCGTCTGACTATGTAGGGGGATCAACTGGGTTCAGATTCAATGCATTATTAACAGTTCTCTTCCTCTGGAAATGAAGTTTCCTTGGGATATACATCCAGTTGTGAACCTGATTAAATGCAACTGTTCTTTTGTATGTGTATGTCTTGTTCGTCTCTACAGGTGTGAATGATGCTCCTCCACCATGTGATGGTTGCATGTTCCACGTTTTGATGACAATTCTAGAGTGCATCCTCTTGATTTCATCCTTGAAATGAAATGGATCTAAAAAATGATTGCATGAAAATTACTTACCGATCATTTACTCTATTCCCTCATATTTTTGTCAATGAGAGAGGATAATGTTGCAACATAAGTCCAACATTGTGTTTAATATGAACATAATTATACAATTATGGACTATCAAAATAAATTAAGTCCCAAATAAAGTGATAATTCATTAATATAGAATGATATGGAATAATATATGTAGAGACCAAAAGGTGTATATACCAAAATGTTAATGTATGTACCAAAAGGTATATAAAGTTTGGAGTGTATATATATACCAAAAGTTGTATAAAGTTTAAGGGTGTATGTATATATGCCGAAAGGTGTATAAATGCTAAAGGGTGTACATGTGCTTATATATCAAAATGTGCATGAGGATGAAATACATAAAGATCAAAAGGCGTATCAATGCCAAAAGGCATATAGAGATTAAAGGGTGCATTTGAATGCTTCATGATAGGTGGAACTTTATTCATGTTCAAGAACCTTTGATACTCTAATAAAAATCTTCCTGATTATTTATTTGAATTCTGGCCAAACTGCAGGCAGCAGAACATCATGTGATAGAACTCTTTGGAGATGCATACCTATGCTCTATTCATGCCAAACGAGTTACACTGAGTAAGTACAATTTGACATTGTGCTCTTGTTTATGCATTTTGGTGGTTGTGCACACTTGAATGTGCAATATGAAACTTGATTAATATGTGCCAACTTTTTGATAAAATATTTGTTATATTTTTTTATCTTTTAGTTATAATTAGGCTCCCCCTCCCTCCCTCTCTCCCCTACCCACACACACCACTACCACCCACAAAATTAAACTAAAGATCATTGTTGTTAGAAATATTTAATATTATTTTATAATATACTTCGGTCCCCCTTGGGAAAAAAATTTGGGTTGGTCCTTGGTACTGGAAGCTTGTTGCAACAAATGTTAATAAATCTTGAGTCCATTTCTTTTCCAACAACCACACAAATAATGCACAAAAAATCAAAAGTTCTTTATATGTTAAATAAGTTGTGACAAACAGTTTCTTGTAGTTCTTATCCCAAATGTTTTTGCCTCACATTTGATGTTGTGCTGTAATCGTAAATGAATGTACAGTGGTGAAGGACATACAATTAGCAAGGAGAATCAGTGGAAGAAAATACGCATGAGACAAGCCAAACGTCAACTGCACTAATTCAGCAAATGTTCTTCTGGAAAGGAGTTTCCAGTCCTAACTTTTGATGCCTTTTCTTCTCAAAGAAAAGTTCTGATGTCGTTTTTTTGATGGACTGACAAGACCAAGCAACCAAATGGAATCCATTTGAACCCACCCCAACTTGTGTTGAATTTGCAGTGGATTTTAAAATTTCCGATGCCAAGATTGTTTGTAGACATGTTTCGTGTTGTGTATAAACAATTAAACATTATCGAAGTTTCCTTTATATGCATGATCCTTTATTAATATTTAATACTTTCCAGATTTATTCGCAGGAAGTAAGGCTAATCATATTACTCTTCAATACTGAGACAGTAGAGATCCAATAATCTGAACATTTCAATTAATTAGGAAAAAGAATAATTTGGTGTTGGTATACGATGTGTTGTGGAGAAGTTGCAACAGAAGGTGGAAACTATTTCTGCTCTAGCTGCCTGTACTATGTCGGAACCTGCAGAGGCAGGTGCCCTGCTTTGATGCAATGTGGTGCCCCATCTGCGCAGGGGCAGAGAGAGTAAAGGGATTCTCATGCCATGCATCTGGAACTCCAGGCAAAGCATCAATGGCTGCTGCAATCTTCTTTAAGAATCCCAGATGCACTGCGAGTTGAACGATTGAGGTAGTAAAATGACTTATAAACATCTTTTCTGTGTACGATTTCATTTGTATCATATTGTTGAACTTCAAAACTAACTGTCATGCACTTGTCAGGTACATGTATCGTTGATCTTTCTATCTTACTTACAGGATATCCAAATGAATATAGATCTTGCATAAAATTGTGAATTGATATTTTTCAAAAATTAAATTTCAATCAATAAGCCCTTAAACAATCGATTCTAAAGCTATTTGAAAATCCCGTCTGAGTTATTCAAGGATGTAGAGATCGCAAATTCTAATAGATAAAAGATTTGTTGATGAATTTCGATCACAATTTACATTTTCGCTTCAATTTCTTACATATTGAGATCGTCATAGATTTATTAGTTTTCTTTCCATATAGGATAATAATATCATTTACATCAATTCATTTTCTCTCATTCTAGAGGTAGGTTCACATTTTCTCATTGAAAGCCATTCGGAAGAGATAAGCACTTTTTTTTACCACAATAAAGTATCAAGCTTTAATACAAGATGATTTCTCTCTCTTTTTTTTCTTTTTTTTTTTTTGCAACATCAATCTCAACAATGGGTACAAGAGATCAGTGTTTTTAAAACCGGACCGGACCGGCCGGTTCAATCGGTTCAACGCCGAATCGGCCGTCAGTCCGGTTCCATTTTTCTTCAAAATTGAAAATGATAAAAAATCGGATAGAACCGAATTGAACCGGACAAAACCGGTTTTTAATTATTGTATTAAAAAATGTAAATTTGGAAATTTTTAATGATAGAATGAAATGAAAAAGGAAAACAATCAATCATTATCAAAGATAAAATTCGGTTTATTTTATTTTTGTATTAAAACATGTAAATTTTGAATTTTGAATGATAGAATCAAATACAAAAGGAAAGAAAATAAGTAATTTTGAAAGGAGAAAAAGGTAGGTGATGGTGTATAGTATAAATAAAGTGAGAAAATTAAGGAGAAGAATGACGGGAGAAATGTAAAGAGGAAACAAAGGAAGTGAGAGAAAAAAATAAAATGGAAACAATTGAATGAAAAAAGGAGAAATAATTTAATAAAAAAATATACAAAAGGAAAGTTATTTACATAAGCAATAATTAAATTAAAATATATATTACCAACAGCAATGAAAGAATAAAAATATTTATAATATAAAGAATATTGATCAATTTCATTTGCTTGATGTCAACTAATTTATTCAATTTTTTATAACATATACATTAGAATAATAAATCTAATTAAAATTAAATCATTCAACTTATTACCTTTTAATTATAATAGATATGAACCAAGAATTGAAATATTTTTAATAGTATATTCATATTATTTTAATATAATGAGTCTTTTTTTGTTTCTATTTGCATTCAAGTATACTAATCATATAAAATTACAATACATTTTGGATGAGTTTATTAATTAAATCATTTAGAAAATATTTTAATAATGTTCAATATTAATAAAAAATTTGTGAGTATTTTTTATATTCTTTTCAAAGTTTTATTCATAATATATCTTTGAATTAATAGATAAATAATATTTTAATAAAAATTCGGTTCAATCCGATTGAACTCGGTTAAATCGGTCGAACCATGACCCAATTGACACGCCGATTCGATTTTAAAAACATTGCAAGAGATAAAAAAAGAGATGTATTTGTAAGTTTAAGCACAAAATGCTTTTTTGATACACGTGTGATTTGCCTTCATAGAATCTTTTTGCCCTTGAAGTCTTGGCCTTCTAAACCTCAAAACTAGTTGTTATCCACTTGTCAACATATTTTTGAACGTTGGGGCTTACTTACGGACGTCCAAATCATCTAGCATATTTTTTATGACTCCCCTTGAATATGTCTTGCATAAAATTGTGTTAGTTTGCACAGATCATTTTTTCTCCCCCCTGATGAGACACTTTTTAAGAGTATATTACACATGCTCCCCCTAAGCAATATCTTCTTTAACCTTCACAGGTTTTTGTTAGTTAGGCAATCCAAGATATTCAAACTTAATATGCATCACAATTTTCAAACTAATTATATAGGAGAACTAATTCAATTCACCATATCTCTAAAGAGTCGTAGCATTACAATAGACAATTGCAGTTAACATGAGACACATAGATAAGGAAATAGCACACTCTTCTCCCCCTTTGTTGCATTAAAAAAAAAGTTGGGATCACTTGGATTTTTGGCTTCATAAACATGATCTTGGATCTTTTAATTGCCTCAATATTGTTTCCAAGTTTGTTGAGCATTGATTTTTATGTCATTTGTTGGATCACTTGTCACCAAAAGGGTAATAAATTGATGTATAAAATATTTTTCAAATAATAAATTCAATCAATAAGCACCGAGGTAACAAAAAACACGTAAAAATCATTTCTAAGCTATTTGAAAATCCCTTTGAGTTATGCAAGGATGTAAAGAGTATAGATTTAGAGAGATTGCAAATTCTAATAGAGAAGAGATTTGTTAACGAGGTTCTGCAAATCTACATTCCTACTTTTAACTTCTCACACTCTGAGACCATCGGATAGCGGGAAAGGTTCACCTTCCTTGATCATGCTTGGCCGACCTCTATTGATGTATCTGTCAGTAGTGTAATCATCCACGGGTTGTGTCCTTGGTCATCAAGATGGAGGAGTGAGCCTAGTGCTTCATTTGATGGAAGCACGAGGTCATCAATGGACTTTTTTGGTCCGTTACATTCATTTTCTTTTTCAAATAGGGCAAGAAAATAATTTACACCAATCAATTTTCTCCGACTCGAGAGTAGGTTCACCTTTTCTCATCAAAAGCCACACTCAAGAGATAAGCACTATTTTACAACAATGAGCTATCATACATATATATATAGGATGGTTTCTCACACCCTATCTCTTTTTGACAACATTAATCTCAACAAAGAGGACAAGAGATAAAGAAAGAGATGGATTTGCAAGTTTAAAAGATTTTTTTTCATAAATATCTTTTCTATCCTTTACAATCGAGCATCCGAATCTAGGCCGAACATCCAAACCTCATTCAGAAAATGCCTCTTTGCTCATCCAAACTTTTGGACGGAACATTCGAACTTTCAGTGATAACTTTCAATTGTTCAAACTTAATTGGTACTCGTTCGATTTATGAGAATTGAACGTCCAAAGTCTCACCACACGTCTTAATTTTTCCTATTATTTTTCTTTTCTTTATAATTTCCAAACTTCCAAACTCCTAATAGTCATCATCCACACTTCTATTTAGCACATTATTCTATCAAGGCAAGGTCATATAACTATATAAGTATACAAAAGTAAGATAGACAAAATGTAATTGTCAAATTCATGTATAAACATACTCATTCCAGTTTTTTTTATACATCAAACAGATGATCCTAAACATTCAAATTTTGTATAACTAAAGACTATGTTAATTAATGCCTTGAATCCTACTTTAACTGGAAATCTGTTTGGATCCAAAGAAGTAAAAGAAACCTGTCTGACATATTCTGTATATTTCCTTATCATGATATTGTTAATGAATTGATTTATTTCCTTATTACAAGGTAGGTGTCCTATTTTTGGGACTAATATAGAGTCCTAGTTGGTCTCTAATTCTATCATCTTAATTCCTATCATCTGTTAAAGAGAGAGCCTATATAAACTCTCTAGAGGTCCAAAGAGAAATCAATCTGATCTTGTAATCCTTTTCTGTTTCTTTCATCTAATACAATTCTGTGTCGTCTTAAATTTCTCAGGTTTTCTCGCGGTGCATAATTTCTCTCGTGCAGAAATCCTAACAAATTAGTATCAGAGCGATGCTTCATCATCGATCCTCCGTTAGGCATAGAGATGGCATCGCACAACGTCAACATCGAGAAATTTATAGGACAAAATAGTTTCAGTCTTTGGCAGAGCTGTTGAAGCAACATTTGTTCGCCCGTCGCATGCAAGAAGGTACCCCTCTGAAAGATCATCTTGATCATATGAATACTCTGTTGATGGAATTACGAAATATAGATGTAAAGATTGAAGATGAAGATGCTGCCCTACTTCTGTTGGTGTCTCTTTCTCTGTCGTACGAAAATTTCGTACAATTTGTTATCATCGAAAGAGACACAATTACTCTAGAAGAAGTAAGATCAAGTCTACATACTCGTGAACTTCGTCATAGGGCGTCTGGCAAGGCTGTGGAGATTCAGACCGCAGGATTGGTAACAATCGCAGAGAAGACAAACCCTAAAAAGGGTAAGTCGAAAAAGAACGTCAATCCGAAGGACATCTACAACTACTGCAAAGAATCGGGTCATTAGAAGAAGGATTGCCCTAAGAAGAGGAAGAAGGACACGATTGCTGCAGTAGCTCATCAAAATAGCAAATCTGATGATGATTTGACTCTTATGATATTTGATCAGAGATGTTCGAAAGAGAATTAGATTCTCGACTCAGGATATTCTTATCATATGACTCCGCACAGAGAGTGGTTTTCAACTTATCAGAATATTGATGACGGAAACGTCATCATGGGCAATGATGCAGCTTGTAAAATAATTGGAATCGGCTCAATTCAAATCAGAACTCATGACAATCGGATGAGGACATTGACAGAGGTCCGTCATGTTCTGCAAATGAAGAAAAATTTGATATCATTAGGAGTTCTGGACTCCAAAGGATGTCGGATGGATGCCGCAGAAGATGTTCTCACGGTCACAAAGGGTGATGTTGAAGTCATGAGAGGAGTCAAACAAAAGTCCTTGTATATACTACAAGGCACATCAATTCCTGGCGTGGTTGCAATAGATAGTTCGTCCAAATCAGAATTAGAAGTATTCAAGTTGTGACACATGCGACTTGAACATATGAGTCAGAAAGGAATGAACATCCTCAGCAAGCGCAATCTTTTGGATGGTCAAAAGATATCTGAAATCGGATTCTGCAAGCACTGTGTTTTTGGCAAGCAAAATTGACATCAATTCAACAAAGTCGTGCACAAGACGAAGGCAACACTCGATTACATCCACGCTGACTGTTGGGGCCCATCTCGTGTTCCATCTCTAAGAGGTTCTAGATACTTCCTATCTGTAGTAGATGATTACTCAAGGATGACATGTGTATTCATGATGAAGCACAAGAGTGAGGCATTCGAAGCTTTCAAACAATGGAAGACTCTGGTGGAGAATCAGACATGGAGAAAAGTGAAACATTTTCGTACCGATAACGGTTTAGAGTTCTGTTCGTCTGAATTTGATCGATTATGCAAGGATGAAGGCATTGCCAGACATCGCACCGTCAGAGATACACCACAGTAGAATGGTGTAGCAGAACGCATGAATAGAACTCTTCTGGAGAGGGCACGGTGCTTGCTCTCTAATTTTGGTCTGAACAAGTCATTCTGGGCTGAGGCTGTTAACACAACATGCTATCTTGTCAATCGGAGTCCTGCAACCGCGATCGATCTGAAGACTCCCATTGAGGTATGGTCAGGAAACTCTACTGATTATACTAATCTGAAAGTCTTTGGCTGTCCAGCATATTATCATGTCAGCGAAGGAAAGTTGAAACCAAGGGCTAAAGAAGGAGTTTTTGTGGGATATGGTGCAGGTGAAAAATGCTTCAGAATTTGGTCTTCCTTAGAGCACAAGGTTATTCACAGCAGAAACGTATCTTTTGATGAGATGTCTATGCTCAAACAGAAATCAGATGTTGACTCAGTAGAGGAGGATGTCAACAAACAGGTGGAATTTGGATTAACTCCAATTTAGAATGGGTCAGAAGAATCTCTTCAGATTGAACAACCAGAGTCTGAGGAGCAAGCAGAAGAAGCAATGACAAGTATAGCTGCAGGACGTGCTCACAGGCAAGGACATTGTTGACTTTGAGGACATTGTTGCATATGCATTCCAAATAGTTGAAGAGGTGAAATCGCTAGATCAAGCTACAAGGATGCTATCGCATGTGTAAAATCAGAACTGAGACTGACAGCGGCAGAAAGTGTTAGATATCTGATTGTAGAATTCAATTCAAGGTGGAGATTTATTAATTAATGCATTGAATCCTATTTTACTGGAAATATGTTTGGATCCAAAGAAGTAAAAGGAAACCTATCTGACATATTCTGTATATTTCCTTATCATGATATTGTTAATGAATTAAATTTTACGTCGCCTTAAATTTCTCGAGTTTTCTTGCGGTGTATAATTTCTCTCGTGCAGAAATCCTAACAGACTATTTAGCTAAGACATAAAGATAATGTTGCAACATCATCCAATCCTTCTAGAGTCTTCTTTTATGAAAAAAATAACAAATGAAACATTTTTGCAGTGGAAACAAGAAAATAACGCCGAGTCAAATGTATCCTAATGAAACATTTTTTGCAGTTGCAAATTTTACCCACCATAAGTTTCAACTAGTTGACTTAATGATGATGAGACAACATTTGTATCCTATTTCAAGAAAATTTATATGAAAATATATTATACCATTCAACTAGTTGACTTTAGGATGAGACAATACTTGTATCCTATTCCGATCCTTATGGACTATATAATTAATTCATTAGGATCTTCTCAATGTTTTTAAAATCGGATCGGTGATTGAACTGGTCGGTCAATTGGATCATAGTTCGATCGGTTCAACCGAGTTCGACCGGATTGAATCGAATTTTTATTAAAATAATATTATTTGTATTACTTCAAAAAATATATTATAAATTAAAGTATAAAAGGTAATACGTAATAAAATAAAAAGCATGTTATCATCATTTTAAATTAATCAAATAGTAGAAAATTATTTTTATATTTTTAATTATATATTAGTTAATTTCATGACTAACTTTATTTTTTTATTTAAATATTTCTTTATACTATTTTCCCACGTTTTTGTACTATCTATTTCCTTATTCACAATCATCCTATCAAATTTATTATATAATTATTTATAATGAATTAAATTTTATCATCTTATGATAATTTTCTCCTTTATTTAAATTTAACTTTATTATTACCTTCTTATCTTTTACTTTCAAATTCAAATGTAACTTCTTTATTACTAACATTTATTTTTACATTCATTTTATAAAATCTAATCCCTTATTTTTCTCCTCCTATCAAATCTAATCCCTTATTCTCTTCTCTTCATATTCTTCCATCATTAATACTATAATATACTTTTCTTTTTTTTTTTATTTGTTTTCCATTATTTCAACCTTTTTTACTCTTTTTGAAAAAAACTAGATTGAACCGATTTTTCGGTTCAACCCGATTTTGACAGAATTGACCCAATTCAATCCGATTTTTTAACAAAATAATTTTTAATACTAAATCAGACCGGACCGATGACCGGTTCACGATTGAATCGGTCGGACCCACCGGTCCGGTCCGATTTTAAAAACACTGGATCTTCTAGTATACATTATGGTCAAGAATGTGTGTGTTATCTAACTTAAAACTTTTTTCTGTTTTCATTACTAAAAAATTTAGGACAGTCTCGCCCTTTTCCAAAGCTTAATTTGTCCACATATGGGTGGTGTGAAGCTTCTCACCAGGTATAAGGACCAACTGATAGAGTTAATCATTATGGGAGTTCCAATGGCAAAGAATGTACGTAACAGAAAATGCAAAAAAGAAAAGCTAATTGTAAAAAATTCCATGCCCACTATACACAATAAAGAAAAATTCCAAAAAAGAAAAGCTAATTGCAATCGAAAATAGATAGAAAAAAAAAGAAGTTCAAACGAAAAAAAAAACTAGAGATGTAAATTGACTAAACATGAAGAATTATGAACTAGCAATGAAGAAAAAGTCAGTTACTTTTTATATTGGAGAACCAAGTTGTAATGCTTGATAATATGAACCAGCAGAATGAGGACCATTGTACAACTAGCCATCTACAGCTTAAACAAATACTAACTTTAATTAGTAGAAATGCAAACACTAAACAATTACATGTTTTTGATATGTCAATTATAATTACACTAAATAACTACATATGCTATTATTATGTTATTTTAGTATAATATGTGAAGGTTCACACTTGACTAGGTGATCAAATGTCATTTTAGTATTATATGTGTTATTTAGGACTTGGATTATTGAGACTTAGGGCTTATATGGATGGAGGGTTCTGAGAGGATGTGTTAGTATATGGTAGTATAAGTTTTATTTGGATAATAATTTTATATTAGTTAGGAGGGGTGTGGTGGAAGCCTTCTAATATCATATTTTTTATTCTACCAAATTGATTGAATGAGAAGATATTAAAAATTTTAGACTAAATTAACTATTTCTCCTCTTTCTCTATTCTTTCTTCATCTCTCTCCTTTTCTCTCTCATCAATTTCTCTTCTCTCTCATACTAGTAAAAAAATTATGATGAAATAAATTTTTATCTATATTTGTTTTTAATATATATTTATCTCCCATTTCTAACTTTTTAAAATAAATGCATGAATGAAAATTTTATATAAAAAATAAATAATATAATAAAAATAGAGAAAAAATATGTCAAACAAAAAATAAATTAAGTAATAAAGAAAATTTATGATAAATATTTGTTAATCATTAACCATTATATATATTTTAAAATATAATGAATGGTAAAAATGACTTTTACACAGATAAAATATTTATTACCCCACCACACATTTTGATATAATTTATTATCCAAACATGAATTTTTTTAGTGTCACACCACATTTCACCACCCCATCGCTCACCACGCTATCACATCCCATCCTCCGTTAGTTATCTGTCAAACAAACTTTTAGTTTTCTATAAGTAATATTTGTAGAATACCAAGTAATATTGTATTAAATTATTTGGGCTCACCAAATTATCTTGGGTAATATGCATTGACCAAGTGACAATGCAGATTATTTATGAGAGGAAAGACAATCTACATTTGTCTTTTTAATTTCACTTTTCGCATTTGTCATTTACAGTTTTATTTAAATAAACTCTAGAATCATTGAATAAATTATAATAATAATTAAATAAAATATAAAATTAATCAAATAAATATTAATTAATTATTATGAATAAATTATTATCATATTTTTAAAATTATATTAGTAATTTTATAAATTTTAATTATATGGTTGACAATATATATTTGTGATTTAAGTTTACAAAATTCAAAATAGTTTATATATCTAAACATAATTTTTGATTAAGGGATATATTGATAAAAAAATGTATATTAACTCATAAATATTTATTTTCTTATAAATAACTAATATAAATTATCAAATAGATTACTTATGCACACTAAACAAGGTAATGTACATTGTTGATAATTTAATAAGTGATAATCTTTTTAAAAGATAATCTACATTGTTAGATAATGTTAAATGACAATGCAATGAACACTTAGAAAGATATTAATATTTATAGTGTTGTGTTTGGTTAAATAAATTAGTTATAGTAAATTGTATGCTTGATATTACAAAGATTGACACTTTTTCCTTTATAATCAAAAGGTTAAATTCGTAAAAATGGACGAGGATATAAAGAGATAAAAAGATAAATATTTATGCAGAGAAAAATATAATATTAATAATGGTAATTTCTCTGTAGAATGATTTATAAGTCAACAAAAGATAAATTGGGATTGCGTGCATATTTTTTATTTATAAATTAATACATTAAGTATTTATATTTTCAAATATTTATCTATCAAATAAGAAAAAAATTATAAAATGATTTATAAATTATGTTACAGTCCATTTCAAATATTTGTAATTATTATATTATGCTTTCTGTAGAACGGTGACAAACGTGAGACTGAGACGGACTGGTAGCCAAAACCTCGTCAAAAACCCCTTGCTCGAACTCATCTCCTCCTCCTCCTCCAATGGCAGCGGCGGCGATCCGTCGAACACTTAAAGTCTCAAGTTTTAGCCGGCGTTTCTCCTACGCCCTGTCGTCTTCCTCCGGCAGCGACTCCATCAAGCTTCCTCCCATCTCCGCCGACGCCGTCCCCACCGCAAAGTCCGCCATCCGCTCCGAGTCCGATCCGGATCGCCTCGCCGCCGTCTTCGAATCCGCGGCCCATCAGCCCACCTTCTACGGCGACCGTACTGTCTACCGATTCGCCGTCCAGAAGCTCGCCCGCCGCCACCGTCGCCTGGATCTCGTTGAGCGCCTCCTCGAGCGCTCCAAGTCCGACGTCGCCGCCCCCAAGTCCGAAGGCTTCCTCCTCCGCCTTCTCTCCCTGTACTCCGACGCTGGCATGCTCGACCACGCCGTGCGCACTTTCGACGCAATGCCCGGCCTCGGCTGCAAGCGCTCGGAGCGCTCCCTCTGTGCACTTCTGGCGGCGTTCGTGAACAACCGCTCCTTGGATCGTTTATTGGAGGCCTTCGACCGCGTCCCTAAAGAAATCGGAGTCTCACCGAGCATCGCGTCGTACAACGTCTTCCTTAAAGGCCTGGCGCTTAATGGCGAGCTGGACAAAGCCCGAGCCTTGCTCGACGAAATGCCTGAGAGAGGGGTCACACCTGATATCACCTCTTACAACACCCTGCTGAATGGTTACCTAATCAAAGGGGACGAATCTGGATTCGAACAACTTCTCAAGGAGATAAGTAAGAAAGGCATGAGTCCCAATGCCTCCACTTTCAACTGTAGGATTGTGGCGCTCTGCAGGAAGGGCAAACACTTCGAAGCCGAAGAGCTGCTGGATGTTATGGCCTCCAAAGGAGTCTATCCAAATCGAAACAGCTTCAACGCTGTAATTGAGGGATTCTCCAAAGAAGGGAAGCTGGATTCAGCTATGAAGGTTTTCCATAAGATGGATGGTATCAAGAGGCCCTATGGCACGGGCATCTCGCCTGACGTTGAGACATACACTTTGCTGATAAAGAGTTTGGTGGAGAACGGAGAACTCACCAGGGCACTGGAAGTGTTCAAACAATGCGCCGACAAGAAGTGGGCACCGCCATTCGCCGACGTCAAGGGATTGGTTGAAGGACTCGCAAAGAGTTCACAGGTGGAAGAAGCAAAGGATGTGGTCGCGAGGATGAGGAAGGCAATCAAGGGTGATGCCAAGGATGCTTGGAGCAAGATTGAGGGTGCATTTTCCTTCTGAGTTGCTGGTGCATGTCATCCAAACTTAGCAAGCAGTTGGAGGCTCAAATAGGTCATTGAAACTTTTTATCTAAAAATAATGTACTAGTGATGGGTAGGTTTAGTTATCCACTGTGTCTTGGATTCATTCCCCTCATGGAGCTAAAAAAATTAGTTCCATTTTTTTTTTGTATGATATCTCAGTGACTGTTCTCTTTCAACTTAAAACTTTTTAGCTTGCAGCTTTGACTAGAGCATGAGGATGAGCTTTGATGAGCCAAGATTGACATTGGTAACATGTCAAAGCATAAAATATGGCTGTTTTCCAGGAATAAATTTTTGATTGCTTTGTTCTTGGATTGCTGTTTACTGAATTTTGTTTCTCGTTATTTATTATGTTTAAAATATACGTGAGATTAGAAATTCGCTTTATGCTCGAGGAAAGAGTAAAAAGATCTTTCTAAAACTGTATATTTTTCGTTTATATTCTTTCTTAAAATTATACACATCGGATAGAATTGACTTTGTGCAGCTGCAACAAAGTCGCCGGAGACAGAAGATTCTTCCACTCGGAGCATGCTTTCTACAAAACACTTTTTTTTTTGTTTGTTTTGTGAATGGTTGACTCCAAGTTTTATAGTTTTTTTTTTCCTTCTGAGAAACATTGAATTTTTAAACAGCTAACGAATAATTAATAAATAATTTTACATTTGTTAAAGCGAATAATCATTGATTGGATTCGTTCAAATAATAAATTAATTAAAATTTGTTTAAATGTTTAAATGTCCTTAGTAGACAATCTTAGTCCATATTTTCTTCTTATTTTTAGCATTATTCGTGTAAGAATTATAACTATGAAATTAGCTTAAAGATGAAAAGATATGCACACGAATATATTTTTATATATACAGTTATAATTTTTGTTTTTGTATACTTCTTGTAACACTCCGAATATTTTAATCCCAAATGCCATGGGCAATCATGTCATTTCGACACTGCTAGCTATGACATCATGAAAATAAAATAATTCCTATAATTGCAACGAAAACTAATATTCATTTAAAACAAGATAACATTATTCTTCGTTTAGCGGAAGACTTCAATTTAAAACATCAATGAAACTAATGTCATAGAACATAAATAAGTCATTATTCAATTTCATATCTAGAACACTCTAATGTCTTATGACTTTATCTATTCTTATGCTATGTGCAACTTTGTCATCATTAGTTGAATCAGTCATCCATCCAAGCATATCAGTTATTTGCACGGATCCAGGGTGCATGGTTGCTCAGTTAGAGTACGTAAAGGCCAATGCAGTAAAAATGCATCCTAAGCAGGATACTACATGACATATATGTGACAGTTTCATAAATAAAAGAAACATGCATGGCATGTCATATTCATCAATTATACATGTCATCAATTCATATCATAAGGTCGTCCATAAGAGTACTGTAACAGTCAGTCATATAACAATCAGTCAGTATCAGTAAACATACCAAGTGGTTAACACTTGTCATTACCTTGCTTTAGTAATATCCTTAGGGTTGCTTCATAACCCGTTGGATCCCACTTTCGTGGTCATCAGGTTTTTAGTTCAGTCAGTCAGTTCAGCCAGTCAATTCAGTAATCTTTGATCTTATCGATATTTGAATAATCAAGTCGTTGCCCTTCAATAGGCTAGCTACGCCTTGGAGCCAAGGCTCCGTCACCCGAGGGAGAATGAGAATATACATACCGTTACCGATAAGATATAGTTATTCTCCCAGGAAATGCTTACTCCAAAATGTTGGGCACAATAATTTTTCGAAAAAATTCTAACACAATTGAGCAAGGCTTAGTATTTCCTGTAATCAGTTTGAGGGACGACAAATAACAGTATTTTTCAATTGGGTTAATTATTTTCACAATCAACAAAATAGTTTACGTCGCTCAGTCTTCGGATTTTATCCTAGTTACGGCTGTACATGCATTTCGTGTAGCTAAGTTCATATACAATGATCAAACATCAATACATAATATAAATACCTTGAAAATAAGTTTAAAATATTGTAAGTATGTTCAATCTGCGAGGACAACACAACCAGGTCGTATTTTTGTCTTCCAACCCATATTAGGGTCATCCAGGTCGTATTAGACTCACACGTGAAAATACGATCGTGTCGTATTTCTAGCCTCCAGGTCATATTAACTCTTTGTAGGCCGTATTAGTTTCGCACCTAAAAATACGATCAGCCCGTATTTTTAACCTCCAGGTCGTATTGATGGTCTGTAGGTCATACTAGGCTCGGAGTAAAAAATACGATTTGCTCGTATTTTTGCCTTGTTGGCCGTATTAAAAGCCTCTGGCCCGTATTACACTCGCGTCATGCACGTTTTTCTATGAAATTTTGAGAAAATGCAATGTAAAGTATTCCAAAGGGTCTAGGTCTAATCTATACATCAATGGGTATCAAAAGCACATGGAAAACTATGCAAAAACATCAAATGATTAGACCTAGGGTCCATCCCCAAATCATGAACAATAAGATCATATAAAACCTAACAATTGAATCTCTTCGTAAAATCTATATATGTCATAGATCAGACTCTATAAAACCTATACATGTATGGATCTAATAATTTACATGAATGAAATCTCTCAATCGCAATCCAATAAAAGAACACATTGTCCTCTCGCTCACAATCCATTACAGAAGAAACATTGAGAGATGAGAGAGGGGTTGGATCCCCTTTACATATCTTGATCTCTCTAGTTGATTTTCCTCTTTTTCCTTCCTCTTCCTCTTCTTCCTCCTCCTCTTTGTTCCTCAGGATCTCCTCAAGCCCTAGCTGTCAAGAGTTCAGATGGAGAAAAGAGGTGAATAAAGGAATCTTAGGTCTTTATATAGGGAGGTTAGGTCTTTTGCCCAAAAGACACATTTGCCCCCTGATAAAAATCTGGGGTGTTACACTTCTTATGAAACAAAATGAACCAAAATAAAGTATTTTATCCTCTTCTATAAGGGGACATGAGGCCTCTTTCTAACATATTCGTATATATATTTCTAACATGTGTGCGCGCTATCTATTCGTGTGTATATATATATGCAATCAACAAATTAGTATCGTTAGATTATGATTATATGATTGAGATTCAATCTCTGTTGAATTTAATGTTAAGTTAATAAATTTAATCTCAACTATATCATCATCATCCAACGATTTAAATTCATTGGTTGTACAACTTTTGGTGCATAGTTTTTAAACCTTCTCACCTCCTATGTTATCATTTTTTTATCATTTGATCTTGCTTTCTTTTACTAAGCTTATCCACAAAATCTTATATAAAATTTTAACTAAATTTTAATTATGTATATGTATATCTATCTATGTATATATATATATAATCTTGGATGTTCTCATTTAATCTACATATACTATACTCATAATTATTTTTTTGAAATAGAAAAGGATATTTCTTTGGCAACATCTTTTATTGTCTTATTTATAGTAAAATTATATTGTTAAATATATCTTATAATTGTCTCGGTATTAACCATCTAATAATTGTTTTACTGATAAATAATTGTTTAGAGTACTAAATAACTATCAAGAATTCCATCCATACATTTTTTTATTACTAAATATGTAACAACACCAATTTTTAAATAGGGACATTTAAGTCATTTGGAGGAAAGCTTAAGAAACCCTAGGCTAAACATTATAAAAACTTCCAAACTCTCCCTCTCTTTTTTTTTCTTATTTTCTCCCATGTGACGACTACAAACTGAGGAGGAAAAAGGAGGAGACTGAGGAAGAAAAAGAGGACAAAGAGGAAGAGGACATGGACAAGGGAAAAGGGATTAATATTGAAGAACAAGATCAAAGGTATGAAAAGATGATCCAAATACCTTTCTCCCCTCTTAATAATGTTTTTGTTTGCATTGTGAGTTTCAAGAACACCTTACTGTTAGATAGTTATTTTGTTTGAGGGTTGCATAAATAAGGATTGCATGAATGAGGGTTTCATGATTTATGTTGCATAATCTATTAAATTCATGAATATTTTGTAGTAATTATTTGGATAAATTTTACTTATAAAAAAAATTACAAATAATATATGGATGAAAAGTCTTCAAAGTCTAGTTTTCATAGAAATTTGTTTAATATGATTTGAAGATGTCTAAAAATAGTTATGATTCAAACATTAGACTACTGTCATGCTGTCTCGGATAACACTGAGACGAAATCATAAAAAGTATCATAAATTAAAAATACTAAATTAGGGTTTGAAATTTATTCTCAAATTAGAGGTTGTATTATCTTTCTGCGAAAATTGGAATAATTTGAAAAAATAAGTATAAATTAAGATATTAATATTTTAGTATTTGCTGCCAGAATACTATGCAGAGAATAGATTCTGATAGTTGCATGAATTTCTGAGAAAAAGTCATAAATCTTGATGATGAAGAAAAATCGAATGATTTAATATATTCTATGATTCTTCTATGCTTAGATCTTTTGTAATGTTTCAGATTATTTTTACTGAAATTTTGATCTCAAAAATTGAGATTTCAGAATGCTGGCACGGCCGTGCCAACCCTAGGAATGGTCGATACCAAGCGCATGGGGAAGAGGCAATTGGAAGGCTTTCGATCACACCCGTGACAAGGTCAAGCACGACCGTAACCAACTTGGTCATGATCATAAGCGAGGCTAAAATTTGGCTAAGGCTGGGAATGACTAAGGCTGGCACGGTCATGACAAATATGAGCACAACCGTGACAACACTTGGCACGGCCGTTATAACACCAAGCACGACCGTGAAAGTGCTGGGCACGGTCATGATATTTCTAGGCATGGCTGTGACGCTGAAAAAGGATTTTTATGACGTTCTTAAAACCTATTTTCTTATGTATATATGTTATGTATTGATGTGTATTGATTGTATATGACACGTAGATATACGTAATGCATGCTCAGTCATAATTAGGCTAAAATATGAAGAATGATTGATGTTTTGCAAAGCATAATGCACGTAAAGTTAAAAAATGTACTCACTCATCAATATTGAGAAGCAAAGTCGTACATTTGTATATGTGCTTCAAGGTGACCTAAGCCCGCGAAGTAAAGTCCTGCATTTGTATATGTGCTTCTCAGGGAACAAAGTTACTCGTAAAAAAGTGTGCGTATTTCCTGTAATAAACTCCCTTACTATTATAGTGTGTGTATTCCTCGGAATAAAGTCCCTCACTATTATAGTGTGAGTATTTCTTGAAATAAAGTCTCTCACTATTATGATGTGCGTGTTCCCAAGGATGTGGTCTAGCTAGCCAATGTGATGATGTGATATGATTCTTTCAACTATGATAAGATGAAAGATGTTATAAGATAAAATAAGAATGAAAGTGAAGTTAGCTTCAATGTATTTTATAAGAAAGAAAGAATGTTAAGATGATGATGATGAAGTAAAGATGGAAAGTAAAGTCCTATACTTATGTATGTACTTCAAAGGGACATAAGCATGAGAAGTAACATCTTGCATCTGTGTATGTACTTTCCAAGGAATAATGCCCCTCATCATAAAGTGTTTATTCCTAAAGATGATTAGGAATAAAGTCCCTCACTATTATGATGTGTGTGTTCCTAAGTATGATATGATATGGAATAAAAGTTAAGATGATATTATGTGATAAAGATGAAGGATGAAGATGACACATAAAGGATCACACAATAAAAAAAGAAAAGAAGAATGAAAGAAGATCCAAAGAGTTGTAAAGCAAGCTTGAGGAGATGTAAAGTATGAAATAAGTAAAGCAGTAAGAATCAAAGAGTTATGAAGAAACTCCTAGAATGTACAAGAAAATGAAAATAAAATGAAATGATATGTTATGTCATGTATGTGATAAATGATATGAATGCATATTTCTATTGTATAGTACTCGCAGATAATGGATATGAAGTTAATCATGTATGACATAATGTTTATGTTTCATGAATAATTATATGAAGAATGAATGTAAGTGTTATGTAATGTCATGTAAGGATCATGATATAGTTCATGGCATGCATGTTTACATATTATATTATTATGATGATAAATGATGCGTCACATGTAGTATAGGATAGCATAACATGCATGACTTTTACATACTCTAATTGGAAAACTCTACACTCTGGATCCGTGCAGGTAACCAAGATTACCTGATGGATGACAACTCAAGCTCATGATGAAGTGTTGCACATGCTTAGGTTTAAATAAATCCTTTAATTCTATGTGAACATTGAGGTTAATGATGTACTGAAGGTTTAAGCACTTGATGTTATATGAAGTATTAGTATGATATGATTAATAGAAAATTTTTATCTATTATGATTTTCTCTAAATTGTCGAGTCTTCTTGTGTTAAATGATGTATGACGAATGAGCTAACGACGCAAAATTATCCTAAATGACTAAAACTTTTAGGGTGAATTTCATATTGTTACAAAATAATTGTCAATCACATTTAATTATTCACATATCAACATAACTGACAACATGGACACAGGCGGCGAAGCATGTTTAATCCTGTCGGCCCTATGTTTTCTCAATTATAATATTTGACCTTTACAATGGAATAGAGATAATCGACCATTTGAAGTCGAAGGTAGGTTCATCTTTTTACTATTCACTGATTCTGAAAGAAAAACACTCTCTTCTTCTGTCTCCTTTGCAAGCACCATCCATGGGTCCATCGCCAATGTTCGCCGGTTAATCCTAGCAGGTATTCACCATTCTTTTTTCTTTGCGAGTTCGGCCGCTTCTTTCTTCTTTTCCTTTGTAAAGTTTCTTCGAACAGTTGCCCTAAACCGAGAAATGTTTATGATTTTAGTTGCCCTAAATTGGGAAATGTTTACGATTTCAGTTGCCCTAAACCACAATAGACCTTCTCCTTCGCTCGTAAGGACTTCTTATGGCAAAAGGTACTTCACTTTGCCTCTCTGTTTGTCACGTATGGTGAAATTTCTTCTAACTCTGTGATCCTCTTGCATCTTACCGTGACATTTGTGTTAGGGTGGAACATGCCTTCGATAAGACCGTGATTTTCTATGGTGAGGTCCTTCATCATGCGAAGGTATTCCGAAACCCCTTGTCCTTTTGTGAAAGTTATCCCAATCTTACGTTGTTTCATGTAGGGTTTATGGCATCTTCTAATGGAATTGTTAAAGATGCATAGGCACATATATATGTTTACATTTACATTTAACTCTTGCTTTACTACTAGGCAAACTAGGAGTACCTCAAAATTAAAGACAAGTCATTCCTTGTTTACGATGACATGCTTTTTATCTTTGCCAAGAACACCGCTACTGGCAGTCAAGTAATTTCCTATGACCATGTTTGAGTTACCTTCTACGGATGTTGATATAGATGTTGACGACGAGGCCAACCAGGTAGAAATGACATTGGAAGACTGAAATTTCACAAACACTAGTACTACCTAAGATTCTACTCTTGGCTATGCCTCTGATTTTGTGTTCTATAGTCCTTCGTTAGTTGCTGCATCCAAAGACCACTTTGTGTGTCCCCTTCCCCTTCCACCGGGAAGAGAGGTGGATCCAAAGCTTCTAGTGTTAAGCCATGAAAGGGTAAGAGAAATAACCCTGAAGCATTACAACTGATGACCAAGATTACACAGTAGGGGCAAAAATGACTTGTATTACTTGATGAGATTATCTAATGTGAGAAGGAAGCTAACACATTCTTTAGGTCTGAGTGTTGGGCTAGATTGTGATCAAAGGTTACCAATTGTACTTTAAAATTAAAGCTGGCTATGGTTGAATCGTTTAAAGATGAGAGCAACTACTGGGCTTTCATGATATGTGAAGAGGACATGATGGAACCATGGTTGTTGGAACAATTAGTGGAATACTGAAGAAAGCGTATAGATAATAGTGGGCAGTCTTCTTCCTACTTTGGATGCACGACTTCTAATTTCGCCCTTGCCTCCTCACATCCCAGCCTAGTGGCATGTTCAAGGCAGCATCATCATCGACTCCATGTACTGCATTTGGTGTTTTGTTTAATCATTCTACCAATTTCAGCACTACTTTAATGCCTTCGTCTACCTTTCCATCTACTGCTGTGGCTGCCAGCTTGGCTGTGCAGAGTTCTTTTGCATTAGGAGTACTTGGTTCTCACTTTGGCGCAAGGTCTAATGTTAGCACAAGGTCTGGTATGTCTACTAGCAAGCCATTCTCAATTTAGTCATCATCGTCGGAGGCTCAAAGAGGCTCAACATTCGCAGGAGCTTCATCCTTTGAATATTGATTACATCGTGACACTTTTTGGTTTTAATTTTGGTACACTAAAGACCTCCTTGAGCACTAATATGTAGCCTACAAGCCAGTACGTAGAAAGCATGTTCATTATGACATCGTTCACCCCTTTTGTGTTAGTGTCGTCTCATCATGTTGTGACAACATGGCTAACCAGCATGCATATATACTACATTATGTTCTGCTTACTTATGTGAACTGATGAATTCTGTGATAACTTGTTTGGAAGTTATATATATGTTATGTTTTGTATGTCTGTTATGGAAATTCCCTAATGTTATGTTCATCTTGTTCTTATCCACTAGTCAATGGTGTGAAAATGTGGACTACCCTTATGTATTTATTATGGATTCAGTTCATACTTTTCTTATTCAAATGTGTTTTTTATGCATAGATGAGTAGATGAGTACTTATACAAGTGCTCCTTAAAGAGGAGAGAATCCATGAGGATGTGATCAAAGTAATAATGAATGGTGATTTAATTTTACTAGGGGTCGGGAAAGGCATTCCGAGGGTCCCATGCTGAACTCGTCCTTTCACTTGGTGTCAACTCATCTTAGGCATACTAAAAGGTCACGCTCAAAGGTGTTATGACCTATTTAGGATGTCACCAAAGATGTTTATAAAGTTAGAGGAATTACTCGCTTCTAGGGTGACGATACATAGTACACAACATGTGAGTACATGAGAGTTGTTAGTGTATTCCTGGAATTGTCTAGGTCACAATGTTTCCAATAGAGCCCTAGTAGAAAATTTGCAGCATTCTAGTGAGACAATTTCTCGTCATTTTAATAACATGCTTGGTTTGTTCCCTTACGCAAGAACTTATTGTCTTACATTTTGGACAAGAAGATGTCCACCCCCGAATTCGAACCAATGAAAAATTGTACCTCTACTTCGCGGTAAGTACAATAATTGTAGTTAATCAAATTTACAGGTTCCTATTACTATCGCATTTCGATGTGTGGATTTGTATCAGAATGTGCTTGGAGCTGTCAATGGAACCCATGTTCCCGCTTTGGTGCGCAAGGTTGATCAACCTCGCTATAAGAATTGCAAGGGAGGAATTTCACAAAATGTCATGGTCGTGACATCGTTTGACCAATCATTCCTATTTGATGTACTGGATGGGAGGGTTCTGCTGCTGACATGAGGGTCTTACATTGGTGTGTTGAGAACGCTAATTTTGTAGTCTCAAAAGATATGGACCCTCACGTCATAATTACATTTTATAGCTCTTCAGGTAGTATCTGAACGAACAAATACAAAATACATATCTCGTTGATTTTATATTCTTCTGTGTTCAACCACAAGTAAATTTTATCTCGTTAATTTCGACTATACTAATACCGATAAATTTCTTACCCCCTACCATGGTGTTAAGTACCACCTGTCCAAGTTCAACGATCGATAGATGCGATATGAAAATCCAAAAGAGCATTAGAATAATAGGCATGCACAACTTCAAAATTGTGTCGAGAAGTCCTTTGGCATTCTAAAGTCGCGGTTCAGTATTCTCAATGCATTTCTTCCATGGTTGTGTTTGGATGGGAATTTTAAAGTTCTCGTTAGTTTCCGAGAACTGATCGATTTTATATAAAAGTTTTGGTTTAGTATTTGGATGAAAAATGTAATGATGGGAAATTAAAAAGTTGATTTAATAGATAAATTTTTAGTGGGTGTTTGGATAAAGAGTAAGAACTAAGAATATAATTTATTATTTTATAAGATATAAAATTATAGTAAATAAAAAATTTATATGTATTCATTTATTTAAAATAATAATTAGTAGCATATAAAAATATTACATGTAATTATAAATTTAATATTTTTATTAAAAAATAAGTTGTATCATAATATATTAATATTAATTTTGATAAATATTTTATATGTTCTTAATATTATAATGTACGTAAATATTAAGATCTAAATATAATATCATTTTTTCCAAAAATAATTGAACATTTTAATTAATAAAGCTCTATTATAATAAATATAATATTATACATAAGATTTTACATTAATTTTATTTAAATAATATTTAAAATAAATACAATTATAATGTTTGCCTCAATTTAATTAATTAATATGATTTTTTTTATAATTTTATTATACTATAATACTAAGTGAAATATCATAACTAATTAATAAAAATATTTTTAATTATTAGAATTGAATAAATTTATCTCTAATAGTTTTCTAATAATATATTAATAAATAGGTATATACATTATTAAACTAAATAATATTATATATATGTAAAAAGTAAAAGGTAAAACAAAAAATAAATCGTCACCTGGTTCTCGCTATAAGTTCTTGCAAAATGCAAGAACTTGAAAACCAAAGTTCTGCTCACGTAATGTTTGACCAAAACTTTAGATCTGGTTCTACAGTTTTTTTGGTTTGTGTTTACCAGGATTCGCTGGAATTTTGGCAAGTTCCAGCATCCAAACACAGCCCATAGGAACCCAAGAATGAATAGTGTTGGCGTGTTGTGTGTTGCACAACTTCATAAAGCGCTACCAAGGATCTGATGTTTACTTCAATCAGCCAAGGCTCTAACCCGACGAGAACCTGAACGTCAACGGGACAAATACAAGTAGATGTTGAAGGAGTGATCTCCTTCATAGTTGCTGTGCAACTTTGGAATGCTCATCAGGGCAAGCGAGGTAAGGTCTTATTCATAATTTCTATTATTCTTTGCACGTAGAATGATGTTTTCTCACTAACTTGACACCGTGTATCGTAGGAAACACAAATACTGAAGAAGGTTGCAATATGATGAACGAGTAGTGGAAGTTGAAATGATGAGGATATTATGTTCAATAGATTGCTTTTGTTAACAATTGGGTTCACTGGAATGACTTCGGATTGTGCATCTGTTGTCTTGATGATGAAGTTTGAATTGTGTATCTGAAGAGGTAAATGCATATGATTTGTTATAATACCTTTGTGCTAGACATTTCTTAGAATGGATTGCTCATCTTCTTTCAGGTTATGTCATTCTGTAACTTGTGTAATGTTGCGAGAAGAGGGAGAGAGATCGCACAATCATAGTCACGAGATTTATGAGGTTTACCCTAAATTGGGCTATGTTCTCGGGCGGCGATGACTCTCTTTGTAATGGAATAATAATAATTATAAGGATGCAAAATAACCTAGCTATCATGGAGCTTATATAGGGAACTCCAATACAAAATAGGAAACAAAAATTCTAAAATCGTCTAGATTTTGGGAGCTTCGCCCCCAAGCTCTCATATGGGATGGGCAGCTTCGCCGTCCCCACTACTGAAGCGTCTAACTATATAGGGGCCCATATAGGCTTATAATTGGGTTTAGATTTAAAGCAGTATCAACAAATCTCCACCTTGACTTGAATTATCTGCAGAGCGCAAAATATCTTTAATGCCATTCCACACCGTTGTCAGCCCCACCTTGGGACTATTATCAAGTATTGATGTTAAGCAAGTTCAAATAGTGCTGAAACTTGTTATGAGGAACAAATTTGGTAAACATATCAACTGGATTATCTTCAGTGCCAATCCTCTTCACCTTGATCCTCTTCTCAGTGTAGATGAAGTGATATCTGACATCAATGTGTTTAGTTCTTTCATGATGCATTTGGTCCTTGGCTAAACATATTGCACTTAACTGTACTATAGCTTGCTCCTAATGTAATCCAAGATCTCCAACTAGACCTTTTAACCAGATGTCTTCCTTAGCAGCTTCTGTTAGTGATAGGTACTTAGCCTCTATGGTAGATAATGTAACTGATGGCTGAAGTGTGGCCTTCCAACTAATAATCAAATTGTCCAAAGTAAAGACAGACTGTCATAGATCGTCTTCCATCAACATCTCCAACATAGTCTGAATCTTAGTACCCTGCAATCAAACACTTTTTATCACTTCTGTAGATGAGGTCAATATCAGTTGTTCCTTTCAAATATCAATAGATTCGCTTCACTGTTTGCGAATGCTCTTTTCTTATATTGCTCATGAACCTACTACATGAGTAATGTCAGATCTTGTGCAAACCATGGCATACATCAAACTTCTAACTGCACTAACATAAGGAACCCGACACATGTACTCAATCTCTGCTTCTAATTTTGGTGTGAAGGCAACAAAGAGATGAATATTTGTAGTTGATGGAGTATTCAAGGCTTTGCTCCAGACATTTCCAACTTTGATAAAATCTTCTGAATATAACTTTTCTGAGATAAAAAGATTTTACCCTTTACACGATCTCTTAATATTTTCATCCATAAGATCTTCTATGCTACACCAAGATCCTTCATGCCAAATTATGTACTGAGGAGCTTCTTCAAATTATGAATATCTATAATATCTCTAGCAGTAATGAACATATCATCAACATACAAGAGTAGATAGATGGTGGAACCGTCCTTCACCTTCTTGTGATATACACATCAATCATAGGGACTTCAGTTGAATCCCTTAGAGACCATGAAGCTATCAAACCTCTTGTACCATTGTCTAGAAGACCATACAAAGATTTTTTCAGTCTACAAACTTGATCCTCCTTTTCTGGAATGGAGAACCTCTCATATCTTCTTCAAGATCCCCATGGAGGAAAGCCATCTTCACATCTAGTCGCTCAAGCTCTAAATTCTGATGTGTCATAAGAGCAAGCAACACACTGATAAAAGTATGTCTAACAACTGGTAAGAATATCTCATTGTAATTCACACCTTCTTTATGACTATAACCTTTAGCAACTAGCTGTGCTTTGTATCTTGTGCTTTCAACTCCTGGAATTCTAACATTCTTTTTGAAGACCCACTTACAGCCACCAGCTCCCATGTCTGATTCTTGTGAAGAAATTCCATCTATTCACCCATAGCAGTGATCCACTTTTCAGATTCGGTACATGTGGTGACATCCCTGTAAGAAGACGACGCTATCATACAAAGTATAAGCAACCATATCCTTAAAACCATACCATTTGTGAGGACCTACTTTTTCATGAGGATGTCTAACAACAATTGGATCCTCTTCTGATTTCTCAATAGGATCTTCATGTTCTGGTTCTACTTCTTGATGTGATCCTTCAACATTATTCTCAGTTGGAGTCACTTCAATCTCCACCTATTTGTTGACATTCTCTTCATCCTCCACCTTTAATTGAAACATTGATTCTTCATCAAAGGTCATGCTTTGTCGTGGATGACTTTGTGTTTTGAAGGAGACCAAATTTTGTATCCCTTCACTCCTGCATCATTAGCCCACGAATACCCCTTCTTTGGCTCTTGGCTCCAACTTCCCTTCACTGATATGATAGTATGCTGGACAACCAAAATTTTTTAGATGAGTATAATAAGCAGAATTCTCTGATCATACCTCAGTAGGAGTCTTGAGATCAATCGCAGTCACCGGACTTCGATTCACTAAGTAGCAAACCGTGTCAACAGCTTCAGTCCAGAACGTTCTATTCAAGCTAGCATTAGTGAGCATGCACCTTGCTCTCTTCAGAACTGTCATGCTTATTCGTTCTGCAACTCCATTTTGATGTGGAGTATCCTTGATGTTGTGATGTCTGACGATACCTTCATCTTTGCAGAATTGGTCGAATTCAGCAGAATAGAACTCCAAACCATTATTAGTGTGAAAATGCTTCACTTTCTTCAAAGTTTGATTTTTTAGCAAACCTTCCACTACTTGAAGGCCTTGAAGGACTTACTTCTGTGCTTCATTAAGAATACCCAAGTCATCATCCTGTAGTCATTAATCACAGATAGAAAGTACCTAGTACCTCCTAATGATGAAACCTGAGAGGGACCCCAACAATCAAAATGGATGTGCTCAAGTGTCGCCTTTGTCTTGTGCACTGCATTTCCAAACTGAGATCTTTATAGTTTGCCAAATACATAGTGCTTGTAGAAGTTGATTTTAGATATCTTCTGCCCTTCCAGAAGACCTCGTTTGTTGAGAATGTTCATCCCGTTCTGACTCATATGTCCAAGTCGCATGTGCCACAACTTGGACTTTTCTGATTATGATGAAGTAGCCATAGCAACAGTACCAGAGACTTTCTTGTCTTGTAATAAATACAAGAACTTATGTATGACTCCCTTTAGAATTGTAGTATCGCCCTTCATGACCATGAAGATACCTCTAACAACATTGATTTGATAGCCCTTAGAGTACAAGACTCCAAGTGATATCACATTCTTCTTCAATTGCGGAATATGACGGACATCTGCCAGTGTCCTCACAAGGAGTCTTGATCTGTGAAGAACCGATTCTAACTATCTGAATGATGCATTATTGCCCATGATGATATTTCCATCATTTGTTTTTAGATAAGATGAGAACCATTATTTATTCAGAGTCATATGATAGGAGCATCCCGAATAAAAAAACCTAGCCATCCGCTAAGCATCCTTGATCAGTAACAACCAGAACCAAATTATCTTTAAAATTTTCAATTTCATGTACCACTGCAGCAACGGGGGCTTCTTCTTCTTCGGACAATATTTCTTTCATTGTCCTAGTTCTTTGTAGTAATTACAGATGTCATTGGCAGAATCTTCTTCTTCTTTGGCTTGGATTTCTCGAATTCGAGGATTGTACCTTTTTCATGATCGATACCAAACCCGCAATCTAATTCTCCATGGAATTTTCAGATTCCCTATACTGAAGTTCACAAATATGCAGACTCGATATTACTTCTTCTAGAGTTATAGTTTCCTTCCCGATAATCAAGATTGAACAAAGTTCTCATACGATGAAGTGAACGAAGCTAACAGAAATAAGGCAGCATCCTCATTCATAAATTTTACATCAATATTTCTCAAATTCATCAACAAACAATTCAATTGATCAAGATATTCCTTTAGAAGGGTACCTTCTTGCAAGCGTAGGGTGAACAAACATTGTTTCAATAACATCTTGTTGGTGAGAGATTTCGTCATATACAGACTCTCGAGTCTCAATCACAGACTGACCGCCATTTCTTCATCTGTGATCTCGATTATCACATCATCTGCCATGCATAATAGAATCATCAAATACGCCTTCTCTTCCTGTGCTGCCAAAGTAACGAGGTCGATCTCTTTTTCTTTTTCCTTCGAGTCCTCCTCCTTTGGTTTGTTGTTCGACACATTCACGAGTGGCGCCCAGACTCCTTGTTGTTTCAAAAGCGTCAACATCTTCATCTGCCACAACCTGAACACCCGTGATTTACAAGTGCAATTTGAGTCTCCGTGGAAGTTCCAAATGCCCTATGCTGAAGTTCATGAATATGCAGACTCGATCTTACTTCTTTCAGAGTTATAGTTTCCTTCCCGATAATCAAGAGTGAACAAAGTTCTCATATGATGGAGAGAGTGAAGCTAACAGAAATAGGGCAACATCTTCATCCTCAAATTTTACATCAATATTTCTCAGTTCCATCAACAAACAATTCAATTGATCAAGATATTCCTTTAGAGGGGTACCTTCTTGCAAGTGTAGGGTGAACAAATATTGTTTCAATAACAACTTGTTGGTGAGAGATTTCGTCATATACAGACTCTCGAGTCTCAATCACTACCGACCGTCATTTCTTCATCTACGATCTCGATTATCACCTCATCTGCTAGGCACAACAGAATCATCAAATGCGCCTTCTTTTCCTGTGCTGCCAAAGTAGCAAGGTCGATCTCTTTTTTTTTCCCTTCGAGTCTTCCTCCTTTGGTTTGTTCTTCGGCACATTCACGAGCGGCACCCAGACTCCTCGTTGTTTCAGAAGCATCCACATCTTGATCTGCCACAACTTGAACACACGAGATTTATAAGATTCACCCTAAATCGAGCTACGTCCTCGGACGGTGCGACTTTTGTTATGGAATAATGATGATTACAATGATGCAAAATATCTCAGCCGTCATGGAGTTTATATAAGGAACTCCAATACAAAATAAGAAACAGAAATCATAACATCATCTAGGTTTTGGGGGCTCTGCTCGGAGCCTCCCGTAGGGGGAGATCCCTTGTCTAGACCCCCATATGGGACGGGCTGCTTTGCCGCCCCCACTACTAAAGCGCTTGACTATATAGGGGCCATATATAGTTACAATTGGGTTATCAACATGTAACTTGAGATAGTTGCTGGATTTTCTACTTTAAGATGTATTCTGAATTTAGTTGATCTTCATATTGCGTTTGTGAGGCTCTATTTGTTTCATGATGTGTAGGCGCTATGTTATGGCAATGACAATTCATTATTTGTGATATATGTGATTGCGATATTTCATATGGTTTTAAGTAATATTTGTAACTATTTACAATAGAATATTATATATGATGCTTATGATAGAATATTTCATCCCTTACGATAAGATATTGCTGCTTTATGATTAAGATAAAATGATATTGTAGTCATGCTCTTGCTTACGTAAGATATTTCATCATACTCATGCTATCATAACATCCCAAGTAAGCGGTCCCAACTATCACAACATCTAGGGCCGACTCAAGAGGCCACCAGGCCTAAAGCAAAATTGAAAAAAAAATTGACATAAATAAAAAATGATTATATTTGTTTTTCATTTTTATATAAAAAATAATTGTATATTAAAAAAATTTATGAAGATACTGAATAAGATGTATGTTTTTAAGTGTAGTTCCTCAATTCATATGAATAAAAATGTTGTTAACCATGAACAAGAATAATAACAATATTATTGAAAAGAATTAAACTACTATTGATTTTTGAGAAAAAAATCAAATGTGCAAAAAATGGTATAGACTACATTTGAAATGCGAGAAGATATATATTTATAATTTAGATAGTGAAGATAAATCACATTAAAAATGAAGATAAAATATATATTTAGTGATTTTAAATTAATAAAGATATTAAAATATAAGGACTTGATAATAGATTTAATGCTGTTAACATTAATTCTTAATTCCTAATTATGGGGCCTTCCATTGGGTGAGGCCTCAAGCAAGTGCTTGAGTGGCCTCACCCTTGAGCCGATCTTGACAACATCCAAAGATAAAATTTCATCATGTGGCCTAGTACCAAGCGGCGCCTAAGATACTATACAAAACATATTTTTTTTCCATTTTTTTCCCTGCGAAAAACTAGGATTTGATGCAATAAGGGGGATTGCGACATAAAAGGGAGGGACCGATTTGACGAATGCGAACCTGGAAATTTTGGCAGCTCCAAATTCTATTTACTGGGGTTGCCGTTGGTCCATGAAATTTTCAGCGTACACGCTTCTGACAGTCACAACATAGGGCATAAGAAATTTGGGCATCCATCACATGGAGCACAGTTACATGAGGTGCAACAAGAAGAATAGGGATGATATCTACATTAAGGCGACATGAAGTAGAGAGATTTCACAAAAAGGAACTAACATTTGACACAAAGAGCACCATGGGGGCAGCGCCAAAAGAAGACGTTCGTAAAATGCGAAGGAGAGCGACAAGTTACCAGGGCCGAACAAGACGTTCATAAAATGCGCAGGAGAGCGACAAGTTATAGAGGCCGAAGAAGACGTTCATAAAATGTGAAGGAGAGTGACAAGTTATTAGGGCTGATGAAGGCATTCGTAAAATCTGTAGGAGATCGACAAGTAACCGGGGAAAAAGAAGATGTTTGTAAAATACGAAGGAGAGCGGCAAGTTACTCGGGCAGAAGACGTTCGTGCGCCGTGGGTTGATGGTTGCGACCTGGATGACAGATGTAGCAACAACAAAAATCGCAAATGAGCAATGTCGAATGCTAGGGCAGATAACTTCGAAAAAGGGGAAAGATGAAGATGTCCTTTTGTTTAGCCGAGGGTATTTGGGTCAACTTTTCATTTGTGTCATCACTCTCTCCAAACGCTAGTAAGAATACGGTGAGGAATAGGCACTGATTTCAACCAAACAAGACGCAGATTAGGGTTCCAAAAAATAAAAAAAAATGCTAGTAAGAATACGGTGAGGAATAGGCATTGATTTCAACCAAACAAGGCACAGATTAGGGTTCCACAAAATTGAAGATAACCCTTCTTCAGGGGAGTAACACATGCTTATTCCCCTCTTCTATATCCAGCAACCAAATGAGGCCCTAATGTTTTGATAGGGACTCCTTGGTCGGCCGATTCCTCTATATATTTGGCCTGTGCTATGTCCGAGTACGACCCCACAATCGCACTCGTTCATGATGAAGCATCACAACACTCCTTCATTGGTTGCTCTCCATGGGAATAATGCATATAATATTTTATAATAATTATTTTATAAATATTTTATAATAATAATTTAATAATTATAATAATTATTGAAAGTAGAGATGTGGCATTCATAAAAAATGACTTCCCTAAGTAGGATGGGATAGACAAGGGACTTATTTTAAATAAAAAAGAAGATTCCAAGTTGGTGACACAATAGATCAACCTATTGATGAGTTTGTTTTCTCCATCCCACATCTTGATTCGAGTGGGAGAGATTCGCAACTGTCAATTGATGAATCTAAAAGTTTTCTTCGACGGACTATTAGAAAACATGTTCCGTGCTGAACATTCGAAATCGAAGGACTGCATGAACATGGGCCACATGAATCCTACACAATAAGTCTAGAAGATGAAGTTGAGCCCAAATATATTAAAGAGGCTCTCTTGTCCCTTGCTAAGGAAGAATGGATTAAGGCAATAGAGGAAGAGTTAGGGTCCATGCAGAAGAAATAAGTTTGAGATTTGGTTGATCTTCTGCCAGGCGTAAGGCAATTGGCAGTAAGTGGGTTCTCCAAATTAAACATAGTATAAATGGATCAATTGAAAGATATAAAGCCTATCTAGTGGTGAAAGGTTTCACCCAAGCAACAGTGTTGACTATGAAGAAATATTTGCACATGTTGTAAGTTTTGCATCAATTCGCCTTATATTAGTTATAATCGCACATATGGACTTAAAATTACATCAAATGAATGTAAAGACTACATTTCTCAATTGAGAACTAGATGAGAAAATTTACATGGAGCAACTTTAAGGTTTTGTTGTAAAAGAAGAAGAATACAAAGTTTGCAGACTGTGCCAGTCAATAATCTAGGTAATGGTATCTTAAATTTCATCAATCAATCATTTTGTATTGTTTTAACATGATTAATAAAGATCACTGTGTATGTTCATAAGTTCGAGGATAATTTTTCTATCCTAACACTATATGTAGACGACATTCTATAGTTGAAAATAATAAAGATTTTATCATTACCATTAAACAATAGTTGTCCTTCATGTTTGAAACGAAGGACATTGGTGAATCAACCTACATACCGAGTGTGAAAATTCAATGAGACCATTCCAAAAGACTCATTGCTTTGTCATATGAATCATACATAAAAAAGTTTTAGAACACCTTCGTATGGATGATTGCAAACATGTTGACACTCTTATGAAATGTGAGGTTTTACGTCTGGACATGTGCCCTAAAATTCAAGAGAAACAAAAGAAAATGTTTAATGTTCCTTATGCAAGTGTGGTTGATAACCTGATTTATGCTATGATGTGTACTAGGTCAGACATATATTTTTTCATAGGTTTAGTTAGTCAATATTAGGATAATATAGGACATCAATACTAGAAGGCGGTGAAGAGAATCATGAGATACCTCAAGGGTATCAAATCTTGCATTATACTATCACGGAGGAAGTCAATGACTTATTGGATTCACCGATGCCGATTGGGCCAGTGACGTTGATGAATGAAAATTCACTTTCGGATATACTTTCTTGCTTAGAAATGGTGTTGTTATTTGGAGTAGTAAGAAACAAGATTGTGCGACATAGTCAAGTAGAATTCATAACTTATTTCCTTCTAAAAAAATCATAACTTATTTAGTGGCAGTACAAGAGCCTCTATGGCTGAAACGATTCGTTCAAAACTGTAGGATTTCTGAGAATGCAATGAAGAAGATGATCCTCACTATGACAACCAAGTAGCTATTATTTATGTGAAGGATGAAAAATACTATTTCAAAGGAAAGCATATCGACACAAAGTACAAGTTTGTACGAGGCAAAGAAGTCAAAGAGAAGATCTCAATTGAGTACATATCTATGCCTAAAATAGTTACTGATCCGTTCACTAAAACATTGCTTAGAGAAGGATTCTTAAGACATGTAAATGCCTTAGAGTTGCATAGATTATAAATGTAAAGAATGTACTCAAGTTTTTCATTGAATAAAAGATTATATTTTTCGATAAATTCATTGTTATAAAGTCTTGTTATGCATGTGAAAAGTATGTCGATCAGGCTTGTGTTTGTTCTCTCACATGAACAAATGTTTCTAACGCTTATGAAAATAATGAGCGATAATGAAATATGTGAATCATAATGTGATTCTAACAATATGTTGAAACATGAGTTTTAGTAACTAAATGTTGTCTAATTAAGAGAGAGAGAAGTCAAAAGTGAGATTCAAACTTGGCACTATATAAGGTAGTGACCGAACTTAAGTCTATGCGGTGTATAATTTTAATTGAGCTAAGCATACACTCCTTCAATGGGAGTCTCCACCGCAATACCTGTGTTTAATACCAAGTATGCTAAGACAACTTAGAGACATGATAAATTGATTATCATGGTGTGAGATTCATCTGTACGTGTCCTTAGAATCTTGATTATGTCTTAATGAAAGAAATTAATACTTGTTATTTTAGCGAGGTACTCAAAGGCGAAAAGTAAAGTAGCCTATCGAGCACGTCTAGAAAAGCAATTACTTCACTAGTAAAAGACATGAGTGCAAGGGAAAGAACTGTTTGAGCCGCATTAAACTTTCATATACAATTGGCCAACTATTTTTCTTATGTTGAAAAATATAGTGTATATGAGAGTTAGTTATCACAAAACAAAACATATGTTATCTTGGTTATGCTGAAAAGCAGATCGAGAGCATAATGAGTTACATTATTTGAGCATTCTCTAATGGGCATGACACTCTAGAAATAGTTGACTGGTTGTGAAGCTTAGTAGGTATTTTTTTAGCTCCTATAAAAAGGTGTGCTTGTACTTGTAGGTCACACGACTTATTTACCATTTTCTGGATGAACGAAAGAGTAGTGCCCAATGCAAGCAAGTGGAAGATTGAAGAACCCTTTTGAGCACTCGTGGGCCACGCACGTGGCCCATTTGGGGCAACGGTCAGAGAGGGCTACTGCCACCTCGTGCAATAAGCATGCATCAAGCGGAGTCAACATGCGTTTGACACACACAATGATAGCACGCATGCGCTGGGCGACAATAAACTACCCCATCGTCCAAGTCTCATCCGTCTTGTCCTTTTCCTATAAAAGGGGATCAATATCGAGGATTCAAGGAGTGCTTTCATGTAGGTTCATCTAAAGGTACTTGTGTTGCAGTCAAGTGTTCCGTTTCTCTGAGGTTCAATCCTTGATCCTGAAATACAAATGCATTCGTCAAGTGTTCGTGAAAAAGTCTCGACGATCCACTTCCACAATAAGAGATATTTAACAACCTCTATGATTTATATATATTATAAATCCGACACTTCCCTCTGAACTCCACTTCTTGTTTGAACTCCTCCTTGTGTGATCATGTACCCTTTGCGATGACAATCGATCACAAACTCTCGAATGACCAACAAAAGGGCGCATGACTTCTAGTCTGAGCACTACAAAAATTGCAGAATTAATTTCTTAGTAAAAGTAATCAGGCTAGAAAGAAAGGCAACCTGAGGAAGGAAAAGAAGGAATTAGGTAAACAAATTGAGGAAGCTCGTGGAGAGAATGAGAGTGATGATCAAGAATGAGAGAGAGCAATTTCCTTAGGCTTTTGGAACGAAAGAGCATGACAACCATTTTTAGGAATGAGGAGGGTGATGACATAGATGACAGGAGAGGAAGATGTTCTTCCTTTAGGGTGTGTTTGAATTTCTAATGATGGAGGGTGAATTAGGATAGTTTGGTGAAGTTGAGTGGGGTGAGGGTTTATAAAAATCATATTTGGATATAAATTAGGTTGGTGAACTAGTTTAATCCACTCTTTATTTGCATACAAAAGATAGTGTATGGATTAGGAAAGGTTAAGTTTGATAAATGTCATTATTATCCTTAAGAAAAAATATCTTTTTATTTCACTGAGAAAAAGGTAGTTGTGGGAATAGTTATTTGCAACCTCCCCAAAATTATTAATTTGATAAGTTTAATTTTAAGTCAAATGATGGACTTATGAAGTCCAACTATTCTTAGTTAAATTAATAAAAGTTGTGTGTAAAAATTTTAAACCCACCCATCTTAATTAAACCTACCTCATCCCTTCTAAACTCTTTGTTCAAGCATACTCTTAGGGCTTGAGTAGAACGGGAGTTTGCGAGTGCGAGGTTGGCGACGAGATTGTTATACAAGGTTACACGAAAGAAGTGTCATGCAATATAATTTTAAAAATAATACAAAAATAAATTACTTATTATGCATTAAATAATTGTTTAATACGTATTATATTAAAAGTTGAATTATTTCCTAGCTTATATTCATTTTATACTTATCAAACTTATTCGGTCGTGGTAGGTGGCCAAAATGGTGAGAGTGGAACAGAGAAGAAGTTTCACACCGAGACGACCTGAAGGTGAGGCAGCGGCGAGGAGCAACAGGAATGAAGTCCTCAGGAAGCATGCTCCCCTATCCCCTCTTCTTCTCCTCCGCTCCTCCCCTCCTTGCCATCTGCCACCAGACATCGCGTATCTCTACCTAGCCACCCCCCAGATACACCTGGCGCCTTCTCTTTCGTCCCTGGAGACTCTAACGCCTCCTCTTCTCATCCCCTCTCTTCCTGTCTTCTCTTCCGACCCAAACAAATATAGCCTCCAATGCAATTGCAGATCTACCCCATGTTGGGTCCCCTGGCATTCTCCCCCTTCCTTGTCATGGCTCCAGTATGGATCACTTTGCCTGGCCTTCCATGGGAAATGTGTGGACGTGAAACTGTATCCAAGATTGATGTGACCTTCGATAAGGTCCTGCGCATCGAGGTCGGTAAGGCAAAACATGACTATGCTACATCTCGGATCTATATTGAAATTGATCTTTCCAAACCACTAAAATAAGGAGTCTGGATCAATCTTCCCACCATGGTAAGATCTTTCCTACAAGTTCGTTATGAAAGATTACCAATGTTTTGCTTTAAATGTGGCATAATCGGGCCTTGGCTAGAAATGTGCCCCTCGGCCATGTCGGGGCATAGCGGAGTTCTGCTATTTGGGCCTTGGATGAGATCTAATGGTGGTGCGGTATCTAGAATCACTGGACCCCCGACGAAGCTGCAACCACGGCAACACAATGAGCCGAACACAGGCCCTGCCTTACGCCAGCATCTGGAAGATTCTCATGCTTGTGCGCCTCCACATGATCCACTACCAACGGAGCTGGCCATCACTCCCAACCCTAACGCCATCACTAAATGACCTTTGATGGATAAAACGGAGGATGTCAATCCAACGGCTTCTTCTAGATAGACGCTTTTCTTGTCACGGGACTCCAGGTTGTCAGATGAAATAGCTGTTACTTCTAACCTTCACGTTGTTGCTGTTACGTACTGCGTAGGTGGAAGGAATTGAACCACTGGATCTTCCTCTCGCTCTATCACACACTGATGCAACTGGTGCCCATTCTAATCTATCCCTTCCTCACCCACACACTCATGTGGCATGTGACACCCGCTCACCCCAAACTCATGCCAAAGGCTCTCGTCAGCTCCAGAACCTTCTTCCCCTAGATTTTTTTAAGCATCCGACGGCTCTCAAGCTTCTTCCCTCACCTACCCCCAACATCACATGACACGTACTCATCTCAAGGCCACTACTTCTGATCCATACGAAATCCCTAGTGAAAAATTCCTAATTATTCCCCTTCCTCTTCCTCTTTCTCCCACTTCCTCCCGACATACCACTCTATCTCTGGTCTCAGTTCCTCCCATCCCTAACCATCTCTCTTCTATGGATCGTCTCCCGGGACCATTGCGTCCTAAAAGCCCTCCCTCCTCACCTACTCCAAGTAGACATCAAGACAGCCATCTGGAACTTGTAGAGAGTATCTCGAATCGCCTACTTGACCCTCTGCCCATGACAGAGCTTCCTTCCTCGGCGAGGAGGATCTAGAAATAGATGCAGACACTCATCTACGACCGCGGCTCCGGACTAAGAAGAAGCATTATCGCTTGCGTGAGGCTACCAATCCTTCCTTTCCCCTTAAAAGAAAATAGAAGGCAGGTAAGATAACTAAACAAGTATCCGCAACGCCGGAGGTTCAGGTAAGTGATGCTTCTCATAGTTTAACTGACCACAACCTTGATCTTAACCAATGAAACTTTTGTCCTGGAACTGTCGTGGAGCTTACCGTATTAAAGTAAGAGATCACCTATTTTCGATTATTCAACAATCTCATCCTGACTTTTTTATTTTACTTGAGACGCACACAGATGACCCTCCTCTGTCATTCATCGATTAGGTCCTGTCTGGTGTGGCTGTTGGTCCCATGGCACCGACACTGCTGGCGGTATAATATTGGCATGGACAAAGACTGATGTGAAGGTTACTTCGGTATTTATAACTCCTCAATTCATCCATGCTGTCATATCCTTTGAAAATTTTGATTTCCTAATTACATGTGTTTATGCTAGTACTGTTGCTACAACTAGAAATTCCCTCTGGACAAAATTATCCAACTTTGATCCTGGATATATCCCTTGGTTAATGTTGGGTGATATGAATAATATCATTAGCCCTATGGATAAGCGTGGCGGCTCTCCATTTAGGCTCTCCCCCTCTGCCAGGAACCTGCAAAGACTCATTTTGCATCATGGCCTAATTGATCTACCCCCTCCTAGCCTAGGTTTTACTTGGTGCAATAATCGAACTGGCCATGCCAGAATATTATGCAAACTAGATAGAATTTTTGCTAACGCTGCTTAGCTATCCAACTTTCCAAATGCTAATGTCTCTTCCCTTCCAAGATGTATTTCTGAGCACTCTCCTTTGCTCCTAAATTCATCTCCCTATAGATAGAGATATAAAATTTTCAAATTTGAACATTTTTGGTTGGAATATAATGAGCCTAGGGAAATTATCAAGCGTGCTTGGGCTGCCAGATCTCCTAGCACCTCAATTCATGACTCTTTCAATCTCATTAAAAAGCACACACTCCATTGGAATCGTCACAGTCTTGGGCGGCTAGAGACTTGTGCACAAGAAACCCTCTCTGAAATCCAATTATTGGAATCCAAAGATGAAAATAACTCTCTCACTGATGCTGGAATTCAAAAATTAAACCCCCTTCACGCTGCTGTGCTGAGACAAATTAGTCTCAAATGGTGGAGTAAGTCTAGGATAAATTGGATTAAGGATGGGGATAAAAATGCAAAGTATTTTCATCTTTTTACTATGGTTAGACACAGAAAAAACATGGTCTCTTCTATCTTGGATAGGGATGAACACCTTATTAGTGAACCCCATGAGATTCTCAATACCTTTGTGAACCATTATCAGACACTTTGAGCACCTCTCCATGATCCTATACCTAGTATATCCAATTGGCCTGATTTACCTAAAATACCACCCAACATGCATGATGCACTTGTGGCCCCCTTCACACACTCTGAGATCACAAGCACTGTTTGGAGTATGCCTCCTGGTAAAGCCCCAGTACCTGATGGCTTCACTCTTGAATTCTACAAAAAATATTGGGACATCATCGACCCTACTGTCTCTAACGTAATCCTTGATCTCTTTTCTTCAGGGATTATGCCTCTTGAATGGTGCCAAACAAACTTAGTTTTCATTCCCAAAATTGATCAACCCACCAAGGTATCTGACTTTAGACCTATTGACCTTTGTAACATAATATATAGGATTGTGGCAAAATTATTAGAAAATCGACTCAAAAGCTCCCTACCTGATATCATTGCTCCCAATCAAACTGTCTTCATCAAGGGCCGCTCAATCCATGATAACATTATGACTGCCCAAGAGATTGCCCATTCCCTATTTTAATATGGCTGGAAAATCTATTTTAATCAGATCGATTGTCAATTCTATTCCTTTACATGCATTAAGTGCGGTGTATATAACAGGTGGCCTTATTGATTCTTTGGAAAAAACTTCCTGCACTTTTCTTTGGTCCTCAACTGGTAGTGGCCGTGGCCTTTACCTCCTGGATTGGAGCACGGTTCAGCTTCCCACTTCTCTTGGTGGTTTGGGCATCCGGAAGTTAAAAGCTATTCACTTTTCTTTAATGGCTAAACGTGTGCTTTCTTTACTAAATTGCTCTACTAGTATTTAGTCGCATTTTGTTATTCAAAAGTATGGTTTGCAGCATCCTTGGTGGCCGAACCCCTGTAGAAATCCCTCTTGGTGTTGGAAACTAATTGGCTCTACTATGGAAACGATTCGTGGTGGCCTGCATAAGCACATCAGTAATGGTAGAACCACTAATGTGATGCATGATCCTTGGCTGTTTAATACTCCACTCGCTTTGATGCCTACGAATGTTAATGTTGATTTTCCAATTACATCTATGAATGTCTCTGAGCTTTTTTGCAATGACTATTGGGATCGGCCCCTTTTGCTTCGATGTTTTGGCCGCCCCCTAGCTAATAAAATATGCTCTATTATCTTGCCTCAATCTCCTGCCTTAGCCAAGGATGATAGGTGGCTCTGGATTGATCATCCCTCTGGTGATGCTATTGCTAGTTCGATTTATCATTCTTTGAGTTACCAGCCCAGGACTGGTAGGGGATTTGGACGGTCTGCCTAGAGTCTCATTTGGGCTTCTTATGTCCCCCCCCCCCAAAAAAAAAAAAAAATTGTCCTCTGGAAACTTAAACATTTGCATCTCCCAACCCTTGATGTTGTCTCTCGTTTTAATCCAAACATCTCATATTCTTACCCTCTTTGTGGGATACAAAATGAATCCAACACTCACCTCTTTTTTGAATGCTCTTATGCTTCTGAATTATGCAGCCTCATCCAATAGCAACTTCGATATCAATTCATGTATAAAAACACTTGGGCGCTGGGTGATTGGATCCATGAGGGATATGATCTTGACTTGGTTTCCTCTGTCGTCTTCGCTCTCTTCTTGCTTTATGTTTTTGGGGACTCTGGAATCAACGAAATAATGCTCATTTTAGCTCCAGGCAGACAACCATTCCAATACTTTGGTCTCGTGCTTTGGCCAACTCTTTGGAATATCTACAATACCATCTATCTGAGGCATTGCACCCCCAAGATCCACTTTGGATCCAATGGGAGATCCTACCCCCCTCTTGGGTGAAGATAAATAGCGACGGCTCTTTTTCTTCACCTAACGAGGCTGGGGTGCGGGTTATATCATTCAAAATTCTTATGGTGCTTGTATGGCTGCAGGTGCTCTCCGACGTTTTGGTGACTCGACAGTTGTTACTGAAGCTTGGGGTGCTCTTGAAAATTATGGACCATTATGAAAGAGATTTGGCATATCGTCTCCACTTTTACAAATTTTAAGTGTATACATTGTTATAGAGAGACAAACGCAATTGCTGACTGGTTGGCAAATCACGATCGACGATCCTCTTTTGATCTTTTGTGAGATGATGTTCTCCCTCCGGGCATCAACTATCTTTTGAATTTTGATGCATTGGGAGGTTTTTGCAATAGATAGATAATATTTCATTTTTTTAAAAAAAATTTATCCGGTCGCTAACTTTATAAAAAAATATTTATTTATCCATTTTCTAGTTTAACCTATATCCACTAAATTGATTATATCCCGATCGGTGTATCAATCTTGGAAATAGAGCCTAATTATATTTTGTATTTGTTAAAAATAAAGAAATAATATCTTATTTTAGAGTCAAGTCGTGTAGAAAATACTTAACATAGGTATTGCATATATTTACTAGTATTTTTTTTTAAAAGACATTTTTTATAACTTACTTAAAATGGAAATGTAAAAGTTTAATTTTTTTCACCATCCGCACGTGCTGCGGAATACATTTTTTTTATTTAGTGAAATAAGGAATACATTTTAGTAAAAGTTAATAGATTTAGTGATTCTATTAAGCAGTATTCTCATTCATTATTATTGAATTCATGATAAATAAATAATGTATTAATTAATTAAATATTTCTTTATCAATCAGGAGTGGGTAAGTAAAGTATTTTCTTTCCAAAAATTAATAGTAACAATCCATTTTAGAAAACAAAGCCGAAGGAATCATGTGGCCCGTTTTCGACGCGGCCCAGATAATAAATAAAAGCCCCAATCTCTCAAGTGTCACAAAACCCCCCAACGACGACGTTTCCTAAACCCTGCTATACAACCCTAAAATAAATAAAATAAAATTGTGCACCGTCCCACTTCACTTCACCTCACCGCCTTCATTCGTCTCCATATTTCACTGGCAGAAATGGCGCTGGCTGCGTCTTCTCGCCGTCACCGTTCCCTCCTGCACCTCCTCCGGCTTCCTTTCTCTACGGTCTCCGCCGACGCCACGACTGTGCCTCACCCCGCATTCGCCCCTGAGATTCGCCGTCTCGTTCGGCAGCGGCGCACCTCTGAGATTGAGGCCCTCCTCGAGCCCCTCAAGCGCGACCCGCGCGCAGCCTCGTCAGAGCCCTTCCTCGCCTCCATCGTCGCCTCCTACGCCTCCGCCGGATTGATTGAGCGCGCCCTCTCCACCCTCGATGAGATCCCTGCGCTGGGTTCCCGCCGCACCGCGCTCTCTCTCAACGCCCTCCTATCTGCCCTCAACCACCAGCCCCGCCGCGATCTCCGCAGCGCCGTTCCGGACCTCTTTTCCGAGCTCCCCGGCAAACTCTCCGTCGCTCCCGACGAGGTGTCCTACGGCATATTGATCAAGTCCCATTGCCTCTCTGGCAATGCTAGGAAGGCCTTTCCCATACTTGGCGACATGGAGGCCAAGAAGATGCCGGTCTCCGTCGTCGTTTACACCACGATCCTCGACGCACTGTACAAGGAGCGCAAGCCCGAGGAAGCGGAGAAGCTGTGGAAGGAGATGGCGACCAAAGGAATCAAGCCTGATCTCCCTGCCTACAATGTCCGAGTCATGTACAAGGCTCTCCATGGGAAGCCCAAGGATGTCTTGAATTTGATCGCCGAGATGGAAGATGTTGCTGGGCTGAAGCCGGACGCGATCACCTACAATTACTTGATGGCGTGCTACTGCAACCTCGGTCTATTCGCGGATGCGAAGAAGGTCTACAAGGGGCTGTTGGATGGGGAGCGCCCTCCGAATTCCTCGACTTTTAAAAACCTGGTTTCTGCTCTGTGCAAGAACGGGGATCTCGACGGGGCGCTCGATGTGTTCACAGAGAGTGTGAAGCGGAACAAGGTGCCCGACCTGGGAACGGTGAAATCGCTAGCGGAGGGGTTGGTGAAAGCTTCAAAGCTCAGAGCGGCCAAGAGAGTGGTCAGGGCGTTGAAGATCAAATTTCCCGAAGATTTTGTCGGGGAATGGGCGAATCTTGAGAAGATGGCTGCGATTAATGATGCTGAGGAATGAAGATGCTGCATAGTTCTGTCCATTTTCCTCAGGGAATGGGTGATTCCTTCTATTTCAAAAGCTGGCCGGCAAAAGAAGAGACGAAATCATATGATTGGGTTTGTAAGAAACTCTAATTGTGTTGTTGATTTTTTTATTTTTTTTTTGCAGCCCGTGGAAATGGCATTTCTCTTCAGGTGAATTTCACATTCAGTCTTCGTGCTTTTATTTGTTCTCCTCTTTGCTTGGATAAGAATTGCGAGCATTCATGTGTCATAAATTTACATGATGAAACTTTTCCAGGGGGCTCTCTCTTGTTGACTTGTCTTATTTAGGATGCGAATTGATTAATAGTAATAATACGCGTTGTTCTGCACGCGCAACTTCAGGAAGAATAAGAATTTAGGGGTGCTTGATGGAATTGATTTCAATTAGCCTTGTGTTTGGTCACACACCTCTAGGTTCCTTGATTATCTATTTTTTTCTGTGGATAGGGCAAGTGTTGGTCGGTATACACAAGTGAACATTATGTGAGTTATGCCAAAAAAAAAAACAAAACAGATGTATCTTCAAAATTGCAAAACAAAAAGAAATTTATGTGTTCCACATGAAGAAACTAAAATAGTTTGGTGAAATTTTATTTCGGAGTGAATTTAGGCGATGATTCTTCAAGTATTTTCTAAATGGGCATTTCAGATACTTTTCTTAGTACTTATAGTCTTAACATAAAAATATTTAAGCTTTGTATATTAACTTGCTTACTTATTTTAATTTGTAAGTAATTTGGTGACATCATTCCACATTGCTCAAGAGGACTTGTCTATCTAGATTGTGAATTAATAACATTTCTTTTTCATCTCTGCCTTTATGAATTTTATAAATAAAAGATAAAAAGCTACTACATATGAATTTTAATTGGGGGGTGGGGGAGTGACTCAGATGTGGTGAATATTTTAATAAAAAAACATAAAATTTGGATAAAAAATACCTTAAAATTATTTAGAGGGAAAAAGTTGGCAAATCCATTTTATTTTTGGGTTGAGTCATATATTAGAGAAATATTTTTTTATAAAAAAAATAAATATTAAATTAATCACAGTGAATAATTAAAAACTTTGAAATCTAATTTAAAATTTATTTAACTTTTCAATCTAACCATATCATTACGATATAATATTATCATATTATAATTCGAGACATTTTAGCTTCGATCTCAAGTACAGGTTTAAATAATAATTAATGTTCACATTCACCTACATAAATAATTTAACTAATACTGTTCAATCTAATGAGGATGCAATAGAAAGTAAAGTTATAAAGTATTATTTTAAAATATGAGTACTATTTTAATTATAATAAATATTAAGAAAATATTTGGTTTGGATCAGGTCTTCTTTTTCCTAGGGGTTCTAATATAAATATGTGATTTAATTTATTCCAAAAACAGTAACCTAAATTTTAGTTTGGGTTCAATTTTTTAAATTTTTTGGGTCAATTTTTCATGTGTATAGGTTCTTACATAAGCCCCTATTTTTTTTTTCTTATTGTTGTCATCATCATCATCTCAGGCTATCAAAATCTGGATCTGCAATCTTACAAATCCATTTCTTCGAATAAAAAGAAACATCCTTGATTCAAATCAATTTGACTATATTTTATCTCTTGTACATTATTTTCTCTTGTGTGAACTATAATGTCATTTAGTTCAATATTATGTTACAGATTCATGTTTATATTACTTTCATCAATTTTTTTTTTCAAATTGTACTTACATAAAAATTATCACATTGTATTGACATAAAAATATATGTTGCATTTTAACAAGAGGGGAATAAATATTGAGGTTTGATGCTTGATTCCTTTTCGAATAGATATATTATTTTAATATTTCATATTAAAAAATAGTTTTTATGCATCTTATTATTATTATGTATTCTAAATATTATTATGTTTGTGATAATTAATCATAACAATGTTAATTATTATGAATATTATATTATTAGTACCATTATTTCATTTGAAAATATTTTCATTATTAATAAAAATATAGATATTAATTTCATAAATTTATGATTGAGTTTATAAGTTCCACTCAAATTATATAAACTTGACATTATTAACAAAAGGGTATTTAGTAAAAAAATGTGTAACACACCAAAATTTCTACTAAAATTTAAAACTTTTTAAATTGTTGAAGTCGGACTTTCGGACGTTCAAAAACTTAAATGGGCGCTTGTTGTCATAATGAGTCGACAACTTGGCCAACACACAATCGAACGATCGAAACTCTTTCGGCGTCCCAAAGTGCAACGGGTAGAAAACGAACAGACGATCATTTTCTGATCTCTTCACCATTACTCCCGCAGTTAAGTGGGGATTTCGTGTAACTCCTTCCCACTCATGATCTCTGGAGATCAAGAAATGAAACCCCCATATTTTTTACCCTTTATTAATCATTTTGGCCCTTGTCTTGTCGTCTTCCCTTTCATCTCTCCAACTTCTCACATTTTCCTCTGCATCGTTGCTCTGATCATTGCTCTCAATGGTCTTGGCCAAATAATGGATAGGGCAGTGCTGGGGGCGCAAGGAACTAGGAGGCACGAGGGAGGAACCATTGAAGCTTCGTCCTTTGAAGATCCAATTGAAAATCGGTGAAAAGTCATGATATTCGAGATCTGGGTCGTAAGGATTTTCTTGATGATCTTACATTTTTTAAGGATGGGACTAGGCTTAAGATCCATGATAGAAAATGGTAAAAATCATGCTATAGGATTTGAAATTAAATGATTATGATTTATTGACTTGTTATCGTATAATGCTATCAATATCTAAAATGAGTTGCATGTTGTGATACTGTGTTGATATAGATCTACACTAATATGATCATTTGATTTAGCTTTATGGCCATTTTCGAGCATGACATGTCCTAAATGTTATAGAGAATGAAATTGTTTTACGATGAAAATAGTATTATGCAACTCTTTTCGAACAAGTTAGAACGAGATGATTTTCCCTAATTATGAAAAGTATGATATGAACCTACTAAGATTTGACTTCTGAATCATACTAGTTATCAAGGTTTAGTAGTATGTATTGGTTATATGATTTGTGTGTGAAAATTGGGTGAAAACTTATAGACTTCGGAACGACATGCGGCTCTATCGATTGAAACCGATGAGCCTCTTTCGGACGTCCGAATCATCTCGGCAAGAGTATAAAGACTACCAGATTGGACATCCGAAATTGCATCGGACGACTGATCTAAACCATAATGGAAGTCCAAAATTCTTTCGGACGATCGAATTAAAAAATGTCGAGACATGAAAATTGGAGACGGATTAGACGACCGATCTAGTCTATTCACGTCGAAAATTAATCCGACGATCAACGAAGCACCATTTTCGGTTGACTAAGGATCACAGACCTGGTTCCAACGGACGACCAATCAAGGTTGAGATGATCAAAACTCCCGACCAAAGGTTCGAGAATCGGGTACGTGTGATATTAGATAACTGTAACCATTTCGGGTGCCTGCTCCGCACTTGACCTTTGAACAACGGAAAGATGAACTTAGAACGGATGATCGAATTGTTATTGACCTACCAATATATATACGATAAAATGAATGCCCGACCTATTTCGGACGACCGATGAAGGAGTTCCAACCTGACGATCGCTCGACCTTTCGGACGCCCGATTTGTGAACAGAGGGAATATGACTTTAAATTAAACCTCATAATTTAACAAGCCTCTATTCACCAAATTAGTACTTAACTACATGAACTAAATGATGATCTCGATCCACATTTACTCCCTACAGTCTTGATTTATTTTTGTGATCAAAATATAGGTTCATGATTAATAAAAAAATAAAAGAGTTCATCATTGCCTACCTAGATCGGTGTTTATGACAACTTTTGCAAAAAATATGTAACAACGCGATAGCTAGCAAGTGCACTAGTCGTATCAAATAATAAAGTGTAGAATAAAGTTGTCGATCCAAAGAGGAACTATTTAAATCAATTCTGTCCTAAAGACCTACTAGGAGAAGAAAAAGGTTTTTGTGTTGTAAAATAGAAATGTAAAAGTAGCATAAAATAAATGATTGACAAATGGAAATAAAGTGGTGATGAGTCTTGGAAATTATGGATGATTAATGTAAAGATAAACACATATGATCTTCTGTAAGAGTTAAGTTATAACAGAAATAATAGTATTGATTTTTTAGACGGATTAAGAGTACTTACGATATTGATCTCTCAAGACGAGTAAACCAAATTACCTTAACTTTTAATAAAACTAATAACCACAAACGATGAGTCAACTATTAATTTTATAAAAAGTTAAGATGCAGTAATATGTATCTCCTATACTATTATTCACCCACAAATCTGGACAGAATAATAAACTACACTAATCTAACGCAAACGATGAGTTACTGAATACGTGTTATGTATGCTTTAATTTAAAATTAAAAAATCAATTATCAAACTAATAATAATTCCTGAAGCTAATCACTCATCTTATAGGTTTGTAATCTAATCTTAGAAATCAAATCACTTATAAAAAAAGCAATGAACTCAACATGCATAATCAAAGGAAACTGAAAAGTTTAATTAACTTAACTAATAACAAGGTTCAAACAATCTTTCTTTTTTAAAAGAATATAAAACCTCTATTACAAAAATAATGAACTATAACAACTAGGTGAAAGCACATCCAACATATGATAGAAGAATAATTTGTAGCCTCCAGAGCCTTTGGACGATCGTGCAACCCAAACGATGAGTTATACGATCCTTCTCCTTTGGTGATCTTTGTAGGATTGAAAGCACCAAGAGGGGGGGGGGTGAATTGGTGTATAAAAATTAAAATCGAAAAAGCCGTAAAAGTCTATTTTTAGGAAATGCGATCACAAGCAAGTAAAGGATAAGTAAGAAGAGCAAGAGAAAAGAAAGACGCGATATGTTGACGAGGATCAGACCAACTCCTTGGCCTACGTCTCCGCTCCGAGTTCCCAACCTCGAGACCGTCGGAGATCCACTAGCATTCTCTTTTCTTGTAGGGAGAGAATAATCCTTTTTACACCACGACGCCTTCTTCTTCACTCAACAGGTAAGGCACACCTCTTCTTACAAGGAGCTCTCAAAACTATCTAAATAAGAATACAAGAATTCCCTTCAATGCTCTCTTCTTACAAAGAATGTTCTCACTAAGAAACTAGAAGAGAGAAGGGATGATTTGCAAACTTTAGCTCAAGAAAAATGCTTTGGACTTGAAGGAAGATGTAGAGTGATTTGCCTTGCTTGAATAATCTTCCTTCAATCTTTTGAATCCCTTTTATAGGCTTCTCTTGAAAATATGGCCATTGAAAATCAATTCAAAAATGTTGTGCTGTTAGCTCTGAAACGGTTGCTCGTTTTAATATCGATCATCTGTTTTTCATAGTAACTAGCCGTTATCCTTTTTGTCGCATATTCAATGGTATTATAGTATCGGGCATCCGTTTAATAAAAATTTTGTCTTTTCTAGGCAGTTTTCCGTTGATCGAAGTCCGTAGAAGACTTATAGCCGTTTAAATAATTCTTGATTCTATAACAGTCGCCCGAAAGGGAATCGATCGACCGATTTTAGAATGCCCATGCTCTTTGTAATCTGTAGTCGTCCATGCAACGACTTTGATCGTCCGATTTCCATATTTTTTTACCTTTATTGCCCAGAACTATCGACCGTTATTGTTTCGGTCGCCTGATTTTGAAGTGTACACGCTCTCTGTAATCTGTGGTTGTTCTAGCTGTAATTTCGATCGTCCGTTATATACTTTGATTTTTCATGTAATACATATAACAGTCGACCGAAAATAAATCGGTCGCCCGATTTATGTGTGCCATTCCTCTCTGGAATTATCGGTCGATCCAGTTTCATTTTGGTCGTCCATTATGCGTCAAAACGCTCGCCCATTATACTAATGGTCGACCGTTTGTGCTGCATAGGAATATTTCGATTCTTTTCTTCGAAAAATATTAAACATGTTTACACTAATACTTCAAGCATAATTAGTACATCATCTTCCTTGTTTGTTATCATCAAATACTTAGAATATGGTCTTTAGACCAACAATCTCTCCCTTTTTTATGATGGCAAACAAGGTGACTAGGAGGTAAATAAATAACAAAATGTATGTTCCTTCCCCTTAATTTATGCTTTTCTTGTGACATCAAAAGATATTATTTGCTCCCTTTAATCAAAGCACGATTTCTTTTTACAAGATATAATGAAATCGAAAGAACAAAATCATTATGCTATCCAAAAATAAAAAATAGAGATCATCATCCATACATAGATAACAATATAAGAGACAACATAGTTTTCATCACATAATCAAAACATAATCACAAGTGGGAGTGCAACATCATAAGCACATAAACACTTGAAAGTCACATACATAGTGTCAAATTAACTGGAGGAAGATCATTTCTAAGAAGACAATAGAGGAGACGTAAATCATAAAAGGTCATATCATTATAATGGCTAGATCGAGGAAAGAGGATGTGACTGACTATATGATGTGCAACAAGAAGGGGAGGAGTCAACTTTTTTAGAAGTCCTTTCATGGGAAAGGTATCTACTTCATCACGAAAGATAATTTCAAGGGCTTCAGTGATAGAAATATCGGAAGGTCACCTATGAGTTGCGATGTTCGAGAGGCCTCCTTTTGGAACATCAAAGGTCTCACAAAAGAAGGATTATGTGATCTTAATGGTACATCCAAAGATGTGAGATGTCACATAAGATTTAGACTCAGGGAATGACATATTAGCATAGAAAAGTCGAACCAACCTAGGATACACAAGATCACTAACATCTAGAAGGGGAAGCCAACTAATGCCATCAAATAATTCATGGACAAAATTCATGTTTAGAGAATTCCAATCTACTCTCGTGCCATGTGCTACTTCTCTAGAGGAATACAAGTGTTCAAAGTTGGATGCAATAGAGAGGTTGGCAAATAAAGAAGAATCGAATTCTTCAGGAGGCATCGGCGGAGATTTCGATCATGGACGAGAAGAAGAGCCTGGTTCCTTCCTCTTGCGAGGACCAGAAGCAAGTTTCTTCTTTGGAGGCATGTTTACAAGATCAGATCTTAAGAGTAAAAGCGATAATCAAGTGAGACAGAATCGAAAAGGAAGAAATGGTTGACCACTGTGAAGAACGATCGACTATTTTTGTCTAGGACAAAACAATCTATCGTCTGATCAATCGATTTCAAAACATACTTTACAATCACATTACTGAGCATAGATAGAACTGACGACTACGTGTGGATCGTTATCGAAAGAATAGATTTGAGAAGATCGAATAACACTCGAAATAACCTGCAATTCACAATTCATGGTATTGGAAAGAGTTAGAGCTTGAGGATCGTTCAAGTTATGAATTCAATTTCAAGTTGGTCGGCAATGCAATTCGGCTTACAGGTAACTAGTAGGATTTCCGATCGAATGCCCTCAATCGATAATGGCGCGACGGATCGACGGCATGGACGATCGCCGAAGTCCAATTCGCTGGAGTCGACTACGCCACTGTCGATTCGAGCAGCCTAGGTTTGTTGTGCAAAGGTCTAGTTCGCCGGTATCGACTGCGCCATCGTCGCCCTGGCTTCGCCGTGCCGAGATTCAGTTCGCCGGAGTTGTTTGAAGTGGCGATGGCGGCATGGCGTCGGTGGCGACAATGGACAAGACATTGAGGCGTTGCTTACGAGCACAACTCTCGGTGTTCGACGCACGGTGGGGGAAGCGGCGACAGCAATGGGGTGCGGCTCTTCGGCGTGCATGTCACGAATCGACTGTAGTCGACGACGACGAAGAGGAGCGCCCTAGCCGAGGTAGTCGATGACGAAGAAGAATGCTAGCCGAGGAGATTTGTTGGAGAGGAAATTCAGGAAGTCAATTTCGCTGTCGACCGATCGACTGAAAACGCCCTTGAAGGAGATCGATTCTTCTCATGGAGAGTCGCCAACAATGTGGAGGATCTTCTCCTGATAATGATCGCCGAAAAAGATGGATTTTTTTGGTGATCAGGAGCGGCGGCCACGCAAAGGGTCGGTTGATATCGAGTTTGGGAAAGATTTGGAAAAAATTTGTCGACGACCCTTTTATATCGCGTTGAAAATGGTCGACCGATATTATGTCGAGCGATCATTATCACTTAAACATTATAGTCGATCAATTTCATTTCTTATGATTGTCCGAAATACATTCGGGTGACCGTTCTGGAAGTGCGTACTTTGAAGAACAAATCGAACAGCCGGTAACTTAAATGGTCGTCCGGTCAGATCCTATAATGGTCGACCGATATGATAATGGTCGACCAGCCTGAAGTATGTGTTGTGCAACACAATTTTCTATTCAATTAGATTCACAAATGATACTTGCATAACCAAGTCACTTATGAGTTGAATTGAGAGGCAATAAGGTTCCTAACATTCCAAGTTCACTTCTAAGCATACAAAATCTCTCCTCACTTAGAGGTTTTGTGAAAATATCCACAAGTTGAATTTCGGTGGACACATGTTCAATAGCAATGTCCTTAAGTGTCACATGTTCTCGAATGAAATGATAGCGCAAATCAATATGCTTAGTTCTTGAATGTTGAGTTGGATTTTTAGTCATTTCTATTGCACTTGTGTTATCGCACTTCATGGGTACACTTGAACAACTTATATCATAATCAATTAATTATTATTTTACTCATAATATTTGTGCACAATAACTACCGATGCAATATATTCGGCCTCAACGGTAGAGAGTGCGATGGAGTTTTATTTTTTGCTAGCCCAAGAGATAAGAGAGCTACCAAGAAAGCAACACATCCCACTAGTAATTTTCCTATCAACTTTACATCCGACAAAGTCCGCATCAATGTAGGCATGTAAATCAAAAGATGAGTTCCTATCATACCAAATGCCTAAATCACAAGTATGCTTTAAATAACGTAATATTCTTTTAATGGCAACTAAGTGTGATTCCTTAGGTGCGGATTGAAATCTTGCACACAAAATTACACTAAACATTATATCCGGCGTAGATATTGTCAAGTAAAGTAAACTACCAATCATACCTCTATACTTCTTTTGATCAATGGATTTGTATTTCTCATCTTTATCTAATTTAGTTGTAGTACTCATGGGAGTTGAACTTGGCTTAGATTCATCCATTTCAAATCTCTTCAGCAATTTCCTTGTATACTTCTCTTGATTAAGAAATATTCCATCTTTGTTTTGCTTGACTTGTAATCCTAAGAAGAATGTGAGCTCACCTACAAGACTCATCTCAAACTCTTTTTGCATAAGAGATTCAAACTCTTTGCACAAGCATTCATTAGTAGCACCATAAACAATGTCATCAACATAAATATGAACTATTAAAATATCATCTTCCAAATGCTTAAAAAATAATGTAGTATCAACTTTCCCTTTTTTAAAACTATTTTCAATTAAAAAAGTACTTAATCTTTCATATCAAGCTCTAGGAGCTTGTTTAAGTCCATAAAAAGCTTTAGAAAGTTTAAATACATGATTAGGAAAATTTGGATTTTCAAAATCTTGAGATTGCTCAACATAGACTTCCTCATTTATAAAATCATTTAGAAAATAAGCAAAAGCTAAGAACATTCTAATAGCCTCAACTCTCGCAATGGGAGCAAAAGTTTTTTTCAAAATCAACTCCTATTTGTGAATAATCTTTTGCTACAAGTCTTGTCTTATTTCTTAATATGATGCCATTTTCATCTAGTTTGTTTGTAATAGCCTATTTTTTACCAATTATTGGATAATCTTTTGACCTTTCTACAAGCTTTCAAACTTGATTCCTTTCAAAATTATTTAATTCTTCATGCATGGCATTTATCCAATTTCAATCATTCAAAGCTTCATCAATGTTATACTATGTTCAAATTGTGTAAAAAATGTCGAAAAAGCACACAAGTTTTTCAAAGAGTTTTTAGTTTTTATACTTTCATTTATGTTACCTATAATTTGATCAAGTGGATATCATGATGCATGTTTCCAATTCCTTAGAATAATTTGATTATCTTCCGCTTGTGGTTCTTCTATTTGTTCCACATTTAAGATATCCATTCTCTTTTCTTTCAAGTCTTCATTTTGGATTTGCATGTCTTCAAGATGTCTTTCCACTTCAACTATTTCTTCTTCATCATCACTCACTTACTTGCTTATCAAAAAATCATTAGTTTCGTTGAATTTAACATTAACAATTTCTTCAACAACTAATGTTCTTTTGTTATATACTCCATATTCTTTACTTGTACTAGAGTATTCAAGAAACACACCATTATCATATTTTATATCAAATTTGCCTAATTTATCTTTAATATTCAAGCTATAACATTTACACCCAAACACTGAAATATGAAATATTTGACCTTTTTTCATATAAAACTTCAAAACATGTTTTCTTTTCAAGGGGTCTAAGTAAGATTCTATTTAAAATATAACATGATGTATTTACGTCTTCCGTAAAAAATACTTAGGCAAATTACTTTCATTTAGTATTGTCCTAGCCATTTCTTGAATAATTATATTTTTTTTCTTTTTACTACTACATTTTGTTGAGGTGTCCTAGGTGTAGAAAAATTATGTGTAATTTCATTTTTTTCACAAAATAATTCAAATTTGTAATTTTCAAATCCACCTTCATGGTCATTCTAATTTTTACAATTCTTAACTCAAGTTCATTTTGTATTCTTTTTGCAAATTTAGAAAACATGCTTATAGTTTCATCTTTACTAATAAGAAAGATGATCCAAGTAAAACGAGAGAAGTCATCAACAATCACAAATACATATTTCCTTCCCCCTAAACTTACTACATCAATATTTTTTTTCAAGGGGTCTAAGTAAGATTCTATTTGACCCAAACACTGAAATATGAAATATTTGACATTTTTCCATATAAAACTTCAAAACATGTTTTCTTTTCAAGGGGTCTAAGTAAGATTCTATTTAAAATATAACATGATGTATTTACGCCTTCCGTAAAAAATACTTAGGCAAATTACTTTCATTTAGTATTGTCCTAGCCATTTCTTGAATAATTATATTTTTTTCTTTTTACTACTCCATTTTGTTGAGGTGTTCTAGGTGTAGAAAAATTATGTGTAATTTCATTTTTTTCACAAAATAATTCAAATTTGTAATTTTCAAATCCACCTTCATGGTCATTCTAATTTTTATAATTCTTAACTCAAGTTCATTTTGTATTCTTTTTGCAAATTTAGAAAACATGCTTATAGTTTCATCTTTACTAATAAGAAAGATGATCCAAGTAAAACGAGAGAAGTCATCAACAATCACAAATACATATTTCTTTTCCCCTAAACTTACTACATCAATAGGTCCAAATAAGTCAAGATGTAAAAGTTCTAAAGACCTATGTGTACTAATAACATTTTTCAATTTGAAAGAGTTTTTGACCTTTAAGACATGAATAGCAAACATTATTTTTTCTCAAATATAATTTTAGGTAAACCTCTAACTAATTCATGACATAAAAATTTGTTTAACAACTTAAAGTTTACATGTCCTAATCTTCTATGTCAAAGATTTATATCATCATGCATAACACTAAGACATTTTTCACTTTTTAAATTTTCAAAATCAATCTTGTATACATTATTATGTCTAAAACCCATATGTAGAACTTTCTTATTTTCATCTAGAATCAATCATTTGTCCTTTTCAAAATTTACTAAGTAGTTTTATCACACAATTGACTTATACTAATTAAGTTATGTTTTAAGTTTTCAACTAGCCAAACATTTTCCAAGTGTACTTTGTCATTCTTATCAACATTACCTATATCAATTACTCTTCCTTTACTATTATCTCCAAAGGTGACTTTTTCTCCATTTTTCTCCATCTTTTTGTACCCAAACTTGGTTGGGTCCAATTTGGTTAGTGATAGTCTTTTTGGGGACCCAAATCTTCTTCATACCACTATTTAATCTCATTTTAACTTTACATTCATAAGAGTAATGTCCTTCATAACTGCAATGAAAACAAGTGATATGTGATTTTTTTGTGATAATTTAACAAATAAAATCCTTTTATCCTTCTTAATATCAAATGAGCTAAAGTCAAGTCCATTTTTGTTAAAAGGTCTTCTTTGTGGTTATAGCATTGCATCTAGCATTTTTTTCACCATTTGCAAATTTTTCAAGTTTACCTTTTAAAATAATATTCTTATTTTTCAAGATTTCAACACTACAAGTTTGTTTTTTACAAGATAATTTTAAGGTATTGTTTTCCATTTTCAAAGCTTCAATCATAAATTCTAAACTAGAGTTCTAATCATCTAGTAAATTACAATTTTCACAAACTTTAGAATCATGTTCATTTTTTAAATTTTCAAATTTTACTTTCAAATCATCATGTTTCTTTTTAAGGCATCTATATTTATTATAAGAATTCTAAACTCATCATGCATATCAAAAGATTCACTATCACTAGATTCGGATGAGTTAGATAATACCTCATACCTATTTGTCATTAGACATGTGTAGGCTTCTTCATCATCACTTGAGGAGGTATTGGAGTCATTTTCTTCATCTTCACTTCCATCCCAAGTAGGTTGAAGAGTTTTCTTTTTCTTCTTCAAGTTTTCTCCCTCATTTTCTTTCTTATCTAGATTTGGGTACTCATTCATGTAGTGTCCAACCTTTTTGCATTCAAAGCAAGTCATTTGATTTTTGTTTGTTGATGATCTTCTTTTGGAGAAGCCATCCTTTTTCTTTTGCTTGGCAAATCTAAGATATTTGTCAAGCTTTTTGACATACAAGGCTAGCTTCTTTTCATCTAAATCTTCATTTTCTTCACTTGTTTCACTTTCATCCATCTTTGCTTTATAATTTAACATTCTTTCCGTGATGATCATCTATTCTCAATTAAAGTTGAAGAGTTTTCATGGTTTGTTGATTATGCTAACAAATTTCTCTTATCAATAAAAGAAGAAATTATTTTCAAATATCAAACACTATTTGTGGAATGAGCCATTTCTTTTTAAAAAGTGCAAGGATGGCATGTATCGAAGATGTATTCCAGAAGAAGAGCAAACTGCAATACTTACGGAGTGTAACTCATCTCCTTATGTTGGACATGGAGGTCATCTGAAGACTGCTTCTGAAGTTCTACAAGTAGTATTTTATTGGCCAACTTTGTTTAAGGATGTTGTGCCCTTTGTCAAGTCTTGCGATAATTGCTAAAGGACCGGAAATATTGGCCGAAGAAATGAAGCACCTCAACAACCAATACTTGAAGTGGAAATATTTGATGTCTGGGGAGTCGATTACCTGGCCCCTTTCCCAAGTTCATTCGGCTATAAATGCATTCAAAATGGATTGAAGTGATTCCCACAATTGCTGCAGATTCAAAACCAGTCTCCAAGCTTTTCAAAGACATTATCTTTCCGTGATACGGAGTTCTTGCCGCATGCAGCTTTTGCGGTCCCCTCTGCTTAGGAAGCTTCCTTGCATCAAGGAGGTGAGGGAGTTGGCTGCTCCCCAATCGTAGAAGATTTCTATTGTTCATTTCTTTGGCCTCTTTTGTCTCCTAAAAGCAGTTCCTCCTTCATTCATGCAGAGAATAGTATGTGGTGCATCAGACGCTTTGCCTCATCTTTCAAAGCTCGTCAGCTTCCTACAGAGGACACTTACCCAAATGAGCTTTCTTGCTAGTAGAATAAAAGTGATACACGAATGGGCTGGATGTGGAGAATGTTTGAACTGTGCTAAATTGGCGCCATGCATGTGTTTACGCAGAAGAATAATCGTGCTATAGGTGTTTTATGCATGCGAAATAGTAGTGAAAATATAGACCATAATTCTCCACATCAAACATCATGTTATGAATTGAGAGATTGTCAATCTTCTCGAGCATCTTTTGCATGAGACTATTTTGTTGAGACACATAATTCTCCATCATTGATTCGAGCTTGCTTGTTGAAGACTATTCTTTCTCAATAGGTGGATTATGAGGTGGTAACCTTTGAGTAGGTTTGTTTTGCCAATTAGAAGCTGGAGCTTGTTGATAATTGTCTCTATAAGAAAACTTTGGATTGTTTTTCCAGCCTGGATTGTATGTGTTAGAGTATGGATCATTGTCGAGATTATAGGGTCCAATCGCATTTGCTTGTTGTTGATTAAGCTGCTGCTATTTTAATAGTTCACAGTATATAAAAGTGTAATCCAACACTCCACATATTCGCCACACGATGGAGAGAACATGGACGGGGGCACGGTAAAGCCAATGCCCCAACAATGCAATGAAACAATACCATGATCTCCCGTCAATGCGTAACATGGACACTTTAGATTGTGCAATGCAATGCTATACTATAAATCAATATATTAGAGAAATCAAGCATAATAATTATTATGAATCAACATTAAAATAATAATATAAGATCACATCACATTGTCACATCTCCGTAGAACCCAGGCTGGGTTGGGTCTGACCCAGGCCGAGTTCATCAATGGACAATGCTTCGGCCTAACCCGGGTCGAATATCACTTCGACCCGAATTGCATGTGGCATGTCGGTGTGGAAACTCGGGCCGGGTTCCAGTGGTTGTACGTACGTCGGCGACGGTGCGGGTCAAGTGACGGGGAGCTTGGGTCGGGCTCTATGTCGAGTATGCCTGATGGCAGCCAAACCCAGGCTGGGTTCTTCAAACTCGGGTCGGGTTATGTGATTCCAACGGGATCATGGTCGTAGTTTCATAGCTTCCCACGCGATTTTGCTAGAATAAACCTCCTAGGAATGATCATAGATACATGGAATGAGTAGATTGGAGAAGATAATATGGCTCTAAGTGGGTCCTTAAACATGCAAATTTATTGTTAAAATCGATCCAATGATCCGCCTACCTTTGTTCATTTTCCCTGTGATTTTGATCAATTTCTCTGGGCTCATCTCGTTCGTCTTTGTCGTTGGCAGTTCCAGATGGACCCCCAACCTCATAAATCCTTCTCTCCTCTTTCATACGTCCGCTGTCACGTGATTTGATGGAGAAAACAAAGAGAAATATGCTATGAAAATAGCGACCGAAAACAAGAAGAAGTAGGCCAATCTCTTTCTGCTGCTCACCTTTATTCGCTCGGGCTCATCTCCAAAGATCTCTCCGGCAGTGCGTTCTTGGGTTCCCGGGTGCGTGCACACATTGGAGGATGTGGGGGGTTTGATGGCTAGGGCAAAGGTAATTAGGATATGTAGAAAATAAGTATTATAGGGGATGGTTTGTTATGACTTTAAGTTGGATAAGTTTCCAACTTTTTATATGAATCTGATTTGTTTTAATTTAATTTGATTCCCCTTTTTTTTGGCCGGTTGTTGCATCATCTTTCTCAGCATCTGATCTAGAAGCAGCTTCTGACAATATCTTTAGTTATTTCTTGCTTGGAGATAACAGAATGGTTTTACTACATCATGTAACCTATGTATATGAAGTTTAAGATCAAACCCGATACCCAGCCTAGGAGGATCTTTCATATCCAAATAATTGAATATAATTTGAGGGGTTAAATTTGTGTACTACCATTTATATTAATGTATCAATATGTTTATTTCTTTCTTTGCATAGTTTCAATTTTCACAATTGTGAAACTTGCCTCTGGACGTAGGCTAAAAATTAGGGTAAAAAAGGTCATTTTAAAACAATGTTTTGCACTAGATATACCATTCAAGTTTACAAATGTCATGACACAAGAATGAGAAAAAGATAGTTGAAAAGAAATTTAAAAATATAAATTATGCATATCAATATCTCATACAACGACATATATGATTTATAACATTTTTTAAAATTATTCACGTTGTCCTCTCTTTTCACAATTCTTTCTAATTTTATTTTCCATAACAATACCAGGAACAATAATAATAATAATGCAATGGATCATTAATAATGGATATTAAATTTATACTTTTAAAAATGAAGGATTTGATATTAGGGATGGCACTCAACCCTATTCGGGTCTAGGGACACTCCCCTCGTCCCGACCCCGTTGATACGGCCCACGCTCCCGTTCCTGTCCCAAATCCCTAGTGTGGGGAGAATTTGATCCTCCGCCCCGATCCTTGTGGGGCCCCGAGGACACAATTCCCCATCTATCACAAAAAAAATTGAATGTCTAAACAAAAAAAACCAAACGAAAGCATAATCCTTGTTCTTCTGTGTCATTTTGTCGAACACATCGTGAGCCTCTTCCATTTGTTGGGTCAAAGTTTTAATGCTTTATATAATTATATTTTGATGATACAAAACTCAAAAGATTAAAGTTTAAATGATGAAAAAAATTAAATAAAATGGATAACTTTATGCACTAAATGTTGATTAAATAATTGTCTATGATCTTGTTAAATTATGGATGGAAGATGAATATCAAATTTGTAGAGAATTCTGTTAGCTATCCATAGAATCCAAGATTATGTAATTTGGATAACTGTGCAGAAAGTTATGATCAAAGCAGTGCAGGTCGGTCAACATACTGATCGAAGCCAAAAAGGTTGGCCGAGACAATACAGGTCGACCGACCAATACTGAGCCTGCCCCGGATGACGTTGAGTCGATACCGATCGATGTATCGATCAATAAACTGATCGACCGACCAGCTACGGTAACAGCAAATGAGAGCAACGGACATATAGACCGATCGACCGGTCCATTAATGCGGTCAACCGATCAGCTGCGTCAATGAAGGAAATCAGCCAAGGGTCATATATAATGGTCGACCGGTCCATTAATGCTGCTGGAATGAACAGTAACGGCTATATTTCAAGGAGAAAAATGTGAATAAATTCTAGACAAATTTTCCACATGCTGAAGCCTATAAAAGGAGAGTCAAAGCCAAAAGCAAAGGCATCCATTCAAGCATTGAAATAAAACTTCAAGAAATCAAAAGAAGATCATTTCTCTTGAAATTATCATTTAGAGCTTTCTTTCTTTTTCTCTTCTCTTCTTGTGAGTGTTTTATTGTAAAAGAGAGAAATCATTTTTTAGAAAGATTGAAAGAGCTCCTGTGTAAAAAAGATTTCAAATCTTACATCTTGAGCGAAAGAAAAGATTAACTTCCTAGAATGAGCGGATTGTCTTGCCTCTCGAAGTGGAGAAAAGGTGGTTGTGTAAAGGGCTTTCTTCCTTGCCCCATTTGGAACAAATGAAGTGTTTAATGGAATCTCCGACGGTCTCGAGGTCGAGAAGTTGGAGCGGAAATGTAGGCCAAAGTGTGGCCAAACTTCGTCAACAACCACTGCATATTTGTGTTTGCTCTCTCTCTCTCTCTCTCTCTCTCTTTCTTTCTTTCTTTCTCTCTCTCTCTCCCCCATAGTGTGTTAATAATGCTTTGAATCTTACTTCAACTAGAAACCCATCTGGACCCAAACTCTGAAATAAAAGGAAATCTGTCTGACATATTATGTATATTTCCTTATCATGAGATTGTTAAGGAATTGATTTATTTTCTTATCACAATATAGGTATCCTATTTTTTGGATTAATATAGAGCCTCAGTTGGTCTGTAATTTTTATCATCTGTTAAAGGGAGTGCATATATAAACTCCCTAGGGGGTCCAAAGATAAAGCAATCTGGTCTTGTAATCCTTTTCTGTTTCTTCCATCTAATAAAATTTTGCGTCGTCTTAAATTTCTCGGGTTTTCTCGTGGTGCATAATTTCTCTCGTGCAGAAATCCTAACAAATTGGTATCAGAGCAAGACTTCATTGTCGATCCTCCGTCAGGCATAGAGATGACATCGCACAACGTCAACATCGAGAAATTCACAGGGTGAAATAGTTTCAATCTCTGACAAATCAAGATGTGGGCTCTTCTAAAACAACAAGGAATCTGGGCTCCGCTCACGAGCATGTCGAAGAACAATTCAAAGGAGGCAGACTCGAAGGGCAAAGAAAAAGAGTCTGACCTCACATATTTTGTGACACAGGAGGAGACGGCGCACTATATGATCTTGTTGTGTTTGGCGGACAAGGTGATTATCAAAATCGCCGATCAAGAAACGACGACTGGTCTGTGGTCGAAACTTGAGAGTCTCAACATGACCAAGTCTCTAACCAATAAGTTGTTATTGAAGCAACGTTTGTTCGCCCTCCGCATGCAAGAAGGTAACCCTCTGAAAGATCATCTTGATCAGATGAATACTCTATTGATAGAATTACGAAACATAGATGTGAATATTGAGGATGAAGATGCTGTCCTACTTTTGTTCCTTTGTCATACGAAAATTTTGTTCAATCTGTTATCATCGGAAGAGACACAATAACTCTGGAAGAAGTAAAATCGAATCTACATACTCGTAAACTTTGTCATAGGGCGTCTGGAAAGACTGTGGAGACTCAGGCCGCAGGATTTGTAACAACCGCAGAAAAGACAAATCCTAAAAATGGTAAGTCGAAGAAGAACGTCAATCCGAATGACATCGGCAACTACTACAAAGAACCTGGTCACTGAAAGAAGAACTGCCCCAAGAAGAAGAAAGACACTGTTGCTGCAGTAGCTCACCAGAATAAGCGAATCTAATGACGATTTGGCTCTCATGGTGTCTGGTCAGAGTTGTTCGGAAGAGAGTTGGATTCTCGACTCAGGATGTTCCTATCATATGACTCCGCACAAATAGTGGTTCTCAACTTATCAAAATATTGATGACGGAAATGATGAGAAATGATGTAGTCTGTAAAATAGTTGGAATCGACTCAATTCATATCAGAACTTATGACAATCGAGTGAGGGCATTGACAGAGGTCCGTCATGTTCTGCAACTGAAGAAAAATTTGATATCATTAGGAGTTCTGGACTCCAAAGGATATCAAATGGATGCCGCAGAAGATGTTCTCACAGTCACCAAGGGTGATGTTGAAGTCATGAGAGAAGTCAGTCAAAAGTTCTTGTACATACTACAAGGCACATTAATTTCTAGCATGGCTGCAGTAGGTAGTTCGTCCAAATCAGAATAAGAAGCATCCAAGTTGTGGCACATGCGACTTGGACATATGAGTCAAAAATAGATGGACATCCTCAGCAAGCGCAATCTTTTGAATGGTCAGAAGATACCTGAAGTCGGATTTTGCAAGCACTGTATTTTTTGCAAGTAAAAATGACATCAATTCAGCAAAGTCATGCACAAGACGAAGGCATCGATTACATCCATGCTGACTGTTGGGGCCCATCTCGTGTTCCATCTCTAGGAGGTTCTAGATACTTCATATCTGTAATAGATGATTACTCAAGAATGACATGGACATTCATGATGAAGCACAAGAGCGAGACATCCGAAGCTTTTAAACAATGGAAGACTCTGGTGGAGAATCAGACATCGAGAAAGGTGAAACGCTTTTGTACTGATAGCGGCTTGGAGTTTTGTTCGTCTGAATTTGATTGATTCTACAAGGATGAAAACATTGCCAGACATCGCACTGTCAGAGACACACCATATCAGAATGGTGTAGCAGAATGCATGAACAGAATTCTTCTGGAGAGGGAACGGTGCATGCTTTCTAATTCTGGTCTGAACAAGACATTTTAAGCTGAAGCTGTTAGCACAGCATGCTACCTTGTTAATCGGAGTCCTACAACCACGATCAATTTGATGACTCCCATTGAGGTATGGTCAGGAAACTCTGCTGATTATACTAATATGAAAGTCTTTGGCTATCCAGCATATTATCATGTCAGCGAAGGAAAGCTGAAATCAAGAGTCAAAGAAGGAGTCTTTGGGGATATGGTGCAGGTGTAAAAGGCTTCAAAATCTGGTCTCCTTCATAGCAGAAGGTTATTCATAGTAGAAATATATTTTTTGATAAGATGTCTATGCTCAATCAGAAATCAGATATTGTTGACTCAACATAGGAGGGTGTCAACAAATATGTGGAGTTTGGATTAACTCCAATTCAGAATGGGACAGAAGATTCTCATCAGGCTGAACAACCAGAGTCCGAGGAGCAGGCAGAAGAAGCAATGACAAGTCTAGCTGTTGGACGTGCACGCAGACAAGTAGGTCCTCCTAAGCAATATGACTTTGAGGACATGGTTGCATATGCATTCCAAGTAGTTAAAGAGGTGGAATCGCCAGATCAAGCTACAAGGAAGCTATCGCATGTGTAGAATACAAACAGAGATTGGCGACGACAGAGAGTGTTAGATATCTAATTTGAGGATTCAATTCAAGATGGAGATTGTTAATAATGTCTTGAATCATACTTCAACTGAAAACCCATCTGGATCTAAACTCTAAAATAAAAAGAAATATGTCTGACATATTACGTATATTTCCTTATCATGAGATTATTAAGGAATTATTTTTATTTCCTTATCACAATGTAGGTGTCCTATTAGTGGATTAATATAGAGTCACAATTGGTCTGTAATTTTTATCATCTGCTAAAGGGAGTGCCTATATAAACTCCCTAGGGGTTCAAAGAGAAAGTAATCTAGTCTTGTAATCCTCTTCTGTTTCTTCCATCTAATCTAGTCTTGTAATCCTCTTCTGTTTCTTCCATCTAATTAAATTTCTGGAGTTTTTTCTCATGGTGCATAATTTCTCTCGTGCAGAAATCCTAACATTATGTTTATGATCTGAATTACAAAGGTTTTAAGAATCGATTTTAAGCTTCCGCGATGACTTTTATGATATCGATATTTTCGGATTGAACACCAATTCACCCCCTAGTGCCCTTTGGAATCTTACAACATCGGCTGGGCCGTGAGAAGGATGTCATCATGAGACGCTGACAGCTCAAAGGGGCGCCTATGGCTTGAGAGATTAGGGGTCGTTTGGCGCATTATCGAAATAATTAACCAGTAATTTAGATCACCGCTTAGATAGATTACCATTATTTAAAGTACCGCTAATATATTACAGTGTTTGGAAAGTACTGATAATATAAATAATAGTAAAAAAGATAGTGACAAAATTACCAAAATACCTCCAAAATTATTTTATATTTTAATAGCATATTATTATAAATAAATAAAGAAAAATAGAAAAGTTAATATATATATATATATATAAAGATGACACAAAATTAAGAGTTATTTGTAAAAGATTTCAAATAATAAAAAAGATGTAGTTAAATCCTTTTACACTATAAAAAAAAGATGAAGTTAAACGATATTTATTTATTAATAAAAAATTTAATTGAATAGATATTTTCATCAAAATGTATTCTCACCAATTGATAATCTGAAAAGACATCTCCCCTGTCTGCTATTTAGATTATCAGTGAGATAGTAATCAAGATTACTAGAGTAATTAAAATTATCGATAATTAATGATAATCAAATAAGATAATGTGATGGTGCTGGAAATTTTAAATAAAATAACTGCTAATCTATTTAAATTACTTCATACCAAACGGTCCCTTGGAATTAGAGAGGGAGAAGGAAGGAGCGAGATTATGATGATAGGAAGGAAGAAAGAAAAAAAAAGTATATTTTTTATTAATGAAATATACAGTTGAAATCTAATCTATTTAATTTGATGATTGATCATTATAGTAAATTATTAATTGAAAATTAAGGCGTGAGAATATGGGTACTCGGGGCAGGAAGAATCCACCACGTCCTTTTGTCTAATTATGTTAAAATTTTGGATGAACTCTTCTCTCCTTTAATGTTAAAAAATAATATAAAAAACTTAAAAACATAAAAATTATCGTCCGAGAAAGAGTATTGAATATTGATATATAATAATAAATTGGAAAAAGTTTTTACATTTTTTTACGTTTTTATTATATTTTAACATTAAAATAGAGAAGAATTTGTGAGAGTAAAAATTACATAAAAGTTAATAATAAATAAAATAATCAGATGAAAAGACTAAAGTGATAATTTAGTGAAGGTTTAAAAAAATAATCCTATATTGTGGATAGGATAATTTTATGAATGGATGATTTCCAAAACGTGTTCAGCTTAAATACACAAGGGAAATATTGATTATTGTATAACATTTTTTTTTATAATTTTTAGTATAATGTATATGTGAAGCATGCGCTATCCAACGGTGGATGTGCAGGCGTTATAAACTTCCGCATTTCGCTTCGCTCGCTCTCGCCGAAGAAGATTCAAACTTCGCCTACTCTTCGACGGCAGGGATGAAGCGTTCATGTGTGTGAGAGAGACGTCAATGTAGCACAAGTCAATTTGGACTAGCAATGGCCTTCACAAATTGTAAATAACAATGCCATCACCGATTTTAAATTTCCTGCATCATTACTCTTACTACACTAAATAAGCGTTGCAGAAAACTGCCACCATAGCTATAAAGCACAATGACAGAAAAAAACAAGCACAAACTGTCCAGGACCATGTCAACAGTGAAATGTAATTACTGAAAGATGAAACCCCATTAGTTTCCATTTCTATCAGGAGGAAATCCTCGAAGTACATAAAGTGGCACCTTAAAAAGTAACATCCATGGTAAATGTCCTCTCATGAAAGCAGTTAACTAATCCAATTCATATACCTCGACTGACTTCAGAGTTTTAACTTCAAATATCTCACAACTTTATCACAAGCCACTATCTGTTCAGGAAAAATGCAACGTACCAAGATGTCATTTCACACCAACAGATGCCATTAGATCCTCGTACTCTGCATCCGTCTCCTTTGTCCTAGCCTTTGAAGTGTTATCTTCCTGTTTTCTCGCAGTTGATGCAGATGTTGGTGAGAATGGATCATAAATCTGACTTACTCCTGGACTTCTTGGCACTCTATCATTCAAAAAAGGAGTACTAGCACCAAAATGTTGGCTGGAATTTCTCGGAGTGTTAGCTCTCATTGCAGGGAGCAACTGATTCTGGTTTGGTTGAAGAAAATGAGGCCTTGCAGCAGGTAAATTGGATATCTGAGATACAGAAGAAAAACTTGGTGGACCAATTGGACTCGAGAGGGATAAAGGCCGAATAGTATTTGCATATGAAAAATGATGGCTGAGAGGTGGTTCGATGCATGGTGGATTGGATGATAAAGTTGCAGATGGGAGGGGAGCTGGATTAGAAACTTGAGGACTTGCAAAACCATGATTGCCAACTGGCAGCCCTTGGCCATGGATACATGGCCGAAAAGATGGAGGTTGAGGTGCAGCCATAGAAGTCGGCAACTGTTTAGCAGACTGGCTGTTGGGCATTGAAGAGTTTCCACTGTGTGAAACTTGTACTCCCAATGGCTGAAATGTAAAATCATTGGATATAGGAAGTGGAGGTCTGGGACCTTTTATCGGTGTATTATTCATGTTAGTTCTTTCCTGGGCTAATGAGAAACCATGAATGCCTCCAATACTTGGAACTGATGTTGAAGATTCTGGTAGTAGCATCTGAAACTGGGCTGGTGTTGGGGCCTGTGCAACAGAAAGTGGAGATGCAGGTGGTTGTCCCATTATTGGGATGACTGGGTTGAAAGAAGCAAGGGCCTGGTAAGTTTGGGGAGTAACAGGTGCACCTGGTGTCAAAAATGGTGGTGCCGGCACAAGAGGTGGTCTAGGAACAACCATACTTGAAGGCAATAGAGAGGATGCAGGCCTGGGCATAGCAAATGGTGCACCTGCTGATGCTGAAACAGGACCTCTTTGAGGCATCAAGCCAAAGGAAGGTGACGCACCAGGTTGGGAAGGAAATTGTGGTGAAGCAGAAAAGTTTGCGTCAGGTTGGGAAGGAAATTGTGGTGAAGCAGAAAAGTTTGCACCAGGTTGGGAAGGAAATTGCGGTGGAGCAGAAAAGTTTGCAGGTGAAGGTTTACTGGAAATGTTAACAAGATTATTTGGTTGTGACAGCATTGCTGGTAGAGGCCTTGGAGCAATATTTGGTGATGGTATTGAACTTATGGCAGATGGAGGCACAGGTATATTAGGCCTCATTGTTGATGCAGCAAATGGAGGTGTCGGCCTTTGACTAGATGTAACAACCTGTGAAGAAGTGGACCATCCAGGACTCCCAAGAGGTTGCATTGACAACAGTCTGTTGGGCGAGGGACTAGTAGGCGAACCACTAGTTAGCTGTAGATTCGGGGGACCAGTTGACCCGGATGCAATTTTTCCAGAAAACATTAGCTGAGAAGTATGAGGCATGGCAGAACTTGGTTGGGGTGGCATAACAGGATATAAAGGTGGATGTTGCTGACCTGACTGGTTTTCAGAGGGAACAAATTGTGGCACTGGCTGCTGCATAAACTGCATGGGCACTGGAGGCCTGAAGGTTACTGGTGAGTTCCCTAGATTAATCCCAAAAGGAGGTCCGCCATACGGAGACACACTGGTGCCACTAAATGGAGGTGTCGAAAAGGTAACAGAGTTGATGGGTGCTGAAGAAGTCAGGCCACCAGATGGTTGAGCATTAGGATACCAGGATGCAGCATAAGATTGATATTCTGTTTGCCCAGGAACTGAAGTAGCCAGCAATGTTTGTGTAGAACCACGGTTGACATCAGGCATTGGCATCATTGTATAGCTCAAGCCCATCTCGTTCAAGTTGGGACCGTTCATGGTTACACTGTCACTCACTCCAGAAGAGGAAGCTAGCACTGCAATATTTCCCTGCTAAAGTAGTTTACATACAAAATTTTCAAGATATCGCAAAAGGAAATTTCTACAATGGCATACAGAAGGGCGGATGACTCACAGATACAGGAGCAAGTAGTAGCTCAATCAGTGCAACTGCTGCATCAACTTTCTCATACGTTTCAGCTGAGACAGTGACATATAGCTCTTCATAACTTTCATCTGCTTCATTTATGGCTGATTGTTGGGTGATTTCATGCTGCAAGTAAACATAATGAGAACGAGAATTTAAGGACTGTGTTTCATAAATTTGTTAAAAGGGAATATCTTAAAGAAAGAGGAGGAAAACAGAAAACTTTTTCCAAAGTTCACTGATGCATGTATATTTCAACATATATTTAGATTTCCATTTAGTTTTGCTTGGTAAACTGTCATAACATACATTTATTACTCTTCATTTTTTTTATTTCAAGTCATAATTGTAGTTGAGAGTTTGTTTTATAGAAAACCACTTGAAGGTATATGAATAGTAGTTGGATGAGATTTCATGACAAAAGGAGTCAACTTACTATTCAAAAGATCATTTTTTCTCGATTTCAAAGGCTGCAACTATGACAAATGCATTCACACGGTGGAGATAGTTTAATGAGTCATAGCATGCTTGTTATGACACTAGTATTTACACCAAAGAATAGCAATGTACCAAGTATATGCTAACAATATCCTACCGTTGAATAGTAAGCGTCCAAAATAATTTATCAATGGAAGTCCTCTTTTCTACATATACAAATTACTGGGAAATTTTGAAGCATCATATGCAGCATTAACCCATTCAACTATGTTGCAACAAATTTAGTAGATTCCCAGAGAATCAAAAGCAACATCATTCATAAACAAGAGCAATAAAAATCCAAAATGATCAAGGGGTTAGTCTTCGCTCTGCAGACCTCTTTCTAAGGGTGGCCTAGGTATTCAAGGACTCCAAAGGATGAATGGCGCATGCACAGTTGCGAAGTAGTCATACAGAGTACTGGGGCTCTTTCATCCTTGCAAGGCATGGTCATATGCAAGGTTGTCAAGTTCGAGTTTCTACCTAAACTCATTTTAGGAGGGCTAGACTCGTATCATAAACTCCATACGTAAATACAGAGTTTAGATACAACATTATTTTAATGATAACTTTTAAAATATATCAAATATATTGAATATTATTTTTTTAAAAATAAAATAATATAAATAAATGGTGTATCAAGATTCACAAACAAGTTCAACTCCAATTTATTTTGAGGTTTCCAAGTTTCAAATATATATGTAAATTCAGTGAAGACCCCTAAAGTCATAAAATAAACTCAATAAATTTATGTAAAAAATAAATAAATATGTATAAAATAACTGTTATATGACATTCTTTTCTTTTAGGTATTATTATTTTGTTTCATCATTTTATAGCATATTTCATCACCATAGTATTTAATCGTAATTGAGTATTATGATAAAAAAACATTTAAATAATAAAGAATATAATCAATTATAAGTTATATTACATTCTTTTGATATCATTTTTTAAATATAATTATTTAAAACAACTAGCATTATTAGTAAAAAAAGGGAAACAATAAAGATATATAAGTAAAGTTACATGTAATAGTAAGAAGTAAATATAAAATTTAATTTAATTTTTATGATAAGAAAAAATAATAGTAAAAAAGAACAATAAAACATAACAGAAGAAAAAACTATATTATTGTAAGTCCTAAAAATCTTGTGATGTCATATTATAATTTATTATAAGATTTTCATTTTTAAAACATCAATATGATTAGAAAAAATATCAAGAAAAAGGAAAAAAAAAAACATGTCAAAGTGGACATCTGGATTTGAACAGGTGACCTGCCAACCCGTGGACCAAATATCGAACATACCTACCAATATGTCAAGCTAATACATCATACATGTGATACAAAATTACCGACTTTGCTACTTCACACGTCGTTTCAGCGATTTTAAACAGTAAAATGTATTACGATCCAAGTTTACCCATAATTACAATTCTAGACCAACTCAACAGGGTTTTGGACCTTAGAAACGTAAAAACTAAGTTTTTAAGTATTAAAACTAGTTTTCAATAACGTTGGTTGTATGACGGGCAGCTGAAACACCGACATATAATAGTTGGGGAGCTACGAGAGAATGCACCAGCGCAAAATGAGGCGACCACGTGATAGCAATCTCAAACTTTAGCCATGCAGCTTGTACTCCATATGCTCGATGACCAAGGTCCACCCTGTGGAGCCGATGTGACGGTTTGACAACGGAAGGGCCAAGTATGTGATCAACAAAGTGTATCAAAAGAAGTTATCTCCTCACCTATTCCCCACCAGTTGTTTCACTAAAATCATTACCTATTGAGTGTAGCACCTTTCCCCCAAATTGACACTCATCGCGTCATTGGATCCAAATGGACCAAAGGGATCATTCGTCATTGGTTCACTAGGGTTGCCACTCTTCCTCGCTAGGGTCATCAGACAACAGCACCACCACTCCGACGACCCCCTCCCCTCTAACCTCCCCCTCACTTTTTGACCCTCTTGCAACCACCAATTGTGTGGAGAGCTTAGTATCCACATGATGCCTCCAAAGCGTCAAGACCTAGCAGATGACTGGCAGTGCCCCCGCTGGCCAGTCCAAACACGGTAGGACCTATGCTCAAGCGCCTTCGTTAGAGACACTTTTTGTCCATCCATTTTGATTTGGAAGTTGATTATGTTACATGAATTTGTGAATAAAAAAATTACGTCCTCACCTATTCACTACCAGCTGTTTCGTTAAAATGTTTACCTTTTGAGTGTAGCAACTTTTCTCCCCAAATTTACACTCATTATGCCATTGGATCCAAATGGACCAAAGGGATCATTGACCCTTGCTTCGCTAAATATGTTCTTATGTGCCGGTTCGCCCATCAAATAGTTTGACTTGATCCATGTGCAATTCCATTTTAGAAATCCAAAAAGAAGGGAGCTTAGATGTTGGTGGAAGCTCAGATGAATGCTCAATCCAAAGAATCACATACCTTTGAAAAAACAACCTTCCAAATAAAACCTGATGACATATCCTTCCCAAAAAGAGATGATTTATGAGGCCAATAAGTTCACTGGAAATGAAGGCTGGTTGGACCAGGCAAACCAGAAAGTCAAGAACCGCTTACATGGTTTGCTAGCACTCTCGTAAAAGGGCCTCACTAGGTGGGATTAGACAAAGCAATGGGCCTGAGATCCTCCTCTCCTAATGATTTTTTTGGGGTGAGAAAGATGAAATATTTATCTATTCTTTCAAACCCTTTATTTTGAAAATCCAACCCACACTAATCCTCCATATTAAACATCTTTGAGAGCTCGAATAACCTCTTATGGAAATGGTCCCACTTAACTTATTTGCTTGCCCGTTGTCACCTGCATCACTCCACTTCCCCTCCACTGCTAGTTACTTGGTGGGCATCGGCATGTGAATTCCCTAAAGTAATCAGCTATTGCTCCACCAGTCTCACGTCCAACAAATTCACAAGAGCCAATTTTGATTTTATCAATGTAATTGACTCTTCGGTGACCATTCAAATACATATGAAAGAATCTTGTATTTGAATCTCCTTCCTTAAGCCGCATGTTATGATCTCTGTCTCCAGTGAGTTTCCATGACAACGTCATGTAATCTTCACTCAATCCGACTACAAGAGTTCTCAATTGTCTTCTAGCTAGTTGAAATCAGAAACATATGTCAATGCCACTGGTTTTTTGATCCTGACAATCTTTTACTTGCTTTTTTTAATCTTTTAACCATCCCCTTAGCTTGCTCAGTCAGGTTATAGAAGGTTCTTGTAGTTGAGCTTAATGTTGGGACCCCTCCGGTTTTTTTCTGCCATCATCTCCCCAAAGCCGTCCTCCGAAAGCCAACCACTTCTCGAATCTGAAATATGACCTAAAACAACTTCCATCATTGGAGTTTGTTTTAGTAGTGTTGATATGCAAAAGTCTAACATTGGCAGAAATGCATTAAGAAGCTCCACCTATCCTAGAAACCTATGCAGTTTAAGCTTCTATAAGTAAATCAACATTAGGAGTCGTGTAATCAACAAGGCTGTGCTCATTAATAAAGCACCCTGAAATCCTTCAGTACCGCTGTCCCTCTCTCTTCGATGCGTTGATCTGTTGTCAAGCTCAAGGGTTACAGATACCACCAAGCAACCATGGAATGACATCACATTCGTATCACATTTTGTACCATATATACAAGGTCAACTTCATCTTGAAAGGGTCGACAGCGAGTAGGAGCCCAATCTATCCTCAATCATCTTGAATGTCTTCTCTCCAGACAATTACACAACTGCCCAATCCTGAAGTCTTGAATCTAGTCACTATTGTGCCTCCAATCTGCCACCAATGTTGATGTAGATCCTGTTGAGAAGAAAAGAGAGTTCTGCTACGATACAGAATTCTAGTAGTCATCAACTTAGTTTGATTCAGATTTGAAGAATCTGTTAGGAGTCCTAATGCTGATAGGATTGTTATTTCCTTTTTAGTTTATTTTCTTAGGAGTCCTAATGCTGGTGGGATTCTGTTTTCCTTTTGCTATAGGAGTCCTAGTACTAATAGTATTGCAAGTTGTAAGTCCCTATATATTGGTCTGACTTGTAAGAGTTGAAAACATCTCTATCTCTTTAATTAAAATTCCAGTTCAGAGTTTTTCTGAATTTCTGAGTTCTTGTGCGCACAATCTTGACCTTGGATTTCTTCTAAGGTGCTGGTGGATTCCTGCTAGTTTATTTGTCGATTATCGTCCGCTTGAACCGGCGACGTCGACATGACGTCGACATTTGATTTCTGCAGTTCTTTCAAGCGTAACAAAGGCTTACTTGCATGGTGTAATAGAACACCGTTCATTGTGCCTAGGGTTTGCTCTTGGCTGTATTTAAATTTCTATACCGAATTCATCCTTAACGCTGCGTCAAATGTGTTGCTCCCAAGTTGTTAGCTTTGGCTCCTGTAGTAACATGACATCTGCAACCCGAGGGACCAAGTATCTACAAGGGAAATCCTCCTATCTTTGTCTCCCAGCCTCAGCACATTCCATTAACAAGGTCGTCCTGGTCTCCATCTAATCAGAATTGACTCTGCCACAACCTCAATCTCCTGCAACCTGGCATAGTAATAGGCCCTTCAGCCATCATTTACAACTTGGTCATCTACAGTTTGCAGTATTGCTGAAGGAGTATTTCAGCCACTATTTCTTCCTCCTTTGGCCAGCATTTTTGCTTCAGATTCATCCCTTGGGTCACATTGCCAACTCCTATATTGGTCTGCTCCAATAGAGGAGATGCAGGCAGACAGGCTGTGGCCACTTTGATTGCAAAGTCCCGCATCTGACAAGCAGACATAGAAAGAGGTTTCTGCAGCAGTCGGAGCAATCCCGGAAGATCACTCCAGCAAGAACTTGGTCTCTCTACAGCCATCCATGGGCAAATACCCACCTCCTGTCGTCTCTGTCATCCACCCCACATCCACCTCCAACGGTCTCCTGCTGTATGACGCAGTGTCGATCTCCTCAAGACATACTGATGTAGGAGAGATAAGATATATTTTATTAGTTATTATTGTTATCTTTATCCTTTTAGATTACTTAGATTCTGTCAGTTAGAATTCTTATTTATTGTTATTTTATCTTTTTAGATTTTAAATTAGTTTAGATTTGATTGTAAAATGTCCATAAATAGGCATGAACTAGTTCAATTATTATCCAATTATTTTATAAACCTGTGTGATTTTCTTTCTCGGTGGATTCTGAATTTATCAAGCTATTGATGGTGCTTTGAATTGTCAACCTCTTTAAGAATTTGTCCAAAAGTTATAATGTCCTCCACTTTGCGATCCCCCCCACGTCACATACCTAGTTGGTTTTGCCTCCTGCGACATGGAAGACTTGTCCTTTATTGCTTTGCACTCCTCGCCCTTCTTGGAGCTGCCATGCCGTTCCACCTCTCTTGCTAAACCGACAATGTTTGTTTCTCCCTTGCATCAACAAGACACCCTACTGGCAACTGTCTTCACGTTCCTCCCTGATGGAACTCCATCCTGGCGAGCCATCGGACAGGAATTTCAGCACTTCCAAGTTCCAACAGCCACATGTTGGACATACCCCCTGCATCTGATTGCTTGGACTTTCGACCACATAAAATGTTCAGTGCAATCAATGTGGTGCATATCTCCCCTCAAAAGATGTGGGACATACCCCGGAATCTCAAGTCACCCGACATATCCAGCATCAAGGCAATCATCAGCCTCCAGCCTGACCACCAGCAACCCACATCCATAACATTGGGCCTTGGATTGGGTTTGTTCTAGGTTAAAGTCATAGCAGAATGGATCTGGTCAGAGGTCCACAGAAAAAACACCCTGACCACACTAGCCAAGGATTCTTAGAGCCAAGGGGACAACTGTCATGATGTCCACACCCACATTCACCTACCAACAAGAGCTGCACTAGCACACAAACCCACAAAACTATCCTAACTCGGCCCCAACAGCACCTACACCTCCCGGGGGGCCAGATCAGGCCAGTGTAATATGGAATATGTCAATAAAGTTGGATGATTGCAATTCATGGCAATCATTGACGCAGGAGCTTTTTTTAAAAAAATTAGTTATTTTAATTAAAACTGGTGTTTTAGTTTATTAGTCATCAATGTGACCTTTTAATTAGTTATAAGGGTCATGATTAGTTATAACGGTCTTAATTAAAAGTGGGTTAATCAAGGGTGAAGATTGATTAGTAGTTTATAACCTCTTGTAACTCTAGTATTTAAGGCTGCCAATAGGGTTTTCAGCCGTCATAATCTCTCTTTTATCAAAATTACAGATTTTTGTGGTTTTCTCATAAACCCTAATTGTTCCTCTATCAATCTTTCTCATCTTCTAGCCTGATTTCTCATTATTCTTGCTGATTTTCTCTCCTTACTGCATCAAATTGGTATCAGAGCAAAAGATCCTACAAAATATTAGGGTTTTTTTTGTTTTTGAACCATGGTTGGACGTGGTAGAGGCCGAGGACGTGGCAACCCTGGACAGCAAGCAGAGATGGCAGAGATTCGACGAATGATTGAAGATTTGTCGCGAAGTGTTCAAGCCTTACAGCAACAGGAACATGTGGCAGCCCATATGGAGATTCCGGAAGGTGACCACGATCTAACAGACATACTGGAAGGTAGTCTGGAAGATGATACTGATCAAGGGTATTTTGATAATCCCTTTCATGAAGCTGGAGCCGATACAAATCTGGTGCGAGGTCGATTGGAGGATAGGTTGATTCATGCCCTAGATCTGAACAGTGGTGGAATTAGGATTGAAGTTGCTGATTTTCATGGAAAGATGCATGCTGAAGATTATTTAGATTGGGAAACAAGTTTGGAAAATTATTTTGAGCGGAAACCTATGGCAGAAAATAGAAAAGTGTTATTTGTGAAACTGAAATTAAAGGGGACAGCACTTCAATGGTGGAAGAGAATTGAAGAGCAACGTGAACGACAAGGTAAACAGAAAATTGGCACATGAGAGCATATGAAGACGAAGTTGTGAAAACAATTCTTACCCGCTGATTATACAATGGATTTATATGAGAAGTTTCATTCTTTGAAACAGCAAGGTATGAATGTTGAAGAGTATACTTCAGAGTTTTACAACTTATCAATTCGTGTTGGGTTGAATGAAACAAATGAGCAAGTAGCTGCTCGTTATCTTGCTAGGCTTAACCAATCTATTAGAAATGAGATGCCTATTGCTCGTGTGTGTACTCTTGAAGATGCCCGACAGCAAGCTTTATTGGCTGAAAAACGAGTATGGCGATATGGAGCGCGTAGACCTTTAATAGGACGCTCAGGAGGCATTATGCAAAAGGGTACTGGTGCTGTTGGAAATACAAAAAATAACACATCTGCACAAGGAACCAGTCTAAGGAACTCATGCAAATAAAAATGATGATAAGGGGAAAGTTGTAATGCGTTACGGTGGACAAAATAATTCTGCACCTACGACTTTTAAAGGAAACAACACACAAATTCGTTGTTTCACTTGTGGTGAAAAGGGTCATGGTTCTTATGCTTGTCCACAGTGAAGAGTTAATCTAGTGGAGCTACAAGATGAAGAATATGAAGAGTCAGAGCCTATTTATGATCAGTATATGGATGAAAGTGAAGAAATAGATGTTCTCCCTGTTCAAGGAGAATCATTGGTGGTTCAAAGTGTCTTAACTACCACAACTAAAGAAGAAGAAGATTGGAGAAGACATAGTATCTTCAAAACACGTGTTCTTTGTGGCGGGAAGGTGTGTGATCTAGTTATAGATGGTGGTAGCATGGAAAATGTCATTTCTAAAGATGCAGTAGAGAAGTTGGGATTGGTTATTGAAAAACATCCACATCCTTACAAAATTCGTTGGCTTAAGAAAGGTAATGAAATTCCTGTCACTACTCGATGTTTGGTACAATTTACTATGGGAGGTAATCTTCAAGATGAAGTTTTATGTGATGTTGTGCCTATGGATGTTGGGCATATTCTTGTGGGAAGACCGTGGTTGTATGACCATGACATGGAGCATCACACTAAACCCAACACGTATTCTTTTCATAGGGGTAAAAAGTACACCTTGCATCCAATGGAGGAGGATGCAAAACATGTGGCTCATCAAAAAAACTACAAGGTTAATGGCTTTTTGTGTGCTGAGAAATTTAATATAGAGAGTCAAGAAGCTGAAATTGTAGGAGATAATCATATTAGAGAAATGTCTCACCGATCACCTCAAGCTCAAGATATTTTGAAAAAATTTTCATTTTCAGCTAGTGATATCTTCTCTCAACACAACATTGAAAGAGTTCATGAAGAGGTAAAAGCTGCCCTGAAATCAAGTAATGAAACTTATGCAAATGCAGCCAATCAACATCGGCGACTTAAAGATTTTGAGGAAGGCGACTTGGTCCTTGTACACTTGAAGCAAGAGAGGTTTCCTAAGGGCACTTATCACAAACTCAAGTCAAGGAAGTTTGGACCATGCAAGATACTAAAGAAAATAAGTTTGAATGCTTATTTCATTGAGCTTCCATCAAATTTGCAAATCAGTCCTATCTTCAATGTCTCAGATTTGTATGCTTTCGAGGGCTTTGATATGGAATCAACTGAAGTTTCAAATCAATTGGAACAACATCCCAAAGTTTCTACTGATATTATTGAAGATGTGTTGGATGTCAAAGAGGTCAGTTCTCGTAGAGGTAACAAATATAGAAGATTTTTGGTTAAATGGTTGGGTAAACCTGCTACTGAAAGCACTTGGATTAATGAAGATGAGCTCAAGAGGATCGATGCCGAAATGTATGCTGATGTGGAGCAAGTTTTTTCCAAGGAGCCAAAATTTTAAAGCTGAGGAGATTGACGCAGGAGCTTTTTTTTTAAAATTAGTTATTTTAATTAAAACTGGTGTTTTAGTTTATTAGTCATCAATGTGACCTTTTAATTAGTTATAAGGGTCATGATTAGTTATAACGGTCTTGATTAAAAGTGGATTAATCAAGGGTGAAGATTGATTAGTAGTTTATAACCTCTTGTAACCCTAGTATTTAAGGCTGCCAATAGGGTTTTCAGCCGTCATAATCTCTCTTTTATCAAAATTACAGATTTTTGTGGTTTTCTCATAAACCCTAATTGTTCCTCTATCAATCTTTCTCATCTTCTAGCCTGATTTCTCATTATTCTTGCTGATTTTCTCTCCTTACTGCATCAATCATCCTTTTCATTCTCGAAAAGAAAACCCAGTTTAAACATGTAAAGATCAAAAGACGTCACTTACTACTCAGTTAAATGTGAACAAATAGGTAAATAGTCTAACTATGCATGTAGCATTTCTGTATGAGCTCCAATTAAATGATTAATAAATATGATGAAAGATTTAGAATCAGCCCATACAACTACTGTATAAAATTTTCATGCCCAATTGTTCATGATGGTAACTTACCATCTTCCCTGTTTCCTTTTTGGTTCCATATACACGAACTTTAGCCCCTGTCTCCTGGTTTTGTAGTTATCTGAGTCAATCATACTTGCAAAATCTAAGGTGTGACAATATCATGAAAAACAAAGTATTTGTGAGGGATTCATACTTCTTCTAATCGTCTCTGGGTATTGCTTGCAGGTCCCAGTAGCAAAGCTATAAAATTACGCCCTGGATGCACTTTAGGCTGCAATGTGATGAAAAAAAACCATGACGTGATATCATTCTAGAACCTTTTTTGTGGTAAGAAGATATGGATCTATGATATTAAGAATAAACATTATGCTAGGCTTTTTGTAGAGCTGACATTACGCTGGACTTGAACTTCTTTTAATTCTTGAGAAGTGAAAGACGACTACCAAGCCTAAGTAGTCAATCTGTTATACATTAATTAATGCTATAACGTGAAATATTTACAGGTGAGTATAAGAAGTCGAGCAAACATCAAAAAAGATATAAAAAGAGACATGGGAGAAGGATCCCCACAAAAAGGAAACTATCACTCCCCACTCATTAAAAAGACTAGACTTCAAGTTAAGAAAGAAACATGCTATAAAGTTCAAGGATGGTTCCTCTCAAAAAAGTAGTTCAAGGGTGATAATAACCCGCTTGTGTAATTAGCTTCTAGTTCCACCATGTATTTCATCCTATGATGCACAGGTATGCCGGTAAGACAGGAGTACCTGTACCAGGTACGTACCCAGTACGGACGCTTGGGGTCCGCATGGGTACACGTACCGCTGCATATCCATATTAATAAATATTTTTTTAATAAATGGGTGCGTGCGGATATGGGATGAGTACATTTAAAAGCTGCTTATGTCTAGATACAGTCCATAGAAGAGGGAGAAGGAAACTGAGAAAGCCGTCCACAGAGGAAGAAAATAGCTGGCAACCAAACCTTATGTTGTCAAGTGTTTTTTTATGGCTTCTTGTATCATCGAGTGTGTTCTATCGTTGAAATGAGGACAGCCTTCTAGCCGATGATGGTCTTCATCGTTATCATGGCAAGGCGAAACACGCCGGTGGCTTTGTTCTCTTTCTCCAACCTTGCAGTCAGCCTCCTTTTCTACCACCTGCCGCCTTGCTTTTTAGGTTCACAGCCCCCTAAGCTATATAGCACGAGAACGTATTTGGCAAAGTTTCACAATTGGGCTTTGCTGGGCCCATCTAACACTATCATTAAAAATTTTCTTTAATTATTCATTTATTCTGAATCTTTTCTTGATTAATATTTTAAAATTTTACATTAGCAAATTACAAGTTATCATATATATTACTAAATATCTACATATATAATAATTAATATATATATATATACACACACGTACCCATACCCCATTTTTTTAAAAAATGATGTACTCAATACCCATACCGGGTACCGGTACTGTACCCGTATCCGTGCAACATAGATATCGTCCTGTTATTTTAGATGTCATGCTTTCATATGATGGATAAAGTATTCAAGTTCCTGCTTTTGTTTTTTGAAGTGGATATTCAAAAAACAGGACATAAAATGTCCTGTATTCAAGTTCATACTGCAATATTGATAATTCTTGAGAGGTTTGACCTTCACATAATTACAAAAAAATATAACAAGGATCTCAGTGGAGAGAGTACTCAGAAATCAAGCAATGCTTGTCAAAAAGTACACTTACAGGAATAGGAATTTTTGCTTCTTTCAGCAATGGTGTGTAATCAGATGGTGCTTTATAAGAAGGATTGAGACACATTATTTCACCTTCAAACAAAAGGCTATATCAATAAGTATAGCTCAATTTGTAGGATAATATTTTATAAGTTAGAAGCAGTTACCTATTATTACCCGTCTTTCCAGTTCCAACAATTCAAGATTTGTTATCTGCAGATTAATGAGCAGTGGCATTAGCCAATCAAGAATTAAAATCAATATTGATAGATATTAAGATATGTGTAGAAAAATATAAGATGAAGCAGTTCAATAATAGTTGATACACCTCAGAGATAGTAACAAACCTTTCAAAAAAAAAGAGATGGTAAAAAATGACGTAGGCAAAATTTTGAAGTGAATGGAACAAAACGATTAATTGATAATTAAAAAGAGAAATTCACCTCATTGTTACTTGACTGGCTAGCAGAATCATTATTTAAATCCTTGCTTGGCGATTCAGAGCCTAGGTTGTCTTTCATATCCAAAGCTCTAGATTTAAGCTGCTGGGTTATTTGCTCCAATCGAGTCTGTTTAGTCATAATATCACTTAATGTCCCTGGAATTTAAAGCTTCCGAGTGAGAAATTCAAAAAGCAAAGTTCTAGCTATGTTCTTCCCACGATGAAATGGGAGTTTTCAAGTGACATATATACACCATGTAAATATCCTATCACTGGAAAATCTATTTCTATATTTGCTAACCACAACTTAATTTTGGAAAGTGGACTGTGTTATGAGATACTCTGTTACTTTTCTATTTCTTTTCTTTCGTTCTTTTTTTCTTTTTTTTTAAGGGAGTGGAATTCTATTACTTTCATTAAAATATTAAGAGATAGAAGGATGGCATACCCGATACGCCAAGGCTCTTCCTTTCCTCACTGCAGGATCTACAGTAAGATCTGGTCCCCATTTGGTTTTTCTCCGAACCTGTTCGTTCACATCTTCTTCAACAGTCTTCCCACCCACTTTCCCTCCACCTCGGAGGATTGGAACTAATGAACCAGATAATTTATTTTTTGGTATGACGAATCCAGCTTTTGCTGCAAACATGGAGACCTTAGGCACTGAAACCACAGATGGAGCAGGTATTAAATCTGTGAATTGCACATTTTGTGCTTCAGCTGAAGACGATGCATCAACTTTTGTAGTCATGTCGACCAATCTTCTAATGGCCTCTGTTCAGTGTTAGTTGAACCCCCTGTAGCAAGAGTCTATACATCAAGAAACAAATTATAAGCGCATAACACAACAAACGGTATAAACTTTACATAGATATTAACAAATAAACTTCATCGGAACATAAATGGGTAAAAACTTTTTGTTTTGAAGTGAAAAGGATGATTGCCATGTTTGCAATCATCCAACTTTATTGTTGTAGGCTAATATGTACAAGTTCATTGGTTTGTTACACAAGTTGAATAAAATTCATTTGTTGCTTGTTCTCCAATGTCGCATCATGTGATGTGCCATTAACATTACGTTCTCCACATAGCATTGTTCCCCTCTAAATATAACCCCATTTCTGTGTGACCAGATTGACCATAGATATGCTAGCGGCGTTGCACGTTGCTGTTTAGATACATATGTGATGTTTTGTTGTTGATGCCCTCCACTCCAAAACGTCCTCCAAAACTCTGCACTCAAAGATGTATCAACCCATTGACAACCAGCCTTAATCCACACTGTTTTCGCTATCGTGATCAAAGTCTTCAACTGCATCCTCACATAACACGCATGCAACGTCCATTTCTCGAGCCCATCGTGCTATATATGTCTTAGTCAGAAGCCACTGTCTGTCTACAAAGACATGCAAAAAATTTAATGCGAGTAGAGGGCTTGCAAACTTGCTTGGTGGCCTTGTTATCACGGTATTATCTTCTTTGTTTGTTATGCAACTCCAATTGTTTTAGTTCAATTATGTTGGGAATTTGGAAACTGAAAATTCTGTTTTCTTTTGTAGCCTGTCGTTCATTTTCTTCTAGTTCTAGAAATGATCGCAGCAAAAGTACACAATACTTGTATATTTAAATTCATGAAACTGAATTTGAAATTACCTTGTTGTTCATTAATTCATGATGTACTTTTATATCCTAATTGCTTATTAAAAGCATGTTTTATTTCCATATTACGTGCCCTATAATTTGATCATATGACTTGACCATGTCAATTGAAATTCTTGATGTGAGCATGGATTAGTTTAGTAAGGTGCCTAAAAAATTCAATTTTGAATCTTCAGATTTGAATTTATGATGTATTTCAAATAACCCATATGTACTGTATGATTCTAAAGTTTACAAAAAAAGAAAAAGGTGCATTAAGCTTCCCCGTATTGATACCTCTGCATATGTTAAGTTGCTTTCTGTGGAGAAATCTTAGTCTTTGTTGTTCCTATATGTTTGCTCGTGATGTTGTTAGTAGTTCAAGCAATTGCATTTTCTTTCCATCCTTCTGATGATAACGGTGGTACACCTACTGAGTTATTAATAAATTAGAGAAGATTGCCCTCTGATGGCTTACCACCCATCTGATGCTTGATTTAGACATGACAAGAAAATCCATTATGTAGCCTAGTTGTGTTATAAAATCTTTTCCTACATTTTCATATGATGTTTCATGAGGATCTTTTGGGTTATTGGAACTTTTGGGTACTTGGCACCAGAATATGTAAATTCTGGTAGGCTCACAGAGAAATCTGATGCTTTTTCCTTTGGGGTTTATAGCCGGTCCCAAGCCCGGATAAAGGAGGAGGGTTGTGTTAGGCCCCGACAGCCAGCGTAAAACCCTGTCGAATCTCATGAACATGGATCAACGAGTCGTATGATCCATGTAACCGACCCCACCTAGTGGGATAAGACTTTGTTGTTGTTGTTGTTGAAGAGGAACCTTTAGTTGCCATAAGAGACTGCAATCAACTCGCATATTTCTATCTTCCAACTGATTCTCTCTATCGAGTAACTTGTACATTGTCTTGACCGAGAAGTAACCAACATTCCATGTCCATAAATTTTGCCGGGATTCATCGGGTGCACAGCCCTCAAGGCTCTCAAAGAGGAGCAGGGGATTTTCAATGCGTTGATCTGAGAGAGACCCTGTAAAATTAGGTGTCCTAACCCCATTGGATAGCATAGATCCCGACCAGCAATCAGCCACTGTTGCTCGGCGGTTTTCAGCTAATGCATACAGTCTTGTAAACATGACCTTGAGAGTCTCTTCTGAGGCCCAGGCATCTTCCCAGAAGAGAAATCTAGTTCCCGAGCCTTGAGTAAAGAACCTTTGAATCACTGGAATATCAAATAGTACCGCCCTCCAAAAAGCCGATGGACTAAGAGGTGTATCAACTTGAGTGTTCCATAAATCCACATGTCCATGACATGCAAGCATTAAAGATGACCAGAGATTCTCAGTGTGTACAGTGAGCTTGTATAACCATTTTGCCAAGAGTGCCTCATTCATTTTTTTTAAGGTCACGAATACCAAGACCACCCTCCAATGTGACCAAGCCACTGCTGCCAGTGTGTTTCCATAACGTTATAATTAAGAAGGACTTCAACAGAGATTGATGATATTTTGTCATATCCTTATAACAGACTCAGCTTGGGACATATTCAAGATTAGTGTGAAGTTTCCTTTTTAGAGTGATATGAAGTTTCCTTTGATAATTCATAAAAATGTTATGTCATACAAAAAATGCAACTCCAATAAATTTTAGCATAAGATAATAACTCAAAACCACATCAGCTTAAACTTTATTTTGTGAAAATATTTTTTTTTAGAGGTAAAAATATTATAAACCTACGTTGACCTCAAACTGTGTTCTGCTCCATGGAATAACTATTTTCAACAATTAAATAAATAAAAGCTTAAAATATGCCCAAACAAAAAGGACACATAGATTCACATAACCAGTATCATCATTTTTGCATGTGCGAATCACAAAAGATATCACAAGAAAGAATTGATCATTCAGAATCGAGTTAAATCGTCTGCATGTAGGAACGCCTCAATTGTAAAGAGATATAAAATAAACCGATGTAAATAGCTTAAAAAAATGAAAACAGATATAAAGCTGGAACTTTGTGAAGCCATTTTCTACACTATCACATAATGCAACCATGAACAAATCTAGAGAATGCAACCATGAACATGTCACTATAACAAGCTAAAAAATAACCACGCACCAAATAATGTGGAGAATGACACAATTTGCAAACAACAAGGAATTGCAGCCAACAGGGAAGCGGAGATCAACTCAAGGGCGTGTCAAACAAAGCAACCTTCTAGCGGAGAATGAAGCTGGCGGCACTTGGCGTAGTTGGCACCTAGCAGCGTTGGGTGCCGAACGGGTCGCGACAGCGCTACACCGGAAGGCGGATGGAAAAAGGCGAAAGGAGACGCTACAAGAGGCGAGAGAGGCTTCGAGATCACAACGAAGATAATTTTATTATTAATCCAGGGCTTTATCGGAGCAAGATCGGGCGGCGGCGGGCGATCTCGGCGAGAGAGCGGGCGTCGGCGACTAGGAGAGAGAAGCCGAGGAGTTGCTCGCCCGCTGACGCAAGGGTTCCCCGGCGCGACGTCGGCGTGCGGATCGCGGAGGCGGCGCCGGTGTGCAGATCGCGGGGGCGGCGTCTGATCGCGAAGAGGGCGTCGGCGTGGAGGAGAGAGAAGAGGAAAGGGGGAAAAGGTTTAGGTTAGGATCGATCGTGGGTAGGTTTAAAGAAAAAAAAAAAGAAAAAATTCGGAGTTAGGTGCTCTAACTTAAATTGAGCAACCCATTAAATCCTAATTGCAATATTCTAATTTAGAATAATTATCAAAACTAATTTATTAACATTTAAATGTGACAAATAGGTTAGTATATTTTGAAAAGTTTAAATCTCAATTTAAATCTTCTTTTATTTTATCATATATAACAAACTATTGTAAGATAATTTAAAAATAAAATATTATTTTTTATTAGACTTGTAAATTGCTTTGAAAAAAGAAATATTATTTATTTAATCATCATTTTTTAGAAATAACAATTTATTTTTTTAAATATATTTTAGAAAGGAAAGATTATATATTTTAATCATACTGAAATTTATAAAAAGAAAAGGAAAGATTAATATTAATTTGACTCAAATTCGAATGGTCATTTGATATTGTCTTTTTATTCTGAAAATAACAAATTATTGTTTAAAAAGGAACTATTATTTACTGCACATTAACTTTAGAAAGAAAATATTATTTTATTTTAATCTTGCTCAAATTCATAATGAAATGAAATATTAATCTTAATTTGACTCAAATAAAATTTTTTTAATTCCCAAAATAACAAATTATATTTTTAAAATTTATTATTTTACTTGTGCATTATCTTGCAGAAAGAAAATATTATTTCTTTAATCATTTAAAAAATATGCTTAGCTTATAAATTTAAGCTTGTTACCTTATATAACAAACTATTACAAGACAAATTAAAATTTTAATATTAATATTTTTATTACACTTGTACATTGCCTTTTAGAAATTAAATACTATTAAAAAATAATTCATTCTTGTATAAAGGACACATTATTTATTTTATTATATTTTGCACATTACATTTTAGAAAGGGAAGATTCTTTATTTTAATCATACTCAAATAGATAACAAAAGAAAAAAATAATCTTAATTTGGCTCAAATTGAAATCATTATTTTAAATTACTTTTTAAATTCAAAAATAACAAATTATCTTTTAAAAATGAATTATTATTTAGCCGTTCATTATCTTTTATAAAGAAAATATTATTTATTTTAATCATGCTCAAATTGACAAAAAGAAAAGACTAATCTTAATTTGACTAAAATTGAATCATTTATTTTAAATTATTTTTCAAATTTGGAAAATGAATAATTTCCTTTTAATTATATTTTGTGCACTACATTTTAGAAAGGGAAAATTATTTATTTTAAACATACTCAAATTGATTAAAAAAAGAAACAATAATATGTATTTGACTCAAATTTAAATCTTCATTTCAAAAAAAAATTAATTATGAAAATAACAAATTATCTTTAAAAAGGAATTATTATTGAGTGCACATTGTCTTTTAAAAGAAAATATTATTTATTTTAATCATAGTCAATTTGATAAAAAGAAACTATTACTCTTAATTTGACTCAAATTGAATTTATTTATTTTAAATTATTTGTTAATTTAAAAAATAATAAATTATCTTTTTAAAAAGAATTGATATTTACTTGTACATTATCTTTGTGGAAAAATATTATTTATTTTAATCATTTAAAAAAGTACTTCTAATCAAATTATGCTAATAATTTAATATTCTTTTATTTTTGTTACCTTATATACCAAACTATTATAAGATATTTTTATTTTTTGAAAAATTAAATTAGATTTATATATAATTTTTTATATAAAAATGTGAACCATGTAATTCCATCATGATGCCACTTATCGTGCTCTTATGATTTTATCTTTCCTTATATGTGTGTATATATATATAAGTGTTAAAATTAATAAATTATCTTTTGAAAATGATTTTTTATTGACTGCACATTATCTTTTATATTATATTTTAATCAAAGTGTCAAGCACTCTGAAGACAAGTTGGAAGCATGTGCACATAAATGTGGGGGTGCTATCTTTCGTCTCTCAAAAGGACACTTTATTATATAACGTTCATTGATGATTATTTCAGGAAGATATGCATTTATTTTTGGGTTTTTTTCGCTGACCCCCTTGAACTATACCACATTTTTCACTTAAGTCCAGCCATCAACCTCTGTTAACTTTTTCATTAATTTTTATTTTTTTTATTTATGAAATCACCAAATTATCCTTAGAACTTAAAATAATATAAATAGTAAATATAAAAAAATGCAGTGGGGGGTTGCCCCTCTGACGCCCCCAACGAAGTAAACTTTTTTATTTTTATAATATATGATTTTATATTCTTCAATATTAGAGAGAAGGGTAATTTGATCATTTCATAAATCAAAAAAATAAAAATTAACAGAAAAGTTGACAAAGGTTGACGGATGGACTTAAATGGAAAAGACGGTATAGTTCAAGGGGGGTTAACAGAATAATCGAATGACATGAGTAGATGCGAAAAAAATTCATAGTTCAGGGGGGTCAACGAAAAAACCCTTTTTATTTTTTGAACAATAAATCTAGCGTGTTTTTTACTTTTATGAAAAAAAAGCACAAGTTGAGAATAAAATGACATCAAGATCATGTAGCGATCTGACAAAAAGTCTTGCGAGGAACATGACATCAAGATGGAGATGATAATTTCGAAGACGCCACAACAGAAATGATGTTGTTGAATGGGTAAACAGAACACAAAAATCCATGCACGTCTATCGAAGTCCTTTTGGACAAATACAATAAATACAATGGAATATTTATTCAACTATGAATAATCTCTGACATATTAAAGAATAACTTACTATAAGAAGTATGGAATGGTAAAGAGGTAGATGTGTGTCATCTAAGAATTTTAGATTTTCTTTCTTATGTGCGTATAGATTTTTCATGTAGAGATAAGGTAGATGTAAAATCTAGAAGATGCTTCTTTATTTGTTATGACTTTGATAAATTTGGATATTATTTCTATGATGGTGAAAATAGAAAAATCATCAGAGAAAAAGTGATATTTTATTAGAATATCATGTATAAAGATATATGCATTACGGAATCTGATAATGCATAAAAAGAGAACGCAAATCAAGTTGAACTTGAGAGTATATCAGATAAAGATATGGATGGATCTTAAAGAAGTATTGTTGAGCAAAAGCCTAAGTTGATACAGACATAATCGAGTACTCCTTCACATATCAAGAAATATATTCGAAAAATCTCCTTCTGAGAATTTCATGTTGCTAACTAATACTGGTGAGCCTAAATGTTTTTGGGATGTCTTAGATGTTGATGATTTTGTTAGAGTTAGCAATGAAGGATGAGATAAACTCTTAGTATAAGAATTGTAGAACTTAATAAACAAAATATAGAGGTTCACAAAGTACCTCAAATGTGGAAGAAGATCGTCCACGTGACTTCTCCACGAATGAATTGTGGGTAGCACTCGTATGCATGGTTGGGAACCAAATCGCGTTGAAATGGAACTCAGCGCCACAGCTCAAATGCAAAGGGAAAAGAGAGAGCACACAAAGGTGAGGAGGGTGACTACATAAGCTCAATAGTTAAGAACACACCTTAACTCTTTCTCCACTCACCTTAACTCTACTAAGAGCTTACATGAAGCACATGTCCCTTCTCTATGAGGCAGCAAGGGTCCTATTTTATATAGGAGCTTGGCCACAAAATGCCAAGCAAGGAGCTTGGGTGTTGCCAACAATCTCCCACTCACACATAATGGGCTTAATATGTATATGCTCGATCTCTTTAGTGTCCCATGAAAGCAAACGAGCCATGCGACCTATAAGTACAAGCACCACTCTAATGCGAGAGCTTTTAATTGTGTCTGGTTAAGGATGCATAATCACTCGACCACCTCGGGAGCATGTATCTATGATTGCTCAATCGATTTTTTAGTCATAACTACGTCTCTCATAGTTGGTTAACATATTATGTGATATATATCGCTTGTGTTACAACCATGACTTACATGACTTTGTCTTATGAGCCAAATTGTGACTAACACAATCGCTCAAGCATCGCATAGACACAATGTGTCTGATAACGTAATTATTTTTGTATGCAAAACTATTTATCCTACACGAGAATAGTTGGTCAATTGCATGCAGAACTCTTATGGAACTCTTAACAAATCTTTTCTTTACACTCATATTTCTCAGTTCAAATGGACTACTTTTCTAAACATGACTCAGAATATCATGCTAAAGTAATACTTTGAAATATAGTCAAAGTTCAAAGAGCAACAACTAGACATATAGGTCTAGAGAAACTCACACAATGACGAAGATCAACATCGATCCGTCATCTCTTAGAGTCGACTTAGCATACTTGGTACACCACACAAGTATTGCGGTGGAGACTCCTACTAAGGAAGTGTATGTCTAACTCAAACACCTCACATGCATAACATAACTCTCTTATGAAAAACATATTTTTCATTAATGTGATTAACTTTGAGTACATATTTCTTTTCTATACAATCCTAGTGCATGGACATATCTCAATAATACACCTTTAGGTAGTGATTTGGTGAACGAATCAGCAACTATATTGTGCATAGATATGTACTCAATTGAGATCTCCTCTATCACGTCTTCATTTCTTATAAATTTGTATTTGATGTCGATATGGTTTCCTTTGCAATGATATTTTTTGTCCTTCACATAGGTAATCGTTGTTTGATTGTTACAATATAAAATCATATTTTTCATCGCAACATCTGAAAATCACGAGTGTTGAAGGAATCTTTTTAACGCTTCTTGCATTGCAACTGAACATGTCACAAATTCAGCCTCATCGTGGACAATGTTATGCATTCTTACTTTTTGCTACTCCATGTGACAACACCATTACTAAGCAAGAAGGTATATCTGGAGGTGAATTTTCATTCATTAGTATCGCCTGCCCAATCAGCATCTGTATATCTAGCTAGTCTTAGGCTTCCTCTGTGATAGCGTTAAGCAAAGTCAGTAGTGCGTTTGAGGTATCCCATGATTCTCTTCACCATCTTTCAATGTTGGTATTTTGGATTTGCCTGATATCAACACACTAGACCCATTGCATAACATATGTCCGCCCAAGTACATAATGTAATGGTACAAGCTATCGATCACACTTGCATAGGGGATTGAAGACATCTCTCTTTGTTCTTCTATAGTCATTGGGTACATATTAAGGCTCAAAGTCTCACATCTCGTAACAGGAGTATCAATGGCTATCCATCCAAAATAGTTTTAAAATTTTGTTAATATATGACTCTTGTGACAAAGCAAGAAATCTCTTGAAATGATCTCATTGAATTTTCACACCGAAGGTTCCCACGTCTTTTATCTAAAAAACAGAGGACACTCATTTCTTAATGGTGACCAAAAGCTCCATATTGTTCCTAGCTATCAAGATATCATCTACATATAAAGCCATAATGACATACATGCAATGTTCTTCATCAATCATTTCAAAATCATATGATATGATAGATTGATGAAATTTAACATATCATTGCCTAGATGATTACTTAAGTGCATAAATGGATTGGCATATTCTGCAAACTTTGTGCTCCTCTTCTTTTATTGTGAAGCCTTCAAATTGCTTTACGTAAATTTTTTCATCTAGTTCTCCATTGAGAAATGCAGTCTTTACATCAATCTTATGTAATTTCAAATCCATATGTGCGATAATTGGTGGGATAAAGCAAATAGAAGAAAACCTTACAACTTGAGCAAATGTTTCTTCATAATCAGCACCCTTCTCTTAGGTGAAGCCTTTCATCCCTAAATGAGCTTTGTACCTCTCGATGGATCCATCACCTCCTCATTTTATTTTAAGAGAACACTTGTTTTCAATTGCTCTACGGCCAGGTGGAAGATCAATCAAGTCACAGACTTGATTTGCTTTCATTGGCTATAACTGTTCTTCCATTATCTTAATCCACTTTTCTATATCATAAGATGAGAGAGCCTCATTGATTAAATTAGGCTCAAGCTCTTCAAGGCCCTACTATATGAGCTTTATGAGTTTCTTTGATGTCAAATCGATGACGCGGGATGCTCTTTCTAGTAATACTTCGAAGTGTGCACTCTGGATTCTCATTTGGAGAGAAATCTCTCACTTGGATCAAGGTGTGGTGATGAAGAGATGAACTCTTCTACACTATGATCCGCAAATGTCTCCATCTCGAGATTTCTGACTTCATCTAATTGAAGTGTTCTATCAATCTCGCCTTGTTTGATGAATTCATCCTTTATAAATGTCACATCTCTACTTATAATTTATGTAATAATTCCATCATCCTTTTCTTCTATGAATACATAGCCTTTAGAGGTTTCATAATACCTGATGAAGAGACACTTCTTACCTCTAGAGTTCAATTTTTCATACTTATGGAAGTTGTCAATGACATATGCTGCACATCTCCATAGACGCAAGTAACTTAGGTCAAACATATGACCTATCCAAAGTTCGTAGAGAGTGGAAGAGACAGAATTTGATGGTATGCAGTTGAGTATGCAGGCAATTGTAAGTAATGCATCTTCCCAATATAAAATTGGGAGGTTTGCTTGTGCCACCATAGACCGGACCATATTGAGTATAGTACAGTTCCTCCTTTCTGCAATACCATTTTATTGCGGAGTTCCTGGAATTATTAGTTGACTAACTATTCTCTTTTTATCATATAACTTCTTGAATAAATCTTACGATTTAATTGATTCTCAACCATATTCATAAATCTCACAAAGCAATCTATAACATCAGACTTATGAGAAATCAAGTATACAATCCTATAGCATGAATAATCACCAATAAATGTGATGAAGCATGAGAAATCATGCCTTCTTTGGACAGTCATCGAATCACATACGTCCGAGTGGATTAATTGCAATAGAAACTCACCACGCTTTTCCTTTCTAGATGATTTTCTTGTTTGCTTGCCAGTTAAACATTCTTCACGAGTTGACAGATCAACTTTAGCGAGAGAGCCTATGAGCCCTTCTTTAATTAGTCTATTTATTCGATCTTGCCCTATATGTCCTAGCTTGGCATGTCAAGTCTTGACACTTTCATTAACATCAACAAAAGACATAAATGAATAATTATTAGCAACACATGCAATATTCAAGTATAGAAATAATTTTCAAGAAAGCTATGGTGTATAGGAACACCATCCATTGAGACGTTCATATGTTACAGCCGGAAGTCATTACATATCCATATGCATCTATAGTGGATACAGATATCAAGTTTCATAAAAAATCAGGGGCATACAAAACATCATGGAGGTAAAGGGTTTTTCCATTGCTAAGTTATAACATGCAACTTTCTATCCCTTTGACTTCCACTCTTTTATTATCTCCTACGTAAATCCACTTAGCGTCCGCACTGAGTCGACGAAACTCGACGAATGTCTCACATTCCTTGGCTATGTGGTATGTTGTTCCAGAATTTACGATCCATGAAGGACGAGTTTCAACAATCAGAACATAGCTAGAAACATACGCAAAAGAAACATTGTCAACACAATCCTTCTTTAGCTCAATGCACTCATGAATGAAGTGACCACGACTACCACAATTGTAGCACTTGATTTTTCTTTTATCCACTTTGCCATTGCGCTTCTTCCTTTTGCATTGTTAGTGCTGGACTCGTTGTTGTTCACTATATCCACTCCTCTAGCTAGGGTGTGATTTACGCAACTTTTTGCATGTGGAACTTGCGCCAAGTTTCCGTCCACCTATTTCAGCAACTAATGCTTGATTGGAGGATTTTTGATATTTTAGTAACTCATCCTTCATTTCTAGGTGACAGCCCATATCATCAAAATTCTTGATGTTGTCATTATGCATCAGGTTGATGTGCATATGTTCCCAAGATCTAGGAAGAAAGTGGATAACTGATTGCATCTGTTACTCATCAGTACACATCCGACATTCTAGTTCGCGTATCATGTTCATCATTTCCCTTAGGTGCTCGTCATGTTACCTCAAATTTGCACATGAGGGAGTCTTCCATTGTACTCAACAACAGAATGCGAGTAATGTGACTCTTCTTGGACCAAGCTTTGAATGCCTCAGCATCCCTTCTATGTTGCACAGTATCTCAAGAAATCTTGTTCCTCTAAGAGATACTGAACATTTCGATGCCAAATATCCTAATTTTTACCGTTCACTTTATCCCCTTTGTTCAGGCCGGCAATTATGGACTTTGATGCCATGATTAAAGGTCTAGATTCATTAAGAGAAGAGGAGGAATTTATGTTATGCATGTCTTAATTTGTCACAAACATTCAAAAATAATAAATGACATAATTCAAAAGTAATGACTTTGAGAGGTCGCTATGATCCCACTCATCTCACACTATCCCAAGGATAATTACCATTTATTAAATTAAGAACGGGACAAATCATTTTTAAATTTTGGATCAACAAATCATCCAAAAATATTATGTCTTATGTTTTCTCAAGTAATTAGACATACTAATCACTTCATATTTCATTTTCTATGTCTATGTAATTTAGAGAAATTAATATAAATTTATTTCTCTAAGTTTGATAAACATGATTAACTATTATGAGAAAACATGATAGAGAAAATTAACTAATTACCAATTTTCTCACATAATATATGTGGCATGATTTTCTTTTGTATTTTCCTAAAAAGGTAACTATGTAAATCATACACATGATAAAATTCACAAATCATGCATGCCTCTAAAAATCATATACAATTAATTAGATACTCAAATTTTATGTAATTAATTTTTTTTCATGCATATATTCAATTTCACATGAGATTAATTTAATTGCATGAATTAACACTAAACTTAAAAATGCAATTAAACTGCATATATACATTTCAACTCATAGAAAATTTCTTGAAAAAATTTCACTTTTTTCTTCATTTTCTATAATTTTCTATCAATTTACAAAGAGATAATTTAATTTCATAAATTGTCACAAAGAAATAAAATGTAATTAAAAATATATAATCGTTAAGAAAATGAGAAGAAATTTGTAGAAAAAAATTTCACAATTTCACTATCTTCTATAAATTTCTATCAATTTATAAAGTCCCTTTTTTTAAAACATAAGGGAATGACAAGAAAATGATTTTCAGCCTTGGTGCAGTGTTGGCCCAATGAATCGGGCCGAGCGCCCACAAATGCTGCGTACCCGCGTGCGTCCCGTTGGCCATGAGCTCACTGACGCACTGCTGGGCCGCATGCCTGTGCGCGCGCCATCGGCACTAAGCCGGTGCGCCCCGCTGGGCCAGCATCGTTGGGCGGCATGCCCGTACACATGCCTCTAGGCCGGGAGCGCGCTCGTGCATGCGCCGCTGGCCGCGCACCCACACATGCGGTAGGCCACAAGCCCGTGTATGTGCCTACCCGCGTTGTGCGCCACGTCACTATTTTCTTTTTTAAAGTTGACAGGTCTTCTATCTCTTTCTTTTTTAAATAAATAAAAAACTTTCGAGAGTAGTCAACATGGCTCTAATACCATTTATATAACTTAATGAACATAATATAGAGGTTCACGTAGTATCTCAAATGCGGAAGTGAATCGTCCACATGACGTCACCATGAATAGATTGCGGGTCGCACTTGCACAAGTGGTCGGAAACCAAATCACATAGAAATGAAACTCAACGTCACAACTCAAATACAAAGGAAAAAGAGAGAGCAATAAAGGTGAGGAGGGTGGCTACACAACTCAATACTTAAGGGCAGACCTTAACTCTTTCTCCACTCATCTTAACTATACTAAGAGCTTACATGCACACACATGTCCCTCCTCTTTGGGGCAGCAAGGGTCCTCTTTTATAGAGGCACTTGACCACAAAATGCCACACAAGAAGCTGCCGAGAGGTCAAAAGGAGAAGGGATGGGGAGTATGGCATGCCTTGGCTTGGCCACCATGCTAATAAGCATGGCTGCCAATTATGTGTAATAGTCAAAACTTTCCATTGAAGTAATTAACATAATTAAGAATTTATTGAGGTTAATTAGTCTTTTGGGTAGTCTAAGATTAATTATATAGAGATTAACTTAATTAATATTAGTCAAATGGCATAGCTTTTACTAATTTAATTTACTAATATAATTAATCGATTGTGAATTGAATGACTTAATTACATAGTTATTCAGGGTACATGTTCCTACCATTCATCATAAGCAGTAATATTAATTAGTTTAAATTAATATACTTGGCTGATTAACATTTACATGACCTCTTATTAAGTTTATCACATTGTTTCCACCAGCACAGTTAAGGTAAGAGTTTTATTTGCGTATACTTGACGGTTCATGTAATATTTCAACTACTTATTTTTTCAGTTAATTAGCTTACTTATTATCAATTGAGTTAATTATATTTTAAGCTAATTTAATCCTAAGATGGTATCATTAAGTTAATGGAATTATTAGCTAGCTAGCTCATATAAGGAGTATTATATTCCTGATATAATTAATGGTGGTTTCCATGCTACTGCTTAACAATAAATAACTAATTAAAAGATTATGTTAATTAATTCATGTACAGAGTTTCCATCATGTTCGATCTGCTACGTGAAATCCAATTAAAGTTGTTGACCCCCTAAATTTATATCCATTCAGCCAATTATGAAATGATAGTATTTTATGTTAGTAGTGATTTGTGATAGTATCAGTAAGTGTAAACTAAACTTTATGGTGACAATTAAGTTAGATATTTCTAGTTATTATACTAGCTAATTAACAAGCAAGCACTTGGAAGTCAAATCCGATATGATTCTCAATTACCATGTAGTAAATTCTTAGTACAAAGTACTGATATTTAATAACTAACTAATCATTGATGCCTTCTACCAAAGGATTTTAGCCTTGCCTTCCACCGCCTCAACCCACGGCCACCTCTTACTTACTTGCCTCATGTTATATATATTATACACATATGATCTCCTCTCTTCACTGCAATGGCACGAACCACCAACCTAACAAACCTCTCTCGTTCATGATTTACTTCACTTCACTCCACCTTATCAGCTAGGGGGTATTTGGACCCATGGTTTCGGAGGCACAAAAGCTTAGGGGTTAAAGGATTCAATGAAATAAAGAGGAACGATATATATGGGTTGTCTTCGAATTATTGATTTTATGACATATTGAATTGCATAATTTTTCCCTTCTCTAATATTTTGTTAATTATGGGGTTAAACTCAATTTTTCATGAAGAAGAATAAATTCTAGGTATAGCTAAATAGTTTCTGAAACTTCATTTGATGATTCATGCACCTTTGGGTTATTAAAAAATTACCAAATTTACTCAGGTGGTCCCCTTTGAGTCCATTGTCATTGAGATGTGGAATCAACACCGCAAGAAAAATGAGTTTTCCCGATCGGAATTTTCGACGGGCGCACGTCTCTCGCAACTTCCAACGACTTTTCCCACGGTAAAAGTCATCCTTTCGGAACTTCAGACGTAATTGTTTCCCATGGCTCGAGCCGTGGAAAAATAACTTAATTGTTTCCCAGGTCTGGAGTAGTGGGAAACATAAAATAACATATTTTTAGACAATCGATTGGAATAAAATAATTTATTTATGGACTTTCAGTAAAGGAATTTCTCACGACTGGAGCTGTGAGAACTTCTCACGGCTGGAACCGTGTGTCACACCCTTAATTTCTCACTAGAAATTTGCACAACTAGCCTTGGTCCTTCCTCGTCCGAGTGTCCAAGTCGGCCTCTCAATGCTCTAAGTCCTTTTAAGAAAGTTAGAATACACACTCAAACACATGCACTCTTAGTTTATCACAACGTAAGAAGAATTCAGAAATATGGGAAAGACTCTCTTATTCATTCACTCCCCGAATCAAGGAATGATAAGGGGTCAACTAATTGTTACCCAAGAATTAAAAAATACACTAACTGTCCAGGCACCCCTTCATGGTACCTATTCGCACCAAGGCATCCATGCGGTCTCCAACTATCATGGACGTGCTCTGTAGGCATTTAATTAACATATTAAGTTAGTTTGGATGTCCATTTAGTGATATTTATATATAGTAATTATTAATATTTTGATTAGAGCATAATGATTATTTAATTACCGATAAATTTTACAAAGTAATTACATAAGATTATTAAGAATAAGTTATAAAATTTATAAATATTATAATATATGTTTAAATAGGATTAAGTAAGATTAATTAAGATTAAAATACTTAGTTATGATAAAAAAATATGATTGGTCATCACTTAAATTCCAAGCAGCTGAAGTAGGTAGGTGGACAACTGCTTAAAGGGATATTTTTCCAAACCGCCTTATGTCGCGAGACCATTCTGAAAAAAATATATAAGCTACTTAACATTATTCTTTCACCGTAGAAACATTATCAGAGGCGAAACCTGAGCGAATTGAACTGGAGAAATTCGGGAACATAGTCTGTTCAATGTGAGTTTTGATTTGAAAATTATTCTTCTTATTAAGAGGATCATTCCTTCGTGATTACCAAATCATAAATCATGAAATTTTGTATGGTTAATCCATTCGAAGTTAGCTTTTCGTGAATCATGGAATCACCTAAAAAGATGTTTTATAGAGGAAGTTATGAGCTTATCTTCGCAAGTCACTCATCCTGCACCGAGTCTGATACATGTTAAATTTGTAAAGGGAACGATTGGAATAGAGTGCATTAGGGTTTGAAATTTGGATATGCTTAAATATACATTCCAAATGTTCAGTGAGAAAATCATCTTATTTGGTCATGTTACTAGGGAGAAATGAATTTTTCATTTCATAGTGATTCTTCTGTCAGATTCCAAGACATGGACAGATGATGCCTCGAATTAACTATCTTTTTATAAGTCTATACATCGAGTTAAATTCTCTAATTTTTATGACAAAATACTAAGGAAGTCTATATTTCAGAAAAAATATGATTTAGTTAAATAGACAAGTATGTATAAATGTATAAATTAAACTTTCAGTGATATCTAGGACAAAAACCCTAGGTCAGATTGCCTTACATGTTATGACTTACTCATTTGGATTTAGTTAATGATAGTTGGGGGTTGGACACCTTAGTATGTCTAGTTTCGAACTAATCCAGAATCATAAGATTTGCCTATGTGGTTAAGAAGTTATGGATTATTAATTGATAGACACTTAGTCTGAAATCTTGAGATAACACTTAGTTAAACTAAGGGAGATTGAGAAGTTCCAATTGTTGAATAGCTTATGAATATAAATACTTGAAGTTAGAAATTGGTATTAGAGGAGGTCATATGCATTTTAGGGTGCATAAGCATTCATACATCATGAGCATGCATTGCATATTACCTTATTAGTGATTAGAAAGTAAAAATGCGCTATTGCTTGTAGGAAAATATCATGTTGCAAGTGAAAGAGAGGAAATATAATAAAGCTTTTTGAAGGGATAAAGTATAAGGTTAGTGGGTAAATTTACAACATAGAAAAATGACATATGAAACTTATTTTATTTATGGTATTATCTTAAGTAAAGATTATTATTGTTATAATTGAAATATATCTTGAACATTGCAAAGTATTTATGATATGTTTTAAGGATTTCATATGAGATGGAGTACCCTCTTATATCAAAATATTTTCGGGGAACAATGCTTGTGAATTTAAAATAAGTTTACTTGATATTGATATATGATGGTGATATGTTATTTTGCTATTATAAAACTTCATGTATACATTGCTGAATGAAAAAGATCTTTGGGATCGTATTCGTTATACATGAAGCCTTTTGGGCGTATATCGGGTGTCTTTGCCCTTTGGGGGCTGCTTTGCGTGCACGTATTGATTCATGATATGCTCTACGTATACGAAAATCATGATTGGGTGACACATAATCATGATTGGGATACGTATTGACCTATGATCTGCTCTACGTATCTGAGACTCTTGATTGTGAAGCTCTGCTTAACTGTATGACACACAATTATAGAGTGATACGTATTGACTCATGATTTAACTCTTGATTATGAAGCTCTGCTTAACTGTATGACACATAATCATGGAGGGATACGTATTGACCTATGATGAGTATGTGCAATGACACATGAGTGGAGTTTAATTATGAAAATGATGATATCTTGAGTTACTTTTACTTATGTGAAAGTTCATATGATTTGACAAGATATGTTATATGTGCTATGGTTTAAATGTTTTCTCATATGAAATAAATGTGGTTATTTAAATGTTATATACATTCGTATTATTCTCCTATATTGTATTTTTATTCCACTCATTGAGCAAATGATTGTTGCTCATAACACTCCATTTTAAAATTTTGAGATACTTGTAAGTTCTTGAATTGAGTCGACTCAGAGCTTGTTTTTGCTGTATATAGAGAAGAGGTCGAACCGTTGGAGCACTTTAATCCCTCTTCGCTTTTATTTTTTTTGAAGCATGCATATGTAATAGATAGTCTTAGATGATGTAATTAAATTTGTGAGAAATTTTTTGTAAGGTTGTATAAGACTTGATCCTGTGGGGTTATATGTGAGATGGTTTGTGAAAAAAAAAAACATAATGATAATATGCTAATGTCCTATATTATAGCTTTTTATTAAACTTTGATGAATATATATGCGTCTTTTGTACGTGTGTTGGCAAATACCACAAGATAAGTAAGGGATGAGATTTTGCTGATTTTATTTTTAGAATTACTAAACATAATTAATGAATACAATAATTGGGATTAAAACTTAGACACGGAGTTAGGTGCGACAGTTTTTGGTATAAGAGCTTAGGTTATAAGATTTTGTATACAATATAACCTAAGTTTAAGATTAGGTGACATTATTTGCATTAGATTGATCGTGCATGCTTTTGACTTTTTTTTTATTTTTATTTTGAAGGGGTAAAAATGCCACCGCGTAGGCGTCGTGGCGATGGTCAATTTGTTATTATTGGCCAAAGTCATTCTGCTCCACCAGACGGTCGACCTAATAGGAGTCCATCAGTTTCATTTCATGCATCAATACAAGGAGTGACATGAGATGTCAATGATAATCCTCATGTTGTTGAGCAAGTCAATCCTATTGAGAATCAGAGTGTTGCACAAGTTCTTGCACAAGCTTTAAGGGCTATTATGAGTGGAATAAATCCGACCTCCCAAGTTATGCAAAATTAAGAAACAAGGTGCAGTTGATTTTGAAGGTATAGTTGACCCATCAGAAGCGGAGGCATGGTTAAAGCATATTGATACAATATTCAATTAGATGCAGTGCTCCAATGAAGAAAAGTTTGATTATATTGTTTCCTTGTTGCAAATAGATGCTTCAGATCGGTGGGAGACAGTTCCTAGAAGTCAAAATTTTTTCGATTACTCTTGGATGGGAGGACTTTCTTCGAGAATTTCGAAAGAAATATTTGCCCAAAGTGTATATTGATAGGAAGCAGAAGGAATTTCTAAATCTGACACAAGGATCATTATCAGTTGTGGAGTATGAATTAAAGTTCACCCAACTATCAAAATATGCATCGAGTTTGGTGTCAGATGAAAATGACAAGTGTAGGTGATTCAAAGGAGGACTTCACTTGAATATCAGAGAAAAAGGTCGAAGTGTTGGAGTTTACTGACTACTCCAAGTTGGTGACAACCGCACTAAGAGCTGAAAAGCTTATAGAGGAAAGAAATCAAGTTAGCCAACACTTGAAAAGATCAAACTCTAACTTTACTCAGACTGGGCCAAGTAATAAAATGGCAAGATATGGTGATGATACATTTCAGTTTCATTGTAACTTCTACAATAATAGAAGGCATGAAAATAGATTACAAGGTGCACAAAAATATCATGCCAACTAGAAAAATATGAGTACTGTGCAGTCAGAAGAACATATTCAGAAAATCAAAATAGAGTTAGACCAAGACAAGAACAATACCGCACAAATGCATATTGCACAACTTGTGGAAGATATCATTTTGTAAAATGTTCAGTATTCACAGGAGCTTGCTTTAAATGTGATCAAAGGGGACACAAGATACAAAATTGTCGATTCATGGAAAATGGTAAAAGCATTTTTGAAATAGTAGCCTATCCTCCTATGAAGCCTCAAATCAAAACTACTCCTGATACAAGCGTGAAAATGAGTAATCAAAATGTTCCAAGTATATCGAAACTAGCAAATCCACCGGGAAGACCACAAACTCAAGCACGTGTCTTTGCAATGACTGAATCTGATGCTTTGGCTACTCCTGACGTAGTGATGGGTATGTTGACTATATTTGATAAAAGTGCACATGTTCTTATTGATCCTTGATCTACTCATTCATTCATATCAAAAGACTTTTCCATGCATACCGATAGAAAACTTTGTCCTTTAGAATGTTCCATGTTAGTACATACACCCGTGGGAGATTCTATTATTGTCGCACAATCATATAAGGATCGTAGAGTCAAAGTTGCTGAGCAAGACATGTAAGCGGATCTCATTCCTCTAAATATTCAAGACTTTGATGTTATATTTGAAATTGATTGGTTAGCTCGTCATCATGCCACTATTGATTGTTTTAAGAAAGAAGTTTACTTTGAATCACCCGAAAAAGAGAAAGTCACCTTTTGTGATAAACGTCAAATTCTTCCCTTTTGTATTATTTCTGCGATGGCACAGAAATTAATCAAGAAGGGATGTGAAGCTTACCTTACTTCTGTGATTGACACTAAAGTAGAAAGACCACTGTTGGAAGATATTTCAATCGTATCTGAATTTGTAGATGTTTTTCCGAAAGATCTTCCTACACTACCGCCAGAACAAGAAATTAAGTTCAGCATTGAGCTTATTTTAGGAACAACACCCATATCTATTGCTCCTTATCGAATGGCACCAGCAGAACTAAAAGAGTTAAAGTTACAATTGCAAGAATTAATAGACAAAAGTTTTATCCGATCGAGTGCACTAGTATTATTTGTTAAAAAGGATGGGACATTGCGACTGTGCATCGATTATAGACAATTAAATAGAGTTACTATAAAGAATAAATATCCTTTGTCGTGGATCGATGATCTTTTTTATCAATTGCAATGAGCAAATGTATTTTCAAAAATAGACTTGAGATTAAGAATTAAAGATGCCGATATTGCCAAAACTATTTTCAGAACTCGATATGGACATTATGAATTTCTGGTAATGCCATTTGGTTTAACAAATGCGTCCGCAACTTTTATGAATCTCATGAATCGTGTTTTCAAACCTTATTTGGATAAGTTTGTGATTGTTTTCATTGATGATATATTGGTCTATTCTCGAAGCGAAGAAGAGCAAGAAGAGCATTTAAGAATTATTTTGCAGATACTTCGAGAGAAACATTTATTTGCAAAGCTTAGCACATGTGAATTTTGGCTCAATTAAGTGGTATTCTTGCGACATGTAATCTCAGCAAAGAGCATTTGTGTAGACCCAGTAAAGGTTGATGCAATATTGAAGTGGGAGCCTCAAAAAAGTGTGACAAAAGTGAGAAGTTTTCTGGGTTTAGCAGGATATTATCGACGTTTTATTGAAGGTTTCTCTATGATCGCAGTTCCATTAACTAGACTTCTTCGGAAGAATTTAAAGTTCGAATGGATAGAGCAACGTCAAGATAACTTCGAAAGGTTAAAAAGATGTTTAACATCTGTTCCAGTGTTAACACTCCCAATAGAAAATGGAGGTTATGTGGTGTATGGTGATGCTTTTCGACAAGAGTTGGGTTGCGTTCTAATGCAACATGAAATATTTATTGCATATGCTTCTTGACAACTCAAACCACATGAGTTAAACTACCCAACACATGATTTAGAATTGACAACGATAATTTTTGCTCTTAAGATATGGAGACATTACCTATATGGAGAGACATGACATATTTTTACGGATCACAAGAGTTTGAAATATCACACAAAAATAATTAAATTTATGCCAAAGAAGGTGGATGGAGTGACTAAAGAACTATGATTGCATAATTGATTATCATCAGGGTAAGCTAATGTGGTTGCAGATGCACTTAGCTGAAAATCATCGAGTCTTCTAGCCCATATAAAAGTGTATCAGTTACCATTGCTACTTGAATTGAAATCCTTAGGAGTTGAGTTGAAGACAAGTGAAGAAGGAGCACTCTTGGCACACTTTAGAAATAGACCCATTTTAGATGAGAGGATACGCGAAGCACAAGATCAAGACAAACAATTAGTGAAAATCATCAATTAAGTAAAGAATAGAGAGCAAACCCAATTCTGATCAAAAGATGATGGAACTTTAATGTTTGGCAGCAGGTTATGTGTTCCTAATGTTGAAAATCTTAGGCAAGAAATAATGGAGGAAACTCATTGTTCGCCTTATACTATACATCTAGGAAGTACTAAGATGTATAGAGATTTGAGGAGGAACTTTTGGTGGCATGGTACGAAGAAAGACATAGCAGAATATATTTCTCGATTTTTAGTATGTCAACAGGTAAAGACAGAACACAAAGCTCCAGCGGGAACTCTTCAATCAATTCCAATACCAGAATACAAGTGGGATGAAATAACTATGGATTTTGTAACGATTTTGCCAAGAACTAAGAGAAATCATGATACTATTTGGGTAATTGTTAATCATCTTACAAAGTTTGCACATTTCATACTAGTTCGAAAAGATGACTCTTTAAATACCTTAGCCAAGTTATACATTGATGAAGTTGTGAAACTACATGGTATTCCAACATCTATCATTTCGGATAGAGATTCTCGATTTACCTCTCGATTCTGGCATAGTTTACAGAATGCCTTAGGTGCAAATCTAAAGTTTAGTACTTCATTTCATCCTCAAACAGATGGTCAATTAGAGAGAACAATTCAAACACTTGAAGAAATGCTCAGAGCTTGTATTTTAGAATTTAAGGGATCTTGGGATGAACACTTGCCATTAGCAGAGTTTGCCTATAATAATAGCTTTCATTCAAGTATCGAGATGGCTCCTTTTGAAGCATTATATAGTAGAAAATGTAGGACACCGATATGTTGGGATGAAGAAGGTGCAAGAGTCCTTTTGGGACCACAAAAAGTGCAAGATATCATCAAACAAAAATTAAAGGCAACACAAAATCGACAAAATAGTTATGCAGATCAAAATCGTCGAGAAATGGAGTATGAAGTGGGAAGTAAAGTTTTCTTAAAGGTTTCACCTTGGAAAGGTGTTATACAATTTGGGAAGAAAGAAAAGTTAAGTCCTAGATATGTAGGACCGTATGAGGTTTTGGAGCGTATTGGACTAGTTGCATATCGATTAGCACTACCACCGGAGTTATCACGTATTCATGATGTCTTTCATGTCTTTACGCTTCAATGATATCGATCAGATCTTTCTCATGTGTTGGAGCCCCAATCTATTCAAGTACGAGACGATTTATCATATGAAGAGAATCCAGTACAAATTATTGGAAAAAAGAAAAAAGAACTACAGAATCGAAAGATTCCATTAGTTTTGGTTCCTTGGAGAAATCATTCAAGAGAAAAGGTAACTTGGGAGCGAGAGGATCAAATAAAAGATAAGTATCCATTTTTATTCCCTGAAACAGGTAATACAAATTTCGGGGACGAAATTTTTTTGAGGAGAGAATTGTCACGGACATACTCTATACACATCATTTCTGCATAATCATGCATTTAATTAACATATTAAGTTAGTTTGAATGTTCATTTAGTGATATTTGTATATAGTAATTAATATTTTGATTAGAGCATAATGAGTATTTAATTATCGATAAGCTTTACAAAGTAATTACATAAGGTTATTAAGAATAAGTTATAAAATTTATAAATGTTATACTATAAATGTTTAAATAGGATTACGTAAGATTAATTAGGGTTAAAACACTTAGTTATGACAAAAATATGTGATTGGTCATCACTTAAGTTCCAAGCAGCTGAAGTAGGCAGGTAGACAACTGCTTAAAGGGATATTTTTTCAAACCATCTTATGTCGTGAGAAAATTATGAAAAAAAAATAAGCTACTTAACATTATCCTTTCACCGTAGAAACATTACCAGAGGTGAAACCTGAGCAAATTGGACTAGGGAAATTCGGGAACATAGGCTCTTCAATGTCAGTTTTGATTCGAAAATTATTCTTCTGATTGAGAGGATCATTCTTTCGTGATTACCAAATCATAAATCATGCAATTTTGTATGGTTAATCCATCCGAAGTTAGCTTTCCATGAACTTTGGAATCACCTAAAACGGAATTTTATAGAGGAAGTTATGAACTTATCCTCGCAAGTCACTCATTTGAGTATGATACAAGTTAAATTTGTAAATTAGGGAACGGTTGGAATAGAGTGCATTAGTGTTTGAAATTTGGATATGATTAAATATACATTCCAAGGGTTTGGTGAGAAGTGGAATCATCTTATGTGGTCATGTTACTAGGGAGAAATGAATTTTTCATTTCATAGTGATTCTTCTGTCAGAGTCCAAGACACGGACAGATGATGATCCGAATTAACCATTTTTTTATAAGTCTATAGAGTGAGTTAAATTCTCTAATTTTTATGACAAAATACTAAGGAATTCTAGATTTCAGAAAAATTATGATTTAGTTAAATGGACAAGCATGAAGAAATGTATAAATTAAACTTTCAATAATATATAGTCTGTCAGGACACAAATCCTATGTCAGATTGCCTTAGATGTTATGACAGTCATTTTGATTTAGTTAATGATAATTGGGAGTTGAAAACTTTAGTATGTCTAGTTTCGAATTAATCCAGAATCATAAGATTTGCCCATGTGGTTAAGAAGTTATGGATTATTAATTGATAGAGTCTGAAATATTGAGACAACACTTAGTTAAACTAAAGGGGATTGAGAAGTTCCAATTGTGGAATAGCTTATGAACATAAATCCTTGAAGTTAGAAATTGGTATTAGAGGAGGTCATATGCATTTTAGGATGCATAAGCATTTATACATCATGAGCATGCATTGCATATTGCCTTATTAGTGATTGGGAAGTGAAAAGACACTATTGCTTGTAGGAAAACATCAAGTTGCAAGTGAAAGGGAGGAAATGTAATAAACCTCCTTGAAGGGATAAAATATAAGGTGAGTGGATAAATTTAGAACATAGCAAAATGACACATGATACTTGTTTTATTTATGGTATTATCTTAAGTAAAGATTATTATTATTATAATTGAAACATATCTTGAACATTGAAAAGTATTTATGATATGTTTCAATGATTTCATATGAGATGGAGTACCCTCTTATATCAAAATATTTTCAGGGAACAATGCTTGTGAACTTAAAATAAGTTTACTTGATATTGATATATGATGGTGATATGTTATTTTGCTATTATAAAACTCCATGTGTACGTTGACCATGCTGAATGAAAAAAGTCTTTGGGGTCGCATTCGATATACATGAAGCCTTTGGGGTGTATATCGGGTGTCTTTGTCCTTTTGGGGCAGCTTTGCGTGCACGTATTGACCCATGATATGCTTTGCGTATCTAAAAATTATAATTGGGTGACACACAATCATGATTGTGATACGTATTGACCCATGATTTGCTATGCGTATCTGAGACTCTTGATTGTGAAGCTCTGCATAATTGTATGCCACACAATCATAGAGGGATACGTATTGACTCATGATTTGCTCTGTGTATCCGTAACTCTCGATTATGAAGCTTTGCTTAACTGTATGACACATAATCATGGAGGGATACGTATTGACCCATGATGAGTATGTGCAATGACACATGAGTGGAGTTTGATTATGAAAATGATGATATCTTGAGTTACTTTTACTTATGTGAAAGTTCATATGATTTGACAAGATATATTATATGTGCTATGCTTTAAATGTTTTCTCATATGAAATAAATGTGGTTATTTAAATGTTATATACACTCGTATTGTTCTTCTATGCTGTACTTTTATTCCACTCACTGAGCAAATGATTGTTGCTCATAACACTCCATTTTAAAATTTTGAGGTACTTGTAAGTTCTTGAGTTGAGTTGACTCGGAGCTTGTTTTTGCTGCATATAGAGAAGAGGTCGAGCCGCTGGAGCACTTTAATCCCTCTTCGCTTTTATTTTTTTTTGAAGCATGCATATGTAATAGATAGTCTTAGATGATGTAATTAAATTTGTGAGAAACTTTTTGTAAGGTTGTATAAGACTTGATCCTATGGGGTTATATGTGAGATGGTTTGTAAAAAAAATATAATGACAATATGCTAATGTCCTATCTTATAGCTTTTTATTAAACTTTGATGAATATATATGCGTCTTTTGAATATGTGTTGGAAAATACCATAAGATAAGTTAGGGAGGAGGTTTTGCCGATTTTATTTTCAGAATAATTAAGAGATACAATAATTTGGATTAGAACTTAGTTACGGAGTTAGGTGTGGCACCAGCTCCCTGAGTGAAGCTTCCATGCCGTGGAGTGCTTTCCCTCCATGTGGTCGTTCCCTGATCATCTCTGGTCATGCTTGGTATGCACGGATCTTCCTTGGCCGCACCACGCCCGCCAGCTGATCAATATAGTTTTTTATCCTATTTTAGATGCATTTCACCCATATCGAGCCCCTTAATTACTCAACTTTTGGTCAATTATGTTTGGAATGCATGTATTGTGATAACTAGTTGATCTTCCTCATTTTATACTTAATTCCATGTGCATAGAGGTTCTGAAATGCCAAAATCCATAAATATTTCAATTCTATGCCAAGTTATCATTTTTAGGACAAGTTATACTCCCATATGCCAAGTTATCATTATTTTAAGTGAACTGATTTTCGCTAAATCCATTATTATCATGAATGAATCATATTTGGATGATCATATCTCAACTTGTGCAAAATTTTAAATCCATTTGAACAAGTTATCGTTAAAGGGCAAAATTATCATTTCGACATGCAAAGCTGTCAATTCTTCACAAAGGCCTTAGGTAATCATTGTATTATTGTCCTAACTCATTGTTGTTCAAATTTGATCACATTTGGATAACCACAACAAAAGTTATGACAAGTTATCGTTTTTAAGGCAATTTAAGTTATCGTTTTGGCACCCAAGTTGAAATCTTATTCATATTTGATTTCTGACTTCACTCACTTGCCACCCTAATCCATTTGATGCCTTCAATGCTCTGAACCATCCATATTTCATCATTTTCCAAGATTTATGCAAAGTTATCATTCCGGGCATTGATAAGTTATCATTTTAACCTTGATTTGCAAGAAATTATGGGACATTTAGATGCTAATCCAAGGGTGATGATAGGCCATATATAAGCTAAAGAAACCCTGGGAACCAGGGGGAGGTCGACCATTGCAAATGAGAAGAGATTTGGGGCTGCATTGGAGCTGAAGTGTGGAGGAAGGCTTGCTGATTTCTGCAAAACAACCCTGATTCCAGGATGGATAGCTTCTACTCTTCATTCCATTTTGTATCTATGTTTGTAACTATTAGGAGCTAAACTCCATGCCTCCTAGGATAGGGTAGTAGTCTAATACATATTATGGATGGATTAGGGATAAGTTTAAGTTTCCTTTACTGATTTCTGAATTTTGAATTTTTGGTTTTACATTTCTGAAATCTGAACTTTTATGGATTAGTTCTTGTCATTGGAAGACCCTACTTGTATTTAAAACTGAGAAGTTGTCATTTGGCCTAATCTTTTTTAGAAATGAGCAAAGAACCCATGCCAAGTTTTTGATTCTATTTTGATTGAAAATCTGATTTCTGCAAATCTGATTTCTGAACTTTCTAATTTTTGATTTCCTTAAGCTGTTAAATCTGAATTGTCATTGGGGATTTGATTAATTGAATTGAGAAGTTATCATATGTCCCACTCTTGTTCAAAAATGAATTAGGAAACTTTGACATTTCATGATTCAATTCTATAATTACCATGAACTTTTCTGATTTGAATGAGTTGCTGAATTCTTTTTTCCTGAATTCAGGAAATCTGATTGTCCATTGTTAAGCCCCACTTTAATCCACCATTGAGAGATGATTTTAAGGCCTTCCTTGAGATTCAGAGATGAGCCAAGGAGCAATGACAATTCCTGATTTTCCCAACTTGTGATTCTATGCATTTTGGTTCCAATTAATTGGTGTGAAGTGTGAATCTCATTTTTAATTGCAGCCGAGAGGTTGATTCAAGATCCTCTTGTAGTTTAGAGATAAAACAAGGAACACTAGCACTATTATTGGATAAGTTTCATTCATGCCAAGCAAATTGAAGTGATTTCATTATTTTGTGACCATACCTTGAAGTTATCATTTCAGATTTTATTGAAATTACCAAAAAAATCAGCAAGTGTTTTGAATTGAACCTAATGATAACTTGGTTTTCAGTGATGATCCTTTTCTAATTCAACTTGGCTAACAATCATATGATAATATATTGTTTAGTTATGGCCTAATTGAGCTGTGAAAATAGGCATATTGAAAGTTGAATTAGATTTGATTAAAAAGTGATAACTTGTCCATTTTCATCTATAATTGAATTAGATGAAACCCAACTCCTAGGATGACCTTCCTCATTGATAGATAAACCCCTTTAGACTCTAGATTGGCATTTACAATTCAGTTTAATTAACTTTTCAGCAATCTACAACAAGTTATCATTCTGCATTCCTAAAAGAACAAAAATATGTTTTCACTTCCTTTAAAAATCTGTGTTGGCCACTTTAATCTAAATTTTTTTAGGTAGTCTAGGACTTCAAATCACCGTGGATACGACATTTAGGGTTACTACAATTGACTTGTGCACTACAGTAGAGAGTGAGTTGGGGAGTTGAAACAAAAATTAACTTTTGACCCAAAAATCAGCAAGTTATCATTCAACCCCTCAATTTCACTATCACCAGCTGCCAAGCAGTTGTAACCGACACTCCGCCACGACCGTCATCCCAAAATCCTCTACGCTGAGAATTCTGCCAACTAACGACGTCCTGTGACTTCTTTCAAGGATGAGCTTCGACAACCAGAACACAACTAAAAACTTACACAAAAAAAACATGGTCAGGACAAACCTTCTTTGGTGCAATGCACTCATGAGCGAAGTGACCACAACTACCACAATTATAGCACTTTACTTTACTTTTATCCACTTTGCCATCGTGCTTCTTCCTTTTGCACTGTTGGTGTTGGACCTTCTGGTGTCCATTATATTCGCTCCTTTGGCTAGAGTGGGACTTACTGATGTGAAAATTGATAACAATTAAATGCTAGCAAGTGTACTAGTCGCTCAAGCAATAAAGTAGAGAGTAGAGTGTCGAACCCACGAGTAATCAACTTAACTAAACTAATTTTAGGGGCTAATAAGAGACAACATGATTTGGGTAAAAGAGTTGCAGAAAATAAAATTACAGAAAAGTAAAGAATAGAACTAAACTAATCTACCAATGTCTAGGGTCCATAAGAGGGGTTAAAATGATTAAGAACAAACTTGTTTTACTTCTGTAGCAATTGATTTAGTCAAAAAATAACCAGGTTCAACTTTTAGATGAATTAATAACACTTAAAATATGATATTCCTAATCGTGTAAATAAACTATTCTTAATCTTAATAAGATCATAATACTCCACACGAATATACTCTTAATTCTACTTAGATTAGAATGCAATGAGTTGTGATTCCTATACTACCAAACCACGCACCCGAGTCTACTTGAATGACCATGCAATCCAATACTCCGCCTGGCTCTACTAGATTATGATATGAATTGCTTAAAGAAAAATTTGAATTAACAAATTGATCACACAACTAGTAATTCAATAAAAAATAGTGAAAGGTCTTAAACATAGCAATTATGTTCTTAAAAGTTAAATGAACTATAATAAATCACTAAAGAAAAATTCACTAGTTGTCTTAACAATAGAACTCTTGCAGAAATAAAATTGAAACTGAAAACTAAACTCAATTATTTAGATTATAGGGATTAAAAAGATTGAACTTTAAATCATAACATGATGTATCCCAACATGAATAAAACTAAAAGTACTCTTTGGAACGAACGATAGTTGCACGATCCTCGCTTGAAATCACCGCACAAAAAACTTCTTGGTTGTTCTTCAAGATGCTCCCATGTTTTTATATTTAAAGCATAGGTTGCATGTCCTAGCACCCCCTCTCCAAGTATTAGAAAGACTCTATTTATAGGGGTTCAGGTTTCCATGTGATTGGAGAAGAAACAAAAAACCTTTAAGTAAATTCATAGTAGATTTAATTTAGGAATTTTGTCCTTGTCAATTTTGAATTATGAGCTATAATATATTTTCAAATCATCTAAGGTTCATATAGTATGGGCAGGAGTCATTGTATGCTTGAAATTCTTTCAAAAATTTGTCCAAATCTCGAAATTAGACTTCATCCGACTTGTAATAGGGTTTTCATGGCGTAAACAGTGTCCGAATTAGACTCAAAATGGATTTTCATAGCTCGTGACATGCATTTCACAGCCCTTACAGTGTGTGAAAATATGAATTTCACGGTCCGTGAAAGTCTGGTCATGGCTCTGTCTTGGGCAACTTTTTGGGTTGAAAAAAATGCATTTTAACGGCCCCCTTCACAGCGCGTGATAGATCCTTCACAGTCCACCCGTGAGAGCGCATTTCCATCCCTTTGTAGCTTTATCTATTTTTCACTTTCTGACTCTATTTTAACTCTTATTTGAGTGCAATATTCTTCGTTGATTTCGTAATTCAATTTTCTTACTTCCTAGATAATAAAATACAAATTTTGGTAGATTTTCATTTTCATAAATAAGCTCATAAAATGATGCATGCTATTAGAAAATGATTCGAAATAAGATTAAATGCATAGCTAGATATATTTTATATTTTGAACGCATCAAACTCCTCCAAGATTAGATATTTGATTTTTCTCAAGCAATGTTCAAAGCAAAACTCCAATCAAGAAGGTCAATCATCATTTCCATCTTGTCAGTCAATTATTTTTCTTAGCACTAGATTTTATACATAGATCATCAAAGTATCTCTCCATCATTCCAATGACCCATCCTTGTAAAGTTTCTGAACATTAGACATATTTAAACTCATCCAAGTTCAGCTCATACAAGAAAACATACAGTCTATCAAATAAAAGTCTTAATGTTGAAAGCATAAGTGTATATTGAGCTTATATATTTTCATTTTAAAAACTTTTGATATTTTCATTCACACTTTTTCTTTCTTATTTTTCACACACTTTTTTATTTGGTACTCATGTGCTTCTCTATATTGCTCAAGGTGATCTATGTAACAGGCTTTCGACTGACAGACCCAGAGCGGTTGCTCTTAGGTTGCTAGGCAAAAATCCCTTACGGATCTAATCACCCGAACACGCCAAGGTTCAAGATAACACATTTATACATCTTTTCCACTTTACTTTTCGTTGATTTGGTACTCATGTGCTCCATATTACGCAAGGTGATTCATGTAACGGGCTTTCGACTGACGGATCTCAGAGCAGCTGCTCTTACGTTGCCAAGCAAGAATACCCTACAGATCTAATCACCCAGGCACACCAACGTTCCGGATAACACATTTGTACTTATTTATTTATTTTGGTTGGGGTTCAACTAACCCTCTTTTATATTTTTATACTTTTTTTACTATAAGCTCAATAAACACTTAAGCATTCAACAAAGAGACAATTATTATCAAGACTAAAAAAAAAATAAAAAAAGAGCATGAACAAGAATTTGTTGTCCAAATATTCATAGTTCTATTTAGCAACATTCACATTCCAAATACCCAATACTAAGATGATAAAAAATAAAATAACAGTGCTTTGAATTTCATTAATTAACATGATGTTCTTGAATAATGATTGAAAATAAGAAAATATTATGACATGAGAAAGAATGATATGAAAATTTTAATTTCTATATATTTTCAATATGATGTATGTAAATATTAGATAAAAATGATCAGAACATATGCATATAATGCAATATAAAAAGATAAACATGATGCATGAAAATGCAAACTCTTCCAAGCTTGAGATCAACATTGTTCTCAGTGTTAAAAATCAAATCCGGAAAAGGTAGTATAAAAATAATAAAAAAATCATACAGGGAGAAATTGAAATGATACAACCTAATGTATCCCAATGATGGATCTGGAAGCCGTAGATATAAGCCACTATATATGTATCGACAATCAATAGTTGTCGAGCCATCTTCTCTTTATTTTTTGTTACGGGTCATGAAGTTTGATTAATGGCTGAAGGAAAGGATTTAACGGGTCATGAACGAAGTCTCACGACCCTCATAGTGTGTCACTTCTTGCACTTCTAGAAAATTATAGCCGGTGATATAATGGTAATGACCCTATCCCTAAGGTGGTCGTGCTTTTCCAACTTAGCAGGTCATGATAAAGCAGAGAGAATTCATCTTTTCCAACTTTTCCAACTTTGCAAAATTGTTCGCCGGGTAAAGCAGAGAGAATTCATCGATGGAGAAACATTGTGATGTAGGAAGGCCAAAGGAGATGAGTTCAACTGATGCCACGTGAATGTTTCATATTATATTCCAAGTTTAATGTTTCAGATTATATTCAAAGTTTATCCTGCTAGTTATGTAGTGTTAGTTATCAGTTAGCTAGGTGACAAATTAGTTTTGTTTAGATAAAGATATGGTTTGTTTTATCTTCTTTTAGTTATCTGATTTTGTTAGCTCTTTACGAAGACTTTAAATAGTGGTGGCTAAATAATAAGAGTCATCTTTTTTCCTGGCTATACTTTGTGTTCTCATGCATTTGTATTGATTTCTTTTACACATCTTCGGTTTGTAAAAGCTGGTGGTGCTACGGACCATCAGGATTCCTTGGTGCCGACCCGCTTCGATCCTGCTCTCTGCGTGGATTCAAGATGAAGATGGATCTCCTTACTTTCAGCGGCCAATGATCAATTGAAGAATTTTCGGATTGGCTTGTTGAGGTTGAAAGGTTCTTCGAATACATGGAGATTTCAGAACATAAACAGGTTAAACCGGTGGCGTATCACTTGAAAGGAGCCGCGTCTGCGTGGTGGGAGCGGCTGCAAGCAAGGTGACGACACCAGGAATGACCAGCAATTCAATCATGGGTGCGGATGAAACAACTACTACGTGATAGATTCCTTCCTCCTGACTATGAAAAGGTCTTGTACCAACAATGGCAGGTCTGTCAGCAAGGAAGAACTTCGAGAGGTGCTATGATCCCACTCATTTCCCACTATCCCATGGATAATTACCATTTATTAAATTAATAATGAGACAAATCATTTCTAAATTTTGGATCAACAAATAATCCAAAAAAAACATGTCTTATGTTTTCTCAAGTAATTAGACATGCTAATCACTTTATGTTTCATTTTCTATGTCTAAGTAATTTAGAGAAATCAACATAAATTTATTTCTCTAAGTTTGATGAAACATGATTATCTATTATGAGAAAACATGATAGAGAAAATTAACTAATTACCAATTTTCTCACATAATACACATGACATGGTTTTCTTCTGTATTTTCCACTAAGGAAAAAAGTAACTATGTAAAGTTTCTCACATAATACGCATGGCATTGGTCGCGAGCCAGCGCGCCATGCGTCTCTGTGCCAAGCGCTCGTGCACGCTATCGCATTATGCACTGCATGGCTAGTTCCTTTTTTTTACGGCTGAGAGGTCTCCTCTCTCTCTCTCTCTCTTTCAAAATAAATAAAAAACTATTGGGAGTAGTCGACATAGCTCTAATATCATTTGTAGAACTTAATAAACATAATATAGAGGTTCATGGAGTACCTCAAATATAGAAGCGAATCGTCCACACGACTACTCCATGAACAGATTGTGGGTCGCACTTGTAGACGTGGTTGGGAACCAAATCACATGAAAATGGAGTGCCACAGCTCAAATTCAAAGGGAAAAGAGAGAGCACACAAAGGTGAGGATGGTGGTTACACAAGCTCAATACTTAAGCACACATCTTAACTCTTTCTCCACTCACCTTAACTCTACTAAGAGCTTACATGCACACACATCCCTTCTCTTTGGGGCAGGAAGGGTCCTCTTTATAGAGGCGCTTGGACACAAAATGCCAAGCAAGGAGCTGCCGAGAGGTCAAAAGGAGAAGGAATGGGGAGTATGGCATCCATGTTATGCCATCATGGCATGGCCACCATGCCAAGCATGGTTGCCCATTATGGGTGTTGCTAACAAAAATAAAAATTGGGTGCTAATATAATTGTCTAAAAGTGAAAATACATTTCACAACAAGTGGTTAATGGTGACAAGAGATACAAGTGAGACTTATTGTTAAATAGTTTGAGTAGAAAAAGATATAAACTATACTGAAAGATTGTGAAGCTAACAACTATTAGATCGAGGTTGAGTATAGTTGTAGCTAAAGACTTATATCTGACTTATATATAAAACAATTAGATATAAAGATAGCATTTATCCATGATGATTTGGAAGAGGATATCTACATGAAATAATCAAAATATTTTTAGGTTCATGTTAAAGAAAGCAGGGCATGCAAAGCAAAGAGCTTGTATGATTTGAAGCAGGCCCCTCCGTAGTAGTATATAAGTGGTATATGAAGTTTAATAACTTCATATCTAGCAATAAATTTACTAAGTGTTTTTTACCAATGTTATTATATCAAATACTTTGATAACTACTACATTATATTATTATTGTTGGATCACTTGGCACCAAGAAGGGGGAGGGCACGATGAATTGGTGTTTAAATCGAAAACTCGATTTTGCAAAATATGTTTTGAAATTATGATTGATTCATTTAACTTTAAACCAACCGAATAATAATCAAATTACATGCATAATAGAATAGGAATGACAGGGAGAGAGAAAGGCGAACACAAGATGCATTGACGATGTTCGACTGTACCTTGGCCTACGTCTCTTCTTCAACTTCTCGATCTCAAAACCACCGATTCCACTAACAACCTTCATTAATTCCAAATAGGGCAAGGACTTTACACCATACCATATTTTCTCCGCTTGGAGAGGTAAGGCACACCTTTTCTCTTAGAAAGCTTTTCACCCGTTGATTCTTTGCTCAAGAGGTCTGCACATTTTTTTTCATAAAGGAGCACTCTTAATTGTTTCTCTAGCCCGAGAAGTAAGATGAAACCTCTATTATAAAGGATTTCACACCTAAAATTTAAAATAAATGTTTCTCTCTTTTACAATATAAACTCACATGAAGAGAAGAGAAAGAAAAAAGATTCAACAATATGACACTAGGACTTCAAGAAATAATTTTCCTTTGATGCTTGCATTTTCCTTGAATGCTTGATAAATTTTGCACCCCTTGGAGTTCTTTTATAGGCCTTTTTTGGCTACATTGTCCTCGTTTTCGCAAAAAAACTAGACACTACCGTGCATCCTACACAGTCAGTTGGAAAATATGACTATTGGAAGCTCGATTTATCACAATTTTTCACCCACCAGTCGATCGGTAGAATTATCGATAGATCACTTAGTGTCACGACCCCAATTTAAACCGTGGTTTAAACCGAAGTTTGTGACTCATTATAGATGATTAAATAAATTGGGAAAGATTGCAAAAATGTGATGATTTTTTTTACATACATAAGAATAAAAATATCATAAAATAAACTACACATTTTGTGAAGATCCTTGAGAGCAGACAAATATTCCTTATGTTTTACATCTCACAAATGAACTTGTTTTTTTATATACAAAATACAAATTCGACATAAAGAATAAATACAACCAACTCTCTTGATATCCTAACAAAAGGACACGAGAGACACTAACCCGCAATACCTTAGCATCAAAAGATATAATCCTGCTCACATATCGACTCACGTAATCCATATAGATATTTTGATCAGAAAAATATTAAAAACAAATGTAGTGAACTAAAACAACTCAATAAGTTGATAACTCATAGACTATGTGTTGCCAATTAATCAATTCGAAGAGACATGAAAAAGCATGCAATAATCATAAGATGAATAATAATCATTTTCATGTATTTGGAAGTTACATATAATCTAATTTAAAAAACTTCATGCTCTTTGCAATCACTATCATTTAAATATATCAAACATATGCATGCAATGCAACACTCTCATGTGAATACACAAATCATCAATTGACCGGTCGATAGGTGGATTCTAGTGGTGGCTCCTATTTTGATCAGCGATATAGAACTTAGCTCCATTCTACCTCATCACTTTCGAGTAACATATCATATAACGATAGGTGAATTCTAGATGTGGCTCCTATTATGATTTCTCACGATGTAGCACTTAGCTTTGCATGAAACTTAGCTCCATCCTATTTCATCCCATTTCTGAAAAACAAAATGATGCATTGAATTTTATAGGTGACTCCCATCGTGATCAGCGATGTAGCATTTAGCTCCAACCATCATACATGCAAATGCAGGCAGATGCATGATTCATTGTATAACAATTATATTTCGAATATCAGAATATAAATCATATCGATTATTCATTTAAGCGAAACATGATTGCACTTTACAATAGCAATTCACAGCATATCACACATGCTTTTCAACGTGCAACCGATTGGTCAATTATTCTAATATACTTCTCATAAGATATTTTTCAAAGAAATATTCAATACATAGAGTAGGAGAAACCGACTTTCCTTTCCCTTATCAATGATCAATGTTATATACCCATCATGCCTTTAGCCCTATAATTTATCTAATCAGTTAATCATAAGAGTTCATCTCGTATCCTGTTAGATTGTATATCTTGTGAAATAAAATTCATATCTCTTAATATAAATAATAAAATTGAATGATCCTAACTTTATTTAACTCTAGATTATAGAAACCTTGATCTATAAAAGTTTCAGGTTTCATTTCATTATAGTTGGTTCTAAGGAAAATCAACAATCAATCTAAATTTTATGTTGGTTGTGTGTTCTGATATACTGAGTGACATTACTTTTATTATTTATATCAATTGGTATCAACTCCTATTCCGGTAATTCCAATTTTTAAGACGTAGACTTCCTAGGGTTTACCTGATATAATTATTAAGATTTATATCATTTCGGATTGACCACAATAAATTTAACAAATACTAACATAATCAGCCCCAAGTTTTATTCTGACATACTGAGTGAGGTTCGGTTAATCATTTATTACTTCCAGTAGACATATCCTTTTATAGTAATTCCAAGTTTAAATGAAACCTAACATCTATATCGTTAATATCCTGAATTATAAAATAATTATACGACATATTGAATTTAATACATAATTTACAAAATTGGGTAATAATTTTGGCAGAGAGAATGATAGCGCATCAAGGAAAAGCACATAACTTTCTCTACAAACATTTGATTTACTTGATTCAAAATGTCAATGAAAATAGACGCATAGAGGATAAATCATAGTAAATATCATAATTGTTGGAGTACCCAAAGGTATAGAAATGTGTAACTAAAACTTTGGGAACAATGCAGCTATACCTAGGATTTATTGTTCTTCATGACAAAGTTAGGTTTCACTCACAATTAATTAAGGTTAGGGAAGAGGAGAAATAAGGAAGGCTCATAAGAAACCCTAGTTTATAATTACCTAATTATAGGCACTAAAAAGATAATAGAATGACTCACCATAAGTTGAGAATTACAAGGCTCCTTCTTTGCTTCCATATGCCCTTGAAGCTTGATGGTTCCAAAGAGATCTTCTCTTCCAAGTTTCGGATGGGGCAGGTAAAGGAATCAAAGAGGATCTCTGAATGATAAGGGATAAGGTTGAGTAACTGACTTAAGGTCGACTAAGGAATGGAGTGTGAAAATGCCCTTGGGGTTAGCTAAGTAAATGGCTTTTCTTTTCCTATTATTTATTTATTCACTTACGTAAGACATTACATGTAAATAAGAAACTACCCCCCTATTTTTATTAAATATTTATAAAAAAAATAACCAATGTGTCAAAATCCAAATTTTGTCTGATGAACAAACATCGTGATTTTATAGATTTTTCGATTTTGTGACATCATTTACCTAACTAAAACACATCCTAAAATTTATTAAAAATCACTTTTAGCATGCCTTCCCATATGCGAACAATCTCTAGGACTTTAATTTTCTTAATTCTAACATTTTTTTAAAATCATGTTTTCATGCCTTGGATGAATTTTTGCCAATTTCAACGATCAAACATTATGAGTTTCAATTCATGCCTTAACACATATATCATTTTGCTTATCAATCATATGATATAATATTAACCCATGTGATTATATATGAATTAACTTTGAGTATTACTCTTAGTGTTTTAATTTCGTCTTGTCACCAATCGATCGATCTTCAAATATCGCTCGATTAATATGTTTTCCATGTTGACTGGTCGACTAGTTCACCGGGTGATTTATGATTTGTCAAAACGTTAACAAGATTATCTATAACTTTAATATTCACATGTTATCAAATATCAATGAAAGATATTCAAATTTTATTAACTTCAAATTTAGTGCATAAAATAACTCATTCCAACTTAATTTTTTTTGTACTTTTAAATATGACTATAATTAATATAAATTTGTATTATCAAAATATAATTAGTTAAAGCATAAAAATTTTATTCCAACAATTATTGGATGTAGATTGTATGCTTATCACGAGTTTAGATATGATGAAAATTAAAAGCCTGAAAGAATAATTATTAAGTGTATCTGAGATGAACTTGGAAATTGCAAAGAAAATACTTGGGACGAAAATTGATCGGGATATGAAAGTAGGTACATTGAAGTTGATATAAGAATCATTTGTTGAAAAGATGCTTGAGAGATTTTTCATGTAGGATGTCAAGTTTGTGCAGACATCCTTCGTAAATCACCTTAAGCTTTCTATAAAATGAGTAATCACCCAAGACAGACATGGAACATGCACACATGTAGAAAGTTCCATCTGCATAAAAAATTAGCAATATCACGATATGTTATGGTGAGTATTAAATCAGACATTGCTTATGTAGTGAGAGTTATGAGCAGAAATAGATCAAATCAAAGAAAGAAGCAGCAAGCAGTGAAGTAGTAGATCCTTCATTATTTAAAAAGAAAAAAAATGTGTTTGTGCTTCAATAAAAGTAATTTAGATTTGAAGAATTTGTTCATATAGACTTTAATGAAGCATCACCAGACATGCATACACTTTGAGTGGCACTGTTATAAAGTAGTTGTCTCAATTGTAAATGGTTGTTGCTCTCTTTACTACTGAATTAAAGTATATTGCTATGATATAAGCATGCAAGGAGATGATTTAGTAAAGAATCTAGTGTTTCATGCGAGGCCGAAGCACATCAAACTGAAGTACTATTTTATTAGAGATCTTCATAAAGAATGAATGCTAGTGTTTGAAAAGATTCGTGGTTCAAATAATCTAACTGAGATGTTGATTGAGGTGTTGATAATAGAAAAAAATGAGCTTTTGTGCAACCATAATTTTCCTTCGCAGTAAGTTTAAAGGAGGAGTAATCCAGAGTTTGTGCACAAGCATGCATCTCAATATCAAGAAAATCAATCTCTTAGTGGAAAATTGTTGGAAGTTAAATGGAGCCGTACTTTGAGGGACATCATAACTACCTTAAATGGAAGTTAAATAATTTGTTAGTTATTGTAGAAAAAAATCATGTGAGATTGTAACTTTCTTGTAACCATAATGTAGAAATTGAGGGACATCATAACTACCTTATTTTGTAGATATAGAATTATGATGTTATGGGAATAGATGTTCATTTATGTTGTTACCCAAAGTTAATAATTGGTGGCAGTTATGCATCATATATTGATGTACAAGAGGGCAATGCAAAAGACAAACTTTAATATATGAAAAATAGTGAAATTATGTGAGACGACCGTGGATGTAGGAGATAATCTCTAAACCATGTATATATGTGTGTCTTTCTTTATGTGTTTTTTATTCTTCCACTTTTTGTTCTTTGTTTCCCAACAATTACTATTAGTGCGGATTTCCTAGTATTGAAAATTTCTTACCACACACGATCTTCATTTTATCTCCCCAAGTGAAATGCATGTTGTCCATCTTCTACCATACATCTGCACTTAGATCCAGAGACAAATATTCATTTATCACCCCAAGAGAGCTATTATCCATAGCTTTTTCCTCACCATGCATCTGCAAAAAGATCTAAGGACAAGAAATCATTATTGGTAGATGTGGACAAGATAATATAGAGTTAAAAAAGATGAGACCAACAAGAACCTTACCCAGCAAGATCGTTAGGGACGGCCAAACAAGGAAGAAGAGGTTGAGGATAAAAGAAGTCAACACCGTCAAGATATGTAGATTATTCAATCAACTTTGGATGGATTATATAACAATAGAAGCGCATACTCTTAAAGTTAAAGTGGGGTGATATGATCATTCATTATTGCTTGTGCTTTCAAGAACAAGATAGCCTCGTTCCTAAGAGGTTTCAACAAAATCCTTTCAAAATCGAGCAAATTTTGGCACAGATTTGTTGCAATGATGAACACAGACCAAGTTTTAGAGAACTTGGGTGAGGTATATTCTGTTCTGGCCAAACATCATTGGAACTCGAGCCGCGTCTTGTTCAAAGAGCTCACGTTCCCTCATGGATCGACTACGTGATGGTAAAACCCAAACTGGGCCGAATTCCTCAAACCCAACCCAGTCACTTGTAAGAAAAAAATTAACTAGAAAAAGATGAGCCAAGCCTAGATTACACTAAAGCCAAGTTCCTACCATGATGGTCCTAGTCAAACCAAACCCGACCCGAGTTAGTTAATAAAATATGAATCATTGTTTTAATTTAGTTACCATAATGATTTATAATCTAAATCCGAGAGCCATCGTTGATTACTACTATATATTATTATAAATTTGAATTTTATTAACCATAATTGATTATCTCTCATTTATAGAATAAAGTTAAGGTTTAATCTCTTTGACTTCATCGAGCAAATGACAATTTTGACTCTCATTATTATTATTTCATCATTATGATCAAAATCTCGACTCGAGAAAAAAATGAGAACTTAATTAATTATAAATAAAAGCCTACATGATCAAATTAATGATTGACTGGAGATCATTACATGTTTGAGACATGAGCTCAAACATTGTATACATCCCCGTTGTATGATTTCTCCATATCAAACAAAAGATGATATTCTTTATTTAGAGAGGATATTGTTGTGATGTGCACAATCACGGACCACTTATGAAGTACATGATACCTTATTGTAACAAATATATTAATAAGTGGCATCACATAAAAATATAAAAAAATTAAAATTCAATACAACTACCATCCGTAGCATTAATAAATACAATCATTAATTCGAAGCGGTGGACAAAGCATCAAAATTAGAGCATTGAATTGATTCATCCCAATGATTTTGACTTAAGACTCATCTTTGAATAAACATCCTATTCATCATGTTGTTCTTGTCTCATTGTTTCAACATCTTGTGTGATTAGATACTTATAGACATTGTTGTATATATGATTGCTTATTGATCTTCATTAAAAACTATCTATAGATTCAATTTTTGATACATCATTACTCATTTGTTGTCGCATGGTTTATTATTAGATTCACTACTATTTGACCATGCTACTAGTATCTCACAATTGATGATTTAAGTGTTACATAATGTTGTATTGTTAATTATTTATCATTCAATTTATTATGCACCTGATTGAGCGACAAAGCTCACTTATTATTATCTCTCTTACATTGATTCCGCAAGTAATAAGATTCCGCTAAAGCGACCATTGTTGTTCCTAATAATGATGGACACATGAAATGGTCTTATGATGTTTATGATATCTTATCCGTAGTTATTTCTTTTCATAAACTTTTAAAGTTGTAATAGCTTTATCAAACTTCCACTTTAGCTCCTATGACATATTGGCAATAGGCCTTGTATGTCAAATTATGTTAAATTTTTGCTTTTTTTGATATTTCATTATATTGTTATGTGTTTAGTGATATTTTATTATATCTTATGTTAAGTATTCCACACATTTGTTTTCTGGCTCAAGAACTAATTAAAGTCAATATTGGATTAAATCTTGCCACCCAGCCATATTCAATTTGGAGCATTACATTTATTGCATGAGAGCTATCAATGAAATTTTTGCCGACCTACCTCTCAAGGAAGCCTAGGGTATGTCATTTACAGTATGCCAATTGAGCTCTTCTAGCCCATTGGCTTAGGCGGATCATGGGCCAGAGGATAGCCTTTGGCGCTCAGTTTTCGATACCTGCTATGGTCGGGGTCTGTCATCGGAGTCGAGATTCATTTTACCCCAAGGGACATCTTCTTTCTGGCGAGGTGTAGCAGTCATGGCACCGCGAGTCCACACCTTCATGTTTCTTCTGGCTGCACGCCTAGACAACTAGTGGCTCACTGGCTGAGGCATTTCTCTGCCTATGGGCCCTCTCGACTTTCTCAGAGGTGACGGTTGCAGACACTTGGTCCGTGGAGGGAGAGCCGGACTCTAGTACTTGATCTCCTCTATTCAGAGCACACCTGTCAGATCAATGTTTCACAGAGCTCCTGGCCCTTCATTAGCGATTGGCTGGTATACGCTCGGACCGATCCAAGTCAGATGGATGGATTTAGCTATCAGAGTCTTTCTCGTCGCGCAGCCTCTACATTTGCTTCCTTCCCACCGTTACACTACCAAAGGATTTCAGAATGGACTGTAACACTCAGTACCCGGGGTACCGTTAAAAATCAAGATCTTTGCTTGGATTTTACGGTGCGGACGACTTCTTACCAAGACCACATAGTGATACTTCATGCGTTTTATGCAGCGAGTCAACTGATGACATCACCCGCCTCTTTTTCGATTGCCTCACATCTTGGGACATATGGCAGACCGCTATTGTGACCATTCTTCTGTTAGATCCAGAGTCAAGTTGACGAGTGTCATTGATGACCTTTTTAGTCGATGCTTGGACCATTTGGCTACAGCACAACCGGATCATTCTTTGTAGGGAGCGTTGTCAGCCTGAGAGTGTTGTAGAGCACACGTCCTTTCTTATTAGGGAGTGGGGTTTTGACTAGCTTTTTCTTTTTGTGACATTGGTCATCTTTTGTTGCTAGTCTACACTTATATATTTCTCCATAGTTTTATACATTATTGGATGACAATCACTACTCTGGTAGTCATCCTTTTTCTTAAAAGAAAAGAATGACTCTGAGAGTGACAGTAAAGGCATTGTTTTCTTGTTCTTTCTTTGTGAACTACCTTTTATCTGTCATCTTCATTAGGCTTAAAAGGTTTTTCTTCTTTAACCTTTTATTCTCAATTAATACATAATATTACATTTTTTCTTGGTCAATGGGGCTCAACAGAGGCATTGTGACGTGATGACGTACGCAAGACTGATATTTCTATAACCGACATGTTTGTCCCAGCTGCTTATACCAATGAACTGAACATTGCAATTAGGAGTTGAATCGAGCCATTCATATTCATTTACCACAACCCTTGTTCCAGAGTGTAAGGCTTAAATAAATACCCAATCATGGTGAATATAAATATGTAGTCATGATGCTTTCAATATTTTTTTAAAGGTAAAAGATTGATGCTGAGGAAGCTATCCATAATTAATTTTCATGTAAGCATCACTACCGACATGTAAGCATGTTTTCATGAAGACTCCAAGATTGTCATGTGATAGTGAAATTGAGGGGTTGAATGATAACTTGCTAATTTTTGGGTCAAAAGTCAATTTTTTCAATTTTTGTTTCAACTCCCTAACTCACTCTCTACTGCAGTGCACAGGTCAATTGTAGTAACCCTAAATATTGTATCCACAGTGATTTGAAGTCCTAGACTACCTAAAAATAATTTAGACTAACCCTATTTAAAGTGGCCAAAACAGATTTTTAAAGGAAGTGAAAACAAATTTTTTTCTTTTAGGAATGTAGAATGATAACTTGTTGTAGATTGCTGAAAAGTTAATTAAACTGAATTGTAAATACTAATCTAGAATCTAAAGGGGTTTATCTATCAATGAGGAAGATCCTCCTAGGAGTTGGGGTTCATCTAATTTAATTATGGATGGAGATGGACAAGTTATCACTTTTTAGTCAAATCTGATTCAACTTTCAATATGGCTGTTTTCATAGCTCACTTAGACCAGAACTAAACAATATATTGTCATATGATTGTTAGCCAAGTTGAATTAGAAAAGGATCCTCACTGAAAATTAAGTTATCATTAGGTTCAATTCAAGACACTTGCTGATTTTTTGGCAATTTCAATAAAATCTGAAATGATAACTTCAAGGTATGGTCACAAAATAATGAAATCACTTCAATTTGCTTGGTAGGAATGAAACTTATCCAATAATAGTGCTAGTGTTCCTTGATTTATCTCTAAACTATAAGAGGATCTTGAATCAACCTCTCGACTGCAATTAAAAATGAGATCCACACTTCACACCAATTAATTGGAACCAAAATGCATAGAATCACAAATTGGGAAAATCAGGAATTGTCATTGCTCCTTGGCTCATCTCTGAATCTCAAGGAAGGCCTTAACACCATCTCTCAATGGTGGATTAAAGTGGGGCTTAACAATGGACAATCAGATTTCCTGAATTCAGGAAAACAGAATTCAGCAACTCATTCAAATCAGAAAAGTTCATGGTAATTATAGAATTGAATCATGAAATGTCAAAGTTTCCTAATTCATTTTTGAACAAGAGTGGGACATATGATAACTTCTCAGTTGTTCAATTAATCAAATCCCCAATGACAATTCAGATTTAACAGCTCAAGGAAATCAGAAATTAGAAAGTTCAAAAATCAGATTTGCAGAAATTAGATTTTCAATCAAAATAGAATCAGAAACTTGGCATGGGTTCTTTGCTCATTTCTAACAAAGATTAGGCCAAATGACAACTTATCAGTTGTAAATACAAGTAGGGTCTTCTAATGACAAGAACTAATCCATAACAGTTCAGATTTCAGAAATGTAAAATTAGAAATTCAGAAATCAGTGCAGAAAACTTAAACTTATCCATAATCCATCCACAATATGTATTAGACTACTATCCTATCCTAGGAGGCATGGAGTTTAGCTCCTCATAGTTACAAATATAGATAAAAAATGGAATGAAGAGTAGAAGCTATCAATCCTGGAATCAGGGCTGTTCTGCAGAAATCAGCAAGCCTTCCTCCACACTTCAGCTCCAATCCAGCCCCAAATCTCTTCTCCTTTGCAATGGCCGACCTCCCCCTAGTTCCCAGTGTTTCTTTAGCTTATATATGGCCTATCATCACCCTTGGATCAGCATCTAAATGTCCCATAATCTCTGATTGTGCCAAGTGTCCAGTCTTGATATTCCAGTTACAGAAATCAGCAACTTTTTTGAGTGATCCCCCCTATTTTTTCCAGCTTTTTGCACTTTGTTTTTCCTGCTAGAAGAGGTAGAACACCAAGCATCAAAATTCTCAAATAGAAAATGAACAAATAAGAATAAGGAGAGCTACTATGATCAGCTCAAACATCAAGTATGATTAAGTGTTATGCAGAATTGCAAATCAAGATTAAAATGATAACTTATCAATGCCTGGAATGATAACTTTGCATAAATCTTGGAAAATGATCAAATATGGATGGTTCAGAGCATTGAATGCATCAAATGGATTAGGGTGGCAACTGAGTGAAGTCAGAAATCAAATATGAATAAGATTTCATAGGAATGATAACTTGGGTGCCAAAACGATAACTTAAGTTGCCTTAAAAATGATAACATGTCATAACTTTTGTTGTGGTTATACAAATGTGATCAAATTTGAACAGCAATGAGTTAGGACGATAATACAATGATTGCCTAAGGCCTTTGTGCAGAATTGACAGTTTTGCATGTCGAAATGATAGTTTTGCCCTTTAACGATAACTTGGCATTGGAAAAATGATAACTTGTTCAAATGGATTTAAAATTTTGCATAAATTGAGATATGATCATCCAAATATGATTCATCCATGATAATAATGGATTTAGGGCAAGAAAATCATTGAAAATTAGTTCACTCAAAATAAAAATAACTTGATATATAGGAGTGATAACTTATCCTAAAAATGATAACTTGGCACAGAATTTAAATATTTATGGATTTTGGCATTTCAGAACCTCTATGCACATGGAATTAAGTATAAAATGAGAAAGATCAACTAGTTATCACAATCCATGCATTCCAAACATAATTGGACAAAAGTTGAGCAGTTAAGGGGCTCGATATGGATGAAATGCATCTAAAATGAGATAAAAGACTATATTGATCAGCTAGTGATCATCATGCTTTGTACTATCCTACGCTAAATTGTGTTCATTTTAGGACTTGAGTTCAAGTCCAGTGAGCATAGACAGACGATTCATGTTCCGAAGTAAAAAGTAAAAATTTTTCAATATAATACTCACTCTGAAAATAATTATTGTGATGCGCTCATGATGATGATCTATACCTAGCATGATGCTCGAACCATCTCAAGTGGCTTTCAGTTGAAAATTAAAATATGTGGAAGTTGGTGCGGATCTAATCATATTAGTAGCTTACACACGTAGAAATTAGAAACATAAGGTGTGCTGTTATCATTACAAGAATCACTTTTGCCAATCGAAAGCGTGTGTAATTTCTCTTACCAGTTTTTTTGTTTTCTTTGTGTTGTAACATGAAGTGTAAGTTAATCCAAAAGTGGATTAAACCAATTCCCAAAATTGAAGAGGATTTAGGTACTTGTTCTTTTAATTATTTTTTAGGTATTTGTTAAGATCTCTGTCTTTTTTTTTCGGTTGATGGCCTTTGAACGGTGAACTTTTTCGTAGGCAATTGGGTTCTTTTCCTAAGTAATCGAGTTTTATTGATTGGAAAAAAACTGCAATTCATAGGCATTGAAGGAAAAAAGATAAATTTTCCTATATTTTTCGTCAGGCAAATTTCATAGGGCAAAACGTAGCTTCTATTCTTTTTACTGATATAAATCACATTTCTTTGAAATACATGTCAAAATTTAAAGTTGTGTTTAACAACCCTAAGTTATAGATTGAACACATTTAAGATTTCTTAGTTAAAAGATGGTCATTAAGAATTGGCCTCTCAGTTTTCAGATAAAAAATGTTTGTGTTTTCTAAAAATGTTAACAATAATAATTAATTGTATAAAGGCTCATACACTTCCGAGCGACTCCAATCATCTGTGAACCTGAGCTAGTAGAGGAAGGACTGACATATAGTACGTCGGGAGCGCCGAGAGCACTAATCGTAGCAGAATGAGTCGTCCCCCACGTGATAAAAGACGTGCACTCCACCTGTGAAGTTTGTGCTCCATACGCTCGATGACTAGCGTCCACCTTCTGGAAACAATGTGGCCGTACGAAAGCGGAAGTCCCAAGTAGGTGATTGGAAGGGTACGAATCGTGATATGAAGCTGGGATGCACAACCTCCTCCGGAGCCATGCCAAAAGGGATGAATGAGGATTTGGCATGATTAATCTGGAGTCCAATCGTCGTGCTGAAAAGATCCAAAAGAATCGCGACCCGGAGCCTCCTGTTCTAAGCCCTCAATGAAGAAAATTGTATTATCCGCATACTAAATGAGGGGTACAAGGCTCGTGGCGAAACCAAAGAAGAGTCCCGCCTCACAGGAGACCTGAGTGGACTTGGCGAGTACATCAACTCCTAAAACAATAGCATCGGGGCCAAAGGGCAACCCTGTCGGACCCCTCTCTATGGTTGGACCCACTCTCGATTCCCCGTTGACTATGATCGAGAAAGAAGCGAATGTGATGCACCACTTCATCCAGGAGATCCAGGTCACTTGGAAGCCTCTGACCTGAGTGGTGGTCCTCCTCCACTGGGCAATGATGTTTGCTGCACCGGTGTAGCTGTCGGTTATGAACCTGCCCTGAATAAAAGCTGACTATGCCGGATGAATCAGTAATGGAAGTACCTCATGAAGTCAGTTCGTCAGTACCCGAGCCACCAGAAGATAGATGACATTGGATAGGACGATCGGTCGGAAATCCTCTACCCGCTCTGCCGGGGTGCGCTTCGAAAGTAGGAACAACATGAATTGATTGAGGCGCTGAAAGCCCCCATTCCCGTTTGTGAACTCCCAAATCACTACAACAACGTTGTCTCGCACCAGTGGGCAAAACTCCCTATAGAAGAAGAGAAGGAAGCCATCAGGGCCAAGAGTTGCCTCACTATTGAGGTCCCGAAGGGCCTAAAAAATTTTTCCCTCCGTCATTGTCTGCACTAGTAGTGATGACTGTGTCATTGAGTCGAGGAATATCATCGAGGCCCACTGCCATGGTCCAAGTGGCTGTCGTCGAGAGGTGGCGCGAAAGTATGACGTGATGGACTCCCCAATATACTGAAGGTCGGTGATTGGCTACCCCTGTATCAATAGCTGCTCGATCCTGTTAGCCCTCCGTCGAGAGCTGACATATGAGTGGAAAAACCTAGTGTTGGCATCCCCCTCTGAAGCCAAATCTGTCAGGATCACTGCCTCCACTGGGTTTCCACTATCCTATACTCCATTTGTATAGTCTTGTGCTTGTATGCGCTCCTCCACCTTTGAGTTTGTGAGATGGTGGGAGTCCTCCATGCGGTCCATCTTAGCAATGATCTCAAGGACATCTGTCCTACAATGAGCCCGATCCTCCCTGATCCACCATCTTTGCATCAAAACTTTATTGAATTTATAAAAAACTAAGCTATTATTGATCACTAGCTGATCACTATAAGTTTTTATCCCATTTTAGATGCATTTCACCCATATCGAGCCCTTAAATTGCCCAACTTTTGGCCAATTATGTTTGGAATGCATGGATTATGATAACTAGTTGATCTTCCTCATTTTATACTTAATTCCATGTGCATAGAGGTTCTGAAATGCTAAAATCCATAAATATTTTAATTCTATGCCAAGTTATCATTTTTAGGACAAGTTATCACTCTAATATGTCAAGTTATCATTATTTTGAGTGAACTGATTTTTAATGATTTTCTTGCCCTAAATCCATTATTATCATGAATGAATCATCCATATCTCAACTTGTGCAAAATTATCAATCCATTTGAACAAGTTATCATTTTTTCAATGCCAAGTTATCATTAAAGGGCAAAACTGTCATTTTGACATGCACAACTATCAATTCTACACAAAGGCCTTAGGCAATCATTGTATTATTGTCCTAACTCATTGCTGTTCAAATTTGATCATATTTGGATAACCACAACAAAAGTTATGACAAGTTATCATTTTAAGACAATCAAGTTATCATTTTGGCACCCAAGTTATCATTTCTATGAAATCTTATTCATATTTGATTTCTGACTTCACTAACTTGCCACCCTAATCCATTTGATGCCTCTAATGCATTGAACCACTTGTATTTGGATAATTTCCATGATTAGTGCAAAGTTATCATTTCCGGGTTCCGAAACCATTAGTTTTTCATATCAATTTCCATTCTTGTACAACACCAAACTCCCTTTGATTATTGAGCTGAGTTTACTTGCTGTCCTAATTTTTATTTGTTTATTTCTTATTAGTGGACATTGATGTTTGCTGTTGTGGATTTTGTAGCAGGGAAAACAGATTGGAAAAAGGTGGGGGACCACACCAAAAAGCTGCTGATTCTGCAGCTGGAATTTCAGGGCTGAACACTTGGCATAATCAGAGATTTTGGGACATTTAGATGCTGATCTGAGGGTGTTGAATGGCCATATATAAGCTGAAGAAACCCTAGAAGGAAATGGGAGCCTCCATTTGGAGGGCTGCTGGACCGGGAGCAAGGGGAGGAGCTGAAGGAGAGGAGCTGAAGTGCTGCAATCCAGATTTCTATCGAGAGCCCTCAAGGATGATTTACTTCTGTTTTTTCTTCTATCTTGTATCTAAGTTTGTAATCATGAGGAGCTGAATCCTATGTCTCCTAGGATAGGGTAGTAGTCTAGATTAATTGTGGATGGATATGGACATTGCTGATTTCCTGCACTGATTTCATAATTTCTGGTTCTTGATTCTGCATTCAGAACTCATCTATTTCTATCCTATTCTTGGCATTGTATGATCTTGCTTATATCTATAACTGAGAGGTTGTTTTATGATATGTTCTTGATTCAGAAATGAAACAAGAATTAATGACAAGTTCTAGGTCCAAATCTGATTTCCTAAATCTGATTTTTCCTGAATTCTGATTTCTGAATTGCCCAAATATGTTTTCATCATTATGGAGCCCTAATTGATTTATAACTGAGAGGTTACTTATGGTTTCCTTCTTGTCCAGAAATGAATCAAAGAGATAATGGTGTTTACAAAGTTTTAACCCCTGAATTATTGCAACTTTTCATTACTGATTTGCAAATCTGATTTTCAAATATGTTTTCCTGAAATTCCTGAAATCTGATTGCCATTATTAAGCCCCACTTTAATCCACCATTGAGAGATGATTTTAAGGCCTTCCATGAAATTCAGAGATGAGCCAAGGAGCAATGATAATTTTTGATTTCCCAAACTTGTGATTCTATGCATATTGATTCCAATTATCTAATATTAAGTGTGGACTTCATTTTTAATTGCAGCTGAGAGGTTAAATCAAAATCCTCTTGTAGTTTAGAGATAAATCAAGGAACACTAGCATTAATATTGGATTAATTTCATCCCTACTTAGTTGATTGAAGCATTCCTTTCATTTTCAAAGTGCAATCTAGAAGTTATCATTTTAGATTTGATTGAATTGCCAACAAATCAGCAAAGTGACTTGGATTGAATTTAATGATAACTTGATTTTCAGTGGGGATCCTCTTCTAATTCAACTTGACTAATAATTATATGATAATATATTATTTAGTTCTGGTCTAATTGAGCTGTGAAAACAGCCATATTAAAGTTTGAATTGGATTTGACTAAAAAATAATAACTTGTCCATTTCCAACCATAATTAAATTAGATGAACACCAACTCCTAGGAGGACCTTCCTCATTGATAGATAAACCTTTTTAGCCTCTAATTTAGCATTTACAATTCAGTTTAGATAACTTTTCAAAAATTCCAAACCAGTTATCATTTTAGCCCTTTTTAGAAATCGGTTTTAACTTTCTTTCAAATTCTTGGATTTTAACTTTAGATAAGGCTAATCTAGATTGCTTAGAGAGTCTTGGACATCAAATCACTGTGGATACGACATTTGGGTAACTACAGTTGACCTGTATACTTGCAGTAGAGAGTGAGTTAGGGAGTTGAAACAAAAATTGAAAAAAATTGACTTTTGACCCAAAAATCAGCAAGTTATCACTCAACCCCTAAATTTCACTATCAATTATCTGACCTTTTTGAACTAATCTATGGATCTAACTACTTTTTGAATTTTGAATTGGAATAGGAGAAAAAGAAGGTGGATAAAAGACAATCAAAGAAGGAAGAGAGAGGGAGGACGAGGTGTGAAAGAAAATCACATATCCAAGGAAGAAAAAAAAAGAAAGGAAGAAGGAAGGATGTCCAAGAACATTCCGATATCATCAAACCCTATGTTTGGCTAACTCTATTTCTTTTTGTGGTGTAATTGCATGAATGTTGTGGTTTTAATTTCTCTTTGGCAATACGTCTAGACATCTAACTTATTATGCTTTTGATTTACTACAATTTTCTTAGTCATATTTAATTTTCGTTAGATCTAATGATCCATTTATTACTTCTATTTTGTCTCATTCGAGAGAAGGGGCAGTTTATATTCATTTATAGTATTTCATTAACATAATTTTCATCAATTTTAAGCGGTTGAGAAGCCCATTCTGATAACTATTATGAGGCGAGAGTCCATATTAGTAGTTAGTTGTCTTAGATTCGTTTAATTGTTCGAATTAGAATCGTAGAATTATGTCCCATTAGTCGAGAGATCAGTCTTTTGTTCTAATTAGGATGAGAGAAAAAATAATCAGCTATTTCCAATCCATTTATTGACGGCTTACCCCTTTTACACTCGAAGAGAGATCGACGGGTGAAGGGAAAGAGTAGTTGGTTTATAGTATAAGGATCAAGAGATCATTTGCCTCACGATAGAAATTAAAAACCATAGCATTGACCAATTCATCACAAATGAGTCTTTTCTTCTGAATTCTAATCTTTCTGCTATTTGTTCCTTCATTCTACTTTTGTCTTTTAATTTTGTGACAACTTCCAAGATATAAATAGGTTAACATTTTGATCTAAGTCAACGGGTTTACGACACTCGTGGTTTTCTACTCGACCTGTATACTTGCAGTAGTGTGGACTCTAGAGTAAAATTTAAATACTATTTGAACTATATTGGTTAGTGTGAGAGATCACATCTTCTAAAGTTCACATCAAGTTTTTTACGCCGTTGCTAGGGACTTAGATAACTATTTTTCCATTTATATCTTTCGCTATTTATCTTCTTTAGTATTGTAATCTTTTACATTCATCTTTCAATCCTTTGATTTCAAAAGAATTGTATATGCCCAGGGCTAACCACTGAGATTGATCGAATCTTCATAAGGAGAGTGCGAGAGCATAGGGACAGAACACCTCTATTCTGATTCGTAAGGAGAAATGATGGTTCAACAACAAGAACAACAACAACCTCTGGTTCCTTCCTTAGAAGATCTCTATATGCCCATTGTGGATGGATTGGAGTATGCTATTTTGAAGCCAGCTATCCAAGCTAATAACTTTGAATTAAAATCCTCTCTTATCTCAACAATTCAACATAATCAATTTGGAGGAACCCTAGATGAAGACCCAAATCAACACCACAAGGATTTCTTAGAAATATTGAAACAACGAACCTAAATGGAGTCTCACAGAAGCACTCAGACTGATAGTCTTTTCTTTTTCTCTAAGAGGCAAAGCTAAACAATGGCTACAGTCCCTTGAACCAAGAGAACTAACTATTTGGGAATAATTGGTGAAAGCCTTTTTATTTGAATATTTTCCTCCAAGTAAAATAATCAGAATTAGAAATCAAGTTATTGGATTCGTTCAAAAAGACCAAGAGACATTTTACGAAGCATGGCAAAGATTTAAGGCACTACTAAGATCATGCCCTCACCATGGTCTAAGTAAGTGGATTTTAGTTCAGTCCTTCTGCAATGGGCTTAATGTTACTTGGCACTTGATAACATTGTGGATGGTGTGTTCATAAAGAAGAATGACGATAAAGCATACCAACTTATAGAAGAAATAGCAAGAAACCAATATTTCTTAGCTCACTCAAGGTCCAATGAATGCATTGCCTCTACTCAGACGTCTGGATGGCGAGGATTTTTCTTCCAAGGTGGAATATATCGTTCAAAAAGCGATCAACAATTGAGACTTAATGAAGCCACCCCTACTGTCAATATGATAGCTAGATGATGTGAAATATGTGGTTCGTCTGATCATATCTCTGTGCATTGCGAATTATTAAAACAACAAAGTCATCAGCACTAAGCAAATGCAATAGGCTCATACCCTTCCAATAATGACCCATATTTCAACACATTCAATCCTGAATGGAAAAACAATCCAAAATTCTCTTACAGAGACAACTATTAGCAAGCTCAATCTCCTACCTAGCAGAATAGGCCTAACCAAAGGGTACAATCTCAGAATCCTCCTATTGATCAAGGGCAATCCTCTACGAGCAAGCTTGAATCGATGATGGAGAAATACATGTCTAAACAAGATACTTTGATGCAAAAGATGTTTGAGAAGATCGAAAGTCTTTCCATCCATAACAAGATGCTAGAAATGCAGATAGCCCAATAAACAACATCATCTTCAAGACAACATGGAATTCTACCGTGACAACAAAAAAAAGTCCAAACCGTGACCTTGAGGGGTGAGAGAATAACCGAAGACACTAAGAGAACAAAATTAAAAGTTTTGACACTAGAGAACGTGGAAGCTTCAAGGCGGGAGAAGCGGCTCAACAGGAAGCCAAGTCAAAGGAACAAAAAGAAGCCAAACGATCAAAGACTTGAGAAGACCCTTCCAGTTATTTTACACGAGTACCATTTTCTAAAACCTTCGGCAGGAGCCGACAGGATCAACAGTTCAGCAAGTTCATTGGAATCCTAAAGAAGCTTTATATCAATGTATCTTTTGTCGAAGCCATCCAAGAGATGTCTGCTTATGCCAAATTCCTTAAAGACATCCTATTGAAGAAAAGGAGGATACAAGAAAATGAAACAGTAGCATTAACCGTCGAAGCTAGTGCCATAATTCAAAACAAATTACACCCGAAATTCAAGGATCTAGAAGCTTTTTTATACCTTGTGAAACCAGCAATGGAAGAATTCAAAGAGTGTGACTTAGGAGCCTCTGTTAGTATCATTCCTCTCTCGTTATGCAGAAAATTTGAAATGGGTGATATCAAGCCCTTCAATATGTCCCTCCAATTGACGAATCGATCCATTAAAAGCCCCCAATGAGTTGTAGAAGATAACAATCAAGGTAGAGAACTTTTACATACCAGCCGATTTTGTAGTCTTAGACATGGATGAAGACAACCAAACTTCTATTCTTCTGGGAAAACCCTTCCTAGCTACTGCATGAGCAGTAATTGATGTCAAACAAGGTCATCTTACTTTTCAAATAGACGATGACATAATGAAATTTCGATCAAACCAAATTATCAATTGCCCGAACATGGAAGATTATCATTTTCTCCTAAGCATGTGGACCCTCTAATCTAGAAAGTTGCAAATATCAAGACGCTTTTGGAGCCCAGGAACCATCACTGTGGACAGAAGAAGAAGCTCGACTTCTTACAAGTCACATGTTCCCAGCACTAATGCAAGGTCTTGACAACATAAAAGAGAGTCAACCTCTCAAGCTCGAAGAAGAATCAAGCTTAAGAAAACAACCTAAACCCGAACTGAAGAAGCTACCCCAGAATTTCAAATATGAATTCCTAGGATAAGATTTCACTTACCCAGCGATTGTCAACGCAAATCTGGAATCGAGTCAGCTCCAGATGCTGCTAGACAAACTGAAATCCTACAAGCATGTCATAGGCTACACCCTGGATAATCTCAAGGGAATCAATCCCTCAATTTGTATGCATCATATCCACATGGAAAAAGATTTCAAATCATCCATCGAAGACAAATAAGGCTCAATCTAGCAATGAAAGAAGTTGTTAAGAAAGAGGTGATTAAGCTTCTGGACGCAGGAATCATTTATCCCATCTCAGACAGCAAATGGGTAAGTCCCATGCAGGTCGTGCCAAAGAAAGGTGAAATGACTGTGATAAAAATTGACTCAAACAAACTTATCTCCACACGCACTGTCACAGGATGGAGAATGTGCATTGACTTTAGGAAGCTGAACAAAGCTAGCCAGAAGGATCACTTCCCTCTTCCTTTCATCGATCAAATGATGGAGGCTAGAAAATCACTCTTATTTTTGCTATCTAGATGGATTCTCCGGATTTCTTCAGATCCCCGTTCACTCGGATGATCAAGAAAAGACTACTTTTACATGTCCATATGAGAACTTCACATACAGAAGAATGCCATTCGGGCTATGCAATACCTCCGCAAGTTTTCAAAGGTGTATGATGTCATTTTTTTCTTATTTTATCGAAGAGATTATGGAAGTCTTTATGGATGACTTCTCAGTCTATGGAACCTCTTTCGAAGGTTGCCTGAACAACCTCTGCAAAGTGTTGCAGAGAAGTGCCGAGTCCAATTTAGTATTGAACTGGGAGAAATGTCATTTCATGATCCAAGAAGGTGTAGTATTGGGTCATATTATTTTAGGTAGGGACATTAAAGTTGACAAAGCTAAGACAGAAGTCATAGAGAAGTTGCCTCCTCCCTCCAACACCAAAGGAGTCAGAAGTTTCCTTGGGCAATGTCGGATTTTATTGAAGATTTGTCAAAGACTTCTCCCTTATTGCAAGATCGTTAACAAAACTCTTGTCCAAAGAAGCCGATTTTATATTTGATGAAGACTGTTTAAAAGCTTTCAATACATTGAAGAAGGCACTCACGACAGCTCCAATTATCCAACCACCCAATTGGTCATCACCATTTGAAATCATGTGTGATGTGAGTGATCAAGCTGTTGGAGCAGTGCTAGGACAAAAAAGGATAAGAAATAACATGCGATCTATTACGCTAGTAGAACTCTAGACTAAGCGTAGATCAACTACGCTACGACAGAGAAGGAATTCTTAGCCATAGTGTTCGCAATGGACAAATTCAGATCATACTTAGTAGGGTCTAAGGTTATCGTCTACACCGACCATCAAGCTATCCGACATCTAATTTCTAAGAAGGATGCCAAGCCTAGACTAATCAGAAGGATCCTTTTATTACAAGAATTCGGTTTAGAAATCAAGGACAAGAAGGGAGTAGAAAATCAAGTTGCTAATCACCTCTCCCAACTTCAACTATCCGAATGAGAAAATCATCTTGAAAGCTACCAAGCCATCAATGATTCCTTCCCTTGAGACCATCTATTCTCAATTCAGGACGAAAAGCTCCCTTCGTTCGCAGATTATGCTAACTATTTAGTTTCAAGAATCTTACGACTAAATCTCTCTTATCAACAAAAGAAGAAATTCTTCTCCGATTTCAAGCATTATATTTGGAACGAGCCTTACCTCTTTAAAAAATGTGTTGATCGAAGATGCATTCCAGAAGAATAGCAATCTTCAATAATTCGGGAATGTCATTCATCCCCCTATGGTGGTCACGGAGGACATCAGAAGACAGCCTCCAAAGTTCTACAAACATCTTTCTATTGGCCGATCCTATTCAAGGATGCAACTAATTTCGTAAAGTCTTGTGATGCTTGCTAAATGATAGGATACATAGGCCGAAGAAATGAGGCACCTCAACAACCGATACTAGAAGTAGAGATCTTCGACGTATGGGGAGTCGATTATATGGGTCCATTCCCCCTTCATTTGACTACAAATTCATACTCTTAGCAGTAGACTATGTTTCAAAATGGATCGAAGCAATTCCTATAGTTGTAGCAGACTCAAAGTATATCACCAAGCTTTTCAAAGACACAATCTTTTCAAGATTTGGCGTACCCAGCTTAGTCATCAGCGATGGATGCTCGCATTTTATTGAAAGAAGTTTTGAAATCCTGTTGATCAAATACAAAGTCAAGGATAGAGTTTCTACTGTGTATCACCCACAGACCAATGGGCAAGTCGAAATCTCCAATAGAGAAATCAAAATGATTTTGGAAAAGATAGTTTTTGTAACAAGAAAAGATTGGAGCAAGAAAAACAATGAAGCACTATGGGCATATCGCACGGCATACAAAACTTCAATAGGAACGATGCCATTTAGGCTGATCGACGACAAACATTGTCATCTACCGGTGGAGTTGGAGCATAAAGCATTCTGGGCAATCAAAACACTCAACTACGACTTCCAAACAACTACCGGGAAATGACTGTTACAACGTAATGAATTGGACGAACTAGGTTAGGCATATAATAATTCTCATCTTTATAAAGAACGAGCAAGAAAATGGCATGACAGCCGCATATTACAGAAGGATTTTAAAGAGTGCGATCAGGTTTTACTATTTAATTCCCGTCTACATCTTTTTTCGAGAAAGCTAAGGACAAGATGGTCAGGGTCATTCACCTTTGAGAAAGTTTATCCTCATGAAGTCGTGGACATAAAAAACAATTAAAATTTTTTTAAAGTCAACGGATAACCCCAGCGCTGAAGAGATAAAAAAAGTTTGGTATCTACGGCCAAATCACTAAAAATCAAGCGCCATGTCGAGCCAATGACTCTAAAAAAAGGCGCTACTGGAAGACAACCCAACCGAATAAACTGTCATTGACTATGTCAGCATCCACATAAGACCCAAGACTTTCAAAATTACCTGAAAAGTACATCATAGATCCAGTTGAGAATCCTAACAGAATCTTTGAACATATCTACTCAACCGACCAACTTGTCTATCCCCACACGTCCGAGCCGGCGACACCTCGAATTCCCACACCTCCACGATCTCCTATATCCCCCATCTCACCCACACTCCGACCTTTTTGTCCCCAAATCCCCTTAAACCCTTTCCTCCGTCGACGATCACCCCTAGCTCACCCCACCAAAAGTCGGCCAACAATGATGAAGCACACACGATCATCTTCTGACTCTAACGGTTCCTCGGAGTCCATCCGACGTCGCCTATGCCCAAACGGTCTTCTACGGTGACCCTTGCGTATGAGACCGGATGACAGCGAAGAAGCACTACACCTGAAACAGCCGATGCATAAAGTTTTCTTCTACAAGGTTCTTAGACCTTACTACTCTCGAGCCCCTCGGCCTCTTTGATGATGTTAGAATTCTTTTGCACAGGGCACATTGTGCCCTTTTCATGAAACATTGGGACCTCTACGAAGAGGTGGCAGAAAAATTCATCGGAATGGTGTTCTGTGTACATCATGATGATGATGATGTGCCCGATCGTATAGACTTCTGCCTCTACAACCAACATTTTTCTATGACTTTTGACACTTTCGTCGTTTCTTAAATCTTCCGAACTATAACCCCAGAACCCTTCCTCCCAACTTCCCTGTCTTTAATGTTTGGTACTAGTTTACAAGGATGCGCGCCAACGATCTCTTTCAACTTGTTGGCTGTAATCTCAAAAATCTCATTTTCTGATACCTCCACATCCTAGTCACCAACACCATCCTCCTCAACCCCAATGATTACGACATGGATCTAGTCTCCATCGATGAACTTTTCATCTTGTGGTGTCTCCTGACAAACTCGGAGATCAACCTTGTGACTTTCCTCATGCAAACTCTGCTCAAAGAATCCACCCGCATCTGTGACCCAATTCTATGTGGCAATTTCATCTCGACGATTGCCGAACATTATGTATTTTTAGGTGACAGTAACCATATACCAGCTAATAATCTTAACCTAATTCCTGAGACAAGAGGGAGTCCTTGTCACGACAGATGGTCGACATTTGTGGCGACAAGACGACTTCACAAAAATCCTCCCACTGCCTAACCCTCAAAAGACAGGAATCCTAGAAGGCAAAAATTAGTGGATGAATGATTTCATCTAGATCCCACGACCAATCCAAACGTTACCTCCCTTCCTGTTCGAGTCTATTCAACCCCCACGAGCCCCTTTTGCACTCAGAATAATTAGAAGAGCAACAGTTGCCTCTTCCTCCTCCTCAGCACCAAGCCCCTTGAACACTAGCTGATCATAATAGTTTTCTATCCCATTTTCTATTCATTTCACCCATATCGAATCCTTATTTTGCCTAACTTTTGGCCAATTATGCATGGAATGCAATTGATTGTGATAACCAGTTGATCTTTCTCATTTTATACTTAATTCCATGTGCATAGAGGTTCTGAATTGCTAAAATCCATAAAAATAACAATTCTATGCCAAGTTATTATTTTTTGGGCAAGTTATCATTCCAATGTGCAAAGTTATCATTTTTCTACTTGAGCTGATTTCTAGTGATTATCTTACCCTAAATCTCTTGCCATTATGAATTAATCACATTTGGGTAATCATATTTCAACTTGTGCAAAGTTATCATTCCATTTCACAAGTTATCATTTTTGGTGTCAAGTTATCATTTTTAGGGCAAAATTATTATTTTGATGTGCAAGGCTATCATTTCTGCATAAAAGCATTAGACAATCATTAAATTACTGTCCTAACTCCCTGCTGCTCTGATTTGATCACATTTGGATAACCACAATTAAATTTATAACAAGTTATCATTTTATGGCACCAAAGTTATCATACCTATGAAATCTTATCCACATTTGATTTCTGACCTCATTCACTTGCCATCATAATCTCTTTGATGCCTTTAATGCTCTGAACCACTCATATTTGGACAATTTTCATCATATGTGCAAAGTTATCATTCCCGGGCATAAAAGTTATCATTTTCTAATTATAAGTTTTATCCCTGTACAACACCAAACCCCATTTGATAATTGAGCTGATAATTGTTATTGTCCTAATTCTTATTTGTTTAAATCATATTCAAGGACTTTGATGCTTGTTATTTTGGCCTTTCTAGCAGAAAAACAAGGCTGAAAAATGTTGGAAAAGGAGGGGAACCACTTGCTTTTTGGCTGTCCAAAAAGCTGGCACCTGCTGATATTTTCAGGACCAGGACATATGGCATAATCAAGGCACAAGAGAACATTCTGATCTACATCCAAGGGTGTAGAAGGGTCATATATAAGCTAAACAACCTGGAGGAGAAAGGGGGGCTGGCCATTGCAAGGGTTGCTGGAGAAAGGAGCTGAAGTGTTGCAACATCCAGATTCCCGTCGACAGTTTTCCATTAGGATGTTTTGTATCAATCTTTTCTCCTATTGTGTGTCAAGCTTTGTAATTATGAGGAGCTAAATCTCAATTCTCCTAGGATAGGGTAGTAATCTAATTTAATTGTGGATGGATGAGAACAAATCTGATTTCCTATCTGATGTCAAAATCGTTCTGATTCTTGTTTCTACAATTCTGAATTCATTGGATTCTAATATTGACATTGTGAGATCTTATTTGTATTTACAACTGAGAGGTTATCTTTTGATGTATTCTTTGTTCAGAAATGAATAAAAAACTAGTGACAGGTTTTAGGTCCAATCCCCAATTAAGAATCTGATTTTCTGATTTCTAAAATATGTTTTTTCCATTTTTGATTCATGAATTTTGTTTAATCTATTTTTACTATTGTGGAGTCCTAATTGAATTAATAACTGAGAGGTTGCTTATGGTTTCATTCTTGTTCATAAATGAATCAAGAAATAATGATATTTTCTAAGGTTAAATCCCGAAATTATTGCAAACTTTTCATTGCTGATTTCTGATTTTCAATCCTGATTTCCTGAAATTTGTGAAATATGTCTTGCTGTTGTAAAACCCCTGAATGCATCATCCACTGAGAAGTGAACTTAAGGTTATCTTGCTGTTCAGAGATGGACCAAGAAGCAATGGCATGTGGTGAATTCCAATGGGTGAAATGTTCTGATTTTATCCAATTGATTAGTACTAATGTGGATTTCAATTTAAATTGCAGCTGAGAAGTTGATTTAAAATCCTCTTGTAGTTTAGAGATAAACCAAGAAGCATTAGCACTAATATTGGATAGATTTCATTTCTATTTAGTTAATTGAAGTAATTCCCTCATATTTAAAGTGTAATTGGTTGTTATCATTTCAGATTTCACTGAATTGCAAAAAATCAGCAAGGAGCTTGATTTTGAGCTTAATGTTAACTTGATTATTAGTAAGGACCTCTTTTAATTCAACTTAACTAATCAATCATATGAAAAATATGATAATTAGTCCTGGTTCAATTGTGCTGTGATAACATGTCATTTCAAGTTGAGTTAAAGTTGACACATATTGATAACTTGTTCCATTCCATCCATAATTAAATTAGATGAACCTCAATTCCTAGGAGAATCTTCCTCATTGATAGATAAACTATCTTTAGTCCTTAGTTTAACATTTAGAATTCAGTTCAGATAAATTCCTAAAACTCAAAAAATAGTTATTTTTTTGCCATAATTAAAAATTTGTTTTCTATTCTTTTTAATTTCCTATTTTTGCCACTTAAAGTAGGGTTAGTCTAGATTGTCTTAAGGAGTCTTTGGCTTCAAATCACTGTGGATACGATATTTGGGTCCATTACAATTGACCTGTACACTTGCAGTAGAGAGTGAGTTAGGGAGTTAAATCAAAAATTAAAAAATATCAAATTTGACCACAAAATTAGCAAGTTATCACTACACTCAATTTCACTATCACCCCCTCCCCCCCCCCCCCCACCCCCACGTCTTGTATCAGTAATCTTATCCTACAAATTGAGCCTCATTTTGGAGCAGGTGACTAAGCTGGTACAAGCCAATGCCCGAAGCCAAGGAGACATTTACGCATTAAAGGACCAACTCAACAATTTGGAACATCAAGGCTTCGCCAATGTCAACAAAATTCAAGACATAGAAGTGGTGCAAAATTCTATCCTCACTACTCTCAATGACATCCAACAAGTCACTGACCGACTACTAGAACTTACATCTCCTTTGGATCGACACTGAGGACAGTGTCGAATTCAAGCTTGGGGGAGAGGATGACATGATATATTTCTACTCCTTTCTCTTTACTTATTGTTGTGTATCAATCACTCCATGCTACATAATTCTTATTGCTATGTTATCTCTTCACGACAAGACAATTCAGCTCCTTAAAATGAATTTTTTACAAGGTATAAGAGAAGTAGGAGATGTTTTCACCCCCATATAATTGTCGACCCTTTGTTTCAAGGACACCCTACCAAACTGATGAAACTTGAAGCATTTCATGATTAACATTCATCGCTCTAAGTGCTGGGTCATGGCCTGAAGAAAGTTGCTAAGTGAAGTTTTAGATGCTTGACGACCAATCCTATTAATGCTCAAAATTTTATTTTGCTAAGCTAGTTAATAATTATATCTTCATTGAGTACTCCAGTGCAGTTAAGCTTAGAAAAAATATAAAGAAGTAGAATCAATGCAAAGACAAGAGGACTGGTATAGCCCCAGAAAGTAAAAGTGTGTTTTCTGAAACCTGAGTGAGTCTAGGTGACTAGATTCGTAGGGGTTTCATGCCTGGCAACCTAAGAGCAACTACCCTGGGATCTGCCAATAAAAAACTCGCTACATAGACCATTCAGTGCAATATGGATAATCACATGAGTACTGGATCAATGAAAATGATTCACAATTAGTAGTAAAAAGGCATGTCAATAAACAAAAGCCCATGCTGCACTTGTGGACTCGGCATTGTTATTTCTATTATTAGGCAATTATGTTTCACTTTCCTTTTAGAGCTGAATTTTGGAGAAATTTAAAAATGTCTTGCACCTAAATACCTTCACTAAGCTAGGTCTTTTTGGGAAAGTGAAGAGGCACTTAAGTAGTGCATGCAAAATTTGAATGCCGAGAAGAGTAATTGGCAAACAGGATGGAAATTGAAGGTTTTGCCTTGAACATTGCTTGAGGACAAGCAAACATCCAAGCGTGGGAGAGTTTGATAATCTCTTATTTTACTCATGATTATCAATATTAAATCCGCCACCTTTGCATCAAAACTTTATTGAATTTATAGAAAACCAAACTATTATCTGACCTTTTTGAACTAGTCTATGGATCTAACTACTTTTTGAATTTTGAATTGGAACAAGAGCAAAGGAGGGGGATAAAAGACCGTCAAAGAAGGAAGAGAGAGGGGGACGAGGTGTGGAAGAAAATCACAAATCCAAGGAAGAAAAAAAAAGATAGTAAGAAGGAAGGATGTCCAAGCTAACTCTATTTCCTTTTGTGGTGTAACTCCGTGAATGTTGTGGCTTTAATTTCTCTTTGGTCGTACTTCTAGACATCTAACTTATTATGCTTTTGATTTACTATTGTCTTAGTCACATTTAATTTTTGTTAGATCGAAAGATCCATTTATTACTTCTATCTTGTCTCATTCGAGAGAAGGGGAAAATTATATTCATTTGTAGTATTTCATTAACATAATCTTCATCAATTTTAAGCGACCGAGAAGCCTTTATGCTTTTGATTTACTATTGTCTTAGTCACATTTAATTTTGTTAGATCGAAAGATCCATTTATTACTTCTATCTTGTCTCATTCGAGAGAAGGGGCAAATTATATTCATTTGTAGTATTTCATTAACATAATCTTCATCAATTTTAAGCGACCGAGAAGCCCATTGTGATAACCATTATGAGGCGAGAGTCCATAGTAGTAGTTAGTTGTTTTAAATTCGTTTAATTGTCCGGATTGGAATCATAGAATTACATCCCATTGATCGAGAGATCAATCTTTTGTTCTGATTAGGATGAGAGATCAACTAATCAACTATTTTTTATCCATTTATTAACGGCTTACCCCTTTTACACTCAAAGAGAGATCGACGGATGGAGGGAAAGAGTAGTTGTTCTATAGTATAAGGATTGGGAGATCATTTGCCTCACGATAAAAAATAAAAACCACAGCATTGACCAATACATCACAAAGGAATATTTTCTTATGAATTATAATCTTTTCGCTATTTGTTCCTTCACTCTATTTTTGTCTTTTAATTTTGTGACAACTTCCGAGATATAAATAGGTTAACATTTTGATCTAAGTCAACGAGGTTACGACACTAGTGATTTTCTACTCGACTTGTATACTTGCAGTAGTGTGGACTCTAGAGTAAAATTTAAATACGATTTGAACTATATTGGTCAGTGTGAGATATCACATCTTCTAAAGTTCACATCAGGTGCTGACAAAGGAAGGAGAGTAGGCTAGATAGACGGGTCGCTAGTGTCCTGGCTGCGGAATCCAAGGGCGCCACTGGTCCTCCACTAGCTGTCGAAAGTCATCCTCCAAAAGTCACGAGCACTCGAAACGAAAAAGGGAGTGTGGTCCGAGATAGTCGATCAAGAGCCTAGACATCCACTAGCTGGTGAGCCTCTCAACTGAGAAAACGGTCAACACTCGATTCGGCCAATGGTGCAACTGTGCTCCTTCATGTGAATCTACAGTTGGTGGCCGGGAAATCAATCAATGATTGTGAGTCAATGAAATCACAAAACTCCTCTACACCTCTATCCCATCCTCGACGTCGGACTGACCGGTCCTCCATATCAAGGGTGACATTGAAGTCGCCTCCGATCATCCACTGAACATCTGGGAGGTGGGCCCATGCCTCTCAAAGCTCCTCCCACAAAGTACTGCTTAGGGACGTCGAACAAGGCCTGTAACACACATGAGAGAGGTAATCGGTGTCGTCCCTTGGCCTCCGTAGGTGGGATGTCATCGAAAAATGGACCGTCCAAGAATCTACCATTGATAAAACATTCGGTCTCCATCCAATAATACAATGTTCTGACTGTCCCACAACATGTAATGATAGATACTCTGACATACGGGGGCCCCCAATCTGGGACCAAGTCCCCAAGCTACAATCCGTCAGCATGGTCACCTGAAGAAGTGCCATGTCCACCTGCCATTCTCTAAGATAGCGGCCCAGGGTCCACTGGGTCGCCTAGTCCCCATACATTTTATGTAAGGACCTTCATCAGATCACTGAGTCATTCCCTTGGCTGAGTGGACCTCCGATCACCTCTGATCGATGGCGTAACCCTACTATACCTGCCACGAGGTGGACCTCCTCCTCATCATAACTGGACAGGAGGGGACATCGTGTTGACACCAACGACTCTATTGGCAGCGATGTAAAGCGATGACGGTGATGTCGGTCTCGGAAGATCGTTGCTCGTCGAGTTCAACGTCCCCAGCCTCGGCAGTAGTGGCGGGGGGAGGGGGAATCCGATGGCAAGTATGGCGGCGATGAACTCGAGGTGATAGTGGAGCACCTTCGCCTGCGGCAGTAGTGGTGAGTAGCCGACACGAATGGGGGCAGTCTTGATGATGGCGGGGAGGGCGGGATGATATCCGATCGCTGGGAGGATGTCGGTGACCATCGGGCAGGGGCTGAGGTTCACCGCCCCGACATGATTCGAGGATGGTGGCTCAGACCCGGTATGGTTGCCCTCGGTGGCTCCCCATCAGGCTAGTGGGGGAAGGTTCACGACTGTGTAGTTCCTCCTCTACATGAGTTTCACGGTCGTTCCACATAGGGCCTTCGGAGGTGGTGTCACGGTCGTGCCTCATATCTCAAGTGGTAGTGTCACGGCCGTGCTGGGCAACATCTCCTATGGTGTCAAGGTCGTGCTCCATGTCCTCATTATCTGTGTTACGACCATGCAAGGTGTCTCCAGTGTTGGTGTTACGGCTGAGCGACATATCTCCTGTGGTGGAATGACTGTGCTCCATTCCCTCAGCACCTTTGTTATAGTCATGTCGTGTATCTCCAGTGGTGGAGTCATGACCATGCAGTGCTATACCTCCAAAGGTGGTGTCACAGCCGTGCTCCAAACCTCCAATACATGTTTCACGACCGTGCCCCTTGATATGACCATGTGATGAGCCGATGGTGGTTCAACCATGCAGTGACCCCCCTCTCCTACTGGTACGACTGAGCGACCAGTTGTCAGTACGGCCAGCGCGGCCAGGCGACACCCCATCATGCCTGTGCGACGCGCCGTGTTCTAGGTCAATACTTGCATACAATGTAGGTTGTACTATTCGTGTAAGAGCGCCGTTCGTATTTTTTGTCCATGCCGACGATGACAGCTGCTGGCCAGCGATGACCTCGACCCACGATGTGGCACGCGCGGTGGGTTGCAAGTGTAACATGAAGCTAGAGGTACTAGCAGTGAGGACCATCGATGCCGACAGATTGCAGTGTGGCCAGATTTCGATCTCTACTGTCGTCGTTGCCAAATCCAATGATCCAAGGGGGGGGGGGGGGAAGGACAACGGCGATGGGGTTGCCAATCTGTCGTGCTACCGTTGTCATGAACTCCGGCCGCCGGAGGTGAAGTGACATGCCGTGAATGGTTACGATTTGACATTTCCCTAGAGGAGCGAGCGTTGTACTGTCGTCCGCCTTTCATGGATGCCATTTAACCTAGGAGTGAAGCACAAGGTTCGTCGGTGATGCTAGGAGGGCCTCACGTTGCTATGATGACCCGGGCACGATCAGCCATAGCCCCGACACGATTCGGCTTAGGTGGAATGGTGATGACTCTCCAACACTGGTCATAATCGACGATGCATAGCCAAGTCAAGGGAGGAGCCAGTAATTTTGTCGACGATGCATCCCGTGAGGAAATAGATGTTCCGTTGAATCTCCGGCGTCCATGGTACCGTGCGGCGGTGGCAGCACGGTTGAAGCTAGCTCGCTGCCCGCCGGTGGTGTTAGTTGTGATCTTTGCTGTGTAACGCGAGGACAGTCCGACCTCCGATGGCGCTCACCCTGCACCGACATCGCAATGGACCAGAGAAGCTCCGGGTGAAGTGGCCATCTTGCAGGCACCTGTAACAGTGAGTTGATGGTTGGCGACGTTGTTGACGTTGATGGTAGTACTCGTTGTTGTGACGGTCGTAGGTCTTCCAGCCATCTCTGGAGTCCAGTGCCCCACGATGCATGATGGGAACGGCACATCGCTTTCATGGTCTCCGTGCTCTTGTCAATCTGCAGCCACCCGATGTAGGAAAGGGAGAAGGGAGATTCTTGTCACCTTTGGCTGCACACCGCACCTTGGCCGGCGACTACGTCCGATGTGGGAGAGGGAACGGAGGGATCCTCGTCACCTCCTACTGCACACCAGAGCAGAGGCATCAGAGAAGATGAGCTGCGATCATCGAGAGCATCCGAATACCTGCCAAGCGAGTGCACACAACTTGGCAAAGATCACCAGGGAGGTGAAAGCGACGGCGAGGTCTGTTAGGGATAGGGCTCCGATGAGCGAGGATAGGCGAAACGGAGGCGCATAAATCAAAGGTGCCGAAGAAGATGCACTAGGAGGAGGGTCTAAGTAACCTGCCAAGCGAGCACACCCAACTTGGCAAAGGCCAACAGAGCAGTGAGAGCGACAGTGAGGTCTATTCGCAGATGTAGAGGGTTGAAAGAGGAAGAGGGAAACGATGTTGGAGACCTTGATGAAACCGGGGAAAAACGGAGGACGAGGTGGATGACAATGTTAGTGAGGTTGAGGAGTAGGGAAAGAGCCATGGGTTAGGGCGTGAGGAACATTCAGCACGCTTGCTTGGAAGGAGGGATAGGGCGCCGGTAGTTATGAACCTTGATGGGATTCTGGAGTGTCTTCCCCATGCCGGAACATAGGATCATTCACCATCGTGCTGCCGCCAGGGTCGGCCGCCGGAGTTTGTAGTTGTTAGTGGTGGTAGGGTACCGTCGGGGAGAGGCTCTCGACGATGAGCGGCCTCTATGCCCTCGTCTTAGTAGGCAGGACGATGACCTCAGTCAATCACCTTCAGGTCGCTAGATACTTGTGTGGGCAATAAACAACAAAAAAATGCAGAAAAAGTTTGGCTAGATCTAATGAAAATAAAAAGTTGCTGATGTTTTTGCAACAAATTGGCGTTTAGGCCATATTTGTAAAAGATATAAAAGTTTGGGTTCTTTTATGCAATTTTCTCTATAAACAAGTCGCAACTAAGATAAATAGGGAATATGAAATAGTTCAGTATTCAATAGCTGCGTGTTATAATTATGCCAGCCCTTCCACATTACAAGTTACTCTCCAAAAACTAAAAATTCAACACAAAAACAAATGACACCAACACTCTTCACTCTTTTTTTCTAAGATAAATAGGATGATCACCAATATTTGTGATTCTCATTCGTATATATATTAATAGGTCACATGTACAAGTGTATGCTCATGGGAAATGGGCAAGAAAACACAAAGGAGAAGTGCATCACCGTTAACCAAACCCCCACTCCCTGAGAAAAAAGGAGATGTGATGTACAACATGCTTTACATGACATCTATCCCACAAAAAATGACTGCACTAAAGTTATATGGCCAAGAACCGGCCAAGAAACATGATAACAGAGTTCTCCAGGACTAGGTCCGACCACTAAGAGCCCTATGTGCCTGCCAAAAAGTCTCTAACCTAGAAGGAGTAATGCCCATGATGCTCAACTGTGCCCAAACCTCTTGGGCCACCGAACAACTGAAAAATAAATGTGTCACATTCTCCTCTGTAGTACCACCCAATGTGCCGAGTGTATCAGAAATGGGCCCCATCTTGTCCTGTTAACTTTGGTGAGAAATCCAAGCAATGATCTTGATTTTAAGCGGTGTGAACCTTTTGTTTGCCCTCAAGAGAGTCTGAAATTGTGGTGGCGAGGAGGAAGCATAGATAGAGGCTACAGGCTATGGTAATAAAGTTCTCTAAGAGCCACACCCATCCATCAGCCCTGGAGGAATCTAGCATAAATTGGGCAATCCGTTGATGAAGCATCATGAGATCCAACTGCATTTGTTCGGAAGTGCTGCTTTGAGAGTAGGAATCTTTGACTCGGTGCCCAGGCCACCGGAGCCAAGCGAAGGAAAAATGAGAGGTCACACCAGGGGAAGTAGGCTTCCCTGCGCCAGAATGCTAAGGCCCCACGTGGAAGTATAGCGCAGAGATCCAAGGACACGTCTCGCCCATTGCAGGTGCAAAAGACTGCGTCACAACCTATCCTCCGGTCTCATGATCCATCCAATCACCAGACAAGGAGGGCCCAGTTGGTGCGGCATAGATCACAAATGACAGGCACCTAGGGAGGTGGATTGGCATATGCTCTACACGAAACAAGGTTGATGCCCGCCCCCCTAGTCCACCTCAAGGAATCCAGGCGCCTTTGAACTTAGGCTGACATCTAAAGGACCAACATGTAATAGATCGATAGTGCAAAGAGGACCAATCGATGCAGGACAAGTTGGCCTCCATGTGATACTACTCTCGAGGACCAGCCTTAAAGCCTTTGCTTCATCCTATCAATAACGGTGTCGACCCTCGGGATTTTTGAGACCTTCAAGAGTTGATGTGATGGTCAGAGAGGAGGGAGATCCAAGTAAGCAATTGATGAGGCACCGATAGAGGTGTGAAGCTCCATCGCACATCTATATGCAACCTTAGATGTCATGCCAAAAAGGATGAAGGATGGCTTGGCATGATTGTTTTGAAGGTAGGACAACACACTAAAGAGATTCACCAGGATGACCACCCCCCTGGGCTGATCACTCAATGAGGAACAAGGGATGAAGGAAGACTTGACGTTAAAGTTGCCCCTGAGGAGCCATCGACTTCAGGGAGGTGGGATCATACTTCCCCAGAGCTCCGCCCATCAAGTGGTTGAATGGATGCGGAGCAAGGGCTATAAACACATGAGGTATGAGATGCCATCCGCTCGAGCATCAGAGGTAAGCTCATAGTGAGAATTTATCTGCCCATGAATCCACTAAAATCATATCTTGTCACCTCGCCAGCCAATGATGCAACCTCCAAAGCAACCGATTAAGCCTAGAGTAAGATGCTCGGAGATGTGGGGGCCCCCAATCTAACCCCATAAGGATGCACTACACTGTTGGCACTTAGTTTCCTGAGGCACCACATCAATATCACATGTCCGATGGTACCGGCCAAGAGTTCGTCATCTACCCGCATCACCGAGGACGCAAACATTCCATGTTGACATACTTTCATATTGAGAATATTTCCTTCCTCTATTTGCCAAGGCATGAGCCCACCAACATTCTCCTTCTTGAGCTATGTAAGCCATGTGGCAATGTCCGGGTGGAGGCAGGTCCGATTGCATAAGCATTGAAAGCCCATCCTACCAGCTACCTCCCTGATGTCCTCCATTCGTTCGGCTAGGGAACAAGGAACTTTGGCCAAATGATCCATATATGTACGCTCATTATCAAACGACGGTGCAATGGGTGTGGGAAGGGTCGTCGAATCCTGATCTAGTAGCATGGTCAGCAATGACGTGTCGCGTGTGTGGCGGACTTGGACTGGCGATGCCTTTAGAAGAAAGGAGATCTGTAGGGGCAGTCAGGCAAGTGGGTGACTGCCCCTACAGCCGATCATGCGGCGCTGCGTTATGGATTAAGCCATCTCTGGAGATGAATCAACAATGTGGATGGGGTGACTGGCAGGGACAACTCTGGATGGAGGCGGTTACTCCGAGTGATAAATTTTGAAGTGGTTGTTTGTGTCGAAGTTTCGAAGTGGTTGTTTGTGCTGACAACTGGCCTTGACAGGCTCTAGAGATGAGCTTGGGTGAGGCTGTGGGGATTTTGAGGGGACGGGACAAAGATGGCGGTGAGTGTTGCAGTGGTACCTGGGGAGCCACAGCCATAGCATGGTCGGGTGATGCGGTGAGCCGAGGGGAAATGGGAGTGGGTGTGGTGCAGCCTTGAGAGTGGATTTGGGTTCGAGGCGAGTGTGAATTGGGTGTGGGTGATAGATGGGCACAAACTAGTTTTGATGTGGTCGGGAGGTGAGTTGGGGCTGCGAGGCGATGCTCAAGAGGGGAAGTAGATAGGCTGGCGAGGGGTTGTCATGCTTGTGTTGAGTGTGGCTCGGGCGTGAGGGATTTGGCCGACTCATGAACGGGTGAGGTAGGGAGGCCGGTGGGGTAGGTAGGGTTTGAAATATGGACCCGTACAGAGTTAGACCATCACATGCACCGTAGAAGCGAGCTGCAATGTCCCTCTAGGGTTCCGCCTGCAAGCCCTTGACGACATACAATCGTGGGGAAGGCCGCGGATGGCCAGAGAAGACGCTCGCCCAAGATTCGTCGACTGACCAGGAAGTTAGCATTGCCAGCATGCAGTAGCACCAAGGGAGGTGGTCAGGAGTTCAATGGCATCTCAACCACCGTCGATACATCAAATAAGTTTGGTGAACCAATGATGGAGATCACAATAGAGATGAAGGTGGTGAAGCTTTGGAATGGCTGCGACCACCTCCGGGCAGAGGAGATGGATTGGAAGTCCCCGGAGCCTCAATGTGCATCTAACCACAGCCAGCGTTGCCAACATGCCACCATCTTCTTCTCCCCATGGACGCTATGGGATGGAGTGGGCGGGGGCACAGTGCCTCCCTCCTTTTACTAGATGATCCAAGGACGAGAAGCCACAGCCGTGAGAAAATGCCACTTATATGGAAGGAAGGGGATAGGCCCGCCGACACTAGAGATGATCGCTGTCCGGAGCTAAGCCAGGTCCGGTGTCACAACAGTAGATTGATTCTCCGACAATACAACCACTAAGGAAGTCAACGGAATTGCCGACCAAAGGGAATGGTGATAAATGGACCTGTACTAGCGCATGACGCCATCGGTGGAATCATTCATTCGTTGGGGTCGCCGGGAAGAGAGCTTGCAGGAGTCACGACGATGGCCATCTCCCTTGCACCGGAAGCAACGGACAGGCTCCCAACAAACCTGAGCCAGGTGCCCCCTCCAAGCATTTGCTATGTTTTCCTTCTTATACTACTTATTCGACCTTTTTCTGGCACAATTTTTTTTTCTGCTACAAGTATTTTTACCTTTTTTGTATTCATCGTTATATATTGAGCTCAAATTTGTCTGGTATTTTATTTTGAGCTTTTTGCTAGGCGAATAAACTTATGTATAGAGTATTTCTTGTATTTCATAATAATTTAAAATATATGGTAGTAAAAGAAATGCTAATAAAAAATAAAACTATGTTTTCTTATTTCTACATTTACATTATTGTTAAATATTAAAATCTTTTATAATAAGTAGAAAAATTTGTACAATATTAAAGTTAGAAAAAAAAAGGATGATAAAAGAACCATAACTGATCAAAATCTTTCAACTTTTTTTACGAAATATAAAAAGAAAAAAGTTAGTAGAAAATAATTTCAAGAATTTAGGAATAACAATAAATGCACCTTAAATTTTCAAGATGTGACAACATAATACCATAAGAAGCTATTGTTCTCCCATACCTTAAATTTTCCACTGTGCTAAGCACCATTATCAATTTACAGAACGAGACTATCTAAGTTTGTCTATAACCAATCAGTTCATTAATCACCTTTTTTTAGAAGGTTCATAAATCACCTTTAATTACATTTATTAGTGATAACCATCCTATCGCCCTCAATCCAACTCCAAATAATCTTAATGATAACCTAAAATATTTTATCATCCAGATGGAGAAAAACATGTTACGTATTTTCCCTCTATGCACTGAAGGGCAGGTGAACCTTTGCCTGAGATCTTGAATGAATGCAAAAAAATACAAATCCTTCAAATATTGTATTACCATATGCTCGATCTGTATTATTCATACATTCAGTTCTCAAATAAGATAGAAATTGTGATATGAAAATTAAATGAAATTAATAATAAAGGAAAAAATGAGCTTAAGCAATACAAAAGTTTATAGAACAAGTGCTATTATTAAGTGCATTAACATAGGTGTCCAATGAAGTGACAGTCAGACAACATTGCAGCATATCTAAAAATTTTAGAACAAACACCAAGAGCAAGCCATCAATATCTAGGCTATATGGGAGAATAAAACTAAAAGGTCACCAACAAAATCAATTAAGGGAATAATAACATATCATACAAATGTTAATATTTGAAAGATGAAAAATCAAACTAAAGAGAACGTACAGACAAACGATACATCCTCTCAAAAAACAGACAAACATTCATGTGGAAAGTTCTGGTAAGAAATACAACAACAACAACAACAACAACAAAGCCTTATCCCACTAGGTGGGGTCGGCTACATGGATCATACGACGCCATTCGTTGATCCATGTTCATAAGATTCAACAGAATTTTACGCTGGCTGTCGGGGCCTAACACAACCCTCCTTCTTTATCCGGGCTTGGGACCGGCTATAAAACATAGGCGGTATTTTGTAAAAATGTAGGGTCATGATGTTTGTAGGATCTTTTACGTACTTTTTGTTTTCAATAATATACTACAGTTTGCTGGCCTTTCTGTCTGTCTGGTTCTTTGCTGATTAATGGAAGAGAAGATATAGAAAGAGACGGGAAAGGATGGAAAGAAAATTGAGAATGAATATGAATAATTGTCCTTATTCGATTGACATAATTAAAGGAAAGGGAAGATAATGAATGTCAAATGATAATTTTATTTAAACGATTTTATTCTCTATATGCTTAGTTTATATTACTAAAGATGAAAACATGTGTTAAATATATCTTTCCCCTTCTTTCTACACTGATTTGGGTTGAAAGAAAAATGGGGTGTTGAAGGATAATGGAGGGGAAAAGAGGAAACTTTCACCTACATTCCCCTCAAACTTAAATTCAACCAAATAAGGAGAATCGATTCCCCTCATTTTTCTTTCCATCAGTTTCCCCTCCATTCACTCCCAACCAAACAGAAGTGTAATGTCATCACATATAGCTTTCAGCAGTACTCTTTCATGAGAAATAATCATAAAATTCTCTTATTCTGTAATGCAATTCCTTTCATCAGACTGTATGAAATTTGGCACGATGCTGTTTAACAACTTATATGCTCACACATTATACACATATTCATGACAGTAACCTGAATGATTGGGGAGTCTGATATGGACATCATCAAACTTTAATAACCACAGCGATACAACCAGTTTCCAAGATGATTTATGCAACTATGCCATCCACCACATCCAGATTATAACAATATACTCAAGCAGAAAGTTAACTGGGAGAAAGCAACTGAAGGAACTGTATACAAAACAAAAACTGCTAACCTACTAGGACGCATAATGTGACACCCTTGCCGCCATGTTTGTGACCTGAGCCTGTATCTGAGCCGCGTGAACCTTAGCTGCCATGGCCCTGTGAAAGAACTGCTCCCTGGACATCGCCCTTACAGTCTTCAGGTAAGACTCAAACGGCACCGCTCCTTCCTGCACAGCATTATCGAGGGAATAAATGGCATCCTCCACGGCGAGATCGGCAGCCTTGCACTCCAACATCTGCCTCGACAAGTCATCCTTTAGCTGGAAAGGGTCGTCCACATCTATCTCGCTGGCCTTCAATAGCTTCTCTTCGTTCTCCCTCAGCCACCCCTCCAGTACGTCTATGTTCATCAGGACCACCTGCAGCTGCTGCTCAAGGCCCTCTTTCTCCTCGATCATCCCACGGATGCCCCTCGCGAGATCCCGCTCGCGACGCCGCATCTCAGCCTGCGTTGAAAAAAGGCTTTCCATTTCGGCCTCGCAGGTGCGGCGGTGTGCAGCCACGTCGCCATGAACTGTCTCCAGTATCTTGGCTGTGGCGTTACGGCGGTAGACATCAGATGGGTCCTCCGCCGGCCTCGGAGGCGGATGGGTCTGAGGGGACGGGGGGAATCGTCCGCTGGCAGTGGTTCCATACGGCGGATAGATCCTTCCGGAGGAGGAGGATGTGGAGGAGGAGCCAGAAAGAAGAGAAGAGTGGGAGGGATCGGGGTTGTGAGGGCGGGGCGTGTGAGCGGCGGGGGAGGACTGCGGAGGTACCTGGCGGGTGAAGAGTGGAGGATCGAGGCCGAAGATGTGGGAGAGGGAGCGGACGAGATCGAGGAGGTTGGAGGAGGGGAAGACCCAGGAAACGAGGTAAGGGACGTTGCAGACGAGGCCGGACGATTCGACGAACGCGTGGCCGGGCTTGACGACCATGTCGCGGGTGGGGCAGAGGAAGACGGCCGGAGGCCGGCGGGGATAGGGCTCGAGGAGCCACACGACGGCGGGGAGGTTGTAGACGGCGCCGCGGAATGAGATGGGAATGGTGCCCTCGGCCTGGAGGAGGTTGGCCGACCGGCCGTCGTTGTGGGTGTAGACGGCCGTCTTGGGGTGGAGGGACGGGAAGTCCTCGACGAGGGCGAGGAGGTGCTTTCGGATTAGCCACTTGACGTCCTCGGCGTACGGGAGAGCCGACGGGCCGCGCTGCGACAGGGCGGTGCTCAAGAACTGCTGCGCGTACTGGGCGCTCGGCGTCGCCGGGGAATGAGGAGGCGGAGGCATCGCCGGGCTTCGAATCGCAGGAGGGGCGGTGTGGAGAGAGATCTATGAATTTTCTTCGATCGGTTACGTGAACGACGACCCCCCTTTCGCTTCCTGTTTTGCTACTTGTGCTGCAGCCCCAAAAGCATCGCCGAAAAAAATAAAAATAAAAATAAAAATAAAGCGACGACAAGAGTTGGGCCGTCAACTCGTCAAGGTGGACGAGAATTCGAATCCGGTTTATCTGTGTGTTGTTCGGCTTGTGTACGCTTTAATGGGCTGGAATGTTGTTTCGTGTTTAGATAGTCTATGATTTTGAAAACATTTTTTTGGTTGCCTTTTTTTTCTTCTTCCAAATGGACTTGATGGATTCAATCATAAAGACCCAGATTAATTGCAAAATCAAAATTAGAAAATAAAAGTAAAAATAATAAATAAAAAGTTAGAAATTACCGTAAAAACTAATGTACCTTTATAAGACTACATTCTCTTTACCTAGAGGATAATCAATTATGCAATGATAGTTCTTTAATAGCTCCATCCATCTTCTTAGCCCCTGATTTAATTCTTTTAGTGTAAGCAAATATTTTAGACTCTTATGATTCGTAAAAATGTGACATGTCTCTTCATAGAGTTAATGCCATTATATCTTAAGAGAAAAAATTGTCCTTGCCAAATCTAAATTATGTGTGGGGTAATATAACTTATGTGGTTTGATAGATTCAATAATTTTTTCATGTTGCATCAGAACAAAATCCAATCCTTGTCTAGAAATATTATTATATACCACATAGCATCCCTTCTCTATCGAGAGTATTAATCCTGAAGCATATGTTAAACATCTCTTTCATTTTTCATGCTATTTTGACATTGCACTGTCCATTCGAATTTTACATTCTTTCGAAGAAATTTAATTAATGGAATTGCGATAATAGAGAATTTCTTCAATAAAATATCGATAATATCCTACTAACCCAAGAAAACTTTTCACTTCTGTCACACTCTTCGGAGACTCTTACTTTCATATTGCTTCAATCTTTACTAGGTACACACAAATGCCTTCTGCTGAGATTACATATCCTAGAAATACAACTAAGTTACGCCAAAATCCACGTTTTCTAAATTTTGCAAATAATTGTTTTCTCTCATGGTATCTGCAAAATAATTTTTAAATATTTTTCATGCTCTTCTTCGCTTCAAGAATGCCAATATATCATCGATAAAAACAATCACAAATTTAAATAAGGTTTTAAAACTCAATTCATTAGATTCATAAAAGCTATGCGTTCATTTGTTAAACCAAATGGCATCACCAGAAATTCATAATGTCCATATCGAGTTCTAAAGGTGGTCTTCGCAATGTCAGCATCTTTAATTCTCAATTGATGATACCATAATCTCAAGTCTATATTTTTATAATACCTTTGCTCCTTACAATTGATGAAAAAGATCATCGATTCGCGGTAAGAATATTTGTTCTTCATGTTAACCTTTATTTAATTATCTATAATCAATACATAACCCCAATGTTCCACCCTTCTTCTTAACAAATAATACTAATGCACCCCACGGAGAAACACTAGGTCTGATGAAGTCATTGTTTAATAATTCTTATAACTATAACTCTTTTAATTTTGCTGGTGCCATTCGTGTAAGATCAGTATTAAACTCAATATATATCTCTCTATGTGGTTGTAATCTAGGAAGATCCTATGAAAAATATATGCAAATTCAAATACGATTATAATATCTTCCAATCATGACCCTTTTACCTTGGTATTAATCATATAAAGAAGATAAGCTTCACATATCTTCTTGATTAATTTTTGTGTTATCGCAGAAATAATACAAGAAGAAAGAATTGATGTTTACCATAAAATGTGACCCTTGTTTTTCCTGATGACTCAAAGTGGACTTCTTTATTAAAATAATTAACAGTGGCATGATGATGAGCTAACTATTCCCAGAATGAAATCGAAGTGAGAAATAAGATCCGCCATCCTGTCTTGCTCAACAACTTTGACTTTACATTCCTTATACAATTTTGCAACAATAATAGAATCTCTCATAGGTGTATGTACCATCATGAACACTATAAAGCACTAGGTTTTATGCCATCAATCATGGAAATGTTTTTTTTATATGAATGAATGAGTAGATCTTGAATCAATAAAAACATGTGCACTTCTATCAAATATAGATAATGTACCCATCACTATGTCAGGAGTAGCCAAATTATCATGTTCTGTCATTACAATGGTTTTCCTAGTTGTTTCATGTACTTGGAACATTTTGGTTAAGCTTGTACTAGGAGTAGCTTTGATCTGAGACTTCATAAGCGGATAGGCTAATGTTTCTTGTGTCCCACTTGACCTCTTTTGAAGCAAGTCCCATTTGAATATCGAGCATTTTATAAGGTGATATCTTCCACAAATTGTACAATATGAACTCACGCGATATTGCTCTTTTCTTGGTCCAACCTTATTTTGATTTTTTGAAAATGTATTTTGGCTACATTTGCTTATGTACTCATATTTTTTGGGTTGGTATAATATTTTTGTGCACCTTGGGATCCATTTCCATGCCTTGTATTATTTTTGAACTTGCCTTGTGTGTGGAATATACCATTTTCATATTGTCTATTTGATTTTTTTTCTATAAGCTTTTCATCTAGATGCCAATGATCTCTGGGTAGTTGATCTTTGGGTAGTTCATCTAGATTTTCAATGATCTCTTAATGTCGATGTCACCAATCTGGAGTAGTCAGTGAACTCCAACACTTCAACCTCATTCAAATCATTGACAATTATCATTTTCATTTGATGCCAAGCTCGTTGCATATTTTCATAATTGCGCGAACTTTATCATACTCGTGCAACTAATAATGCTCATTGTGTCAAATTTAGAAATTTCTTTTGCTTTCTATTAGTGTATACTTTGGGCAAATAATTCTGTCAAAATTTTTGAAGGTCCTCCCATTCAAGAGTAGCTAGAAAATTTTAACTACTAGGAATATTCTATCCATACGCTTTAACCATGCCTATGTGTCAACTGTACCTTCAAAGTCAATTGCACCTTTTTTCTTATCTTGTCGTAGAACCTAATTCTTTGCATAACTCGGGAGGTCGAATTTACTCCACTCATGATAGATTTTAAAAAGCTTGCGTAAGAATTTGAGCAGCACTCTGATTCTCAATATGATTGACTTGCTCAACGATATAAGGAAGTCTTGATGGAACTCATCCAGTAAGGGAGAATTATCATTGGCATCTCATGCCACACCCTATATCGACGTATGAGATGAAACTGATGGACACCTAGTAGGTCAACCATCTGGTCATCACCACGACGCTTACGCGATGGCATTTTTACCCCTTGAAAATGAAAATGTAAATAAAATAAATATACTCACAAGCATACAGTACCAATTTGATGCATATAATGTCACATAATCTTAAACTTAAGTCATATTATTTACAAAATCTTATAACGGTCTGATACCAAATTTTGTAACACCCTTTCTATGAAACCATATGTAACATCATATTTCGAGACTAAATTCTAATCTTAATTATTATGGCCCTTAATCATATTTGTCAATTCTAAAAATGAAATTGACAAAATCCCCTCCCTTACTTATCTTGTGCTATTTGTTAATACATATAATAGATGTGCATATATTCAACAAAATTTAATCAAAAGGCGTAAGACATATTATTTACATATTGTCACTATTTTTTCCCGCACACCATTTTACATATAATATCCCATATTATCATGTACAACCTTACAAAAAGTTTCTAATAAATTCTATTACAACTCTTGAGCTTGAATTCGAGAACTTACAAAAAAATGGTGCTATGAGCAACAATCATTTGCTCAACGAGTGAAATAAAAGTAAATCATAAAGGAACAATACGAGTGCATATAACATTTAAATAACCATATTTTCTATATGAGAAAATATTTAAAGCATAAAACATATAACATAAGTTATCAAATCATATGAACTTTCATATAAATATAAGTAACTCAAAATATCATCATATTCACATTTATACTCAACACATGTGTCATTACACATACTCAACATGGGTCAATACATATTCCTCCATGATCACGTGTCATGCAATTAAGTAAATCTTCATAATTATGAGTCTCAAATATGCAGCTCATAATATGGGTCAATACGTGCACACAGAGCAACGCCCAAATGGGACAAACGCCTGACATATGCCCAAAGGCATCATGTATGTCAAATACGGTCCCCAAAACCTTTTTTCTCCAGCATGACCAATGAACATATAGAGTTTAACAATATTAAAATACAGGTCATAATCACATATCAGTATCAAATAAAATTTATTTTAACATCACAAGAATTATTCTCTAAAAATATTTTCATGTAAGAGTTTACTTCATCTCATATGAAGTTCTTAAAATATATCATAAATATTTTTCATATCTCAAGATATGTTTCAATAATAATAAATAAAAGAAATAGTACTTTTACTATAAATAAAAGAAATAGTATATATCATTTTGCAGTGTTATAAATTTATCTACTCATCTTGTACTTTATATTTTCAAGAAGGTTTACAAGATTTCGTCCCTTCCACTTGTAGCTTGATTATTTCTTACAAACAATAATGCTAGTTCACTTTCCAATCAATAATAATATGCAATGCATGCTCATGATGCATGAATGGTTCATATTATCAAAAAAATTAAATAGAAACAAAAATAAAAAGAAAATAAATAAATAAAATTAATAATTAATTAAGGCCCAATTATGAGTCCACTAACCTAACAAGCCCAAAATCCAAACTATAAGTACTCCAATATACCCTAAATCACATATCTCTCTTTTTCTCTTCCTCTCCCCCATACCCAGCAGGCAGAGGCTCTCAAATCACCCACCTACCCACTCACCCTCTGATCACTAGCTGAGCACAATAGGTTTTTATCCTATTTTGGATTCATTTCACCCATACCGAGCTCTTATTTTGCCTAACTTTTGGCCAAATATACTTGGAATGCATGGACTATGATAACTAGCTGATCTTTCTTATTTTATACTTAATTCCATGTGCATATGTCACGGGGTCATTCTCGGACACTAGACCATGTGCGACGACTAGGCGGATAGGCACCTAGCCAAGTCTGTTTTGAGTTTGCAGCGGAAGTTTTATGGTCGAGACGACTTTGCCGAGAGTCGCTCTTATAGGCATTCAAACACGGACATGACTAGAGTGTTGGACTACTCGTCACGAGACCGTGGCATTAGCGCGTTGCGGCACTAATGTAGGCGCTTGGGCGCTTAAAGTCCGAAGGGGCGACGAAGGGACCACGGGACGCCATGAAGGGACACCGATGTGGGTTGCCACCCCACGCTCAAGGCCATGACACTAGAATTAAAGGAAAGCTTACTTGTATTAAATATGATGAAACATAACATACAATTGGGCCTCGGAAGGCACTAGTGAACTCCTCCCAGTGTACCGTAGGTATAGGAGTCTTGTTACATATTGAAGATGCAAAAGACGTACCCTACGGGAACGTCACCTACTTGGCCATTCATAAAGGACGGCCTTACAAGATAAATGCCCTAAGGGCGGATAACTTGGTACTCCGCAATATTACGCAGTGCGGGGCGGCTGCATGTGTTCCATGTTTTCGGCGCTGAGCGGCCGAGGGCTATAAGTTGAGCGGCATTGGTGCCGCGAGGCTTCACGCTTCGTGTCACGGGAAACGCCCCGTGACATTCTCCCCCACCAAAGTCGGCGACGCCCCCGACGCCGTTGTCCGGGCTTCCTCGGGGCCTTCGTCTTGAGTCTTGACTTCGCTTGTCTCGTTCAATTCTGCCTTCTTTGCCTTGACTTCAACTTCACCAGCATCACGCAACGCCAGGAATGCCCGCTCCTTGGGGTCTCGCTGAGGACCCCTCCCTCAGGCCTGCTTCGCTCGCTGATCCTTCGTCCAATCCGGGGTCATCACTTGTGCAGCGCCAGTGGAGTCCGCCATGTGCGGTCTGACTTCATCAAGCAACTATCCGTCCATCAAGTCTCTGTTGGCTTCACTTCTCTTCGACTTGCGCAGCGTCAACTTGTGTGGTTTGGCTTCTTTGGGGGTGAAACAACTCTTGTATGCCTTTAGGAATAGCGCGGAGAAGAGTTGTCTCAGGGTCGTGTAGAACACGATGAAGAGTCTCGCCATTCGACCTGCATGACTTGACTCGATGCCTTCATGTTGCGGATGGCCACAACATAAGGTCTTCCTTCCGTCGAATGCGAAGTGCGGGACCATCTCACCCTCGATGATCATTCTTGAATTTCGACGGCTTGAAACATCACAAGCTCTCCGATGTCGATGCTTGTAGCTTGTCTGCTTCGAGTGCCTGGGGTCGCTATGATGAGCGACAAGAGTCTTCCCACGGATACTCTGGGACGCTTCAGGTCTCTTTGTGGGCTTGACTCAATGTCTCTATGTTGCAAATGATTGCAACGTAGAGTCTTCCATATCTCTGCCGAACTAAAAGTGCAGGACCACCTCCTCCTTGGTGACCACATGATGTTTCGGCAGTCTTGAGGCGGGACAAGGTTCTTTGATATGACAATCCATGCCTTGTCCATCCAAGTCGCCATAGTGGGCGACGAGAGTCTCCCCACGTTTCCTTGTGGTTCAACTCGCTGTCCCCAAGTTGCAGATGGCTGCAACGTTGAGTCCTTCGTCCGCCGAGCCTTGAGAACAGCTCCACCTTCCCCTTGTGGACAATAGATATCTCGACGGTTTGAGGTGGAGCAAGGTTCTTTGGTATAACATTCCGCACCTTGTCCACTCCCAGTCGCTATAGTGAGCGACGATGAGGGTCTCCCCACATGTGCCTGTGGTTCGATCCGCTTCTCCTGCTTCGATGGGCGATCTATATCTTCGGCATAAGTAGCTTCCTCCTTGCGACTTGAGCTTCTCTCCCCCACCATTGCCCTTGCCCAAGGGCTTTGGTGGTACGGCACTTGTCCTGATTGACTTGGCAGCATCAACTAGTGAGCGGAGGTTGGACTATCCGGTCGTTCCAACTCCTTCCTAGTCCAAAGCTTCTAACCCCTCTGCTTGAAGAGCACCAACACTGGGTCTTCATCCTCCTGGGAACACTGTAGGCGGAGCTCGGTGATTCCTTTCACTTCCTCCTTCAACATGCCTATCTGGCCGATGCTGAACAATGCGATCTTGACCTCCAGTCCCAACTTGTCAGGGCTTGCATAATTGATGAACTGCCACTTCTTCTGTCCCATGTCTGGGGCCACATTCTACATTGTCGCGATGGTAATGCCATCCTGAGTTTGCCACATCTTGCAGGGTTCTTGGGATATGCCTTCTTCCGATCCTGGGACCTCCTTTGAAGCTTTGGCCATCCCTTTGGGGTATGGACGAGGCGAGATCGTTGTGCTCGTTCACGAAGAGGATGCACCTTAGATGCTCGTCCGTCCGCACCTTGGACAAAGTAAAGTCATTGTGCTTGTCATCCTAGATCATACACCTTTGACATACTCGTCCACTGAGCGGCTTGACCCTTGCGAAAGAGTAGCCGTTCCGGGCCTTCACTGATCCGGGCGGATGCTTGTGAAGACGCTCCGCTTAGATAAGCGGACTGCGGTTGGTGAACTCATGGCATGAGCTCCCAACATTACCTCCATCTCCATTCGAAGGGACAACATCGCCAATGTGTCCTTCAAAACTTTCGCATTGTCATCCTTGGAGGCCGCTTCGATTACTCGAGGCGATGTCCGAAAGGAAAGGGCACTCCTTCCTTCGGTTGGCCGCAGAACGCTTGACAGCAGCATGCCAAGGTTCGCCGATGCTCGACGCTCAGACCATTTGCCAAATTGGTCGCTGAGTTGAGACGTCGATTTGCGTTGGCATGTATCAAGTTCGTCCCACTCCTTGATGGATGACATCGCGCCGCTTGCGGGGCGACACTTGACGAGGCAGGCAAGGCTGACAGCTCGTCCACGAGTGTTTGCAAGTAATCAACGCTTTGCTCCATTCCTGAAAGTCATCGTGGCGTGGCAGGCGATGCTGCGGCACGACAAGATGCTTGTGATTGATGCTCCTTGGTCGAAGGGATGATGTTCTTTGGCCGAAAAGGGACTATGAACCTTGATATTTGTCTTTAAGCCAACTTCTCTCGTGAAGCGGTTGTGCACTTCACGTTGCATGACTGGGCATGCGATGCGACGTCACGAAATACCGAGCAGCGCCAGGTCGTCATGATAGTGCATGACCGACAGTCCCTGAATGTGACACGGGTCCTCCGAGTTACACGACGCTCGTGTAAGCGATCTCCTGATATGAGCAGCGCAAGACCATCATGCAGAGCATATGGCCACTCTTTGACGCAGCGCGACACTTCAGGATTCTCGAATGTATACCTGGGGTGGTTGATCTGCTCGAGTGAGCGACGCATGACCGTCCCGGTTAGGCGGGGCGATCAATCCGCCATCATGATGCATGACGGACGTTCCTTGACACGACACGGGTGTATGAGGAACATGCTGCGGGGCACGACTGGGTGTACGGCGAGGAGGCTTACCATGCATTCATCGTTGGCGTCCACGATCAAAGACCATGGTACCAGTGCGCCTGGGCGTGATGGAGTATTTGAGCGGAAGCACATCTCCTACGCCAGGGCACGTTGCGACGACACAAGCGAGTCATCGTCGCTGGGTAATCCGAGCAGGAAGAACTGCTCTGATACCACTTGTCACGGGGTCATTCTCGGACACTAGACCACGTGCGGCGACTAGGCGGATAGGCACCTAGCCAAGCCTGTTTTGAGTTTGCAGCGGAAGTTTTATGGTCGAGAAGACTTTGCCGAGAGTCGCTCTTATAGGCATTCAAACACGGACATGACTAGAGTGTTGGACTACTCGTCACGAGACTGTGGCATTAGCGCGTTGCGGCACTAATGTAGGCGCTTGGGCGCTTAAAGTCCGAAGGGGCGACAAAGGGACCACGGGACGCCATGAAGGGACACCGATGTGGGTTGCCACCCCACGCTCAAGGCCATGACACTAGAATTAAAGGAAAGCTTACTTGTATTAAATATGATGAAACATAACATACAATTGGGCCTCGGAAGGCACTAGTGAACTCCTCCCAGTGTACCGTAGGTATAGGAGTCTTGTTACATATTGAAGATGCAAAAGACGTACCCTACGGGAACGTCACCTACTTGGCCATTCATAAAGGACGGCCTTACAAGATAAATGCCCTAAGGGCGGATAACTTGGTACTCCGCAATATTACGCAGTGCGGGGCGGCTGCATGTGTTCCATGTTTTCGGCGCTGAGCGGCCGAGGGCTATAAGTTGAGCGGCATTGGTGCCGCGAGGCTTCACGCTTCGTGTCACGGGAAACGCCCCGTGACACATAGAGGTTCTGAAATGCTAAAATCCATAAAAATAACAATTCTATGCCAAGTAATCATTTTTTGGGCAAGTTATCGTTTCAATGTGCAAAGTTATCATTTTTCCATTTGAGCTGATTTCTAGTGATTATCTTGTCCTAAATCCCCTGCCATCATGAATTATTCATATTTGGATGATCATATTTCAACTTGTGTAAAGTTATCATTCCATTTCACAAGTTATCATTTTTGAGTGTCAAGTTATCGTTTTAGGGCAAAAGTGTCGTTTCAATGTGCAAGGCTATCAATTCTGCATAAAAGCATTAGGCAATCATTATATTATTGTCCTAACTCCTTGCTACTCTGATTTGATCACATTTGGATAATCACAACAAAAGTTATGACAAGTTATCATTTTTATGGCATCAAGTTATCATTTTTGGCACCAAAGTTATCATTCATATGAAATCTTATCCACATTTGATTTCTGACCTCATTCTCTTGTCATCCTAATCCCTTTGATGCCTTCAATGCTCTGAACCACTCATATTTGGACATTTTTTTTATGAAATATGAAATATGCAAAGTTATCATTTTCAACTATGAATTTCATTCCTGCACAACACCAAATCCCATTTGATGATAGGGCTGATAATTATTGTTGTTCTAATCCTTATTTGTTAGAATCCTATTCAAGGACTTTGATGCTTGCTGTTTGACCTTTCTAGCAGGGAAAAGAGGACTGTACAAAGAGGAAAAAGGAGGGGGGACCACTTGCTTTTTGGCTGTCCAAAAAGCTGTCACTGTAGATATTTTCTGGACCAGGACACTGATAGTGAAATTGAGGAGTGTAGTGATAACTTGTTGATTTTGGGGTCAAAATTCAGATTTTTCAATTTTTGGTTTAACTCCTTAACTCACTATCTACTGCAGTGCAGATGTCAATTGTAGTAAACCCTAAATGTCGTATCCACAAAGATTTGAAGTCAAAGACTCCCTAAGACAATCTAGACTAACTCTACTTTAAGTGGCAAAAATAGGAAATTGAAAAGAAAGTGAAAACAAATTTTTGATTATGGCAAAATGATAACTGTTTTTGGACTTCTGGAAATTTATCTAAACTGAATTATAAATGCTAAACCAAGGGTTAAAAGGGTTTACCTATCAATGAGGAAGGTTCTCCTAGGAGTTGAGGTTCATCTAATTTAATTATGGATGGAATGGTACAAGTTATCAATTTTTAGTCAAATCTGATTCAATCTTAATATGGCTGCTCTCACAACTAAATTCATCCAAAATTAATCATTATATTCTTATATAAATGTTAGCTAGATTGAATTAGAAGAGGATCCCCACTGAATATCAAGTTATCATTAGGCTCAAAATCAAAATTCCTTGCTGATTTTTGGCAATTGAAGTGAAAATCAGAAATGATAACATCCAATTGCACCTTAAACATGAGGGAATTACTTCAATTAACTAAACATGAATGAAATCAATCCAATATTAGTGCCCAAGAAGCATTTTAAATCAGCCTCTCAGTTGCAAATGGAAATGAAATCCACATTTTCACTAATGAACTCAGCACATGCAATTGCTTCTTGGTTCATCTCTGAACAGCAAGAAAATCTTAAGTACACCTCTCAGTAATTAAATGAAATCAGGGGCTTAACAATAACAATGCAGATTCCACAAATTTCAAGAAATCAGCAATGAAAATTTAGGAAATCAACAATCAGAAAATTCAGAAATCAGCATTGAAGAGTTGCACAAATTCAAGGAATTAAACCTTGAAATTACCATTGTCTTTTGATTCATTTCTGAATAAGAAGGAACCTAAAGATTAGCCTCTCAGCTACTAAGAATTCAGGGCTCCTCAATGATGAAAACAGATTTGTCAATTCAGAAATAAGAAATGGGAAAACAGATTTCAGAAATCAGAAAATCAGATTGCTAATTGGGATTGAATCTAGAAACTTGGCATTGGTTCTTGATTCATTTGTGAACAAAAAGTAGATTAAAGGACAACCTTTCAGTTGTAAATACAAATAGGATCTTGCAATGACAAGAACAGAATCATATGAGTTCAGAAATCAGAATTGTAAAACCAGAAATAAGATTTCAGTGCAAGAAATCAGATTTGTCCATATCCCATCCATAACTAATTAGACTACTACCCTATCCTAGGAGAAATGGAGTTTAGCTCCTCATAATTACAGAAATTGATACACAATAGTAGGAAGAATTGATACAAAACATCCTGTAATCAAGAGTCTGTCTACATAAATCAGAAAATGCAGCTTCACTTCAGCCCCAAAACCTTGCTTCCTTCCTGCCCAAAACCATTGAATGGTCAGCCCCCTTTTTCCTCCAGGTTTTTCAGCTTATATATGACTCTTGCCCGCCCTTGGATGCAGATGAGAAGGTTCCCTTGTGCCTTGATCATGCCAAGTGTCCTAGTCCAAAAAATATATGCAGTGACAACTTTTTGGACAGCCAAAAAATAAGTGATCCTCCCTCTTTTTTCCTCTTTGTGCAGCCCTCTTTTCCCTGCTAGAAAGGCCAAAACAGCAAGCATCAAAGTCCTTGAATAAGATTATAACAAATAAGGATTAGAACAGCAATAATTATCAGCCCTATCATCAAATGGGATTTGGTGTTGTGCAGGAATGAAATCCATAGTTGAAAATGATAAGTTTTGAACCCGGAATGATAACTTTGCATATTTCATAAAAAATGTCCAAATATGAGTGGTTCAGATCATTGAAGGCATCAAAGGAATTAGAATGGCAAGTGAATGAGGTCAGAAATCAAATGTGGATAAAATTTCATAGGAATGATAACTTTGGTGCCAAAAATGATAACTTGATGCCATAAAAATGATAACTTGTCATAACTTTTGTTGTGGTTGTCCAAATGTGATCAAATCAGAGCAGCAAGGAGTTAGGACAATAATATAATGATTGCCTAATGCTTTTATGCAGAATTGATAGCATTGCATATCGAAATGACAATTTTGCCCTAAAATGATAACTTCACACTAAAAAATGATAACTTATGAAATGGAATGATAACTTTGCACAAGTTGAAATATGATCATCCAAATATGATTAATTCATGATGGCATGGGATTTAGGACAAGATAATCACTAGAAATCAGCTAAACTAAAAAAATGATAACTTTGCACTTTGGAATGATAACTTGTTCAAAAAATGATAACTTGGCATAGAATTGACATATTTATAGATTTTAGCAATTCAGAACCTCTATGCACATGGAATTAAGTATAAAATGAGAAAGATCAACTAGTTATCACAATCCATGCATTTCAAGTATATTTGGCCAAAAGTTAAGCAAAATAGGGGCTCGAAATGGGTGAATTAATTAGAAAATGGGATAAAAACCTATTGTGATCAGCTAGTGATCAAACTCCCCAAGCTTAGTCTTTTGCTTGTCCTCAACCAAAACATTTAGAAATTAAGGACAAACTTAAATTAACAGTCCACAAATGAATTGAAAATCAGCTGATTTTAGTCCAATGAGTTTCCCACTTTGCCAACACTTCAGTGTTTCCAAAAACTCAATTTCTAGCTAGGGGATCACAGAGGCTAAAGAAAATTTAAGCCATGGAAGAAGTACTAGCAGTAACAAGTTTGAATTTCAGGTATTGTCAACTTTACGAAGGGGTTGAACTACAAATCTCTTCATGAATAGATTTTTCACTGCTTAAACAGGCTTAACACCTGATTTTTATTCATGAAAATGCAAGTAAATAGGTCAAGACCTGATTTTTATTCATGCTGGTCACATGATAAAAATCCTTGCTTTGTTTAGGAGAGGTTCCTTTTTGGAATTTCAATCTCTTTATTTATGCATGCATGCAATGCAAAATGCAACTTTTCACTTTTTCTTTTCTTCAATTTTCTTTTTCTATTCTGTTCATGAAGTGAGAGCAATAGTTCAAACTCAAGTAAGGTTTAGATCCCTTTGTCAAAAAAGTCAAGTTTTCCTATAGAATATGGCAGCAATAGCCTTGACTCCCTTCTAGACATCTTTTACTATCAATTTAATCCATGAATGTCAGCTAGTGTTACCCACAAAAAAGAAAAATTTTCAGCTGAATTTAATTCAAATGCATTTGAATTGATAAGCCAATTGAAGCAAGAAGACTAATGACCAAATTGACCACTTGGTATTGAAGTGTACTAATTGTCATAATAAAGGATTTCACTCATTTTAGAGTTAGAATGAATGCAAGAATTGAATTGAGCCCAAAAAATGATAACCAGTGATAACTTGTCAAAATTAGTGATAACCGAGTGAAATCAATGATAACTTGTTCAAACAGTGATAACCTAGTGGTGGAAAAATGATGATATGGGCATTAAAATAGATTGAAAACATGGTGTAAAGTTTAGAAAAGCACCAAGTTTCCTCCCCCAAGCTTATTCTCAGCACTGTCCACAGTGGTGAAAATATAGGCATGGGAGAGGGTTGGGAGGGTATGAAATTCATGGAATTTTGCATTTGATCCCTTCCAATGGTTCTTGCATCTCAATCAGAGACTTTTGGGTGGTCCATTCTTCATGAATTGCAACTAATCCTGCATAGAAATAAATGATATTAATGAAATATGCAATATCAGATTTTTGTGGTGCACAATTCAATGAAATGCATTGAAATTCACTTAAATTCAGCAATGATGAATTTGGATAACTGATATGAATGATAATTCATATGTCAATATGATAATTGTAGCATGAAGGAAAAGATAATATCAGTTATCATTGGGATTTCAGTGAGAAAATAAAAAATGAGGGTAGGGTACTCCCTAAATGAAAATTTATGGATTGATTTGATTCCTCCCTGATTTATTCCTACAAATCAGAGAAAATTAGATATAAAATGGCTTGGATTACCTCCCAAGAAGTGCCCTACTTTAGTGTCTTAGGCTAGACATTGTTACAACTCTTGATATCAAAGAGGTTTAAATAGTATGATGTAATCAAGTAGAGATTTCAATCTGTTGATAGCTTCACTAATCAAGTATGGATCTCTTAGTTTGTCAATGATTGACCTTTGTTTTTCAGTTTGATTCCCTCCATTGTACTAGAAATCTCCTAACTTCTCATCTCTAGAATCCTCATGTATGATATATGAATTCCTTGGACTAGGAAGAGGTTTCTGCTCCAATTTAGAGACCAATCTTTGTGGGAATGGCACCTTATAAAAAATCCTACCATTGACTTCATTCTGAGGGTTCTTGTCCTGGTTTCCCACAACTTCTTCAATTGGCTCTTTTACAGACTTTGAACTTGCATTTGCTTTAGCTGAACTATCCTCAACATGCTTCATGGGTTCTTCAATAATTTTTCTACTCTTGAGCTGGATAGTTTGGACTTGTTCCTTAGGATTGACTTCTGGTTGTCCTGGGAAAAACATTGGTGGCCTAGTTGAGGTGCTGGCTTGTTGGGCAAATTGGTTTTCAAGAACTTTTTGATGGGCACTCAAGGTTTCATATTCAGTAGTTAATTTCTGCATTGCCTCCTCCTGCTTTTCTAGCTTCATTAGAATTTGTTGCAGCAACTCCTCCATTTTTGACAATTGAGTGGCTTGGACTTGTGGCTCATAAGGAGGTCTCTGCATTTGAACTTGTGGAGGCTGATATGGAGGTGGTTGAATCCTTGGTAAGATTTTGGGTTGCCAATTTGAATTCTTCATAGGTGGGGCTTCTTGACTGGACTGCAAACAAAGCTTGGCTTCCAAGGCTTGATATCCAACTTAAAGAACATCTGTTGTCATACATAATTTTTCCAAGTTTGCAGTTTGCTTTTCCTGCCTCCTCATGAAGTTCTCCAACATAATCTCCATTCTTGACATTTCTATGGATTGATTAAGTGATTGCTGATTTTTTGAAATACCCATGGTTGCAACTTGAAATTCTGACACTTGACCTTGATTGTGATGATAATACAAATGATTTTGTGAGTCATGGACATAAGGATTACTACTTGAGAATTCTTCCTCAAGATTCCAGAAATTTGCATTTTCATGACCATGTGAGGCATACATGTAAGCATTAGAGGGCTGCTGAAATTGTGGTGATCCTTGATTGCAATGAACTTGTGATGGTTCTCCAACATCAAAACCATATTTTTGAAGAGTTTTGGACACAACATCTTCAACTATAGAATCCAATTCCTCCTGGCTCAAGGTTGTTTCACTTGATTGATAATAGTCATAGGACCAAGTTTGCCAAATCATATCCATCTTTTTTTCTTTCTCTCTCAGAAGTCAAATTCATAATTTTCTGCAATTACTAGGTGAATAACAATCCCTAAGTGTCCTAGGAGCAGCCATATTTTGATTGGTAGCCTCCTCAAAAATTCTTCTCCTAGCCTCTTCTCTTTGCAATCTCCTTCTCCTATTGAATCTTCTTTCAGTTCAGGATCAAATAGGTAGAGGTCTCCTTAAAGCTCCAAATCCTGCATAAATTGAAATCAAAAGTATCAAATTCAGAAAAGAAAGAAAACTAGACAAAAAATGGAAAATTCAAAATGATAACTTGCAAAAACTGAAAATTGGGCTAATAAATGGATTGAAAACTAGTATAAAACTAATCTAAACTATTTAAGTTAATCTAATTGGCCTCAAATCCCAAGCAACGGCGCCAAAAACCTGATAGTGAAATTGAGAAGTGTAGTGATAACTTGCTGATTTTGGGGTCAAAATTCAGATTTTTCAATTTTTAGTTTAACTCCTTAACTCACTCTCTACTGCAGTGCACATGTCAATTGTACTAAACCCTAAATGTCATATCCACATGATTTGAAGCCAAAGACTCCCTAAAACAATCTAGACTAGCCTAAACTAAAGTTACAATTTCAAGAAGTTGAAGGAAAGTGAAAACAGATTTTTGACTCTGGCAAAATGATAACTGATTTTGGACTTTTGGAAATTTATCTAAACTGAATTATAAATGCTAAACTAAGGGCAAAAATGGTTTATCTATCAATGAGGAAGGTTCTCCTAGGAGTTGGGGTTCATCTAATTTAATTATGAATAGAATGGAATGGATAGAAATCAGCACTCAATTACATATGGAACTCAGCACATGCAATTGCTTCTTGGTTCATCTCTGAACAGCAAGAAAACCTTAAGTACACCTCTCAATAATTAAATGAAATAAGGGGCTTAACAATAACAAGGCAGATTCCAAAAATTTCAGGAAATCAGCAATGAAAATTCAGGAAATCAACAATCAGAAAATTCAGAAATCAGCATTGAAGAGTTGCACAAATTCAGGGAATTAAACCTTGAAATTATCATTGTCTTTTGATTCATTTCTGAATAAGAAGGAACCTAAAGATTAGCCTCTTAGCTACTAAGAAATCAGGGCTCCACAATGATGAAAACAGATTTAACAATTCAAAAATAAAAAAATGGGAAAATAGATTTCAGAAATAAAAAAAATCAGATTCCTAATTGGGATCTTGGCATTGGTTCTTGATTCATTTCTGAACAAAGAGTAGATCACAAATAGGATCTTGCAATGATAAGAACAGAATCATATGAGTTCAGAAATAAGAATTGTAAAACCAGAAATCAGATTTCAGTGCAAGAAATCAGATTTGTCCATATCCCATCCATAACTAATTAGACTACTACCCTATCCTAGGAGAAATAGAGTTTAGCTCCTCATAATCAGGAGGCTGTCTACAGAAATCAGAAAATGCATTCACTTCAGCCCCAAAACCTTGCTTCCTTCCTGCCCAAAACCATTGAATGGTCAGCCCCCTTTTTCCTCCAGGTTTTCCAGCTTATATATGACTCTTGCCCACCCTTGGATGCAGATGAGAAGGTTCCCTTGTGCCTTGATCATGCCAAGTGTCCTAGTCCAAAAAATATCTGCAGTGACAACTTTTTGGACAGCCAAAAAATAAGTGATCCTCCCTCTTTTTTCCTCTTTGTGCAGCCCTCTTTTCCCTGCTAGAAAGGCCAAAACAGCAAGCAGTCTTTGAATAAGATTCTAATAAATAAGGATTAGAACAACAATAATTATCAGCCCTGTCATCAAATGGGATTTGGTGTTGTGCAAGAATGAAATCCATAGTTGAAAATGATAACTTTTGAATCCGGAATGATAACTTTGCATATTTCATAAAAAATGTCCAAATATGAGTGGTTCAGATTATTGAAGACATCAAAGGGATTAGAATGGCAAGTGAATGAGGTCAGAAATCAAATGTGGATAAGATTTCATAGGAATGATAACTTTGGTGCCAAAAATGATAACTTGATGCCATAAAAATGATAACTTGTCATAACTTTTGTTGTGGTTGTCCAAATGTGATCAAATCAGAGCAGCAAGAAGTTAGGACAATAATATAATGATTGCCTAATCCTTTTATGCTGAATTGATAGCATTGCATATCGAAATGATAATTTTGCTCTAAAATGATAACTTCACACTAAAAAATGATAACTTATGAAATGGAATGATAACTTTGCACAAGTTGAAATATGATCATCCAAATATGATTAATTCATGATGGTATGGGATTTAGGACAAGATAATCACTAGAAATCAGCTAAACTAGAAAATGATAACTTTGCACTTTGGAATGATAACTTGCCCAAAAAATGATAACTTGGCATAGAATTGACATATTTATGGATTTTAGCAATTCAGAACCTCTATGCACATGGAATTAAGTATAAAATAAGAAAGATCAACTAGTCATCACAATTCATGCATTTCAAGCATATTTGGCCAAAAGTTAAGCAAAATAGGGGCTCGATATGGGTGAATTAACTAGAAAATGGGATAAAAACCTATTGTGATCAGCTAGGGATCAGACACTTGGCATGATCAAGGCACAAGGGAACCTTCTCATCTGCATCCAAGGGTGGAAAAGAGTCATATATAAGCTGGAAAACCTGGAGGAAAAAGGGGGGCTGGCCATTGCAAGGTTTGGAGAAGAGAGGAGTTGAAGGAAAGAGTCGAAAGGTAGCAGCATTCCAGATTTCTGTCGATAGCCTCTTGATTATAGGATGTTTTGTATCAATCTTTCCTACTATTGTGTATCAATCTTTGTAATTATGAGGAGCTAAACTCCATTTCTCCTAGGATAGTGTAGTAGTCTAATTAGTTATGGATGTGATATTGACAAATCTGATTTCCTGCACTGAAATCTGATTTCTGGTTTTACAATTCTATTTTCTAAGCTCATATGAATCTGTTCTTGTCATTGTAAGATCCTACTTGTATTTACAACTGAGAGGTTGTCCTTTGATCTACTCTTTGTTCAGAAATGAATAAAGAACCAATGCCAAGTTTCTAGATTCAATTCCAATTAGAATCTGATTTTCTGATTTTTGAAAATTTTTTTCCCATTTCTGATTTCTGAATCTTGTTGAATCTGTTTTTACCATTGTGGAGCACTAATTGAATTATAACTGAGAGGTTGTTTATGGTTTCATTCTTGTTTAGAAATGAATCAAGGGACAATGGTATTTCCAAGGTTTAAATCCCTGAATTGTTGCAACTCTTCAATGCTGAATTATGATTTCCAATGCTAATTTCCTGAAATGTGTGGATTCTGTCATGCTATTGTTAAACCCCTGAATTCATTAATCACTGAGGAGTGAACTTGAGGTTTTCTTGCTGTTCAGAGATGGACCAAGAAGCAATTGCATGTGCTGAGTTTCCATATGTAATTATGCGCTGAATTTATTCAATTCATTAGTGAAAATGTGGATTTCATTTCTATTTGCAGCTGAGAGGCTGGTTTAAAATCCTCTTGTAGTTTAAAGATAAACTAAGAAGCATTAGCACTAATATTGGATTGATTTCATTCCTTTTTAGTTAATTGAAGTAATTCCCTCACGTTTAAGGTGCAATTGGATGTTATAATTTCTGACTTCACTAAAATTGCCAAAATAATCATCAAAGAATTTGATCTTGAGTTTAATGTTAACTTGATTTCAGTAAGGACCTCTTCTAATTCAACTTAGCTAATCAATCATATGAAAATTTGATAATTAGCCCTGATTCAATTGTGCTGTGATAACATGCCATTTCAAGTTGAGTTAAAATTGACACATATTGATAACTTGTTCCATTCCATCCATAATTAAATTAGATGAACCCCAACTCCTAGGAGAACCTTCCTCATTGATAGATAAACCCTTTTTGCCCTTAGTTTAGCATTTATAATTCAGTTTAGATAAATTTTCAAAAGTCCAAAATCTGTTATCATTTTGCCAGAGTAAAAAATCTATTTTCAGTTTCCTTCAACTTCTTGAAGTTGTAACTTTAGTTCAGGCTAGTCTAGATTGTTTTAGGGAGTCTTTGGCTCTGTGGATACGACATTTGGGTATATTATAATTGACCTGTATACTTGTAGTAGAGAGTGAATTAGGGAGTTAAATCAAAAATTAAAAAATCTCACTTTTGACCAAAAAATCAGCAAGTTATCACTACACTCCTCAATTTCACTATCAAGTTTTTGGCACCGTTGCCGGTGATTTGAGGTCAATTAGATTAACTTGAATAGTTTAGATTAGCTTTAGACTAGCTTTCTATCCATTTACTAGGCCAATTTTCAGTTTTTGCAAGTTATCATTACCAATTTTCCAATTTTGTCTAGTTTTCTTTTTTTTTCTGAATTTAATACTTCTGAATTCATTTATGCAGGATTTGGACAATTAAGAGGACTATTATCAATCAGATCCTGAACCTAAAAGAAGATTCTTGAAAAGGAGAAGATTGCAAAGGTTAGAGGCAAGAAGAAGGATTTTTGAAGAAGAGGAGGAAGAAGAAGTAAACATGGCTGCACCAAGGATACTCAAGGATTGCTATTCACCTAGTAATGTTAGAAATCAGCAAGGGAATGGAGTCCTAGCACTTGCTGCTAACTTTGAAGTGAATCCAGCATTGGTCACAATGATAAGACAATACCAATTTGCAGGATTGGGGAATGAAGATCCAGCTTCACACTTAGATAATTTCAAGGAAATATGCAGCACTGTGCACGTTAACAATACACCTATGGATGCTGTCTACATGAGGCTATTCCCATTCTCACTCAAGAACAAGGCCAAGACTTGGTACAAGACCCTCAAACCTAAAGAGATTGCTACTTGGGAGTCCATAATCCAATTGTTTTTAGCTGAATTCTTTCCACCTAGCAAAACTGATAACTTTAGAGATCAGATTGTAAGGTTTTATCAATTGGATCAAGAGAACATATGTGATGCATGGCAAAGTCTCCAAAGCTTGTTGAGGGAATGTCCACACCATGGGTTTGAAAAATGGCAATTGGTCAACTACTTTCACAAGGGATTGAACTATCCATCTAAAGTGGCATTGGATACTGCTGCAGGAGGGATTTTTGCATCTAGAAACATTGATGAAGCCTACCAATTGATTGTGAATATTGCCAAGAACCACCATTTCGTTACTCATGATAGGACAAGGAGGCCATCCAATGACAATAAAGTCAACAACATTGCTGTCCAGATTGAAGAAGGGTTACAAAAGGCATTGGAGAAGTTGAATTTGTCAACCAATGTAGGAAAGCCTTCCAATTCAAAATCAAGGTGTGATGTATATGGAAACCAAGGTCATGTCGCTGAGAGTTGCAACCTGATAATGCAGTAATATGAGCAGTCCATTGATCAAGTGAATGCTGTGGGGAATTATGGAGTGAAATTCCCTGCTGAATTCTATACTCCAGAAAATAGGAACCACCCCTGCTTCTCCTACAAGGCTAATCACTTCCAAGGGCCACCAATGCAGAATTCTAATTAGCAATCCAAGATTTTGCCAAGGAACCCACCACCTCCATATGGAAGTCAGCCCTCAACCATTCCAATGCAAAGAACTCCTTATGAGTAGCCACCACAAACTCAAACCCCTCAATTTTCAAAGATGGAAGAGTTGCTGCAACAAATTCTGAAGAAACAAGAGAAGCAAGAGGAGTCAATGCAGAAGTTAACCAATGGATATGAAGCCTTAAGTGCCAACCAGAAGTTGCTTGAAAGCCAAATTGCCCAACAAGCTAGCACTTCAACCAGACCACCCATGTTTCTCCCTGGAAAACCAGAAATGAACCCCAAGGAACAAGTCCAAGCTGTCCAGCTCAGAAGTGAGAGGATTGTTGAAGAACCAATGGAGAAAGTAGAGGACAATCCAGCCCAAGTGAACCCAAAGTTCAAAGCTGCTGAAGAACCAGTTGAACCAGAGGTAGAAATCAGAAATTAGGGCCCTCAAAGTGAAGCCAAGACCAGAATTTTTGATAAGGTACCATTCCCACAATGATTGGTCAAAGCAAGGCAAGATCAACAATATGAGAGGTTTCTTGAAATCTTGAAGAAGTTGTATATCAATGTGCCATTTGTGGAGGCAATTCAAGAGATGCCCTCATATGCAAAGTTCTTAAAGGATATCTTGACCAAGAAAAGGAGGATTATGGAGCATGAAACCATTGCCTTGACTGAGGAGGCTTTTGCAATCATCCAAAATAAGTTGCCACCCAAGTTAAAGGATCCAGGAAGTTTCTCAATTCCTAGTGAGATTGGAAATAGGAAAATCCAGAGGGCAATGTGTGATTTGGGTGCATCAGTGAGTGTAATCCCCCTTTCACTTTGTAGGAAGCTAGAAGTTGGAGATATGAAGCCTACCAACATGTCCTTGCAGCTAGCTGACAGATCCATCAAGTACCCACATGAAATTATTGAAGACATACCCCTTAAAGTTGGAAAATTTTATATTCCTGTGGATTTTGTGGTACTTGACATGGATGAGGACTTGAACACCCCTATTCTCCTAGGCAAGCCCTTCTTAGTCACTGTAGGAGCTGTCATAGATGTCAGGGAGGGAAGATTGACATTTCAAATTGGGGAAGACAAGATGGAATTTAATTTGGCACAAGTTATCAGCAGGCCAAATTTTCAGGAAAGTGAAATTGAAGATGGGCAGCTAGATCAGATTGTGGAGCAAGTTTCTGCAATAATTCCCATTGAAGACCCATTGCAAAGGTGCCTAATGTTTGATCACTTGAAGGAACTAGAAGATCCAAAGGCTAAAGCATGCCAATCTGAGCTGAATTCCTCAAAATCAGTGGGAAATTTTGAAATTCAGAATGAGGTACAGGAGGTTATCACTGCTGAACTCCAACCCAATTCAACTCAAGACAATCTTTCTAAATTGGAGCTCAACCTCTTCCTAGCAACCTGAAGTATGAATTCTTGGGAGAGAACTCAACATTTCCAGTAATTATCAATGCCAATTTGCCAAAGGAACAAGTACATGAGCTGTTGAAGAGATTGAAGTTGTACAGGGAGGTAATAAGCTATTCAATTGAAGATATCAAGGGCATTAATCCCTCAATTTGCATGCACAGGATCCCTATGGATTACAACTACAAGCCCTCAATCGAATGCCAAAGAAGACTCAATCCAGTGATGAAGGAAGTTATGAAGAAGGAGGTGCTGAAGTTGTTGAATGCTGGAATCATATATTCTATTTCAGATAGTGAATGAGTCAGCCCTGTCCAAGTTGTGCCAAAGAAAGGAGGGATTATAGTAGTCAATTCAGATTCAAATGAGTTGATCTCTACTAGGACATTGATAGGGTGGAGAATGTGTATTGATTTCAGGAAATTGAACAAGGCAACCAGGAAGGACCACTTCTCACTTCCTTTCATTGATCAAATGCTTGAGAGGTTGGCTAAGTACTCTCACTTTTGTTTTTGGATGGCTATTCAGGCATCTTGCAGATTCCCATCCATCCACAAGACCAGCACAAGACTACCTCCACTTGTCCATATGGGACATTTGCATATAGGAGGATGCCATTTGGATTGTGCAATGCCCCTGCCACATTTCAGAGGTGTATGATGTCCATCTTTTCAGATTTCATTGAGGACATTATGGAGGTGTTTATGAATGACTTTTCAGTTTATGGGGATTCCTTTGAGGCTTGTTTGGAAAATTTGACAAAGGTGCAGGGAATCCAATTTGATTCTGAATTGGGAAAAGTACCACTTCATAATTCAAGAAGGAGTTGTGTTGGACCACATTGTATCCAACAGAGGAATAGAGATGGACAAGGCAAAGATTGAGGCAATTGAGAAGTTGCCACCTCCAAAGAATGTGAAAGCTATAAGGAATTTCTTGGGTCATGTTGGATTCTACAAAAGGTTCATAAAAAACTTTTCATTGATAACCAAGCCCCTCACAAGGTTGCTAGCAAAGGATATTGAGTTCAATTTTGATGAAGATTGCATGAAGGCCTTTCACTAATTGAAGGAAGCCCTCATTTCAGCTCCTATAGTGCAACCACCAGATTGGTCACTACCCTTTGAAATCATGTGTGATGCCTCTGACCAAGCAGTAGGGGCAGTGCTGGAACAAACCAAGGATAAGAAACATTATGTCATTTGCTATGCTAGCAAGACATTGGATGAAGCCCAAATCAACTATGCCACCGCTGGAAAGGAATTGCCAACTGTGGTGTTTGCATTTGACAAATTCAGGTCCTATCTTATTGGAGCAAAGGTGATTGTCTATACTGACCACCAAGCAGTGAGGCACCTGATTAGCAAGAAGGAGTCAAAGCTAAGGCTAATCAGATGGATATTATTGCAACAAGAATTTGATGTAGAGATTAGGGATAAGAGAGGTACTGAAAACCTTGTTGCTAACCATTTGTCCAGGATGGAAGGAAATCAGGAATCTCCATTACTTCCTATCAATGATTCCTTCCCTGATGACTTTCTAATGTCCATACCAGCTGCCACAACTCCTTGATATGCTGATATTTTGAATTATTTGGCTTGTGGGATTGTTCCTTCTGATTACACCTACCAGCAGAAAAAGAAAATTTTCCATGACTTGAAGGACTTCTATTGGGATGATCCACTCTTGTTCAAGAAGTCCCCTGATGGCATTTTCAGAAGGTGTGTGCCAGAAGTTGAATTCCAATCCATCTTGCATGAATACCACTCATCTCCATATGGTGGACATGGGGCTACTCAAAAGACAGCAGCTAAGGTTCTACAATCTGGTTTCTATTGGCCTTCCTTATTCAAAGATGCCCATTTATATGTCAAAAGTTGTGATGTGTGCCAAAGAGCAGGGTCAATTTCTAGGAGGAATGAAATGCCACGGAATGAGATCCTAGAAGTTGAAATTTTTGATGTTTGGGGCATTGATTACATGGGACCCTTCCCTAGCTCTTTTGGATATAAATTCATATTGTTGGCTGTTGATTATGTGTCAAAGTGGATAGAAGCCATCCCCACAATAACTGTTGATTCCGGGGCTGTTATCAAATTGTTCAAGGATACAATTTTCCCAAGATTTGGAATTCCAAGGGTGGTTATTAGTGATGGAGGCAGCCACTTCATAGAAAGATGTTTTGAGAACCTCCTAAGCAGGTATGGGGTAAAGTATAAAGTTTCAATAGCTTATCACCCTCAAACAAATGGCCAAGCTGAAATTTCAAATAGGGAAATTAAGCCCATTTTGGAAAAAATAGTTTCCTTGACTAGAAAGGATTGGAGTTTGAACTTGAATAAGGCACTTTGGGCCTACAAGAAGCATATAAATCTCCAATTGGTGTCTGCCCATACAAGTTAGTTTATGGAAAAAATATGCCACTTGCCAATTGAACTCAAACACAAGACATATTGGGCTGTCAAGGCATTAAATTTTGATATGCATGCTTGTGGACAAAAAAGGCTCCTACAAATTGATGATTTGGATGAGATTAGGCTTAATGCCTACCATAATTCAGAATTTTACAAGGAAAGGACCAAGAGGTGGCATGATAGCAGGGTTTTAAAGAAGGATTTCAAAGTTGGAGACCTTGTGTTACTATTTAATTCAAGGCTCAAGTTGTTTCCTGGAAAATTGAAGTCTAGATGGAGTGGACCCTTCAAAGTCCAGAAGGTTTATCCTTTTGGGACTGTGGACCTTGTCAATGACAATACTGACATATTCAAGGTCAATGGACAAAGATTGAAGTTATACAACCCCACAGCCATGGATTCAACTAAGGAGGTGCTGATTTTGCAAGATCCCCTACAATTGCCTAGTTGAACTCCAATGCAACAATGTCTAGCCTAAGACATTAAAGTAGGGCACTTCTTGGGAGGTAACCCAAGCCATTTTATACCTAATCTTTCTATTTTGCAGGAATAAGTCAGGGAGGAATGAGATCAATCCATAAATTTTCATTTAGGGAATACCCCTACCCTCAATTTTGATTTTCTCACTGAAATCCCAATGATAACTAATATTATCTTTTCCCTCATGCTGCAATTATCATATTGACATCTGAATTATCATTCATATCAGTTATCCAAATCCATCATTGCTGAATTTCAGTGAATTTCAATGCATTTCATTGAATTGTGCACCCCAAAAATCTGATATTGCAGATTTCTTTGACACCCTTTATTTCTCTACAGGATTAGTTGAAATTCATGAAGAATGAACCACCCAAAAGCCTCTGATTGAGATGCAAGAACCATTGGAAGGGATCAATTGTACAATTCTAAAAATTCAATACCCTCCCAACCCTCTCCCTTGCCTATCTCTTTCACCACTGTGGACAGTGCTGAGAGTAAGCTTGGGGGAGGAAACCTGGTGCTTTTCTAAAGTTTACACCATATTTTCAATCTATTTTAATGTCCATATCATCATTTACCACTAGGTTATCACCGTTTGAACAAGTTATCATTAAATTCCACTCGGTTATCACTAGTTTTGACAAGTTATCACTGGTTATCATTTTTTGGGCTCAAATTAATCCTTACCTTCATTTTAACTCTAAAATGGGTGAAATACCTTATATGACAGTTAGTACACTCCAATACCAAGTGGTCACTTGGGCCATTAGTCTTCTTGCTTTAACTGGCTTATCAATTCAGATGCATTTGAATTAAATTTCAGCTGAAAAATTTTCTTTTTGTGGGTGACATTCATGGATTAAATTGAAAGTAGAAGATGTCTAGAAGGGAGTCAAGGCTCTTGCTACCATGTTAAATAGGAAAACTTGATTTTTTTGGACAAAGGAATCTAAACCTTACTTGAGTTTGAACTATTGTTCTCTTCATGAACAGAATAGAAAAAGAAAAATGAAGAAAAGAAAAAGTGAAAAGTTGCATATTTCATTGCATGCATGCATAAATAAAGAGAGTGAAATTCTAAAAAGGAACCTCTCCTGAATAAAGCCAGGATTTTTATCATGTGACCAACATGAATAAAAATCAGGTCTTGACCTGTTTACTTGCATTTCATGAATAAAAGTCAGGTGTTAAACCTATTTAAGCAGTGGAAAATCTGTTCATGAAGGAATTTGTAGTTTAACCTTTTCGTAAAGTTGACAATTCCTAAAATTCAAACTTGTTACTGCTAGTACTTCTTCCATGGCTTAAATTTGCTTTAGCCTCTATGATTCCCTAGCTAGAAATTGAGTTTTTGGAAAGAATGAAGTATTGGCAAAGTGGGAAACTCATTGGACTAAAATCAGCTGATTTGAATTCATTTGTGGACTGTTAATTCAAGTTTGTCCTTAATTTCTGAATGTTTTGCTTGAGGACAAGCAAAAGGCTAAGCTTGGGGGAGTTTGATCACTAGCTGATCACAATAGATTTTTATCCCATTTTAGATTCATTTCACCCACATCGAGCCCTTATTTTGTCAAACTTTTGGCCAAATATGCTTGGAATGCATGGACTGCGATAACTAGTTGATCTTTCTCATTTTATACTTAATTCCATGTGCATAGAGGTTCTGAAATGCTAAAATCCACAAAAATAACAATTCTATGCCAAATTATCATTTTTTGGGCAAGTTATCATTCCAATTTGCAAAGTTATCATTTTTCCATTTGAGCTGATTTCTAGTGATTATCTTGCCCTAAATCCCCTGCCGTCATGAATTATTCATATTTGGATGATCATATTTCAAATTGTGCAAAGTCATCATTCCATTTCACAAGTTATCATATTTGAGTGTCAAGTTATCATTTTAGGGCAAAACTGTCATTTCGATGTGTAAGGCTATCAATTCTGCATAAAAGCATTAGGCAATCATTATGTTATTGTCCTAACTCCTTGCTGCTCTGATTTGATCACATTTGGATAACCACAACAAAAGTTATGGCAAGTTATCATTTTTATGGTATCAAGTTATCATTTTTGGCACCAAAATTATCATTCATATGAAATCTTATCCACATTTGATTTCTGACCTCATTCACTTGCCACTCTAATCTCTTTGATGTCTTCAATGCTCTGAACCACTCATATTTGGACATTTTTTATGAAATATGCAAAGTTATCATTCCGGATTCAAAAGTTATCATTTTCAACTACGAATTTCATTCCTGCACAACACCAAATCCCATTTGATGATAGGGTTGATAATTATTGTTGTTCTAATCCTTATTTGTTAGAATCCTATTCAATGACCTTGATGCTTGCTGTTTTGACCTTTCTAGCAGGGAAAAGAGGGTTGCACAAAGAGGAAAAAGGAGGGGGGACCACTTGCTTTTTGGTTGTCCAAAAAGCTATCACTGCAGATATTTTCTGGACCAGGACATTGGCATGATCAAGGCACAAGGGAACCTTCTCATCTGCATCCAAGGGTGGACAAGAGTCATATATAAGCTGGAAAACTTGGAGGAAAAAGGGGGCTGGCCATTGCAGGGTTTGGAGAAGAGAGGAGCTGAAAGAACTGCATTCCAGATTTTTGTCGACAGCCTCTTGATTACAGAATGTTTTGTATCAATCCTTCCTACTATTGTGTGTCAATCTTTGTAATTATGAGGAGCTAAACTCCATTTCTCCTTGGATAGGGTAGTAGTCTAATTAGTTATGGATGGGATATGGACAAATCTGATTTCCTTCACTGAAATCTGATTTCTGGTTTTACAATTCTGATTTCTGAACTCAAATGAATCTGTTCTTGTCATTGTAAGATCCTACTTATATTTACAACTGAGAGGTTGTCCTTTGATCTACTCTTTGTTCAGAAATGAATAAAGAACCAATGCAAAGTTTCTAGATTCAATTCCGATTAGAATATGATTTTTTGATTTCTAAAATCTGTTTTTTTCCCATTTTTGATTTCTGAATCTTGTTGAATCTATTTTTTCCATTGTGGAGCCCTAATTGAATTATAACTGAGAGGTTGTTTATGGTTTCATCCTTGTTAAAAAATGAATCAAGGGACAATGGTATTTTCAAGGTTTAAATCCCTGAATTGTTGCAACTCTTCAATGCTGAATTATGATTTCCAATGCTAATTTCTTGAAATGTGTGGATTCTGTCATGCTATTGTTAAACCCCTAAATTCATTAATCACTGAGGAGTGAACTTGAGGTTTTCTTGCTGTTCAGAGATGGACCAAGAAGCAATTGCATGTGCTGAGTTTCCATATGTAATTATGTGCTAAATTTATCCAATTCATCAGTGAAAATGTGGATTTCATTTCTATTTGCAGCTGCGAGGCTGGTTTAAAATTTTCTTGTAGTTTAGAGATAAACCAAGAAGCATTAACACTAATATTGGATTGATTTCATTCCTGTTTAATTAATTGAAGTAATTCCCTCATGTTTAAGGTGCAATTGGATGCTATTATTTCCGATTTCACTAAAATTGCCAAAACAATCAGCAAAAAATTTGATCTTGAACTTAATGTTAACTTGATTTCAGTAAGGACCTCTTCTAATTCAACTTAGCTAATCAATCATATGAAAAAATGGTAATTAGCCCTGATTCAATTGTGTTGTGATAACATGCCATTTCAATTTGAGTTAAAATTGACACATATTGATAACTTGTTCTATTCCATCCATAATTAAATTAGATGAACCCCAACTCCTAGGAGAACCTTCCTCATTGATAGATAAACCCTTTTTACCCTTAGTTTAGCATTTATAATTCAGTTTAGATAAATTTTCAAATGTCCAAAATCAGTTATCATTTTGCCATAGTCAAAAATCTGTTTTCACTTTCCTTCAACTTCTTGAAATTGTAATTTTAGTTTAGGTAGTCTAGATTGTTCTAGGGAGTCTTTGGCTTCAAATCACTATGGATACGACATTTGAGTATATTACAATTGACCTGTATACTTGCAGTAGATAGTGAATTAGGGAGTTAAATCAAAAATTGAAAAATCTCACTTTTGACCCAAAAATCAGCAAGTTATCACTACACTCCTCAATTTCACTATCACCCTCTCTCACCCCCTCCTCAAGTCTCGACAGCAACATATCGGTGTCCTACATTTTTTGCCATATAATACTTCCATTTCGATACTTCAAGGAAAGCTATTAATGTTGGCAAACTCAACTAATGATAAGTGTTCGTCCCAAGATTCCTTAAATTCTAAAATACAACCTTTGAGCATCCTTTAGGTGTTTGAATTGTCCGTTCTGATTGACCATTTGTTTGAGGATGAAATGAAGTACGAAACTTTAATTTTGTACCCATAGCATTCTGTAACTATACTAGAATCAAGATGTAAAAGGAGGATCTTTATTCGAGATGATAGATGTTGGAATACCACGTAGTCTCATAATTTCATCAATGTATAGCTTGGTTAACATATTTAAAGAGTCATCCTTTTGAACTGATATGAAATATGTAGACTTCCTAAGGCGGTCAATAATTACCTAGATAGTGTCATGATTTCATTTGGTTCTTGACAAATTCATCACAAAATTCATAGTGATTTCATCCCACTTCCTTTCGGGTATAGGAATTGATTGAAGAATTCCAACTGGAGCTTTATGTTCTGCTTTTACTTGTTAGCATATTAAATATCGAGAAATATAATCTGCTATATCTTTCTTCATATCGTGCCATTAAAAGTTTCTTCTCAAATCTCTACACATCTTAGTACTGCCTGGATGCATAGTATAAGGTGAACAATGAGCTTCCTACATAATTTCTTGCTTGAGACTTCCTATGGTAGGAACACATAATCCGCTGACAGACATTAAAGTCCCATAATCGTTTAATATGAATTGGGTTTGCTATATGTTCTTCAATTAATTGATGATTTTCACTAATACTTTGTCTTGACCTTGTACTTCAAGTATTCTCTCGGACAAAATGGATCTTGTACTTCAAGTATTCTCTTGTACCTTCTTTACTACTTTTCAAGTCAACTCCTAAAGATTTCAATTCGAGTAATTCTAATAACTGTTATACCTTTATATGGGCTAAAAGACTCGATGATGTTTTGCTACGAGCATATGCAACTACATTGTCTTTACTTGGATGATAATTAATTATGCAATCATACTCCTTTTATAGCTCCATCCATCTTCTTGGACGAAGATTTAATTATTTTGGTGTAAGCAGATATTTTAAACTCTTATGATCAGTAAAAATGTGACATGTCTCTCCATATAGATAATGTCTCTATATGTTAAGAGCAAAAATTACCGTTGTCAACTTTAAATCATGTGAGGAGTAGTTAACTCATGTGGCTTGAGTTGTTGAGAAGCATATGCAATAACTTTTCCACGTTGAATCAGAACGCAACACAACCCTTGTCGAGAAATATCACTATATACCTGATCACTAGCTTATCACAATAGGTTTTTATCCCATTTTCTATTCAAATCACACATATCGAGCCCTTATTTTGCCTAACTTTTGGCCAAATATGCTTGGAATGCATGGATTGTGATAACTAGTTGATCTTTCTCATTTTATACTTAATTTCATGTGGCATAGAGGTTCTGAATTGCTAAAATCCATAAATCTCTCAATTCTATGCCAAGTTATCGTTTTTAGGGCAAGTTATCATTCCAATGTGCAAAGTTATCATTATTTTAATTGACCTGATTTTGAGTGATTATTTTGCTCTAAATCCCTTGCCATTGTGAATTAATCATATTTGGATAATCATATTTCAATTTGTGCAAGGTTATCACTCCATTTCATAAGTTATCATTTTTTAGTGTCGAGTTATCGTTTTAGGGCAAAACTGTCATTTCGATATGCAGGGCTATCAATTCTGCATAAAAGCATTAGGCAATCATTATATTATTGTCCTAACTCCTTGCTGCTCTGATTTGATCACATTTGGATAACCATAACCAAAGTTATGACAAGTTATCACTTTATGACATCAAGTTATCATTTTTGGCACCCAAGTTATCATTCCTATGAAATCTTATCTACATTTGATTTCTGACCTCATTCACTTGCCATCCTAGTCCTTTTTTTGCCTTCAATGCTCTGAACCCCCCATATTTGGACATTTTCCATGATATATGCAAGGTTATCTGTCCGGGTCTTCAAAATTATCAATTTTTATTTACTGATTTCACCTCTGCATAACATCAAATTTTATTTGATAACGGAGCTGATCCTAGTAGCTTTCTTAATCCTTAATTGTCCAATTTTTTTTGTAGACTTTGATGCTTGTTGTTTTGGATCTCCTAGCAGGTATTATAAAGCTGGAAAAGATTGAAAAAGTAGGGGGGACCACTTGCTTTTGCTGTCCAAAAGCTGCTGCAGCAACTGGAATTTCAGGACCAGGACAGGTGGCTTACATCAAAGGCTATGGAACATTCTGATGCTGATCTAAGGGTAATTAAAGGCCATATAAAAGCTGAGAAGCTAAGCAAGGAAAGGGGGCTGGCCATTGCAGGATTTTGAGCAGGAAGGAAGAAGGGTTTGGAGCTGGAATTCTGATTTCTGTCGATAGCCTTCAACCAGGATGATTTGTATCTGTTTTCTTTCCTATTGTATATCAAACTTTGTAATTATGAGGAGCTAAAATCCATGTCTCCTAGGATAGGGTAATAGTCGAGATTGATTATGGATGGATTAAGGACAAGTCTGATTTCCTGCACTGATTTCAATTCTAATTTCTGAAATCTGTATTGATATGAATCTATTCTTGTCATTATAAGATTCTATTTGTATTTACAACTGAGAGGTTGTTATTTGATCTACTCCTTGTTCAGAAATGAATCAAGAATCAATGCCAAGTCTGATTTATCATTTTCTGGAATCTGTTTTTCCAAATCTGATTTCTAAATCTGCATTCCTGATTTCTGATTTCCTGAACTATTATTGGAATCTGTTGTCATTGTCTGAAATCCTAATTTAATTAACAACTGAAAGGTTGATTTATGGTTTTAATCTTGTTCAGAAATGAATCAAGATGCAATGACACTTTTCTGATTTCAAATATGATATTGAGTATAAATTGAAATCTGATTTCCTGATTTCCTTGGAATCTGTTTTGCCATTTGAACCCCTGATTTTATTTAATCACTGAGAGATGAATCTTAAGGATTTCTTATTGTCCAGAGATGGACCAAGAAGCATTTGGCAGGTGCTGAGTTCCAATGAATGACATTGCTGAGTTTCCATATGCAATTATGTGCTGATTTCATGCAACTCATTAGTGAAAATGTGGATTTCATTTTAATTTGCAGCTGAGAGGCTGATTTAAAATCCTCTTGTAGTTTAGAGATAACCAAGGAGAATTTGCACTAATATTGGATTGATTTCATTCCTGGTTAGTCAATTGAAACAATTCCCTCATTTTTTAAAGTGAAATTGATTGTTATCATTTCAGATTTCACTAAATTGCTAAAAATCAGCAAGAAATTTGATTTTGAGCTTAATGTTAACTTGATTTTAGTAAGGGCCTTTTCTAATTCAACTTGGTTAATCAATTATGTGAAAATATGATAATTAGTTTTGATTCAATTGAGCTGTGAAAATAGGTTATTTCAAGTTGAGTTAAAATTGACACATTGATAATTTGTTCCATTCCATCCATAATTAAGTTAGATGAACCCCAACTCCTAGGAGAACCTTCCTCATTGATAGTTAAATCCTTTTAGCCTCTAGATTAGCATCTATAATTCAGTTTTGATAAATTTCCAAAATCCCAAAAATAGTTATCATTTTAGTCACTTATAGAAATCTGTTTTCATTCTCCTTCAATTTCTTGGAATTGTAACTTTAGTTAGGGCTAGTCTAGATTGTTTTAGGGAGTCTTTGGCTTCAAATCACTATGGATACGACATTTGGGTAGACTACAATTGACCTGTATACTTGCAGTAGAGAGTGAATTAGGGAGTTAAGTTAAAAATTGAAAAATCTGAAATTTGACCCCAAAATCCACAAGTTATCACTAAACCCCTCAATTACACTATCAATACCACATGGTCTCCATTCTTTGTTGGGAGTGTTAACGCTAGAGTAACTGATGCATGCAAAATACAACATATTTTAGTTAATTATTTTAATTAAATTTTCTGTAATTTGATCATGGCATGCATCATTTTTAGTCACTTTTAATCGTAATTCCGGATTTATCAATTTTAATTATTAAATTCTCTGAATATTTTAATTATGGATGGATTAACTAAATTTTGATAATTATTTTGCAGGAAAAATCAAGATTTAAATGGATTGTGCTGTATCGGCCAAAATTTCGAAGAATTTATCATTACGGCCGAGATTAGGATGAAGAATTCATCATTACGGCCGAGATTTCTAGGGCGTAACAAGATTTAATTATTTGTTACGGCTAAGATTTGAAGGAGTAAAGATAAATGATTTTATCTTTTGGGCGTAACAAAAATTAAATCCCTTCCTTACGGCCGAGATTTAAAAGGGGCAAAGATAAATGGAATTTTATCTTTTGGGCGTAATGGCATGAAGATGAAGATGTTACGGCCGAGATTTGGAGGGGGTAATGGCAATGAAATCATCCGTTTGGCCGATATATGAAGGTGTAAAGATAAAATTGTTTGGGCGTAAAGATAAAAGGATTTTTATCTTTTGGGAGTAATGAAAACGAGTAAAGATAAAATAATTTCCTTATGGCCGAGACTCTAAGGGAGTAAAGATAAAAATGATTTATCTTTGGGCGTAATGATAAAGGATTTATCTTTGGCCGAGTTTATCTTATAATTTTAAAGTCAACCGTACGATGTTACGGCCGTGATCAAATTGAAGGCCGTCCACACCCTATAAATACGTGAAGAAATCCGTCGTTTCAATTCGTGCTCTGAAGTTCAGGTTTCTTCCACGGCGAGTCGTGAGCTCTGCAGGCTACGACCAAGAGGAGAGAGGTGCGGCGGCTGGAAGTTGATCGCGACCCTGATCAAGTCCGAGAGGCTGCCCGACTGTCTGCCCAATTCGAGAGCTCTACTTCTATTTTGGGTGTAATTCTTTCGATTATTATTGTTATTTTATTATTATCTCTCCAGAATTTCTAGGATGAACTCCATGTTTTTAGGATTATTATTTTAGGAGATTATTAATTGAAGGGAAATGTTTGGACCCCATTTTATTTGTTTTAATCTTTTCTGATCAATTATTAATTGTGCTTAATGCTTTTATGTTAGTTAATTGAATTTCTGAATTAGGCTATACCAGTTTGTGGAGTGTTTAATTTCAGAATTTGTTATACTAATTATAATTGATTTTATTTGGAATTAATAATTGACATAAATTTGATAACTAGTGTGTGGAGAATCAAGTTTGTGTGGTCTATTAATCTATACCAGTTTGTGGAGTGATTAATAGTTTAGAGAATTCAATTTAATGCATCTTAATTTTAATATGATTTTGGAGGTACCAGTCGTGGAGACTTCAATTCTTATTAAATTAAAATAGTTCTATATGATTAGATTGAGGGATGCCAGTCGTGGAGACCACAGGTTAATCATGTTAGATTACTTTAGGGAGACTCTAATCCATCTTTTAAGATTAAATTTATCTTTTATGGTTCAAATATTTATCCTGATCTATTTTCATCCTAAGGCCTAACTTCAACACCACTATCTTATCTTTATCTTATTTTCTTTATTTTATTTCATAAAACTTCTTTCCAAAAATTCATGTTTTTCCTCTCTTATTAATTTATAAATTCAGATATTAAATTAATAATATTCCTCGTGGGTTCGACACTCTTACTCCTTTTTAATATATTACTTGAGCGACTAGTGCACTTGCTAGCAAATTTTATTGTTACAAACATAACGCATCAGTAACCATCTATTTCATTTTTCAAAGCTATTTTGACATTGCTCTGTCCATTGAAATTTTACATTAATATAAAGAACATTGGTTAATGGAACTGTAATAATAGAGAAACCTTCAATAAAGTGTTGATAATATCTTGCTAATCTAAGGAAATTTCTTACTTCTCTCACACTTTTTGGAGTCTCCCACTTTAATATTGTCTCAACCATTGTTGGGTGCACACATATACCTTCTACTGAGATTACAGGCACAAAAAATATAATTGACTTGAGCTAAAATTCACATTTCTAACTTTGCAAATAATTGTTTCTCTTGTTGTATCTACAAAATAATTCTTAAATGTTCTTCATGCTCTTCTTCGCTTCGCGAATAGACTAATATATCATTGATAAAAACAATCACTAACTCATTGAAATAAGGTTTAAAAACTCATTTCATTAGATCCATAAAGGCTGTGGGTGCATTTGTTAAACCAAATGACCACCAAAAAAATATCCATACCGAATTCTAAAGGCAATCTTCGTAATGTCGGCATATTTAATTCTCAATTCTCAAGTATACATTTTTAGAATATTTTTGCTCCTTGCAATTGATAAAAAAGATCATCGATCCATGGCAAAGAATATTTGTTGTTCATAGTAACCCTATGTAATTGTCTATAATCAATGCATAACTTCAATGTTCCATCCTTCTTTTTAACGAATAACACCAATGCACCCCACAGAGAAACATTAGGTCAGATGAAACCATTGTTCAATAATTTTTGTAATTGCAATTTTAACTCTTTTAATTTTGTTGGTCCCATTCGATAAGAAGGAATAGATATAGAAGTCATTCCTTGAATAAGATCAGTACTGAATTCATGGTGGTAATCTAGGAAGATCCTTTGGGAAAACATGTGTAAACTCAAACACGATTGTAATATCTTCCAACCATGACTCTTTTACCTTGGTATTAAACAAATAAGCAAGCTAAGCATCACATATCTTCTTGATTAATTTCTGTGTCATTATCGCATAAATAATACAATAAGGAAGAATTGATGTTAACCATAAAAGGTGACCCTTGCTTTTTCCCTATGACTCAAAGTGGACTTCTTTCTTAAAACAATTAATAGTGGCATGATGACGAGATAACCAATCCATTCCAAGAACGACTTAAAGTCTTGAATATTTATAGGAATGAGATCTTCCATCATATATGGCTCCACAACTTGTACTTTACATTTCTTATATGATTGTGCACAATAATGGAATCCCCTACAAATATATGTACTATCATGGAACACTCTAAAGGGATAGGTTTTTCTATCGGCGTGCATGGACAAGTTTTTTAATATGAATAAATGAGTGGATGAATGATCGATAAAAACATGTGCACTTTTATCAAATATAGATAACGTAACCATCACTATGTCATGAGTAATAAAAACATTAGGTTATGTCATTGCAAAGACACGTGCTTGAGTTTCTGATCTTCTTGGTTGATTCGTCAATTTTTATGTACTTGGAACATTTTAGTTACATACTTGTGCTAGGAGTAGCTTTGATATGAGGCTTCACAGGAGGATAGGTTACTATTTCAAAGATGTCTTTACCTTTTTCAATATATCAAATGTGTTATTTCTTGTGTACCACTTGACCGCATTTGAAGCAAAGTCCCAATGAATATTGATAATTTTCTAGGGCAATATCTTCCACAAGTTGTGCAATATGCATCCATGCGGTATTGCTCTTGTCTTTGTCCAACCCTACTTTGATTTTCTGAAAATGTTCTTTTGACTGCATTTCCTAGTGTACTCATATTTTTCTAGTTGGTATATTATTTTTGTGCACCTTGGGAATCATTCCCATGCCTTATGTTATTGTTGAAGATCACTTGTGCCTAGAATGTACTATCACCATATCTAGCCATTTTATTACTTGGTCCAGTCTGAGTAAAATTGGGGTTTGGTCTTTCTGACTAATTTGATTTCTTTCTTCTATAAGCTTTTCAACTCTTAATGTCACTACTACCAACTTGGAGTAGTCAATGAACTCCAACATTTCAACCTTCTCTATGATGTTCAATTTAAGTCTTTCTTCAAATTATTGACACTTGTCATTTTCATCTGATACCAATCTTGCTACATATTTTGATAATTGTGAGAACTCTGCAACTGATAATGCTCCTAGTGTCAAACTTAAAAATTTTTTTTGGTTCCTATCAATGTATTTCTTTTTTTAGCTTCAGTGGAAACTTCGACACTTGTGCACCATTGATGAGGCTTCTATATTGAGGTTCGGCAGGTTCATCCAACCAACGAAAAAATTGACAAGCTCTATTTCTTTGAAAGATAAAAGTTCAAATAATGAGCTCTACATGTAAAATTCATAATATATTTGAAAGATACATTAGAAAAATGCTCACTTGATAATTCCTACAACCATAGAATCTTCAACCTGGATTGTTCATAATGCAAGATGTCTTAATGATGACTTCTTCTTGGCAATCACATTCTAGTAGTAAAGTAATCTTCGCCATTATTGAAACGAACAAAATAAACAAACTAATATGATGGTATATGGCATTTGTTAGAACTTTTATACAACCAGAGCTACGAAAAGAAAACAAAAGCCTACTAAGAAACTAGGGGTGCACGCATATAACATGTACTCCTCCATGTGAATTTGTGTTTTGCTGGTAAAGTATATCTCGATTTATAAATCATTTGTTTCATCAATATCTCGGTGCATGGTAATCGATATGAAGCAGCAAAGCAAGAAGGGGTGGTATACTTGTGTGGTCCTTTCCCAGATAAATTGAAAGAATTCAAAAAGTTCCCGATCACTTTTGCTTTACCCATAATTTCAGTATGATGAATCTAAAAGGAGAAGAGAAATTGCTAAAAAGTCTCTCGAGTAATAAAATCTCATAATTGAAATGATAATATCATTGGATTTTTTAATTGACAGAACTATCCTATTTTTAGTTTCGACCCATAATGGAGTTTTTGTATATCCATATACAAACGGTTCTAGTTATTTCATATCTTTGTTTCTAATTATTCTTTGATTCAAATCTACGTTCTCTACTATAATTATATCTTAACTATATCTTGAGCTCATATCTTTTCTTTTTTTTCTAGAATCGCAAATGACAGGATTTTCATTGAAATCCATCTACATGCAGTGTGAGTTGCAATGAATGTGGTCAATGTCAATATTAATCAAAATCAATTCAATTATATATATTTATTATATATTTATTTTTTATATTTATTTTGGTTTATTTTATTCAATCTTAATTCAATCAAAGTTGAAATTTATTTAATGATATTTATACCACTTTTTCAATAAAATATTTTCTATTTTTATTTGTTTATAAAATATCTTTTTGAATATTTTACAAAATTATAAAATCAAGCTCTACAAGGAAACCTCAAAAAGCTCAAAATGAAGATTCATCACAAGATCTATCTACCATGTCAAACAATTATTGGATCCTCTATTGAAAAATCTCTCCACTCAACATTATCAAATTGAAAACATGGAGAGGCAAATTGACAACATCAGGCTACAAAGCAAGAGGACAGAGGGAGCTATTACATCAATACTTGAATCTTCATCAGAGCCAACAACCAGCCTCCAGGAGATGTTTAATCAATTCACTGCAACAATTGAAGAGAAGCTCAAAGTGCAAGATGAATTAATCAGCAACTTGGAGGTGCAATTGATCCATTTTAGAAGGCAAAACATTGCTAGTGAGATGACATCTCCTTCTTCACAACATTCATTTATTCAACTCAAATTTGAAGAGATGGAGGTCAAAATTCATACACTTGAGGTTTCCAGCATATATGAAGATAACATAGAGGATAATTCAGCAATCATTATATGCCAATGTCACTATTCAAAAAGATTGAGGCCACAAAGATATTATTATCTAGAAAGATGAACAACACAATGACACATCAAGGAGACAAGTCGATACATAATTGACGATGGACAAGTACGAAGGAAGAACACACCTCTTGAAATTCCAGCCAACATAACGACACAACCTCAAATTCATCATCCACCAAAGGAGAGAAGCACTCCATCCATGTCAGCAACAAAGACCACATCATTGCAATGGAGACCCAAGAGTCCACCTCTAAATATCCAAGTCAATTCTTCTTGTTCAACACATAATCAAAGGAGTCAACATTCATCTCCAAAAATTTTGACAAAGCAATGGAGTCCTCAAATCAACCATTGACTCCTACATCATTACAAAAACAAGAAGATCATCCAGATAATCAATGTCATTCAATCTCCACATTTGAATCAACAATGACAATTGAAGCTTCTACCAAAGGAAAAGACTTGATTATTCCAAATAGATTGCAACTTTTGAGTCGATCAATCTCCAACACTACGAGTATTCATGATCACACAAAACCCAGTGAGATTGTTCCTTAACTGCATTATTTTTATTGATAATTTCTTATTAGTCTCAGCATATACATCAAAGTCGAGCTAGTGACTTTAAACTTAGAACTACTCATTCTCAATCCTTAAACATACAATCTAGATCTTTTGCATAATTTAGTTTAGATTAATTTAGCTCATGCTAGATTAATTAGTTTTGATTTTCTTAGTTTCTTAGTCATCTTAGTCTCCTTTTTTATTGTTTTATTTTATTTTTCTTTAAAATAGGTCTCTACATGTCACAAGTTAAATTTTATTGAAAATTAAAATTTTCTTTCTTCACAGACCATTATTAACTTCTCACAGAGGCGTTATTGTTGAATATCACAGGTCATTATAGGATTATCATGACACAATTAGTGCTTTATTCTAGATATATCATATTTCACGGGTGGTTAGTACTTGTTCATGGGTCTATTTGTAGTTCGTATTTTGACAACAGCATACGTAGGAGCATACTATCTTAAATTTCACGGGTTGTCATCTATATTTCACGGGTCTCACAGTAGCATACATCTTGAACATTTGATTCTCACGTTGTAACATTGTCTTAACGAACCGTTACCATCCACACCAAGGAGTTAGTCATAGTATTCATGGGTCGTAGCTAGACCGTCACGCACTTCATAGTGGCTTACCCAATTTACTATAAATCTTAATGAGCCGTAATTCATATTTCATGACCCGTTAAATTATAATGGGTATTAAGCATGCACATAGCACAGGTCATTAGTATTTGTTCACGGGTCTCACGGTAGCTCATATTTTGAATTTTTAAATTTTACGGGGCATTACCTATGTTTCATGGGGCTCATCGTAGTTTTGTTTCATATACTTTTCTCGGTTGTTATACGACAATCACAGGTCTTACAATAGGGGTAGACTCTCACCTTACGGTTTCATGGGCCGTTAGAACTTTATCACGGCCCGTAAGTGATTTCACTAGTCCTTACGCCCTGCATTTCGCTCAACTCACGACCCTACATGATTATTACGAGATGTTACAAAGTTTCATGGGCCGTTAGAATATCTTCATGGCCCCTCTATTCTCTAATTTTTATATGAAAATCTGTGACACCACCCTTTCATGCCCCTCTGCCAGCGAACACCGGCGAACCGTCTTCTTCTCCGACCATCAGCATCGAGCTCCACGATCTTCACCAGGCTTTGAAGAACATGTTGGATCTAAGTTTTAATGACATATAAAGTTATATTTTGATGATACAAACCTCGAATGATTAAAGTTAAAATGCTGAAAAGTTTAAAGAAAAATGGATAACTTTATCCACTACACTTTGATTAAATAATTGGCACTGATCTTATCAGTTTTGGATGAATGTTGAACATTTGTAGAGAATTCTGTTAGTTTTCCATAGACTTCAAGATCATCTAATTTGGATAACTGTGCAAAAAGTTATGCTCAAAATAGTGCAGGGCGGTCAACCTGTCGGTCGAAGCTATGAAGGCCGGTCGAGATAGTCCGGTCGATCGATCGGAGATACCAGTCGATCGATCAATGCATAAACTGCTCAAATCAAAACTGTGAGGCTAAATCGGTCGAGACATCGGTCGACAGTCCGGTCGACCGACCAAGTGCTGAAGCTGCAAAAATTAGCGCAATGGTCATATAGACCGGTCGACCGGTTCATTAATGCGATCGACTGATCAGCTGCGGCAAATGAAGAAAATGAGCCAACGGTCATATAGACCGATCGACCGGTACATAAATGCGGTCGACCGGTCCATTACTAAAATGAACAGTAATGACTATATTTCAAGAAGAAAAATGTGGAATTAATTCTGGACGAATTTTCCACATGCCAGAGCCTATAGAAGGAGTGCAAAAGCTAGAAGCAAAGGCATCCATCCAAGCATTGAAGCAATACTTCAAGAAATCAAAATAAGACATTTTTCCTTGAAGTTATCATTTTTAGTTGTGCTCTTCTTTCTCTCTTCCACTCTTGTGAGCCTAGCATTGTAAAGAGAGAGAAACATTTTGTTCAGAAAAATAGAGAGAGCTCCTGTGTAGAAGTGGTTCAAATCTTACCTCTTGAGCGAGAAAAAAGATTAGCTTCCTAGGAGGAGAGGTGGCCTTGCCTCTCGAAGTGGAGAAAAAGTGGTTGTGTACAGGGCTTTCTTTCTTGCCCCATTTAGAACAAAGAAAGTGCTTAGTGGAATCTCCAGCGGTCTCGAAGTCGAGAAGTCGGAGCGGGGACGTAGGTCGAGGTGTGGCCGAACTTCGTCAACAACCACCCGTGTTGATTGTGTTTGATTTCTCTCACTCTCTCTCCCTCTAATATTGTGTTTATAATCTAAATTGCAAAGGTTTTAAGAATCGCTTTTGTGCTTCCGCAATGAATTTTGTGAAATCATTATTTTCGGTTAAACACCAATTCACCCCCCCTCTTGGTGCCCTTTGAGATCCTACAATTGGTATCAGAGCAGGTTGCTCTTGTTTTGATCTTTTGAATCTTCTCATTTTTAGATCTAATCATTTTTAACATTCAACCATTTTCTTTAAGATTTAATAATCTTAAAGAGCTATGGCATCAAGTGCATTTGTTTTTACCAAAGGACAATCAATTAGTCATCCTCCCCTTTTAAATGCATTAAATTTTGCATATTGGAAAATTCGGATTCAAGCCTACATATGTTCTATTGATATAAACATGTGGGATATTGTTGAAAAAGGCTACTATTGATATATCCAAGCCGTGATCATCTACCAATAGCTGTAAGCGCATCATCACGACCCGTTAGCATTTGTGTTTCTTCTACATCGCCACTGCCAGGGTCATAACCTTCATATCACGGCCCGTTAAATCACGCAGAAGAGTTGTGACTTCTACATAATGACCCGTAACAGTAGTGAACAACATTGAAAAAAAAAGAAGAGGAAGAAAGAAAAGGAAAACAAAATTGCCTCCTCGGAATTGAAGAAAAGTAGGAAATAGAGACGCCCAAATTTATATCGGCCAAGGATACTATGAATTATTCGTGGCTTATTCCTGCAACTTCCACATATATCAGGTTGTTTCGTTTCCTTTTCTACATCTATATTTTTCATTATCACATTTATATTCCTACGAGTTTGATTTACAATACTAGGGAAAATGTTGAGTTCAAGCTTGGGGGAGTTTGCAATTTAATGGATAATGTATATCTTTTTATATTGCATTGTCAGCATGCATTCTCTTCATGTTTTATTTGCATATTTGCTTGCATTTCATATTAAAAAATTAGAAATTTTTTTCCATAATTGATAATTGCATCTTATTTTCTCATGTCTTAGTATTTACTTTTTTTTCAAGCATTATTCAAGGACATCCTGCTAATTAACAAAATTTGAAGTATTATTCTATCATTTATCGCCTTCATGTTGAATAATTGGTTTGAAAAAAGTTGCTTAGTGAAACTATGGATGTTTGACGATACGTTTTGTTCATGCTCTTATTTTTATATTATGTATATTACCTTGATAATGATTATATTCTTGTTGAATATTCAAGTGTAGCTGAGCTTACTAATAAATAAATACATGTAAAATTGTTAAGAGGGCTAGTGGAGCCCTAAAAGTATGAGGTACAAAAAGGTGTTATTCGAAACCTTGGTGAGTTCGGGTAATTAGATCCGTAGGAAATTCTTGCCTGACGACCTAAAGGCAATTGCTCTGAGATCCGTCGGTCGAAAACCCATTACATGGACCACCTTGCGCAATATGGAGAAGCACGTGAGCATCCAATCAGTGAAAATATGGAGAAGCACATGAATGCCAAATCAATGAAAAAAGTGAAAAGAAAAAAAATGATGATGAAAAGTTTCAAAGTGAAGAAATATAAAAGTAATAAATTAATAAATGCTCATGTTACACTTGTATATTCAACATTGATATTTTTATTTTCAAGACTTATTTTCTTATTATTCAGAACTTAATTTGGAGGTGTTTAAAAATGTTCTTCATTCAGAAATTTCACAAAGCCGGGTTATTATGGAAATGTTTAAAAGTTAGTGCTAAGAAGAGTAGTTAAGTGATAGGGCAGAAGCGATGATTAACCATTTAGGTTGGAGCTTTGCTTTGAACATTGTTTGAAGACAAGCAAATATCTAAGATTGGGGAAGTTTGATGTATGCAAAATACAACATATAATTATTCATCCATTTAATCATATTTCGATTCATTTTCATATAGCATGCATTATTTTTTGACATTATTTTCTTTAATTCTATAAAAATATAAATCTACCCAAATTATATGAAAAAGTAAGAGAATTGAGTTAGGAAGCCATCGGAGAAAATCGTGCTCAAATCGGAGTTCAAATGGAACCAGAAAGTAAAAATTAGTGCACACTGTCAAGTCTGAAAGTTGAATATGACGGGTCATGAAAGGTCTATAACGGCCGGTTAAATCTTCAATTTCACGCAAAAAGGTTGCCCGAGTTACGACCCATGAAATCTGTGTTACCAAGTGTTAAAATCATACTTTTACTTCAATTTGGACACTGCAAGGCCGTTAAATCAGTGTTACGGGCCATGAGAAGCTATATTCAGGCTGTTATAGGGATGTTATGGGCCGTTACAAAAGCTATTTTCGAGATTTCTTCAATGTTTCTTGGGAATTTGAAATCCATATCGAACCCAAATTTTACCTTAAGTTTCAGGGATGATGAGGAAACATATTTACTTGGATTTTAAGGAGTTTTGAATGGTTTAAAGACCTATCAAAAGTCTATTCCGAATTTACTTATTTTAACACAAAAAGATTTCGAATCAAACTGAAACTCTACGAAAACTCTTGGGACACATGGAGGCTATAAATAGAGGACCTAGGAGACAGAAAACACATTGCTTGGGACCTGAGAGCCGTGCCATATTGCAGAGGACGAATTTCGAAGCATGAAGATCACTCGAATGAGAAGGCTGTGCAGTAACTCGTCGATTGTGCTGTGCAACATCCAGAGGTCCAGAAGGTTGAGAATTCTTCTTCTATCTTTTATTTGAATGCTCTTTTACCTAGTTTTTATAGTTTATTATTTCTGTAATAGAGATTTTATATCCTTTTTAAGAAGGAAAATTGTTTGAACCTTATTATTAGTTAAGTTAATTAAACTTTTCGGTTTCTTTTGATTATGCAAGCTGAGTTCATTGCCTTTTGATGAGTAATTTGATTTATGATATTAGATTACATACCTGCATGTCAGGTGATTAGTTTCAGGAATTATTATTACTTTGATAATTGATATTTTACTTCTAAGTTGAAGCATACAAAATGCATATTCGGTAACTCATCGTTTGTGCTAAATTTCATGCGGTCTATTCTTCTGTCCAGATTTATGGGCAAATAATAGTGTAGGAGATACATATGCATCTTAATTCTTTGTAAAATTAATAATTGACTCGTCATTTTCCGTTATTAGTTTTATTAGAAGTTAAGGTAATTTGATTTACTCATCTTGAGAGGTCAATACTGTAGGTACTCCTAATCCGTCTTAAGAATCGAAGTTATTATTTTATTTTATAACTCAACTATTACAAAGGCTCATGCATGTTTATCTTTACATTAGTCATCCATAATTCCCAAGGCTCAACACCAATTTATTTTATTTTGTTTATCATTTATTTTCTGCGCCTTTAATTTTCTATTTTATCACCAAACCCTTTTCTTCTCTTAGTAGATTATTGAGATAGATTAGATTTATCTAGTTCCTCGTGGGTTCAATACTCTACTCTCTAATTTATTATTTGATACGACTAGTACACTTACTAGCAAATTTATTTGTTACAAATTCAACGCATCAAGGCACCCGTCCAGATCGCATCCTACGACCATTGATAATCTTGCAAAATTTCTGATTGTCTCGTTGATCGTCTCTCTCATGAATACTCCTTGCTACATTCACTCTCTCTCTCACCAACGAAACAAAGGATTGATGCCTCTCTCTCTCTCTGAATCTGAGGCCGATGGAGTGAAGGACGCCACTCTCTCTCTCTCTCTCACGATCTGGAGGCCAGCGAAGCGAAGGACACTGCACTCTCTCTCTCTCTCTCTCACACACACACAAACATGTTCTTAGCTGAAACTGATGGAGCGAAGGACATCGCGATCTCTCTCGTGATCTCTCTCGTGACCTGAAGGTTCACGGAGTGAAGGATGCTGCTCTCTCTCTCTCTCTCGTGCGATTTGGAGACCATCTGAATGAAGGATGTCGCGCGATCTCGGAGCCGATGACCTGGATCTTCGGTGAGGCGAGGCGACACCCCTGACGTGAATCTCTCTCTCCTTCTCTCTATCTCCAGCGAGGCGACAATCAGCCATCTCGATCTCTCTTTCCCATTTCTCTCTCCCTCCATGAATATCTTTTTCCCCTTTCTCTCCCCCTCTACGAAGCTCTCTCCCTCTCCCGATCTTTGGTGAGATGACACCGTCGATGTCATCTTCGATGAACCAAATGTCGATCTCATCTTCATCAAACTAGGGGAGAGGGGGAGAGAGTGTAACGACCCGAAATCTAGGACATTTTGTTCCGTTAGACCATTCGTCATACATTAGTTAATATTGGAAGACTTTAATATTTTACTAAAGTTCATAATAAATAAAAATTGAGTAAATTTCTGCCAAGGTCATCTAACTTAGGAGGTGTTCCCAATACGGCCATCTAACTTCATTTTGTAACACTACGGTCATCGAACTTTAGAAACATTTCAACCACGATCATCACGACTGGTTAAATCTAGTAAACCTGTAAATCACTAACGTGGATGCTTACATTGCACCACGTCAGCATTTTCTCTCTCCTCCACGTCAGATTAAAAATATTAAAATTCCACGTCTGCATTTTCTCTTTGTTTTGTCCAAACTTAATTTTGTATCTACATGGTCATCCAACTTTCCAAAACTTTTAAATAAGATCATTCAACTTTCCAAATTTTCAATCGCAGTCATCATTAAAGGCTTAAAATAAAAACTAAAAAAAATAAAAATTATCAATTATCATAAGTATTTGGCTCAACAACCCACTGGATGTTGGGTCGTACCCAACACTCCAATGGACAACCAAGTATGATTTAGCTCGGTCCTGATGGAATCTCACGCGAGTTTTTGTTTCTTCTAATTATAATATCTTTTATTATTTCAAATTTTAGTGCAAAAATATAATTGGTATTTTATTTTTATTTCCTTAATTAAAAATTATTAATTATCATAATATTATATATTTAATACATACAAAAAATTTGATCGACTTGATGCAAGTGGGTAATGCCAAAAAATGTATCAATTTAGTCTAAATGCCTTCAATTATTTAGTTATTTATTATTTTTATTTTAAGTTTTTATGATGATGATTGAAATTTTAGAAAGTTAAATGACCTTGTCTGAAAGTTTTGAAAAGTTGGATGACCATGTAGATACAAAATTAAGTTTGGACAGAACAGAGAGAAAAATGCTGACGTAACATTTTTAATCTAACATGGAGGAGAGAGAAATTACTGACGTGTTGCCACGTAAGCACCCACGTCAGTTGCCGCATCAACGATTACAAATTTACTGGCTATAACCGATCGTGATGACCGCGGCTGAAACATTTCTAAAATTCGATAACTGTAGTGTTATAAAATAAAGTTGGATGACCTTACTAGGAACACCCCCTAAGTTGGATGACTATTGTTGAAATTTACTTTAAAAATAATATATAACATCCTCTCGGTTAATAAGTCATGAGACCTCAAATGACTAAAAACCTTAGTACATTACATCAATGATCAACTAGAACTTATTAGACCTAAACATGTGCAACACTTCGTCATGAACTTGAGTTGTTATCCATCACTTAATCTTGATCTCTTGAACGGATCCAAAGTACATGATTTTTCAGTTAGAGTATATAACGATCATGCATGCATGATAACCTATCACATACTTCTACATGTGATACTATCATCATAATATCATAAGCATATAAACATACATGCCATGAACTATATAATGACATTACATCATTCATACATTCCTGACATAATATAATATTCTTGAAATATCAACATCATGACATATCTACTTAACTTTAGACCCATCATTTGTAAGTGTCATATAATAAGAATATTCATTCATATCATTAACAAACAATCATGATACGTTTTTTTTTATAACTCCTCGATCTTTATTTGACACTTAACATCTTTCATACTTTACATTCCCTCAGGGTTGATTTATAACTCTTTGGATCTTCTTTCATTCTTCTTTCTTTTTTTTTTTTTTGTTATGTGATACTTGAAATGTCGTCTTCATCTTTAATCTTTATCACATAACATTATCTTTACTTTCTTTTAATATCATAAGTCATATCTTAGGAACATACACATCATAATAGGGAGAGACTTTATTCCTCATCATTTTTAGGAATATACTCACTTTCCGATGAGGGACATTGTTCCTTGAAAAGTACATACTATCACAACCCTGATTTAAACTGTGATTTAAATCAGAGCTCGCATTATGAAATTGTGTATAGTTCTTCTAAATAACACATGAAAATGATATCATAGATAATCAAACCATGCACTTTATATTGATCAGTCGAGCATAAACCTAGGGTTCACACAATCACATAATCATAATAGATTTTTGTTTTACAAGATACAAAATTAGTTTTTTTTTGTAAATAACACATATCAAACTCTCTCAGTATCCCGACAGAAGGATATGAGAGGTACAAGCCTTCTATCTATTACACGCAGTGGGGCACACTTCGTAGTACCTTAGCAGCAAAAGGTATCGACACCCTGCTAAGGCTGGTCACTTGGCTTCTAATGATTTGAAAAAAAAAGTCTGATAACACTATGAGCGAATAATAGTTCAGTAAGTTGAACTCATAACCTAAGTGTTACCATCTAATAAATTAAGAAGGACAATGAATAGTAAGAAATATTTAGTGGCATACATAACAACTTTTTTAATTATATAGAAGATACATAACATTCACTTCACATTTGCAATCATATAACAAATATCAAACGGATGAATGCAAAATGATTTCTCATATGAATGCACAGATCACTAACTGAACAGTGGTCGGTAGGTGGTTTCTAGAAATGACTCCCATCATGATCAATAATGTAGCACTTAGGTGGACTCTAAAGGCCTACCCCTACGAATTCTAGAGGTCGCTCCCACCATGATATCTCATGTCGCACTTAGCTCCACATGACATTTAGCTCCAGCCTATCTCATCCTATTTCTAGGGACAGAATGATGGATTGGACTTTAGAGATGGATCCTATCATGATCAGCAATGTAGCACTTAACTCCAACCATTATATATGTAGATGCATGATTCATCATATAACAATTATATCTCGATTATTAGAAGATGAAACATATCTAATACTCATTCAAATGGAATAAAATTGCATTTTATAAAGTCAATCCATAACATACCACATATGCATTTCAATTGATCATCATTTCAACATACTTTACATATAAACTTTTCGAAATACACATTCAACACATATAATAATCAATGTCACCCCAAATTCAAAAGAGGTGAATACATAGAGTAGGAGAAACCAACTTACTTATAAGGTCTAACAAAAGTTTTCCTTCCCTTTTTCACTATTTTACTCTTATATTCCTATAACAATAATAGTAAGGGAATATATTATTACAATGATTTGGACACTAACATACCATATATGAAAAATAAATAATTGAAAATATTACATGGTACTCATGCATTAACTCTTATAACCTAAGTAACTATTTATCATAAGGATTCGTCTTATATTATGTCAGATTGCATACATAGTAAAGAATAATCTATATCTTCTGGTATATATAACCAAATGGCATCATTCTAATTTCCCCTAGTTCCATATTACAGAACCATCATTTTGTAAAAAATTCATATCCTATTTCTTTATAGTTTGTTATTAGGAAAATCAACATTTAACCTAACTTTTATGTTGTTTCCGTGTTCTGATAGTCTAAGTGACTTTACTTTTATGATTTATATAAAATAGTAAACATTCCTTCTTCTGGTACTTTTAATTTTCTCTGAAATAAACTTTCTAGGGCGCAACTCATAAAATTCTATGAATTTATATCTATTTAGACTAAGCACAATAAATTTAACAAATACTAGCATAATCTGCCCTGAGTTTCGTCCTATTAAATTGAGTCGATAAAACATATTTAACTTTCACTACACACATCATTATTAATGATTTCAATTATAATTGAAACCTAACATCAATGACGTTATGACCCCAAATTATCAAATAATTCTATGATATATTGAAGTTGATACATAATTTACAAAATCGGATAACAGCTAAAGAAGAGAACCTAACTTTCTCTACAGACATCAGATTAACTTGTTTCCAAATCTCAATGAAAGTAGACTCAAAGAGAATAAAATAATTTCATAATTTTTGAAGTACTTGAACATATGGAAATGTATAGCTAAAGTTTTGGGAACAAATTGAACATGCCTAGGGTTACCCTTCCTCATGAGCAACATGGATTTTACCCCATGATTAACTAAGATCCAAGATGAACAAGATGATAGAGGTTAAGGGGAAAACTAATTAGGAAATTAAGTAGTTAAAATGAAAATAGAATGAAGTATCAACTTTCCACAAGTTAAAATCCTAATTTCCCTTGCACTACAAGAAAACTTATCTTCTGGGACGAATTTTTTATGACGAAATAATTCTGTCATAATATTTAATAGATTTATAAAAAATTTGTGACCGATATGAATTTGATATTTTAGTGACCGATATGTGACGATAATATTTGTCTTCCTCCAAGTTTCTTCAAGATGTTGTAAGGTTTTCTCTTTGCTTTAGCTTTCGGCCAAGGATGGTGAAAAGGACAGAAAGATGTGGTAAAAGATAGAAGGATAAGGATCAGATAGAAGGAATAACTAACTTAAGCTGATGTATAAGTTCCTTCCAAAAATGCCCTTGAACCATGACTTATTCACATGTAATGCCATTTAAGTAAAAGGTTTTGCATTCTCCAAAAATTTATTCATATACTTAAGACATTATATGTAAATAAGAAACTACCCCCCATTTGGATTCAAATAAAATATGTAAAATAAATAAATAACCAAGGAATCGAAATATAATTTTACATATTTTTCGATTTTATGTCCATGTTTTACCTAACTAAAAGACCTTCTAAAAATGGTTAAAAACCACTTTTAGAATTTTTTGATATATAAAAACAATTATTGGGACTTTAATTTTCCAAATTCTCACTTTTTTTAAATTCACATTTCCATGCCTCAGTAAATTTATATTGCTTTCACATTCCAATAATTGACTTTGAAGTGTAAGTCTTTAACATCACATTCATAATTCTTATCAATAACATAATATAGCATCACATTCGTACATCTAATCATGCATGATTAAGTTAGGGATATCACACATACATAGATGTAGGACTTTACTTCTAGGACTTAGGACCCCTTGTTCATAAATGTATGACTTTACTTTTCATCTTTATTTCGTCATCATCTTAACTTTCTTTGTTATAAGGCACTTTAAAGTTAAACTTCACTTCCATTCTTACTTTATCTTATAACATCTTTGATCTTAATATAATTTAAAAAAGGAACACACAAATCATAATAGTGATGAACTTTATTTTAAAATACACACACCATAATAGTGAGAGACTTTATTCCATTGAATTCATACACTTTGTGATGAGCGACTTTGTTCCTTGAGAAACACATACACAAATGTAAGACTTTACTTCATAGGGTTAGGTCCCTTTGAAATACATACATAAGTGCAGGACTTTACTTTCCACCATTGATGAGTGACAAGGACATTCTTCAACTTTAGGTGCAACTTTGCAATACATCAATCACTTTTTTATATTTTCACCTATTTACAGTTGAGCATGCATTACGTGATTTATGAGTCATATAAAATCAATACACATCCATACATAACTAATATATATTAGAAATAGGCTTAAATCATCATAAAAGGCATTTTCTAACGTCACGACCATGTCTAGAAATGTCATGGTCGTGCTCTGTATTGTCATGGTCGTGCCTAGATTTGTCATGGTCGTGCTCAGCCTTTTCATAGCCATTTCCAGCCTTAGCTAAAATTTGACTTTGTCGCTCTCGCTCACGATCATGACCATGTTTGGCCTTGTCACGGTCGTGACAGAGGTGTACGAGTGTGACTGAGAGCCTTTTAATTGCCTCGATCTCGTCCGCTTACTCATGACCGTTCCTAAGGTTGGCACGGTCGTGTCGGGGTTCTGAAGTTCCAATTTCTAACTCAAAAATATCAATTTTTGAGGTGAAATCTTTAAGAAATTATGCATATCATCCCTAACAATCTTAAAGGATATTCATATATATATATATATATGTATGTATATATATATATATTTAATAAGCACATAGGATGAATAAAATCATGTGAACCATAACATAAAGAATTTGGGTTCTTCCTTAAAACATACAAAATCTTAGATATAAAGCATGATCATAATTTTCTAAGCATAAAATATATATATTTAAAAATATGATCAATGCACCTTCAATCACAATCCCGACTAAGAACTAGGATGTTCTTAAATCTCTCAATCCATACATGTTATATCTAAAGCCTATTTTCCTAATCATTTCATATCCTTATTTATCATCTAAAATCCTCTAGAACTTCTTGTCATTTTTCTAGAAACATTGATCTTCTCTTTGTTGATCCTAAAACATAGCAACCATGAAGAATACTCTAGATCTCTTAACCTTGGGTTTTTCTTGGTGGAGAAGAAAAGAGAGAGGAAGAGTTGACGACTAGGTTTTTTATGAAATCCATAAGGTTGTTAGACCTTATATAGGGTTTAGGGTTTTGATAAAAAAACTCAAATACCCTTGGCCCAAAATTTGAGGTTGTTACATTCTTCCCCCCTTAAAAGACATTCATCCTCGAAGTTCAATCTTATGCACTCTAAAAAATTTCCTTCATTATATTTTACTTCAGTCATAATCAAAGCAAAACATATTGATGCATGAGCAATCATATAGACATATATAACATTGACATAATGGACATTACCTAAAGCTTACCTTAGTCCTCATTATTCATATTTTTGAACTTTAGATAACTTTCATTTTCTGTTAGAGGGAATCCTATGATACCATCAATATCACTTAGGTCTCATGCATCATTATACTTTATTTTTTTGCTATAATTTTTATAATCATTTCATAGTCCTTGGGCCATAAAAAATTGTTCAATTGTCTTGAACAATTATATATATAATTTTGGGCAGATTCCTTATCTCATATTCATAATCCTTAAAACGGTAATCATAAGTTTCATATATCTCATATTAAATTTTTGCACACAATCAACTTGTTACTACTATTAATTTTGAATGCAATAATTTGCATTATGAATGGACTTTTTCTTCTATTTTTTACATAACAATAATCAACCAAGCATGATATGGTTAATTGAAAATATACTAACTTACATACTCTTTGACTTCAGATGGCTGCTCGGTTGCACACGTACTTAAACCTTTTAACATCACGTTACTTGTACTTAGGTTCTAACTATGCTTTGATACCAACTGTAACGACCCGAAATCCACCCTAAAAGTTTTGAACATATAAGGAAATTTTGTGTTGTTAGCCCATTCGTCGTGCATCAGTTAACAACAAAAGACTTTAACATTTTACTAAAGTTTATAATAAATAAAAACTTTGTACTAAATATATAACATCCTCTTGATTAATAAGTCATGAGACCTCAAATGACTAAAGACTTGAATACATAGCATCAGTGTTCAATTAAAACTTATTAGACTTAAGTATGTGTAACACTTTGTCATGAGTTTGAGCTATCATCCATCACTTAATCTTGATCTTCTGCATGGATCCAAAGTGCATGATTTTTTAGTTAGAGTATGTAAAGGTCATGCATGCATGGTAACTTATCACATGCTTCTACATGTGATGCATTATCATCATAATATGATAAGCATATAGACAGGCATGCCATAAACTATATCATGACATTACATCATTCATACATTTCTAATATAACATAATATTCTTGAAACATAAACATCATGACATACCTGAGTAGTTTTAGACCCATCATTTTCAAGTGTCATACAATAAAAATATCCATTCATATCATTCACAAATAATTATGATATTTAACATATCATTTTATTTCACTTCCATTGTCTTGTATATCCTAAGAGTTTCTTTATAGTTTCTTGATTCTTATTTGTCACTTAACATCTTTCATAACTTTGGACCTTCTTTCATTCTTCTTTCTTTCTTTATTATGTGATACTTGAAGTGTCATCTTCATATTTAATCTTTATCACATAACATCATCTTGACATTTATTTCATATCATAAGTCATATATTAGGAATATATATTATAACAGTGAGAGATTTTATTAGTAGTCTAGTTTAGAAATACACACACTTTATGACGAGGACATTGTTCCTTAGGAAGTACATACATGCTTTTTTTTCATATACAAATGTAGGACTTTACTTCTCGAATATAGTTCCCCTTGAAATACAAACATAAGTATAGAACTTTACTTTCCATTTTTACTTTGTCATTATCTTAACTTTCTTTGTCATAAGATACTTTGAAATTAAACTTGACTTCCATTCTTATTTTATCTTAACATAGTTGAAATAATCATATCAACATCATCATATTGACTTTCTAGGTCACATCCTTGAAAACATGCACATCATAATAGTGAGGGACTTTATTCTAAGAAATATGCACACCATAACAATGATGGACTTTATTATAAGGAATACACACACTTTTTGATGAGAGACTTTGTTCCCTAAGAAGCACATAAAAAATGTAAAACTTTACTTCACGGGCTTAGGTCCCCTTGAAGTACATACATATGTGCAAGACTTTGCTTCCCACCATTGATGAGTGACAAAGACATCTTTCAACTTTAGGTGCATTATGCTTTGCAATGCATCAATCATTCATACAATTAGTCTTCATATTTTAACCTAATTATGACTGAGCATGCATTACGTGTATTGTCATATACATGTATTGTCATATACAATCACTACACATTCATGCATAACCTATATACAATAGAAAATAGGCTCAAAACATCATAAAAATATTTTTCAACATCATGATTGTGCCTAGAAATGTTATAGTTGTACCTAGCATTGTCACGATCGTGCCTAGTACTATCACGATCGTGCCTAGTACTGGCATGGCCGTGCCTATCATTGTCACAGTCGTGTTTAGATTTGTCATGGTCGTGCTTAGTCTTTTCACAATCATTCCTAGCCTTAGCTAAAATTTGACTTCATCGTTCTCACTCACGGTCGTGACCAAGTTACTCACGGCCATGTTTGGCCTTGTCAAGGTCGTGACAAATGTGGGCGTGACCGAGATCCTTTTAATTGCCTCGATCTTGTCCACTTACCCACGACCGTTCTTAGGATTGGCACGTCCATGCTGGCGTCCTGATTTCTAATCCGAAAATATCAATCTTTTAAGGCGAAATCCTTAAGAAATCATGCATATCATCCCTAATAATCTTAAAGGACATTCATATACATTTAATAGGAATATATGATGAATAAAATCATAGGAACCATGTCATAAAGAAAAATTAGGATTCTTTCCTAAAACATACAAAATCTTAAATCTAAAGCATGATCATTTTCTAGACACGAAACATATAGATATAAGCATAAAATATATAGATCTAACATACGACCAATGCACCCTCAATCACAATCCCTACTAAGAATTATGGTGTTTTTAGATCTCTCAATCCATACATGAAAATTCATTCAGAAGGGAGAGAAGGGTTGGATCTCCTTTATATACTTTTATATTTTATATGTAAAACCTCTTTTCCTAATCATTTTGTATCCTTTTCCATCATTTGAAATTGTTACAAAGAGAGAAAGAGGCAAATCTCGAGAGATGTGACCTTAATTGTCCGATCGCATCTCCATACTTCAGATCGCAATCGGCTTCACACCGTGTGAAGCAAAAGGTGCTTCAAACAATCATTTTACCCTATATATATATATATATATATATATATACACACATTCAAGATTTATAAAATATGACATTTTTCAACATATGCCTTTTGTTGGTTTTAAAATCTGAGTCTTTTTTTCTGAAACACCAAAATAGGCTGATAGAATAAAATTTTCCCGAGGCTATATTATTCTTATAATAATATAACTGGAAAGTTCATAGCCAATGAAGATGTAAGCATTCGCTACTCCCACAGGAAGAACTCAAACAATTCAGAAACATTGGTAGTGGTGAAGTAAATTCAGCAAAATTAACAGTACTTACTGAAGCTTTGAACATGGGGTTAGAAGCATCATCTTATGGAAGATATTTTTTTGTACAAGTTGATATAAAAATTGCTCGTACAGCCCTTCCGCGATTATCCAGGATTCAGAAACTAATTCAGATCCTCATAGATACAAAATTTCTGATGATGTCAAAATTTGAGCAGCCATCCAAACACACTTTGTCTGAATATTCTTTTCTATTCACACCACACTCACTATTATCCGATGAGACCGCGTGATTGCACAAACCTCAAGCATCAGGAAGCTTTCAGCGGAAATAACCATAAAGCTCGATGAAACAAATGCAAAGGTTCCATGTGTTTGAATACCCTGTGGCTGGGCCCTTCATCAGAACTCGAAAGAACCTAAAGGGAAGCAGTGCTGTGGGACCAGTGATTGGCCACGATGCGAACTGACCAGGTCTGCAAATAGTTTGATCTTTGTCATGGACTCTTAAGTTGGTCCAGTTCTCCCCATCTGTAGAACCCTGAGAAACAATATTTAAGATAACACCATCATATGCAAGCAATGTTTTATCATGGGTGAAAAGTGGGGCAGTTTCCCTATATTGTCGTTTGAGGTAATGTAATACCTGAAAGACCCATGACCTCATGTATGTAGAGGAGCCGTCCTGTCTCAAGGTGTAATAATTGCACATTAACTGTAAAATAAGCCAATAGTTGGCAAGTTTGTTTAGAGTAGCACATAATCTTATATGACAATGCAGTTAGCACAAGGAAAACTGAGAAGTTTCCATGTCTGAATATTGCTTAATCAATGTGAAAGGTGAGAAAATACAGAATGCTACAACCAATGATGCGTCGAGTCCTGCTTAAGCACCGAAAGAAGTACCATAACAAGAAGATAACTATAAGTGTTCAGGTATAACGTGAAAACCTGATGTTCCTTCCCAATGTCAATCATCCACCATGTAGAACTCTGTCCATCTTCAATCCTTGGTCCGGCAAAGGAGGTAGCCTAATGCCACAGAATTAAGATTCACCAGGCGTGCATGATTGGGCCAAGATAAATTTCTGAATGATAGAATCTGTGTACCTGATAGGCTCTTGATACCAAAGCCTTTGGGTCTGTGTACCTAGAACAGGGACTGCTTGCAGTCACTGTAATTTTCTGAAACAGAACAAAAGAATGAATCAACATTGGTAAATAGGAAACTTTGATGTGTGCCATTTTTTTTAAAGTAAAAATGTTCTTGGTTGATGTGAGTCATTGGCTAATAGAAAACTATGATGTACATCATGTAACCTAGAGGTTTACTAGGATCACCTTAGCTAAAACAGGATTTACCCACTGATGCTCTCCATATGATGTTCCAGCAAAGTATACAACTCCATTCTTATCTCCATCACATATATACTGAAGCTCCTTATAGCTTGATCTTCTATGCAGGAACCTCAAGCTGAAAGAAAAAAAAAACATATACTCATTTAGCTAAATCTATATTAAATAGTTCATTTTTCAGATAAAATGTATGTGTGAAACAGAAGGTGATTCACATTTATGAATATGTCAAGATCCTTACAATCTCAGATTTAAATCATATCATGAGAATGTAACACTTGGCCCAATCTAATGGCAGTAAACTTCGCAGCGCTCTTCACATACTAATTAATCTTTTTTCCTGAACCATTATACTAACTAAAGTTTAAAGGCCAATACAGGCTATTAAATTTAGGAGCACTCACTTCTGATCACTTTGTGGCATCCTCATTCCTGATTCGGAATATTGAAGGGCTTCCTTGACCTATGCCATAACAGGAAGACAATGGATAAAAAAATGTCCACAACAAAAATAATTCCACAAAACATCTACATAATGTCCACAACAAAAATAATTCCACAAAACATCGATATAAACAAGCTCACCAATCGTTCGAATAAAGGAATTTTGCTGCTGAGCCTGCTTTTCTCCAGCTGTATCACATGATGAGCATGTGCAAATAAAAATTAAAGAACATTATCCCTCAAGAGATTAGTCAACTCTGAATGCAAAACTCGTGAATCCGATACCTTCTGAAGCAATGCCAATGGCATCAAAGGGAACCGCACAAAAGAAAGCATCAACTGAATTGAATTTAGTCTTTCACCAAAAGCGTGTTCTGGTGTTGAGAAACTTAAGATATCATCTACTGCAAACCAGCCACATACATTGGATGCTTGCATGCACCATAGTAAAATTGCATCCAAGACTTTTTCTTCAGATGTCACAGTCATATCAGAATGCTGCAAAATCCATGCTGATGTAACTAAAAGCTTGCATTTAGTACAAACTTTTTCGAGGGAAAAAATAGCACAAACTAAATAGTTTCATGAGTCACCAGATTATCTTATGATGATGAATAAATTGATGAACCCATGACATAAGGTTTTTTTTTCTTTTGAGAGCGATGACACAAGCTTCTTATCTCCACAATAATTGTCACAGTTGTATATTGTTGACATGAGAACAACTAGTGGGATCCATATGCCATGTGTAAAGATGTAGGACTACTGAAACTAGATTACTACACAAGTACTATAATAAAGTTAGTATTTAATGATATGCGCACAAGTTATTGAGTATACAAGTATACTAAAAACTATTACGATGTACTGTGTTGCCAACAGAACAAATGCAACATAATTAACCTCTGCTGATAGGAAGAAGAGTAAACTAGGCCAGCATAGACTATAACAAAGCAAATAGCATTTGCTACTTTCTTAAAAAGAAAAAAAAAATTTCCAGAGGTTAAAAGATAACATGGATCAGCAGCCACTGGTAGATCTTGAGCTATCAACAAGTACTGACATGCTTATATCTTAAAGACAACAACATTAAGGAAAGTGATGTCAAAACGAGGATGTCTCCTAATGCATATAATCTAAGTTTTTTTTTTAAAAGGCAAATAATCTAAGTTGCTTGATCAACAGGTTAAAATGGCAAATTAATTTAAGTATGACATGAAAACTTGCCTGAAGAATTCCTTTGAATGTCGCCTCATCTAACAACACAAACTCGGTACTGGCAGTTGTGCAGTAATCAAAATGCATTGCGAAGTTACTCTTACATGCCTCCACAAGCACCTTATATGATTGGATCGATGAAACTGCCCGCAAAATGGAACAAGCTGAATCCTGCAACAATGTTTGAGAAGTTAGTCTCAAAAGAAGCAGCTAGCAACTTAACCAAAATCTTCTTAAGGCCTTGTCAAACAGAAATAACTATTGACTGATGAACTTCCAGTAGCTGAACATGATCCCGATATATATATATATATATGGGATGCGTGAATATCGTGTGTTCTTCATAGTGGCAGCTACAAGAATGGTCCAGTCTATCTTTGCAACTAACCCATGTTTACATTTTTTATACAAGCATGAGACAAAAGAAAAAGTCATCTAAATGGAAAGTAATTAATGAAATCTTAAAAGACTGTACTTGGTGCACCTGAAACCTGGGACCACGAAAAGCATAATGTATCATATTGTTTGAGGATTCCTAGTGAGATTCTATGTAAAGGTTTTTTCTTCTTTTAGTTTATGCTGATATATGCAAATTATGAAATTACATATGATACAGTAATGTGAGAGAATTTTTGCTTCTGAGTCTTAAAAGCTTTTAAGCACAAGCATCAACAGATGATATTTATACTCAAGTTTCCCTTATAAATTAACCGTATATGATTAGCAACATTTTCTAGACTTATACTTGCCCTTTTATTTAAGCAAAGACTTATAACTTGCTATATGCACTTTCAACAGTGCTTTCGAGTACGATAATCATGTTTCACATGTTCCGAATAGCCAAGACAAAAGAACCAGGACTTTGGATGAATCTCGAAAACTCTTCCTTTCCTTCTCAAAAGAAAGCACCATGATTTGGGGGTGTTCTACATTAAACTAAGATATCAAATAGGACTATGAAATGAAAATAAAGCTTTTGTCACAATTGATGAATCTAGTCAGTCAAACCTCAAGTTGCTGGTTTTCTAATATCTTTTATCATAAAAGAAGAAAAGGTATGAACACAAGCTCTGAAATAGCTGTAGCTTAAATTTAAGCAAAGGTATGAACACAAGCTGTGAAACTTTCTCTAGTTCTTGCAATATGGCGTCGCCATGTGAAACTTGAAGGAAACAGATTATTCATCAGATCAAGGGCTGCCCAATTAAACAAAAAGGATTAATAGATCCCTTATTACCTCTGAAAGGAGTTCCAATGTGCGTTTGCAGCATTCTTGCTGAAGAAGAGAAATCCCAAATTGGTCTGCTAGAAGAAGTAACGGAACCAACACGGAACTCAATTCTGTGATGTCCATTTCAATTTCTCCACAGTACATATACTTCAGCATAACCATAAAAGCTTCTGCATGTACATCATTAAATGATATGTCTGATGAGCTGCTTTCAACCATCCCATTTGTGAACATCTGTATTCTCAACGGGCATCAGACAACAGAATTTGATGTTAGGCAAGACAAGCAAGTGAAGAGATAAATGAGCATTTTATAACCATTTTTCAGTGTCAACCCTAATATCCAGAACTTGCTAGGCCTTGCATAAATAGAATTTGATAACCCTTTTTTGTCTCCAATACTCGTTTACTTTAAGTTCATTTTCATGCGATTCGATGTCTTGCGCAACTGGAGTAGCATGCCAATCGATCCAGATGTAAAAGGTGAAAAACAATTAGTTTAAATTATCACAATTAAGCATTAACAATTAAGATGGACAAACAATGTGACAGAACTAAACAATAGCTGGCCCACATAACAGTAAGAGAAAGAAAATATAAAAGACATACCTTTGCTAATGGTTCACTCCATAAACTAAGGATGAGTTTGTGAGACCGAGTAACAAGTCCATATCCTTGAATATATATGTTTATATCACTATGCTCACCGGTTGCAAGGAAATGCTTCAACTTTCCAACATCAATAGGCATTTCGTAGGGAAATACGCCAAACTGCCTAACATGAGCATTTGCGATTTGCACTTTATTTCCAGAATCAAACAACTTTTTGTTCATTTTAAATCGATCCATGATTTCTTCACACTGCTTGACCAATGGTGAAACATTAAATTGAAAGCTCAAGTCCCTCAGAGGACCAAGATGTGATTCCACAATCTAGGTTCATTGAAGAAAGAACAAGTAAGAATAACAATTCAACTTTCCAATACTGAGATAAAATAAAAAAAGCATCATAACTTACTTGGGTTTGTCCAGTATAGATATACTCCAGAAATGCATAGAGAACAGTATAGGATGTAGAAGGCATTTCTATGGCATTTTTGTCATTAATTTCAAACAAGAAATCCCCCGAAGCACACAAAATAACCTTGTGAGCGGGAACAAGTTTCCTTTCAGCACCGATTACAAACGACACATCAGAAAGATCCCAGTTCTCTAGAAAATAATGGAGTCCCCACTTTTCAGTGTTTTCAAATACATCCTCCAGCAGATCATCCTCAGCATCCTCTCCATCGTCCTCATGATCAATGGGACTCAACAGAGTATTGTGATGTGATGACATAGGCAAGACTCTGATATTTCTATAACCAACATGTTTGTCCCAGCTGCTTAGACCAATGTACTGAACATTGCAATTAGGAGTTGAATCGAGCCATTCAAATACAAGGTTCTGAAAAGGATACTTTCCTTTCCCTATACTGATCAATCCATCGCATATACTGATCCAATAGCTTTGAAATGCTGAAGAACAACACAACCCTACACCTGCAACATCCACAACAGCTTTACCATTTACTTCAATCTTCAACCTCCGGTTCCTATGACTACCCAAGATGATTGTATAGTTGGGATTGTTGTCAACTTTGTAATGGTGATGTTTGCTTCCTGCTTGTTCCCTAAACACCAAGGTGACATCATTTTGTGCAAAAGCTTCAAATGCAACACATCCACGTCCAGCCTCTCTAAATCTTAGCTCCTCAGGCCACACACACTCGAAAGGCGCGACTGTAAGGAACTTCTTTTGTTTCTCCCCAACCATTTTTTCGTCACTGCACTAAAAAGGTAGCATAAAAAAATAAGCTTTAATGTACCATAATGAAGTACGAAAACACATGAAGACCTTTTAGTTCCATGACTTCTGATTTCGGGATGAAATTTCTTACAGAAAAATATTAAAATGGCTTGAGCATGTGATAAGAAAACTGAAAGAACACATGGACAGACATGCACAAAATTAACGACGTCATAAAGGGAAGCCCTTTAAGGAGACTTACCCCAGAGACAGAATGGACTTTGAACAACTTGTACAAGGACAGGATTTCAAAAAGAGAATCCAGTATCTTGAGCAAGGAATGTAAATATGCAATAGAAGAAGTAGGGAGGCTGAAGGAATGGTTCACCACTGTGAATCACAGAAGAACCTCACTCATGAAGAAAATTAGAGGATCCAATGTAAGACTGCTGTATCCTGTCCTGCACCATCCAGCAAAGGAAAATATCTAACCGTGACAAACAAAATTGACCAAACAATTGTCTGGGAAGAGTTCTAGAACCACAAGTTGTTTAAATATTATTATTATTTTTCTTACACTACCTGAAACAAAATCCACAACTTTTACCCGGATTAGAAAATCCACATATTTGTTCCAGAGAGACAGTATCGATAAGGACGCGAGTCTCGCGACTTGTTGGATAAAACAACTTGATGAGACGTATGTCCTACCAAGGACTGCTCACCGATGCTATCACAATTTGATAGCAAAAAAATTCACTCATGTGGTAACTCCTGAGATGAGCTAAAGAATTCATCTCGAATTCAAATAATAGATGTTGCTAACAACAAGCAGATCCTACTTTCTTATCAATCTCAAGTAATTTACGATCCCTGATGAAAATTCCAAGTCCAGAATCGCATGGCTAAAGGAATCTCGATGTTCTAAGGTCATATACCTCCCAAATATTGTCGATACACAATGTTTTTGTTATTTCATTCAACAAGAGAACGATAGTGTAAAAAAAACAAAATACAAACAAAGACGGATTGCAGCAAAAGAACCCAAATTGTAGGAATTGGGTCCTAACAAAAAAAAAATCGTGTTTTTTTAAACCGCGACAACACAGACGATATTGGAATGACCCCCAGATCACGAAAACAAAAGAATTTTGATTTATTTTTGGCAAAAGAAGAGAAGAAAAGGTAAAGAGGGGAGGAGTCAGAACCTAAAGAAAAATTATCACGGCGGAGGGTTTCAACTTTCAAGAAACGATCTTTATTGGAAATGTTGAACGAAAAAGGGAAAAAGATCGAAACTTGAGAGAACTCACGCAAGAAGAAGCTCCGAGCCGCTTCAGTTTTCACTTGATCGATCCGATCTGCGCGCTATTTCTTTTTTGTTTGTTTCTTTTCTTTCTTTCATGTCCTTGCCATAATTTCCTCCATTTTCTCCATAGTTTTAACTTCAATAAAAGTAGTATTAATAATCCATAAATTAATAATCATTTTTGTATTATATTTCTGTTGTATTTTTGTGGTTGCTGCTTTCGGCTCATTTTTTCTCCAGCACAAAAATCGCAAGGAGCCCCACACGTGGCGGTCCCCGCTTGGCTGGCGCCACGCAAGCCCTGCAGATCTTTATCTTATCCCCTACAAGGAGGAGGCCCTAAAATGTCATTTTCGACATTTTCGTTTTGTTTTCGTCATAGCCAACGGTAGAATTTCTTTTCTTTTCTTTTCTTTTTTTTTTGATAAATTAGTTAATCAACTAATTTCAAATTGTAAAGGATGATATTGCAAAATATTTCACTTTGCACTTAATTTTATGATTACATTATATATCATTATTATCATATCACACACAAGTAGCAACCTCTAATTGTATTTATTTTTTTAGCAAAACTAGTTAATATTTGATTTTTATTACTGATGTATATTAAAATTTATTTGCTATTTATTCTAATTGTATATTTAATATTACACACATAGATAGATAGATAGATAGATATATTAGTAAGGTTCGATAACTAAATCACATAATCTACGGTTCCCTTCTTCTGGTTTCAATAAATTAAATTAATGTTGTCCCCTTGTAAAGACAGGACCACATATTAATGTGGCATTCGGTTGCACAATATCTCTCTCTTTAGTAAAGTTGAAACGGATAAGGATTATTAATTGTATCGAATAAATAATGGATAATAGTTAGAGATCAAGGGATAGCCATGTAATTATTAATTTCAAGAATTTCATAAATACAGAAATTAAATTTATTAATAACTATAAAGGGACACATATAGATATCAATATAACATCCTATTATGTATAAGATTTTATAAAAATAATAACTACTTTTCTTTATTATTTATTAAATAATTTTAATTGATTTTACAATATCATTTTATCGTAATAAAATAAAGAGAAAATTAGTCAATTTAAATAAAATAGTTATTTAATTCACACAATTGGTCATCGTGCTTGATTGTAAATAAAGAAAAAATTAATCTCTCGACAGTCTAAACCTAACTACACTTGTCGGTGGGTGAATAATCTAACAATTAGTATGTAACAACCTTAATTTTGGATCAAATTTATTTGAGCCTTTTGGCTAAAACCTCAGAATAGGCTCTTAAAAAATCCTCAAGCAAATTCTTCTTTCCTCTTGTTTTTCTTATTCTTCTTTTCCCCTACCACGGCTGCAATCCCTGAGGAAGAAGAAATAAGAGGACAAAGGGGAAGGAGAGGACAAAGGAAAAAGGGATCCATATTGAGGAAGAACAAGACTAGATATGTAAAGGGATCCAAACTCTTCTCTCCGTTCAATGATATTTTTGTTTAAATTGAGAGTTTAAAAAACACCTTGCGCTTGATAAAGATTTTGATTGAGAGTTGTATAAATGAAGGTTCATGAATAAGAGGCTTATGATGATTTATGTTGCATAATCTGTTAAATTTATGACTGTATAGTAATAATTATTTGAATAGATTTTATTTATCCAAAAATTATAAATCATATATGGATGAAAAGCTCTAGAAGTCTAGTTTCTAGAGAATTTTGTTTCATACGATATTAAGATGTATAAAAATAGTTATGAACCAAATATCGGAATACTATCATTGATGTCTAAAGCAAGATCAAATTCTAAAAAGTATAATAAATTGAAAATCCTGAATTAAGGTTTGAATTTTATTCACAAGTTAAAGGTTGGTGTTATCTTTTTCCAACCATTAGAATCATTTGAAAAGAACAAGTAAAATCAAGTTATTAATATTTTAGTGTAATAAACTTTGGTAGTTGTATCAATTTAAGGTGAAAAGTCCTAAATCTTGATGACGAAGGGAAATAGAATACTTTAATATGTTCTATGTATAACATCCTAAGATTTGCCTCTCAACTATTTAACATAATAAAAAAATTAATTAAAGATCTTAGTTAAGGATTATAATTGTAAGGTCCGTGATCGCTATTTTTAATTAATTAAATGACTAATTTAGTTAGTTGCACTCTTGGATATAGGATTAATTTTCTAATATGGGAACTAGCTAATTTAAGTAGTTGATTCTTATACGTACCATCGAATTCTAATACTATTATTATTAATTTTAATCATGAGTGACTACCTGATTTTCTTTATTATTATTAATTAACTTGAAATGGACATCTTAATTATGCGTCATTATTATCTGGTGCCTGATATGTGTCGCCAAGCTAGGGGGTGTACTCATGAAAATCTTAATATGTTGACATTTTTCTTCCTATTTATTTGTGAACCGACAAGGTGTAAGCTTATAATATCTTTATGATATTAATTTTGTTATGATCATCCGCTTATTTTATGTCCACCTAAATGATAATTAGTTATTATTTTATTAGAATTTTACACTAGCACCTTTACATCTGATGGCCACGTACTATATTCAGTTCACTACTCATATATTATATAATACTTATGTGTGATATATATTATTATTTTTTAGTTAAAGTATGCACCGCCTCAAGCTATCACCTTTTGTTATTTACTATATAACTATCCATATTTCCCACCGCCTCAGGTCTCTCCGATAATGATATAAATATATATAACGTATAGAGTAATATATAGAAATATCTGATCTCTTAGCTAGGGGCGTGTGATTAAATAGAGAAAAAAAAAAGAAAGAAAATGGGAACAACTATCTGAGGTGCTGGCCGAACCAGGGGAAAACAAAAGAGCAATGAATTGGAAGGGCACAAGTTTTTATCTAATATTTCTCAAGGTATGCAAGAGAAGGATTTATTTAATCTTTTTCAATCTATCTTATCAAGTGTAGGTAGAAGTAATTTTATCATATTGATTGAATTTATAAAAGAAACAAGAGCGGTTGTTTAGGATTATGCAACTAGTAGAAGGAACAGGTCTTAGTTTTTATCTTTAGAATCAGAATGTCGAGTTGAGAAAATAATAATAATAATTTATTATGATTAAAAAAATCTGAAAAAGTCTATCCCATGACCCCTTATAACTTTAGTCGTTAGAGAAGAAAGAATTATCACCAAATCTTACATAACTGAAAAGTTATGAGTAAGTTGATAAGCATGTGTCTTCCTCTCTGACCAGAAATTGGTGGAATGAATCAGAAATTAGGCAATAAAGCATATACTCATAACTGAAATATGAAATTTATAGATATTGCACTAATCTTAACTGAGTTCTAATTCAATTTGAACGGTTCAAAAGAAGTTGAATAGAAAAGGATATAATGACATAGTAACTGCGTTTATTAGTTTTTGAAACATACCTTAGTAACTACGTTTATTAGATTTTGAAACATACCTATCACCACGGGATTTTCAAGGAATTATATAGGATAATATAAATGATGAAACTAATCATGATAACTTCTTCATAAGTCTAGTTTCTTTGAGCTTTTGAATCATATTAATCCGATGTCCTTAGAGGAAGTTATGTTATCTTTCTTAATGTGTTGTCGTTATGTCTGCCAAAATTGTTATTCAATTTGTAAATTATGTTTTAAATTTAATATGTCGTGAAATTGTTTGATAATTTAGGATGAGAAGGATATATATGTTAGAATTTATTTACGATTAGTATCACTCAAAAAATATATGTCTAAGAGAGGTTATAAATGTTTACCTCCCCGCTCTATCAGAAGGAAATTTAGGGCAGATCATGTTAGTGCTTGTGAAATTTATTGTACTCAGTTCAACAAGTTATAAATTCTAAAAAAATTTACGAGTTACGTCCAAAGAAGTCTAATGTCAAGAAAAATTAGAATCATCTAATTTTGTTATCTATATTAAGAGTTATGATTTTTTTTACCAAGTGTGCAAGCTATCATATCACACTTTTGATGGGTAAAGCAAGAATATTCATGTTCTAAGTATCATAGGTTGGTGTTCGTTTTATAATATAATAATGTGAACATATATTATTGCTATAGGAAGGAAGATTAATGTAAGAAAAAGAATGGGGAAAAGCCTTTTGTTATCGTTCATATGAGGTAAGTTGGTTTCTCCTACTCTATGTTTTCACCTCTTTTGAATTCGGTGTGGCATTGACTGTGATATTATTGAATATGTTTTGGATATGTTATGAATTGATTTCGAGAAATGCAATTATGAAAAGTATATCCGAATGATTATATGATTGCATATTTGAAAGACATATGTGATATGATATGAATGGGTTATGAGAAGTGCAATCTTGTTCGGTTTGAAATGATGTTTGACATGATTCATCTTTTTGAGATATAATTGTTATATGATGAATCATGCATCTGCATTGCATTATATGATGATTGGAGCTAAGTGCAGTGATCACGATGGGAGCCACCTCTAGAGTCCAATTCATCATTCTGTTTCCCAATAATGGGATGAGATAGGTTGGAGCTAAGTGCCATGCGAAGCTAAATGCCACATCATGAGTAGTCGCGATAGGGTCACTTCTAGAATCCGTAGGGGCCACCTCTAGAGTCCACCTATCATTATATAATTTGTTCTCCGAAAGGGATGAGGTAGAATGGAGCTAAGTGCTACATCGCTATCATGATGGAAGCCACCTCTAGAGTCCACCTACCGACCATTGGCTAGTTGGTGATTCGTGCATTCATATGAGCATTTGCATACATCTGTTTGATATGATTTGAGTGATATTGATGCAATTGGAGTGTGATGATTTTATTAGGATATTGTATTTATTATTTTCAAATATATGAAAACACCCATTGAGATATTATTATTCTTTTATATCTTTGCATATCCCTCCGAATTGATTAGTTGGTAACACATAGGCTAGGAGTTATAAACTTACTAAGCTATTTTAGCCCACTCTATTGTTTCTAACATTTTTCAGATAATTCTTGGGAATCATGTGAGGTGATAGTATTTGAAGGGTTCGTGGTAAGATGGAAAGATTTGAGTCCCTCGTATCCTTCTATTAGGATGTCGAGAGGTTTGGTTATGTGTAATGGATATGAAATATTTTATATGTTGTAAGAAGGCAAAGTCATTTTGCGAAATGTAAAACTTAAGAAAGTTGATTTGCTCTGAAATCATCACATATTGTGTAATTTGTTTAATGTTATACTTTTATTCTTATGTAAAAAAAATAATAAATTCCATCATGTTTCCGCATTCTTTCATAATATTGTTTGATCGTCCGTAATGAGTCGCGAATTCTGGTTTAACTCGCGGGTTAGATCGGGGCCGTGACACTATGATTCTTTTATGCTTAGAGATCATGTCTGCAATCTTTTGAAATATTTAGATTATTTTTATTGAAGTTTTGATCCCAAAAATCAAAATTTTCAAGTTGAAAATCGGGATCAGGACGTTGGCAACCTTAGGAACGATAAAGATTGAGCGAAAGAAAACGAGCTGATAAAAAGGCTTTCGATAATGCTCGTGATGCCTTTGTCATGGTCATGACAAGGACAAGCATGATAGTGACCAGGTTAGTCACGACCGTGAGTGAGAGCGATGCTGAAATTTGGCTAAGGCAGGTATGGCTGAGGCTCACACGACCATGACAAAAACTGGGCACGACCGCGACAAGGGTAGGCACGACCATGACTGTGATGGCAACGACCATGACATTGTTGAGCACGACTGTAATGTTGGAAAATGACTTGTAACATGTATTGAATCTATTTTCTAATGTCTATACGTTATGAATGGATGTGTAATGATTGTAGATGACATGTAATGCATGCTCAATGTGATTAGATTCAAAGATGAAAGATTGATGTGACTGTTTTGATGTATTGATGACTAATGAAGTATGAAATTGAAAGAAATGCTTCGGCACATATTATGTTAAAAAAATAAATTAATGCCATTCACCTTGGGGTGATTGAGACTTCTCAAGAAATAATTCTTTTCCTAGGGGCCATTGGCCTAGTTGTAATGATGTTGCCCTGAACCTTCAATTAAATAAAGATGAAACATGAGGGCAAGAAGTAAATCCCTTTCACCGCATGGTGATTGAGAATTATTTGAAAAATAATGACATCACTTGAAAGGGTGTTTGAGATTTCTCGGTACTCTATGAACTAATGTAATGGTGTAAAGACGAAAGATAAGGGCAAGAAGTTAATGCCTTTCATTTCACGGTGTTTGACACTTGGGAAATAATGCCATCACCCAAAGGGAGTTTGAGATTTTCCAGTGTCCTATGGACAAACGTAATGATGATGAAAAGATGAAAGATGTGGTAAGAAATAAATGCTTTTCACCTTATAGTCCTTGAAACTTCTTAGGTAATAATGCCATCACCCCAAGGGTGTTTGAGGTTTTCCAGAAGTAAATGCCTTTTGCTTTTATGGTGACTAAGACTTCTTTGAAAAATAATGCCATCATCCAAAAGATGTTTGAGATTTTTTAGTGCCCGATTAACTGATGTAAGAACATTAAACTATATTGACTATGAGGCAAAGAAGAATTATGTTATATGACGAATGTAATTAAATTATGTCATGAATGTAAGGATGAGAAGTAAATGCCTTTCATCTCACGGTGATTGAGAATTCTCGGGAAACAATGTCATCATACTAAAAGTGTTTGAGATTTTCTAATGTAACAATGGAATATATTATATGATAATGTTAATGTATGCAAGGTTATAATGTGCCCTAATGAGATCAACAGAGAACATGAACGATGAAGACTAAGATAACCCTTATGTAATGTCCATTATGCTAATGCCATAGATGCTTATATGATTGTTCATGCACCAATACTTTTTACATTGGTAATGATTAAGTAAGGAATAATGAAGGAAACCTTGTGAGTGCATAAGTAAGATTGAAATTTGAGGATGAATTTCTTTTAAGGGGGGAGGATGTAACAACCTCAATTTTGGGCCAAATTTATTTACGCCTTTTGGCTAAAACCCTAGAATAGGCTCTATAAAAATTTCCAAACAAATCCTTCTCTCCTCTTATTTTTCTTATTCTTCTTTCCCCCCACGTTATGGCTGCAATCCCTGAGGAAGAAGAAATAGGAGGACAAAGGGGAAGGAGACATGGACAAGGGAAAAGGGACCCATGTTGAGGAAGAACAAGACACTAGGTATGTCAAGGGAATCCAAACCCCTCTCTCTCCTCTCAATGATATTTTTGTTTGGATTGAGAGTTTCAAGAACACCTTGTTCTTGTTAGGGATTTTGATTGAGGGTTGCATAAATGAAGGTTGCATAAATAAGGGTTTGATGATTTATGTTGCATAACTTGTTAAATTCATGACTTTTTAGTAATAATTATTTGGATTAGTTTTACTTATTAAAAAATTACAAATAATATATGGATGGAAAGTCCTCAAAATCTAGTTTCCCAAGAAATTTGTTTCATCCAATTGGAAGGTGCATAAAAATAGTTATGGTCCAAACATCGGACTACTATCATATTGTCTTGGGTATAGCGAGACCAAATTGTAAAACGTATAATAAATTGAAAATACTGAATTAGGGTCACGATCGTGATTGAGAGCGATGCTGAAATTTGGCTAAGGCAAGAATGGCTAAGGCTGGCATGACTATGACAAGGGTAGGCACGGCCATGATTGTGATGGACACGGCTGTGACAGTGCTGGACATGATCATGACATTGTTGAGCACGACTGTGACGTCGGAAAATGCCTTGTATTGAGCCTATTTTCTAATGTATATAGGTTATGTATAGATGTGTATTAATTGCATATGATACGTAATGCATGATCAATGTAAATAGGTTCAAAGATGAAAGATTGATGCGGCTATTTGACGTATTGATGACTAATGAAGTATGAAATTGAAGGAAATGCTTCGGTACATATTATGTTAAAGAAGTAAATGCCATTTACTTTAGGGTGATTGAAACTTCTCAGGAAATAATGTCATCACCTCAAAAGGTGTTTGAGATTTACTAAGAGCCATTGACCTTGTTGTAATGATGTTGCCCTGAGCCTTCAATTAAGCAAAGATGAAAATGAAGGGAAGAAGTAAATGCCTTTCACCTCATGGTGATTGAGACTTCTTTAGAAATAATGCAATCGCCTGAATGGGTGTTTGAGAGTTCCCAGTGCTCTATGAACTAATGTAATGGTGTAAAGATGAAAGATGAGGGCAAGAAGTAAATGTCTTTCACCTCACGATGATTGAGACTTCTTTGGAAAATAATACCATCACCCTAAAGGTGTTTGAGGTTTCCTAGAAGTAAATGCCTTTCGCTTTATAATGATTGCGACTTTTTTAAAAAATAATGTCATCACCCAAAAGGTGTTTGAGATTTTTCAGTGCCCGATTAACTAATGTAAGAATGTTAAACTGTATTGACTACGAGGCAAAGAAGAAGTATGTTATATGATGAATGTAATTAAATTAAATCATGAATGTAAGGATGAGAAGTAAATGCCTTTCACCTCACCGTGAGACTTCTTAAGAAATAATTCCATCACTCTATAAGTGTTTGAGATTTCTCAATGTAAAGATGGAAGATATCATATGATAATATTAATGTATGCAAGGTTATAATGTTCCCAATGATATCATAGGGAAATAAAAAGAAAGAAAGATGAATGGATGAATTCCAAAGGGTTATAAAGTAACCGCGAGTAAATGTAAAGTATAGAATGAAAAGAAAGAAAGAAATAATGTCAAGTAATGAATAAGGATTAAAAGAAACTCATTGAATACACATGACAATGGAAATGAAATGCAATGATATGTTTATATCATGTGTGTTATGAATGATATGAATGCATGTTCATATGGTATGATACTTGCAGATGATGACTCTAAGGTAAGGCAGGTATGTCAAAATGATTATGTTTCAAGAATGACATGTTAAGAATGAATGATAAGCATGATGTATTGTCATGTAAGGATCATGATATAGTTAATGGCATGCATGTTAATATGCTATGCTATTATGTTGATAAATGATGCATCGCATGTAGAAGCATGTGATAGGTTATCATGGCATGCATGACCTTTACATGTCTAACTGGGAACGCTGACTTTGGATCCGTGTAGGTAACCAAGATTAAGTGATGGATGCCAGCTCAAGCTCGTGACAAAGAGATGCACATGCTTAGGTTCAAATAAATGTTATGATTCTAGTTGAACATTGAGTCTAATGATGTAATGAAGATTTTATACATTTAATGTCCTATGACGTATTGGTTATAAAATGATTATGATGAAGTTTTTATTTATTATGATTTTCTCTAAATTATCAAGTCTTCCGCTGTTAAATGATGTATGACGAATGAGCTAACGACACGAAATTTTCCTAAATGATCAAAACTTTTAGGATGAATTTTCGGATCGTTACATAGTAGTTCTAATTCACAATGATAGGAAGAGCTGACATCAAAGGATAAAAAAAACAATGTCACTAGCTTCCACAAGCTAGTTATCCATGTGATAACTTTTCTGACACTTCCAACTTCGAATTCCAAAGATCTAAAGGATTGGCAGGCCACACTTTCATTATTCATATTCGTACTTGAAATCAAAATCAAACAAGCTTTTACCCTTAATAATAATTTGAAGTCTAAGAATGTCATAAGATGATCAACACAAAATTCACTTATTCCTGGAGTCCATTAAACCTTGATCACCAATTATTAGTTTTTAAGGAATTTAGACTTAGGACCACTCAGGCCCATGAGTGATGGGGTCATACCCCTTAGAGCATAAATTTTCCTCGTCCATGTAGAAAATTTGTAAGGTAATTTATCATCATAAGGAAGCCATTTCATTATACATTCATTCACTTGGTTCCACTCACACATTTTTCTTCTTCTCTTTTTTCTTCTTTCACTAATTATTTTTTGCTTTGTAGTTATCATTCATATCATGACTTGAGAAAGCTCAAAAATAAAAAGTGATTTTCCCTCAACACGTGCCTTGTCTTTCTTTCGAAAATACTCAACTTGAGTGTTAGATGTGCCAAGCATGACATACTCTTATCCTTCTCAAGTAAAAGGAAAGTGGAGTAGTCAATGAGGAGGGAAACCTGACTCCCCAAAACTCTCACCACCATTTCTTTTGGAAATACTAACATTTGGGATTATTTGTAACACCCTCCAAAATTCACTCTATTGCCGTGTAACAATTGGGCTTCTCCTGGGCCAATGAAAAGTTACAATTTACCTCTTTTCCTTAAGCATTCACATATCCATATAAGAATAACTAAGAATAAATTCAAAATAACGTTACAATTTACCTCTTTTCCTTAAGCATTCACATACCCATATAAGAATAACTAAGAATAAATTCAAAGTAACTAATATCATAAAAGTGAGGAAGCTAACATATCTATTGTTCCAAATTATCCTCATCCTATTACAACAGAGTAGCAATGTAAAATGAAGTAAAATAAGATAAGATAAACTAATTTCATGACTATCACATGAGCGAGTGTAGCACCATAAATATTTGAAATTGCACATACCTTAATATTGTTCTGTTTAGTTATATGCGAGATTCAAATATAGGGACATGGAATATCCATGAGTATAAAAATTCAATACATAAGATCATACAAATGGATAGAAAAGCTTAATAAAAATATGAAAGCTTTCCACATGCATAACTATGATCTCAAACGTCTAAATAATAAAATATTAAAAGAAAATAGAGGTTCAATGTAGACTTTCTATAACAACTAATCTAATCCATAATCAAAAGAATTAACATGAATTTCAAGAAGAAAAACATAAAGATTAGAAATTGTAGACCAAACTCCCGGATGTTAGACTTTGGAACAAGCTTTGTCCGAAACTATGCTTCAAATGATCGCCCAAAATTTCAAAATTGTAGCCCAAACTCTGTATGCTCGTGGCACATCCATATTTATAACGGTGGTGGACTCCGAGGATTTGGAATTGATTTCGAGACTCAAATCCGCGTCAAAGACCTTCGATAAATTACAACCGTATAGTCTGACATAATATGGTAACCTAGTCCAGGTTTAAGGATACTCGTCCCGGGTTCTGGAGGTAGACCGATCTCGACTCGAACTCATTCTGTCCATGTAGCCTGACTCGAGTATAATGCTGACTTAGGCCGGATTATTGTAGAATCATACTTCATGCATCATTTGGGCTTCAATTTTTGCATTTCTTTCCCATCCAGTCGCTCATACCTCCGAACTGATGTTTCATAGAACAAAATAAACCAAAAGTGAGTAGCTTTGTATTAAAAATATTTTAATACAATAAATAGAAAAAATAGAAGCATGAAGTGATAAAAAACTACAAAAATTAACTTAAATTTTTCATGTAAAATATGTATAAAAATGTATGCATCATGTACCCTTCCATGTGAAGGAGATAAGGCTAATTTGTAAGCCCCTCCTCCAATCAAGTCCAGTATCTCAAACGACCCAACATATCTCGAACTTAAATTTTTTGTTTTTGTTGAACTGTCGAGAATACTTTTAGCTTAACTTTGTCCCCTTCCTTGAAAATTTGTTCTCTTCTTCCCTTACTGGTATACGTCTTCTATTTATTTTGTGCAATTTTCATTCTTTTTCTTTATCATCTCTACAATATATGCATATTCTATTCTCTACTTTAGCTATGTTTGCATCCAATATTTTTCTTTCGCCTACCTCATTCCAATATGTGAGAGCACGAATGGTTTTCCGTATAGAACTACAAATGAAATTATGCCAATACATAATTGACGGTTATCTTGATGGTTTCTCTAGTTTTCTACAAATACCTATACATCCCGCTGATCAGGAGAAAACTACCTTCACTTGTCCATATGGTACTTTTGCCTATCGACGAATGCCATTTGGCTTATGTAATGCTTCATCTACTTTTCAACGTTGCATGACTGCTATATTCTCATATTTTATAAAAAAAATTATGGAGGTGTTGATGGATGATTTTTCCATCTATGGATCCTGCTTTTCTCAATGTTTAACAAATCTTGATCGAGTGTTACAGAGATGCGAGGAAGTTAACTTAGTCTTGAATTGGGAGAAGTGTCATTTCATGGTTCAGCAAGGAGTTGTTCTTGGACATATCATATCAAACAGAGGAATTGAATTGGACCCAACAATGATTGAAGTTGTTGCCCAGCTACGCCCACCTGTCAATGTAAAGGATGTCCGTAGTTTTCTAGGGCACACAGGGTTTTATAGACAATTTATCAAAGATTTCTTCAAGATTGCAAAACCCCTCACGAATCTTCTACACTAAGATGCGGAGTTCGACTTCGATAATGAATGTCTCTCTACTTTTCATCTGCTTCGGATAGCTTTGACCTCTGCCCCAATCATGCAACCTCCAAACTGGATGGTTTCATTTGAAGTTATGTGTGACGCTAGTGATTTCTCTGTTGGGGATGCATTAGGTCAAAAGGTGAATAAACTTATGCATGTCATCTACTATGCTAGTAAAACACTCAATCGAGCTCAACAAAATTATACCACCACTGAGAAAAATTCGGCAGTATTTGGTTGAATCCAAAGCTACAATACATACTAACCGTTCTGCACTCAGACATTTATTCTCAAAGAAAGAAGCGAAGTCTCGCCTAATAAGGTGGATCCTATCCCTGCAATAATTCGATATTGAGATTGTAGACAAATGCGGGTTTGAGAATCAAGTAGCGGATCATTTATTTAGACTAGAAGTATCATCAAATAAAAAGGACACTTCACTGCCAATATGAGGTACATTACCTGATGATTACCTCCTGTCAATCTACTGATGCCATGGTATGCAGACATTGCCAATTAATTACCAGGAGGAGTAATACCACAAGAACTCACAAAATACCAGGACAAATTCTTCAGCGACGTCAATCACTACTACTGGGATGATCCCATCTTGTTTAAAGTGTAGGATCAAAAGCACCAAGAGCGGGGGGGGGGGGGGGGGGGGGGGGGGGGAGGGGGGGTGAATTGGTGTATAAAAAAACTTCTCAAAAATTCACTTTCGAAAAAATCAATAAGAACGATCACAAGAAAATAATGATAAGACGTAAGTGAAAGATAAAGTACAAACGCAAGGAGACACAATATGATGATGAGGTTCGGCTTCAACTCTTTGGCCTACGTCTCCGCTCCGACTTCTCGACCTCGAGACCGCTAGAGATCCACTATCTTTCTCTTTTCTTGTAGGAAGAGAACAACCCTCTTTACACAACAAACCTTCTTCTCCGCTCAAGAGGCAAGGCACACCTCTTATACAAGGAGCTCTCAATCTCACTAGATTAGAAATAAAATGTTTTCCTCTAACTCTTTGCTTTTACAAATTTTTTCTCACACTCAAGACTAAGAAAAGAAAAGGGAAGAAATTTGCAATCTTGTGCTCAAAAACTTGAAAGAGCTCTAGGATATTCTTTCTTGCTTGGATGATTTTCCTTCGGGCTTTGACACTCCTTTTATAGGCTCCTAGAGGTTAGAATTCATTCAAAAAGTCTTCCACAATTTTCTCCTCAAAATAATAGCCGTTACTTTTCATTTGACCATGAGGCCGGTCGACCGCTGCCGTCAACCGGTCTATGTGACCGTTGTCTCATTTTTTGCGTTTTGACACTGTCCAGTCGACCGGTCATTCGATCGATACATCGACCGGTAATGTCTCGACGTCGATTGGTACATATCGCTATCGATCGATATAGTCTCGACGTCGACCGGTATAATCCCGTCTTTTCTTCTACTGAATATCAATCGACCGGTGCCATGGCCGGTCGACCGGTCGTGTGCTGAAAATTTTTTTCCTCCAATTTAATTTGGCGATTTCTTCTGCGAATATGGTCATATCAATTCTACACCTGCATATCATTACTTGAGCATAGATTAGTACCTTTTATGTCCAATTTGATTTGTTATCATCAAAACATAGGATTCAACGATCTCCCCCTTTTTGATGATGACAAACTAATTGGATGATAAAGAGAGAAAAGAAATGAAATGTATGTTAAGATAGTAAGTAATGAGCATGCTCCCCCTACATTTGTGCATATTTTCACATTTTCTCCCCCTAAATAGTTGGCCTTTATATCGTTATAATATGGAACAATATGAACATTATAACTTCAAATAAAGAACAACATAGACATTGAATTCAAATAAGGCAAAAACAAGATAAGCAAGTTATCACATTGCATCCATAGTCGATGGTACATCATATGTTCATGCACTAACAAATGTGACTGTAGTCACTACAAAATGGTGCACGACACTAGTATACCAATACAAACATCAAACATCGTCCCATCCTAAAAAAATATCATCCTAAACTTCTCCCCCTTTTGACATCATCAAAGAGGGAGACAACTCAACTACTCCTCATCAGGACTATCATCCTCACGAGCGACGGGCGGAATAAAACCCTGCGATGCATAGTAGGCCTGTAGCGATCCAACAAGGTATCAGGAGTCACACTCCATCGGTCGAAGAAGATTATTCATCTGGGTCACGTGATGGTCTATGGCAGCCACCTGCTGTGATAAGGACGTAAAATCATAAGCACCATAAGAGGCCGAGGGAGCGTACTGGGCACCGAAGGAGGAGGGAAGCTGGGGCCAGCCTCCAGTGCGTCTTGAGTGTCCATCGATGCTGGCTCTCCATCAGTGGCATCATCTCTATCTGTTAGGATTTCTACACGAGAGAAATTATGCACCGCGAGAGAACCCGAGAAATTTAAGGCGACGCAGAATTTTATTAGATGGAAGAAACAGAAGAGGATTACAAGATCAGATTGATTTCTCTTTGGACCTCTAGGGAGTTTATATAGGCACTCCCTTTAACAGATGATAGGAATTAGAGACCAAATGAGAGTCTATATTAATCTCAAAAATAGGACACCTACCTTGTAATAAGAAAATAAATCAATTCTTTAACAATCTCATGATAAGGAAATATACAGAATATGCCAGACATGTTTCCTTTTACTTCTTTGGATCCAAACAGATTTCCAATTAAAGTAGGATTCAAGGCATTAATTAATAAATCTCTACCTTGAATTGAATCCTACAATCAGATATCTAACACTCTCTGCTGCCGCCAGTCCCTGTTTTGATTTTGCACATGCGATAGCATCCTTGTAGTTTGATCTGGCAATTCCACCTCTACAACTATTTGGAATGTATATGCAACCATATCCTCAAAGCGATAATGCTTAGGAAGACCTACTTGCCTGCGAGCACGTCGTTTTGCTAGACTTGTCATTGCTTCTTCTGCTTGCTCCTCATAATCTGGTTGTTCAACCTGATGAAATTCTTCTGGCCCATTTTGAATTGGTGTTAATCCAAACTTCACCTATTTGTTGACACACTCCTCTGCTGAATCAACAACATCTGATTTCTACTTGAGCATAGACATCTCATCAAAGGATATATTTCTATTGTGAATAACTTTCTGCTCTGAGGGAGACCAAATTCTGAAGCCTTTTACACTTGCACCATATCACACAAAAAACTTCTTCTTTGACCCTTGGTTCCAACTTTCCTTCGTTGACATGATAATATGCTGGACAGCCAAAGACTTTCAAATTAGTATAATCAGTAGAGTTTCCTGACCATACCTCAATGGGAGTCTTCAGATCGATCGCGGTTGCAGGACTTCGATTGACAAGATAACATGTTGTGCTAACAGCTTCAGCCTAGAATGACTTGTTCAGATCAGAATTAGAGAGCATGTGATCACTAGCTGATCACTATAGTCTTTTACCCCATTTTAGATGCATTTTACCCCTATCGAATCCCTAAATTGCCCAACTTTTAGCCAATTATGTTTGAAATGCATGGATTGTGATAACTAGTTGATCTTCCTCATTTTATACTTAATTCCATGTGCATAGAGGTTCTGAATTGCTAAAATCCATAAATATTTTAATTTTATGCCAAGTTATCATTTTTAGGACAAGTTACCACTCCTATATGCCAAGTTATCATTATTTTGAGTGAACTGATTTTCAATGATTTTCTTGCCCTAAATCCATTATTATCATGAATGAATCATATTTGGATGATCACATCTCAACTTGTGCAAAATTTTAAGTCCATTTGAATAAGTTATCATTTTTCCAATGCCAAGTTATCGTTAAAGGGCAAAACTTTCATTTCGACATGCAAAACTATTAATTCTGCACAAAGACCTTAAGCAATCATTATATTATTGTCCTAACTCATTGCTGTTCAAATTTGATCACACTTGGATAACCACAATAAAAGTTATGACAAGTTATCGTTTTTAAGGCAATCAAGTTATCATTTTGGCACCCAAGTTATCATTCCCATGAAATCTTATTTATATTTGATTTCTGACTTCACTCACTTGCCACCCTAATCCATTTTATACCTTCAATGCTCTGAACCATCCATATTTGATCATTTTTCAAGATTTATGCAAAGTTATCATTACGGACATTGATAAGTTATCATTTTTAACCTTGATTTGCAACTTTGCACAACACTTAATCATACTTGATGTTTGAGCTGATCATAGTGGCTCTCTTTATCCTTATTTGTTCATTTCCTATTTTAGGATTTTGATGCTTGGTGTTCTACCTTTTATAGTAGGGAAAACATGTTGTAAAAAAGGTGGAAAAAGTAGGGGGACCACTGATTTGGATGTCCTAAAAGCTACAGGCAGCTGGAATTTTCAGGGTCATTTGGACAGGTGGCTTACATCAAGGCTATGGAACATTTGGATGCTGATCTAAGGGTGATGATAGGACATATAAAAGCTGAAGAGACCCTGGATGGAAAGGGAGGTCGGCCATTGCAACCAGGAAGGGTTTTGGAGCAAAGAAAGGAGTTGAAGGCTGCTGTTGGGATTTCTGTCAACAGCTTCTAATTCAGGATGATTTACCTCTGTTCTTCACTCAATTTTGTATCAAACTTTGTAATTATGAGGAGCTAAACTCCATTTCTCCTAGGATAGGGTAGTAGTCTAGATTAATTGTGGATGGATTATGGACAAATCTGATTTCCTGCATTGAATCAAGTTCTGAATTAATTTCTGAATTCTGAAATCTGTAATATGAATATGTTCTTGCCATTGTAAAATCTTATTTGTGTTTACAACTGAGGAGTTATCATTTAATCTAATCTTTGTTCATAAAATAAATCAAGAATCAATGCGAAGTTCTAGATACAAACCCAATTAGAATTCTGATTTCTTACTTTCTGAAATATGATTTTTCTCAAATCTGAATTCTGAATGCCTTCCTGATTTCTGAATTCTTAGAACCTGTTTTGTCATTGTGGAGACCCAATTGTTTTGACAACTAAGAGGTTATCTTATGGTTCCATTCTAGTTCAGAAATGATCAAGATGCAATGACATTCCTAGGGTTCTAATTTGTAATTGTTGCTGATTTTCTAATTTTTGAACTTGTGATTTCTGATTCCTGAACTATTTGAATCTGAATGTCATTTGGGAACTTGATTAATTGACAACTGAGAGGTTATCATATGTCCCAATCTTGTTTAGGAATGAATTAAGAAACCTTGACATTTCTATGGTTCAATTTTGTAATCACCATTGGTTTTCCTTGTTTTCAATGTGTTGCTGATTTCTGTTTTTCTGATTTGGTTAAAATCTGATTACCATTGTTAAGCCCCACTTTAATCCACCATTGAGAGATGGTTTTAAGTTCTTCCTTGAGATTCAGAGATGAGCCAAGGAGCAATGATAATTTTTGATTTCTCAAACTTGAGATTCTATGCATATTGGTTCCAATTATCTAATGTTAAGTGTTGACTTCATTTTTAATTGCAACTGAGAGGTTGAATCAAAGTCCTCTTATAGTTTAGAAATAAACCAAGGAAAACTAGCATTAATGTTGGATTGATTTCATCCCTGTTTAGTTGATTGAAGCATTCCTTTCATTTTCAAAGTGCAATTTAGAAGTTATCATTTCGGATTTTGTTGAATTGCCAAAAAAATCAGCAAAGTGACTTGAATTGAATTTAATGATAACTTACTTTTCAGTGAGGATCCTTTTCTAATTCAACTTGGCTAACAATCATATGACAATATATTGTTTAGTTCTGATCTAATTGAGCTGTGAAAACAACCATATTAAAGGTTGAATTGGATTTGACTAAAAAAGTGATAACTTGTCCCATTCCATCCATAATTAAATTAGATGAATCCCAACTCCTAGGAGGACCTTCCTCATTGATAGATAAACCCTTTTAGACTTTAGATTAGCATTTATAACTCAGTTTAGTTAACTTTTCAGAAACTTCAAAATAGTTATCATTTTGCTTTCCTAAAAAAAAATCTATTTTCACCACCCTTTAAAAATCTATTTTTACCACTTTAATTAGGATTAGTCTAAATTATTTTTAGGTAGTTTAGCACTTCAAATCACCATGGATATGACATTTAGGGTTACTACAATTGACCTGTGCACTACAGTAGAGAGTGAGTTAGGGAGTTGAAACAAAAATTGAAAAAAATTTTGACCAAAAATTCAGCAAGTTATCACTAAACCTCTCAATTTCACTATCATCATGCACCTTGCCCTCTCTAGAAGAGTTCTCTGACAGTACGATGTCTGACAATGCCTTCATCTTTGCATAATCGATTAAATTCAAACGAATAAAACTCCAAGCCGTTATCAGTACGAAAGAATTTCACCTTTCTCGATGTCTGATTCTCCAACAGAGTCTTCCGGTGTTTGAAAGCTTCAAATGCCTCTCTCTTGTGCTTCATCATAAATACCCATGTCATCCTCGAGTAATCATCTATCACAGATAGGAAGTATCTAGAACCTCTTAAAGATGAAACACGAGAGGGGCCCAACAGTTAGCGTGGATGTAATCGAGTGTTGCCTTCGTCTTGTGCACGGCTTTGTTGAATTGATGTTTTTGTTTGCCAAAAACACAGTGCTTGCAGAATCCGATTTCAGATATCTTCTAACCATCCAGAAGATTGCATTTACTGAGGATGTCCATCCCTTTCTGTCTCATATGTCCAAGTCGTATGTGCCACAACTTGGATGCTTCTGATTTTGATTTGGACAAACTACCTACTGCAGCCATGCCAGAAATTACTGTGCCTTGTAGTATGTACAAGGACTTTTGTCTGACTCTTCTCATGACTTCAACATCACCCTTGGTAACTGTGAGAACATCTCCTGTAACATCCATCCGACATCCTTTGGAGTCCAGAACTTCTAACGATATCAGATTTTTCTTCAGTTCCGGAACATGACGGACCTCTGTTAATGTCCTCATCCGATTGTCATGAGTTTTGATATGAATTGAGCTGATTCCAACTATTTTATAGGCTGCATCATTGCCCATGATGACGTTTCCACCACCAATATTCTGATAGAATCATTCTTTGTACGGAGTCATATGATAGGAACATCTTGAATCGAGAATCCAACTCTCTTACACACATCCCTGATCAGACACCATGAGAGCCAAATTGTCATCAGATTCGCTATTCTGGTGAGCTACTGCAGCAACCGTGTCTTTCTTCTTCTTCTTGGGACAGTCCTTCTTTCAGTGACTAGGTTCTTTGCAGTAGTTGCACATGTCCTTCGGATTGACGTTCTTCTTTGACTTATCCTTCTTAGGGTTTGTCTTCTCTGTGGTTGTTACCAACCCTGTGGCCTGAATCTCTGTAGAATTTTCAAATGCCCTATACCGAAGTTCATGAGTATGAAGACTCGATCTTACTTCTTCCAGACTTATAGTTTCCTTCCTGATAATCATAGACTGAACAAAATTCTCGTATGATGGAGGAAGCGAAACTAACAGAATTAGGGCAGCATCTTCATCCTCGACCTTAACATCGATATTCATCTGCGACCTCGATTATCACCTCATCTGTCAGACACAACAGAATCATCGAGTGGGTCTTCTCCTCCTATGATGCCAAAGTAGTGAGGTCGATCTCCTTTTCTTTGCCCATCGAGCCTTCCTCCTTTGGTTTGTTCTTCAACACGTTTGAGAGCGGCATCCAGATTCCTTGTTGTTTTAGAAGAGCCCACATCTTGATCTGCCAGAGACTTAAACTTCGCCCTATAAATTTCTCGATGTTGACATTGTGAGATGACATCTCTATGCCTGACGGAGGATTGATGATGAAGCCTCGCTCTGATACCAGTTTGTTAGGATTTCTGCACGAGTGAAATTATGCACCGTGAGAGAACCCGAGAAATTTAAGGTGACGCAGAATTTTATTAGATGGAAGAAACAGAAGAGGATTACAAGATCAGATTGATTTCTCTTTGGACCTCTAGGGAGTTTATATAGGCACTCCCTTTAACAGATGATAAGAATTAGAGGCCAACTAAGACTCTATGTTAATCTCAAAAATCGGACACCTACCTTGTAATAAGGAAATAAATCAATTCCTTAACAATCTCATGATAAGAAAATATATAGAATATGTCAGACAAGTTTCCTTTTACTTCTTTGGATCCAAACAGATTTCCAATTAAAGTAGGATTCAAGGCATTAATTAACACTATCGTCAGAATCCATCGATGCATGCTCACCAAACGTAAGACCTTTCCGGTGAAAAGTCTCGGAACCAATGACGTCACTGAGGCGAGGTCGAATGTACTCCTCGTCTGCAGGGATGTCGACAACAAAATAGAGTAAAATTTTCGTGATCCAGGCACCAAAATATAAGTGGTACCGACCACGAGCAGCAGAGGAGATCTTCTGGAAGGTGTAGTCCATGTGATAGAAGACATAATGGCCAAAATGAAGAAATGAGGCATCACAGATGCAGAAATAGTGAAGAAAGAAGAGATCAAAGTGTGGGACCTCTGTATAGTGCCCGGCTCAAGGAGTGATCATGCGATTAAGAATGTGATGAGCCATTTTCATGATTGGATGAAGATGTCGATAGGCCGTTTCGACGGTATAATGGACGTCTTGTCTAGCAAAAACTTTACGAATGCCACCCAAGATTAGAAGATAATCGGAAGGCTAGCCATGAGTGACAAATGAATAAAAATCAGGTAAGGGGCATGCAACGGCAAAGATGTGACAAAGATGGTCCGGATCAAAGCGAATGGGTATACCAAGGACATAGGTGATGATGGCCTCTCGAGTGATTGTCATGTTCGCATAAAAATGACGAACAAGACGAGGATACACACGCTCTGTGTGAGAGAGAAGTGGTAGCCAACCGATGGTTGCGAACATCTCCTGAACATCCGAAATATTCAGAGTGTCTCAATCAATGATATAGGCACACCGGACTTCAGGAGAGGCGTACAAGGCTTCGAAACTAGCAGAGATGTCCCTAGTGACAAAAAGATGACTATCAAAATCAGTGGGCTCGGGAGAAGATGGATGACAAGTATGTCCACGGGATCGTCCTCGTCCACGGCCTCGTCCACATTGAACGGGCTCGGGTTCAAGTTCCGGTTCAGGTTCACGTGGGAGGATATGAATGGTACCACCGGAGTTAGGGAAACGACGACGACGCTGAAAGACCATCCGACGTGAATACCCGTCATCATCAGCCATGGATTCATCGGAAGGGTCTGGTGATCGAAAGAGGTGCCAGAAGGAAATTTGACGCATGAAACTGGGCGGTCGAGAGAGAGAGGAAGAGACCTGTGATGAAGAGAGAGGAGGAAACGACCGGAGGAGACGGGGGGTGAGAAGAATTTGATGAGAAGAGAGCGATTGACGGAGAGAGGAGGACGGCCGGAGAGACGGCGACAACGATAGCAGAGGCAACAGAAGGTTAGTCAGATGAAAGAGTGAGGAAGGGGCAAGCGACGACAGGTATGGTGGCAGAGAGAGAAAGAGTGGCCACCGGTGGACGATTGATGAGAGAAGAGTGAGAGAGAAGTAGGTGGCTGACTGAGAGGGGTTGCCAAAGAGCAGAGGGAGGACAGTGAGAGAGGAGAGAGAGAGAGGGCAACTGGCTGAGGAGGTATTCTAGTCGGCTGGCGGCGATCGTCGAAGGAAGAGGCGGCCGGCGGAGGTGGCGGTCGAGACAACTGACGGCTGTCTTCAAAGAAAGAGGGCGGCCAATCGCTAGAGTCGACGGCGGCGATAGGGTTCGCCGGAGGAGAGGGTTTAGTCAGCTAGCCGGAGTTTGGCGTGAAGTCATGGGGTGAAAAAAATTGTAGACCGATGGAGCGGTCGATTTCTTATATGTCACAATTTTGGCATATACCGGTCGACCGATCCTGCCCAGCGGCCGATCGAACAGTTGTTTTCCAAATAAATAATCCATCGGTCGATGGATGTCAACTGTACACAGTCATATACCGGTCGACCTGTGTATCATATCGGTCGATCGATCCTAGTCTAACGATTGTGCGCATTTGCAAATTTCACAGCGATCGATCGGTCCTTCCAGTCGGTCGACCGATCCTTGTATTTTTCAAAATTTGAACCATTAAAATATGTTCCAGAGATACAAATGTAAGTGTTGTGCAACACTTTTAATGTTCAATTCATGTCAAAAGTGATATTGCATAACAAAGTCACTTTTACTTAGAATTGATATGCAATCAAGAGTTTATCATTCCTAATTTCCTTCTAAGCATGCAAAACCGTTCTTCACTCAAGGGTTTTGTAAATATGTCTGCAAGTTGAACTTCAGTGGACACATGTTCAATGGTAATGTCCTTAAGGGTCACATGTTCTATAATGAAATGATACCTCAAGTTAATGTGTTTAATCCTAGAGTGTTGAATTGGATTTTTTTGTCATTTCTATAGCACTTGAGTTATCGCACTTCATGGGTACATTGGATTAATTTACACCATAATCAAACAATTATTGTTTTACCCATAGTATTTGTGCACAACAACTACCAGCGGCTATATATTCGGCCTCGACGGTAGAAAGTGCGATAGAGTTTTATTTCTTGCTAGCCCATGAAATGAGAGAACTATCAAGAAAATAACACATTCCACTAGTGTTTTTTCTATCAACTTTACATCCGACAAAATCCGCATTGGTGCAGGCATGCAATTCAAATAGGGAATTTCTATCGCACCAAATGCCTAATTCACTTGTATGCTTTAAATAGTGCATTATCCTTTTTACGGCAATTAAGTGCGATTCTTTGGGAGCGGAATGAAACCTAGCACACAAACACACACTAAACATTATATCTGGCCTAGATGTCGTTAAATAGAGCAAACTACCAATCATACCTCTGTACTTTTTTTAATCAATGGACTTGCCTTTTTCATGTTTATCCAATTTTGTAGTAGTGCTCATAGGAGTTGTACTCGGCTTGCATGCGTTCATCCCGAATCTTTTAAGCAACTCCCTTGTATATTTTTCTTGATTGAGAAAAATGCCTTCCTTGGATTGTTTCACTTGTAGGCCTAGAAAGAAGGTGAGCTCTCCTACAAGACTCATCTCAAATTCTTGTTGCATAAGAGTTTCGAACTCTTTACATAGGCATTCATTAGTAGCACATTTTTAAAATGTTTTAAAAACAATGTAGTGTCAACTTTCCCTTTTTGAAATTTCAATTAAAAATGAACTCAATCTTTCATACCAAGCTCGAGGGGCTTGTTTCAATCCATAAAGAGTTTTTGAGAGTTAAAAACATGATGGGGAAAATCTGGATTTTCAAAACCTTGAGGTTGTTCAACATAAACTTCCTCATTTATAAAACCATTCAAGAAAGTCGATTTAACATCCATTTGAAAAAGTTTAAAGCCTTTATAATATGCAAAAGTCATAAGCATTCGAATTGCCTCAAGTCTAGCAACGGGAGCAAAAGTTTCATCAAAATCAATCCCTTCAATTTGTGAGTAACCCTTGGCCACTAATCTAGTCTTGTTCCTCACAATGACACCATTTTCATCTAACTTGTTTCGAAAGACCCATTTGGTTCCAATGATAGGATGGTCCATGGGTCTTTCCAGAAGTTTCCACACTTAATTTCTTCAAAATTATTTAATTCCTCATGCATTGTATTTATCCAATTTGGATCTTCAAGTGCTTCATCTATATCGTTGAGCTCAAAATTTGCAAGGAAAGCAAAAAAAACACATAGATTTTTTAAAGAATTTTTAGTTTTTATACATTCATTTATATTACCTATAACTTGATCAAGTGGGTGTGATGAGGCATGTCTCCAATTTCTTGGTATGATTTGATTCTCTTCTTTTTGAGGATCTTCCATTTCTTCCACCTTTGGGGTATAAGCTTTTGCTTCCTCTATGCTCACAACTTCAAGTTGTCTTTGTACTTAAACTATTTCTTCATCATCATCATATACTTTCTTGCTCAAAGAATCGTTAGTTTCATTGAATTTAACATTAATAGAATAACCAAGAAAAATAGCATCATCACATTTATCATCAAATTTGCCTAGTTTATCTTTTACATTCAAAATATAGCATTTACATTCAAAAATTTTGAAATAAGAGATATTTGGTTTCTTACAAAATAATACTTCAAAAAAAGCTTTCTTCTCAAGAGGTCTAAGTAGTATCCTATTGAGAACATAGCATGATGTGTTTACAGCTTCTGCACAAAAATATTTTGGTAACTTGCTTTCATTTAAAATTGTTCTAGCCATTTCTTTTATAGTCCTATTTTTTCTTTGTACTACTTCATTTTGTTGAGATGTTCTAGGAGTGGAAAAATTATGAGTGATTCTATTTTCTTCGCAAAATAACTCAAATTTATGATTTTCAAATTCTCCTCCATGGTCACTTCTAATTTTTTAAATCTTTTGTTCAAATTCGTTTTGAATTCTTTTTGCAAATTTAGAAAACATGTTTAGCGTTTCATCTTTACTTACGAGAAAAATAGTCCAGGTGAAACGAGAGAAATCATCAACAATCACAAATACATATCTTTTTTCTCCTAAACTTGTCACATCAATAGGTCCAAACAAGTCAAGATGAAAAGTTTCGAGGCCCTATGTGTACTAATAACTCCTTTTAATTTAAAAGAACTTTTGGTTTGTTTACCTTTTAGACATGAATCATAAATATTATTTTTCTCAAATTTGATCTTAGGCAAGCCTCTAACCAATTCATGTTTTGAAAGTTTATTTAGCCATTTATAATTTGTATGTCCTAATCTTCTATGCCACAAGTTTATGTCATCGTGCATTACACTAAGACATTTTTCATATTTTAAGTTATCAAAACCCATTTTGTATATATTTCCTTTTTAAATGTGACTAAATAATTTTTATTGCATAGTTGACTTATGCTAATTAGATTATGTTTTAAATTTTCAACCAGCCAAACATTTTCTAAATACACTTTGTCATTCTTACCAATATTACCTATACCAATTACTCTTCCTTTTATATTGTCTCCAAAGGTGACTTTTCCTCCATTTTTCTTTTCCAAATTGATGAAATTTGAGGCATCGCCAGTCATATGTCTTGAGCATCCACTACCCAAATACTATTTACCTTCATTGTACTTAGAAGCTTCATACAAGAAAGAAATTAGGAGTTTCATCTTTTTGGTATCCGAACTTGCTTGGGTCCATCCTGGTTAGTCATGGTCCTTTTCGTAACCCAAATTTTCTTCATCCCTTTACTCATTCCTTTCCTAATTCTGCAATCATAAGAATAATGCACTTCATATCCACAATGAAAAAAAATAATATGTGATCTTGTGTAATCATGCGATGCTTTAACAAATAAAATTCTTTTGTCATTCTTCTTTTCAAAAGAATTGAAACCAAATCCCTTTTTGTTTGAAGATATTCTAGATCAACTAAGCATGGCATCTAACATTTTACTTTCATTTGAGAATTTTTCAAGTTCAACTTTCAATTTGTTAATTTCTTTGTTCAAGCATGCACTTTCTACATTTTGTTTCTCACATAATGATTTTAGTGCACTATTTTCCATTTTCAATTCTTCAATTGAGAATTCCAAACTAGAGTTTCTTCGTTCAATATATCACACTTTTCACATGCTTTAACATTCTTATTTTTCTTTTGCAAATTTTCAAATTCTATTTTTATTTCATCGTATTTCTTTTTTAGGCATCCATATTTATTAATAAGAATTCTAAACTCCTTATGCACATTGAAAGATTCACTATCACTAGAGTTGGAAGAGTTAGATGATACCTCATAGCTATTAGCCATTAGACATTGATAAGTGATATGAGGAGTGTAGTGATAACTTGCTGATTTTGGGGCCAAATTTCAGATTTTTCAATTTTTTTTTATTTAACTCCCTAATTCACTTTCTACTGCAAGTATACAGGTCAATTGTAGTCTACCAAAATGTTATATCCATAGTGATTTGAAGCCTAAGACTCCCTAAACAATCTAGAAACCTTAACTAAACTTAAAATTCCAAGAAATTGAAGGAAAGTGAAAACTGATTTCTATAAATGGCTAAAATAATAACTATTTTTTGGATTTTTGAAAAGTTATCTAAACTGAATTGTAAATGCTAAACTAAGAGCTAAAAAGGTTTATCTATCAATGAGGAAGGTTCTCCTAGGAGTTGGGGTTCATCTAATTTAATTATGGATGGAATGGAACAAGTTATCAATATGTATCACTTCTAATTCAACTAGGAAATGGGCTATTATCACAGCATAATAAACCAGGACTAATTATCATATTTTCATATGATTGATTAGCTAAGTTGGATTAGAAGAGGTCCTGACTGAAATCAAGTTAACATTAAGATCAAGACCAAGTCCCTTGCTAATTTTTTGAGAATTTAGTGAAATCTGAAATGATAACAATCAATTTCACTTTGAAAATGAGGGGAATACTTCAATCAACTAAACATGGATGAAATCTATCCAACATTAGTGCAAATGCGCCTTGGTTTATCTCTAAACTACAAGAGGATTTTAAATCAACTTCTCAATTGCAAATTCAAATGAAATCCACATTTTCACTAAAGAGTTGGATAAAATCAGCACATAATTATATATGGGAACTCAGCACATACAATTGCTGCTTGGTCCATCTCTGAACAGCAAGAAAACATTAAGTACACCTCTCAGTGATTAAATGAAATCAGGGGCTTAATAATAACAAGGCAGATTCCACATATTTCAGGAAATCAGCAACCAGAAAATTCAAAAATCAGCACCTAGCAAATATTGGAATTCAGCACATGTCACTCATTGGAATTCAGACTTGCCATTGCTCTTTGGTTCATCTGTGAACAACAAAGTACCCCTAGGATTCACTTCTCAGTGATTTAATGAGATCAAGGGTTCACAACAGCAAAGTAGAATCCAAAGATTCAAGAAATCAGATTTTACAAAACAGAAATCAATAAGTGAAATGTTTGCAATAATTCAGGGGTTGAAACCTTAGAAACATCATTGCCTCTTGATTCATTTCTGAACAAGGATGAAACCATAAGAAACCTCTCAGTTATCAATTTAATTAGGGCTCCACAATGGTGAAAATAGAATTGAACAATTCAGAAATCAGAAATCAAGAAAATCAGAATTCAGATTTCTGGAAATCAGATTTTAAGTTAGGATTGAATCTAGAAACTTGGCATTCATTCTTGATTCAATTCTGAACAAAGAATAGATCAAATGACAACTTCTCAGTTGTAGATACAGTTAGGATCTTACAATGATAGAATCAGATTCATATAAACACAGAAAATAAGAAAATCAGAATTGAAATCAGTTCAGGAAATCAGACTTGTTTATATCCATCCACAATTAATCTAGACTACTACCCTATCCTAGGAGACATGGGATTTAGCTCCTCATAATTATAGAATTAGATACACAATAGAATGAATAATAGAAGCAAATCATCATGGCTTGAGGGTTGTTGACAGAAATCAGCTCTGCTTAAGCTCTTTCCAGCTCAAATCAGCTCCAATCAACTCCGATCAGCTACCTTGCAATGGCCGGCCTCCCCTTGATTCCTTAGGGTTTTCAGCTTATATATGACTTCCTTCCACCCTTAGATCAGCATCAAGTTGTTCCATAGCCCCTGATGTGAGTTATCTGTCCAGGTCCTAAAATTCTAGCTACTGTGACAGCTTTTGGACAGCAAAAAGTAGGTGGTCCCCCCCTCCTTTTTCTCCTTTGTGCAACCCTATTTCCCCTGCTAGAAGGGATAAAATAGCAAGCATCAAAGTCTTCTAATAAGATATAAACAAATAAGGATTAAAACAGCAAGTAATGTTAGCTCAATTATCAAATGGGGTTTGGTGTTTTGCAGAATTAAAAATCAAAATAAAAAATAATAGTTTGGAGGGCTGGAATGATAACTTTGCACTACATCATGAAAATCGTCCAAATAAAAGTGGTTCAAGGCATTAAAGGCATCAAAGGGATTAATATGGCAAGTGAATAAGGCCAGAAATCAAATGTAGATAGGATTTCATAGTATTGATAACTTGGTGATCCAGAAATGATAACTTGTTGCCATAAAAATGATAACTTGTCATAACTTTGGTTGTGGTTATCCAAATGTGATCAAATTTGAACAGCAACGAGTTAAGACAGTAATTTAATGATTGCTTAATGCCTCTGTGCAGAATTGATAGTTTTGCATATAGAAATGATAGTTTTACCCTTAAATGATAACTTGACACTAAAAAATGATAACTTATGAAATGGAGTGATAACCTTGCACAAATTGAAATATGGTCATCCAAATATGAATAATTCATGATGGCAATGGATTTAGAGCAAAATAATCACTGGAAATTAGCTCAATTAAAATAATGATAACTTGTGCACTTGGAGTGATAACTTGCCCTACAAAATGATAACTTGGCATAGAATTGTCATTTTTATGGATTTTAGCAATTCAAAACCTCTATGCACATGGAATTAAGTATAAAATGAGAAAGATCAACTAGTTATCACAATCCATACATTCCAAGCATAATTGGCCAAAAGTTATGCAATTTGAGGGCTCGATATGGGTGAAATGCATCTAAAATGGGATAAAAATCTATTGTGATCAGCTAGTGATCAAACTCCCCCAAGCTTAGCCTTTTGCTTGTCCTCAAGCAAAACATTCAGAAATTAAGGACAACCTTGAATTAACAGTCCACAAATGAATTAAAAACTAGCTGATTTAAGTCCAATGAGTTTTCCACTTTGCCAACACTTCATTCTTTCCAAAAACTCAATTTCTAACTAGGGAATCACAGAGGCTAAAGCAAATTTAAGCCATGGAAGAAGTACTAGCAGTAATAAATTTGAATTTCAGGAATTGTCAACTTTACAAGGGGGTTGAACTACAAATCTCTTCATGAACAGATTTTTCGCTACTTAAACATGTTTAACACCTGACTTTTATTCATGAAATGCAAGTAAACAGGTCAAGTCCTGATTTTTATTCATGCTGGTCACAGGATAAAAATCCTGGCCTTATTCAGGAGAGGTTCCTTTTTGGAATTTTCACTCTCTTTATTTATGCATGCATGTAATGCAAAATGCAACTTTTCACTTTTTCTTTTCTCCATTTTTCTTTTTCTATTTTGTTCATGAAGTGAACAATAGTTCAAACTCAAGTAAGGTTTGGATTCCTTTATCCAAAAAGTGAAGTTTTCCTATTTAACATGGCAGCAAGAACCTTGACTCCCTTCTAGACATCTTATATTATCAATTTAATCCATGAATGTCAGCTAGTGTTACCCACAAAAAGAAAAATTTTCAGCTGAAATCTAATTCAAATATATCTGAATGGTGATATAAACATTAAAGTAGATTGAAAATATGGTGTAAAGATTAGAAAAGCACCAGGTTTCCTCCCCCAAGCTTAGCTTCAACACTATCCACAGTGTTGGGAAAGATAGGCAAGGGAGATGGTTGGGAGGGTATGAAATTTATGGAATTGTGCATTTAATCCCTTCCAATAGTTCTTGCATCTCAATCAGGGTCTTCAGGTGAACCATTCTTCATGAATTGCAACTAATCCTGTAGAGAAGTAGGGAATATCAGTGGAATATCCAATATCAAATTTTTAGGGTGCATAATTCAACAATGCATTAAAATTCACTGAAATCCACTGAAATTCAGCTATGATGGATTGGGATAACTGATATGAATGATAATTCAGATGTTAATATGATGATTTCAGCATGAGGAAAAAAAAATACTATTAGTTATCAATAGGATTTCAGTGAGAAAAATTTAAAATTAAGGGTAGGGGTACTCTCTATTTGCCAATTTGTGGATTGATCTGATTCCTCCCTGATTTATTCCTGCGAAATAGAAAGATTAAGTGTAAAATGGCTTGGGTTACCTCCCAAGAAGTGCCCTACTTTAATGTCTTAGGCTAGACATTGTTCCACTTGAATTCAGCAAGGCAAACTTGGCAAATCTTGTAAATTCAGCACCTCCTTAGCTGAATTCAGAGCTGTGGGGTTGTACAGCTTCAACCTTTGTCCATTGACCTTGAATATATCATCCTTATCATTCAGAAGGTCCACAGCTCTATAGGGATAAACCTTGTGGACTTTGAAAGGTCCACTCCACCTTGATTTTAATTTTCTAGGGAATAATTTCAACCTTGAGTTGTATAACAGTACAAGGTCTCCAACTTTGAATTGTTTCTTCAAAATTCTGCTATCATGCATCTCTTTGTTCTCTCCTTGTAGAATTCTGAATTATGGTAGGCATTTAGCCTAATTTCATCCAACTCATCAATTTCTAGCAGCCTCTTCTATCCACATGCATGCATATCAAAATTGAGTGCTTTCACTGCCCAATAGGCCTTATGTTTCAACTCAATTAGTAGATGACAAGTCTTTCCATAAACCAATTTGTAAGGAGAGGGTACCTATTGGAGTTTATTAGGCTGTCCTATATGTCCAAAGTGCCTCATTTAGCCTCAAACTCCAATCCTTTCTGGTCAATGAAGCTGTTTTCTCCAATCTGGCCTTCATTTTCCTATTTGAAATTTCTACTTGGCCATTTGTTTGAGGATGGTACGCAATTGAGACCTTGTGTTTAACTTCATACTTGTTTAGGAGGTTCTCAAAGCATTTTTCAATAAAGTGACTCCCTCATCACTTATGACCACTCTTGGGATTCCAAATATTGGGAAGATTATCTCTTTGAAAAGCTTGATAACAAACCTGGAATCAGCAGTTATGGTTGGAATTGCCTCTATCCATTTGGATACATAGTCAACAACAACCAATATAAATTTGTATCCAAAGGAGCTAGGGAAGGGTCCCATGTAATCAATGCCCCATACATCAAAGATTTCAACCTCCAAGATCCCATTCTGAGGCATTTCATTCCTCCTTGAAATAGAACCTGCCCTTTGACATTCATCACAACTCTTCACATACAAATAAGCATCTTTGAACAAGGAAGGCCAATAAAAACCAGATTGTAGAACCTTGACAGTTGTCTTTTGAGTAGCTCCATGTCCACCATATGGAGATGAGTGACATTCATGCAAAATTATTTGGAATTCAGCTTCTGGTACACACCTCCTGAAAATGCCATCAGGGGACTTTTTGAATAGAAGAGGATCATCCCAATAGAAGTCCTTCAAGTCATGGAAAAACTTCTTCTTCTGCTGGTAAGAGAAGTCAGAAGGAACAATCCCACATGCCAAGTAATTGACAATATCCGCATACCAAGGAGTAGGGGCAGCTGATATGGCCATTAGAAAATCATCAGGGAAGGAGTCATTGATAGGGAGTGATGGAGAATCCTGAACTCCTTCCATCCTTGATAAATGGTTAGCAACTAAGTTTTCTGTCCCTCTTTTATCCCTGATTTCAACATCAAACTCTTGTAGCAAAAGGATCCATCTTATAAGCCTTAGTTTTGATTCCTTCTTACTAATCAGGTGCCTCACTGCTTGGTGGTCAGTAAATACAATCACCTTGGATCCAATTAGGTAAGATCTGAACTTATCAAATGCAAACACCGTTGCCAACAATTCTTTTTCAGTGGTAGCATAGTTGATTTGAGTCTCATCTAATGTCTTTCTAGCATAGCAAATGACATAATGTTTTTTATCCCTAGTTTGCCCCAACATTGCCCCTACTGCTTGATAGAGACATCACACATAATTTCAAATCGAAGAGACCAATCAGGTGGCTGAACTATAGGGGCTGAGATGAGGGATTCTTTCAGCTGCTTGAAGGCCTTCATGCATTCTTCATCAAAATTAAACTCAGCATCTTTTTCCAACAACTTGGTAAGAGGCCTAGTTATCATTGAAAAGTTTTTGATAAACCTCCCGTAGAAACCTGCATGTCCCAAGAAGCTCCTTACTGCCTTCACATTTGTGGGTGGTGGCAACTTCTCAATTACTTCAATCTTTGCCTTATCCATTTCAATTCCTTTGCTTGAGACAATATGTCCTAGAACAACCCCTTCTTGGACCATAAAATGACACTTCTCCCAATTGAGGATCAAATTGGACTCTCTACATCTTTGTAGCACCTTGGTCAAATTTTCTAGACAACTCTCAAAAGAATCTCCATATACTGAAAAATCATCCATGAAGACCTCTATAATTTCTTCAATGAAATTTGAGAAGATTGACATCATGCATCTCTGAAAAGTGGCAGGTGCATTACATAAGCCAAATGGCATCCTCCTATAAGCAAATGTCCCATATGGACATATGAAAGTAGTCTTGTGTTGATCTTGAGGGTGAATTGGGATTTGGAGGAATCGTGAATACCCATCTAAATAACAGAAATGAGAGTGCTTTGCCAATCTCTTCAACATTTGGTCAATGAAAGGAAGAGGGAAATGGTCCTTCCTTGGTGCCTTGTTCAACTTTCTAAAATTAATACACATCCTCCATCCTGTAACTGTCCTGGTGGATATCAATTCATTAGAATCTGATTTGATAACTGTGATTCCTCCCTTCTTTGGCACCACCTAAACAGGGCTGACCCATTCACTATCTGAAATTGAGTAGATGATTCCATCATTTAACAATTTCAGCACCTCCTTCTTCACTACTTCCTTCATTATTGGATTGAGTCTTCTTTGGCATTCAATTAAAGGTTTGTAGCTGTCCTCCATGGGGATCCTGTGCATGCAAATTGAGGGATTAATATCCTTAATGTCTTCAATAGAATAGCCAATCACTTCCTTGTACAACTTCAATCTTTTCAGCAACTCTTCAACCTGATCTTTAGGCAAGTTGGCATTGATAGTAATAGGGAATGTGGAATTCTCTCCCAAGAATTCATACTTTAGATTGCTAGGGAGAGGCTTGAGTTCCAATTTAGAGGAATTTTCTTGAGCTGAATTAGTTTGGAGCTCAGTTGTGATAACTTGTTGAACTTCATTCCGATTTTCTGAATTTCCCACTGATTTTGAAGAATTCAATACTGATTGATATGCCTTGGCCTCTGAATCTTCTAGTTCCTTCAAATGATCAAACATTAGGCACCTTTGCAATGGATCTTCAATGGGAATTATGGCAAAAACTTGCTTCTGCTCATCTTCAATTTCACTTTCCTGAAAATTTAGCCTGCTGATAACTTGTGCCAAATTAAATTCTATCTTGTCCTCTCCAATTTGAAATGTCAATCTGCGCTCCTTGACATCTATGACAGCTCCTGCAGTGGTTAAGAAGGGCCTCCCTAGCAGGATAGGAGTGTTCAGGTCTTCATCCATGTCAAGCACCACAAAATCCACTGGAATATATAATTTTCCAACTTTGAGGGGTATGTCTTCAATGATTCCATGTGGGTACTTTATGGATCTGTCTGCCAGCTTTAGGGACATGTTTGTAGGCTTCATATCTCCAACTTCAAGCTTCCTACAAAGTGAAAGAGGTATGACACTCATTAATGCACCGAAATCACACATTGCCCTTTGAATTTTCCTGTTTCCAATTTCACAAGGGATTGAAAAGCTTCCTGGATCTTTCAACTTGGGTGGCAATTTGTTTTGGATGATTGTAGAAACTTTCTCAGTCAAGGCAATGGTTTAATGTTCCAGAATTCTTCTCTTCTTGGTCAAAATCTCCTTAAAAACTTGGCATATGAAGGCATCTCCTGAATTGCCTCTACAAATGGCACATTTATATACAACTTCTTCAGGAATCTTCCATATTGCTGATCCTGCCTTGCTTTGACCAATCTTTGAGGGAAAGGTACTTTGTCAAAGATTCTGGCCTTAACTTCATTTTGAGGACCCTTGTTCTGATTTTGATTTTCCAACACAGCCCCTTCATTTGACCCTTCTGCAGGCCCTGAACTTATGCTTGCCTTAGCTGAATTGTCCTCAACATTCCTCATTGGTTCTTCTATAATTTTCCCACTCCACTGGACAGCTTGTACTTGCTCTTTGGGGTTCAATTCAGGTTGTCCAGAGAGAAACATAGGTGGCCTAGTTGAGGTACTAGCTTATTGAGCAATCTGATTTTCAAGGATCTTTTGATGAGCACTCAAAGCCTCATATCCAGAAGTTAATTTCTGCATAGCCTCCTCTTCCTTTTCCTGTTTCTTCAAGATTTGTTGTAACATTTCCTCCATTTTTGACATTTGAGGGGCTTGAACTTGAGGTGGCTCATATTGTGGTCTTTGCATTTGAACTTGTGGAGGCTAGTATGGTGGAGGTTGATTTCTTGGCAAAATCTTTGGTTGTCAATTGGAATTCTGCATAGGTGGCCCTTGGTAGTGATTGACCTTGTAGGAGAGGTAAGGATGATTTCTATTTTTAGGAGTGTAGAATTCAGCAGGAGGCTTGACTCCATAATTTTCTACTGCATTTACTTGGTCTATGGCTTGCTCATGTTGCTGCATTATCAAGTTGCAACCCTCAGTGACATGGCCCTGGTTTCCACACTTCACACCTAGATTCAGAATTGGAAGTCTTGTTGACATTAGGTGACAAATTCAGCTTCTCCAATGCCCTTTGCAACCCTCTGTAAAACAATGTTATTGACCTGATTTTCGTTGGATGGCCTTCTTGTCCTATCATGTGTAAGGAAATGGTGGTTCTTGGCCATGTTCTCAATTAATTGGTAGGTTTCATCAATGTTTCTTGATGCAAATATCTCTCCTGTAGTTGTATCCAATGCAACCTTGCTGGGGTAGTTCAATCGTTTGTGGAAATAGTTGACAAGTTGCCATTTTTCAAAGCCATGATGTGGACAAGCCCTCAGCAAGCCTTGGAGTCTTTGTCATGCATCACATATATTCTCTTGATCCAATTGATACAACCTCACAATCTGATCTCTGTAATTATTAGTTTTGCTAGGTGGGAAAAATTCAGCTAGGAACAATTGAATTATGGATTCCCAAGTAGCCATCTCTTCTGGTATGAGGGTCTCGTACCATATCTTTGCTTTGTCCTTGAGTGAGAAAGGGAATAGCCTTATGTAGACAGCATCCATGGGAGTATTGTTGAAATGAACTGTGCTGCAAATCTCCTTGAGTGTGAAGCTGGATCTTCATTCCCTAAACTAGAAAATTGGTATTGCCTTGTCATTGTGACCAATGCTGGATTCACTTCAAAGTTGGCAGCAGGTGCTAGGACTCCATTCCCTTGCTGATTTCTAACATTACTAGGTGAATAGCAATCTTTTAATGTCCTTGGTGCAGCCATATTTATTTCCTCTTCTTCTTCCTAAAAAATTCTTCTTCTTGCCCCAACTCTTTGCAATCTTCTCCTTCTCAAGAATCTTCTTTCAGGTTCAGAATCTTCTTTCAGGTTCAGAATCTGATTGATAATGGTCTTCTTGATTGTCCAAATCCTGCATAAATGAATTTAGAAGTATCAAATTCAGAAAAGAAAGTAAACTAAACAAAATTGGAAAATTGGGAATGATAACTTGCAAAAACTAAAAATTGGCTTAATAAATGGACTGAAAACTAATCTAAAACTAATCTAAACTATCTAAGTTAGTCTAATTGACTTCAAATCCCCGACAATGGCACCAAAAACTTGATAAGTGATATGAGGGGTGTAGTGATAACTTGCTGATTTTAGGGTCAAATTTCAGATTTTTCAATTTTTTTATTTAACTCCCTAATTCACTTTCTACTGCAAGTATATAAGTCAATTGTAGTCTATCCAAATATCGTATCCATAGTGATTTGAAGCCTAAGACTCCCTAAACAATCTAGATTAACCTTAACTAAACTTAAAATTCCAAGAAATTGAAGGAAATTGAAAACCGATTTCTATAAATGGCTAAAATGATAACTGTTTTTTGGATTTTTGAAAAGTTATCTAAACTGAATTATAAATACTAAACTAAGAGCTAAAAGGGTTTATCTATCAATGAGGAAGGTTCTCCTAGGAGTTGGGGTTCATCTAATTTAATTATGGATGGAATGGAACAAATTATCAATATGTATCACTTCTAATTCAACTTGGAAATAGGCTGTTATCACAACAAAATAAACCAGGACTAATTATCATATTTTCATATGATTGATTAGCTAAGTTGGATTAGAAGAGGTTCTGACTGAAATCAAGTTAACATTAAGATCAAGACCAAGTCCACATTTTCACTAAAGAGTTGGATAAATGAGGGGAATACTTCAATCAACTAAACATGGATGAAATCTATCCAACATTAGTGCAAATGCGCCTTGGTTTATCTCTAAACTACAAGAGGATTTTAAATCAACTTCTTAGTTGCAAATTCAAATGAAATCCACATTTTCACTAAAGAGTTGGATAAATTCAGCACATAATTATATATGGGAACTCAGCACATGCAATTGCTTCTTGGTCCATCTCTGAACAGAAGAAAACCTTAAGTACACCTCTCAATGATTAAATGAAATCAGGGACTTAACAATAACAAGGCAGATTCGACATATTTCAGGAAATCAGCAACCAGAAAATTTAGAAATTAGCACCTAGCAAACATTGGAATTCAGCACATGTCACTCATTGGAATTCATACTTGCCATTGCTCTTTGGTTCATCTCTGAATAACAAAGTATTCCTAGGATTCACTTCTCAGTGATTTAATGAGATCAAAAGTTTACAACAGCAAAATAGAATCCAAAAATTTAGGAAATCAGATTTTACAAATCAGAAATCAGCAAGTGAAATGTTTGCAATAATTCAGGGGTTGAAACCTTAGAAACATCATTGCCTCTTGATTCATTTCTGAACAAGGATGAAACCATAAGAAACCTCTCAGTTATCAATTTAATTAGGGCTCCACAATGATGAAAACAGAATTGAACAATTCAGAAATAAAAAATCAAGAAAATCAGAATTCAAAATTCAGGAAATCAGATTTCTAGTTAGGATTGAATTTAGAAACTTTTTGGCATTCATTCTTGATTCAATTCTGAACAAAGAATAGATCAAATGACAACTTCTCAGTTGTAGATACAATTAGGATCTTACAATGATAGAATCAGATTCATATAACCACAGAAAATCAGAAATCAGAATTGAAATCAGTTTAGGAAATCATACTTGTCTATATCAATCCACAATTAATCTAGACTACTATCCTATCCTAGAAGATATGGGATTTAGCTCCTCATAATTATAGAATTAGATACACAAAGAATGAAGAATAGAAGCAAATTATCCTGGCTTGAGGGCTGTTGACAGAAATCAGCTCTGCTTCAGCTCCTTCTAGCTCAAATAAGCTCCAATAAGCTCCCTTGCAATGGCCGGCCTCCCCTTGTTTTCCTAGGGTTTTCAGCTTATATATGACTTCCTTCCACCCTTAGATCAGCATCAAATTGTTCCATAGCCCCTGATGTGAGCCACCTGTCCAGGTCGTGAAATTCCAGCTGCTGTGACAGCTTTTGGACAGCAAAAAGTAAGTGCCCCCCCCTCCTTTTTCTCCTTTGTGCAACCCTATTTCCCCTGCTAGAAGGGCCAAAATAGCAAGCATCAAAGTCTTCTAATAAGATATAAACAAATAAGGATTAAAACAACAAGTAATGTCAGCTCAATTATCAAATGGGGTTTGGTGTTGTGCAGAATTGAAAACCAAAATAAAAAATAATAGTTTGGAGGCCCGGAATGATAACTTTGGACTACATGAAAATCGTCCAAATAAAAGTGGTTCAAGGCATTAAAGGCATCAAAGGGATTAATATGGCAAGTGAATAAGGGCAGAAATCAAATGTAAATAGGATTTCATAGTATTGATAACTTGGTGACCCGGAAATGATAACTTGTTGCCATAAAAATGATAACTTGTCACAATTTTGGTTGTGGTTATCCAAATGTAATCAAATTTGAACAGCAATGAGTTAAGACAGTAATTTAATGATTGCTTAATGCCTTTGTGCAGAATTGATAGTTTTGCATATTGAAATAACAGTTTTGCCCTTAAACGATAACTTGACACTAAAAAATGATAACTTATGAAATGGAGTGATAACCTTGCACAAATTGAAATATGGTCATCCAAATATGAATAATTCATGATGGCAAGGGATTTAGAGCAAAATAATCACTGAAAATTAGCTCAATTAAAATAATGATAACTTATGCACTTAGAGTGATAACTTGCCCTACAAAATGATAACTTGACATAGAATTGTCATTTTTATAGATTTTAGCAATTCAGAACCTCTATGCACATAGAATTAAGTATAAAATGAGAAAGATTAACTAGTTATCATAATCCATGCATTCCAAGCATAATTGGCCAAAAGTTAGACAATTTGAGGGCTCGATATGGGTGAAATGCATCTAAAATGGGATAAAAACCTATTGTGATCAGCTAGTGATCAGACATATGTAGGCTTCTTCGTCATCACTAGAGGAGGTGTTGGAGTCATTCTCTTCATCTCCGCTTTCATCCCAAGTGGCTTGAAGAGCCTTTTTCTTCCTTCTTGAGTTTTCTCCATCTTTCTCCTTTTTGACTAAATTTGGACATTCATTTTTGTAGTGTCCAATCTTTTTGCTTTCAAAGCAAGTTATTTGACTTTTGCTTAATGACGATCTTCTCTTGGTGAAGCCTTTCTTCTTCTTTTGCTTAGCAAACCTGAGATATTTGTCGAGCTTCTTTGCTATAGGAAAAGCTTCTTTTCATCAAGATCCTCATCCTCTTCACTTGTATCTTCCTCATCTTTATTTGCCTTCTTTACCAATGTTTTCATTTTTGGAGTATTTGCTTCTTCATCCTCCTTGATCCCGATCTCATAGGTTAAGAGTGAACCTATAAGATCATTAAAGTCTAACTTGTTTAAGTCCTTTTCTTCAATTACTGTCCTCTTTGTATGCTATTTGAAGGAGAGAGACCTGAGAAACTTTTTCACTTTTTGAGGGTTAGTCCTTGGCTCACTCAAAGAGGTTAAGCCATTTATAATATCATTAAAGTGAACAACCATCTCATTTATAGATTCATTTTCAAGCATTTTGAAAGAATCATATTGATGATTTAATATATTTAATCTAGACTCCTTAACTTAATCCATTCCTTCATGAGTAATAATAAGTTTCTTCCAAATATCATTAGCACTTTCACAACTAGAAATCCGACTAAACTCCGTTGGATCCAAAGCACAATAAAAAATATTTTTAACTTTCCAATCTAGTTTTACTAAAAGTCTTTCTCCTTCGGTATATTTTGAAGGTTTTTTCTTACTTAAATCAAAACCATTTTGAATAATATCCCACATATTAATATCAATAGAACAAACATAGACTTGCATCCTAATTTTCCAATATGCAAAATTTGAGGCATTCAAAAGTGGAGGACGATTAATAGATTGACCTTCGAAAAAACTGAAATCACTTTATGTCATAGGTCTAAAGATCTTTTAAATCTTAAAACTAGAGCAACCCACTCTGATACCAATTGTAGGATCAAAAGCACCAAGAGGGGGAGGGGGTGAATTGATGTATAAAAAAACTTCTAAAAAATTCACTTTCGGAAAAATCAATAAGAACGATCACAAGCAAATAACGATAAAATGTAAGTGAAAGATAAAGTACAAACTCAAGGAGATGCAATATGATGACGAGGTTCGGCCTCAACTCTTTGGCCTCGTCCTTCCTCCGACTTCTCGACATCGAGATCGTCGAAGATCCACTATCTTTCTCTTTTCTTGTAGGGATAGAACAACCCTCTTTACACAACAAAACTTTTTCTCCGCTCAAGAGGCAAGGCACAACTCTTATACAAGGAGCTCTCAATCTCACTAGATTAGAAAGAAAATGTTTTCCTCTAACTCTTTTCTTTTACAAAATTTTTCTCACACTCAAGGCTAAGAAAAGAAAAGGTGAAGAAATTTGCAATCTTGTGCTAAAAAACTTGAGAGGAGCTCTAGGATGTTCTTTCTTGCTTGGATGATTTTCCTTTAGGCTTTGGCACTCTTTTTATAGGCTCCTAAAGGTGAGAATTCATTCAAAAAGTCTTCCACAATTTTCTCCTCAAAATAATAGATGTTATTGTTCATTTGACTGTGAGGTCGGTCGACCGCTGCGATGGGCCGGTCGACCGGTACTTCGACCGATACATCGATCGGTAATGTCTCGACATCGATCGGTACATATCGCTGTCGACCGGTATAGTCTCGATGTCGACCGATATAAACCCGTCTTTTCTTCCACTGAATATCAATCAACCGTGCCATGGCCGGTCGACCAATGGGTCGACCCATCGTGTGCTGAAAATTTTTTTCTTCCAATTTAATTTGATGATTTCTTCCACGAATCTGGTCATATCAATTCTACACCTGCATATCACATCGGTCGACCGGTCATGTGCTTAAAATTTTTTTCTTCCAATTTAATTTGACGATTTCTTCTACGAATCTGGTCATATTAATTCTACACCTGCATATCATTACTTGAGCATAGATTAGTACCTTTTATGTCCAATTTGATTTGTCATCATCAAAACATGGGATTCAACATAAAGAATGCTCTGACGGGATATTGCGCCGATGTGTAGCAGCTGAAGAACAACCTATGGTGGACATGGGGGCACATAGTAGTAGAGGAATAAGGGTAGGTGAAAGAGAGGGAGGAACTGGTCGCTTTCTTTGGCTGGAAGAACAAGAAATTAGGTACTAACAATAATGAAGAAACCAGGAGAAATTAGGTACCTATCAATGTGAGCAGCTATGGTGTATGAACAATTGATGTTTTGTTTAGTTTGTTTCCGAAGTTTTGAGTGTTGCACTATTTTTTCTTTGTGAGTTGATCATTTATACGACATATGATCTAACTATTAATAAACGTAGTTTTCACTTTTGTTGAGGGTCTAATTAACCCTACTACGCACCCAAGAACTGTATCATGGGTGACTTGCATGTTATGTAAGCATGATCACATTGAAATGCAAGATGAAAAATGGGAAAATATTCAAATTTAATTTATACTATCGCAAATAATTTTTTATCAAAGATGCCTTGTGCGAACTTAAATCTCAATGTAAAAAGTAGTCATCCTCCATTTTTTTTTAAAATTTGATATCATTCTTCATTTCCTAATCATATATAATTTATAGAGGAGGGAGTCATATAGTTTTAAAATTTTAAGCAACTACCTTTTGTTCTATCTCCAATATTGATATCATTTTTTAATGTCCACGTTCGTACTCCGAAGCAGGCATTCTAACATCATGCCCCTTGCGGTCATGTGGGTGATATGACTTTTGAGATATGTGCGTACTTTTAGGTGAGGAAGATTGTACTACAAAAGAAAGACCTCAGTTGCTTTTAAGTTGGCAAATTAGTGAGTTACCGATTAGTGCATGATTTTTCTCTTTCATATGTCTACAACCTTGGATAAAATACCTTTTTTCTTAAAAATAAATGATTGTCTTGCCACGCCCTACTTGTCGATGTTGACTGCCCATGGACCGTCTGACGTCTCAACTTGGATTTCGGCGTGCCTCAGCAAACATATTTTGTGTGCATATCACACATTAGCGAGATAGTAGACATGTTATCCAGTGCTCATTAGGAAATCTCATTATGCACACAATGAAATCGTATTTTGAATCCATGGAAAAGATTCTCGTGCTATGAAAATACAAGCACAAATATGAAAACTCATCGCACCCTCGTACCTAAGGCACAATTAAGATTGGCAAACTCATCACGGCCTCGATATTTTCTATTGTTAAACGCATATGTGGCAAGTTTGTCTATAGATAGAAAATAATTATTTGGGCACTAATTTAGAATGAAATTCATTTTAAATGACAAGGGCGAGCACACTCGAAGGGAGTTAATTTCGGAAATGAGAGGTGAGAGGGAAAGCGTTGGAATTTCCATTCCATCATCCACTTTCACTCTTCTATGACATTGAGTAGCATCTTGTGGTTGTCAATTTCCATCACAATGCTCATTGTCTAAATCTTTCGTGCTATGGAAGATAATCCTATTTTTAAGCTACATTCCATTTTCTTTCTTTGAATCCATCCCTAAATTTTTTTAATGATATAAGATTATGAGTTCTGCATCATCCACCATATATACTTTACGGTTTCAAACTTGATACATGGCGAATTGATCATTTGGACACCTTATGACATTTTCTTTCATAAAATAGTTTGACAAGCGCACGTACTATTTTACATACATTCGTACGCAATACATATTAACTTTAAATTATTATTGATAGCATTAGTTAGACAAAAGTACAACAACCCTTGAGAAAACATCTTTATTGTAGAACTAGTGGAACAAAGAATGATAATAAAAAGAAGATATATTCTTTTTGTAAAGACACAGAAACCTAGCATACAAATTTAGAATCTTTATTAATATTGAGATGATTGAGCACAATCACTTGTTGATACAACGCGCTTACATATTCTCCAATATATTTCTTGTCCCCACCAACAAGACAATGGCACACCAACGTTACATTACCCTATCAACATGTTATATTATTTTATTCTCCATCTCACAACAATACAACCATTGACTATGGATCTCAATTTAACCCACCGCCACAATTACAATGACAATAATGTAGTTTATTGCGAATCTTACATTCTCCTCCACCATCGCATAATTGATTCAAGCACCAATCATTGCATGCATTATCGTTAGAGCAACCGATAATTCCGTTCCATACATGGTAGTCCCTGCAGCATTTTCCTGCCTCCACCATCATCACACCACAATCTAAGAATGTATTATGGCGAAAAATATGAGTCAACATAAAGTTAATCGATTTTGTAGCAAATACTCAGATTTTTTTGTTATCACATGCTCTAAAATGATGTTAGTTTTCCGTCGTGGAATCGTACTTAGTCGATCATTTTTCACAATCATGAAACTTTACTCAGGACGAAATAAAAATATTTGATGTACACATAGGTAAGAAAGCTTACTTATGGCATTGGTAACGAGAAGTATGCAAAACATTATAGTCATTTCAATGCGAGCAGCCATGATGTATGAACAATTGATGTTTTGTTTAGTTTGTTTCTGAAGTTTTGAGTATTGCACTATTTTTTCTTTGTGAGTTGATCATTTATACGACATACGATCTAACTATTAATAAAAGTAGTTTTCACTTTTGTTGAGGATATTACTAAATATAGGAATAATAGGTTTTACATCATCGAAATTTGGTGCAATTTAATCGGAGGGACTAATTAATCCTACAACGCACACCAAGAATTGTATCATGGTTGATTTGCATTTTATGTAAGCATGATCACATTGAAATGAAAGATGAAAATGGGAAAAATATTCAAATTTAATATATACTATCGTAAATAATTCTTGGTCAAACATGCCTTGTGCGAACATAAATCTCAATGTAAAAAAAAGGAGTCATCCTCCAAATTTTTTTTAATTTTATATCATTATTCGTTTCCTAATCGTATATAATTTAGAGAAGAGGGAGTTGTATAGTTTTAAAATTTTCAGCAACTTCCTTTTGTTCTATCTCCAATATTGATATCATTTTTTAATGTCCACGTTCATACTCTGAAGCAAACATTCTAACATCTATACCCCTAGCAGTCATGTGGGTGACATGACTTTAGAGATACATGCGTACTTTCAGGTGGGGAAGATTATACTAGAAAAAAATGACCTCGATTGCTTTTAAGTTGGCAAATTAGTGGGTTACCAATTAGTGCTTGATTGTTCTCTTTCATATGTCTACAACCTTGGATAAAACACCTTTTTTTCTTAAAAACAAATAATTGTCTTGCCACGCCCTACTTGTCGATGTTGACCGCCCATGGACATCCAACGCCTCAACTTGGATTTCGGCGTGCCTCAAGAAACATATTTTGTGTGCATATCACCAATTAGCGAGATAGTAGACATGTTATCAAGTGCACATAAGGAAATCTCATTATGCCTAGAAAGAATTCATATTTTGAATCCATGGAAATGATGCTCATGCTATGAAAATACAAGCACAAATATGAAAACTCTTCCCACCCTCCTACCTAAGGCACATTTAAGATTGGCAAACTCATCATGACCTTGATATTTTCTGATGTTAAACACATACATGGCAAGTTGGTCGATAGATAATAATTATTTGGGCATTAATTTAGAATGAAATTCATTTTAAATGACAAGGGAGAGCACACTCGAAGAGAGTTAATTTTGGAAACGAGAGGTGAGAGGGAGAGCGCTGGAATTTGCATTCTATCATCCACTTTCACTCTTCTATGGCGTTGAGAGGCATCTTGTGGTTGTCAATTTCCATCACAATGCTCATTGTCTAAATCATTCTTTCTATGGAAGATAATCCTATTTTGAATCTACATTCCATTTTCTTGCTTTGAATCCATCCCTAAGTTTTTTTTAATGACATAAGATAATGAGTTCTGCATCATCCACCATATATACTTTACGGTTTCAAACTTGATACATGGCGAATTGATCATTTGGACACCTTATGACATTTTCTTTCATAACATAGTTTGACAAGAGCACGTACAATTTTACATACATTCGTACACAGTACATATTAACTTTAAATTATTGTTGATAGTATTAATTAGACAAAAGTACAACAACTCCTGAGAAAACACCCTTATTGTAGAAGTAGTGGAACAAAGAATGATAATAAAAACAAGATATATTCTTTTTGTAAAGACAAAGAAACCTAGCATACAAATATAGAATCTTTATTAATATTGAGATGATTGAGCACAATCACTTGTTGATACAACGCGTTTACATATCGTTCGTGATCTCCAATATATTTATTGGCCCTACCAACAAGTCAATGGCACACCAACTTTACATAACCCTATTAACATGTTATATTATTTTATTATTAGCCTCACAACAATACAATCATTGACTATGGATCTCAATTTAACCCGCCGCCACAATTACAAAGACAATAATGTAGTTTATTGCGAATCTTACATTCTCCTCCACCATCGCATAATTGATTCAAGCACCAATCATTGCATGCATTACCGTTAGAGAAACTGGTAATTTCGTACCATACATGGTAGTCCCTACAGCACTTTCCCGCCTCCACCATCATCACACCAGATCTAAGAATGTATTATGACGAATAATATGAGTCACCATCAAGTTAAAAGATTTTATAGCAAATACTCAGATTTTATTGTTATCACTTGCTCTAATATGGTGTTAGTTTTCCGTCGTGGAATCGTACTTAGTCGATCATTTTCCACAATCATGAAACTTTACTCAGGACGAAATAAAAATATTTGATGTACACATAGGAAAGAAAGCTTACTTATGGCATTGGTAAGGAGAAGTATGCCTAACATTGTAGTCATTTCAATGCGAGCAGCCATGGCGTATGAACAATTGATATTTTGTTTAGTTTTTTTCCATAGTTTTGAGTATTGCACTATTTTTTCTTTGTGAGTTGATCATTATACGACATACGATCTAACTATTAATAAATGTAGTTTTCACTTTCGTTGAGGATATTACTAAATATAGGAATAATAGGTTTTACATCATCGAAATTTGGTGCAATTTAATCGAAGGGTCTAATTAATCCTACTGCGCACACCAAGAACTGTATCATGGTTGATTTGCATGTTATGTAAGCATGATCACATTGAAATGAAAGATGAAAAATTGGAAAATATTCAAATTTAATTTACACTATCGTAAATAATTTTTGATCAAACATGCCTTGTGCGAACATAAATCTCAATGTAAAAAAAGTAGTCATCCTCCAATGTTTTTTAATTTTATATCATTCTTCGTTTCCTAATCGTATATAATTTAGAGAAGAGGGAGTCGTATAGTTTTAAAATTTTCAGCAACTTTCTTTTGTTCTATCTCCAATATTGATATCATTTTTTAATGTCCACGTTCGTATTCCGAAGCAAGCATTCTAACATCTATACCCTTGCGGTCATGTGGGTGATATGACTTCAGAGATACGTGCGTACTTTCAGGTGGGGAAGATTGTACTAGAAAAAAATGACCTCAGTTGCTTTTAAGTTGGCAAATTAGTGGGTTACCGATTAGTGCTTGATTGTTGTCTTTCATATGTCTACAACCTTGGAGAAAACACCTTTTTTCTTAAAAAGAAATAATTGTCTTGCCACGCCCAACTTGTCGATGTTGACCGCCCATGGGCCATCTAATGCCTCAACTTGGATTTCGGCGTGCCTCAAGAAACATATTTTTTGTGCATATCACACATTAGTGAGATAGGTGCTCATAAGGAAATTTCATTGTGCCAAGAAGGAATTCATACTTTGAATCCATGGAAAAGATGCTCATGCTATGAAAATACAAGCGCAAATATGAAAACTCATCCCACCCTCCTACCCCCGGCACATTTAAGATTGGGAAACTCATCATTACCTTGATATTTTCTGATGTTAAACAAATACATGGCAAGTTGGTCGATAGATAATAAGTATTTGGGCATTAATTTAGAATGAAATTCATTTTAAATGACAAGGGCGAGCACACTTGAAGAGAGTTAATTTTGGAGACGAGAGGTGAGAGGGAGAGCGCTGGAATTTGCATTCTATCATCCACTTTCACTCTTATATGACGTTGAGAGGCATCTTGTGGTTGTCAATTTCCATCACAATGCTCTTTGTCTAAATCTTTCGTTCTATGGAAGATAATCCAATTTTGAAGCTACATTCCATTTTCTTTCTTTGAATCCATCTCTAAGTTTTTTTTAATGATATAAGATAATGAGTTCTGCATCGCCCACCATATATACTTTAGGATTTCAAACTTGATACATGGCGAACCGATCATTTGGACATCTTATAACATTTTCTTCCATAACATAGTTTGACAAGTGCACGCACAATTTTACATACATTCGTACGCATTACATATTAACTTTAAATTATTGTTGATAGCATTAATTAGATAAAAGTACAACAACTCCTGAGAAAACACCCTTATTGTAGAAGTAGTCATCCTCCAATTTTTTTTAATTTTATATAATTCTTCGTTTCCTAATTGTATATAATTTAGAGAAGAGGGAGTCGTATAGTTTTAATATTTTTAGCAACTTCCTTTTGTTTTATCTCCAATATTGATATCATTTTTTAATGTCCACGTTTGTAATCCGAAGCAGGCATTCTAACATCGATACCGCTTGCGGTCATGTGGGTGATATGACTTTAGAGATACGTGCGTACTTTCAGGTGGGGAAGATTGTACTAGAAAGAATGACCTCAGTTTCTTTTAAGTTGGCGAATTAGTGAGTTTGCGATTCATGCATGATTGTTCTATTTCATATGTCTACAACCTTGGACAAAATACCTTTTTTCTTAAAAAGAAATAATACTCTTGCCACGCCGTACTTGTCGATGTTGACTGCCAATGGACCGTCTGATGCTTGTACTTGGATTTCGGCGTGTCTCAGGAAAATAATTTTGTGTGCATATCACACATTAGAGAGAGCAGACATATTATCTAGTGTTCATAAGGAAATCTCATTATGCCCAAAAAGAATTCATATTTTGAATCCATGGAAAAAATGCTCATGTTATGAAAATAAAAGCGCAATTATGAAAACTCATCCCACCCTCCTACCTAAGGCACATTTAAGATTGGCAAACTCATTACGACCTTGATATTTTCTGATGTTAAACACATACGTGGCAAGTTGGTCGATAGATAATAATTATTTGGTCATTAATTTAGAATGAAATTCATTCTAAATGATAAGGGCGAGCACACTCGAAGAGAACTAATTTTGGAAACGAGAGGTGAGAGGGGAGCGCTGGAATTTGAATTATATCATCCACTTTCACTCTTCTATGACGTTGAGTAGCATCTTGTGGTTGTCAATTTCCATCACAATGCTCATTGTCTAAATTATTCGTTCTATGGCAGATAATCTTATTTTTAAGCTACATTCCATTTTCTTTCTTTGAATCCATCCCTAAGTTTTTTCTAATGATATAAGAAAATGAGTTTTGCATCACCCACCATATATACTTTAGGGTTTGAAATTTTATACATGGCGAATTGATCATTTGGATACCTTATGACATTTTCTTCCATAACATAGTATGAAAAGTGCACATACTATTTTACATACATTCTTACGCAGTACATATTAAATTTAAATTATTATTGATATCATTAATTAGACAAAAGTACAACAACTCTTGAGAAAACACCCTTATTGTAGAACTAGTGGAACAAAGAATAATAATAAAAACAAGATATATATTCTTTTTGTAAATACACAGAATCCTAGCATACAAATATAGAATCTTTATTAATATTGGGATGATTGAGCACAATCACTTCTTGATACAACGCGTTTACAAATCGTTCACGGTTTCCAATATATTTCTTGGCCCCACCAACAAGACAATGGCACACCAACTTTACATAGCCCTATCAACATGTTATATTATTTTATTCTCCGCCTCACAACAATACAACCATTGACTATGGATATCAATTTAACCCACCGCCACAATTACAATGACAATAATGTAATTTATTGCGAATCTTACATTCTCCTCCACCACCGCATAATTGATTCAAGCACCAATCGTTGCATGCATTATCGTTTGAGCAACCGGTAATTCCGTTCCATACATGGTAGTCCCTACAACACTTTCCTGCCTCCACCATCATCACACCACAATCTATCAATGTATTATGCCGAAAAATATGAGTCAACATCAAGTTAATCAATTTTGTAGCAAATACTCAGATTTTTGTTATTATCACATGCTCTAACGTGATGTTAGTTTTCCGTCGTGGAATCGTACTTAGTCAATCATTATCCACAATCATGAAACTTTACGAAGGATGAAATAAAAATATTTGTTGTACACATAGGTAAGAAAGCTTACTTATGGCATTGGTAAAGAGAAGTATGCCAAACATTATAGTCATCGCAATGCGAGCAGCCATGGGGTATGAACAATTGATGTTTTGTCTAGTTTGTCTCCAAAGTTTTGAGTATTACACTATTTTTTCTTTGTGAGTTGATCATTTATATGACATACGATCTAACTATTAATAAACTTAGTTTTCACTTTTGTTGAAGATATTACTAAATATAGGAATAATAGGTTTTAGATCATTAGAATTTGGTGCAATTTAATCGGAGGGTCTAATTAATCCTATTACGCACCCCAAGAATTGTATCATGCTTGATTTGCATGTTATGTAAGCAAGATCACATTGAAATGCGAGATGAAAATTGGGAAAATATTCAAATTTAATTTATACCGTCGTAAGAAATTTTTGATCAAACATGCCTTGCGCGAACATAAATCTCAATGTAAAAAAAGTAGTCATCCTCCAATTTTTGTTTTAATTTTATATCATTCTTCGTTTCCTAATCGTACACGATTTAGACAAGAGGGAATCGTATAGTTTTAAAATTTTCAGCAACTTCCTTTTGTTATATCTCCAATATTGATATCATTTTTTAATGTCCACGTTCGTAATCCGAAGTAGGCATTCTAACATCTATACCGCTTGCGGTCATGTGGGTGACATGACTTCAGAGATACGTGTGTACTTTCAATTGGGAAAGATTGTAATAGAAAAAAATGACCTCAGTTGCTTTTAAGTTGGCAAATTAGTGAGTTTCCTATTCATACATGATTGTTCTCTTTCATATGTCTACAACCTTGGATAAAATACCTTTTTTCTGAAAAAAAATAATTGTCTTCCCACGTCCTACTTGTCGATGTTGACAGCCCATGGACTGTCCGACGCCTCAACTTGGATTTCGGTGTGCCTCAGGAAACATATTTTGTGTGCATATCACACATTATAGAGATAGCAGACATGTTATCTAGTGCTCATAAGGAAATCTCATTATGCCCAGAAAGAATTCATATTTTGAATCCATGGAAAAGATTCTCATGCTATGAAAATACAAGCGTAAATATGAAAATTCATCCCACCCTCCTACCTAAGTCACATTTAAGATTGGCAAACGCATCACTACCATGATATTTTCTGATGTTAAACACATACGTGGCAAGTTGGTCGATAGATAATAATTATTTGGTCATTAACTTAGAATGAAATTCATTTTAAATGACAAGGGTTAGCACACTCGAGGAGAATTAATTTTGGAAACGAGAGGTGAGATGGAGAGCGCTGGAATTTGCATTCTATCATCCGCTTTCACTCTTCTATGACGTTGAGTAGCATCTTGTAGTTGTGAATTTCCATCACAATGCTCATTGTCTAAATCATTTGTTCTATGGCAGATAATCCTATTTTTAAGCTACATTCCATTTTCTTTCTTCGATTCGATCCCTAAGTTTTTTTTAATGTGATAAGATAATGAGTTTTGCATCACCCACCATATATACTTTATGGTTTGAAATTTTATACATGGCGAATTGATCATTTGGACACCTTATAATATTTTGTTCCATAACATAGTTTGACAAGCACACATACTATGTTACATACATTCGTACGCAATACACATTAAATTTAAATTATTATTGATACCATTAATTAGACAAAAGTACAACAACTCTTGAGAAAACACCCTTATTGTAGAGCTAGTGGAACAAGGAATAATAATACAAACAAGATATATATTCTTTTTGTTAAGACATAGAAACCTAGGATACAAATATAGAATATTTATTAATATTGAGATGATTGAGCACAATAACTTCTTGACACAACGCATTTACATATTGTTCGCGATCTCCAATATATTTGTTGGCCCCACCAACAAGACAATGGCTCCAACTTTACATAACCCTATCAACATGTTATATTATTTTATTCTCCGCCACACAACAATACAACCATTGACTATGGATCTCAATTTAACCCACCGCCATAATTACAATGACAATAATGTAGTTTATTGCGAATCTTACATTCTCCTCCACCACTACATAATTGATTCAAGCACCAATCGTTGCATGCATTATTGATGCATGAAAAATACAATATATATTTAGCCATGCATTTAATCTTATTTCGAATTATTTTCTAATAGCATGCATCATTTTATGTTCTTATTTACAATAATTTTACAAAAATGAAAATCTACCTCAATATTGTATTTTATTATCTAGAATGTAAGAAAATTGAATTACGAAGCCAACGGTGAAAACTACGCTCAAATCGAAGTTCAAACGGAGCTAGAAAGTGGAAAACAGTGAAGCTACTAACGGGCCGTGAAAGGATTTTAACGGGCCGTGAAAAGGACTGTCAAACTAATTACAGGCCGTTAAAAGTTGCCCCGAGTCACGGCCATGACCAGGTCTTCACGGGCCGTGAAATCTACTATTTTAACACTGTAAGAGCCGTGAAAACCATGTCACGAGTCATGAAAATCCATTTTCAATCCGATTAGAACTCTGTTTCGGCCGTTTAATCGCCATATCAGGCCGCGACGAACCCTAGATTCGAGATTTTGATGGATTTTTGGAAGAATTTTAAGTGCACAATGACTCTACTCAAATTATATGATCTTAGGATGATTTAGAAACATATTATGATTCAAATTTCGGAGTTTGACAAGGCCTAAACTTCAGAAATAAATCAGATTCGAATTTTCATTATTCCACATAGAAAAGTTCTTGTTTCTTCTCCGATCACATGAAAACTCAAACCCCTATAAATAGATGCCTTCTACAGCTAGAAGAGAGCATGTTAGGGTCTGCAACCGAAATTTTCAAGCCAAGAACAAAGGAGAATTTCTGAAGGGCAAAAGAGAAGACTTCTGTGCGGTAGACAAGTGCGAGGATTGCGTAGCCGTTTCATCATTGCTTCTGAAGAGTACTCATTGTTCTACATATTGTTAGGATGATATTTTATATTTTCACATTTAATCTATCTATCTTAGCATCCAAGATTATTAGTTTTCGTTTTATTGTTTAGTCTTAGTTGCAAGAGTTTAATGTATGAACAATTTCTGATTTCTGATTAATCAAATAATTAGTTTAGTTTTTATGAATATGATTGTTATGCGTAATGATTTTCTTCAGAATTTAATGATTTCTAGGATGATTATTGACTGTGTAGTGTGATCAATCCTTAATTCATCATTTTCTGTTCGAATCGATTCTTAACTTTATGTTGAAGCAATCCATGTCGTAATCTAGTAGAAATCATGCGGCATATTAGATTATGCGGTCTGCATGAATTAGCCTGTGCGTCCAGTTCTATAGTTTAGGGATTACAGCATATTGCGTCTTAAGTTCAAAATATCTGAAGGCATATCTGTGCGGAATACTTTCATATTATTATTGTCTAAAGATAGTTGATTTACCCGTGCGGGAGATCATATCTTTAGTATCCTTAATCCGTCTAAAATCTAAACCTAAACTTCATACTTATGCTTGATTTTATAGAAATATAGATTGTTCTAATCATTATAGATTATCCTAAGGACTTAAGCATCATTAGTTTTAGTCTTTATTTTTCTGTTATTTTATTTTTTGCACTCTTTTACCCAAACTTTATGCCGTCTCCTATTAGCCTCTGAAATTAGTTTAGTTAAGTAAGATATTTCCTCGTGAGTTCGACACTATACTCTTACACTTTATTACTTGAGCGACTAGTGCACTTGTTAGCATTTAATTGTTATCAATTCTCGCATCAAGTTTTTGGCGTTGTTGCCAGGGAATTATTCTTTACTTACTACGCTTATTTTATACTACTTTGAGACATTACTTTTGCTTTCACTTTTTCTTTTAGTTGTGTAAGTTTTCAGGTTTACATCTTTCGTTCACAACTCAACTCTCACGCTCATATCACTACGTCCTCAATGGGAAATAAGAAAACATCCATCAGTCAACACATTGAGGAAGACCAAGTTGTTGTCCAACATGTAAAAGTTCACAACAACGCTTCATCAAGCAACAACAACGCAAAGATGCTTCAACCATCCCCTTGTGAAGACTTCTCCATGGATCCAGAAAGCATCATCGCAAATAAATTGAGTCCTTTATAGAAGAGACTCTCCACACAAAGTTATCAAATCGATAATCTGGAGAGACAACTTTCAAATTTGTGGCATCGAAGCGAGGAGACACAGGAGTATGTTACAACTCTTCGCAAATCGAAATCTTCTGATGAGTCAAAAGTTGACCTCGAAGGGATGATGGATCAACTTATTAAAACAATTGAAAAGAAGCTCCAAATGCAAGATCAACACATTCAGAATTTGGCGGCTGAATTAACACAAATTCAGAACCAAATAGAAGAAGACGAGATGTTTCGACATTTTGACATGGAGCTCAAGTTTGATGCTTTGGAAGCAAAGCTACATATGTTAGAGAGTCAAGTCACGCAATTGATTTCTCTAAAATCTGAATCTCCAAAGCACATCGATGAGAGCCTGACTATCATCATGTGCCCATGTCATCCTCGGTATTCATATCAAAGAAGTGGGCATCCAAGAATAAAATCTTCAGCAAGGACAACAACTATGCAATGGCGTATTAAGGAGACGAGTGCATATATTATGGAAGAGGGACAAGTTCGAAGGAGGAACTCGCCTTCGGAGGTCCCCACTATTCAAACTTCGTCTCCATCACAAACATCAACATTATCAACGCCTGCGAACACGCTTACCCAAAATCAAAAATCACCAAGGAGAGAAGGAACTTCATCGTCATCAATAGAGACCCCTTCGATTAATACACATCAGTGGAAAAGTAGAGGGAAAAGAAGTATATCACCGATCTCAAATGCACCAACCACATCAAAGCGATGTAGATCAAAGAATAAATCATGTACCCATGATAACCAGCAACTTAAAATACAACTACAACTTCAAAAAGTTGCTGAACTTGAAGAACCTCCACCACTGGACAATGACATAAAGGTGGAAATGTTGGGCATCCTCCACCACTAAAATTGATGATAATCATCCACCACCGCATTTGTTGAGCATCACCGTATGAAGCATTCATGATCACATCCAATAACCCCGGTGAGATTGTTCCTTAATTACAGAATTATTTACGTTGTCTTAATCGACCATCTTATTTTAGTCTCAGCTTATGCAATATCAAAGTCAAGCTAAAGACTTTAAATTAGAACTATTCTCTTATCTTTATCTCTTAGTCTGGATTTTACTTTTCATTTGATTAGTAGTTATTCTTTTTCTTAATTTAGTGGTTTAGTGATTTTATTTTTTGTTATCTTTATCGATCATCCTTTGCAAACCAAATTTTTTAAAAAAAAGGAGAAAGGAATATCACAGGCCATTAACACTATTTTTAACGGGCATTATCTTCAAACTCACGAGTTGTGCCGGGCAATTCATGAACATATCAATGACTTTGTCTTTATTTTTTGAGTCATCACGGGTCGTTAACCAGTTTTCACGGGTCTTACACTAGGTTTAGTCCGAATTTATCACCCTTCACAAGTCGTTAGGGTCCTCTCATAGGTCTCACAGAATGCCCATACACTAATACCTGATTGGTCATGGGTCGTTATAGGTTTCCCATGGGTATCACAATAGATTTAGGTTCTCATCTTTCAGATTTCATGGGCCGTTAGAAAAGAATCACAACCTGTAAGTGAATTACCTAGTCTTCGCGTCGTGTGTTTTGGTCGACTCATGACCCTATTGATTTCTTACGAGTCGTTAAAAATTTTTTACGGGACATTACCATTATGTCACGACCCGTAAGTTATTTGACCCACACATCTTTGCCTAGTTCTGCCCGATTCATGACCCTTTTTCAAACTTTCACAGGACGTCAAGGCCATCACGGCCTGTTACAGTACCATCATGGGCCGTTACGATGTCACACTACATAACATTTGTTTATAAGGTCCATAACATTCAAACGTCACATGTCGCAATAATTTCTTCATGGACCCCTTCATGGGGCGTTAGACCATTGTCACGATCAGTCAAGTGATTATTTCATCCTAACCCATGCATCACATGTCGTTAAATAGAGTTAATGAACTACCTTCATAGATCACGGGGCGTTAAAAACTTGTCACGGGTGTCCTAGTAGGTTTGTCCACTCTCACGGGGTTCATTATGGGCCATTAGATAGATTTCACGAGTCTCACAGATGGCTCCCGAGAAGCACACAAAAGTCTTCACGGGGCGTCATTACTCTTTCATGGCCCGTAAGTGAGTCGTTTCATATCTTAGGATTACCTTTTGCCCGACTCACGCCCCGTGAAAAAGCCATCACGTCCTCCTCCATTTTCTTCTTTTGTGTGCAGGTCCATTACACTGCTCCTTCACGCCCCATCATCCAAGCAGCACCGACGCTCCGACCATCTTCTCCGACCACCAGATCGACCTACGCGATGTCCATCAGCGACTAAGGAGCCGGCGACTGTAGTTTGATTGTTCTGCCCTCCTTCCTAGCTGTTGGTGGTTCCTTCACAGAGATGTCATCCCCGACCTTCGACACCGTAGGATCTAGCTTCGCCCCGAACGATATTCATCTCCGACAAAGCCCCATACTACATGCCGCCACTCTTTTAGTATTCGATTGACGACATCAATAGTGCCCCTTTTCTTCTTTTCGACTGACGATCAGCTCCGATATTTGACAACACAGTCGATTTCTTCTCTAGACACCAAGTATCATGATCGGCCACATCCACGGATGACTTTCGGCAAGTGGTGACTTGGCATAGAATAGAGTACAAACAAGTCGCCGATGATCGCCTCTATAAACATAAGTCAAATCAAAGAATGCATGGACGAAGAGGATGATTCATGGCTGTTACCAACTTGTAATGGCCCGTGAATAATCCTTCAAGATCAAAGTAACAAGCATGCATTTTGGAGGGTAGAAGAAACTACATGGCCATTACCTATCACTCACGGCCTGCTACTCAAGCACCAACATTCGGAGCTAAAGGATCTGTGACTCGTTATGTCTCATTCACGGCTACACAAGCAACCAAAAGCTCAGGCATGTCAAATCGACAATAGCAAAAGGATCCGACAGAACCCTTGCAGTTCAGGCCCATCACACCTTTGAGCAGTGCATGCGCTATTCAAACTCATCAACTCCAGACATCCGATACATATATAGGCTTCTCGCTATGGCTTCCACATCCATCACATTGGAAAATATCAAGTTGTCTCTTTTCATTTCCTCCCGTTATTATTCTTTATTATTTTCATACATCCCTTTCCGACTTTGATTTTAAACATTGAGGACAGTGTTGAGTTCAAGCTTGGGGGAGTTTGCATTTTCATGCATCATGCCTATCTTTTTATATTGCAATACATGCACACGTTCTTATCATATTTTATCTATTATTTGCATATTTGATTTGCATCATATTGAAAATCTATAAAAATTAAAAATAACCATATCATTGTTTTTCATGTCTTAATATTTTCTTATTTTCAAACATTATTCAAGGACATCCTTCTAGTTGATGAAATTTGAAGCACTATTATTTTATCTTTTATCGCCTTAGTATTGGGTATTTGGAATGTGAAGGTTGCTAAGTAGAACTATGAATATTTGGATGACAAATTCTTGTTCATTCCCTTTTCTTTTATTTTTCTTTAGTCTTGATAATAATTGCCTCTTTGTTGAACATTTAAGTGTTTATTGAGCTTATAGTAAAACAAATGTGTGTGCAAAAGTTAAAAGAGGGTTAGTTGAACCCCAACAAAACAAAATAAAGAAGTACAAAAGTGTTATCCGGAATCTTGGTTTGTCCGGGTGATTAGATCCGTAGGGGATTCTTGCTTGGCGACCTAAGGGCAACTGCTTTGGGATCCGTCGGTCAAAAGCCCGTTACATGGACCAGCTTGTGCAATATGGAGAAGCACATAAGTACCAAATCAACAAAAGGAAAAAAGTAGGAATGAAAATATCAGAAGTTTTAAAGTAAAAATGTTTTAAAGTGAAAATGTATAAGCTCGGTATACACTTATGTTTTCAACATTGAGACTCTTATTTGATAGACTGTATCCTTTCTTGCATGAGCTGAACTTGGATGAGTTTAAATATGTCTAATATTCAGAAATACGACAAGGCTGGGTCATTGGAATGATGGAAAGATACTTTGACGATCGATGTGTAAAATTTAGTGCTAAAAAAATAGTTGACTAGCAGGGTGGAAGTGATGATTGACTTATTTGGTTGAGCTTTGTCTTCAACATTGCTTGAGGAGAAGCAAATATCTAAACTTGGGGGAGTTTGATGCATGCAAAATACAACATATATTTAGCCATGCATTTAATCTTATTTCGAATTATTTTCTAATAGCATACATCATTTTATAGGCATATTTACATTAATTTTACAAAAATAAAAATCTACCCAAATATTGTATTTTAATGTCTAGGATGCAAAAAAATTAAATTATGAATCCAACAGAAAAAATCGCGCTCAAATCGGAGTTCAAACAGAGTCAGAAAGTGGAAAACAGTGAAGCAAGGCTGAAATGACATACTAATGGGTCGTAAAAAGGGCTGTCAAACTAATTACAGGCTGTTAAAAGTTGCCCCGAGTCACCGCCATGACCAATTCTTCATGGACCGTTGATCACAATAGGTTTTTATCCCATTTTCTATTCAAATCACCGATATCGAGCCCTCATTTTGCCTAACTTTTGGCCAAATATGCTAGGATTGCATGAATTGTGATAACTAGTTGATCTTTCTCATTTTATACTTAATTCCATGTGCATAGAGGTTCTGAAATGCTAAAATCCATTAATATCTCAATTCTATGCCAAGTTATCATTTTGTAGGGCAAGTTATCACTCCAAGTGCACAAGTTATCATTATTTTAATTGAGCTGATTTCCAATGATTATTTTGCTCTAAATCCCTTGCCATCATGAATTATTCATATTTGGATAACCATATTTCAATTTGTGCAAGGTTATCACTCCATTTTATAAGTTATCATTTTTGAGTGTCAAGTTATCGTTTAAGGGCAAAACTGTCATTTCGATATGCAAAACTATCAATTCTGCACAAAGGCATTAAGCAATCATTAAATTACTGTCTTAACTCATTGATGTTCAAATTTGATCACATTTGGATAACCACAACCAAAGTTATGACAAGTTATCATTTTTATGGCAACAAGTTATCATTTCCGGGTCACCAAGTTATCAATACTATGAAATCCTATCTACATCTGATTTTTGACCTTATTCACTTGCCACTTTAATCCCTTTGATGCCTTCAATGCTCTGAACCACTCATATTTGGACAATTTCCATGATATATGCAAAGTTATCATTTCGGGCAATAAGTTTTCATTAAACAAATAAAGTTTTCATTCATGCACAACACCAAAACTTATTTGACAATAGAGTTGACATTACTTGCTGTCCTAATCCTTATTTGTTTAAATCTTATTTGAGGACTATGATGCTGGTTGTTTTGGGTCTTCTAGCAGGTATAACAAGTCTGCAACAAGGCTGCACAAGGTGAAAAAGGAGGGGGGGACCACTGCTAGCTGTTCAAAAAGACATCTGATTTTTGCTGGAATCTCAGGATCACTGGACATGTGGCTTGAATCAAGAGAAGGGAACATTCTGATGCTGATCAAGGGTGCACAGAAGACATATATAAGCTAAAGAAACCCTGGAATCAAAGGGGGAACCTCCATTTGGAGGGCTGCTGGACTAGAGCTGGAAGTGGAGCTGAAGTCTGCAAAAGGGTTGCTGATTTCTGCATAACAACCCTCAAAATCAGGATGATTAGCTTCTGTTCTTCATTCTATTTTGAATCTATATTTGTAATTATGAGGAGCTAAACTCTATGTCCCCTAGGATAGGGTAGTAGTCTAGATTAGATGTGGATGGATTAGGGACAAATCTGATTTTCTGCACTGAAATTTGATTTCTGGTTTTACAATTCTGATTTCTGAACTCATATGAATCTGTTCTTGTCATTGCAAGATCCTACTTGTATTTACAACTGAGAGGTTGTCCTTTGATCCATTCTTATTCAAAAATGAATCAAGAATCAATGCCAAGTTTCTAGATTCAATTCCAATTAGAATCTGATTTTCCTGATTTCTGAAATTTGATTTTCTTGATTTCTGAATTCCTGAATTGTTGAAATTTGTTTTCATCACTGTGGAACCCTAATTGAATTAATAACTGAGAGGTTGCTTATGGTTCTATTCTTGTTCAGAAATGAATGAAGAGACAATGAAGTTTCTAAGGTTTCAATTCATGAATTATTGCAAACATTTCAACTTGTCATTGCTGATTTCTGATTTCCTGAAATCTGAATTGCATTTCTGGTTTCTGATTCTCAAATTCTGATATCATTGTAAGACCCCTGATTTCTTAGCAGCTAAGTAGCTAATCCTATGGTTTCCTCCTTGTTCAGAAATAATCAAGAGACAATGGTACTTCCAAGGTTTAATTCCCTGAATTGTTGCAACTCTTAATGTTGATTTCTAAAATTCCTTTGCTGATTTCTTGAAAATTAGTAGGACTCTTCTTTGTTATTGTAATCTCTAATTTCATTTGATCACTGAGAGGTGAATTAAGGTTATCTTGCTGTTCAGAGATGAACCAAGAAGCAATTGCAAGTGCTGAGTTCCATATGTAATTGATTGGTGATTTCTATTCAATTCTTTAGTGAAAATGTGGATTTCATTTGAATTTGCAGCTGAGGCTGATTTAAAATTCTCTTGTAGTTTAGAGATAAACCAAGGAGCATTTGCACTAATATTGGATTGGATTCATCCCTGTTTAGTTGATTGAAGCATTTCCCTCATTTTCAAAGTAAAATTGAATGTTATCATTTAGATTCCACTAAATTATTGAAAATCAGCAAGGAACTAAATTTTGAACTTAATGTTGACTTGATTTTAGTGAGGACCTTTTCTAATTCAACTTAACTAATCAACCATATGAGAATATGATTATTAGTTCTGGTTTATATTGCTGTGATAACAGCCCATTTTCAAGTTGAGTTAAAATTGACAATACAATGATAACTAGTTTCATTCCATTCATAATTAAGCTAGATGAACCCCAACGCCTAGGAGAACCTTCCTTATTGATAGTTAACCCCTTTAGCATTTATAATTCAGTTTTGATAACTTTTCAAAAATCCAAAAACATTATCATTTTGGCCATTTAAAGAAATCGGTTTGAACTTTCTTTCAATTTCTTGGAATTTTAACTTTAGTTAAGGCTAATCTAGATTGTTTAGGGAGTCTTAGGCTTCAAATCACTATGTATACGACATTTGGGTAGACTACTATTGACCTGTATACTTGCAATTGAAAGTGAATTAGGGAGTTAAATTAAAAATTGAAAAATCTGAAATTTGACCCCAAAATCAGCAAGTTATCACTACACCCCTCAATATCACTATCAAGTTTTTGGACCGTTGCCAAGGATTTGAGGTCAATTAGATTAACTTAGATAGTTTAGATTAGTTTTAGACTAGTTTTCAGTCCATTTATTAGGCCAATTTTCAATTTTTGCAAGTTATCATTCCCAATTTTTCAATTTTGTCTAGTTTTCTTTCTTTTCTGAATTTGATACTTCTAAATTCATTTATGCAGGATTTGGAGCTTTAAGGAGACCTCTACCTATCTGATCCTGAACTGAAAGAAGATTCAATAGGAGAAGGAGATTGCAAAGAGAAGAGGCTAGGAGAAGAATTTTTGAGGAGGAGGCTACCAATCAAAACATGGCTGCTCCTAGGACACTTAGGGATTGTTATTCACCCAGCAATTGTAGAAAATTATGAATTTGACTTCTGAGAGATAAAGAAGAAAAGATGGATATGATTTGACAAACTTGGTCCTATGACTATTATCAAATCAAGTGAAACAACCTTGAGCTAGGAGGAATTGGATTCTATAGTTGAAGATGTCGTGTTCAAAACTCTTCAAATATATGGTTTTGATGTTGGAGAACCATCACAAGTTCATTGCAATCAAGGATCACCACAATTTCAGCAGCCCTCTAATGCTTACATGTATGCCTCACATGGTCATGAAAGTGCAAATTTTTGGAATCTTAAGGAAGAATTCTCAAGTAGTAATCCTTATGTCCATGACTCACAAAATCATTTGCATTACCATCACAATCAAGGTCAAGTGTCGGAATTTCAAGTTGCAACCATGGGTATTTCAGAAAATCAGCAATCACTTAATCAATCCATAGAAGTGTCAAGAATGGAGATTATGTTGGAGAACTTCATGAGGAGGCAGGAAAAGCAAACTGCTAACTTGGAAAAATTATGTATGACAATAGATGTTCTTCAAGCTGGATATCAAGCCTTGGAAGCCAAGCTTTATTTGAAGTCCAGTCAAGAAGCCCCACCTATGCAGAATTCAAATTGGCAACCCAAAATCTTGCCAAGGACTCAACCACCTCCATATCAGCCTCCACAAGTTCAAATGCAGAGACTTCCTTATGAGCCAAAAGTCCAGCCACTCAATTGTCAAAAATGGAGGAGTTGCTACGACAAATTCTGAAGAAGCAAGAAAAGCAGGAGGAGGCAATGCAGAAATTGACTACTGAATATGAAACCTTGAGTGCCCATCAAAAAGTTCTTGAAAACCAATTTTCCCAACTAGCCAGCATCTCAACTAGGCCACCAATGTTTTTCCTAGGACAACCAGAAGTCAATCCTAAAGAGAAAGTCCAAGCTCTCCAGCTTAAGAGTGGAAAAATTATTGAAGAACCCATGAACCATGTTGAGGACAGTTCAGCTAAAGCAAATGCAAGTTCAAACTCTATAGAAGAGCCAATTGAAGAAGTTGTGGTGGGAAACCAGGACAAGAACCCTCAGAATGAAGTCAATGGTAGGATTTTTTATAAGGTGCTATTCCTACAAAGATTGGTCTCTAAATTGGAGCTGAAACCTCTTCCTAGTGCAGAGGATTCATATATCATACATGAGGATTCTAGAGATGAGAAGTTAGAGATTTCTGGAACAATGGAGGAGGAAATCAAACTAAAAAACAAAGGTCAATCATTGGCAAACTAAGAGATTCAAACTTGATTAGTGAAGTTGTCCACAGATTGAGGTCTCTACTTGATCATATCATACTATTTAAACCTTCTTGACATGAAGAAGTTATAACAATGTCTAGCCTAAGACACTAAAGTAGGACACTTCTTGGGAGGTAACCCAAGCCATTTTATATCTCATTTTCTCTATTTTGCAAGAATATTTCAGAGGGAAATCAAAATCACAACCACCCTTTCACCTAGGGAGTACCCCTACCCTCAATTTTGATTTTCTCACTGAAATCCCAATGATAACTGATATTATCTTTTCCTTCATGCTACAATTATCATATTGACATCTGAATTATCATTCATATCAGTTATCCAAATCCATCATTGCTGAATTTTAGTGAATTTAATGCATTTCATTGAATTGTGCACCTCAAAAATCTGATATTACAGATTTCATTGATATCCTTTATTTCTATGCAGGATTAGTTGCAATTCATGAAGAATGGATCACCCAAAAGCCTCTGATTGAGATGCAAGAACCATTGGAAGGGATCAAATGCAAAATTCTAAGAATTTGATACCCTCCCAACCCTCTCCCTTGCCTATCTCTTTCACCACTGTGGACAGTGCTGAGAATAAGCTTGGAGGAGGAAATCTGGTGCTTTTCTAAACTTTACACCATGTTTTCAATCTATTTTAATGCTCATATCATCATTTATTACCAGGTTATCACTGTTTTGAACAAGTTATCACTCAATTCACAAGTTATCACTAGTTAGCATTTTTTGGGCTCAATTCAATTCTTGCCTTCATTTTAACTCTAAAATGGGTGAAATCCATCATTATGACAATTGGTACACTCCAATACCAAGTGGCCAACTTGGCCATTAGACTTGTTGCTTTAATTGACATTATCAATTCAGATGCATTTGAATTAACTTTCAGCTGAAAATTTTTCTTTTTGTGGGTAACACTAGCTGACATTCATGGATTAAATGGAAAGTAGAAGATGTCTAGAAAGGGAGTCAAGGTTCTTGCTGCCATGTTAAATTCTAAACTAAAGGCTCAAGGGGGTTAACTATCAATGAGGAAGGTTCTCCTAGGAGTTGGGGTTCATCTAGCTTAATTATGGATGGAATGGAACAAGTTATCATTGTATTGTCAATTTTAACTCAACTTGAAAATGGGCTGGTATCACAGCAATATAAACTAGAACTAATAATCATATTCTCATATGATTGATTAGTTAAGTTGAATTAGAAAAGGTCCTCACTGAAATCAAGTCAACATTAAGTTCAAAATTTAGTTCCTTCCTGATTTTCAATAATTTAGTGGAATCTAAAATGATAACATTCAATTTTACTTTGAAAATGAGGGAAATGCTTCAATCAACTAAACAGGGATGAATCCAATCCAATATTAGTGCAAATGTTCCTTGGTTTATCTCTAAACTACAAGAGGATTTTAAATCAGCCTCTCAATTGCAAATTCAAATGAAATCCACATTTATGCATGCATGCAATGCAAAATGCAACTTTTCACTTTTTCTTTTCTTCATTTTTCTTTTTCTATTCTGTTCATGAAGTGAGAGCAATAGTTCAAACTCAAGTAAGGTTTAGATCCCTTTGTCCAAAAAGTCAAGTTTTCCTATTTAACATGGCAGCAAGAGCCTTGACTCCCTTCTAGACATCTTTTACTATCAATTTAATCCATGAATGTCAGCTAGTGTTACTCACAAAAAAGAAACATTTTCAGCTGAATTTAATTCAAATGCATTTGAATTGATAAGCCAATTGAAGCAAGAAGACTAATGGCCAAATTGACCACTTAGTATTGGAGTGTACTAATTGTCATAATAAAGGATTTCACCCATTTTAGAGTTAGAATGAATGCTGGAATTGAATTGAGCCCAAAAAATGATAACCAGTGATAACTTGTCAAAATTAGTGATAACCGAGTGAAATCAATGATAACTTGTTCAAACAGTGATAACCTAGTGGTGGTAAATGATGATATGGGCATTAAAATAGATTGAAAACATGGTGTAAAGTTTAGAAAAGCACCAGGTTTCCTCCCCCAAGCTTATTCTCAGCACTGTCCACAGTGGTGAAAATATAGGCAAGGGAGAGGGTTGGGAGGGTATGAAATTCATGGAATTTTGCATTTGATCCCTTCCAATGGTTCTTGCATCTCAATCAGAGGCTTTTGGGTGGTCCATTCTTCATGAATTGCAACTAATCATGCATAGAAATAAAGGATATTAATGAAATATGCAATATCAGATTTTTGCGGTGACAATTCAATGAAATGCATTGAAATTCATTGAAATTCAGCAATGATGGATTTGGATAACTGATATGAATGATAATTCATATGTCAATATGATAATTGTAGCATGAAGGAAAAGATAATATCAGTTATCATTGGGATTTCAGTGAGAAAATAAAAAATAAGGGTAGGGGTACTCCCTAAATGAAAATTTATGGATTGATTTGATTCCTCCCTGATTTATTCCTGCAAATAAGAGAATTTAGATATAAAATGGCTTGGGTTACCTCCCAAGAAGTGCCCTACTTTAGTGTCTTAGGCTAGACATTGTTACAACTCTTGATATCAAGGAGGTTTAAATAGTATGATATAATCAAGTATAGATTTCAATCTATGGATAGCTTCACCAATCAAGTATGGATCTCTTAGTTTGTCAATGATTGACCTTTGTTTTTCAGTTTGATTCCCTCCATTGTACTAGAAATCTCCTAACTTCTCATCTCTAGAATCCTCATGTATGATATATGAATCCTCTGGACTAGGAAGAGGTTTCTACTCCAATTTAGAGACCAATCTTTGTGGGAATGACACCTTGTAAAAAATCCTACCCTTGACTTCATTCTGAGGGTTCTTGTCCTGGTTTCCCACCACAACTTCTTCAATTGGTTCTTCTACAGGCTTTGAACTTGCATTTGCTTTAGCTGAACTATCCTCAACATGCTTCATGGGTTCTTCAATAATTTTTCCACTCTTGAGCTGGACAGTTTGGACTTCTTCCTTAGGATTGACTTCTAGTTGTCCTGGGAAAAACATTGGTGGCCTAGTTGAGGTGCTGGCTTGTTGGACAAATTGGTTTTCAAGAACTTTTTTATGGGCACTCAAGATTTCATATTCAGTAGTCAATTTCTGCATTGCCTCCTCCTGCTTGTCTTGCTTCATTAGAATTTGTTGCAGCAACTCCTCCATTTTTGACAATTGGGTGGCTTGGACTTGTGGCTCATAAGGAGCTCTCTGCATTTGAACTTGTGGAGGCTGATATGGAGGTGGTTGAGTCCTTGGTAAGATTTTGGGTTGCCAATTTGAATTCTACATAGGTGGGGCTTCTTGACTGGACTGCAAACAAAGCTTGGCTTCCAAGGCTTGATATCCAGCTTAAAGAACATCCGTTGTCATACATAATTTTTGCAAGTTTGCAGTTTGCTTTTCCTGCCTCCTCATGAAGTTCTCCAACATAATCTCCATTCTTGACACTTCTATGGATTGATTAAGTGATTGCTGATTTTCTGAAATACCCATGGTTGCAACTTGAAATTCCGACACTTGACCTTGATTGTGATGGTAATGCAAATGATTTTGTGAGTCATGGACATAAGGATTACTACTTGAGAATTCTTCCTTAAGATTCCAAAAATTTGCACTTTCATGACCATGTGAGGCATACATGTAAGCATTAGAGGGCTGCTGAAATTGTGGTGATCCTTGATTGCAATGAACTTGTGATGGTTCTCCAACATCAAAACCATATTTTTGAAGAGTGTTGGTCACAACATCTTCAACTATACAATCCAATTCCTCCTAGCTCAAGGTTGTTTCTCTTGATTGATAATAGTCATAGGACCAAGTTTGTCAAATCATATCCATCTTTTCTTCCTTATCTCTCGGTGAATAACAATCTCTAAGTGTCCTAGGAGCAGCCATGTTTTGATTGGTAGCCTCCTCCTCAAAAATTCTTCTCCTAGCCTCTTCTCTTAGCAATCTCCTTCTCCTATTGAATCTTCTTTTAGTTCAGGATCAGATAGGTAGAGGTCTCCTTAAAGCTCCAAATCCTGCATAAATGAATTCAGATGTATCAAATTCAGAAAAGAAAGAAAACTAGACAAAATTGAAAAATTGGGAATGATAACTTGCAAAAATTGAAAATTGGCCTAATAAATGGACTGAAAATTAGTCTAAAACTAATCTAAACTATCTAAGTTAATCTAATTGACCTCAAATCCTTGGCAACGGTGCCAAAAACTTGATAGTGATATTGAGGGGTGTAGTGATAACTTGCTGATTTTGGGGTCAAATTTCAGATTTTTCAATTTTTAATTTAACTCCCTAATTCACTTTCAACTGCAAGTATACAGGTCAATAGTAGTCTACCCAAATGTCGTATACACAGTGATTTGAAGCCTAAGATTTCCTAAACAATCTAGATTAGCCTTAACTAAAGTTAAAATTCCAAGAAATTGAAAGAAAGTTCAAACCGATTTCTTTAAATGGCCAAAATGATAATGTTTTTGGATTTTTGAAAAGTTATCAAAACTGAATTATAAATGCTAAAGGGGTTAACTATCAATAAGGAAGGTTCTCCTAGGAGTTGGGGTTCATCTTGCTTAATTATGAATGGAATGGAACAAGTTATCATTGTATTATCAATTTTAACTCAACTTGAAAATGGACTGTTATCACAGCAATATAAACCAGAACTAATAATCATATTCTCATATGGTTGATTAGTTAAGTTGAATTAGAAAATGTCCTCACTAAAATGAAGTCAACATTAAGTTCAAAATTTAGTTCCTTGCTGATTTTCAATAATTTAGTGGAATCTAAAATGATAACATTCAATTTTACTTTGAAAATGAGGGAAATGCTTCAATCAACTAAACAGGGATGAATCCAATCCAATATTAGTGCAAATGCTCCTTGGTTTATCTCTAAACTACAAGAGGATTTTAAATCAGCCTCTCAGTTGCAAATTCAAATGAAATCCACATTTTCACTAAAGGATTGGATAGAAATCAGCACTCAATTACATATGGAACTCAGCACTTGCAATTGCTTCTTGGTTCATCTCTGAACAGCAAGATAACCTTAATTCACCTCTCAGTGATCAAATGAAATCAGAGGTTACAATAACAAAGAAGAGTCCTACAGAATTTTCAAGAAATCAGCAAAAGAATTTCAGAAATCAATATTAAGAGTTGCAACAATTCAGGGAATTAAACCTTGGAAGTACTATTGTTCCTTGATTCATTTCTGAACAAGGAGGAAACCATAGGATTAGCTACTTAGCTGCTAAGAAATCAGGGGTCTTACAATGATATCAGAATTTGAGAATCAGAAACTAGAAATGCAATTCAGAATTCAGATTTCAAGAAATCAGAATTGAAATCAGAAATCAGCAATGACAAGTTGAAATGTTTGCAATAATTCATGGATTGAAACCTAGAAACTTTATTGTCTCTTGATTCATTTCTGAACAAGAATAGAACCATAAGAAACCTCTCAGTTATTAATTCAATTAGGGTTCCACAGTGATGAAAACAAATTTCAACAATTCAAGAATTCAGAAATCAGGAAAATCAGATTCTAATTGGAATTGAATCTAGAAAATTTGCATTGATTCTTGATTCATTTCTGAACAAGAATCAGAATTGTAAAACCAAAAATCAGATTTCAGTGTAGGAAATCAGATTTGTCCCTAATCAATCCACAACTAATCTAGACTACTACCCTATCCTAGGAGACATAGAGTTTAGCTCCTCATATACAAACATAGATTCAAAATAGAATGAAGAACAGAAGCTAATCATCCTGATTTTGAGGGTTGTTCTGCAGAAATCAGTAACCCTTTTGCAGACTTCAGCTCCACTTCCAGCTCTGGTCCAGCAGCTTTTGGACAGCAAATCAGTGGTCCCCCCCCACCTTTTTCAGCTAAAATCATATTTATATTCCCTGCTACAAGGGCCAAAACAGCAAGCATCAAAGTCCTTGAATGGGAAATAAACAAATAAGGATGATGACAGCTACTAGATTCAGCTCCAACATCAAATAAAATCTTATGTTATGTAGAGGTGAAATCAATAAATGAAAATGATAATTTTGAAGACCCGTAATGATAACCTTGCATATATCTTGAAAAATGTTCAAATATGGATGGTTCAGAGCATTAAAGGCATCAAATGGATTAGGATGGCAAGTGAATGTGGTCAAAAATCAAATGTGGATAAGATTTCATAGGAATGATAACTTGGGTGCCAAAAATGATAACTTGTCATAACTTTTGTTGTGGTTATCCAAATGTGATAAAATTTGAACAGCAATGAGTTAAGACAGTAATTTAGTGATTGCTTAATGCCTTTGTGCAGATTTGATAGTTTTGCATATCGAAATGACAGTTTTGCCCTTAAACGATAACTTGGCATTGAAAAATGATAACTTGTTCAAATAGATTGATAATTTTGCACAAGTTGAAATATGATCATCCAAATATGATTCATTCATTGTGGCAATAGATTTAGGGCAGAATAATCACTGGAAATCAGCTAAATCAAAATAATGATAACTTGTGCACTTGGAGTGATAACTTGCCCTAAAAATGATAACTTGACATAGAATTGAAATATTTATGGATTTTAGCAATTCAGAACCTCTATGCACATGAAATTAGATATAAAATGAGAAAGATCAACTAGTTATTACAATCCTTCCATTCCAAACATAATTGGCCAAAAGTTAGGCAATTTGAGGGCTCGATATGGGTGTTTTGAATAGAAAATGGGATAAAAACATACTATGATCAACTAGTGATCAATAGCATTAATTAGACAAAAGTACAACAACTCTTGAGAAAACACCCTTATTGTAGAAATAGTTGAACAATGAATGATAACAAAAACAAGATATATTCATTTGTAAAGACACAGATACCTAGCATACAAATATAGAATCTTTATTAATATTGAGATGATTGAGCACAATCACTTCTTGATACAACACGTTTACATATCGTTCGCGATCTCCAATATATTTCTTGGCCCCACCAACAAGACAATGGCACACCAACTTTATATAACCCTATCAACATGTTATATTATTTTATTTGCCGCCTCACAACAATAAAACCATTGACCATGGATCTCAATTTAACCCACCGCCACAATTATAATGACAATAATATAGTTTACTGCGAACACCACCGCATAATGGATTCAAGTACCAATTGTTGCATGCATTATCGTTAGAGCAACCGATAATTCTATTCCATAAGTGGTAGCCCCTGAAGCACTTTCCCGCCCCCCACCATCATTACACCATAATCTAAGAAGTATTATGATGAAAAATATGAGTTAACATCAAGTTAATCGATTTTGTAGCAAATACTCAGATTTTATTGTTATCACATGCTCTAATATGATGTTAGTTTTTTATCATGGAATCGTACTTGGTCAATCATTTTCCACAATCGTACTTAGTCGATCATTTGATGTACACATAGGTAAGAAAGCTTACTTATGGCATTGGTAAGGAGAGGTATGCCAAACATTATAGTCATCTCAATGCGAGCAGTCATGGCGTATGAGCAATTGATGTTTTGTTTAGTTTGTCTCCGAAGTTTTGAGTATTGCACTATTTTTTCTTTGTGAGTTGATCATTTATAAGACATATGATCTAACTATTAATAAACTTAGTTTTCACTTTTGTTGAAGATGTTACTAAATATAGGAATAATAGGTTTTAGATCATTGTAATTTGGTACAATTTAATTGGAGGGTCTAATTACACTACAGGAAAATCGAAGAATAGCGACCCAATGAACTTGATGCTAATGTGGCGCCATTTAGTCTCTAGAAGTTATAGCGTCACTTTAGCATCCAAAATAGCGCTGACAATATGCGATGCCGGTAATCGGTGGCTATTGGTGTCGCAATAGACCCAACAATGGTGGAGACGCTACTAGCGCCAATGGTAGACGCTATCTCGACATTACAAAGACGTGTGATGTCCGTCTGCGAGTAGTAGATAGACGTCGCTAAGGAGATGCTAAAGTGGCGCTACTTTGACACTCAAGAAACACTATTTTGGTGCTTCTTGAAGCTAACATCATGTCTGTTGCGTCGCCAATGAGATGCTAACGTGACGCTAAGGATGATATATTTAATATAGAGTCGACTATGTAGGCGACGCTAGGGTGACTCTATGGAGGCGCCAATTGCAGATTTTTTTTTACCCCTTACAGCCACATTTATTTCCCTTCCCACACCATATAATTATATAATGCATATAAATACATTGATATTCATCACAAACATAATATGAAAGCATCACACGTACAATATTTAAGATAAGAATATGAAAAGTAATAAACTGAACTAACAAACTATACGTATATCTAATAATAAGTCTATAAGTAGCAAAAGTATAGTTTCTATCCATGGTTTTTTTCTATCCTAGGTTTGGGAGTTATTGTTATCGTTTCAGACGTTCGATCCCAACGTGCTCGGTCCATGGCCTCGCAGGGATTGATTCTGCATCGGGATCAATCCTTGAATCGCTTGTAATAATGGAGCCAACTGTTGCGATAGCTATTGCGATAGCTGCTGCGATAGTTGCTACGATATTTGCTCCGATAGCTGCTCCGTTATCAGGTGCAGCGGATGAGCTCGGAGCAAATATCGGATAATTGTTTTGCATGGTTGATTTGCATGTTATGTAAGCGTGATCACGTCGAAAGGCAAGATAAAAAATGGGAAAACATTCAAATTTAATTTATACTGTCTTAAATATTTTTTTATCAAACATGTGTTATGCAAACATAAATCTCAATGTAAAAAAAAAGTAGTCATCCTCTAATTTTTTTTTAATTTGATATCATTCTGTGTTTCCTAATCGTATATAATTTAGAGAAAAGGGAGTAGTATAATTTTTAAATTTTCAGCAACTTCGTTTTGTTCTATCTCCAATATTGATATCATTTTTTAATATTCACGTTCGGACTCCGAAGCAAGCATTCTAATATCTATACCCCTTGCGGTCATGTGGGTGATATGACTTCAGAGATACGTGCGTACTTTTAGGGGAGTAAGGGTAGGTGAAGAAGAGGGAGGAACTGGTTGCTTTCTTCTGTTCTTTAGGGGAGTAAGGTGGGTGAAGGAGAGGGAGGACTTTCCATCATCCATCCATAACAAAAATTAGACTACTACCCTATCCTAAGAGAGCTAAAATTTAGCTCCTCATAGATGTTGAAATCAATACAAAATAGAGGAGGAACAAAATAAAAAACATTCTGAAATATAGAAATAGTAAATTCAGCTTGAAGTCTCCTCTTGGCTCCTTCTTCTCCTTCCATCAGCTCCAAGGTCCAGAATGTGGAGAACTGTGGTCTTCTCCTGGAATTCCCTCTTTTATATGGCATTTCATCACCCTTTGATCCACATCAGAAGCTTCTATTCCTTCTAATTTTTGCCATCTATCCTGGTCCCCTCTTCTTTCCAAAAAGATTCCTTTCTTGCTTTTGGCAGCCTACATTTTGGTCCCCACCCCCCCCCCCCCCCTTCTTTTCCAGCAAGGATATGTGTATTATATGCTTGATTTAGTTGCTGGATTAGTAAGAAGAGCAAGCACCAGTTCTTCAAGTAAAAATTTAACAAATAAACACTAAAACAACACATCAAATAGCTCAAATGTGCAAGTGTAACATAATATTATGTCGGAAAGATAAATGCAAGTATATTAAGCATAATTATCAGAATATGAACATTTCAGGACTTATATGCACATGAATTAAGATGAAAAATGAGTAGAAATTTCATAAGATCAGCTAGTGATCAAACTCCCCCAAGCTTAGTCTTTTGCTTGTCCTCAAGTAAAACATTCAGAACAAGGATTGAATCAACCAGTTCACAAATGAATTCACATTTAATTGTTTAGATTCAAATGAGTACTTTGCTAACACTCTCTGCCATTATTTCCAATTCCCAAATTCTAGTTGAGGAATCATATAGGCTAAAGCAAATTTAAGCCATGAAAGAAGTACTAACAATAAACTAATTTGAATTTCAGGGATTTTCAACTTTACTAAAAGGTTGAACTGTCAATCTCTTGATGAAAAAAATTAGTATTACTTAAACAGGATAAACCTGACCTTTATTCATGATAATACAAATAAACAATTTTGAAACTTGATTTTTATTCATGCTGGTCAACAGGATAAAAATTCTGGCTTTATTCAGGAGAGGTTACTTCTTGGGTTTAACTCTGTTTATTCATGCATGCATGCAATGCAAAATCCAATTTTCATTTTCTCATTTTCTTCACTTTTTTCTGTTCATGAAGTGAGCAGCAGTTAAAATTCAAGTAGAGGTTAGATTCTTTAATACAAATAGTCAAGTTTTCCTATTTAACATAGTCGCAAAAGCCTTGATTCCATTCTAGACATCTTCTAATTTATGATCAATCCATGAGTGTCAGCTAGTGTTACCCACAAAGAAATCAATTTTAGCTGAATTGAGTTCAAATGCATCTGAATATGAGCTTATTGAAGCAAAAAGATTAACAACCAAATTAATGATTACTTGGTGTTGGAGTATACTAGCTGTTATACTAAAGGATTTCTACTTAACAATGATGAGTACAAATGATAACATGAGTTGAGCTGAACCACAATGATAATAGTGATAACTTGGTTGTAGACATGATATTAACTTTAAAATGAACTTAAAGCATGCTAATAGAGTTTAGAAATGTACTAGGTACCTCCCCAAACTTATCATCAGCAATGTCCTCAATGATGAATCATCCAAGCAAGGGAGAGGGTTGGGTGGGTGTTCAACTTTGAAATGAGAGGTAGACATGTCTTTCTTCACTTCTTTGGGTCAATCATTTCGCTTACATTAAAAACCCCTAAAAATTAATGTAGTTTCATTTACTGCAATTTTTAGTTTAGTAGTATTTCACTTTTTCACTTCAAACAACTTTCTTAGACATAGCTTTTCCATCAAAATGGTTTCAATCAAGTGTGCTTTTGACTTTGTCCCTATGCATTGATCCTTAAGTACTACACTGAGTATTGTGTGCTTGCAGCCTCGTCGTGTGTTCTAAGAATTTTATAAATTTTAAAACATATTCAATATTTTCTACTAAGTGGGGGGACAGTCACACGTGGAGGCATGTCATGACTTACGGGCATTTGATTCCTTAGTCATCAATTTCCCATTAGAATTGCTTTCTATGTTACTTTACATTCTTACACCTCATATCATACGCATGCAACAAATCATGACACATCAGCTTACAGGGGATGAAATGAGCCATAATGGAGAGGCGATCTACGACAACAAATATAGTATCTTGACATCATTGTACATGTGGCAATCCGAGAATGAAGTCCATGCTGATATCCCCCCATGGTGTCGTAGGTGTAGGTAATGGGAGATGTGGACTTATGTTTTGAGAAGATCCTTTCAGCATGTAACAAATCTAGCATCGCCTAATGAATTTAGCAACATCATTCTTCAATTGAGGCCAATAGAAACTTTCTTCAATTGCAGCAATGGTTTTATCTCGCCCAAAGTGACCTGCGAGACCCCCCACATGCAAGTCACATATGATTTTCTACTGTAAAGATGAGTGTGGAATACAAAGTGGGGTACCTCAAAATAAAAAACAATTATGTATATGCATCAAATTTGTTGGCTGGTTCAATTGACAATTCTCAAACACGGTTGAAGTCAACTCCATCACATAAAGATCTTTCAAGCCATCGAACCCAATAATTTCACTATGTAATGTGGTGAGTAGTAGTGTACCCTGACTGAGAGCATACACAATTTTATTAGTGACTCCAGACTTATGTCGAATCACATAGGTAAACAATTGCAGAAAAGAAATCCATTTGTCATGCATACAATTAACACTTGATCGGGAGGCGTTGTGTTTTAAAACTTCATGATTAGTGAACAAAACAAACTCTTGATATATCAAATAGTGCTACTAGTTTTTTACAGCCCAAACCACTACGTAATATTCTTGCTCATATGTGCTCCATTTGCGTTGTGTTTCCATTGAACTTCTCACTGTGGAAAGCAATATGATGTTGAGCTTGGGATAGGCTATTCCTAACCTTGGAATCGTCACATTCTACCTTGAATACTTTTCTGAAGTATATCAATGTAAGCAATGGAACCAATGTCAACTAGTTTTCGTAACTTCAAAGCTTTGTGCTACCTATTCCCCACTAAGAATTATTTTCCTTGAGGCAAGAGGTGATAGGAGCCATGATTGACCATGGAAACTTCGCACTTGTACAACATTCTTTAAAACATTCGTGCCACCTCTTCTATTTAAATAAACTTTGGAGAAAATAATGGCTCCACACAACATATCAAGCATATCCTTCAACTACATAATTGGGAATCTATATTTAATAAGCATCCACCAACTTCCATCCTTCTTAGGTACTAACAATACAACTACAGTACATGAACTAATGCTCTCTTGTAGATAGCCTCTCACAATCAACTCTAAAACTATCTCCTACAGGGCAACATACTCTTTAGGGATCATCAAATAGTGAACGAGGTTTAGAAGGCATGCACCAGGTACTAGATCGATTAGGTGTTGAATGTCTCTTAATGATGGTAAAGCAGTTGGCAATTCTTCTTGTATGACAATTTTAAATTCGTGTAACAAATGTTGCAATGAGCCAAAGATGTTGGAAGAACTAGAGCTGTTAGAAGAGTTACAATTCTTTGGCTTCACCAAAACAACAAACAATTTTTTAGCATATCAAACTTTTGCCACAAAATTATTTAGGTTTAACTACCATATATGTGTAGCTGTTGAGTTTAGGTTTCGATTAAATTCCTTCGATAACAGGAGCTAATGTGATATGGTGTCCATCCTTCCTAAAAGAATAGAAATGGGTACGACTGAGTAACACTGTGGTCAAATTTCCACGGTCGCCCCAAGAATTAGTTGACATGTGTACAAAGCTACTATATCACAGACAAGCTCATCTTTGTATCTTTTAGCAATACAAAATTCTACTTTGCACGTAGAAGAAATTTTAATTTCAGTATTCTTTCGAATCCGCCCAATCTAATAAAGGGAGGGGTGAGGTTTTGTCTCCAACATCAAACGTTCCAACATCTGTTGAATCCTATGTTTTGATGATAACAAATTAAATTGTACATAAAAGTTACTTATCCATGCTTAAATGATGACAATGCAGGTGTGAGATTTAAATGACTTCAGTTGTAGAAGAAATCGTGAAGTTAAATGACAAAATAAAAAATTATGTACACAATCGGTCGATCGGCCATGCCGATCTGTCGATAGATATCAAGCATCAAAAAATGTTGAGACTATGATGGTCGATAAATCGGTCATGACACTGATAGACCGAACAACAAAAGAACGAGATCAAGAAATATCAAGATTATGACGGTCGATGGTCCGATCGTGGAACCGGTCGACCGATCAGCTAAAAGAATAATTTCAGAAATGTCGAGACCATGATCGAGGAACCGGTCAATGGACCGATTCACTGATCAGCCGCTACAACAGAGAAAAATGCGCAACGGTCATATTGACTGGTCAACTGGCCCATTAAACGTGGAACTGATCGACCGATCAGCTAAAAGAAGAATTTCAAAAATGTCGAGACCATGATGATCGAGGAACCGGTCTATGGACCGGTTGACCGATCAGCCGCTAGAACAAAAAAAATGCGCAACGGTCATATTGACCGGTCGACCGGTCATTCGCTCAAATGAACAGTAACGACTATTTTTTTATGAGAAGATTAGGCAAGATTTCTTGGACACAATAAACACCTATAGAAACCTATAAAAGATCACTCAAGCAAGCAAAATCACTCCAAATCTCCTTTCAAGTTCTTAAGCCTAAAGTTGCAAATTCATCCCTTTGTCTTCTATGTTTTGAGTGTGAGCATATTTTTTAAAAGAAGAGAGTTGGAGGGAATCAATGTATTATGATCTAGTGAAGTTGAGAGCTCATCGTAAGAAGAGGTGTGCCTTATCTCTTGAGCGGAGAAGAAGGCGTGTGGTGTAAAGAGGGTTATTCTCTCCCTATAAGAAAAGAGAAAGATAGTGGATTTTTGGCGGTCTCGAGGACGAGAAGTCGGAGCGGAGACGTAAGCCAAAGACTTGTAGCCGTACCTCATCAACACATCATGCCTCTTTCTGTTTGCTCCTTATTTCTCATCGTTATTTGCTTGTGAACGACCTTATTGACTTTCCGAAATTGATTTCACGAAAAGAGTTTTATACACCAATTCACCCCCCTCTTGGTGCTTTCGATCCTATAATTGGTATCAGAGCAGATTGCTCTTGTTTTAATATCTAAACATCTTTAGAGCTATGGCATCAACTGAATTTAGTTTTTCTGAAGGCCAATCAATTAATTGTCCTCCGCTTTTTAATGCATCAAAATTTGCATATTGGAAAATTAGGATGCAGGCATAGGTATGTTCTATCGATATTGACATGTGGGATGTTGTTAAAAAAGGTTTTAATTTACGTGTAAAGTCTCCTTTATAATATAACGAAGGAGAAAGATTTTTAGTAAAACTTGATTGGAAAGCTAAGAATATTTTTTATTTTGCTTTGGATCCAACAGAGTTTAATCTGATTTCTAGTTGTAATCGGATTTCTAGTTGTCAAAGTGCTAATGAGATTTGGAAGAAACTTATTATTACACACGAAGGAATAGATAAAGTCAAGAAATCTAGATTAAATATTTTAAATCATTAATATTATTCTTTCAAGATGCAAGAAAATGAATCAATAAATGAGATGGTTGTACGGTTTAACGATATTGTGAATGACTTAGCCTCCTTGGGCGAGCCAAGAACTAACTTTCAAAAGGTGAAAAAGTTTCTCAAGTCTCTCTCCTCCAGATGGCATACAAAGAGGACCGTGATTGAAGGAAAGGATTTGAACAAGTTAGATTTTTATGAGCTTATAGGTTCATTCTTAATCTATGAGATCAGAATTAAGGAGGATGAAGAAGCAAATGTTCCAAAAAGAAAAACCTTGGTATTGAAGGAAAATAAAGATGAGGAAGACACAAATGAAGAAGATGATGATCTTGATGAAAAGAAGTTTGCCTTATATGCAAAGAAGCTTGACAAATAACTTAAGTTTGCTAAGCAAAACAAGAAAAATGGCTTCACCAAGAGAAGATCATCATCAAGCAGGAGTTAACTAACTTGCTTTGAATGTAAAAAGATTTGACATTACAAAAATGAGTGTCCAAATTTGGTCAAATAGGAGAAAGATGGAGAAAGTTCAAGAAGGAAGAAAAAGGCTCTTCAAGCCATTTGGGATGAAAGTGAAGATGAAGAGAATGACTCCAACACCTCTTTTAGTGATGATGAAGAAGCCTACATATGTCTAATGGTTAATAGCCATGAGGTATCACCTAACTCATCTGATTCTAGTGATAGTGAATCTTTTGATGTGCATAATGAGTTTAGAATTATTATTAATAAATATGCATGCCTATAAAAGAAAAAATGATAGTCTAAAAATAGAGTTTGCAAATATGCAAAAGAAAAATGAGAATGTTAAAGCATGTGAAAAGTGTGATTTATTGAATGAGAAAAATTCTAGCTTGGAATTTATAATTGAAGAATTGAAAATGAAAAATATTACACTAAAATCATCTTGTGAAAAACAAAATCTGGAAAGTGCATGCTTGAACAAAGAAATTGAGAATTTAAAAGTTGAACTTGGAAAATTTTCAAATGGAAGTAAGATGTTAGATATCATGCTTAGTGGATTTAGAATATCTTCTAATAAAAAGGGACTTGACTTTAACTCTTTTGAAAAGAAAAATGACAAAAAAAATTTATTTGTTAGAGCATCACATGATTATGAAAGATTACACATCACTTGTTTTCATTGTGAATATGAAGGACATTATTCTTATAATTGAAAAATTAGAAAAGAAATAAGTAAAGGGATGAAGAAAATTTGGGTACCAAAAAAGACCAATTCTAACTAAAATGGACCCAAGTAAGTTTGTGTACCAAAAAGATAAGAATTTTAATTTCTTTCTTGTAGGGAGCTACAAAGTATAATGAAGGTAAATGGTATTTGGATAGTGGATGCTCAAGACATATAATCGGCGATGCATCAAACTTCATCACTTTGGAAAAGAAAAATGGAGGAAAAGTTACCTTTAGAGACAATAGCAAAGAAAGAGTAATCGGTATGGATAATGTTGGTAAGAATGACAAAGTGTACTTGAAAAATGTCTGGCTAGTTGAAAACTTAAAACATAACTTAATTAGCATAGGTCAATTATGTGATAAAAACTATCTAGTCAAATTTGAAAATGATAAATGTTTGAAACTAGATGAAAATAATGAAGTTCTACACATGGGTTTTAGATACAATAATTTGTATAAAATTGATTTTGATAACTTGAAAATTGAAATTTGTCTTAGTGTTATGCACGATGATATAAACTTGTGGCATAGAAGATTAGAACACGCAAACTATAAATTACTAAATAAGTTTTCAAAACATGAATTGGTTAGAGGTTTGCTAAGTTTAAATTTGAGATAAACAATGTTTGTGATTAATGTCTAAAAGGTAAACAAATCAAAAGCTCGTTTAAATTAAAGGGGGTTAATAGTACATATAGGTCTTTGGAACTTTTACATCTTAATTTATTTGGACCTATCGATATGGTAAGCTTAAGAGGAAAAAGATATGTATTTGTGATTGTTGATGATTTCTCTCATTTCACTTGAACTATTTTTCTTACTAGAAAGATGAAACGATAAGCATGTTTTCTAAATTTGCAAAAAGAATCCATAATGAATTTGAACAAAAAATTTCAAAAATTAGAAATGACCATGGAGGAGAATTTTAAAATCACAAATTTGAATTGTTTTGTGAGGAAATTTTTCCACTCCAAGGACACCTCAACAAAATGGAGTAGTATAAAGAAAAAAATAGAACTATACAAGAAATGACTAGAACAATTTTAAATGAAAGCAAATTGCCAAAGTATTTTTGGGCGGAGGTCATAAACACATCATGCTATATTCTTAATAGAATTTGCTTTGAAGTTTTTATATGGAAAGAAACCTAAGATTTCCTATTTCAAAGTCTTTGGTTGTAAATGCTATATTTTTAATATCAAAGATAAGCTAGGTAAATTTGATGCAAAATGTAATGGATGGTCTATTTCTTAGTTATTCTAGTACGAGTAAAGCTTATAGATTGTATAAATAAAGAACACTAGTTATTGAGGAGTTAAGCAAACAAGTGCATGATGATGAAGAAGAAATAGTTGAGGTGCAAAGGCAACTTGAGGATGTGAAAAATGAGGACTTGGAAGACACTAGAGTTGACACTTCAAATATGGAAGAAATTGAAGAAACTCGAATAGTGGAGAACAAAATTATTCCAAGAAATCGGAGACATGACTCATCACATCCACTTGATCAAGTTATATGTAATATAAATGAATGTATAAAAATTAGAAACTCTTTTAAAAATCTATGTTTTGACATTTCTCACTAATTTTGAACCCAGAAACATAGAGGTCCAAATTGGATAAATGCAATGCATGAAGAATCAAACAATTTTGAAAAAATCAAGTTTGAAAACTTGTGGAAAGACCCAAAGACCATCCCATTATGACATATATCACATCGCTTCACATAAAGATGAGCATTTATAAATAAAGAAGGCCAATAAAATCTTGATTGAAGTACCTTAGCAATTGTCTTTTGAGTAGCACCATGTCCTCCATAAGGTGAAGAGTGGCATTGATGTAGAATGTCCTGAATTCATATTCTAGCACACATCTTCTAAACATTCCATCAGGGGATTTCTTGAATAGAAATGGATCATCCCAATATTAATCCTTGATGTCATGAAAGAACTTTTTTCTTTTGTTGATATGTAATCAGCTGGAATGATACCACAAGCTAAATAGTTGACAATATCAACATACCATGAAGCTTGATTAGCTAAGATAATCTTAGAAAATCATTAGGAAAAGAGTCATTAATAGGAATTGTGGAGGATTCAGAATCTCTTTCCAATGTAGACAAATGATTAGCTACTAAGTTTTTAGTGCCTCTCTTGTCTCTGATTTCCACATCAAATTCCTGAAGTAATAGAATCCACTTGATCAAACTTGGCTTTCATTTCTTCTTGTTAATAAGATGCCTCACAGCTTGATGATCAGTGTATGCAATAACTTTGGCTCCAACTAGGTGTAATATGAACTTATCAAAGGCAAATAATTGTGAAATATGATTCTAATGAGTTGATTGCTACTAGGACAACAACTAGACGAAGAATGTGTATTAATTTTAGGAAATTAAACAAAGCAACAAGGAAGGATCATTTTCCACTTCCTTTCATTCCCCAAATGCTAGAGAGACTAGCCAAGCATTCTCATTTCTGCTACTTAGATGGCTATTTAGGATTCTTACAAATTCTAATTCATCCTCAAGATCAGGACAAAACAACTTTTACATGTCCATATGGGACATTTGCTTATAGAAGAATGCCATTTGATTTATGCAATGCCCCAACTACATTTCAGAGGTGTATGATGTCAATTTTCTTAGATTTCATTAAAGACATTATAGAAGTTTCATGGATGACTTTTCAGTATATGGAGATTCTTTTGAAAACCTTTTGGAAATTTTGGCAAGAGTGTTGCTAAGATGCAGGGAGTCCAACCTGATTTTAATTGGGGAAATGCCACTTTATGGTTGAATAATGAGTTGTTTTAGGATACATTGTCTCTAACAGGGGATTGGAATGGATAAAGTCAAGATTGAAGCTATTGAGAAGCTGCCACCACCCACTAATGTCAAGGTAATAAGAAGTTTCTTAGGCCATGCAGATTTTTATATAAGATTTATAAAGAACTTCTCAATGATAGCTAGACCCCTCACAAAATTGCTAGCAAAAGATTCTGAATTCAACTTTGATGAAAAATGTTTAAAGGTTTTCAACCAACTTAACAAGCTTTAACATTACCCCCAGTTGTACAACCACCAGATTAGTCTTTGCCGTTTGAAGTGATGTGTGTTGCTTCTGATCAAGTAGTAGGGGTAGTTCTAGGCCAAACCAAAGATAAGAAGCATGATGTTATTTACTATGCTAGAAAAACTCTTGATGAATCCCAAGTCAATTATGCTACTATTGAAAAAGATCTTTCGAAACAAGTTAGATGAAAATGGTGTCATTGTGAGGAACAAGGCTAGATTGTGGTCAAAGTTTACAAACAAATTCAAGGGATTGATTTTGATGAAACTTTTTTTCCATTGCTAGACTTGAGGCAATTCGAATGCTTTTGGCTTTTGCATGTTATAATCATTTTAAACTTTTTCAAATGGATGTAAAATTGGCTTTTCTAAATGGTTTTATAAATGAAGAAGTTTATGTTGAACAACATCAAGGTTTTGAAAATATAGATTTTCCTAATCATGTTTTTAAACTTGCAAAAGTTCTTTATGGATTGAAACAAGCTCATCGAGCTTGGTATGAAAGGTTGGGTTCATTTTTAATTGAAAATGATTTTCAAAAAGGGAAAGTTGACACAACACTATTTATAAAACATCTGAAAAATGACATTTTAATAGTTCACATATATATATTGATGATATTGTTTATGGTGCCATTAATGAATACTTGTGCAAAGAGTTTGAAACTCTTATGTAGAAAGAATTTAAGATGAGTCTTGTAAGAGAGCTCACTTTCTTTCTAGGCCTACAAGTGAAAGAATTCAAGGATGGAATTTTTCTCAATGAAGAAAAATATACAAGGGAGTTACTTAAAAGATTTGGGATGAACGAATGCAAGCCAAGCACAACCCCCATGAGTACTACAAAAAATTGGATAAAGATGAAAAAGAAAAGTCTATTGAACAAAAAAGGTACAGAGGTATGATTGGTAGCTTGCTTTATTTAACGATATCTTGGTTGGATATCATGTTTAGTGTACGCTTGTATGCTAGATTTCAATCTACTCCCAAAGAATCACATCTAATCGCCATTAAAAGAATAATGCGCTACTTAAAGCATACATGTAAATAAGGTATTTGGTATGATAGAAATTTCCCATTTGAATTACATGCATACACCGATGCAGATTTTGTCGGTTGTAAAGTTACTAGGAAAAGCACTAGTGGGATATGTTGCTTTATTGATAGCTCTATCATCTCATGGGCTAGCAAGAAATAAAACTCCCACACTTTCTACCTTGAGGCTAAATATATAGCCGTCGATAGTTGTTGTGTACAAATATTATGGGTAAAGCAACAATTGGTTGATTATGGTGTAAGTTGCTCAAATGTACCCATCAAGTGTGATAACACTAGTGCTATAGAAATGACCAAAAATTCAATTCAACATTCTAGGGCTAAACACATTGACTTGTGATATCATTTCATTAGAGAGCATGTGTCCACTAAAGTCGAACAGGTAGACATATTTACAAAACCCTTGAGTAATTTTTGCATGCTTGGAAGGGAATTAAGGATGATTGGATCTTGATTGCATATCAATTCTAAGTAAAAGTGACTTTGTTATGCAAAACCACTTTTGACATGAACTGAATATTAAAATTATTGCACAATTCTTACATTTATGCGAAATATGCCTTTGAAACAAGATTTTAATGGTTAAATTTTTGAAAAATGGTGAAAATATGGTATTAGGGTAAAATCGGCCAACCTCTAGACTCTACCGGTCGATTGGTATATGACATGAAATCGATCGATCATATAGATATTTTTTAAGTTAAACAACAAGCTATGATCGGTCGACCGCTTGACTTGATTGTCGATTGGTATATACAAAAATCGCGAATATATAATACCTGATCGGTCTACCTTCTTTTACTTTTTTACTCAACTGCTACCCTAGACGCCGCTCTTCTCTCTCTCTATGACACCGTCATCGACTGTCCGGCCATCGTCGTCGATCTCCTGGCTGTCAAAGTCTTTGTCCGCCATCTCTTCTTCCTTGTCGACCACCGCCACCATCCTTTCTCTCCATTCGACTGCCATCTCTCTTCTTCCTTCCGCCGCTATCGTCGCCCTTCCGGCTGTCATCACACCCTTTCTCATCTTCCTCTTTGCTGAATGTCATAGATCATCGTGTGATGCACATGGATCATCGTGTTCGATGGATGGAGCGTGACTTACGATACCTTGTTGACTTTTGATGAATGTATCGCAGGGATTCATTCCTCTTGTAGTTCATGATGATGATAGTCCAGATGAGATGTAGATAGGTTTCCTCCCTCTTTGATGATGTCAAAAGGGAGAGAAGTTTGGAATGATACTATATGTTATGTTCATAGTTGCTATGTACTTGTACTGGTGTCATGCATCATTTTGTAGTGACTACAGTCACATTTGTTAGTGTATGAACATATGATGTATAACTCTTGTTTCAGGATGGATGTGTTAACTTTTGATTTCTTATTTATTTTATGCCTTTGGCGGGTGATGCCATATGCTTATATTGCTTCATATTATTATAATAAATCTACTTATTCAGAGGGAGAAAATGTGAAATATGCTTGAACGTAGGGGAGCTTGTTTACTACTTACTCTCTATACTTACAATTCATTTTTTTTTCTATCATCCAATTAGTTTGTCATCATAAAAAAGGGAGAGATTGTTGAATCCTATGTTTTGATGATAACAAATTAAATTAGACATAAAAATTACTAATCTATGCTCAAGTGATGATAATGCAGGTGTAAGACTGATATGACTTCAGTTGTAGAAGAAATTATGAAGTTAAATGACAAAATAAAAAATTATGATCATGACCAATCGATTGACCGGTCGACCGACCATGCATCGATCGATAGATATCGAGGTTCAAAAATGTCAACACTGTGACGGTCGATAGATTGGTCATAGCACCAGTCGACCGATCAACAAAAGAACGAGCTCAATAAATATCGAGACTATGACGATCGCTGGTCCGATCGTGGAACTGGTCGACCGATCAACAAAAAGAAGAATTTCAGAAATGTTGAGACCATGACAGTCGAGGAACCGGTCAATGGACCGGTCGAACGATCAGCCACTACAACAAATAAAAATGTGCAATGGTCATATTGACCGGTCGACTGGTCAATTAATTTCTTGGACACAATAAACACCTGTAGAAACTTATAAAAGGAGTGCCAAAGCCTAATGGAAGATCACTCAAGCAAGCAAAATCACTCCAAAGCTCATTTCAAGTTCTTAGGCCTAAAGTTGCATATTCATCCCTTTCTCTTCTAATATTTGAGTGTCAGCATTGACAGAAAGGGGAGGCAGAAGCCTCTATGACATAGGTCTACCCATTACTCAGGCGTATTACCCTTGGATACAGAAGTATATGCTGAATGAAGTTTAAAAATTTATAATCTCTCTACACTATCGAAATGTGATCCGCAAGTGTACGGTGCATCATTGTAGTTCTTAAGGTTCGATCCACAGGGAAACAGTGTCTATGAAATCTTCAAAAAATCCTTTGGAACGAAATCGGTGAGAAAAATGAGCATTGAAAACAAAAGAAGAAAAGGAGTAGCGTTTTACGTAAAAAAGGAAACTAAATGTTTTTTTTATTTTTTTCTTTTCTTTCGTAATGCAAAAGAGCAAATATTATGAAAACAATGATGGGATATTTAAGAGGAATGCGAGACAGTAAATCAAGAGCACGTGCTGAGGACTTATGGGAGGCGCTTCTGTTGTAGGATTCAAAGTTCTTTAGATAGATATGATATGGAGGGAGAAGAGACCGAGTTCCCCTTCCACGCACACATTAAGTCAGTTTCGATTATAGAGACATTCAGCTCTGCATCTACATGTTCGTGTTGGTGATAGGCCTACATCTACATGCGTGGAAAGAGTTTGTAAACATAATACTTGTAAACATCATATATACAAATCAAGCGTCTCTCAGGAATTGAGTTTAATCTTGTTTCCACTGAATATCGAGCATTCAAAGGAAATATGCTTAAGGCAAAGAGGGTACGTCAGTTCACATTTGCCTTAGTGGAATGAGGATCTCTCTCCCGGGTAGAATGCAGGATATCAATGTCAGCGAGATGTCTTAGATGTTTTCTAAGGAGAAGAAATGTTCAATTCCAAAAGTATAACTTGAAGTTCACTGGAAGTTCCTAGAAATTACTCATCTCTTGTCTACCCGACTTGGGTCATGGACATCCCCCTTGAGTCAAACTTCCAGAAGACTTGAAAGAAAATCGAACACAGCAATGGCAAAGGAGGGATATACGAACATCCTTTAAAACCGTTCAATGTAGTCCCAGATTCTTGACTCAATTCGATCGTTTATTGCTAGGAATCATGAGTGCGTTCAACCTCTTAAGGTCACGGATTAAAGGGTGAATGATGTCTAAACCACACCGTGAAAAACTCTATTTTTGTTCTACTGAAAACCCACATTGTGAATCAATGCTAACCTTAGGCTAGATTCCTCCATGTTCAGTCACTAGAAGCCTAACATATCCCTATGGTCAGGGGTGCAAGGCAGCAAGTGATTCATAAAACTTCTCCTATGCTCATAGCCACGCAGAAAACACAAGAATCACGCATGGAACTGTCTTCATCCAGGCTAGATTTCTTCACGCTCAATTGTGATGGAACCTGACATATACCTATGGTCAGGGTGCAAGATGAAGAAAGTTCATAAACTCAAATCCATAGATAAGTTCGAAAATAGGAAATCGAACAGTAGGAAAAGGAACCAAATCGACATCGACAAAAACACAAGAGAGCTCAATACCCGGTCATTGGTCATGAAAAGCATCAGAACAAAGCACAACTAAAGAACATGAATCCAAGTCGCATGAGCACCTCCCGGCCTTAGCAGGGTGGGTTAGTTACAAATCATGTGGAGAATGATAATGATATTCAGGAGTAATGTGATAACTTGCTGATTTTGGGGTCAAAATTTAGATTTTTTAATTTTTTTTAACTCCCTAATTCACTCTCTACTGTAAGTATATAGGTCAATTATAGTTTACCCAAATGTCGTATCATCAGTGATTTGAAGCCAAAGACTCCCTAAAAACAATTTAGACTAGCCTTACTTGAAGTGGCAAAAACAGATTTTTAAAGAGAATGGAAAACAGATTTTTAAAAGTAATCAAAAGATAATTGTTTTTGGATTTTTGGAAAGTTATCAAAACTGAATTGTAAAAGCTAAACTAGAGGCTCAAAGGGTTTAACTATCAATGAGGAAGGTTCTCCTAGGAATTGGGGTTCATCTAACTTAATTATGGATGGAATGGAACAAGTTATCAGTTTTTTAGTTAAATCTGATTCAACCTTAAGTATGACTGCTCTCACAGCTCAATTAGACCAGAACTAATCAATATATTGTCATATAATTGTTAGCCAAGTTGAAGTAGAAGAGGATCCCCACTGAAAATCAAGTTATCATTAAGTTCAACTCAAGTTCTTTGCTGATTTTTGATGATTCAATGAAATCTGAAGTGATAACTTCTAAATGCAATCACAAAATAAGGAAATCACTTCAATTAGCTAGGCAGGGATGAAATCAATCCAATAATAGTGCTAGTGTTCCTTGGTTTATCTCTAAACTACAAGAGGACCTTAAGTTAGCCTCTCGGCTGCAAAATGACACTGAAATCCACACTAACACTTATTAATTGGAAACAATATGCATATAATCACAGGTTGGAAATTCAGCAATTGTCATTGTTCCTTGGTTCATCTCTGAATTTCAAGGAAGGCCATAAGACCACCTCTCAGTGGTAGGTTAAAGTAGGGCTTAACAATGGCAATCAGATTTCCCTTAAATTCAGAAAAATAGAAATCAGCAACATTGAAATCAGTGAATAACCAATGGAAATCACAGATTTGAACCATAGAAATGTCAAGTATCTTAATCCATTTCTGAACAAGATTGGGAACAATAATCAACCTCTCAGTTGTTCAATTAATCAAGTTCCCCAATGACATTCAGATTCAAATAATTCAGGAATCAGAAATCAGGAAATTCAGGAATTCAGAAATTAAGAAATCAGCAGCAATTACAAATTAGAACCCTAGGAATTTCATTACATCTTGATCATTTCTGAACTAGAATGGAACCATAAGATAACCTCTTAGTTGTCAAAGCAATTGGGGGCTCTACAATGACAAAACAGGTTCTAAGAATTCAGAAATCAGAAAGGCATTCAGAATCCAAATTTCAAAAAAATCTGATTTCAGAAAGTGAGAAATCAGAATTCTAATTGGGATTATTTCTAGAACTTGACATTGATTCTTGATTCATTTTTGAACAAAGATTAGATCAAATGACAACTTCTCAATTGTAAACACAAATAGGATCTTACAATGGCAAGAACATATTCATATTAATACAGATTTCAGAATTCAGAAATTTAATTCAGAACTTGATTCAATGCAGGAAATCAGATTTGTTCCTAATCCATCCACAATTAATCTAGACTACTACCCTATCCTAGGAGACATGGAGTTTAGCTCCTCATAATTACAAAGTTTGATACAAAATGGAATGAAGAACATAAGCTAATCATCCTGATTTTTGAAGGCTGTTCTGCAGAAATCAGCAACCCTTTTGCAGACTTCAGCTCCCTTCTAGCTCCAATTCAGCTTCCTCCTCTCCAATGGCCGGCCTCCCCTTGATTCCTTAGGGTTTTAGCTTATATATGACTTCCTTCTACCCTTAGATCAGCATCAAATTATTCCATAGCCCTGATGTGAGCCACCTGTCCAGGTCCTGAAATTCTAGCTGTTGTGACAGCTTTTGGACAGCAAAAAGTAAGTGGTCCCCCCCTTCTTTTTCTCCTTTGTGCAGCCTTGTTATACCTTCTAGAAGAGACAAAATAGCAAGCATCAAAGTCTTCAAATAAGGATTTAAACAAATAAGTGAAATCAGCTCAATAATCAAATGGGTTTTGGTGTTGTGCAGAATTGAAAACCTTAATTAAAATGATAACTTTAAAGGCCCGGAATGATAACTTTGCATATTTCATGAAAATTGTCCAAATTTGAGTGGTTCAAAGCATTGAAGGCATCAAAGGGATTAGGGTGGCAAGTGAATGAGGTCATAAATCAAATATGGATAAGATTTCATAGGAATGATAACTTGGGTGCCAAAAACGATGACTTGATGTCATAAAAATATCATAACTTTGGTTGTGGTTATCCAAATGTGATGAAATTTGAACAGCAATGAGTTAAGACAGTTTTAGTTATTTCTTAATGCCTTTGTGCAGATTTGATAGTTTTGCATATCGAAATAATAATTTTGTCCTTAAATGATAACTTGACATTGAAAAATGATAACTTGTTCAAACAGATTGATAATTTGGCACAAGTTAAAATATGATCATCCAAATATAATTCATTCATGATGGCAATGGATTTAGGGCATAATAATCACTGGAAATTAGCTAAATCAAAATAATGATAACTTGTGCACTTTGAGTGATAACTTGCCCTAAAAATGATAACTTGGCATAGAATTTAAATATTTATGGATTTTAGCAATTCAGAACCTCTATGCACATGGAATTAGGTATAAAATGAGAAAGATCAACTAGTTATCACAATCCATACATTCCAAGCATAATTGGCCAAAAGTTAGGCAATTTGAGGGCTCGATATGGGTGAAATGCACCTAAAATGGGATAAAAACATACTATGATTGGCTAGTGATCAGAGAACACACACTTCTCCACCAATAGTTTGAGACATTGTTTTTATTTCTCTCTTATCTTTCTCTTCCTCAAATTTTCTCCTCCTGCTCGCTCCAAGAACTCCCTGATTTGCCTCTCCAGAACCCCCCCCCCCCCCCCCCCCCGCCTTTTCTTATAGCTTTTTCCTCCTTTTATACTCACTCTCTCCACCAATCTGCAAGGTGCGACAACTTTTGTTTGTGGTCCCCTGCTCCTGAGGGAAACTTCCTTGTACCAGGGAATTGTAGAAGCATGCTGGTCCCCAATCATGGATGGTGTTTTCTATTTTCTTTTCTTTTTGGCTTCTGGTGTAGCCTGCTAGTAGCAAATTATTGGGCCTCGATGGTGCCTCAACTGCTCTACTCTCTCCCGTGGAGCTTATCAGCCCCCCTACAGAAGGGGACATTAATCCGAGTAAATTTTCTAGCTAGCAAGATCAAACTTTAGTGATAATATGCAAATGGTCATTCATGTGGAGAACTTTTTGAAATGCATTAAATCCATGCCATGCACTTGTCTATGTGAAGAAATATTTATATAATAAATACTATGTGCATGCAAAATAGAGATGAAAATATAAACCATAATTTCCCACATCAACTCCCCCCAGACTTAATGTTTTGCTTGTCCTCAAGCAATTAGCTATGAATTTAAGCTCATAGCACATCATGAGCATGCATCATAAGTCCTCAGTCCATTCCCTGACATCACCTATTTGTAATTAGCCATTTTTAACTTGTTTTAATATTGCCCTGGTAATACCACCACAGAAGCTCCTATACTAATGGGGTACACAGGTCCCCATTGGAAGGTTGTCTACATGCAGATTTCCTAGGAATGTTCATACAACATTGTTTGCGCTCATGCTGATAAAGGGACTAACCGACTTATTCATTTTCGAAAGTTCTTTAGATTCTTATGCAATAGCTCTTCAGTTGCATGATGGGAGAAAGTAAAATTTCAGCACAGGTGGTTCCACTCAACAGTCCCTAGCTTTTCTTTCGGGAATAATAGGAATAGGGTGCTAGTGGTGCCCTAGGGGCATACTCTTGTCTTCCCTATATCGGTTAGACAGCGGAGTAGTTATTGGTGCTTTATTTATTCGCAATGCATTTTTTTTATAGGGTCCCAAAGTATTCCCCACTGATTCTTCCTAGAATAATGGGATGGGACACTTGGGCTTTTATTGAAAACAAAAGTAAAAGTTCCCATCATGGAAAGGAAGAGCTACCACATATTATTAAGTGCATTTTAGTATTTTTAAAATATCGATCAGTAGTTTTCGAGCAGTTTTGCACAATAAGTAACAGTCTTTAAAATTGAAAAGCAAAAGAGTGTGCAATCAAGGGCATATCTATAAATGGGGCCGCTTCAATAGATGTGGTAGTCTCAGTAGAAGTGGGAAACTCCTTCGCAATTAGTTGGGACCTCCCACTCCTTCGCAATTAGTTGGGACCTCTTGATTCCTGCAAGAACAAAGAAAAATAAAATGAACTTATTAGTTTGTGTTGGAAAATGCCCTTCATTGGGCATTGGGCCGTGTATGCGCGCAGCCCACTCGCGCAATCGCGCGCGGAGCGCATGCAAGGCACGTGGACCGCACGCGGGCTGTGTGCGGGGCACGCGGGTGTGCGCTGCGATGTATGCGCGCCGTGGCAACATGTCATCACGCGTGATGCGTTCTATCTAACTTATCGCCCAAGTCTCCCTACCCTATAAAAGGGGACCCATACCATTGGTCCCAAATATACTTTTGAGAGGTTCTTCCAGAGGCACTTGTGTTGTGACAAAGAGTTCCGTTCCCCATAGGTTTGGTTCCCGATCCCGAGGTGCAAGTGCGTTCTTCACGATTTCGTGGAAAAGTCCCGACGATCTGCTTCGGCTACAAGAGGTATTCGCAACCTCTATAATTTGTATTTGTTATAAATTCCAATATTGGTATCTGAGCTTTTTTTATTTTTCTCGAACTCGTGATTCTGCCGAAAAAAATAATATTCATTATTATTTTGGGATCCGCGCACCTTGGTTGTATGACCACAACTGAGGGACAAAGTAGAATTTGTCATCACAAATATATTATGGATGAATCTAGACCATAATATATTTTTTAGATTTATTTTATTATTTTTGGTGAAATTTTTGGATTTTTTCTGCATACGTTGCAGCAAAAAAAATAGAAAAAGGGAAAACTGTTCCAGCAGGCACACGGCCCGCTGGAAGGCGCAGATGTTTTGTGCAAAAGAGTTGCACAAAAAGTGATGGAAAATTGGGCTGGCTGAAGGCCCAGTAACCAATTTTTTTTCTTTTCTAATTTTCGCCAAAATTTTAAAATAACCCGAAAATAGAAAATATCTATTATAAAATCTCAAAAATTAGAAAAACTTTGTTTTTTCCTTAGAATTTTTCTGTAATATTGCATGCAATTTAATGTTATCAAAAGAAAATCATTTGTTGATTCAAAGAATTAAATTAAATGATTAGACTTGCATGTCAATATCAAATATTGCCTAATAAATGTGTTATCATGCATGAAATAAATATTTTCGTTTATGTAGGTCATAATGATATTTATTTTTGTGATTAAAATTTTGACTATATATTAAAATTGAAATTGGTATGTCCAATCTTGTTATGCATGATAATTTGCCTAGAATTTCAAATTGATTTTAAATTGCTTAAATTAAAATTAATTCTTTTGTGAAAATTAATTAAGATGGAAATATTAATTTTGGCTATGTGCTGAAATACATGTTTCATGCAAGCCTATAATAAAATTATTAGTTGGTTTAATTATACAAACTATAGATAATTAAATAATACATGAAACATAGGTAGTTCTTTTGTAGGACTAAGGTACCTTGAGATTCAAATATTGTCACAATAATCAATGTCTTTCTGTTGAGTGGTGTGTGACCCGAAATGCATGTCTAGAAAGGTTTTGAGGAATTGGCCTGGTGCATAGTCAACGCAGTCTCTAGAAATAGGATTGATGTGTAACAGTGGGAGCACAATTTTTTTCAATGTGATGTTGAGGTGAAGGATAGTGCACGGTTATTTAATTGGCACCCCTCGGGCAAGAGCAACCGTTGCACTAGTCCTAATTGTCTTGGTCATATTAGAAATAATTTGGTGCACCACATGAAGTGAATTTCGATAATTTTGAATTATAAGTTGATTCAAAATACATAAAGTAGAAAATTTTGAATTATGTGTTGATTCTAAATTCAAACATTTAGATTAATTTTGTCGCATTGTTAAAATAATGAATGATAATATTTCTTGGAGATAGTGTGAGATGAGTGGGAGTTTAACAACCTCTCGATGCCACTACTTCATGAATATTGTTATTTCATTTTTTTTGCGGACAAAATGCAAACATGCATAACACTGATTTCTCCTATTTTTGTAACCAAACTAGACCATGGGTTCCAAAACTATAATTGCCGACCTGAACAAGAATGAGAAGCTCAAGCGACAATTATGATATTTGGAACCACAAGGTTCAATATCTTCTAGAAGAACAAGAGGTCTTGGAGACCATTAACCATGTTGTCAATGAACTTGCACCTAGACATAATGACTAACGCTAGAGGGACATAGATGCCTATCAGGCCTGGACCAAAAAGAATCGCATTGCTCGTATTACGTTGCTGAGCACAATGAATAATTTCGTCTTGTACGAATTCGAAGTCTATAAGACAACATTCAAACTGTGGGCGGGGCTCCGCAATAAGTATGGGGTCACCACGATCATCATGCGCCGGATGCTCACGGTCAAGTTTGACTCTTATCAGAAGTGACCAAATCATGCGATGAGGGAGCATATCCAGGAGATGTCCAACATGATCCGTGAACTCAAAAGTGCAGGACAAGTGCTCGATGATGAGCAACAGGTGCAAGCTTTGATCCGCTCTCTTCCAAAAAGTTGGGAACACATGCATTGTAATTTGATGCACAACGAAGGTGTCAAAACTTTTGACCAAGCTGCTCGCCACATTGAAATGGAGGATGAGGCCATTCAAGCCATGAATCAATCCTCTGAAGCATTAGTTGCTGACAATGGTGGACAAAGAGCTGGTTTCCAATCTAAGAGAAAAAGGTCGCATAAGTCGCAACCAAATAAAAAGAGCAGAGATGCTAAATAGAAGAACGCCCAAGGCCACTAGCGCAAACGTGGCGGAAAGGTAGATATGAATAAAGTAAAATGCTACGATTGTAGCAAAAATGGTCACTTTGCTCGTGATTGCACTAAGCCAAAGAAGGTTTGTCCTGATCAAACAATTCTTTTTCTTATGTCTCAAGTTGTGCCTTAATTGCTTAAACTCATCCTTCGTGGATTGTAGATTCAGGAGCCACCGACCATGTAGCGAGAGATCGTGGGGTCTTCGTGGAACTTCGCCGAATAAGGGCGGGGAGCAAATGGATTTACGTTGGAATCAACAAAAGAGTTCAAGTTAAAGACATTGGATCGTGCAAGTTAAAACTTCACAATGACTAAATACTTTACCTTCATGATGTTTTATATGCTCCAGCTTTTAGGCAACATTTACTTTCTGTGTCAGCATTTGACAAACTTGGTTATGTAATAAGTTTCCAAAGGAAACAAATGACAATATGTCATGAAAATGTTCTTCTATGCAATGGTTTCTATGTTGTAAATATAGCATCTGTTGCTAATAGTTATTCTTTTATATCATGTGTTGATATGAATGATAGTGCCAACATTTGGCATGCCAGACTAGGACATATTGATCAAAATCGAATGAATAGACTTGCTAGAGAAGGCCTCTTGGGGTCTCTCGCAAAACTTGATCTTCCAACCTGTGAGGAATGTCTATCCGGCAAGAAAACAAAAACACCATTTGGGAAGGGAAAACACGCCGAGTACCCATTACAATTAATCCATTCGGACATATGTGGTCCGATGAATGTTCACGCTAGACGCGGTGTTTCTTATTTCATCACATTTATACATGATTATTCACCCTACGATGTTGTATACTTGATTTCTCACAAGTTCTAAGCTTTGGATTGTTTTGTACGATTTATGAACATAGCAGAGAATCAAGTGGATCGCAAGATTAAAGCTTTGCGAACCGACCGTGGACGCGAATATCTCTCTGACTTATTTAAAAAGTTATGTGATGAAAAAGATATAGTTAGGCAACTAACAGTACTGAGAACTCCACAACAAAATAGTGTTGCGGAAAGACGGAATCATACCTTATTTGATATGGTCCGATCCATTATGGCACAAGCTAATCTTCCAATTTCGTATTAGGGAGATGTGCTATTAACTGTTGCTTACATTTTAAACCGTGTACCATTGAAATCCGTTTCTATCGCACCTTATGAACTTTGGACAGGTCGAAAGCCTAACCTTAATTATTTGCGCCCTTGGGGTTGCGTAGCCTATGTTCTAAACAACTCCCACAAGTATGGAAAGTTGGGACCTAGAGGGCAGAAATGTATCTTTATAAGATATTGTGAAACCTCCAAGGGCTATGTATTGATAGGAGAAAGAGAAGATGGTATGGTAATGGAAATCGAAAGTAGAGATATGACATTCATAGAGAATGGGTTTCCTAAGCAAGGTGAGATTGACAAGGAACTTCTCCTAGATGAAGAAGAAGATCCCGAGATGACGGCACAAGCGGATCAACCTGTTGAGGAGTTAGTCTCCTCCGTCCCACAGCTTGATCCGAGTGGGAGAGATTCGCAACTGCTAACTGACCAACCTAAAAGTTCTCTTCAATAGAATACTAGAAAATGTGTTCCATGCTGACGATTTGAAATCGAAGGTTTGCATGAACATGGACCACATGAGGTCAACATAGTAAGTCTAGAAGATGAACTTGAGCCAAAATCTATCAAAGAGGCTCTCTCGTCCCTTGCTAAGGACGAATGGATTAAGGCAATGGAGGAAGAGTTAGGATCCATGCAGAAAAATCAAGTCTGGAACTTGGTTGATCTCCTGCCAGGCCGTAAGGCAATTGGGAACAAATGGGTTCTCAAATTAACCGTGGCATGGATGGATCAATTGAGAGATATAAAGCCCGCCTAGCAGCGAAAGGTTTCACCCAAAATACGGGTGTTGACTATGAAAAAACTTTTTCACCTGTTGTAAGGTTTGCTTCAATTCGCCTAATAGCTATAATCGCACATACGGACTTAGAATTACATCAAATGGATGTAAAAACCGCATTTCTCAATGGAGAACTAAATGAGGAAATTTACATGGAGCAACCTCAAGGCTTTGTTGTAAAAGGAGAAGAGCGCAAAATTTGCAAGCTGCGTCGGTCCATTTGTGGACTCAAATAATCATCTAGACAATGGTACTTGAAATTTCATCAATCAATCGTTTCGTACGATTTTAACATGATTGATGAAGATCATTGTGTTTATGTTCATAAGTCCGAGGATAATTTTGCTATCCTGACGTTATATGTGGACGACATTCTAATAGCTGAAAATAATAGAGACTGTGTCATTATCATTAAGCGATGGTTGTCCTCCATGTTTGAGATGAAGGACATGGGTGAAGCAGCATACATACTTGTGAAAATCCAACGTGACCGTTCCAAATGACTCCTTGCTTTATCGCAGGAATCATACATAAAGAAGGTTTTGGAGCGATTTCTCATGGATGGCTGCAAACCCGTTGACACTCCTATTATGAAAGGCGAGGTTTTAAGCTTGGACATGTGCCTTAAAACTCCAGAGGAACAAAAGGAAATGCCCAATGTTCCCTATGCGAGTGTGGTTGGCAGCCTGATGTACGTTATGATGTGTACTCGGCCGGACATATATTTTGTCGTGGGTTTAGTTAGTTGATATCAGGCTAATTCGAGATGCCAACACTGGAAGGCGGTGAAGAGAATCATGAGATACCTCAAGGGTACTACAGATCTTGCACCGTGCTATCATGGAGGAAGTCTACAACTTGTTGGATTCACCGATGTCGATTGGACTGGTGACGTTGATGAATGGAAATCCACCTTCGGATACACTTTCTTGCTCAGCAATGGTGTTGTTACTTAGAGTACAAGAAAAAAGATTGTGTGGCGCTGTCAACTATGGAGACATAATTCATAGCTTGTTCAGTGGCAGTACAAGAAGACTTATGGCTTAAGAGATTCTTTCAAAACCTGAGGATTTCTGAGAATGCAATGAAGAAGATGCACTGTGAAAATCAAGCTGCCATTGCTTATGTGAAGGACGATAAATACCATTGCAAAGGAAAGCATATCGATACGAAGTACAAATTTGTACGAAATCAAGAAGTCAAAGAGGAGATCTCAGTTGAGTACATATCAACACACAATATGGTTGTTGATCCGTTCACCAAACCATTGCCAAGAGAGGCATTCTTAACACATGTAAATGCCTTAGGGCTGCGTAGATTATAAACGCAATGATGTACTCAAATTTTCAATGAATAAAATATTATTTTTCTTTGATAAATTAATTATTGTTATGCATGTGAAAAGTATGTCTATTAGGCCTAAATTTGTTCACTCACACGAACAAATATTTCTAGCGCTCACGACGATAGCGAGCAGAATGAACTATGTGAGTCATAGTGTGATTGTCAAAACATGGGTTTTAGTAACTCAATGTCGCCTGATTGAGAGAGAGAGGTCAAATGCGAGATTCAAATTTGGTGCTATTGGATAGTGAGTAATTTGGAAACTCGGGTCAGGCGCTAAAAGTTAGCGACTGGACTTATGTCTATGGGACGTATAAATAAAATAGAGCTAGACATACGCTCCTTCAGTGGAAGTCTCCACCGCAATACTTGTGTTTAGTACCAAGTATGCAAAGTCGACCTAGAGAGACATGATGAATTGATTAGCTCGATGGTCATCATGGTGTGAGTCTCTGACAGATGATTCATCTGCACGTGCCCTTAGACTCTTGACTATGTCTTAAAGAAAGGAATTAGTGCTTGCTACTTTAGCGGGGTACTCAAAGGTGAAAAGTAAAGTAACTTATCGAGCCACGTCTAGGAAAGCGGTTAGTTCACTACTAAGAGACATGAGGGCGAGAGAAAGAACTATTATGAGCTGCATTAAGCTTTCATGTACAGTTGGCCAGCTATTTTTGAAAATAGTGTATGTGAAAGATAGTTACCGCAGAGCAAGGCATACATTGTCTTGGCTATGCTGCAAGACAGATCTAGGGCATAATAAGTTACATTATTTGAGCATTTGTTGGCTCATGTGTGAGCTGTCATGAATCCCTAACGGGCATGACATACGCTCTAGAGATAGTTGAGCGATTGAACTTTAACAGATATCTTGTACTCATGGGTCACACGCCACATTTACCAATTCTGTATGAACGAAAGTACAATGCCCAATGCGGGCAAGTGAGAGATTATTGGAAAATGCACTTCATTGGGGACGCACATGATGCGTCCTGTCTAGCTTATCGCCAAGTCTCCCTACCCTATAAAAGGGGATCCATACCATAGGTTCCAAATATACTTTCGAGAGGTTCTTCCAGAGGCACTTGTGTTGTAGCAAAGAGTTCCATTCTCAGAGGTTCGGTTCCCGATCCCGAGGTGCAAGTTCGTTCTTTAAGAGTTCGTGGAAAAGCCCCGACGATCTGCTTCCGCTGCAAGAGGTATTCCGCAATCTCCAGAATTTATATCTGTTATAAATTCCAATAGTTTGGGTTGTCTCCCAACAAGTGCCATTGTTTATGGACTAGACTTGGTGCCTAAAATATCTTCAATTGATTTTCGGCAGGTTTGGACATCTTTCCTTTGTCAAAAACAAAAGTCCATGGTCCATTTTTACTTTAAACAAGTTGGACCAGACATAATTCAATTTCTTGAAAAACACTTTGCGCCTTGTGTTGAGTAGTTGAGTTTCAACTTCACCTTGACTCTTTTCTTTCTAGTTGATGGGTTCCTTCATAAATTCTTTTTCTTGACATTAGATTTTGACTTCTCCAGGATCTTCATATTGCCTCAGCAACCACTTCTTGATTTGCCTCTTTAGAAGTGTGGTTGCTGCCATTTTTTGAAGTGCTTGATCCTAAATCTTGTTTTAATGATAGAATTGCTGACATGTGGGGTTAGTTATGGAGTTCATCTTAGCAACTGAGAATCCCTGATTGCTTGCTTTAGATTCAGCTTCACACTTCTTCTTTTGAATAGCTTCTATATGTTGAGCACAACCTTCTTTTCAACCTTCTTCTCTTCAATATGAAATTTAGTAAAATGTTCAGTAGTAGAGGGTTCATGTCCTTCGGTTTGTCTTGCACTTTTAGGTGTCACGACTTGACTTTGATCTTTAGGCGTAGCTTCAACTTGTTCAGAATAAGTGTCAAGTGACTTAGGTAGAGGGTAGGCTTGTTGGACAATTTTTTCTTCTATGATTATCCTCTCAGTTGACAGACCTTCAATCTTATCAAACAATTTCCCTTGTTGATAATGCCTTGAATCTGAACCCAGTTGTAACTCTATACGGACCCCCTTCTTAGTCAGGCGCTTTAGCAGTTTTCCTCTATGAAATTTTTTATGGGTATTCTGTATGTGATTCGTAATTGATTTATTTTCTTATCATGAGATATTGTCCTATTTTGGGGGATTAATTCAGAGTCTCAGTCGGTCTGTAATTCTTATCTTCTGTAAAAGAGAGTGCCTATATAAATCCCTAAGGGTCCAAACAAAAAGTAATCTGATCTTTCTAATCCTCTTCTTTTCTTCCATCTAATAAAACTCTACGTCGTTTTAAATTTCTCAAGTTTTTGTGGTGCGTAATTTCTCTCGTGCAGAAATCCTAACAAACTGGTATCAGAGCGAGATTTCATCATCGATCCTCATCCGGCATAGAGATGGCATCGCACAATGTGAACATCGAGAAATTCACAGGGCAAAATAGTTTCAATCTCTGGCAGATTAAGATGCGGGCACTTCTGAAACAACGAGTCTGGACGTCGCTTGCGAACGTGTCGAAGAACAAATCAGAGGAAGACTCGAAGGGCGAAAAAAAAGAGTTTGACCTTGCAAATTTGGCGGCATAGGAGGAGAAGGCGCACTCTATGATCCTATTGTGTCTAGCGGACGAGGTAATTCTTGAAGTCGCCGATAAAAAAATGACGGTTGGTCTGTGGTCGAAACTTAAGAGCCTCTACATTACAAAGTCTCTGACCAACAAGTTGTTGTTAAAGCAATGTCCGTTCGCCCTCCGCATGCAAGAAGGTACGCCTCTACAAGATCATCTTGATCATATGAATACTCTCTCGATGGAATTACGAAATATAAATGTGAAGATTGAGGATGAAGATGCTGCCCTACTTCTGTTAGTGTCTCTTCCTCTGTCATAAATTTTGCTCAATCCATTATCATCAAAAGAGACATAATTACTCTGAAAGAAGTAAGATCGAGTCTACATACTCGTGAACTTCATTATAGGGCGTTTGGAAAGACTGTGGAGACTCAGGGCGTAGGGTTGATAACAATCGCAGAGAAGGCAAACCCTAAAAAGGGTAAGTCAAAGAAGAAGAAGAAGAAGAAGAATGTCAATCCGAAGGACATCCACAACTATTGCAAAGAACTGGGTCACTGAAAGAAAGATTGCCCCAAGAAGAAGAAGAAGGACACGGTTGCTGCAGTAGCACACCATAGTAGCGAATCTAATGATGACGATTTGGCTCTCATGGTGTCTGATCAGAGATGTTTAGAGGAGAGTTGCGTTCTGGATTTTGGATGCTCTTATCATATGACTCCGCACAAAGAGTGATTCTTAACTTATCAGAATATTAGTGGCGGAAACGTCATCATGGGCAATGATGCATCTTGTAAAATAGTTGAAATCGACTCAATTTAGATCAGAACTCATGACAATTGGGTGAGAACATTGACAGAGGTCGATCATGCTCCGCAATTGAACAAAAATTTGATATCGTTAGGAGCTCTGGACCCCAAAAGATGTCAGATGGATGCTGCAGGAGGTGTTCTCACGGTCACCAAGGGTGATGTTGAAGTCATGAGAGGAGTCATACAAAAGTTATTGTACATACTACAATGCATAGTAATTTCTGGCATGGATGTAGTACGTAGTTCATCCAAATCAGAGTCAGAAGCGTTAAAGTTGTGGCACATGAGACTTGGACATATGAACCAAAAAGGGATGGACATCCTCAGTAAGCGCAATCTTTTGGGTGGTCAGAAGATATCTGAATTCAGATTCTGCAAACACTTCATCTTCGACAAGTAAAAATGACAACAATTCAACAAAGTCGTGCACAACATGAAGGCAACACTCGATTACATCCACGTTGACTATTGGGGCCCCTCTCATGTTCAATCTCTAGGAGGTTCTAGACTCTTCCTATCTATCATAGGTGATTACTCAAGGATGACATGGGTATTCATGATGAAGCACAAGAGCGAGGCATTCAAAGCTTTCAAACAGTGGAAGGTTCTAGTGGAGAATCAAACATCGAGAAAAGTGAAATGTCTTCATACCAATAACAGTTTGGAGTTCTATTCGTCTGAATTTTATCGGTTCTGCAAGGATGAAGGCATTGCCAGACATCGCACCGTCAAAGATACACTACAACAGAATGGTGTAGCAGAACGCATGAACATAACTCTTCTGGAGAGGGCACGGTGCATGCTCTTTAATTCTGGTCTGAACAAGTCATTTTGGGCCGAGGCTATTTGCACAGCATGCTACCTTGTCAATCGGAGTCCTACAATCGCAATCAATCTGAAGACACCTATTGAAGTATGGTCAGGTAATCATGCTGATTATACTAATCTGAAAATTTTTTACTATTATCATGCCAGCGAAGGAAAGTTGGAACCAAGGGTCGCGTAAAGGGTAAACTCTTTCTGTCTCAGAAAAGTTACATTCAGAAGATTTTATCCAGGTTCGGTATGTCTACAGTGAAGACCTTAAGTACTCCATCAGCTTCAAATGTGCACCTTTTGCAACTGAACTTATGTCTGATTAAGAAAATGAGTACATGTCTCAAGTTCCATATGCCAATGCAGTCGGAAGCTTGATGCATTCTATGATAAGCACAAGACCTGATATTGCGCATGCCATTAGTTTGGTTAGCATATTCATGAGAAATACCGGGAAGGAGCATTGGCAGGCAGTAAAGCGTATCTTCCGATATCTGAGAGGAATGTTTGACATTGGCCTCATTTACAGAAGTTGTAAAGAGTATTTTGTTGTAAGTTATTCAGACTCATCACAACAAATGAAGCTACAATAATTTTTATGGGTTTTTAATGCAAAAGTAGACAAAGATTAGAGTAGATAAACACTAGGCCTTAAGGAGTTGTTTTAGAAATTATGTTTTTTGAATCGAGATAAAAACTTGTAAGGTAGTAACAAAAGCCTACATCCAGACTTAATGAAATCCTAAGATGTACACTAGAATTCAGCCAACCTCTCGGTGAGCCCTAATAAGTAATAGACCCTTTTGAGTGGATCCTCTTAAGTTCAGTTCGAGAAAGAAAGTAGAGAAAACTCCAGTCAGACCTCTTGGCCCTACCTGGCACTAGTCATCTGTGACCCCTAAAACACAACTCAATTGTCGCCCCACCTCTTGGCACACATAAGACAATTGAGGGATAGATTATCCTCTTGGGCGGGAGACACTAACACTATGAAGCCAAAAATATTTGAACGAAGAAAGAACTTCTGCAGCAAATGACCTTGGGGTACTACGTATCCATCTCTCGACCTCACCGTGGACATTCCACCTCCTTAAACACAATCTAGTCATCTCCCCACCTCTTGACACACATGCAACAGTTGATGAATATATTACCCTCTCGAGCGGCGATGCCATCATCAAAATGTATGGTCAAAGTTCTAAAAGCAAGAAATCGCCTCTCGAAACATAGGAAGAACGAGTGCTTCACCTCAACTGAAGCTTGGTGAATGATGATTCCTCGACATATCCTAGCACTGACCCAACCTCAGCTCGCATGCCCTAGTTAAGGAATGACAACACCCTCTCGGATGGGAATCATCTTCACTGAAGATTGTCCGTGCTAAACCAAGAGGATTATATGGAAACATGAAATTAATTGACAAAAGGCCAGATGGCATTGTGCCTTGCTAAATGAATCCAGCTTCAAGCTCCTCACCTCTCGGCTTTGACTCTTGAGCTAAGGAAGATATGCACCCTCTCGGGCCAAGGCACAATGCATGGACAGTCAAAGAAAACAAATTCGACAATCAAAATTTCATCATGAAAACGATAATAGCAATGGAACAGTAAACAAGGAACAATAGAACATGAACTCAAAACATGAAGTAACCAACTACTACTACTTAAACGTAAACATAGAAAAGATGATATTCAGCTGGCCCCCGCATTAGCTGGTTGTTTAGCTACCCCATAATAAGGGCTGACACATCGACCATGTCCAATACAACTAAACAAGAAAAGAGGAAAGGAAGAAAATGAAAAGAAAAGAAAAAGGGAGGCTGCTTCCGCGACATCCTCTACAGCTTTCTTCTCCAAGCTCCTAGGTGAAATGAATTAGGGGATTGGAAGATTGAAAGGTCCCTCGATCCTTTGGCAACCTTCATGCCTTTTATAGTCTTAGAGCCTTGTGCCACCTGTCCACTCATCTACTTGCTCCCTTAACTTGTTCTACCCACTTTTTCAACCAAATGAATATAGTGAGTGGAATCTAGAACCTCCTTTCTTGATTGCCTCCCTCTTTACTTTATGTTGAGGTTCAAGCTTGCCACTTGTCCATCATTTCAACTCCTCCCTTGTCTTGTTCTGATAAAAATGGTCCTAAAGGAAGCTTCCTTGCTCTGGCTGATGCATGCAAAATACAACATATTTTAGATTATTATTTTAGTTATTTTTTCTGTAATTTGATCATGGCACGCATCATTTTAGATTATTTTTATTCATAATTCTACATTTATTGATTTTAATTATTAATTATCTGAATATTTTAATTGTGGATGGATTAACTTCATTTTTAATTATTTTACAGGTAAGTCGAATGAGATATATCGGATGTTATCTTAAGGAATAAAAACTAGAAGATTTTGAAAAGATTTATCATTATGGCCTAAAATCATTGGGTGAAACAGGAATGAAAGAATGATTTTTACACCCTAGATCTTACGGTCGAGATGATCACATGAGGGAGTAAAATTGAGTTTATCACCAAGTTACGTCTTACCTCGTTGGGGGTAAAAACAAATGCAACATGATTTTTTGGGCGTAACATGACATGCATAGTTGTAATTTTGGGCGTAATGATTAAAAAACTCTTCTTCATTTTGGCCAAGATTAGGATAAAGGACTTATCGTTTTGGGCGAGATTAGAAGAAGTGACTTATTGTTTTGGCCGAGATTCCATTAAGGGGGTAAAGATAAGAAGATGTTATCGTTTTGGGCGTAATGGAAAGAAGAACTCATCGTTTTGGCCAAAGTTAGAAGAAAAGGAGTAAAGATAAGAATTATTTATCGTTTTGGCCTAGATTCCAAGAAGGGGGTAAAGATAAGAAGAGTCTATCATTTTGGGAGTAATGATTATAGAAGAAGTTATATTTTGGCTAAAATCCAAAGATACCGTAATCAACTTTTATCCGGTGAATTTAATTCCGGTCGTATGATTTACACTCGTGATCACCCATTCACACCTATAAATAGAGGACGAAACCATCAATCCAATGGGAGCTCTGCAGGCTTCGACCAAGAGAGAGAGAGTTGATCGGACGGCTGATCCGACAACATCCGAGGATCCTGATTTTACTTTAGGTGTAATTCTTCCAATTATTATTGTTATTTTGTTATTATCACTCTACAATTCTAGGATGAACTTCATGTTTTTAGATTTTATATTTTAGGAGATTATTAATTAAAAGGAAATGTTTGAACCCTATTTTATTTGTTTTAATCTTTTTTTATCAATTACTAATTATGCTTAATGCTTTTATATTAGTTAATTGAATTTTTGAATTAGGCTATACCATTTTGTGGAGGGTTTAATTTTACAATTCATGATACTAATTTTAATTGATTTTATTTGGAATTAATAATTAACATAAATTTGATAACTACTGTGTGGAGAATCAAGTTTGTGTAGTTTATTAATCTATAACTAGTTTGTGGAGTGATTAATAGCCTAGAGAATCCAAATTAAGAGCACAAAAGGGGACCAGTCGTGGAGACTTCAATTCTTATTAATTTAAGATAGTTCTACATGCTTAGATTGAGGGATGCCAATCGTGGAGACCACAAGTTAATCATGTTAAATTACTTTAGGGAGACTCTAATCCATTTTTAAAGATTAAATTTATTGTTTTATAGTTCAAATATTTATCATGATTTATTTTCATCCTAAGGCCTAACTTCAACACCATTATCGTATCTTATCTTATTTTCTTTATTTTATTTTATAATTACAAAACCCTTTTCCAAAATTTCATGTTTTTTTCTCTCTTATTAATTTATAAATTCATATATTGAATTAATAATATTTCTCGTGAGTTCGACACTCTTACTCCTTTTTTCTATATTACTTGAGCGACTAGTGCACTTGCTAGCGATTCTATTTTGCTACATCATTTTACGCATCACTGGCGCATGCTGGAGAGGGTCTGTCTTCTAGTAGGAGATTTCTTCTAAGGTAAGAAGTGGTGCGATCTATCCACATGCACTCATGTGCTGCCCTATGTTCAAACTACTCCCTAGTTATCGCTCTTCACCTTAAAAAATAACTAAGATTTCGAGACACTACGAATAGAGAAAACCAGTAGTATCTCATCTCAAAAAATTCAGATTCCTATTTCTATGAAAATGAATGTGGAGAAATCATAAAAGATATAAATAGACTTTAAAGCATGAGTTCGAGCATGAAAATGTAACCATACATAAGGGAATGCACACGAAACATAAGGGAAAGGTATACATAATTTCTCCACATCATAAGAGCATCGCAAATGACGTCAACATGGCCAACTTGTTCTTTCTCGAAATAGTGTGCCTCCATGGTCCTTGCAAATTATTCACAAAATCAACGACAATGCGAGGTAGTGGACTTGCCAAATACTTTTAGAATTTCTTCTTCGTTCAACATTTCGTATTTATTCAATTATGTTCTAGAGGATGTTGATGTTACTCGCTCGAGGTCGAGCTCTTTTCAAGATGGGGAGACTGATGTAGGAGATGGTGTTGTAGATACAAAACATGAAATATCTTGGAATCCAAGTTTGAGCTTTTGTAGGAGTTGAGTCTTAGTTGTTTTAGGCATTTAATTATTGTTAGTATTTAATTTTTGGTATTTACTTGTTGTTATTGTTTAATTTCTGTTGAGTCAATCTTTTTTTATCTAGTCTATTGAGAGTCCTAATTAGGGTAAAACTTGTATTGCTAAATCCTACAAAAGGGGACGACTGAGTCATTTGTTGAATTATTATTCGGACTATTCAGAAACCAATTGCTTCTTCCTTTCTTGGTTGTCTCCAAGTTTCAGTGCATATTTGTCGGTGCTTTGTTATTTTCTTTGTGTGCCAATTTTGATACATTAGTCATATCAAGTTGCTATGGCCCTAGTGGTGAACAATCACCCCGACCCGCACCGACCCGAATTTTTCGAGTTTTTCCTGACTTGGTAGGCAACCGGGTCGAGACTTGTCCTCATTTCCTTGAAACCCGATTGGGCCGAGTCAGGACCGAGTCCAGGTTATAAAAGCCCAAATCATGTCCTGGCCTGACTTAATATATTATATTAGTATTATTTTTAAATAGTATATTTATTTTTATTTTATATATACTTTTATATATTATTTGATGTTTATCTTAAATATATATTATATTATATTATCATATATATAATTTAATTGATAGTTATCATATATATATATATATATATAATAACATAAAATTTATTTATTATTTTATTTTTTATGGTCAAACTGGGACAATAGGTAATTTCTTGATTTCCCGGTTTGACTAGGACATCCTGATCCCGATTGACTTGGCCGAGACCGAGTTCCGTTTCCGGAAATCTAGAGCAAAGCGGGTCAAGACCAAGTTCGAACCTGGATTTGCTCACCCCTATATGGCCCACAAGGATTAATCCTGTTGTTGAGCCGTTGTTGCTCCATCATCATATTCTTTGTCTTTTATCTCTAATCTAGATAACTTCATATCTTGGTGATTTAGAATACCATGTTGATTCATCTGTTATGACTAGCTATGCCGGGATCTCTTTTAGTCAATTGGAAAATTTACACCACTTTGGGGTAGGCTTCATTTCTCGATCAAGTTTAGTTTTAAGTTAGCTAGTGTATGCTTCATTCTCATCAAATGATAACAACAAGTCACCTTCATTAATTTGACTTTAATTACGATCATCAACGCATAGATCATTCAATACATGTTGTATATTTTAAATTGCTAAGTTTGGGTTGTCCATGCATTTTGTGCCTAGGTGAGAGCAATTAATTAAACCATCATCAAATTAGCCTTAACTATCATCATGATTTCACATTGGTCAATCACATGTGAATTAGGGTGTAAATTAATAGTCCAAACAACCATTACTATTCATTTTCGTCAGCCCAAAGGACCACTACAGTTGAAAGTGGTACACTACGATCATGTAAACTATTACAACCCTGTAACAACCTTGTAACATCACTAACGACTCAATTAAATTTGTGTAGCATCCGGTGATTGCTTTGAAACTCACCGAGTCACAACCTGTTACAAGGATGTAATGGTCTTGATCGTGTAAAGGATTTGCACGCCTAACGCTCTATTACATGTTAGTAACCCATCATGTCACAGCCCATTACGGAGTTGTAACATCCATAAAAAAATAGGAGTGGACAGGTGGCACCAAACTAATAAATAAAAGGGCATGGTGGCTGTTGAGAGGTGGTGGTGGTGGTGGGGGGGGGGGGGGGGGGGGGGGGGGGGGGTTCCATCCCTCTTCCTCCTATTTTCTTTTCCTTTTCTTCTTTTCCCTTTTTTTTTTGTTTTCAAGGTGTAACTAAACCAGCCAGCTAGTGGTTGGGGGATTATGATGGACATTATATTTCTAAACATATCATATATGTCGAGCAATAGCCTTTTACCTTCTATCTTATGCTTAGTGTTCATTGTTCTTGTGTTTAATATTTCATTGCTAATTTCAGTTGTCCTGATGTCGATTTCGACTGCCTGATATGTTTACATTGGTTTGAGCATTGGCCTGAAAGGGTTACATTCTTCTCTAGCTTCAAGCTTCAAGGCCGAGAGGTGAGGAGCTTGAAGCTAGATTTCTTCAGCAAGGCGTAATGTTGATCGATTCTTTGACAATTTGATTTATGAACTTTAGCTATTAAGCAACAGTTGTTTATCCTTCATCTCATGTTACTGTTTTATTATTTTTACTATTCCATTGTTTTTGTCATTTTGGTGATGAAGTTTCGATTGCCAAATGCGTTTTCACATATCCATTGTGCTTTGACCTGAGAGGGAGTTATCTTCCTTAGCTCAAACTTCAAAATCAAGAGCTTGAGCTGAGTTCATTCGATAAGGCAAAATGTGATTCAACCTATCTTCTTATTTCTTTTTTTTTTATTAAAACTTGAGGGTTCAATTCGGACAGTCTTCTGTGAAGGCGATTCCCATCCAAGAGGGAGTTCACAGTCTCTAGCTAAGGCATGCGAGCTGAGAGGTTGGGCCAATGCTAGGATACGCTGAGAAATCATCGTTCGCTAAGGTTCAGTTGAGGGTGACGCACTCGTGCTCTCCCCTGTTTTCTAATTTTGAGAGATGATATTATGTTTTTGGGACTTCGTCCATTCATTTCGATGTTGACATCTCCTTCCCGAGAGGATCCACTTGAGAGGATGATCAATTGTCGACATCCAGTATAGGCCAAGAGGCCAGCTGAGTTTTGACTTATGTCTTAGGATTTTCTTAAGTTAGGAGGTGAGGGTATGCGGGTGCATACCCCCATCTAGGTATTAGTCATCTATTCCTACTTTATGGTTTTACATCGAGTTAAGAAACATAACTCCCGAAACAGTCCCCTAAGCCCTAGTATTTATTTACTCAAATTTTAGTTCACACTTGTATTTAAAAACCCATAAAAATAGTGTAATTTTATTTGTTGTGAGTTCTAGTTTGTAGTATTCCCTTTTCTCACTTTGAATAACACCCACAAATTTAGTTTTTTCCTTCGAAATAGTTTTCATTGAGTGTGAAATTTCAAGTTTTGCCCTGCGGATCGACCCTTAAGTACTATGCTGGTTGTTGTGCGCTTGCAACCTCATCGTGTTAACTAAGGATTTATAAATTTTAGAGCTTATTCGTGATTTTTCTATGAAGTGATCAAGTCACACATAGAACATCATCAAGTCACTTTTCTTTTTCAAATTTTACCAAGAATATTTTCTCACAAAGTTGACTAATAGTAATTAGGTTATGAATCAAGTTATCTACAAGTCATACTTTTTCAAGAAAAAAAAAATTGTTTCTACCAATGTTACCTATACCTATGACTTTTTCTTTTGCATTATCTTCAAAGGTAACGGTTCCTCCATTTTTTCCCAAAATTATAAAGTTTGATTAATCTCCCGCCATGTTTTGAGCAACCACTATCCAAATATAATTTGCATTACTTCTTATTTTTCGATGTTTCCTACAAAAATAGAAGTAGACATAAAGATTTATCTTTTTGGTACCCAAATTTGATTGGGTCCACCTTGGTTAGTAGTGATTCTCTTTGGAACCCAAACCTTTTTCATTCCAATGCTTTTACCTTTTGAATGTTGCATTCAAAAGTATAGTGACCATCAAAATTTTGACCTTGTTTAATTTTTGTGTGTTTGAGGCTTTCACAAATAACTTTTGTGATCTAATAAATGTGTTTAGATCATTATTCTTCATTTTTAGTTCATCAATCAAGAGTTCTAAGCCTGTATTCTCATCATTTAACGAAATATAATTTTTACATATATCAAGATGCTTATGTTTATGATTTTTAACTTTTTCAAAATCTACTTTCAACTTTTCATGCTTTTTTTAAGCGATCGATATATTTTAATAAGCTTTCTAAATTCCTCATGCATATCAAAAAAGCTCAACTCATCATTTGATGAGTTAGACTATACCTTTTCATTGGCCACAAGGAAAAGGTAAGCTTCATCTTCATCACTTGAGGAAGAGCTATCTTCATCTTGTTCATTTTCATCCCAAGTTTCTTGAGAATTCGAACTCATTTTCATTGAGTTTGAATACTTGTTTATGTAGTGTCAAATATTTTTACATTCAAAGCAAATGACTTGACTTTTGTTTGTTGATCTTCTCCTAAAAGATTCATCCTTATTTCTTTGCTTTGCAAATCTTAATTACTTATCTAGCTTCCCTGCATAGAGTGCCAATTTTCTTTCATCAACATAATCCTCATCTTCACTTGTTTCTTATTCATCATCACTTACCTTAAATGCTAGGTATTTCTTTTTGAAAGAATTGACTTATTCATCTACCTTCGTTCCTATCACATAGGTTAATAGTGATCTTATAGATCATTGAAATACAACTTGTTTAAATTCTTTTCCTCGATCACGATTCTCTTAATTTGACATTTGGAGAGTAGCCTGAGAAACTTTTTCACTTTTTAATCTCATAGCTTACCAAAGAGGTTGTCATTTACAATATCATTAAAACAACAAACATGTCATTAATAAGTTAATTTTCAAGCATTTTAAAAGTATCATAGTGATGGTTTAGAATATTTAATCTTAATTCTTTAACTTTATCAATTCCTTCCTGAGTAACAATGAGGTTTCTCCAAATTTCATGTGCATTTTGACAAGTAAAAGTATGGTTAGATTCTATAGTATTCAAAGCATGATAAATAAGATTTTTTTGTTTCTAAATTATTTTAACTAAAATCCTTTCTCCTTCGGGGTATTCCAATGATGATTTTCCATCGAATTAAAATTATTTTAAATTACATCCCAAATATCATTATCAATAGAGCACACATATGATTGCATCCTAATTTTTCGATATGCGAAATTTTATGCATTGAAGAGTGGAGGGTGGTCGGTCGATTTACCTTCACTAGGAGTCAAACTATTTGATGCCATAGTCCAAAAGAGGTTTAAAACTTAAAACAAGAGCAACTTTACTCTGAAATCAATTTTAGGATTAAAAGGCACTAAGGTGGGGGAGAGGGGTGAATTGGTGTAAATATCACATCGGAAATCTTTTTAAAATCATTTTCAAAAATTTGAGTGAAAATGTATATGCAAATGAAATGTAGAAATAATGAAAAGGATAGAAGATGCAAACTCAAAATTTGTTGACGATCTTCGGCCCAATTCCTTGGCCTACATTCTCGCTTCGACTCCTCGACCTCAAGACCATCAAAGTTCTAGTATCTTCCTCCTTTCTTATAGGGAGAGGTAAACTCTTTTTTACATCACAACTCCTTCTTCACTCAAGAGGTAATGCACACCTCTTGTTACAAGAGCTTTCAGGTTCACAAGTGCATTCTCTCAAGCTCTCTTACATCTACTCACACTTTTGAGTCAAATGGGAGAAAGAGAGAGGGATTTGCAAGGAACAATAAAAAAATATGTTCTTGAACTTTGTAAAGACACTATGATGATTTTTCTTGCTTGGGTTCGTGCTTTGGAATTCCTTTTACAAGCTTTTCGAAGAGTTATAGCCATTGAAAAAAATCTTCCAACAAATCCAAGTAAAACATCAACCATTACTCAGTCTCGAACCAGTTGGGGTTTCTTGACTAATCAATATAGCCATTGGAATTTTTTTGCTTCTAATCGGTCAACTAATTTGATGAAGCGATCAACTGATCTTAGTCCTTCAATTTCTCTGGTCATCTCACACTTTTTCGATCAACTGATTAGATGTCATTCCTTCAACCAAAAGGTCTCGCACTTTTTTTATCAATGCGTCGTCTGATTTTGTAACCCGGTTGCACTTTATATTGCATCATCCACTTTATCGTTCAAGCTGCGAATTCTTTGAGATATATTCACTTGTTAATTTACACATGTATAACCATCACTTGAATATTTATTAGTAACTTTTCGACCAATTTCATTTGTTATCATCAAAACATGGGAACGAAATCCAGAATTCAACATATATGACAAGAGAAATATATTCATTTGCATACTTTTGATGTGTAACATCATCTTCATCTTTATGTCCCAAGTCATCTCATCTTAGTCATGCCATGACTTTCATCATCTTCTTTATCTTTAATTTAGATATGTTATTGTCTTGGAATTGAGAAGACCATGTTGATACATCGATTATGGCTACTTAGGTCGGAATCTCTTTGTTCCAATTGAAAATTTTATACCACTTTGAGGTAGTCTTCCTTTCTCGAGGAACTTTACAATTAAGCTAGCCAGTGTAAGCTTTGTTACATAGAATGATAACAATAAGTCACGTTCATCAAACTATTTTTATTTAGAATCACCGACACATAAAATTATTCAATTTTGTTATATCTTTTAAATTACTAAGTTTGATTGTTCATTCATTTCATGCCTAAGTGAGAGAAATACATCAAACCATCATCAAATTAGCCCTAACTATCATCATCATTGCACATTGGTTGATTAGCATTTGAATTAGGGTGTAAATAAATAGTCTGAATAGCAATTACTATTCATTTAGTCGGCCCAGAGGTCCGCTAGGGTTTGTTCAAGTGCACTACGGTTGAAAGTGATGCGCTACGATCGAACCCTAGAGAACAAGAAGAACCTTTGCTAAGGTTTATTCTAATGCGCTATGGCTCGAGTGGAACAACTACGATTTGATAGCCATCAGGCAGAAAGTCCCATTTTGAAGTTAGAGATTCTCGATCGTCACTCAAATTTCACGACCAAGAGACTATGTCACGGCTTGTTACTTTGCTACAACAATCGTGACTTCTATAATAGTCCATTACAACCCTCTAACACCTTGTAACATCACTCATGGCTCGATTCAATTCATGTAACACCCGATGATTGCTTTACAACTCATTGAGTTATGGCTCATTACAAGGGTCTAATGGTCATGACCGTGTAAGGGATTTGCACGCCTGAAAATAGGGCCTCGTTACACGTTGGTTACTCATTGTGTCACATCCCATTAAGGAGTCGTAACGGCCATGATAGAGGAACAATATTCCTCGCGCCCATCACTTTACCATGACTGTAGCGCCATTAGTGCCACGTAGTTCGTAACATCTTACAATTTGACAATGCGTTGAAGTCGAACTTGATTAAGGGTCCTTTTGGCTATTGGAACAAGGCTAAAATCGGTTCCGATCGATTCTGTCAAATGATCTGACGTTTATCAAATGATGTGACGTTTGACGAAAACGTGCAAGGACATGTGACCCTAATCCTGAGCAATGTAGTTGATTTCCCTTTTTTCAATTTTTTTATTGGGGTGACATCTCCTTCTTTTGAATTCTAATTTTCTTTTTTTTCCTTTTTTTCTCTCTTACATTTCTCTCACAATTTTATTTATTTATTAAATATAAAATATTTATTATCCATATTTTATTCAACTATCCACTAAAATTAACTTATCACGTCAACTTTTCTATATCATATCAACTTTTTAATTCCCCGTCGTTAGTTTCACTCCATCCAAACACAATTCAACTATTTACGTAGAATTCAAAAAAAAAAATTTGACCAGTCAAATGCCACTCCCAGAACCCTCACATTGCAAGGATCTTGGCTATTTGGGCATGGAAGAAGGTCAGGAGATAAGGGTCTGCTGCGAGGGAGCTTTTAGAACTGTGTCCTAACTTCTCAAGATAGGAGTTTTAACATGAGCAAACTTTTTTTTCCTGCATTTGTAAATGGAGTGTTTGAAAGTTCTAAAGGTTAAGGCCAGAAGACCGTATGAAATTTGAACAAATCTATCAAGATTGAAACTCACATGTGAAATCTAAATAAAAATTTATCCTCTTTTTTTTTTAAAGGGTACACACAAGTTATACTTATGGTAAATGTGGAGATCCTTTGTCAACCGTGATACTCAAATGGAATGGATGCCAGTATAACATTAATAACACGCATTACCGTCTAGTATACTAAAAAGATTCCAAGTACAAATACGGAATACATTGGCATCCCCTTAAAACCTCGTTGGGTTACACAAATTATTATATGATAATAGTCTTCCGAGCCTAAAGCAAAGGTACTCATTTCCTAGGTTTCACCAATATGTACATGAAAGAGAAAGAGAACAGTGAAGCCGAAGTTGGACGAACTTCTCAGCGTGTGTGCCAAGGTTTTCAGGATATAGAAGCTGTTTCAACAAAACCTAGTCATCGGCAGATGCATCATCCATGTAAATGTCGTCATCTTCTATGCTTGTTGAGATTAGGTCTTCAACAGGAACTTGGTGAATAGAATCCTCTGGTATTACTTGTCCAGCTGGCGTCTCTTCAGGATCAGTTATCCCTTCACCGTCGTCTTCTGCAGTTTCATCAACTTTGTAGTATACCTGTTATTTACGGCCTTAGGTCACAAACTGTTCACACACACACAAAAAGAAAAGAATATTTGAAAGATAAGACATTTGAGTATTTTACCACACAAGTTCGAGCAGGAGAAAGGATTCTGAATGAGTTGGGACGGTTGTTGAAGTTCGTTTCTGGAACTCCTGGAATCCCTTCAGGAGATGTAAAATGGTCTACATCATGGCCAACCTGCATTCAGGGAAGTATTTTTTTAATTTCTTTTGCATACCAATATTGGATTGGAAAAATGAGGGAATGGTGTGCAAATTTTAATGTGGTTATGTTGTGCCCGAAAATTACAACTAATATTTAACATTGTGCTTAGTATCTTGATTTCTGATCCCGATCATGCATAGCTCTTGAATCAAATAAATGGAATGGTAAATCTTAGTTCTTAAAACACAAAATGCAAAAAGAAAATAATTTTATCTCACTCTTCCACGTCCACCAAACTCCAAAGCATCACTGTCCAACGCAACTCTATACTTTCCAGGCAAGTCACATCCAATTTTGTAGCTGTGCATCACTCAGAGAAGAGTTAGACAATAAGATTTATTAAAAAGAAATATTACTTTTTATATCCAAAATAATTTACCCCTCATAGGTCTTTTCTGGATGGAAGTTGAAGACAAAAACCAGATCTCCACGTTCAAAGACGATTACCTACATAACAAAGCAGTACCCCTTTTAGAAACAAGCAAAACTTAGATTAAGGCGACAACATTCATATTTCCATTTTCCCTTTCATTTCTAAAATTTCTTTACGCATTTTTTTTAGAATTTGGAAATTTTGTTTTGCTTGTCGCTTCCATTTTTGGTTTTGAATTCTGGACAACAAAAGAAAAAAAAAACAAAAGAGAATGTTGAGAGTTGGAGGCAGCAAGCAAGCACTTGTGCAAGGTCCAGGATGCGTTTGTGCCACAACACACGAGCTTGGCTCAGTGCATTGCGAATTTTACAGTCCATAAAGCTACAAACCCAATTATTTTTTTCCATTTTCAACTCAAGATTAAGATAATTTAACTACGAGTTTACCATTACCTTTTCAATATGAACAGAAATGACAACAACATATATGTATTCCTCAGACGAATATTTCATCATAAGACTAATCTGAAGATAAAGCTTAGAAGGAAAAAAAAAATGTGGTAAAATATTTATCCTAAAGTGTAAGAACTGCCAACATAAAGGGCTTAGAATGATTTGTGAATATATAAACTTAATACAGTGAAGCAAGAAAGGGAAATATGAATTGCATTCAAGTGCTAAGATATTTTTTTTTAGGAGAAAAAAAATGACCACCAGAGTTGTGGTTGTCATTCATCTACATATATATAAGTGTAACCTCTCAAAAAGAGAGCAAAAAAAGATAAAAAATATTTTGGCTAGCCAAAACCCCACTCTCAAATAAGAAAGGAGACATCTTTTCCTCAAGCTGACATCTTTTCCAAACAAAAAATAAACCAGTTGCGTTGGAGCCAAATGGCTTAGGCACTTGCCAAAAAAGACTCCAGCGACACTCTCCACTTTTGTCTGTGACACGCCAAACCTCAAAGTGACTGCCACACCATCTCCGAGTCAAATGAGAAGAAGCTCGCAATGCTCGTCCCTTGCCAGATGCTCCAGGATATCAAGCACTCAAAGAATAGATGGGTGATGTTCTCCTCTGCCTAGACGCACAACACGCAAGATGTGTTACTGTGTGGCGCTCATCTTGCTCTGTACCTCCTAAACTCCCCACCAAAAGGATGAGATCCCACGTGGCAAGACAGACCTTGACTCCCAAGATAGATCACGCTCATAGCAGGTGTAGAAGAAATTGTGCCAAAGACTGTCCTCGAACCCCATAAAATGCCTAAACCATCCGGCTAGGAGAGCCAGTTGGCGCAACAGAGAACGTGAACCCCTAGGCCTCCCTGGGAGGTGGGTCGACAAATAATGTTCAAATGCATCACTACCAAAACAACCAGATCCTCAAAGAATCTAAGTGCCTAAGTACCTTAGCCGGCAAAGGAAGGACAGTCATATAATATGTCGAGAGCGCTGAAAGCACTGAACAAAGCAAAATGAGCCGACCTCCGCATGACAATAGTTATGAACTCCAACCATGAAATGTGTGCTCTATACGCTTGATTACTGGAGTCCACCATCTGGAGCTCATATAGCAATTTGAGAGCAGAAGGGCCAAGTAAGTAATCGGTAGGATGTTGATCGGAGTCTGAAGCTGGGCCACACATCGGGTTGCATCCTCAAGAACCATGCCAAAAGAGATGAAGGAAGACTTGGCATGGTTAATCTCGAGGTCGGTCATCACGCCGAACAGATCAATAAAAATAGCCACTCGATGAGTGTCTTGCTTAGAGCCCTCGATGAAGAACACCATGTCATCCGTAGTAAATACTATAGGAGGGTAACAAGGCTCCCGGCAAAGCAACAAAAAAGGCCTGCCTCACAAGATACTTAAAGTGCATCTGGCAAGGGGATTTACTACCAAAAGGAATAGCACATGAGCCAGGGGGCATCCCTGACGAATTACCTGTTGCAGCTGCACCCACTCCCCCAACCGCACTCCATTTACCAGAGGAGAGAATGAAACAAAGGTGATACAACACTTCATCCAAGAAATTCAAGTCTCTTGGAAACCTGAGACCGTAACATATGCTTTGGAGAAAATCGACCTTTCATAAGAAGGCCTCACAGCTAGTCCACCGAGCAATGATCTCGAGGCGATGGTATAGCTGCCAGTGATGGTCTGGCCTTGGATGAAAGCTGATTGTGAAGGATGGATCAGTTAGGGAAGCACATCCCGAAGCCGATTCGCCAATACCCGAGCTAGCATTGGATAGGTCGATCGGTCCAAAGTCCTTCACTCGCTTCGCCAAGGTGCACTTTGATAGCAAGAATAGCAAGAACTGGTTAAGGCATTCAAAGCCTCGGTCCCTGCTAGTGAACTCTCGGATAACCGCTAGTATGTCCTCTCCACTAACGGCCAAAACTCCCTGTAGAAAAACATTGGTAAGACGTCGGGGCCCGAGGCAACCTCGCTATTTAGGTCCTGGAGGGCCTCCGTGACCTCGTCCTCGGTCATAGCCTATACCAACAAAGAAGACTAAATCGGTAAGTCGGGGGATATCCCTAGGAGCCCACCGCCATGGGCCCAGTACCCGCTGCCTAGACGACGCGTGGTAGTAGGAGGCGATGGTGGCCCCAGTGCGGTGATGACCAGTGACCCGCTGGCCCTGCACCTCATCTGCTCAATCTTGTTAACCCTCCGGCGAGAGCGCACATATAGGTGAAAAAATTGAGTGTCGCATCTTCCTCTTGAAGCTAGGTTTCCCGAGAACACTACCTCCACTAGGTTTCCACTATCTTGTTGTGCGTGTCGGCGCTCGGCTGCTTCTCTGTCTGTGAGGTGGTCGGAGCCCTCAAGGCAGTCCCTCTGAGCGACCACCCCAAAAGCATCCATCCTGTGACTTGCCCTCCGAGGCGCTGGCAAATGAAGGACCACAAGCTGGCCAAGCAAGTAGTCAACGTCCTAGCCACTGAGTCCAATTCTGCCACACTATGCCAATGCTCCACCATTAACTAGCGAAAGCCATCCTCCAAGAGCCAAAGTGGAAGAGGGAGTGCTGTGATTGACCGTCATTGGACCGCCACATGAGGGAGTGTGGTCCAAGAACAGTCGATCAAGATCCTAGACATCTGCCAACTGGTGGGCCTTTGCTAACTTCAACGATTCGATGAAGTGGTTGATCCTCGATAAGGCGGACGATGTAGCTGTGCACCTCCATGTGAATCTGTAGTTAGAGGCCAAAACATTGACCAATGAATGTGAATCAATTAAGTCCTTGAACTCCTCTGCTCCAGCATCCCTCCCTCGTCGTCTGATGGGGTGTTCCTCCATGTCAAGTGTGACATTCCCCCATCAATCAAGGGAGAGATGCTCCGACATGCGGGGACCCCCAATCTGGGCCCATATCCCCAAGCTGCAATCGGCCAATTTGGTCTCATGAAGAAGAGCCACATCAACCTCACTCCCTAAGATAGCGGCCTAGGATCCGACGCCTCCTGAGGTCATCGAGTCGCTTACATCTCACCACTTTTGATCGCAGGCGGACCCATTGGCGCATGTGGTGTAACTCCATTGCGTCCGCCACAAGGCGGACCTCGTCAACCCTCCCAGCTAGGAGGGGCTCACTCTCGGTGGTGTCCTGAACACCCGCCAGCATAGTTGACGGCTCAAGCATTGAGAGGCCCGCTGGTGGCGGTAGCCCTGATAGCGGCCGAGGCTTCTGGACAGGAGGGACGCCCCCTCTGCATCCTCAGGCGAGTCCTGGACAAGGATGCCGGCTGGCAAGTCCTGCATCTCAGCCATCAACGTCGACAACGGCGGCTCAGGTGGTAGGTGCAGCGCTGATAATGGCGGAGAGTAGTCCCCTCGCCGGTAACCGCCAGATGCCTCTGGGCGTCAGCGAGGCCAGCGTGCACAGATCAAGAGAGCCAAGGGTGGGGCGAAGTGGACGATGTGAAGGCTTGGCCAGTGGTCTTGGCGGAGGTGGAGATGGGGAAGTGGTGGCCGGTCGGAGTTGATAGGAGGATCTTGCGTTGCTGTGTGGACCCCGGCTCGAGCAGCCAGAGTCCGGCGACACTCGACTCAGATGAAACGGCAGCGATGCGCCCACACTAGCAATGACCGCGGAACGAAGCACCGCCAAGTCAGGGGAGGCACCGGTGATCTTGCCGTTGAGGAGGTTGACACCGTGTTGGATTTCAGACGACCACAGGACAGTGAGGTTGATGGGCAGCGGGGTCACCATGGCAGAAGAGTTGCTTGGCAGAGTAGCAGGCAATCTTTCTGGCACAATATGAGGACAGGATGACTTCCGGTGACTTTCGCCTCTGCACCAGAGACAGCGCAGTGGACCAGAACAGTTTTGGCGACGTGGGTCGATGGCCGGCGACGGGTGCAGGTGTTGCTAGTGTGGGTGAGGGTCGTCCATCCATCAACAAAGTGTCACTCCCTGTGACACATGGTAAATGTGAAGGGCATAGGATGTTAGGAAAGGGGGTGGCACTGCCGGCGTGGACGTCGGAGACGGGTGTGGCGCCGCCGGCAGGGACTTCCGGAGGCAGGGGTGGCATCGCCGACAGGGATTACTGGAGGCGGATTAGGGGCTGGGTGACCTTGAGGTTAACATCGATGACTGAAAGCTCTTCCTCAACAGCTGGCTAATGCTCCTTCCAGCAGCCATTGACTCAATCCTTCCACAGGACAACAAGCAGGAGGAAGAGGAAGTGGAGGCGTAGGACAATCGAATGACGGGGCGGACTATGTTGGCGATGAAATAGGCATTGCTCTTTGGTTGCGAGTGGGGGAGAAAATGCCACAACGATTGCCAAGAGATTTAATGACTATGATGCAAAAATTAGTAAGCAATAAAGCTAATAAGTGCGCTCAATTAATAGTGTAAAGAGTACAAAACTATTAATCCATGAAAAATAAACTTAGCTAACTATCTAACTTCAAAAGTTAAAAGATAAAACATTGGGTTTGGTGATGCTTCACCACTACAGCATTTGATTAATATAATTAATGATAGTCCAAATCATATGGTGAAAATATGAGGACATTCGTGAAACATATGGCATGAGGTTGCTTGGTGTAATAAAATTAGGTCCCTGCAATGTTATAACCGGATGCAACCAACTATTTCATTAATAAATCTGGATAGTTACATTGCTTGGCAACCATCCTTCCTGTTCCAAAAAAAAAAAGCTGCCAAAACAAGTATGAGTCTAACAAATTAACCTAACCTTGTCTTCTTCATCCATGCTGCTCACTATTTGCTTCGGTGATGCAAGGAATGAAAATCTCTCATCAAGCTTATTCATCGCACTATCAAAGGCATTCATATGCTGTTTTAACATCAAAGGGAGTAGGTGTCAAAGATCATGATACAAGGAAGAATTTGTTCAAAGATTAATAAAGCGAAAAAGGCATTTTTGTCTTAGGAATGATTCAGAAATCCAAATACAAAGAAGTATGTGTATAGTTGATTAAGAGTAAAATTAGTCAGAAAGAAACTTAGATTGAAATAATATAAACCTTGTATCTGAGATGATCAGTGTCAACAAGGTTCCACTGACGTCTACATTTATCATAACTCCAACCATTGCCTTCTCTTGGAAAGTCGATCCATTCCGGATGACCAAACTAGAGGATCCATCACAGTGAAAATGTTATTTGGTTAGGGTGTGGAAAGAAAAATTAAGGAAAACAAATGAAATTTGTATATCTAATGTAGTGCCTTTAGACATAGGGATAATTTGAGTAATGAGTTAGAGATGCCAGAAAGGTACAATGTTCCACAGGTGAGCTGATTGGCATGCAAAAATTGAGTAATAAATGGTTTTGAGTAAATTAGAGCCTGCACAAGTTTTCTACTAATAACATACCAAATTCCAGAGCATGACAGGATTTTAATCCTTCAGTAAATCCTCAACCCTTCCCAAAAGGATGAAGATAAAAACTCTCAAAATAAATAAAGCCACATAAAAAAATTAGCAATCTGACACCTGAAAAAGACCTCTGATCATACAACAATTAAAATTTCTTTTTTAAAGGCAGAGCTTGAGACTTAATCTTTTGGTCCTTCGCCGTTCAACCAATGGTGCTCTCTAGGAGCCATAACGCCCAGGTTCTCACCAATGGTGCTCTCTAGGATTGGCTCCAACCACCAAGAGCCTTGAATGACTACAAAAAAGTCTCACCTATTAGACCGACACATCACCTCATGGGGGTGGACTCCGGTCATCGAGTGTTTAAAGCACAGACTTCAAGGTTGGAGCTCAAGGCTCTTATCACCGGATGGTCGCCTCATCTTACTTTGGTCAATTTTCTCCCAACTCCCAATTTACTACATATAAGTTTTCCGAATGCCTGCTCAAGTCCTAAGACAGATTCTTTGAGGGGCAAATTCTTCTGGCAGGAATGCACTCGGCAAGGTGTTCATTTAGTAGTATTGCATAGTGTCTGCAGTAACACTTTGCAGGGGGGGGAATAGGAGTGTGAGATCTTCGCTACACTAACTAGGTGCTCCTTGACCGGTGGGTGAGACGAATTATGGGACCTGAGGACAATCTATGGAACAAAGTTTTCTTCACTTGCTATGGGTGTGATCTTTCATGGGAGTCCAAGTCTATTTTACTATGGGGGCCTTTTACTTCTGGCAGGAAGTTGTGGCACTACTTCCTCTGGTGCATATGTTCATGGCCCCATCCTTTGGATTTGAGGAGGCCTTCTCCTTCTGGCAGCAGGAGTGGCTACCCGGAGATCTTTTAGTGGAGTCATTGCCCTGGCTGTGGGTCCTTGTGGCCCACCCAGCGTCAGTGGCAGAGACTTGGTCGGAGACCGATGGACCGGGCACCAGCTCCAAGACCCCTTTATTCAGTTCTCCTCTATCTAATAAGGAGTTGTTGGCTCTTCATCAACAGATCTCCCCTTTTGGTCCAGATCTTTTCTACCTTTGATTTCTACCAGCCACCCCATCGTATGACACTTTAAGAGCTTATTGGTAGACTCATTTGGCGCTCCAGGGTGCCATTGAAAGTTAAGATCTTTGCTTGACTCATGCCGAGTGATAGAATCCTCACTAGAACCTACAGGGAGAGATGGCACCCAATACGGACACATTCAGCATACTGTGTGGAAGGAGGACAACGTTGCTCACTTATTCTTTGAGTGTTCAGTGTCTCGGGAGGTCTAATCACAAACGAGCACCATGGGTGTTTTCCCTTCGACGTCGGAGGCATTTTAGCAGTCCCTACGAGCCCTTGGTCGTCAGAGGTAGAGTAAGATGGTTCCACCAGCGACCTTTTTGGCTGGTGCCTTGACTTCAGCGCAACTGGATCATTTTTCGTGGAAAGATATGTCAGGTTGATTTTTGAGAAGATATGTCAGGTTGATGGACTGTACACTACACCTCTTTCTTCTTCGGGAGTGGGGCTCTCCCCTTGAGAGCTTTCACTTGTGCATGACAACCACAAACCCTAATAGTCAACCTTTAGTTATAAAAAAAAGGACTGCTTCAATCAACTTGTTATGGGTCAAATGGAGTTAGAAGAATGTATATTTCGCAGTGAGAGCTTCTATATTGAAAACATCAAGACAATGGCAAGATTGTGAGAGGCTTATTTGAAGAATGGTCAAACTATATATGATGTATTCTATTTCGACCTTTGTAGATGTTATCTTGTAAAGATTTGGCATATTAATATAAAGGATGGCAGCCACATTGCAGGCCATCCATCTTTCCTTCAAAGGAAAAATAAATAAATGGCTTTCTTCAAAAGGAAAGTACCATTGAAATGAGAATTTACATCAAACATTACAATACAAGGACCTTGTACTTACAAGAAAGAACAAAACCATCTGATTTGTACATTTTTCTTTGAGAGAAAAAACTTATTTCTAATTGATCACCATTCACCACAATGAGAACAACACACTATTTTTTTTTTGTTCAAACAGAACTAATTGGATTTTAACAACTTGATTTTGCAGAATGAGCATGCAATATGTAAACATAAATAGTGAACAAATCCTTTGAAACTATTGCACATGTAAGTTCTTTCCAGGTGACTACAGATATTTACTATTGGCGAGTGTGAACCTAGACACATTGAGATCTGACTGCCTGCACTTATTGCACCCTCGTAAAACCCTGAAAGTCAAGATCTTAGCCTAGGCATGTCCATATACACATCATAGTGCACAAGGCCAGATGGGCCCCGAGTACAGACTCAACATGCACACAGTTTGGGTCCACGGATGAGGACATTGCACATCTTTTTTTTTTTTAATGCCCCATAGCCATCACAGTATGGCAGCATGCATGTTGCAAGGATGTTGATACATCAAATCTAGAGTTCTTTTGAAGTCCATTTTGAACACTTGGCACACATGGCAGCCCAAAATGGAGGAGCCATTTGAAGATGGTCTTGGATATCATAGGCTCCATATTCTTACAGCATAACTGCACCATTTTTGAGGAAAACAGGTGCTATTTAGATAATCTTGTATACCCGTATCTTTATTTTTACTAGTCAATGGGGGACTGGATGATATCTTTTGTGGATTCCATAACCCTTCAAGTTTTTTTTCTTTTCTTCTCTTACTTGCTTATGCTTTAAATTTCAATTTCTTTCATACCAATCAGATGGCTACCCAACCTCAGCAGTCATCCTTTATCTTTTCAAAAAAAAAAAAGTTCTTCCAGATGAGTAAGATAGCATTACTTCTTGAGTAAGTATTCTTTGAGGAGCATTAAGGAGTCTCAAGTAGTAGAATTATAAGAAGAAAACATATACATGTTTCAGTACCTCATTTCCCATAAAATTTAAGTAGCCTTCACCTCCTAGAGCCATAGTTATGAAGTGAATCATCTGCAAGATTATAATTGTGACAATAATTAATTAAAGATGCTCTTGTCAGTAATAGGTAGTAAAATGAGATAGCAATGGATATAAGACCTATGTATGATAGTCACCATTTAAACTTGTGCGATAACTATTCCCAAATGTTTTGAAACAAACCTTATGAAGTGCAATCCCTCGTTCAACTACAGGAGAAGCAGGTTCCAAATCAGACATGCCAGAATACATCTCCTTATCCATCAGAAGAAAGGTAATCGTTTTGTCTCCAACAATGGCCTGAAACATGTCTAAAATGGTTGCTAAAATAATCACCATAAAAGAGTGTAAAAAATCAAATGAGCAGTTGATAACATCAGAATGCACTTTTACTATTTCACATATTTACATTTTTAGAAGGAAAAGAATCATGACCAAGGAATGTTTTACATGGTCTTTTTTTCATAAAAGGGAAAGGTTTACATGATGTTCAGTCAATCATTTTCAGGGAAAGCAAATTGCAATCATTGAATGTCCAAAATAGGTGGTCATTTCCTAATTTGGAGCAAAGCAAATTTGGAGCAGTGTTCAATCATTTCCTGAAAAACAAATTTAAGTGTTTGATCTATTATCACCTATGTGAATTCAGTCATATGTATTACAATGAAATGACTATGTGAAAGCTTTGATGTTTAAGAACCACTGCAAAACTCAGATTTTGTAGCTGAACTTCATCAAGTTACCTGGTCATGACTCTCTGCATATGCAATACACCGTTCACTGTATCTCCGGTTAGTTAAGGTTGACACAATTTCTTTCATGGACCATTGGGTATCTTCTTTATTCTTCAAGTAGTCAATCCATTTATCAGGGATTGCCATAGCTAATCGATAGTCAAAACCCGCTCCACCTTCATAAACTGAACGACAGAGTACTGGCATACCTGAAACATCTTCAGCAATAACAGTAACATCTTGCAGAAGGTCATGAACCAAACAATTTGCAAGCATCATATATACAACAGCATCAACATCAGTGTCCATGCTGAAATACTCAGCATAATTTCCAGTGAATACCATATTGATACCATGATGGTGATATAGCATTGATGTAACACCATCAAACCGAAAGCCATCAAATTGATATTCCTCTAACCACCATCTCAAGTTAGATAATAGAAATCGTAAAACTTCCCAGTTAGAATAATTGAAAAGTCGGCTATCCCATAGCTTATGGCAGCCACGTTCTCCAACATGGAAGTAGGAGTCCTGAGTGCCTTGACCTACATCAAACCCATTAAGACCATCAGTAACATTGTTGCTGGCATGACTGTGAACAACATCAATTAGAACCCGCAGGCCTAAACTGTGTGCTTTGTCAATAAGATACTTGAGATCTTCGGGTGTTCCAGATCTGCTGCTTACAGCGAAAAAATTTGTGACATGATAACCAAATGATGCATAGTAGGAATGCTCCATGACAGCCATTAACTGGACAGTGTTATAGTTATTTGCTTGAATTCTAGGCAGAACATTGTCAGCAAATTCTTTATATGTACTCACGTGTGGCTCTGAGCCACTCATTCCAACGTGAGCCTCATAGATGCGTGGAGCTTCTGGTTTAGGCGGGCGGGGATACTTAAAGACGTACCTGCATGAATGTATGGATTAGAGTCCAAGCTGTTTCTCCAAAACAAAAGTTTAAAATGCTGTCATATTTACAATAATCATCTGTCAAATATGATATCATATAAAAGCTAAAAGCGAGCTGTGTACACTGATAAATTTTGATGAAAGAGATGTCTGACCTTTCTGCAGGTGGTGGATCCCAGTATACTCCATCATAAGGGGCTGCAAACCGACTAGGATCAACAGTGGCATATCTGATCCAAGCTGGTACCCTATCAACCCAAATTCCATTGCCATGTTTGAACCGTAATTTAAGCCTGGAATTATGAGGAATAGCTGATTTGCCATCAGCATCTGGAATTCGAATTGTCCAAACACCAAATTTATCTTTATCCATTTTGTGGTTGGACCCATCCCAGTTATTGAAGTCTCCAACAAGTTGTGCTTCCCTACGTCAACAACAGAGGAATGCAGCTATTATGTGTTGGAGTCCATTAAAGCAATATCATATGATCTTCAGAAATAGACCTTTTCATTGGATGGGATTGTCAAAGAATCAAGACAGAGTTCAAAAAGGTGAAAAGACATTTTTTCACTCATACTGAACCTAGAAATTTTATGTATACTTGGTGATCACATCCTTGGATTTGCAAAAAATATTCAGAATATCATTGGGTCAAGAAAAAAAGTTTAGAAGCTATCGACGATGAAGATATACACAGGTGTGTCATGTCATGTCAAATATATGAGCTTAAAACCTTTTGAAGTAAGATAATAGTTCAAATGCCCAATGAGACAGATCACACACACAGAATAGAAATGGGCGCATATATAATAGTGCAAAAAGAAACTTGCATTATCCAAGGAAAAATAACTTATTTTTCTATATTACAGGAAGTCTAGACTATATGCCAAAATTATGGACAAAGAGAGACAAGACGACACTCACTGTGCAGCTGGAGCCCATTCGCGATACACAATACCACCTTCTTCTCTATTGAGCCCAAATTTCAGGTATCCTGCAAGAAAGCTCATCTAACACGTTGAAGATTGAACAGCTGCAAACATGTAAGATAATCAAAGAACATGAAAGAAAAATAGATATGCATTTGCTGGTAAAGAAAATTAACCTTGAGCAAATTCCTTAAGACTTCCTTCAAATTTCTCGATCAATGATTTCTGTTCTTCATACTTCTTTAATCTATATATGAAATGGTCCTTGAACTTTTCAAGAGAAGGATCAACATCAAAGATTCCAAAATGCTCAGCATCCTCTTGGCTGGCATCCATTACCAGGTTATCTCTCGTCATAGTTGAGATGGAAAACTCTCGCTCAGCTTTCTGATAGTCATATGTTGTACATTTCTCAGTTACAGAGTTGCAAGCTATGCTAATTCAAACCTTCTCGAAAAAGATGGCAAAACATCTCAAACTTTTTCAAGGTGAAAAGATACCTTCCAGTTTGTGGATAATCTAACTGGGCACAAGAAAGAGTGTTTCGAAGAAATTTTATTTGATGCATTGGCCACTAAAAGTGACCATGGCTGTGAACCTCCACCACTAGTTGAGCTCTGACATTGCAGACACAGAATAAGTCTTCGGTAAGTATACTTGACAGAAAATACTAATTCTTCAATTAAACAGAAACACAATCTTCAGAAAGCATTTGATGTATTGTTAGAATCCTTGTTACACTACCTTCCACATATCTATAAATGAATTAAGCAACAAGAGAATTTTATTTCATTTATTTTGTTCGTGAAAATGGGGCCTAAGCTTTTGAGAGAATTTTATAACATTGATGCTGTAAATTATAAGATCGCATGTAAGTTTCCGAAATCCCCTCAGAGGTGAATGATTCTACTTTACAAAAGTCATGCAACAATTTTTTTTGCCGAAAAAATCATGCAACATTGCTTGCTAGAATCATAATATTGGCTACAATGACAACATAGATATCAGATTTATCCAATATTTCTAAGTGACTCATTTACTATAATTGATGTCTTCTTGTTGATAATATTATAAGTTACTAGCGACATCAAAAGTTAACAGGTTTGATCAGAATATTTTGTCTTAATTCAAAGAAGCCTGGTAATGAAGACAGACAAATTTTTATTAAATTATGTGAAAGAAGGCAGGTTCTGGCCACTACTTTATTTGATTGAGTAAAAATAAATGTTACCAAGAAAAGCAACCTAGATATCTTACCTTTTTTTGCTGTGATCCTGGTATGTACAAGCCCAATTTATCCTGACTAATCTAATTCGGAGGCAGAAATATTAAAGCTTTATATCCAATATGTTTCTCAAATATTCAATCACATGCCTATATTTCATGCTTCCTGCATCCTATGTGGAGATGCCTAAGAAGACATCAATCATCTATTTTTTTAGTGTTTTTTTGCAAAGGAGACTTGGGCAGCCACAAGATGCGAATGGTTAGACATATCCTGCATTTTTGGCGATCATGACATATGGTCTGAGACGTAAAAAGTTGTTACTGATTGCAAAAAGCTGTAACCAATCATTGAACATGTACATATTAGTCCACAGCAATAAAGATGGATGATTCCTCTCTCAAAAAAAAAATAAAGATGGATGATTGCAAACACCGCAATTGCCCTTCACTTTCAAGAAAAAAAAAAGAAATTTGTTACCGATGGCTGCCATATGGGCAATTTGGTTACAGCGAAATGCATGCATAGGGATGAACATTGCTATATGGATAATTTTACATCTCATGCTTTGAGCATGACAAAGTTGTGGTCGAGTGATTGATGCACAACTTGGTGTTGGTGCTTCATTTGTATATTTTCTGCTCTTTGTAATTTTTAAACTACCCTTTTAATAAAATTGGATGCCTACAACTTATTAGGGATCCTCCCATATTTCCCAAAAAAAAAAAAAAATCAATCAGATGACCACTCTATACTGGGTTGAAAAAACTTCAAAACTTGGTCCAATAACTTGCTGTTAGTTCTCTTCCATTATTGTTTTATCCATTGGACCTATTAATAAAAAAGTACATTGAACTACATTTAGGATTTTGTCACTTGAAACAACCTAGTCATCATGAGTTCCCCTCATGTTCGCTACAAGTACAAAACAAGTTGGCTAATGCATATGATTTCCAACTGTAGGTTCGGAATGGAATGTTAATTAGATTTTCCGATGAAAGATGATCTAGCTTCAAGTTTCACCTAACTAACAGAAATAAGAAAACAAAAACAGCATGACATTGTATCACAATCGGAAGGATAAATAAAGGACGCCTGAGATCAATATAACATCTGTGTGCATGACAGATGTTATCCACTCAATATCTTCAAGAACAATCTGACCACAGACAGGGCAATTTCACCTCAGAGGAGAAACAATGAAACTGAAGCCCGTCCGTCCGGTAAGAGAAATGTGCGATCGCTAACAAAGAGCTCAACCCATTTGATCCCTCACATGCGCATCTCAACATACACACGCCTTGCAGTGGCGAATCAGAATTAGCACCAGATTATGTCTAACACACAACGCATTAGCAACAGCATGAGAAGATGTATATGTAAAGGTAGAGAGGGAAATGAGCTGTTCGTGCCTTCCTCCGAGGGTGCAAGGAGGCGCGAGGGAGGAGCGAAGGAGAGCAAGAACATATCATCGTAGAATCTGACCCTTTCTTTTCTCTTCTTTTCTTCTCTTCTGCTCTTCCTCAGTTGCGCGAGTGGGCTTTTTGTTGACGCTGCCGCTGCTCCCGCAACCGTTCATTTGGTTCGCAGGCTCGTTCGTTCCGAACGGTTTTCTGGCGACACGCTCACATGGCGTTTGATATTTTTCCCCAGTGGAGCAGAGAGAGCGGCGGTGGAGCCCCTCTATGCGACGTTGCTACGCGTGCATAGATTGAGAACCGTTGGTTTGGGAGGTTGATGGGCAGGCACCGCACGTCCCATCATTCCCACCTCTGTTTTCGTTTTTGTTGCTCGTTTGCTTGTTAGTGATGATGCTGCTGCTGCTGACACAACGCAGCCATACGACCAATCTAATCTATTTGAAGTTACATTTTTTGAATGATTTTTTTTTTTGGCCAATTCTTCTGTGCCATTGTCTATAGATTCAGGTTGATTCATCCTCGACCTCAATAAATTTGGATAAATTCGTTTAGAGATTTTCTGTAAACGAAGAGAAATCGTTTACCACATCATCTTAATTATTGTTAATTTTGAATAATTTTTAAAAAAAAATCAAAACTAATCTCACCTTAAAACTAATTAACAGGACCGAAAGATCTCATAGTCTAGATTTTAATACTATCATAAAATAATATTTATGATTTTGAACCGATTATGTACGCCGGTTCGTCTAAACCCTCTCTTTATTTTGGAATTTGGAAACTTCTCTGCGTAAAGTGATTTGATAAAAATCATTCTTGCTCGTAGCCACCGAAAGAAAGGACGACAGACGAGACAACAAGGAATGAGGAGAAGATTTGCATGGCATGGAGAGGTCTTCTTCTCTAATTTAATTAGTATCTAGACTAAGGGCCTATTTGGCACATCTTGTAACGCCCCCGAAATCGTACCTCTCATCACATAGACAGTCAATTTGATTCCGAAAGCGCTACACTGCCTATTGCTCTACTGACATTGACCATTCAATAAAATAACTTACGTGGCACTAATAAAATAATAATAAACATATTATAGGACTTAAATGCGGAAGAGTAGTCGAAATGTCATGATAATGAATTGAATGCGGAAATTCACAATGTCTCGTATTATAGAAAATATGCGAAAGTTCATGATGTCTTGCAATATAAAAAATTATGCAAAAATATAATAAAGCTTGTCTGAAATTCTATATGCGGAAACAAAACATGATGTCTATGAACATAAGATGTTTTAAACATAAATACAATAAAAGCTCGGAGTAGACAGATCAGTCATGTGCAGCATTCTTCAAGCTCTGCGCCCTCCAACATCTCCTCAATTGACATTATCACCTGCAAAATTTCAATGCAGGGGACTAGAATAACCATGAGCAAAGAATGCCCAGTACACAAGCAATAAACGATAAAATAAGGATCGATGAAAGAAATGTATAAATCTTTATTCATATCAGTACTATGTTCTTTATTATATCAATGCTTTAACTTTGCTTTACTTTGACTTCGCTTTACAATGTCTCTACTATGCTTTACTTTACATTATCTCTGCTTTGCTTTACAATACTCTGATTTACTTTGCTTTACTGTGAGTTGCACTATGTCTTTTACATTACTAGAATATCCTTAGGTTGGTTGTCCTATGAGAGCTCGACTTTATTATGTTGGGAAGCCAGAGGTGCCTCTCTAATTCTCTGATGCCAGTAAGCCCATGAGGGAAAAGGGTGGGTGTTACTATCTCACTCAGTTCGGAAGGTAGGGGAAAGAATTCCTACAATTCAGGAACAGTGATCAGGTTCGTTGTCTCCTCAGCTAACTACATGTCCCTCTGGCATAATACTTTAATCTTTAATGGAAGGGGTATGTCCTTTAGCATCACCCTTCATTCGAGATACCGTTGGGAGAAGACCTGAAATCTCAGGAATAGTGGTCATTTAAGACAGTAGCGTCGCTCCCTCAGCTAACTACATATCCCTTCTCTACTATAATCTCTGATCTTTACTTTAACATTGGGGGCGGCACATAGCAATCTCATATCTTTGTCCTTGCTTTATTTATCTTTAATCGTTGTGGAAATCCATGAATTGTAGTTCAATAGACTTTGATCTTTGGACAATATGACTCAGCCAGTATAGGTGAACTGGTCAGAGTCTTAATTATGATTTGGAAGTGGTTTAGTTCGATCAGGTCCGACCAATGGGTTTAGTTTGATCAGGTCCGACCAATGGATCTACCTGTCGACCGTTCTCTAGGCACCGGTCGACCGGCCCTCTATGATCGGTCGACCGAGTCCTTTGAATAGGTGTCCATGAATCGGCCGACCGTCTAGGGCGTCGATCGACCGTTCATTGGACCATAAGGATGCGTAGTGCACAACGGATTGGTCGACCGTTCACTAGAACCGGTCGACCGATAGTAGGGTCAAATGAGTTCGATAATATATGGACCGGTCGACAGCCATGGTGAGGTCGGTCGACCGGTAGAAGAAGACTTCCATGTGTTCTATATGCAGACCGGTCGACTATTGTCTGGAATCGGTCGACCGGTCGTTGCGATAAAACATGGCCGCCGGGTTCCTTTTTCAATTCCGACGGCCTTCCGGCCATCGATTGACGCTGACATGAATGAAAAAAGTAGGAAACAACTTCAAGATCATATTGAACCTATCCTACGCATTCAATAATCGCAATTTCATCGTTTAGGGATTTAAACGCTTCGGGTACCTTTTTCGTCGAAAAAATCAAATATGTCGGCCGTTGTTTCTCCGTCCGGTCGTCGTCGATCGGCTCTGGATCGACAGAGAAGGCTCGCCAGGCTCTCGCGCACGTCGAGGAGGTTTGAGGTGCACCGGAGAGGGGTTGATTCGTACGTGCGGTGTTCGTCTCTACTTCTGCCGCTCGGAGTCGTCGGTCGCCGGTCGGAGGAAGAGAAGACGAGAGGGAGAGGGAGGAGGTCGGGGGTTCCAAGAAGGCGCAAAAGGGGACCCCGACCCCCCTTTTATACATCCCGGACGACCCTTGGTCGGCCGGATGTGAAACGACGGGAGGCCAGGGGAGGCGATGCCTCCCCTGCCGTCCGCTCGTTTCAAATTCCTTTATTTTTTTTATGTGAGGCCGTAACATTACATTATTACCCTTTAAAAAGAAAATTTGTTCTCGAATTTGGATAAGGGTTAAGGCTTATCGAAAAGTTCAGGAAATTTCTCTCGCATTTCCGATTCGACTTCCCAAGTCGCTTCTTTTCCTTGGTGATGCTTCCATACGACTTTAACCAGCGCCACACGCTTCTTCCCTTGTTGATGTTCTTGGTATTCCAGTATCTCTGTAGGATGTTCTTCATACGTCAGGTCCTCCTTGAGGTTTGGTTCTTCAATTTGGATCACGTTGGCGTAGTCGTGCTTGTACATCCGGAGTAGGGAGACATGGAAGACGTTGTGCACCCTTGAATACGCCGAAGGCAGGGCCAACCTACATGCTGAGTCTCCAACCATGTCGAGTATCTCGAATGGGCTTACGTACCTTGGGCTCAATTTTTCCCGTTTGTTGAAATGCATTACTCATTTAGTGGGGGAGACCTTCAGCAGAACTTGATCGCCCACCTTGAACTTATGTTCTCGGCGCTTTTTATCCGCGTAGGCCTTCTGACGATCTTGAGCAGACTTCATTCTTTTCTTTATTAGTTCCACCATGTCTGTATACTCCTACGTCTGCTTCTGTAATTCAGCGCTTAAGATTTTCCTTTCTCCAATCTCGCCCTAACATGCCGGAGAACGACATGGGCGACCATACAGTGCTTCAAAGGGAGACATCTCTATACTAGCATGGAAACTGTTATTGTAGGAAAACTCTATGAGAGTAAGGTGTTTATCTCAGCTACCATGCCAGTCCAAAGCGCATGCTCTCAGCATGTCCTCCACTGTCTGGATTGTCCTCTCTATCTGTCCATCAGTCTGTGGATGAAAAGCAGTGCTATACCGGAGCCTTGTCCCAAAAACATTCTGGAGACTTTTCCAAAATCTGGAGGTGAACCTGGGATCTCTGTCGGATACAATGGCTACCGGGATCCCGTGAAGCCTAACAACCTTCTGCACATATAAATCCATGAGGCTTTCAAGAGATTGTTTTACCTTAATGGGTAGGAAGTGGGTCGATTTATGAGTCGGTCCACTATAACCCAAATGGCGTCATGTCCCTTCTGCGTCCGAGGTAGGCCTGTGATAAAGTCCATTGATATTTCTTCTCACTTCCACTGTGGGATGCCCAGACTCTTCAAGGTTCCATGTGGCTTCTGATGTTCGATCTTGACCTATTAGCACACAATGCATTTAGAGACGTACTCCGCTATTTCCTTCTTCATGTCTGGCCACCAAAAACTTCTTTGCACATCCTTATATATTTTTGTACTCCCTGGGTGGATTGCGAACTCAGATTTGTGGCATTCGTCTAGCACTTCTCTTCGGAGTTTCGGTTTGTTCGGTACTCATAACCGGTCGCGGTACCTGATGCCTCCATCTGAAGAGACCTTGAGTTTTGTTGTTTCCATACTTGTCTTTATCATCATATCTTGATACTCTTCATCTTCTACTTGCGCTTCTATGATCCTTCCTATTACATCTGGCACTATGCGCTGCATCATCATTAACGATTCATCGTGCCTCACTTTTGGTGTCCATTTGAACAGCTCTTTCATGAGTTCGAACCGTCGTAGACGCATGTAGGCCAAGGATCCTTCCCATTTCCTGCTGAGCGCGTCAACCACTGAGTTTGCTTTACCAGGTTGGTAATTGATGATGAATTCGTAATCCTTTAGAAATTCCATCCAACGTCTTTGGCGTATGTTCAGCTCCTTCTGTGTAAAAACATACTTTAAGCTTTTGTGGTATGTATAGACTATAAATTCTTCTCCATATAAGTAGTGACGCCAAAGTTTGAGGGCGAACACTACGGCTGCTAGCTCGAGGTCATGCGTTGGATAATTAACTTCATGCTTCTTCAATTGCCTGGATGCGTATGCCACTATTTTCCCATGTTGCATTAATACGCATCACAATCCCGTGCCACTGGCATCACTGTATATTACGTAACCACCGTTACCCGATGGTAACGTCAGGATCGGTGCTGAAGTGAGTCGTCCCTTTAATTTCTGGAAGCTTTCTTCGCATTTGGGCGACCAGATGAACTTTTCTCCTTTCTTTGTGAGCTTGGTCAGCGGCAATGTTATTCTGGAGAAGTCTTTGATAAAACGTCTGTAGTAGCCAGCCAAATCGAGGAAACTCCTAATTTTGGAGACATTCTTCGGTTGGGTCCAGTTGGACACCGCTTCAACCTTCGCGGAATCCACTGCAACTCCATCTTTAGAGATGATATGTCCGAGGAACATGATCTGCTCCAACCAGAATTTGCACTTTGAAAATTTTGCATATAGTTTCTTTGCTCGCAATGTTTCCAGTACTGTCCTCAGATGCTCTCTATACTGTTCCATGTTTGACGAATAGACGAGGATATCATCGACGAAGACAATTACGAACTTATCCAGGTGTTCGTGGAAAGTTCGATTCATAAGGTTCATGAATGCTGCCGGGGCGTTTGTCAACCCAAACGACATCACCATGAACTCATAATGTCCATATCTTGATCGAAAAGCCATCTTTGGGATGTCTTCCTCTCCAACCCTTAACTGATGATATCCACTCCTCAGATCGATCTTTGAGAACACCCTTGCCTTGGACAGTTGATCAAATAGGTCATCGATGTGAGGTAGTGGGTACTTGTTCTTTATTGTGACTTTGTTCAACATTCTATAGTCGATACAAAGTCTCAAAGACCCGTCCTTCTTTTTGACAAAAAGAACAGGTGCTCCCCAAGGTGAGACGCTCGGCCTTATGAAACTCTTGTCCAGTAGCTCTTGAATCTGTTCCTTCAATTCCTTCATCTCTGCCGGAGCCATGCGATATGGGGCTTTGGAGATTGGTGCGGTTCCGGACGCTACTTCAATGTGGAAGTCTATCTCCCTCCGGGGTGGTAGACCACTGACATCCTCAAGGAATACATCAAAGAGTTCCCTTATCACTTCTATGTCTTGGGGAGTCTTATTTGGTTCCTCTATTTTTGTTATACTGGTTAGGTAACCTCTGCATCCTTTTTGCAGTAGTTTCTGTGTCTTTATAGCAGATACTATGATTTTTTGTTCCTTTTTGTGCAATTCCCCTGATTATAATTTTATCTTTATTCTGTGTTCCTATGATTAATTTCTTTTGTTTGCACAGTATGGAAGCATCATGTGAGGTTAGCCAATCCATGCCCAAAATTATATCATAATATCTCATAGGGATGATGATGAGATTGGCAGGATTGTTCCTTTTCTCTATTTCTATGGGTACATTGGGAAGGTGTTTTGTGGTAATGAGGGTGCCTTGTGGGGTCAATATATTCATCTTCTACTCTAGGTTCACTGCTTTTAACTCTAATATTTTGGCACACTCTTCTGATATAAAGGAATGCGAGGCACCAGAATCGAATAATACTTTTGTAGGTAAATCGGCTATGAATATCGTACCTCGAATGACATCCGCGTCATTCTGCGGTGCATCCTCTTCCAGATTGAAGAGTCTTCCTTTATCAACTGTTGTTGTCTGCGTCTCGGATAGTTCACTGCTATGTGCCTCATTCTGCCACAGTAGTAGCAGGTTCCTGAGTTCCTTCGGCATTCCCCAGCATGGGTCCTGCCACATGTGTTGCATAAAATTCGCTCACCTTGTGCGGGTGGTGCTTGAGGAGCTCTAGGAGGCTGTTGCCTCTGTTGCTGCGGTTGGCGCCTCTGCGCCTGCTGAGGGGATCGCTGTTGTTGTTGTTGTTATTGTTGTGCTTGTTGTTACGGTGGGGGAGGAGCTTGTTGTGGCGGACGGTACAGCTACTGCTGTTGTTGAGGGCGGTGGTTCTGTTGAGGTGCCGCATACGGGTGGTACCGATTATCCCGTCGTTGATGTTGCCGATTGTTACCACGAAATTGTTGCTGCTGCTGCTGCGACTGGAAACTCTGCCCTACATTCTTCTGGGCCTTCTAGGCTTTCAACGGATCCTGATGGTCCTTCTCTGATAGAGAAGCCAAAATGACGGCATCCTCTAAGATCTTACAGTTTCTGAATCTTGTATGAGGCCTCAGGACAGGATTCAGCCCATCCACAAAGCGCTTGGTCGCATCCAATTCGTCCATGGTTAACTTGGAATACTTCTTCAACCTGACGAACTTCGTCATATATTGCTCTACCGTCATGGTCCATGTACCAAGTCCAAGAACTCCTTTTATTTCAGATCTCTTTGAAACCTAGGGAAGTATCGCGTTTCAAATGCCTGACGAAAATCTTCCCATGCAACTATTCTTATGTGCGGAAAACTGGTGGCCTTTCTTGCTTTCCACCATTTTTTGACATCCTTTTGGAGGGTGTCCCCAGCGAAAAGGACCTTCTTATTCTCGGGCACGTCGAGGATGTCGAACTTGTCCTCGATGGCCTCTATCCACTGCTCTGCTATTACGATGCCTCCTTTCCCGTTGAACATTGGAGGTTTTGACCTTCAGAAATCTTGTAATGTGCAAACGGCAGGGACCCGAGATCCTTGTTGGGTCGGTGGCTCTGGTGGAGGAGGAGAAGGTGGAGGTGGAGGTGGATACGGTGGAGGTGGGGGAACATATAGGTTCTCCCCTTCCACGAAATTCTCAGTCTCACTGGTGTAGTCATATTCTCTTCTTTGATATGACATCTATAAAAAGGACCATACCCATAATTGAGAGAGGCACATAAAAAATCCAAGATTCTTATTCTTAATCTTAGATAACAATTGAAGCCAAAATACTTAATATTCATTAAAGCAATTATTATTCTCTTGATAAGGTTCAAAAAGCATAACACATGTCTGAGGTACACTAAGACCTTCAAAACGAGATACATCAAACACTAATCCCCACTTCTAGAATGATAGGGGCACTCATCATCAGTGTGTCCCATATAGCAGAGATCACAGCACTCCTCTAGATCGGTCTGACTGATAGGGCTCGCGTCTCTGAACTGTAGTTCCTGGGGCAGTGTCGGGTCTTCTTCTTCGTCATCGGAAGATATATAAATCGGGTTGTTTATATGTCTTCCCTCCATCAGCACGTTCCCCCTGGGATTACATCTACCCATGTCCCGAGGGGTGTGGAGGATACATCAGGATCGTTACTCCCAACGCTCTCTATATCTGAATCTGCATACTCTGGTCTTTCTGGAGCAGGCTGTGGAGGGGTTGGGGAAACTAGTGGGCGCCTATTAATCCCAATTATATGACCTCCCCTACGTAAAATCCTGGTAATCATGCGACGTGGAGGCATCTATAACAAGATAAACCGAATATTATAAGTATTATTTGCTTAGGAATGTACTTATTACTTACTTGAGGAGTGGAGCCACAGATACTTGAGAAGCTTGCACATGACTTTGCTTTGAGCTGTGTAACAATATGAACAATGAATGCTATGCATGAATCTATACTCTACTATGATCAATGAAGGAGCCAAGAACTTAGGCTCTAATACCAAACTGTAACGCCCCCGAAATCGCACCTCCCGCCACGTAGGCAGTCAATTTGATCTCGAGAGCGCTACACTGTCTATTGCTCTACTGACCTTGACCATTCAATAAAATGACTTACGTGGCACTAATAAAATAATAATAAACATATTATAGGACTTAAATGCGGAAGAGTAGTCGAAATACCATGATAATGAATTGAATGCGGAAATTCACAATGTCTCATATTATAGAAAATATGCCGAAATCTATGGTGATTCATATTATAGATAGTATGCGAAAGTTCATGGTGTCTTGCAATATAGAAAATTATGCAGAAATATAATAAAGCTTGTCTGAAGTTCTATATGCGAAAATAAAACATGATGTCTCTGAACATAAGATGTTTTAAACATAAATGCAATAAAAGCTCGGAGTAGACAGATCAGTCATGTGCAGCATTCTCCAAGCTCTGTGCCCTCCAACATCTTCTCAATTGACATTCTCACCTGCAAAATTCCAATGCAAGGGAATAAAATACCCATGAGCAAAGAATGCTCAGTACACAAGCAATAAACGATGAGATAAGGATCGATGAAAGAAATGTATAAATCTTTATTCATATCAGTACTATGTTCTTTATTATATCAATGCTTTAACTTTGTTTTACTTTGACTTCGCTTTACAACTATGCTTTACTTTACATTATCTCTGCTTTGCTTTACAATACTCTGATTTGCTTTGCTTTACTGTGAGTTGCACTACGTCTTTTACATTACTAGAATATCCTTAGGTTGGTTGTCCTATGCGAGCTCGACTTTATTATGTTGGGAAGAGGTGCCTCTCTGATTCTCTGATGCCAGTAAGCCCATGAGGGAAAAGGGTGGGTGTTACTACCTCACCCAGTTCGGAAGGTAGGGGGAAGAATTCCTATAATTCAGGAACAGTGATCAGTTACAAGACATGTAGGTTCGCTGTCTCCTCAGCTAACTACATGTCCCTCTGGCATAATACTTTAATCTTTAAGGGAAGGGGTATGTCCTTTAGCATCACCCTTCATTCGAGATACCGGTGGGAGAAGACCTGAAATCTCAAGAATAGTGGTCATTTAAGACAGTAGCGTCGTTGTCCCCTCAGCTAACTACCTATCCCTTCTCAACTTTAATATTTGATCTTTACTTTAACATTGGGGGCAGCACATAACAATCCCATATCTTTGTCCTTGCTTTATTTATCTTTAATCGTTGTGGAAATCCATGAATTGTAGTTCAATAGACTTTGATCTTTGGACAATAGGACTCAACCAGTATAGGTGAACTGGTCAAAGTCTTAGTTATGATTTGGAAGTGGTTTAGTTCGATCAGGTCCGACCAATGGATCTACCTGTCGGACCGGTCGAACGCTCCTGTTGGACCGGTCGACCGTTCTCTAGACACCGATTGATCGGCCCTCTAGGATTGGTCGACCGAGTCCTTTGAATAGGTGCCCATGAATCGGCTGACCGTCCAGAACGTCGGTCGACCGTTCGTTGGACCATAAGGATGCGTAGTGCACAACGGATCGGTCAACCGTTCACTGGAATCGGTCGACCGATCGTAGGGTCAAATGAGTTCGATAATATATGGACCGGTCGACAGCCATGGTGAGGTCGGTCGATCGATAGAAGAAGACTTCCATGTGTTCTGTATGCAGACCGATCGACCGTTATCTAGAATCGGTCGACCGGTCGTTGCGATAAAACAGGGCCGCCGGATTTCTTTTTCAATTCCGGCGGCCTTCCGGCCGTCGATTAATGCCAACATGAATACGAAAAAGGTAGGAAACAACTTCAAGATCATATTGAACCTATCCTACACATTCAATAATTGCAATTTCATCATTTAGGGATTTAAATGCTTCGGGTACCTTTTTCGTCGAAAAAATAATATCTGTCGGCCCCTATTTCTCCGTCCGGTCATCGTCGATCGGCTCTGGATCGACAGAGAAGGCTCGCCAGACTCGCGCACGTCGAGGAGGTTTGAGGTGCACCGGAGAGGGGTTGATTCATACGTGCGGTGTTCGTCTCTACTTCTGCCGCTCGGAGTCGTCGATCGCCGGTCGGAGGAAGAGAAGATAAGAGGGAGAGGGAGGAGGTCGGGGGTTCCAAGAAGGCGCAAAAGGGGATCCCGACCCCCCTTTTATACATCCCGGCCGACCCTTGGTCGGCCGAATGTGAAACGGCGGGAGGCCAGGGGAGGCGGCCTCCCCTACCGTCCGCTCGTTTCAAATTCCTTTATTTTATTTTATTTTTATTTTTTTTATGAGAGGCCGTAACGTTACACCTCTAGAGGATTAATTAGTGGATAGTGATTTGTTAGAAAATAACGATTTATCAACGGGTAGTGATTTAATTATTAGTGGATAGATGTGTTTGATACATGTATCAGATTAAACTAGCTTGTAAATACATAATGACACAATTATACATTATTGTGATATATATATATATATGTATGTATATAATATGTATTATATAAATTATTATTGAATTGTAACACACTAAGCAATTTATTTTTTTATTACTTTTGTAAAAAAATGTAAAAAAAGATGTTTACTTTTTAAATTTTTAACTTTTACTTTTTTTATTCTGCATTATATATTTTATGAAAATACAGTGATAATAAGGAAAATTTTACAATTAACTACATAAGATCGCATAATTCAATAAACACACTTAAAATTCTAATGTGTTCCTCAATAATACAAAACTAATCATAATCTTACGCTCCATAACAAATTAGCAATGTCATTACGAATTTCACTCATGACCGCATATCTTCTTGCTCTATTTTCATCATTTGAGAAAGTACCTTCAATATCAAAAAGGACATTAGGGAATGTATAATCTCGATATTGATTAGCCACAACAAAAACTGGATCATATAGTGAATGAATTAGAATATAATTATGTAAAGAAAATGTGGCCATTATAATCTTTATTTGTGATTCCACGCTAAATTGTGACATTTGATGACATCCTACTCCAAACCTCTTTCCGTACCGCATCTTGCATCCAATATCTCGTGAAATGCCCTACTAATGTTTTTTCCTGAACGTTCACCAATAGTTCTATTAGAAATCTCTTGAGCAAGTGTGTATAAAAATATACCAAATTTCTCTATACATGACCTCCTATTACTTTATTTTACCTCATATCTCGATGATAATTCATCGCATAACTTAAGTAAAGTATTTGATTCCATTCTATTCATCAAAATTTCCCTTGTATGAAATGATGCCATGCATGGTTCCTTAAAAATGTATTTGTAATAGTATGTAATGATAGCAATAGTTGAACTTTCAATTGATGTTCAAAAATCAACCATCATGTCCTCATTTTCCATATTTTTCCTATTAAACATTAATCAATATTTAAGAAATTAATTACAAAAAATGAACAAATGCAATATAAAAAGGAGACATGTTATTGCCTAATTTATTATCAAAAATTAAAATATCCAACAATAAAGCAACTTTACATGATAAAACTAAAGCATAGAGTCCTGTGAAAAATTCACTTATTATTCATACTAAACATAAATTTTATCCATGATAATATGCTTTCATCATCTTTTATGTTTAAAAATACATCTCCATAACACCATAGTTGACCACCCTTTCCAAAATCTTCCATAGCTTGCATGCGATTAATAAGTTGCATTGCACTATCACATCTAGACAATGTTGGTTGCATGTTCATGCTAGTGCCACCATCAACTATTCTATTACTAACCTTTTCAACAAAAGATACTAATTTACCAACATGTTCAACCAACATTGATGACTCTATTGATTGCCTTCTTTTGTTTAAGTTTCTCTTTATTAGCTTGAATTTATGTTTGTGCTTCAGTATCATTAATTTCTTCTACCATGATTTACCTCAAGTACCATCATCTTGTTCATCCTTTCCCAATACATAATATTGGGTAAATTGAATTTTCTTTTATATTAGATTCAACATCTTCATCCCCTTATTGTTGTTCATGGTCTTGTTCTTCTACGTTTGTTTGTTCTCCAGCATCAACATTAAGAAGATTCATTGGTAGAGGATCGATTGATGGTGCATAAACATTATCTCCACTAGCCACTACATCTATAAAAAATTGATCCCACTTATTGATAGTGATATTTGTGTTTTCTAGTGATAACTTGCTGAAATTAAGTAAAAGGGTCAATTTTTTTAATTTTGGTCTCCCAACTCACTAGTTGCAAGTGCACAAGTAAGTTGTAGTAGACTCAAGTTGTCGTATCCACAAGAATTTGAAGTCTAAGGCACCCTAAAATAATCTAAATTAGTTCTACTTTAATGGCTAAAAACATATTTTTAATGGAAAGTGAAATGATAACTGAATTTTAGGTTTTGAAAACTTATCAAAACTGAGATATAAATGCTAGATTAAAGTCTAGAAAGGTTTAACTATTAATGAGGAAGGTTCTTCTAGGAATTGGGGTTCATCTAAATTAATTAAGGATGGATAGGATCAAGTTATCACTAAATATCCAATTTAGATTCAACTTGAAATGTGGCTGCTCTCACAGCTCAATTAGCCTTTAACTAAGCAATATATGATCATATAGTTGATAGTTAGGTTGAATCAAAAGAGAATCCTCACTGAAAATCAAGTTATCATTGAATGCAATTGAAGGTTCAATGCTGATTTTTACAATTCAAAAAAACTTTGGAATGATAACTTGTAATTGCAATTATAAAAAGATGGAATCATTCCAATCAATCAAACCAGGATGAAATCTACCCAAATATGGTGCTTGTGCTCCTTGATTAATCTCTGAATTCCAGGGGGATTTTAATTCAACCTCTCGGTTGCAAAATAGAATGAAATCCACACAAAACTCCAATTAAAGGGGTTAAGAAACATCCTATCAAAAAGGGGGGAATTCAATGATTGTCCAATGCTCCTTGGGTCATCTCTGACTCTCAAGAATGGCCTTAAAACTACCTCTCAGTAGTGGATTGAAATGAGGCTTAACAATGGAAATCAGAATTCAAATGAAATTAGAAAATAGAATTCTGCAATTCAGAAAATCAGCAACAAAACTCTTAGAATTCAGGCTTGCCAAATGCCTCTTGATCCATCTCTGGACTGCAAGAGATTCCTAGAGTACACCTCTTGATGATTTGATGAAGTAAGGACGCTCACTTGGCAAATCAGATTCTAATCAGAAAAAGAAATCAGAAGAACAGATTTCTGAATAAATTCAGAAATCAGATTTTGAGAAAACAGAATTGAATCTTAAGTTGTCAAACATCTTAATACATTCCTGAATAAGATTAGGGTAAATACTAGCATCTCAGCTATTCAATTAATCCAATCCTTAATGACAAACAGATTCAAGAAAATCAAATAAATCAGATTCAGGAAGTTCAGAAAAATAGAAACCAGAAAATTAAAATTTCAGAAATCAGAACTTCAATTAAATTGGAATTCAGAACTTGACATTGATTTCTAATCCATTTCTGTACTAGGGATAGATCAAATGATAACTTCTCAGTTATAGATTACAATGGGATCCAACAATGGCAAGAACTAACTCTAAATAATTCTGAAATATGAAAATCAGCAATGATTCAGTGCAGGAATTAATCCAATCCATTTCCATCCATAACTAATCTAAACTACTACCCTATCCTAGAAGAAATGGAGTTTAGCTCCTCATGTTTACAAAGCTTGACATCAAATGGAATGAGAAATAGATATAAATCATTGTTGATAGAAGCTCTCGGCCAGCAGCAGCAAGTCCAGCAGCCGCTCCACAGCAGCCCTCCTTTCTTGCTCAAAACCCTGAATGACCAGCCCCCTTTCCTCCTCCAGAAATTCCACCTTTTATATGACTCCTCTCCACCTTTGGATCAGCATCAGAATGTTCTAATCCTCCTGATTGCAGCCACCTATTTTTGGCCTGAAGATTCCTTGCTGCAGTAACAACTTTTGGTGCAGGAAATCAGTGGTCCCCCCTACCTTTTTCCACTTTTTGGACACCTTTCTCCCTGCTACAAATCCCCAAACAGCAAGCATCAAAGCCCTTGAATGGTGTTTTGAAAAATAAAGATTAAGATGATAATAGTTGCTAGTTCAGATATCAAATGGTATTAGGTGTTGTGCAGGAATGAAAACTTGTATCAAAATTAATGAATTAAGGGGCCCGGAATGATAACATGTCACAAATCATGGAAATTATTCAAATGCAAGTGATTCAAAGCATTAGAAGCATCAAATTGCCTAGAGTTACAAGTGAGTGCATTCAGAAATCAAATACGAATGAGATTTCTAAGAAGTGATAACTTGGGTGCCCAAAAACGATAACTTGTATGACTTAAAAATGATAACTTATGATAACTTGAGTTGTGGTTATCCAAATATGATAAAATTTGACCTGCAATGAGTTAGAACAATAATAAGATGATTGTTTAAGGTCCCTGTGCAGAATTAATGGTTTTGAATGTCGAAATGATAGAATTGCCCTTTAACGATAACTTGGCACTTGAAAAATGATAACTTGTTCAAATGGGCTTAAAACTTTGCACAAGTTGAGATGTGACTATCCAAATATGATTTATATATGATAATGATGGATTTAGGGCAAGAAAACCATTAAAAATCAGTTCACTCAAAATAATGATAACTTGACACTTAGGAATGATAACTTGTTCTCAAAATGATAACTTGACATAGAATTTAAATATTAATGAATTTTGGCATTTCAGAACATCTATGCACATGGAAATAATTATGAAATAAGGAATATCAACTAGTTATCACAATGTATGTATTCCAAGTATAATTGGCCCAAATATAGGCAAAAGTGTGACTCGATATGTGTGAAAAGCATCTAAAATGGGCTAGAAACGTATAGTGATCAGCTAGTGATCAAACTCCCCCAAGCTTAGCCTTTTGCTTGTCCTCAAGAAAAACATTCAAAAATTAAGGATGAATTTGAATTTGCCATCCACAAATGAATAGAAATATCAGCTGAATAAGATCTAAATGAGTTTCCCACTTGGCTAGCATTCCATCCCATTATTTCCAATTCCAAATTCTAATTGAGGAGTCACAAAGGTTAAAGCAAATTTAAGCCATGATAGAAGTACTATCATTAACTGATTTGGATTACAAGGATTGTCAACTTTACTAAAAAGTTTGAAACATTAATCTCTTCATGAACAGATTTTTCTTCCTTTGCATAAATAGGTTTGACAACCTGACTTTTATTCATGAGGATGCAATAAACAAGTTTAGCACCTGATTTTTATTCATGCTGGTCACTGGATGAAAATCCTGGCTTTATTCAGGAGAGGTTCCTTTTTGAAATTTTCACTCTCTTTATTCAAGTATGCATGCAATGCAAAATGCAACTTTTCATTTTTCCTTTTTCTTTCTTTTTCATTCTGTTCATGAAGTGAGCAATGGTTCAAACTCAAGTATAGGCTAAATCCTTAAATGCAAATAGTCAAGAATTCCTATTTAACATGGCAGCAAGATCCTTGACTCCTTTCTAGACATCTTCTACTTTCCAATTAATCCATGAATGTAGCTAGTGTTAATCCACAAAAAAGAAAAAATTCAGCTGAAAATTCATTCAAATGCATCTGAATTTATAATGACAATTAAAGCAATAAGGCTAATGGCCAAGTTGGCCACTTGGTATTGGAGTGCACCCACTGTGATAATGAAGTATTCTACCCATTTCAGAGTTAAAATGAATTCAGAATTGAGTTGGGTCCAAAAAATGATAACCGAGTGATAACTAGTGATAACTTATGATAACTTGCAAATATCTACTGATAACCTGGTATGAATTATGATATGAACATTAAAATCAATTGAAAATATGGTGTAAAGATTAGAAAAGTACCATATTTCCTCTCCCAAGCTTATTCTTAACACTGTCCCTAGTGTTGAAAATCAAAGGCAAGGGAGAAGAGTGGGTGGGTGTGAAATGCATGGAATTGGCCATTTGAATCCTCTTGGCATTTCATCCAGCATCTTTTGGTGATCCAATCTTCATTAGTTGCAACGAATCCAGGTTTCCTCCCCCAAGCTTATTCTCAACATTGTCCTCGGGATTGAAAATAATAGGCAAGGTAGAGGGGTGGGAGGAAGTGAAATGCATGAAATTTGGCACTTGAATTATCTTGGCATTTCATCCAGCATCTTTGGGTGGTCTAATCTTCATTAGTTGCAACTAATCCTGCAGAGAAACAAAAGATATCAGTGGAATGGCAGATTTGCAACTAATCAGATTTTGAAGTGCAGAATTTCAACATTGCATTGGGAATTTCTGAAATTCACTGAAATTAGGCTATAATAGATTGGGATAACTGAAATGAATATTAATTCAGATGATGATATGATCAATGTAGCATAATGAGAAAGATATTATCAGTTATCATTAAGTTTTCAGTGGAAAAATAAAAAATAAGGGGGTATGGGTACTCCCTGAATTTGAGACTTGTGAATTGAACTTGTTCCTCGCCACTTATTCCTGCAAAAACAGAAAGATTAGGTTGATAATGACTTGGGTTACCTCCCAAGAAGTGTCTTTCTTTAATGTCTTTGGCTAGACATTGTTACAACTCTTGATGTCAAGGAGGTTTAAATAGTTTGATATGATCAAGTAGAGATCTCAATCTGTGGACAGCTTCACTAATCACGTATGGATCTCTTAGTTTCACAATATTTGACCTTCGTTTTTCAGTTGGATGTATCCCTCCTTCATTATACCATAAATATACTAACTTCTCATTCCATAACTTCTCATCTATGACATCTGAATCTCCTGGATCACCATCTTGTTTAAGCAACAATTTCTTCAATGACCTCTTTAAATGCAATATTGTTGGAAGATCTTTGAGCTCTTGGTTCCATCTTTCAGTAGGCAAGCACATTGAATGTTCAATTCCTTCTACAAATCTGAATTCTGCTATAGCCTCTATTTGGAAAGAAATTTCTTCTGCTTTTGTATCCTCCTTGGCCATTTCAGTTTCACCATGTGGCTTTACTGTCATAACCAGTTGCCCAATGGAAAATGAAATGGGTAAGACTTTGGAACTTTGAATGACTTCAAATGAATTAGTGCTTGCTTCAAGTTCATGCCATTTCTTCTCTTTTGATGTTTCTTCATCTTTGACCCTAAGATGTTGACATTCTTCAACTGATCCATGATGGTTTGTGAAGCAAATTGCTTCAAATGAAACTTTTGGACGGTTGGGTGCAGGAAGTAACTCAACTTTAGGGATAGACAATAAGTGAATTGAGTTGCAGCCCTCATCACAAAGCTGTGTATCTGATAGTTTCTTCAAAGAATCAAAATCAGAGTCTTCTAGAATTTATTCTTCATTGGATGGGAACCTTATAAGTGGGTCTTCAATGTGATTCATTGCTGGTATCATTGGAGTAGCTTTTTCAATAACTTCAGCAACTTCATCTTGTTTCTTGGCTTGTTCTATAAGTGTGATAGACTCCTTTTCAATTTCAGCCTCCATGACTACTTCTTTTTCTTCATTCATCTCTTTCTCAATTCCCATCTTCATTTCCTGAATTTCTTCTTTCAGAAGGGCAGATTGGATTTGTAGGGCTTCTTGACTGGACTGCAAACTAAGCTTGGCCTCCAAGGCTTGATATCCAGCTCCAAGAACATCTACTTTCATACATATTTTTTCCAAGTTTGCAAGTTGCTCGTCCTGCCGCCTCATGAAGTCCTCCACCATAATTTTCATTTCATTAAGTGATTGCTGATTTTCTGAAGTATCCATGGTTGCAACCTAAAAATTTGACTCTTGACCCTGATTGTGATGGTAATATAAGTGATTTTGTGAGTCATAAACATAAGGATTGCTGCTTGAGAAGTCATGCTCAGGATTTCAATAATTTGAAACATAATGACTATTAGTTGAGAAGCCTTCCTCTTGATTCCTGTAATTTGAACTTTCATGACCATATGAGGCATACATGTAGACATTAGAGGGCTGCTGAAATTGTGGTGATCCTTAATTGCAATAAACTTGTGATGGTTCTCCAACATGAAAATCATATTTTTGAAGAGTTTTGGACACGACATCTTCAACTATAGAATCCAATTCCTATTGGCTCAAGGGTGTTTCACTTGATTGATAATAGTCATAGGACCAAGTTTGCCAACTCATATTCATCTTTTCTTCTTTCTCTCTCAGAAGTCAAATTCATATTTTTTTTGCAATTGCTGGGTGGATAACAATCCTTAAATGTCCTAGGAGCAGCTTTATTTTGATTGGTAGCCTCTTTCTCAAAAGTTCTTCTCCTAGCCTCTTCTCTTTGCAATCTCTTTCTCCTATTGAATCTTCTTTCAGTTCATGATCAGATAGGTAGAGATCTCCTTGAAGTTCCAAATCTGCATAAATTCAATTCAGAAGTATCAAATTTTCAAAAAAGAAAGAAATCTGTACATAATTGAAAAGAAAAAAAATCAGAATGATATCTTGCAAAAACTGAAAATTGGCTTAATAAATAAACTAAAAACTAATCCAAAGCTAATCTAAACTATCTAAGTTAGCCTAATTGACCTCAAATCCCCGGAAACGGCGTCAAAAACTTGATAGTGATATTTGGATTTTCTAGTGATAACTTGCTGAAATTAAGTAAAATGGTCAATTTTTTTTAATTTTGGTCTCCCAACTCACTAGCTGCAAGTGCACAGGTAAGTTGTAGTAGACTCAGGTTGTCGTATCCACAAGAATTTGAAGTCTAAGGCACCCTAAAATAATCTAAATTAGTTCTACTTTAATGGCTAAAAACATATTTTCAAAGGGAAGTGAAAATAGATTTTTAATGGAAAGTGAAATGATAACTGAATTTTGGGTTTTGGAAACTTATCAAAACTGAGATATAAATGCTAGATTAAAGTTTAGAAATGTTTAACTATTAATGATGAATGTTCTTCTAGGAATTGGGATTCATCTAAATTAATTAAGGATGGATAGGATCAAGTTATCACTAAATATCCAATTTAAATTCAACTTGAAATGTGGCTGCTCTCACAGCTAAATTAGCCTTTAACTAAGAAATATATGATCATATAGTTGATAGTTAGGTTGAATCAAAAGAGGATCCTCACTAAAAATCAAGTTATCATTGAATGCAATTGAAGGTTCAATGCTGATTTTTACAATTCAAAAAAACTTTGGAATGATAACTTGTAATTGCAATCATAAAAAGATGGAATCATTCCAATCAATCAAACCAGGATAAAATCTACCCAAATATGGTGCTTGTGCTCCTTGATTCATCTCTGAATTCCAGGGGGATTTTAATTCAACCTCTCGGTTGCAAAATAGATTGAAATCCACACAAAACTCCAATTAAAGGGGTTAAGAAACATCCTATCAAAAAGGGGGAATTCAGTGATTGTCCAATGCTCATTGGGTCATCTCTGACTCTCAAGAATGACCTTAAGACTACCTCTCAGTAGTGGATTGAATTGAGGCTTAACAATGGAAATCAGAATTCAAATGAAATTAGAAAATAGAATTCTGCAATTCAGAAAATCAGCAATAAGACTCTTAGAATTCAGGCTTGTCAAATGCCTCTTGATCCATCTCTGGACTGCAAGAGATTCCTAGAGTACACCTCTTGATGATTTGATGAAGTAAGGACGCTCACTTGGCAAATCAGATTCTAATCAAAAAAAGAAATCAGAAGAACAGATTTCTGAATAAATTCAGAAATCAGATTTTGAGAAAACAGAATTGAATCTTAAGTTGTCAAACATCTTAATACATTCCTGAATAAGATTAGGATAAATACTAGCCTCTCAGCTATTCAATTAATCCAATCCTTAATGACAAACAGATTCAAGGAAATCAAATAAATTAGATTCAGGAAGTCCAGAAAAACAGAAACCAGAAAATCAAAATTTCAGAAATCAGAACTTCAATTAAATTGGAATTCAGAACTTGACATTAATTTCTAATCCATTTCTGGACTAGGGATAGATCAAATGATAACTTCTCAGTTATAGATTACAATGGGATCTAACAATGGCAAGAATTAACTCTAAATAATTCTGAAATATGAAAATCAGCAATGATTCAGTGCAGGAATTAATCCAATCAATTTCCATCCATAACTAATCTAAACTACTACCCTATCCTAGAAGAAATGGAGTTTAACTCCTCATGTTTATAAAGCTTGACATCAAATGGAATGAGAAACAGATACAAATCATTGTTGATAGAAGCCATCGGCCAGCAGCAGCAAGTCCAGCAGCCGCTCCACAGCAGCCCTCCTTTCTTACTCAAAACCCTAAATGACCAGCCCCCTTTCCTCCTCCAGAAATTCCACCTTTTATATGACTCCTCTCCCCTTTGGATCAACATCAAAATGTTCTAATCCTCCTGATTGCATCCACCTGTTTCTGGCCTGAAGATTCCTTGCTGCAGTGACAGCTTTTGGTGCAGGAAATCAGTGGTCCCCCCTACCTTTTTCCACTTTTTGGCCACCTTTCTCCCTGCTACAAATCCCCAAACAGTAAGCATCAAAGCCCTTGAATGATGTTTTGACAAATAAATATTAAGATGATGATAGTTGCTAGCTCAGATATCAAATGGTATTAGGTGTTGTGCAGGAATGAAAACTTGTATCAAAATTAATGAATTAAGGGGCCCGGAATGATAGCTTGTCACAAATCATGGAAATTATCCAAATGCAGGTGATTCAAAGCATTAGAAGCATCAAATGGACTAGAGTAACAAGTGAGTGCATTCAGAAATCAAATATGAATGAGATTTTTAAGAAGTGATAACTTGGGTGCCCAAAAACGATAACTTGTATGACTTAAAAATGATAACTTGTGATAACTTGAGTTGTGTTTATCCAAATGTGATAAAATTTGCCCAGCAATGAGTTAGAACAATAATAAGATGATTGCTTAAGGTCCCTGTGCAGAATTAATGGTTTTGAATATCGAAATGATAGAATTGCCCTTTAACGATAACTTGGCACTTGAAAAATAATAACTTGTTCAAATGGGCTTAAAACTTTGCACAAGTTGAGATGTGATTATCCAAATATGATTTATATATGATAATGATGGATTTAGGGCAAGAAACCATTGAAAATCAGTTCACTCAAAATAATGATAACTTGACACTTAGGAATGATAACTTGTCCTCAAAATGATAACTTGGCATAGAATTTAAATATTAATGGATTTTGGCATTTCAAAACCTCTATGCACATGGAAATAAGTATGAAATGAGGAATATCAATTAGTTATCACAATGTATGCATTCCAAGTATAACTGATCCAAATATAAGCAAAAGTTGGACTCGATATGTGTGAAAAGCATTTAAAATGGGCTAGAAACATATAGTGATCAACTAGTGATCACTTATCTTCTATAATCGGATCCAAACTCTTTCCACAAAATTTCTTAACATCTTTATTTTCCTATAAATAACATTTCAAAGGTTAATAAAGAAATTTTAAAAATTTATTAAGTAATATTAATTAAACTTAACTTTAATGATACAAATATTAAAGTGACGATAGAAATATCATCGAGAAAATTGATAATAGCCACAAACTAATCTTAAATTTTCTTTCTCACCATTCATTTGAGCAATGAAGGGTTCCTGTACTAGGATTCCATCCACAAGTCAGTTTCTGTTCCTTTCAAACTTTTTCAAAAGCAATCAATCTTTTCTCATTGCATAAAATTTATTTTTACAACTTTGAAAACAACATTCATGCTTCGATCTTCTCTTGAATAACACGCCACTTGAAAGCTTGTTGCTTCCATGTTTCGAAATATATTCAAGAATCACAACACATAATTGTTTCTTCATTGATCCACATGACATTTCTTTTGGAGTAACTTTTTTTATTATTTGAATCCATCTTATACCAAGATAACATTATGTAAGTAAACTTAAGAATTTAAACATCACCATAAGGATAGATCTAAAAACTATAAAAGTAATGCTGATAATTTTTAAAATTTATTATGCTTAATTTTTTTTATTTATTCAAACATATTATTAAAATTTTAAAAATATAAAAAATATTAATAGCATTGTGTCCATTACCTAAATTATAATCTCTCCTCTCTCTCTTCATATATTAAAATTATGCATATGAGATATAAAACGCCCAGCCCTATTTTTAACATATCTCTCTTCTCTTTCTCTTTCCTATCCATATGAGATATAAAGAAAGAATAAAAACAATCATGAGTGTAGTATGTAGCCATGAATAAATCATGAGTGTGGCAACTCAATCAAGAAAGAACTCTCTCTCATCAGAACAAAATGTGTAGACAAGTCGTATAATGAAAAAGTGTAATCATTGCATTGTAAATAAAAAAAATAATATTACCTTGTCAGACAAAGCCGAGGAGGATGTGAAGAGAATTAGAAAGGGGTAAAAAGGTAAAAAAAATGTAAAACTCTGAGCGTATAATATTTTTGACAAATACACTATACTCTACTAAGAAAAGTACATTACCAAATAGTAAAAATAGAGGTTTAATTATTTAATTCTCTATAATTTATTAAAACATCTATTAAAATGTCATGTCGAACATTGCCTTAAATATGACTCATTCATACTGTAGTTTAAAAAATTATGTTTTAACTGATTAATTTAATCCGATTCAGATTCTCACTTGATCTATTATTTCAAATCCACAAATTTTCATTTTAGATTAATTAAATGAATATCAATTATACATATTAATTTTTAGGATTAAATAATAATATTATTAAAATACTTGCTGAAATAATTTTCGAATAAAAACTACTAATTCCACCCTAATTATGAGTCCTTTATCCATTAACATTGTCTTTTGATGCAATTTTAATTGAAATCCTTAATTCCAATATAATCATAATTTGTTCTCCCAATGGGATTTATCTTTCTTAAATTATCATTTTAATCTCTTTTAATTAATTAAAATCCTTCTAAAATCCTTCATTTACGCATCTTTAGTTCATTAAAATTAGAGTTCAATTTAGCAAATTATTTTATGTCCTTCATCAAATCCTGGGGAGTCACGTCCAAATTGGCAGACATGTTCTTTTCAAGATGGAGGGTTTGATATATTATTGGGTTTTCTTTGTGTGTATATATATATATATATATATATAGTATGTCTTAACTATATTATTTTTTTTATTAATATCTAACTAATTTTAGAGTTGTAAGATAAATATTTTGCATAATATATAAATAATTTTATAGTCTTATTTGGATAGATAATATATTGTGTAAATTATTAAAATAAATAATAAACATAATAAAACAAACTATATTGTTGATTTTAGTCCCACATTTGAAATTTGCAACATCCAAAGAGAAAAATAACACTATAAAAGAGGGAGAATTTATAATCTTCATTGTTGCTTATGGGAAGGAATCGAACATTTAATCAATAAAGTTCATAACTTTAATCAAAGATATGTGGCTCGTGCTAAAACAAAAATTTTAAATTTTTTTTTGAATTAGGTTGAAAGTGTAATATTAAATCTCATATCTAATCATATTAAAAGGGACAAAAATATTTGTATGTTATTTTGTTATAAATTCAAGTATATATAAATCATCTATGAAGTAAAATAGAGGTTAAATGTCATGTATCATCGTCTCATGAATTTCTCATACAAATAAAATTAATTCAAATAAATTTAAAATTATTAAGATATGGTATCAATATGATTTTATGTATATTATTTTTTTGTTGAAATGATTAAAGTATCAGCATGATATTCAAAAGTTAGTTATGAGAATAAATAATTTTATTTATTTATTTTTTAAATTTAATATTTTCACCTATAAATAGAGGGTGCTTTCAAATTCACTAACATACTCACACTTTGGTACGAAGGAGCACATGTGAACTTTTTAGTATAGATTCGTGTATGTCAGAAAATATTATACATATGCATATGTATATATATTTTTATATTTCTATTTCTAAAATAAAATATCAAATTATTATAACTTATATATAAGGAGATATTGAAAATATCAAATTATGAATTGCTTCTCATATTATAATAATATGTATGTTAATTACTAATAAAAATATAAATATTTTAATTATAATATTATGATAATAATAATAATAATTAATTAATTAATTAATATTCATAAAATTAAATAGTAGAGTAAATTTAATAATGCCAATGATGATCACATCATTTAGTACTAATATTTTTTTGTTGGAGTTAATAAATGCATAATCTATTTATATTTATATATACAAGGAAATGTTGAAAAATACCAAGTAGCATTTTCTCATGAAATTTAAGAAAAGTAATACTAAATGTATATTATTTAACAACGACTTCGACGACGACGATGACGACGACAATAATAATAATAATAAATGTATAATGTTTATTGTATAAAAATACAAATCTGTCACCTATCTCATAATATTCGTAAATATTTTAAGTAATGAAAATATATGAATGTTGATAATAATTTTTTATACTATAACATACAGAGAGAATAAGCTATTTGGCAAATGTCAAACAATCATATAAAATGTTATAACTAATTAAAATATTAATTTATGCATGCTAATAAAATAGTTTAATAGTAGCCAAAAAAATATTGGATGAATAATTATAAAAGATAACTATAAAATAACATTGACTCTCTAATTTCTCCATTATTATAGATTTTTTTATATAGTTTGTACCTTAATTATTTAAGAACAAATTCATGTATATACAAGTAAATTCCTTTTCATCTTAAATATTTTAGCAATAATATATATGATATGGTTGAAAATATTAAAATTAAAATATGTTAAATAATAATTGAAGTAACAGAAAAGATATATATTAGTTGGAAAAATAATGCATATTCATTTAAAATATAACTATAATTCAAATAAAAGTTATAATAAACTTAAGTTGTTTTTTATTGTTATCTTATATCAATTTTATGAGATTAGATAAAGCTATGAGCACATGTAAATTGTTAAACTTTCTAACTTGTGAGTTCAAAATATATCCACATTTTTATCAATATGAAAACATTTTTTAGTTTAATATAATTACTTATATTATTTTATATGGAGGTCTTAAATAAATAAATATATATATATATATATAAAGAAAGATCAATGGAATATATATATTTTTAAAAAAATATATAATTATATCATAAGTTTTATTTGCGGAGTATATACTAGTATATATTAAAACGAAATAAGTCTAAGGATAAATAGTGTTAGAACAAGAATAAAAAAATCAACATATAATTTTGTTAAAAAATCATCGTTTTGCTATTGAATAATTTGTTAAAATCTCAGGAAACTAAATTTGTCATAACTATATTATTTTTTGCTATTGGATTCAATAAATTAGCAAATTAATATATAAATTATTAATATTATAATTTATGGATTCAACTGATGAAACTAACTATAATAATATAAAATTATAAAATTATGAGGAAGAATAATAAAAAAATATGCAAAGTGGCATCCTCTCATTAATCCACATATAAAATAAATTTTAAAATTATTAAGATATGGCATGGATAATTTGTTTGTCCAAATCATCAAATGTATCATCATAACATTCAAAAGTTAGTTACCAAAAACTGATAAATTTGCTTATTTATATTTTTAATTTTATATTTGTAGTTAAAAATAGAGGACACTTCCAAATTTTAGTATCATAATCGGCCGTATAGAAGAGCACGTGTGAACTTCTAAGTGAGGGTGTTCAAAAAAATATTATATGTGCATATGTACGTACATATGCATGAATGTATGAGTGTATATATGCATATATATATATATATATATATATATATATATATATATATTGTAATGCCCGAGAATAAAAAAAAAAGAAGAAAGATAAAAATAGAGTGGGAGCACAAATCAGGGATAGAGTTTTTTTCTTCAACTATCACATGAACTCTAATTCTTTCCCTATATATATGGGATCGAAATGAACAAATTAGTCCCTTTATTTTCCCACAAGCCAGCCATAAATTTATCCCCTATTTACGTGTGCCCTTCTCGTCCTCACACGCGCCCTTCGATTGCCACCTGATAGAAGACTCACCGGAGGACATGAACGGCAAGGAACGAGCACCTGGACCGAGGGGAGTGGATAGAGGAAGAAGAGGAAGAGGGAGGAGGAGAAGAAGATTGCAAGATTAGTTTCTTGGACAAAAACTTGCAAGATATGAAACTATAGTAGATTCATCATAGAATCTTTTTTTAGGCTTGATCACTAGTTATAGTATGATATTGTATGATGACACTTATCACCGGCAATCGCGAGAAAAGATGACCGGAAGTTTCTTGCGTTTTCACGCAGACTTCTGCGTAAGGGAACTCGGTCCGAGTTCACTATGGTCCGGCTCGGGTAGGTCCATATCCGGACTGAGTTCGTTGGAGCTCGGTCCAAGTCCGTTATTGTCGAGAGCTTCGAGCTTTGCGAATAAGATGAACTCGGCCCGGGTTGATGATAACCCAGCTCGGGCTATAACCATGATAGCGGTCGTCTGATTCGTCAGAGCGGCCGACCGATCTGTCGAAGCTCCGAACTCTGCCCCGATATGATTAGAATCCGGCCCGGGTTGTATGTTAGTTTTCCAAGATGATGCCTTACGAACTCGGCCCGGGTTCCACTCACACTTGGCCTAGGTTCTGGTTGTATTGTGATTACTTTTATGATCTTTTGATCCCTAATTTATGTGATTAATCTTGATCTAAATATGATTATCATTCTGACATTTATGCCCCTGATTTACTCTTCATGTTCCTATCTTGTAGTCTTGATTTAAGTTTTAATAAATATTAATTAAAAACTGCAAGATAAAAGATGAAAAATGTTAAATGGAGAGGTCTTTTTATTATGGACTGGCGACAGTCAGGTATGGGATGAATTCGGTTAGTTATGGGCTAGCTTTGCTAGTTATATGATGGATGGTTAAGACAAACCTCCCCATGGGTTGAAATATAACTCATGGAAATACTTCCATGAGGCATTTAAGGCAAGGTACTTCTCAGAGTACCAACGCGCCCAAAAGTAGAAGAAAGTTTTATAGTTGAACCAAGATCAGATGACCATGGCTCATTATCATGTTCATTTCGTTCATTTGGAGAGGTATAATACTCTCAATATGAGCGATAAACAGAAGGCATATCACTTTTGCCAAGGCCTGAACCCCACCATTAGAGTAAACACTTTAGTAGGCTAATGCGCAAACCTGAATCTGGCGATTGAGCTGGCGACCACGATGAAAATTAAGGAATCCAAAGATGTGAAAGGAAAAGCATCCATGCAGCCCCCTGTACAGAACCTGTTAGGTCAAAGTTTTAATGAATATAAAATTATATTTTGATGAAACAAACCTCAAAAGATTAAAATTAAAATGCTGAAAAAGTTTAAGAAAAAGAGATAACTTTATGCACGAACTTTGATTACATAATTGACTATGATATTATTATATTTTGGTGAATGAAATATCAAAGTTGTAGAGAATTTTGTTAGCTTTCCATAGACTCCAAGATCATCCAATTTGGATAACTATGCAGAAAGTTATGATCAATACAGTGCAGGTCGGTCAACCTGTCGGTCTCTGAGTCAAATGAATAGTAACAATCAAATTTGAAGGAGTAATTTATGGAGCAAATTTTGGATGAATTTTCCACACACTGAAGGCTATAAAAGGAGACAAAAGTACACATTCACCTATTGAAGAAAAACTTCAAGTTATCAAAGAAAGATTATTTCTTGAAGTTTTCATTTTATACCTTTTTCTTCTTTCTCTCTTCTCTTCTTATGAGCATAGAATTATAAAAGAGGGAAACACTTTTGTTAAAAAATCTAAGAGAGCTCCTGTGTAAAAGAGGTTCAAAATCTTACCTCTTGAACGAGAGAAATATATTAGCTTCCTAGAAGGAGAGGTTGTCTTGCATCTCAAAGCGGAGAAAAGGTGGTTGTGCAAAGGGCTTTCTTCCTTGCCCCATTTGGAACAAAGGAAGAGATTAGTGAAATATTCGAAGGTCTCGAGGTCGATAAGTCGGAACAAGGACGTAGGCCAAGGTGTGACCAAACCTCGTCAACAACTACCGTGTCTTTATGTTTGATTTTCTCTCTCTCTTCCCGTTCATATTATGATCTGAATTGATTTATCTTAAAAGGTTTTAAGAATCAGTTTTTGTGCTTCCGCAATGTATTTTTGTGAAATCAATATTTTTGATTGAACACTAATTCACCTCCCTCTTGGTGCCCTTTGGGATCCTACATAACCAACCTCAATGGAATGATGGCACCAAAATAGAGGAGGACCCGATCATAGGAATCAATGTCAGGGGAATAGAGCGAGGCCATATGAGACTTGTGATGTTAATCACCAACAACAACCCCAGCGTCAGGTAAAGATGATGAATATGAAGTTAGGATGTTCATGGTGACTTAAGCTAAACAAATGACCCTTTGCAGCCCCAACGCCAGCAATCCCAATAGCCTTAATAGTAGGCACAGGGCGTGGGTGCTTGCCCACACTAGAGTCTGCCTACACTGGCTAGCATGAGAACTTCATTCGATACCGCCCTACAAAGAATAAAGACAATCAAGCTCCAATCCCGCGCGGTCCTAGAGGTGGAAACAGTCTGGTGATTAATGGATTGATTTATAGCACAGAATTGAAAATACAACTAAATAATATATGGTCTAAACTCCTTCACTTCACTAAACTGCAAGTGCATAGATCAGAGTAGTAGACTCGAATGTCGTATCCACAGTGATTTGAAATTAAAGATTCACTAACTAATCTAGATTAATCCTAGACTAAGGTAACTCTTTTTGGTGTTTTTAAGTAACAGATATAAGATGATACTAACAGATATGAAATTTTCTCTTAGGAAGGGGTTCATCTAATATTCTGTTATGGAATGGATTAGAACAACTTAACAATACAAATCATACCAGATTCAACCTATAAAGACTGCTCTCACAGTGCATTAAAGGTTGATTCAACAAGGGTTTCCATTGATATTAGATTATCATGAAACCTCTAGCTCAATGCATAAATACAATCAAATCCACAACTAGTGCTGATGCTCTTGGTTTATCTCTAAACAATAAGGGAATCTAAAATCAACCTCTTGACTGTCATTCCAATATGAGATTCACACCAACAAAAGTAAATGGATCCATTCTCAGCATGGATTACTTAGAACCAAGAAACCAACTCAACAAAAATCACAATTGAAATCAAAATCTAGAAACTAATTGTTAATGTTCTTGGTTTATTTTTAAACATCAAGAGAATATAGAATCTGCCTCTCAGCTGCCATTACAAGATGAGATTCACATTAATAAGAAGTAAAAGGATGCATTCAGATCTTGACTAAGATTAAACCTAGAAAACAATGATGATGCTCTTGACTCATTTCTGAGCAAGAAAGAATCAAACAACTTCTCAGTTGTCACTAGAAAATAGGATTCACATCAACATAAAACTGATTTAAAAACATTTAAAAATGCACTAACATTAGTGGCAAAAGTGCTCTTCAATCATCCATCCATAAACAGAAATTAAACTACTATTCTATCCTAAGAGAGCTAAGATTTAGCTCCTCATAAGTGATGAAATCAACAGAAAACAGATGAGGAACAAAACCAAAAACATCCTAAACATAAAGAAGAACAAAGCCCTCAGCTCCCAAAACTCCAGCAAGTAAGAACTCAGCCTCCAGCCAAATGGCTAGAAGAGGAGAGCCCCCTTTTGCTCCTCAACATCCCCTTTATACATGGGATTATCATCACCCTTTGATCATCATTAGAACCTTCCATTCCATCTTATTTTGCCACATGTCTCTGGTCCCCTCTTCTTTTCAAAAAGATTCCTTTCTCATTATTTTTGGTTGGCAGCTTGCATTGTGGTCCCCTTCTCCTTTTCCACCAGCATTGTTTGTCTCTTGTGCTTAATTTTGATGCTACAAGAACATGAACAACAAGCATCAATTACTTAAATAAAAATTAGACAAATAAGAACTAAATCAGTATATTGTTCAACTCAAATGTGCAAATGTAGGATAATATTATGCTGAGAAGATAAATGCATGTAGATTAGGCATAATTATCATAATATGAACATTTCATGGCTTATATGCACATGAATTGAGATGAAAAATGAGTAGAAATGTAGTATGATCAGTTAGTGATCATCTGGTACAAGGAAGAGTCTTTCACTTGGAAGAAGATGTGATGCCAGTAGATGTCGAGGTCATTAGAGGTACATACACTATCTATAGCTGGTCTTCCTACTACCGTTTTATTTAATTCATGTGCATCGCACTTCTTTTCTCTAGACACTGTGCTACTACTCTAAGTTTACCACTGCATGACATAAGTCGCCCTATGGAGGTGACCACTCTTATGGGAATGCTCCACGCCACGAAATACCTCCCTGAGGTGTACCAGTGATGATAGAAAGCAAGAACTTCTCTACAAATTTAATAATAATTTCTATGACGGATTACAATGTGATTCTTGGTATGAATTCGCTATCCTATCACGATGTAGTCGTTCTATGTAAGCAAAAGAAGGTAATTATCAGCACATAAGGTGGATGCAAAGCTACCGTTCGAGGTACTATCGGCAAAGAAGGAAAAGTAATTGTATCTGCATTGAAGGCACAAAAGATGATACAGAAAGGATGCAGATATTTTTTAGCAAGTGTAGTAAAAACAGATGGTCCATCAACCAAATTGCTGCAATTGGATGTTGTACGCGAGTTTCCAGATGTCTTTGCAAAATCTTCGAATTGCCACTGTGACGAGAGATCGATTTCCACATCGATCTCCTTCCAAGCATTGCCCCAATCTCAAAGGCTCCTTATAGGATGGCACCGGCCGAAATGCATGAACTGAAGAAACAAATTCAGGAAATTTTATATAAGGGTTTTATCAAGCCGAGTGTATCTTCTTGGGGTGTTCCAGTGCTTTTTGTCAATAAGGAGGAGGACTCTCTAAGACTGTGTATTGACCGCAGAATATTGAACAAGGCAACAATCAAGAACAAGTACCCTCTACTACGGATCGATGACTTTTTAGATCATCTATCCAATGCCGCGGTATTTTTCAAGATTGATTTACGAAGTGGGTACCACCAGCTTAGAGTTGCTGAAGAAAATAACTTTTCAATCAAGGTACGGTCACTATGAATTCTTAGCGATGCCTTTTGGACTGACCAACACCCCTGCAGCTTTCATGGATCTCATGAATCGGATGTTCAGGCCGTACTTGGACCAATTTGTCATCATCTTTTTAGATGACATTCTGATTTATTCGGAAAGCCTAGAACTGCACAAAAAACATCTGAAGATTGTTTTGGCAAAATTAAGACAACACAAGTTATATGGTAAGCTGTCAAAGTGCAAATTATGGCTCGAACATATTATGTTTCTTGAACATATAATCTCAAAGAAGGACATTTCTGTGGATGCTTCTAAAGTAGAAGTGATATCCCACTAGCCAAGGTCAAAGCATGCTACAGAAATCCGTAATTTTCTCGGATTGGCAGGTTGTTACCGTAGGTTCATTAAGAACTTCACAAAGATTGCATCCCCCTTGACGAACCTAACGAAGAAAGGTGTGAAGTATATATGAACACAGAAATATGAAGACAATTTCCAAGAGCTGAAGGCCAGGTTGACCACTACACCCATGTTTATCATTCCGAAAGGTACCGATGGGTATTAAGTGTACAGTGATGCTTGCAGTACATGATTGAGATGTGCACACATACAACATGGCAAGGTAGTCGCATATGCATCCAGGCAACTGAAGAATCATGAGGTGAATTACCCAACTCATGACCTTAAATTGGTAGCGGTAGTATTTGCATTGAGGATTTGGAGACACTACCTTTATGAAGTACAGTTTGAGTTGTTCACCCATCATATGAGTCTCAAATATGTCTTCTCTCAGTGGGACCTCAATATGAAATAATGAAGGTGAATAGAATTCTTAAAGGATTATGAGTTTATCATTAACTACCACCCTAGTAATACGAACTCAGTTGCAGATGTACTCAACCACAAGTGGGAGAGCTCACTAGCTTATGTAAAGATAAGTGTTTTTGAGATGATGGAGTTGAGCTTATGAAACCCAAGACCTGGAAGGAATGGAGCAGTATTGACGATGCATCAGATACAGTTGAATCTGGTGGACAAAATTATTAAGGCCCAAGCTCAAGATCCAGAATATACAAAGATGTCAAAAAAATGCTAGAAAGAAGAAAATGATTTCAAGCTCTCAACAGATGATGGGATCAGATACATAGATTATTTGTGGGTCCCAAGTGATGAAGGTTTCAAAAGAGAAGTGATGAATGAATGCCATAAGTCTGAATTTGCGATCCATCCGGGCAAAGAATCTTCTGGTGGAACAATATGAAGTGATAGATTGCAGAATATGTTTCAAAGTGCTTGTTATATCAACAGATAAAGTAGAGTCAGAAGCCTTATGGAAAGATCACGTCTCTTGCTATTCCACAATTGAAATGGGAAGATATCTCCATGGACTTCATAACTTGCTTACCCTATACTCAGAAGGGACATGATGCTATATGGGTAATAGTTGATCGGTTGATGAAGTCTGCACACTTCTTATCCATTAAATTCAAACAGTCAGTGCAGAGCCTTATGGATTTGTATGTTCATGAGATTATCAAACTTCATGAGATCTCCACCTCTATTGTATCAGATAGGGATCCAAGATTCACAGCCAGATTCTAGAGGAGTCTACAACACTCTCGGAATGAGATTGAATTATAGTACAAAATTTCATCAACAAACTGATGGTCAAATTGAGAGGACCATTCAGACAGTTGAGTACGTGTTAAGATTGTGCCCTTGACTAGCAAGGAAATTGGGATGATCACCTTCCACTTATCGAATTTGCTTATAATAACAACTATCATTCCAGCATTGGCATGACTCCTTTCGCAGCCTTGTATGGGAGACCCTGTCGTTCACCTGCATGTTGGAATGTTGTAGGTGAAAGGAAATTTTTGGATGCTAAAGAGCTGAAGCAAACGGAAGGATATTCAGCAAGGGTCAAATTAATACAACAAAAGATGGAGTCAGTTCAAACACGATAGAAATTCTATGTTGATAAAGGATGATGTGAGCAAAACTTTAAGATGGTGATCAAGTGCTCCTGAAGGTTTCACCAACCAAAGGAGTAATGAGGTTTAACAAAAGAGGAAAGCTCAACCCAGTCCCTTCGAGGTACTCAAGCTAGTAGGAGAGGGTGCTTGCAGATTAGCACTACCTTCATCATATGGGCGAGTTCATAATGTATTACACGTTTCAATGCTCCAAAAATATAAGCATGATGATGCAAATGTCATAAGGAATGAAGAACTCAATCTCAAAGCTGACTTGACCTATGAGGAGCGGCCCATTCTTATTCTAGAGACCAAGGTCCAACGTCACAATAACAATGATGTACCATAGGTCAAGGTAGCTTGGAGCCACCATCAAGATGACGAAGCAACTTAAGAACTCGAGTCTGACATGCGAAAGGAAATCCCCACACTATCTGGTAAGCCCTAATTTTTTATTGAATTCAAGGATGAATTTTATTTTACGGGGTTTATGATGTAACGCCCGAGATGAAAAATAGAAGAAAGATAAAATCCGAGTGGGAAAAAGATAAAACAAATCAGTGATGGAGTTGTTTTCTCCAACTACCACGCGAACTCTGATTCTTTCCCTATATATATGGGATCAAAACGAACAAATCAGCCCCTTTATTTTTCCACAAGCTGGCCCTAGATTTCTCCCCTCCCCTATTTACGTGCGCCCTTCTCATTCTCACACATGTCCTTCGACTGTTGCCTGATATGAAACCATCGGAGGACGTGAATGGCGAGGAACGAGCACTTGGACCGAGAGGAGTGGGCAAAGGAAGAAGAGGAAGAGGAAGAGGGAGTGGAAGAAGAAGACTGTAAGATTAGTTTCTTGGACAAAAGCTTGCAAGATATGGAACTAGGGTAGATTCATCGTAGAATCTTATTTTTAGGCTTGAAGCATATTCTAATTGATCCCTAGTTATAGCATGATGTTGTATGATGACACTTATCAACGGCAATCGCCAGAAAAGATGACCAAAAGTTTCCTACGTTTTCACACGGACTTCTGTGTAAGCGAACTCAGTCAGTATTCACTGTAGCCCGGCCCGAGCAAGTCCATATTGGAATCGAATTCATCGGAACTCAGCTCGAGTTTGCCACTGTCAAGAGCTCCGAACTCTACGAAGAAGATGAACACGGTCCGGGCTATAACCACTATAGCGGTCGACCGATTCATCGGAGCAGCCGATCGATCTATCGAAGCTCCGAACCCGGCCCGAGTATGATTAGAATTCGGCCCGGGTTGTGTCTTAGTTTTCCAAGATGATGCCATACGAACTCGGCCTGGGTTCCACTCACACTCGGCTCGGGTTCTAGTTGTATTATGATTATTTTTATGATCTTTTGATTCCTGATTCATGTGATTAATCCTAATATAAGTATGATGATGATTATTACGTTTGTGCCCCTGATTTACTCTCCATGATCCTATCTTGTAGTCTTAATTTAAGTCTTAATAAAGATTAATTAAAAGCTATAAGATAAAAGATAAAAAATATTAAATGGAGAGCTCTTTTTATGATGGACTGACGACGACTAGATATGTGATGACTTCGATTGGTTGTGGGCTAACTATGGTCTATTATGGGCTGGTTTTGCTAGTTATAATGATGATGATGATGATGATGATGATGGACGAGTTGGGGCAGGCCTCCCCATGGGTTGATGAAATATACCCCATTATAAGTAAAAAATGAATAATAAGATGATGAAGAAGATGAAAGCATATGAACAATGGAACCTTCCTTATGATGTTTGGCCTTTGCTGCCTTTATGATGATTTACTTATGATCTTATTGATCTTGTGTTCATATGCCTCTCTACAGGATTTCCTTATCCATTATATGATCATGCCTATTTCCTTCTTACATGATGATAATATTTTTATGATTCTTGTCTAGTATCATGATATTATGGTTATCTCCACTTTACTTCCATACTGAGTTGCAAAACTCACAGGGAGGTTTCTCCACTACATGTTCTTAAATGTAGGACTATGTCAGAATGATGAAGGTGTGGTGACCGATCGAGCTTGTTGGTGGATGCACATGGGTGTCTCGAGTCCTTTAGATTTATGTAATAGTTTTTTTCTTTTTGCATATTAGATTGATGTATTGGATATTGGACTCATATGATGTTCTTTATTGGTCTTCTGCATAGTATGATGTTATACTCATTTTAGTATTATTTAATGATGATTAATCTTTCGCTTTTATATGATCTTGAGTTGACCGGTCAAAGTCTTATTTTTGGTCAATATGATGTACATGTAAGGATGATCCATAGCATCCTTGAAGCGTATTGTGCCATGTGACGGGGTGAGATTTGGGGGCCTTACCTATATGTGTGTGTGTCTGTATGTATGTCGAATATGAATACTGAATATTTTAACTTTGATATAAGAAGAGATTGAAAATATCAAGTTATGTTATTTAATGTGGCCTAGTTCCGCCTCAAGAACCAAGCCGCGCTCTCGCGTTTGGAGAACCAGACTGGAGCCCTGGTTCCCAATCCAAATGCAATCTTTAGGGATAACACTATTTCAAAGAAATCTCACCTGTAAATACTTTATTTTACTTCGTGGAAAGAGTGTTGAAAATAGTGGTAAATGGAAAGAGAAGAAATGAAGATCAAGATTTTGAGGCACAACGAATCATTATCTTTAGAGAATTATTTATCCCCACACGAAGTTTGCTATTGGGTTTACGATAATAATACTCCTAGGATACAACGAAGTCACCGGTTCATCAACTAGAAATTATTGGAGAACTCAGCCTCTTATCCTAATAATTTGTAATGACTTGAATGCATTTTCATGTGTTGTACACATAGTACTCATCACATAATAATAAACTTTTCATTGCTTCTCATCACTTTCAATTACATTCGTTTGCTTGAAAAATGTAAGAAAGGGAAGCCTATTTATAGGCTTAAAATGATGCTTCACGAAGAATGCGTCTAGTGTCTTTTCGTCCAACATACACACCTATTAAAGAAAGGGTTCACTTAATTTCTTTTCATATAATGATACACCTTATGATGAAAGGACACATCTATTGGTTTGTGAACACATATCAAGGGACTCATCTTATGATAAAATGATGCATGTATTCAAGTGTGAATATAACTCCTGAAATGTGAACACACCTATTCAAATGTGAACATATCTCTTCACTTAAAAAGCGATGCAACTTTTCATCTAAGAATATCCTTTCATTTAATAAGATAACTCATCTATGGCACTATTTCACTTATAACACATGTGAACATATCTTTTCATTGATGAAAAGATGTGATGATACATCTTATACTTCACTAATTAATATGAACACAATTTCAATGCTCACAAAGTAATATATTTGAAATTTGAAATCTTCAAATTCCAATAATCCCCCACAAGGTTGCAAATTTAAAATACTAAATTGTATAATCAGGCATAGTGAAAAGTATCATTAGATTTTGAATATTCCATTAGAGTAAACAATTCAAAGTTTAAACAAGTAAATGATATATATTAGATTTGAACTATTACTCTTAACGCCTGAACCAGAAATGTCACACACACAATTATTCTTAATATTTCAAATAAGAGACTATAATAACTAACACTATTATGTCCATGTGCTCATCCTGGTTTCATGAATATTTACAAGAGGAAACCTCTAAATTTCTTAATTGAAGCGACACCATTTCTATATTCATATAGGTGGAATGCATCGATAACACATATCGATTTAGGATAACACATATCCAATCCATTAAGAGCTTTCAACTCATCCTCAATTAATATTTGCATTAAATTCTCTTCTTATTGAATCGGTTATTAAGTAACTTGTTATTACCCTTTGAACCTTGAGACCATATTTTTACTAGAATAAGAAAGGGTTTTAATTACTAATAACTATATGTTTAAATTGTCATTTAAGTACTCAACACAGCACACTTTTGCTAATGTAAATCACTAGAGGATAGAAATGATTGTCACTAGTCGTGGCCACAATATTTTTATTAATATTCAAAGCATTTCGCTTCTTTCCAACTATTGATATTACACAAATTCAGCAAGGAAATATATTTTTTTAAAATTCAATACATGACTTCACAACTTTAGCACAAGCAACTTTTAGATACATTTGCACATGTATGTTTTTCGTTGACTTTTGAGGTGGTGCACCACCACATTTTAAGATAATCGCGATTTTATTTCTCTTTACTAAAAAAGAGAACTATATCTACATTTGTGAATTTAACGAGATGACTAAAAACTCATTTATCGATATTCAATCATCACATTTATGATTTTTAATGATATTACCTCTTACAACATATAATCACTAGGATTTCTTGCTCTCATGTGAACTCCACCGATACAATTTCTTCACATTGTATTCTAGATCTTCTTTTGTCTATATAGTTTCAATCTATAATAGACATTTTCACTAAGGTTTATCAAAATTAGTTTACTTCCAAAGACTAATCCGAATGTTTCTTTCAAACATAGGCAGAATTATAATTTCACTTTATATTCAATAGATATAAAAGATCCACAAACAGACTTTCTCATAATCTTTTAGTTTGTTCTTTTCATCTATTCTCATTACCAGTTTTTCACACTGATTAAGAGAGCAACCATTCAAGTTGTCATTCTTTGTAGACTTTATTTCAGTCTATACACATTCCAAGCGTCATGTCATGAGTGATCAATTCATTTCTATGATCACATATATAATCACTTCGAGATTGAATCATCAATCAAATCTCCCACATAGTTGATTACTTCAGAGATATAATAATATTTTATTCTATAACCATCTAGGTAGTCAATTCCCTTAGATAACTCATGTCTTTATGTCATATCGAATACTTCAAGTTCGAGATTAGTTTGTATGCGAATGGCCAGTCCACATTACTAACTCTTCAAACAATAAGATTCAACTCAAGATCCTCAGGAATATGGTATCTCTAAGCATTCATATGACATGTACGATTTCTTGGACTTTTTCTGTTCTTCAATGCTTGACAATTTGTTAGTCAATTTCCTCAGATGCTTACATTTGCAACAAAGTAAATGAGTGATTCATACACTTTTCCAATGTCTATATTTGCTTACTCTTGTAGAGCAAATATATTTATAAAAATTTGATACTGATAATTTTGGCAACATTTATATTTGCTTACTCTTATAGAGTATATAATGCAAATATATTTTGATATCCAGTGAGATGATACCCACAATTTTCTTATATTTGCTAACTCAAATAGAGTTTAAAATGCAAATATATTTTCATATTCGAGAATCCGATAATAAATTATAATTTTGAAATATCATAGATATTTCATCTATTATAATTTAATTACACCATGATTAAATTTGAAAATCCAGTAATTATCTCGCGCAATATCTGTTCCGATAATTTATCGAAATGTTGGGTGCAAGTTCTATTGTCTCTTTGTGATGTTTACCAATAACATCACTAGGCATGAGTACCCTTGCTTTATTATTTTTGTAAGGTGTTCATGAGCAACAACCTCAATCATAGGATCATATACTTTTGAACATGTTATCATCATGTTCTAATCCCACGTGATGTTCGCCATCAACATCATTAGACAAAATTTTATTTTGCCTTTTTGCATACCTAAACACCAGTAACACCCTCAAGTATAGTTTGCTCTCAAATATATGTACCATTAAGTGTTAATTGATATAATCAATTAACTAGCCACATAAAAATTTGAAGCAAATAATTTCTAAAAAACCAAAGACACATTTGAAAGATTCATTAAAGAATACAATCAAATAAAAAATATCATCACATACAAAATGTGATTTATATAGTTTAAACAAATATATTGACATATTATTTATTTTCTTAGCACATAACTCAATATGTTCAAAATATAAGAGAAATATGAATATATCCCATTGTAAGGAAAGTTAAGTGATAGGGGAAGTCAAATTGTTTTCACAAGATTTTACAATTTTTTTGCCAACTTATATAATTTTTATATTTCTCAGTTTGTCTTCATAAAAAAGGGGAGATTGTTGAGACAAAGTTTTAATGACATATAAATTATATTTTGATGAAACAAACTTCGAAAGATTAAAGTCAAAATGCTGAAAAAGTTTAAAGAAAAAATGATAACTTTATGCACAAACTTTGATTACACAATTGACTATGATTTGGATGAATATTGATCATCTTGTAGAGAATTCTGTTAGCTTTCCATAGACTCCAAGATCATCTAATTTGGATAATTGTGCAGAAAGTTATGGTCAAAACAGTGCATGTCGGTCATCTTGCCGATCGAAGCAAAGAAGGCTGGTCGAGATGATACCGGTCATCCAAATATAAGATGTCGGTCGACCGATAAATACTGAGTCTGCCCCGAATGACATCGAGCCGATACCGATCGACGTATCAGTCGACGGACCGGTCGATCGATCAAGCGTAGAAATTGCAGAAAACATGCAACGGTCACATAGACCGATCGACCGGTCCAAATGTGTGGTCGATCGGTTTCCGAGTCAAATGAATAGTATCGGTCAAATTTGAAGGAGAAATTTGTGGAGCTATTTTGGATGAATTTTTCGCACACTGAAGGATATAAAAGGAGTGCCAAAGTCAAAGGCAAAAGCACCAATTAACTCATTGAAGAAAATTTTCAAGTTATTAAAGGGAGATAATTTCTTGAAGTTTTCATTTTATAGCCTTCTCTTCTTTCTCTTTTCTCTTCTTGTGAGCATAGATTTGTAACAGAGAGAAACACTTTTATTAAGAAAAAAATAGAGAGAGCTCCTGTGTAAAAGATGTTCAAAATCTTACCTTTTGAGCGAGATAAATAGATTAGCTTTCTAGGAGGAGAGGTTTCCTTGCCTCTCGAAGCGGAGAAAAGGTGATTGATGTAAAGAGCTTTCTTCCTTGCCCCATTTGGAACAAAGGAAGGGATTAGTGGAATCTCTAGCGGTCTCGAGGTCGAGAAGTCGGAGCGGGGGATGTAGGCCAAGGTATGGCCGAACTTGGTCAACAACCACCGTATCTTTGTGTTTGATTTTTTTTTCTCTCTCTCTCCGTTCATATTATGTTTATGATCTGAATTGCTTTATTTTAAAATATTTTAAAGAATCGGTTTTGTTTTTTCGCGACGATCTTTGTAAAATCGACATTTTTTATTTAACACCAATTCACCCCCCTCTTGGTGCCCTTTGGGATCTGACATTCTTTTATAAACAAACTTGGCCGGCTTGTTTTTGTTTCACATCCGAGGCCGGTTCATTTTCGGTTCAACTTTTGGGAGATCTCATAAGCCCTTTTTTCTCTCTCCTCATCCGGGTGTGCCCTAACGGACACCAAATCGAATCGAGCTCCTTGCCACCGAGCGCCGGGCGCAAGCAATCTCCTTGTCAGGACGTGATATCATCGATCTCTTCGTTGGACGCGACCGATCACCTCTGCCATGATGCAATCTTGATTGATCTACTCGCGTTCTCGTCGACCTCCCGAAGTCGCTAGACAAGACCTCGCGTCGTGCCTCAAAACCAATTGTGACCTCCTCGCCGGAGGTGACTGATCTCCTCACGTTCTCGTCGACCTCCCGAAGTTGCCAGACAAGACGACCGCTTCTTGCCTCGAAATCGGCCGCCCATGACCTCCGACCTCTCAAAGTCTGGCCGTCGAACATCGAACTCGGCAAGGATGTGCGGCGGACCAGTCTCGGCTTGTGTTGAGGCAGAAGTGAGGTTGCGGGCGGCGGCAAGGAGGTTCGGTGAGGAGGTTGCAAGCGTGCTCGCCGGCGAGGAGGTCGCTGACAGCGGTAAGGAGGTCGTCCGGCAAGCAACATTGTTCGATGAGAAGGTCGCGAGCGTGCGATGCGGCAAGGAGGTCGTCCGGAGGTCGCAATAGTCAGCGATGAAGAATGGCAAAGGAGGCGGCGATTTCGTTCATGAGCTAGGGAACGAGAAGAGAGAAAATTTCATGGAGAGATAAAAAGGGGACTTATAAGATCTCCAAAAAATGAACTCACCGTGGACGTGAACCTAAAATAAACCGACCAGAAGAAGATTGAACTACTAATTTATTCATCTACCCTACCGTCACTGTAATAATAAATATGAAGGGGGCATAATAGAAATATTTTTTTATAAGATAATTCCAATAATATATCGCAATCATGTATTTAAAATTTCATGAATAGAATAAAATGCTATACCACCACGCAATTAAATTCGCGTAAAAAATTAATATTTATATTATATAATTTTTAAATTTTATCTTTCATCGTACTGGCTTTTTGAATTTTTTTTTTAAAACTGGAAAAAAAATCACGTGAATTATCCTTGAAATTTGGTGTCAAGAATTTAAGAAAGTTTGACAACAATAATAATAATGCGCATCCCAAAAAAAAAAGAAAAGAAAGTGCCATAGAAGTTTGGGAAGAGCACAAGACCGACCGCCCGCCGGAGGAGGCACGAGAAATGAAGCCACGTAGGCAAGTGAACGAAGTAGCTGACGTCATGGCTTCCATACGCAGACTCTATTTATTTATTCGGGCGTCCTCTGGTTGCGCGAACGAATATAATATATATATATATATATATTGCGAAGAATATGATATATATTTTTATTATAGAGTAGACTTTGAGTGTCGAATAGAATCCATAGATTTTATTAAATTCTCTCTAACTTTATCATCTTTTTAATTTTATCCTCTAATGTTATTTTTGGAATCAAATTATCCTTCAACTATTAGTTTATTCAATAAGACTAAATATTACATATTATCTAATTATTCGACTTAGATTACAAGTTATTTTAAAATTAAAATAAATATAAAATAATATTAAAATAGTAATATAATAATTTCATAAAAGTAAAAAAAAAAAAAAAGAGCAGGCTCCCGATCACCATTGTGCTAGCACCAATTTCTCTAGCAGTTGAAGGGAGAGGGGGATGGTGGGGCGTCTGTTCTCTAAATGCTGAAGAGGAGAGGAGGAAAAGGGATGCAATTCCCGTCCCGTTTGGACCTTGCTCGCCTTGACCACCTCTATGTCGACCACCCTCACAATGACGCCAAGGCCCACATGAGGCTCCACTACTCCGATCTCTCGGACGCTGCCTCCTCCATCTGGCGCTAGGTCGATTACATCCTCCCTGACGACGTCTACAACATCGCCGTCCAGTCCCACATCGCTGTCCCGGATTACACTACCGATCAATGTGGTCACCTCTGAGGCCCTCCGCCTCCTCGAGGACATCCCTGAAGCCCATCCGCTACTACCAAGCGAGCTCGTCGGAGATGTTCGGATCCACGCCACCAACCATAGTCAAAGTTCTGTGAGGAGATGCACCCCTCCCCCTCCCTTCTCGGGCGCCAAAGAGGAGAGGGGCAGGTTGGTGCTCTGCACCCCTCTTTTTTATTTATTTCTACTTTTTTTTTATTTTTATATTATTATTTTAATTTATTTTATTTTTAAATGTCACACCACATAGCAAAATGATCGAAAATTGGTCAATACCTGATTGAAAGGGGATAAATAAATTAATAGCTGAAGGACATTCTAATTACAAAAATAAAGTTAGAAGACATAATTAGGAAAGAGAATAAAGTTAGAGACATTTACTAAAATTTATTCGCGATAGATTATCAAGTACCAAGAAGTTAAAATAATAAAAAAGGACAAAAAAGACCATGTAATATTTGATTTTCGATACATAAAAGGAATATTATAATATACAACGTTTTAAAAATGTTTATAATACTTTTATTATGTGTTAAATGATTTTATAATTTTGAAATATTGATTGAAAAATGGCATTTAGATCGTTTTGTTCTATTGCATAAATAGATGGCGAGTGCTTGGTCGAATTGATAAGGTCGTGTGGAAACAACGTTCAAATCTCTCGGTCTGTAAGGATGACTCAACTGCATACATCACTGCACTTCCACTTGGCACTTATCGTAATGAGAAATGAGTCGTCTCACTGTGACCTTGGATATTTGGTTATATTCTATTGAATAAGTAAATATTTTACACTATATTCTCGTACCCCTATATGACTCGGTTTCTCATTTATCAATGATATTCTTGGAGATTGCTCATTATCATGGTATGGCCCAACAACAAATAATTTAGGTAACTAATAATTTAATAAGTAATAATAAATATTCATTAGTAAAAAAGCCACAAAAATTAGAAGTTTGAACTATATTCACATATCTAAACATTCAATCCATCAATAGTTTAGGGAACTGAAGTCTCAATGAATGGTCATTTTGATATGGCCCTCCTTTTTTTGATCATGGATTGATACGAGTTGTAATGCATGACGTTTCAAAAAAAATGGAACCGAAGAGAGATCAGCCCTCTCTCTTCCTATCCCGCTCATTCATTACACTCACTCTCTTTCCCTCTCCCTCTCCCCCTTCACCTCATCGGCTTCTCCCCTCAACAATAACATCGGCCATTCACGAAGAGGAAGACCGAGGGGCGAGGACAAGCACCTTAAAACCCTTTTCCCCTCTCTCTCACATTTTTCCTCTCAACTCTCGTTCATTCTTTGTTTCTCTTCTCATCTAATATGTGAGCTTGCAGCTGATTGCTGCCAGAGGACGGGGAGACGACGCCAGTGACATCCGCGAGCGCAGGTGACGTCGGAGAGAAGCGATAAAGGAGCTGAGCACGAACTCTACACAACGAACCAAAAAATCGTAGGCTTCCAGGTTAATGCCAGATGAATTTTGCATGCTTTAAGGACCGAATCGTTGTTAAGGTCCATGCTAGAATGGGGTAGGAATCGTGCTTTATGATTATTATAATGATATCGATTTGTTCCCCTTCAATTCTTGATTATGGCTGAATGATGTTAGTGTCTGTTCATGTGATGAATGATTTAAGTCTATTAGAATACGATTTATATAGTTATTAGATGATTTGTTCATGCCTCTAAGATGATAGTTTCAATCGACTAGAATTAAGAGAAAATGAAAATCGTTCTATGCTCGATAAGGAAACTTGATATGATATGATATGTGAAAGAATTGATAGGAATGATATGTTTAGAATGAGAATCATGTTTAGATATGTTTTAGAATCATGTTGTGTTAGGTGTTTTGTTAATGGGTGTTAGGTGTATGATTGTATTGAAAAACTAATTGGAAACGTAAGGATTTCGCAATGACCTATGGCTCTGTCGAACTGGAGCAATCGATCAGAAACATTTCAGATGTCCGATTCAGTTCGGTAAGAGTATAGCGACAGCTATATCGGACGATCGAAACTCAATCGATCGATCGACATAGACCAGAAAAGAAGTCCAAAACCATTTTGAACGATTGAATTGAAAAATGTTGAGACTCGACAATGACGATGATAACTAGTCAAACGATTGAAATTAATTCGGTCGACCGATTTGGATTATCTCGTTGGAAGAACTTCCGATAGTCAACGGAGAAGTTCGATCGACCGAGGAAGAAGATGACACTATTCATAACGGTCAACCAGTCCAGTTTTGGCTGATCGAAATCGCATCAGTAAGTTCGAAAGATTAACCATATGAAAATGGATGGTCAAACCTCTCTCGGTCGACCGACAGTATATGATCCTGAAATGAATAAATAACGAACAAAAGATGATCGACCATCCTTTTTCGATCGATCAAAGAATAGTGATAAACGAACATCCGCTCCCTTTTAGACGACTGTTGAATGGACTTAAAATAGATGACTACTCGACTCTCGATCGTCCAGTATATGGACAGAAAGAATACGATCTTAATCGAAGCCTTCTGATTTGATAAACTTCTGTCCACCTGAGTGAAAATGAATTATATGAACTTAAAGATGGAATGGAGCTATGCTCCATACAGACTTGATCAATCCACAGATTAAAAAAGAGGTCCATGAATGATAAAGGATTACCATTTGCCTATCTAGATGAGAGTTTCTCCCCATGGATGTTTTCGCTTTGCGCGAGATCATCCCGCCCGATGCAGTTGGCCATGGCACTAATCCCCCGCCCATTATGGTCTAGATATTGCACACTCATGTTCCTGCAATGGTATTCCCTAAAATCGAAGAGCTCTTCCAAGTTATGAAGACATGAAAGAACATGACTGAAAGAACATGAATGACCAAAGATGAATGGAAGGACTTTGTCCTTATAAAAAATAAATATGAATGATGAACATAAATGACGAACATGAATGACCAAACAATGAACATGAACCATGAACATTGAATATGAAAATAAAATGAAATGAATGAACATGTGCTCATGACCCTTTTATCGATTCTTCATTTTGTTCCATTCTCACATGTGATTTATATGTTTGTTTCATGCACTATTCTTTAGTGTGAGTTCATACTAGTATTATATTTTCTTTCTTTGTTATTTAATTTCTTTGTACCAAAATATAAAAAACTAAATAATATGACAAAAAAACATGTTAGACCAATGCAATTTTTAATATGAAAATGTTTTTCATGATAACAAGTATCATATATATATACTTGTTTAATATATATATTTCATATAATTTTTGGGACGTAACTGAATTAGTAAAAATTTTTTAATTGGCAATGATGAGATGGGTTATGCATGATTGAATGTTTTAATTGTTAAATATCATGAATAATATTTGATTTGTGAGCTTTTATATTTATGAGTTATATTTTATATTTATAATAATTATATATTTGCATATTTAATATGGTTATTGAATTTATTAGTTTAATTTGCATTGTACTTAAACTTTACGTACTTACGAACCGAATCTACGATACAATTCTACGCCCCCCCTAAAACGAACTTACGTAGATACTCAAATTTGACAACCTTGGTGAGAAGAAATGGATCTAGGGCTTTTTCAAAGGAAACAAATGAAAATTAATATTTCTTGATTGCTTGTGCTTGATCCTCTACTAGTTCTCATACGTTCTGTCCTCCTTTTATAATGTGCTTGATGAGATCTTCTATATCTGAAAAGTGATCAACAAGTTTTACTTGAAATGCGGTTTTTATTTCAACAGATCGCGAGAGTCGGTAAACCAGTTGTGAGAGGCGGTCGACCGATTGGAGCTTTTCATAGTGTCTTCACCTTTCTATTAATTTTGATTGCACAATCCAGTCGACCGGTCATTGTTTTCATCAACACCTATGTGTTCTGTTCAGTTCGGTCTTGCCTTCGGTCGACTGAACCTTCGGTCGTCCGAACCTTCGGTCAATCTTATGACTTAAATGCCTTCCACACTTCTATTTTCTTCGGTGTTCATCCGGTCAATCAATACTTTGACCGATCTTGTGACTTCAACAACTTTTTGATTCTGTTGTGTTCGGTCGTTCGTCCAGTCGATTGATTCTTCGACCAATCTTGTGACTTCAATGACTTTTCCAATTCTGTTGTGTTCGGTTGTTCGTCCGGTCGTCGACCGATCCTTCGACTGATTTTGTGACTTCAATAACTTTTTCGATTATGTTGTATTCGATCGTTCGTCCGGTCGACCGATCCTTCAACCGGTCTTGCTCTCTTCATCATTTCTTTGTCGATTCTTTTCCTATAAACTTATTTCTATATATAGGTCACTTGACAAACTCATTAGTAACATTTGCCGGCCAATCGTGTTTATTATCATCAAAATATGGGAATGGTACCTGATCAAATAAATTACACATAACTTTATGTTAACGGTTGAGCTTGCTTCCTTATGTGATCTCAATAGGTACATGGTGATGATGCAAGATGTGTTGATGTGTGTGCGGTGATTGCAGTTTGGGTGGCATGTGCACATGATTATAGCAGAGTCCAATATGAGTCATCTGTTCTTACGTTACGTCAAGTTGTACCTTTATTTGGATGGAACTTATCAGGTTATGTCAAAACGTAGACTTTTCTATGTCTAGTACTAGAACCTTTTACTTTTGCCATGCCTAATAATAAGACATTTGGATGTATCTTCAGCTTCCGCATTTTGCTTCATACCGAGATAGTTTGACGTACCCTTGTATGTTTTGCTCCGCATTTCCCTTTTATTGTCGTATTATTTTATTTGTTAAGTCTTCCGCTACATGTCACTATTCTTGATCATTTGGGTCAACGAAAGAGTAAAAAAAATTGAACAAAGTAATGATCAGAAGGATATTTCACCATGAGACGGAGTCAAATTTCGGGACGTTACACTAGTAATTGAGTAATATATATAATGTTATCCATGTGAAATTTTTTCTTTTTAAGACCTCACTAACTTACACTTTGGAGTTCGTAATGACCTCGGATGAAGAGCAAATTTCCCAATCAGTGACCATAGGCGGTCGGGTGAGGCCGGAGTCTCTAATTCCCTACCTGCTAATGAAGAAGTAGTGCACACAGAAAGAAAGAGTGAGGTTGGTCCGGGATAATACCAATATAGCTCATAATGCTTTAGGATGCAAGCACACCTAGCAATAAAGGCCCTGAGAGTTTCACTCATTGAAGGCCTTCCATTGGTAAATAATATTGGGTGATCTTGAGAAGAAGATGATTATTGGCATCGGATGAGCTGTCCATTTTACCAGAATTATCATCTTCCTCACAAGCAAGTCAAGGTCAATCAAAGAAACCAAGAAAGACGCACCATTTGACACTAAAAAATAAAGCCTATAAATAATAGGGAATAGAATGCATGGAGTTCTCACGTCAAGGAGTAGATAAGCAGACTCCGTGAATAAGCCGTGTGCTGCAAAGAAAGTAGGAAGATGAAAATCAGTACTTATTCGATTTCGATTCTTATAGGATGCATTAACACTCCTCGAACATTAACCGGGCAAGAAGTTCCTTAACAACCGATTCCTATTCTTTATATGTCATGTCACTTCCTCCTCCATTAACAAGGCAATAGCAGGACGGTCAGAATCAATTTTCGAAAAAAAAAAAAGAACAGACCTATGATATAAATAAATAGATATTTCAAAATTATATAATCATTGACCTATTAAGCAATCATAATTCGTCGTTGGTCCACAACATAAAATTTTAATCAGGTGTCCTCGTGTGTTGATTTATTTATATTTAACGCGTCATGTTCTAATTAATTTAGTTAGTTTGTCTACTCCGAGCACTGCATATACCCACAATTTAATTAATTAATTCTATATGTCGTGTGGATTTATGTTCCATCTCATTAATTAATTATCTCTTTTCCAATTCATAGCAACAACAAATTTATTATTTTCCCAACAGAAGATGCTGCTTCTCAAGATTCTATCATTTTTTCTTTCAAAACAATTAATATTATAAATAAATAAATATATATATGATTATATTAAGAAACCACACGGGTATCGGTTTAATTATAGCGAGCAATAATTAGATTGGGTTTGACGATGGAGTGCACGTAGTTGGCTTGATGGCATTTGAGCTTGGTTTAGGTAGTAGAAATTTCACCTACCTACAACTGCAGTACGTATCAAGATCTAATAGACATTAGTATTAGAGGTTAATGAATATCTAAAGCACCCCATTCTACATATTAAATAGCGCTTATTTTTTTATTATTTAAGTAATTTTATAATTATAATTTATGTTTAGTTTAATCATATGCTTCTTATATGAAGTAATGTATATTTATTGAGATGATTTAATAATGAAAAGTATCATGTAATACTAAATAAATTATAACAGTTGAATAATCATATTTGTTAAAATAGTTTAATCATGATCATTGGATAATGCGATGATTATGATCTTAATCACATTTACTATTTAAAATATACTTTAAATTAATATATATATTTATTTTATTAATATAATAAATAAAATGAGTGTTCTACGCCCAAGTCTACGTATACATTTTTCTCTTAGTGTTATTTATTAATTTTTGGGCACCGTTCAAAATTATTACTATCCTCTGCTAATTAATTATGCTGACCAAATTTTGTTTGACGTTATTATTATTGAATGTACCATTATCAGTGCTGTTTTTTTATGTGAATCCACGTGAGAGAAAAAAAATCAATGACAGTAAAAGGTTGAACTCTTTATCATTAAGATTTAACTTCATTAACTAACTCTCCTGACCAGCCTGATTATATATATAAAATACGATATTACAAATCGACAAAAGAAGTAATAGAATATATTATTTATCACCAGTGACGATCCAAAAGTTTTAATTATTTAGAAAAATTTCACGTCGTTAACTCGTTCGCCATATTTCATTTAATAGCGGAAGACTTAAAAATTGAGATGAAGTTATAATAAATAAAAAAAACTTTCTGTTACTCATAAAGACTAATATTCCGACATCAAAATTACATTATTAGTCCATTATTCATCTAGAATCATCTGTCTTATTTAACCCTAAGCATGTGCAACACTTCGTCATGAACTTGAGCTATCATCCATCACTTAATCTTGGTTACCTCTGCAGCATCCTAGAATTTTCATAAAATTTTAAAATTTAAAATATTAAATGCATTGGTTCACCAGTCGACAAAAATAATTTCGAGCGCCCGGTCCGCAGTCGCCAGATTTCTAAGTATGAAGTCAAATCAAAATTTGACTCCTTTTTTTCTACACAACATTTGGGATCTTGTGCAACCCCTTCACGTTTATGACCCCTGGGGATTGTGGAGGCACAAAGTCCCAGTCTCCATCTCCTTTATAAACCCGCACACCTCTCATTTGCACCATTTCCTTTCACCTTCTCATTTCTTTTCTCCTCCACTATTTTCTTGTGTGTGCTCCACTGGTTGGGCTCGGCCAAAAGCCATTGGAGATGGATCCGTAGACGCTGATCGTGAAGGAGGTCAAGAAGGACGAACAAGGAAAGACTAGCACTTCAATCACTGAAGAAACAATCGAAAACTTTGCATACTTTTACCCAAAGTTTATGTCATCTCCTATTAGTCTCTGAAATCAGTTTAGTTAAGTTAATTCCCCATTATTTCGACACTCTACTCTTACACTTCTTAGGAAACAAATGCAGGACTTTAGTTCGCGAGCTTAGATCCTCTTGAAGTATATATATAGGTGCCGAACTTTGCTACTCACCATTGATGAGCGACAAGGGCATTCTTCAACTTTAGGTGTATTATGTTTTGCAATACTGTGATGCTTCGTAATTAATTAAAAAAAAGAAAATGAAACGAACGGTCGGTAGGGGAGGCGTTGCCTCCCCTGACCTCCCGGTCGTTTTGTCTCCGGCCGACCAAGGGTCGGCCGGGGTTTATATAAGGGGGGCAAAGGGGGTGCCCTTGCGACCCCTTGGACCCTCGGCCGACCTCTCCCTCTTCGTCTTCCTCTCGACCGACGACCGGCGACCGCGACGTCAAGCGAACGAGCAGGCAGAGCACGCACGAACGCCAACGACCGACGACCCTTCGACGCGCGGTGACTCTTCCTCGACGTGCACGAGGGCCGGGCAAATCCTTCCAGGCGACAGTGAACGGCCGGCGACCCACGGACGGCGGCAGTGATCCGGCGAACCCAAAATCGACAAAACAAAAGTATCCTTGGCGTTTTAAATCCCTAGACGTGGAATTAAGGATTGTTTGATGCAAAGAATTATATCATTATGATCCTAAGTGTGATACCTTTAACTTTCATATTCAAGTCATGTTGATTCGACAATCGGACGAATGCCGAAATCCATGGAGAAGTCCGGCGGCCTTATTTTATCGCAGGGACCGATCGACCGATTTTATAAAATGGTCGACCGGTCAGCATATAGAACTCATACAAGTTCTTTCCTATCGGTTGACTGGCCTCACCATGGCGGTCGACCGGTCTATCTGTTGGCTGACAGATTCGACTCTACAATCGGTCAACCGATTCCAGAGAACGATCGACCGATCCGATGCGTAGTGCGCATCTTCATGGCCTAACGAACGGTCGACCGACGTGCAGGACAGTCGACTGATTCGCAGACCTCCAATCAAAGAACTCGGTCGACCGATCCCAGAGGACCGGTCGACCAGTGTCAGTGAATGATCGACCGATCCATCAGGAACGGTCGACCGGTCTGACAGACAGACCCTCGGTCTGACCTAATCGGATCTACCCACTCCCAATCATAACTACGACTCTAACCAGTTCACCTATTCTGGCTGAGTCCTATCGTACAAAGTTAACGTTCATTTGGACCCTAAATTAGAGATTTCACATTGACTAAAGATAATTAAAGTAAAGACAAAGACATGTGATTGCTATGTGCCGCCCCCAAAGTTAAAGCAAAGATCAGAATTAAAGCAAATAAGGGATAGGTAGTTAGCTGAGGGGACAGCGAAGCTACTGTCTTAAATGACCACTATTCTTGAGATTTCATGTTTTCTCCCACATGTATCTCGAATGAAGGGTGATGCTATGGTCACATCACTTCCCTTAAAGATTAAAGTATTATGCAAGAGGGACAGGTAGCTAGCTGAGGAGACAGTGAACCTACAGGTCTCATAACCGATCACTGTTCCTGGATTGTAGGAATTCTTCCCCATACCTTCCGAATTGGGTGAGGTAGTAACACCCACCTCTCTTCCCTTTATGGGCTTTCTAGCATCAGAGATTCAGAGAGGCACCCCTAGCATCCCAACCTAATAAAGTCGAACTCGCATAGGACAACCAACTTTAAGGATGTTTTAGTAATGTAAAAGATGTAGTACAACTCACAGCAAAGCAATACAAAGTAAAGCAATGTAAAGCAGAGTGTTGTAAAGTGAAGCAATGTAAAGTAAAGTAATGTACAGCAGAGCAATATAAAGTAAAGTACTGTAAAGTAAAACAGAGACATTGTAAAGTAAAAGCAGAGTAACACAAAGACAAAATATTGTTATAGTAAAGAACAGAGTACTGATAAGACTAAAGAGTGATACATTGATTTTATGATAATCATTTGATCCTTATTTCACCGTCTATTGCTATTGTACTGGACAATATTTGCTCATGGGTATTCTATTCCCCTGCATTAGAATTTTGCAGGTGAGAATGCCAACTGACGAGGTGTTAGAGGACGTGGAGCTTGAAGAAGTGCTGCACATGACATAAATTATTGCTACAAGCTCATCAAGTTGTTATCATATTTTTCACATATTTAGTTTATCAAAGACATCATGTTATTCCGCTCATCGAACCTATGTCAAGTCTTATTATTTTTTCGCATATTTTCCTATGTTGAGAGACATCGTGAACTTCCGCATTATAGTCCTCCTTTATAATATTTGACTATTGAATTTCCGCATTTAAAGCTCTCTATTAAAATTATTATTTTATTTATGCCACGTAAATCATTTTGTTGAATGGTCAACGTCAGTAATAGCGCTTCCAGGATCAATCTGACCGCCTACATGGTGGGAGGTGCAATTTTGGAAGTGTTACAAATACAACAATCATTCATATCGATCATTCTTCATCTTTTAGCCTAATTACAACTGAGCATATTTAAACGTGTGTGTAGACGATCGTCAGTACATCAATCAATGTTTCATGAATAGCATTATATATAAAATGTATGAAACATCATAAATCATTATACATCAAGAAATAAATGTATTTGGAATCTATATAAACATTTAAAGAAAATGCATAATATTAACATAACAATTATTGATATAAATAATGATATATCAACTTTTCTTATTTGACAATTCAGACCCATTATCAATCAAAAAAGGTATAGCTCAATAAATAGACGTTCATTTTGATTGATTCTAATTGTTATGCAAATTATACTTACATAGGAATCACATATAAAAATCATAGATTTTATCTTTTTGGCATTTAATCGTCGAAATCCATACAACTACCCAGATATATTCTTTACATACTATTATAGAAATAAATTCTAAAATATTAATAATTTAATCTATATTTTTCTTTTCAGATGATTTCAATTGCCACAGAACGATAATACAAACTCATAACTTGTGCATAAATTTCAAATCCTAACTATTTTTACAAATTAAGGTAGATTTTACAAATATCTAAATTGAGGTAGATTTTACAAATATCTAAGACAACATGATAGTAGTCCGATTTTTGGATCATAACTATTTTTACACATCTTCAAATCAGATAAAACAATTTTTTATGAAAACTAGACTTCAAGGACTTTTCATCCATATATTATTTGTAAATATAGGATAAGTAAAATCTACCCAAATAATTATTAAAAGACAATCACGAATTTAATAGATTATGCAATATAAATCGTAAAATCCTCATTCATGCAATACTTAATCAAAATCTCTATTAAGAACAAGATTTTCTTAAACTTTCAATCTAAACAAAAACATCATTAAGATGAGAGAGAAGGGTTTGGATCCTTTTTACATACCTTTTAGGTTTTAGATCTAAAACTTCTAATCATCTTATATAATTCTTCAACCACGAATTTAACAGATTATGCAACATAAATCATAAAAATCTCATTCATGCAACTGTCAGTCAAAATTTTTATAAAAAATGAGGTGTTCTTACAACTCTCAATTCAAACAAAAATATCATTAAGAGGGGAGTGAGGGGTTTGGATCCCTTTAAGTTTTAGATCTAAAATCATTTTTTTAGTCTTCTTGTCATTTTTTCTAGAAACTTTAATTTTCTCATTTTAAAACATAGCCAACATGAAGAATAGAGCTCTAGATCTTCTAACCTTAGACTTTTTTTTTGTTAGAGAAGAAAAAAATGAGAAGAGTTGACAAATAGATTTTGAGAAATTAACAGAATTATTAGTTCTTTATATAAAATTTGCATTAGAATTTTAATCAAAAGACTTCGAATTATTACATCAACGGTTATTAAGTTTAATAGTACGTAAACATTCAAGTATCTTGCACTTTTGTATATTTTTCCCCCTCGTGTCCCTCCGTAACTTTGTTTTGCCTTTTATTCCCTCATCAGCTACTGCATGCGTTGCCATGGTCATGGACTCTTTGACAAGTAGTAGTGGCAGTTGGTAAATATTCAAAGCAGGATATGGTGGCGATCAATCTGCAAGTTGCTGCAACCATTGGGAGTCCTTTATGAGCCAGCCCCCACCCTGTCCTTAAACCCTAAACTATTATATGTATATATATATATATATATATTGTGTGTGCGTGTCCCTTGTGAGCAGCTGCTCAGCTCTGGATTCCCATGGCCAATGGATTCACAAGTTCTCTTCCCAGGAGCCACCCGCTGTTTTCTTCCTTCTTTTGGCTCCTTGTGGTCATGTCATACTCAATGTATGCATGTCTCAATCCATTCTCCACACTACATTACTTAATTATATAACAAGTCTCTCCATGCACGCAGACGACATCTATTACTGAACATGCAGCGGGCACGAGGAAGAGGAAGGAAGGAGAGTTGAAGGAAGAGTTGTTGCGTGCATGCAAAGAGAAGACCTCAACAAGAGCTCCCCACCTGCACCTGCACACCATGGAAATGGAAGCAGCCTCTTGCAAGACGACCTCGCCATCTCCCTCCATCTTTCTGGGAACCTCCGAGATCGACGTCCCCGAAACCTCTTCATCCTTGGTGCACACCCGCAAGAGGTGGTGGAGAACAACAGGAGGCAACATGCCGAGGTTCTTCTCCGGCGACGCGCCCGGGTGGCGCCACCATTTCCTCGATACGTGCTTTCTTTGCAAGAAACCCATTGCCGCCGGGGAAGACGTCTTCATGTACAGGTTCGATTTTCTTCCCTTTTTCTCTTTCTCTCTCGTGCTCAGTAGGAGAATTCTCACGAGAATCGATCATGGTTTGCTTGTTGCATGCAGAGGGGACGTTCCATTCTGCAGCGAGGAGTGCAGGCAGGAGCAGATGGACATGGACGAAGCCCTCGAGGATGAACTGATCCTTTCCAGATCGCCTGCTGCACCGAACCATGCCTCTCCTTCCCTGAAGCGCAAGCCAACCATGATCTTTACCCCGAATGATCACTTGGGTGCAGGAACGGCCGTCGCCGCCGGGTAATTAATTAATTAAAGAGAACACTGCGGCCGGGGACAAAATTACCTCCACAAGGCATCATCACATGTCAACTTAAAAAGGCCTCGAACGGGAACAGAAGCAAGAGTTGTTTGAGCTACGATGCTTCCTTGGACGCAGGGAAGCATGGCATAATTTTTGCTCTTCTTCTTCGTGTTTGAAACCGATCGATGATCCAATTTTACCTTCATGTAGTGCTGTAAAATTTTGTTATCGACGGTGGTGGCGGTGGTTAATTAATATATATAGACTAGTTCACGTAGATGTATTCATATGCTATGTATTATATGTACGGCAATATATTTTAAGAAATTAAATAAAATAATAAGAACATCAAGAATCGCCGATCGATCAGGTTTCTATATGATTGTCGTCACGTATTGCATCACTATCTCAACCTCTGTCTGTCATCGCCCACAGCTTTAGCACGAGGAACCATCGAAAACAGTGTGCTGCTCGCACGGGGAACAAAATGTGGGGCACTCATGATGCTTGTGTTGATGAGTTGTGTAATCCAGCTTTCTGCAAGTCGGCAACTATGGAATCAAATACATGAAATGAAAAGAACTGTTCGAGTTTGATTGGAAAACAAATGTTTCGAGGTAGGAAGATTAATTAATGAATCATACCCACGAAAAGAATCAGACGCTTTTTTTTGTTTTTTTGTTTCTTTTTGGTGGTGGGGGGAGGGGGCGGGGGAAAAAGAATCACGACTGAACAGTACTATCACAACAATTGATCGCCCACGCATGAGTTTTAGATTCTCTGAAGTTTATTCTAACATTAACTTGGCTGTAAACCAAACCCCCTGTCCCACTGGAGCTCCCTGGACGATATTTTCAGTCCGCTCCTTTTCAACCATGTCCCTTTGGTGAAGAGTTGTGTCTTTTCGTCGACGGTTGTTCCGACTTGTCCTTCACTGGCTGTTGCCTCGTCCGTAATCTTTCGTGACCAAACGGTCACATTATAACATCTCACACTTGATCATTTTGTACACGAAATTTCGACACTCTCACTATTCGTGTAGTGTAATTTGCGACTTCGATATTTTAATTATTCATGGAGTATGGAGATGATTTTATTATTCATGAAAATTTTAATTTGACTCATATTAAACTAATATGTTTAATGAATATTCATGATCCAATTCCCTTGGTAAGAGAATCAATGAATATGTCATTAGGAGACATATACGTTATGGTCAATTCTTTCTTTTCTACTATATTTTGTATATAGTGATATTCGATCTCAATATATTTTCCTTTGAACCACCTAATATCAAGCTTATCGCAACTTGATTATCACGGTACATCGACAGTGGTCCACTGCATAAATTGAGCCCAAATTTCATAAGAAAATAATTGATCCATACTGCATGAGCGATTGCCATAATACATGCTATATAGTTAGCTTCTTGTGTGTGTCTCATCAATATCTCCACCAAAATTCGCATCTAAATAACCTATAGCCATAAGTGTATTAGCTTGATATGTTAGTTTCAATTGTGTAGTATTTTTCAGATATCACATAATCCTATTTATGACTTCCTAATGTGCCATCTCCAGATTACTTTGAAATTTATTAACTAGACTTATTAGATAAGCCAAATGCTCCCCAAAACTTGTGTATATGAGACTTCTAAAGATTTTTGTCCTTAATTAGGTCTTGGTGAGACTTTTTTCAACAACGAGAGGAGTTGGTGTTGGATTGCTATTCTGCAATCCAAATCTCTTCAATATCTTGTTCAAATATTGTTCTTGACTCAAGCTCAATGTGATTGAGCTTTTGTCTCGAGTAATTTGAATTCCAAGGACATATGAAGCTTCTCTCATGCCTTTCATTCAAATTCTTTACTCAACTTTTCTTTAACTTCATTAAGTATTGTGACATCATTCTCAGAGAGTAAAATGTCATCGACATACATTATAACAAACTTGTTCCCACTATTCTTGATGTACACACAATGGTTCAATTTGTTTTTTGCGACGAGACCAAATTTGGATGACTGCCATATGAAACTTTCGATATTCAAGACATCCAATGACTTTTTTAGCTTATAAATCATATTATGATCTTCCACCTGAAAACCATCAAGTTGCCACATATATTTGTCTTCACTTCTCTCTCTAAGGAGGAAGGCAATCTTAACATCCATATGAAATAATTCCATATTCATATATGCCACTATCGCTAAGATAATCTTGATAGATGCAAACTTATCTATCGGAGAATATGTTTCCTAAAAGTCTATACCGACTTGCTGAGTATAACCCTTGGCGACTAATCTAACTTTGTGCTTCTCGATAGTACCATACGCTCGGTACTTTTTCTTGAATATCCATTTGCACCCTATGTATTGCCGACCTTCTAGCAAATCACATAGTTCTCATACTTCATTTTGATTAATAGAGTCAATTTCATCTCTCATGACACTTATCCAATTTCACCTTCTAGAAATGCCATATAAAATTATATTCTGATGATACAAACCTCAAAATATTAAAGTTAAATACTGAAAAAGTTTAAAGAAAAATAGATAACTTCATGCACTAAACTTAGATTAAATAATTGACTATGGTCTTATCATATTCTGGATGAATGATGAATATCAAAGCTGTAGAAAATCTTGTTACCTATCCATAGAATATAAGATTATCTAATTTGGATAACTGTGCAAAATGATATGCTTAAAATAGTGTAGGTCGATTAACTTGTCGATCAAAGCAAAGAAGACCGATCAAGACAACACCGGTCGATCGATCAAAGTTGCCAATCGACCGATCAATGTATGGCATGCCCAATTCCATGACGAGACTATACCGGTTGACGTCGAGACGATACCGGTCGATCGACCAGCTGCAGTCAGTGAACAAAATAAGCGCAACGGTCATATAGACCAGTCGACCAGTTCATTAATGAGGTCGACCGGTCCACGGCTCAAATGAATAGTAACAGTCAATTTTGAAGAAAAAAATCTGTGGAACAATTTCTGGGTAAAATTTTCACATAATAGAGCTTATAAAAGGAGTTCCAAAGCTAGAAGCAAAAGCATCCATGCAAGTCATGACGGAAAACATCAAGTTATCAAAAGAAGACCTTTTCCTTGAAGTTTTCGTTTTAAGTTTTCTTTTCTTTCTTTCTTCTCTTATTGTGACCTTAGCATTGTAAAAGAGAAAAATATTTTATTTAGAAAAATATTGAGAGAGCTCCTGTGTAAAACATGTTCCAAATGTTACCTCTGGAGTGAGAGAAAAGATTAGCTTTATTGGAGGAGAGGTGAGCCTCACCTCTCGAAGCAGAGTAAAGGGGGTGGTGTAAAAGGCTTTTCTTCATTGCCCCATTTGGAACAAAGGAAGAGTTCTAGTGGAATCTTTAACGGTCTCGAGGTCTAGAAGTCGGAGCGGGGATGTAGGCCAATGTGTGATCGAACTTCGTCAACAACCATCGCATGCATTGTGATTGAATTTTCTCTCTCTCTCCCTCTTATATTTATGTTTATGATCTGAATTGCATTGATTTAAAAAGTTTTGAGAATCGATTTTAAACTTCCACAACAATTTTTATGAAATCGATATTTTTGGATTGAACACTAATTCACCCCCTCCCCCCTCCTTCTTGGTGCCCTTTGGGATCTTACAAATGGTATCAGAACGGATAGCTCTTGTTGTAAGATTTAAATCGTCTTGTTTTAATATTTAATCATCTTAAGAGCTATGACATCAAGTGAATTAAGTTTTGCCGAAGGACAATCAATTAGTCGTCCTCCACTTTTAAATGCATCAAATTTTGCATATTAGAAAATTAGAATTCAAGCATATATTGTTTCAATTGATATTGACATGTGGGACGTCATTGAAAAAGGTTATTATCTACTTGAAAAATTACCCACAAATTTAGCCGAAAGAGAAATTTTTTTTTAAAAAAATCGATTGGAAAGTCAAAAGCATTTTTTATTGTGCTTTGAATTCAACAAAATTTAATCAAATTTCTAATTGTGAAAGTGCAACTGAGATTTGAAATAAACTCATCACTATTTATCAAGGAACTGATAAAGTTAAAGAATCTAGATTGAATATTTTAAATCAACAATATGATTCTTTCAAAATGCATGATAATGAATCCATAAATGATATGGTTGCTCGGTTTCATGATATTGTCAATGACTTAACCTCCTTGGACGAGCCAAGAACTAACTCCTAAAGAGTGAAAAAGATTTTCAGGTCTCTCTTCTCCAAATGACATACGAAGAGGACCGTGATCGAAGAAAAAAATCTGAATAAATTGGATTTTGATGATCTTATTGATTCACTTCTATCCTATGATATCTCAATATAAGAAGATCAAGAAAAAAAAGTTCCGAAGAAGAAAACATTGGCATTGAAAGCAAATGTAAAAGAAGAAGACCCAAGTGAAGAGGAAGTGAAAAAAAAGACTCCCTTGCTACACAAGAAAACTTGACAAATACCTCAAGTTGGTAAAAAAGAAAGAGAAGAATGAGAAGCCAACTAGAAGAGCATACAAACAACACAAAAAAGAGAGATCTCAGAAAGAAAAAAAAGAAAAGATATGAAGAGTCAAGTGAATCATCAAGCTCGTCAAGTGATGAAGCATACCTATGCTTAATGGCTCACAATGATGAGGTAAATTCTAACCCTTCAAATTCAAAGTATGACTCATCGAACTCTTCCTGACGCAGCGGGGGATCGCAAAGTGGAGGAGATTACAACTTTCAGACGAATCCCGAAAGATGTTGATAGTTTAAAGCACCATCAATAGCTTGATATATTCGAAATCCACCGAGGCTTGAATCCATCGAGAAATAAAACCACATAGATTTAATGAATAATTGGATAATAATTGAACTATCAATAACAAAAGAGTTTATGCCTATTTATAGGCATTTTACAATCAAAAGAAAATTATTTATCTTCTTTCTCCTACATTAGTCTCCTTTTCTTCAAAAGAGTTCGACCTCAAACTCTAAAAAAATTGAATCTAGAGGTTCACGCTCGATATCTCGCAACGGTCTAATATTCTTTCTCAACTCATCAAATAAGTCATTTAAGCCAAGTATATTGTATAGTAGTACCTAATATATTGTTCTGAAAACTTGGCGTGAAAATATAATCTGCAAAAATTTAAAATCTTTTGTGCTGACAAAATATTTGACGCAATCAACTTGAAGAATTTGAAGCAAATCTTTCTTGTTAGTTGATGAATTTAATTCCAACTTTTCCTCTACCTCCTCAATAAATTTATCTTCTTTTGCCTTAGAAAGAGAACCCAAAATAGCCAACTCTACAGTATTTGGATAGATTATGATATCTTGAGTAGTTTCTTGTAATTTTTCAATTGGATCATAATTGATCTTCACAGGATTGCACAAATTCTGGAAGAAAATCCAAAATAACTGACTATTCGATATTTGGATAGATTCTGATATCTTGAGTTATTTCTTGTAATTCTTCAATTGGAGCATATATAAGTTCCAAAGATAATTTATCTTCAGAAGATTGCATAAATTTGATGAAGTCCCGTGCATTTTTTTGATTATGTTATCCAATCTTTGCTAAAGTTCTCAATTGAATTTTTGATATTCTCCAAATGGATTTGAACTTCTTGCATTAAATTTTGCTTATCTTGTTGAGACTTGCTTGACTGTTGAAAAATAAGATAATGATATGAGGAAGGCAAAAAGTGTTGGATAAGTAATTCCTTCAACTTTTGCCATGTCCGGATAGGTGATTTTTCATGATAAGATCGAAGACGCTTATTATCTTGCCACCATGATAAAGCCCTATTTGAAAATTTGTTGACAACTAATTTGACTTGTTGAGATTTTGGAATATCCCAATAATCAAAGAAGTGATCAACTTTAGAAATCCAGTGTAAAAATTCATCAACATGAAAATAACCATTAAATGATGTTGAAAAATAAGATAATGATATGAGGAAGGCAAAAAGTGTTGGATAAGTAATTCCTTCAACTTTTGCCATGTTCGGATAGGTGGTTTTTCATGATAAGCTCGAAGACGCTTATTATCTTGCCACCATGATAAAGCCCTATTTGAAAATTTATTGACAACTAATTTGACTTGTTGAGATTTTAGAATATCCCAATAATCAAAGAAGTGATCAACTTTAGAAATCCAGTGTAAAAATTCATCAACATGAAAAAAACCATTAAATGATGGTGGTTCTATCCTCATGTTGTTAGTTAAAATAACAAAATAAAATAAAATAAAATAAAAAGAATACAAACTAACAAATCATGGGAGAGAGAAAAAAGAATAATAAGGATGTAACGGATTGGAGATAACAAAATGGAGAAAACAAAAATAAAGAATGAATCAGTTATAAAAGATAAGAACAAAAACAAAACAAAAAAAAAAGAATGATGGGGGAAAAGATGAGCACCAAAACGAAGAGGTAAATCTCCTCGAAGGCTCTGATACCACTTGATGTAGTGGGGGATCGTAAAGTGGAGGAGATTACAACTTTCGGACGAATTCCGAAAGAGGTTGACAGTTTAAAGCACCATCAATAGCTTGATAAATTCGGAATCCACCGAGGCTCAGAATCCATCGAGAAATAAAACCACGTAGGTTTAATGAATAATTAGATAATAATTGAACTATCAATAACAAAAGAGTTTATGCCTATTTATAGGCATTTTACAATCAAATCTAAACTAATTTAAAAGATAATAATAGTAACTAATAGATTCTAACTAATCTAAAAAGATAAATATAACAACAATAACTACTAAAATATTATCTTCTTTCTCCTACATCACTTCAAAAGAAAATCTTTTTTGAAATGTGAATAAAGAACTCTCCCCTCTTATTAAAAGATATTTTTCAATTCAAGAGGAAAATGAAAAATTAATACATGATATTAAAAAATTAAAAGAAGAAAAGAATACATATTTTGTGAAAAATGAAAACCTAAAAAATGAAATTGATTCTTTGGAAGTTACACATGGTTGTGAAATTGTAAACCTAGCATGCTCTTTAGAAAAAGTAAACAAGGAAAATATTCTTTTGAAAAATTCACAAAATAAGACTAATTCTCACATAACGAAAAATAATCTTAGGAATCATTTTGGACATAAAAACTCTTAATGAAAATTTAAACATTCCGACGATAAAAAATCACATTTTAAATGTTTTACACGTGGATCTTATGGTCATTATGCATATCGATGCAAAATAAGAAAATCATCACAACATGGAATGATATGGGTTAACCATTACTAACAAAATTGTATCCAAAGAAGTTTGGATACCAAAGGGTAAATAGTTATTTCTCAGGTGTGCCTCACATGTGAAGCAAAGGATGAATGGAAATGTGATGGCACAAAGGGTATGGTAAAAGTATCATTGAGTCTACTCTTGCAATTGTTTTATGGTTCTTAACTGACTAAGCCTACTTTTTTATCTTTCAAAATTTCAAATTCATCATTTCTTTGAAAGAAAATTGGTCATAGTGATAGGGGGAGCATGTTAAAATCTTCCAAACTTATTTTTACATATCATTTGAGATCATTGTTTTATCGAAGTTTTATGTAATATTTTGATTCTTAACGCAATGTTGTTTTGAAACTTATGGCTTTCATAACTTATAGATAAATTTTATTTCATTTTTAAAATAGCCATAAATTTAGGGGAACAATTTTTTTTAACTCTTTATGATGTAATACTTTTTATGAAAAAAGGGGAGAATATTTTTTTCTAAAAGACAAAGGGGGAATTACATGTGGTTCTTATGTCCTTTATGTGCAAACCATTTTTTGATGAAATAAAAGGGGGAGAAATATAGGAAAAATATGATATGAATCTAACCCTATATTAAGAGTGCTTACAATTAGTACCTATGCAAATATCTATCATTATAAGGAAAGCCAAGTTTTAGGGGGGAGTAAAATTGATTTTACAACTTATTCGCAACTTATATATTTTTCATATTTCTCGATTTGTCTTCATAAAAAAGGAGGAGATTGTTGGAACAAAGTTTTAATGCCATATAAAATTATATTTTGATGATACAAATCTCGAAAGATTAAAGTTAAATGCTGAAAAAGTTTAAAGAAAAAGAGATAACTTTATGCACTAAATTTGATTAAATAATTGACTATGGTCTTATCATATTCTGGATGAATGATGAATATCAATGTTGTAGAGAATCCTGTTAGCTATCAATAGAATTCAAGATTATCTAATTTGGATAATTGTGCAAAAGTTATGTTCAAAATAGTGCAGGTTAGTTAACTTGTCAGTCGAAGCAAAGAAGGCCGGTCGAGACAACATCGGTTGACCGATCAAAGATGCAGGTCGATCGATCAATGTATGACATGCCTAGTTCCATGACAAGACTATACTGATCGATGCCGAGACCATACCAGTCGATGTACCGGTCGACCGCATTAATGGACCGATCGACCGGACTACGACTCAAATGAACAATAACGATCAATTTTGAAGGAAAAATTTGTGGAACAATTTTAGGATGAATTTTTCACATAATAGAGCCTATAAAAGGAGTGCCAAAGCCAGAAGCAAAAGCATCCATCCAAGCCATGAAGAAAAACTTCAACTTATCAAAAGAAGAAATTTTTCTCTTTTTTTCTGCTCTCCTCTTGTGAGCTTAGCATTGTAAAAGAAAAAAAAACATTTATTTAGAAAAATACTGAGAGATCTCTTGTGTAAAAGCGGACCCAAATCTTACCTCTTGAACGAAAGAAAATATTAGCTTCATTGGAGGAGAGGTGAGTCTTACCTCTCAAAGCAGAGAAAAGGGGGTGATGTAAAGGACTTTTCTTCGTTGCCCCATTTGGAACAAATGAAGAGTACTAGTGGAATCTCCGATGATCTCGAGGTCGAGAAGTCAGAGCGGGGATGTAGGCCAAGGTGTGGCCGAACCTTGGCAACAACCATCGCGTGCATTGTGATTGAATTCTCCCTCTCTCTCCCTTTTATACTATGTTTACGATCTGAATTGCATTGATTTAAATGGTTTTAAGAATCAATTTTAAGCTTTTGCAACAATTTTATGTGAAATCGATATTTTTGGATTGAACATCAATTCACCCCCTCCCCCTCTTGCTCTTGTTTTAAGATCTAATCATTTTTAGTCTAATCATTTTAATATTTAAATCGTCTAGTTTTAAGATTTAACCATCTTAAGAGCTATGACATCAAGTGGATTTAGTTTTGCTGAAGGACAATCGATTAGTTGTCTTCCCTTTGAAATGCATCAAATTTTGCATATTGGAAAAATAGAATTCAAGTATATATTTGTTCTATTGAAATTTACATGTGGGACATCGTTGAAAAATGTTATTATCTACATGAAAAATTACCTACAGTTTGTCGAAAGAGAAATTTTTTTTGAAAGCTTGATTAAAAAACCAAAAATATTTTTTTATTGTGCATTGAATTCAACAGAATTTAATCAGATTTCTAATTGTGAAAATGCAACTGAGATTTGGAATAAATTAATCACTACTTATGAAAGAACAGATAAAGTTAAAGAATCTAATTGAATTTTAAATCATCAATATGATTATTTCAAAATGCATGATAGCGAATTCATAAATGACATGGTTGCTCGATTTAATAATATTGTGAATGGTTTAGCCTCCTTGGGAGCCAAGAATTAACTCCCAAAAAGTGAAAAAAAAATTTCAGGTCTCTCTTCCAAATGGCATATGAAGTGGACCGTGATCGAAGAAATAGATATGAACAAATTGGATTTTGATGATCTTATTAGTTCACTTCTTCGGTTTGATGAACAAATTGGAGCAAAGTTGTAATGCCATATAAAATTATATTTTGATGATACAAATCTCGAAAGATTAGAGTTAAATGCTAAAAAAGTTTAAAGAAAAAGAGATAACTTTATGAACTAAATTTGATTAAATAATTGACTTTGGTCTTATCATATTTTGGATGAATGATGAATATCAAAGTTGTAGAGAATCCTATTAGCTATCGATAGAATATAAGATTATCTAATTTGAATAACTGTTCAAAAAGTATGCTAAAAATAGTGTTGGTCCATTAACCTATCGGTCGAAGCAAAGAAGGCCGGTCGAGACAACATTGGTCGAACGATCAATGTATGGCATGCCCAGTTCCATGACGGGACTATACCGATCGACGCCGAGACAATACCGGTCGACCGACTAGCTGCAATCAGTGAAGAAAATAAGCACAACGGTCATATAGACCGGTTGACTGGTCCATTAATGGGTCAACTAGTCCACGGCTTAAATAAATAGTAATGGTTAATTTTGAAAGAGAAATTTGTGGAATAATTTTTAGATGAATTTTTCACATAATAGTACCTATAAAAGGAGTGCCAATGCCAGAAACAAAAGCATCCATCCAAGCCATGAAGAAAAATTTCAAGTTATCAAAAAATACCTTTTTCTTGAAGTTTTCATTTTAAGTTTTCTCTTTTCTCTCTCTTCTCCTCTTGTGAGCTTAGCATTGTAAAAGAGAAAAATATTTTATTTAGAAAAATACTGAGAGAGCTCATGTCTAAAAGAGGTTCCAAGTCTTACCTCTTTAGCGAGAGAAAAGATTAGATTCATTGGAGAAGAGGTGAACTTTACCTCTCGAAGCGGAGAAAAGACGGTGGTGTAAAGGACTTTTCTTCCTTGCCCCATTTGAAACAAAGGAAGAGTTCTAGTAGAATCTCCGACGGTCTTGAAATCGAGAAGTCGGAGCGGGGACGTAAGTCAAGGAGTGGCCGAACCTCGTCAACAACCACCGCGTGCATTGTGATTGAATTCTCTCTCCCCCTCTTATATTATGTTTATGATATGAATTGCATTGATTTAAAAGGTTTTTAGAATCGATTTTAAGCTTTCGCAATGATTTTTGTGAAATCAATATTTTTGGATTGAACACCAATTCACCCTCTCTGTGGGATCCTATAAAGTTAAGTTTGTCTGTCAACTGACTTGAAATAAGAACATGTGCTTTACAACCCTATTTTCGGAGATGACCTATATCAGCCTTCCTGCCATTCCATAATTCATATGGTGTGGTTTCTATGGATTTTCTGAAAATTTTGTTTTGTATGTAATTTGCAGTTAATACTACCTCTCCCAAAAAACTCATAGGAAGACTTGAGTGGGATATTATATATCCTACTGCGTTCATTAATGTTCTATTCTTTCTTTTTTCCATGTCATTCTGTATGACGTATATGGCATTGTAGTTTGCCTACTAATGCCTTCCTGAATGCAATGATCATTAAAATTTTTGGAGGTGCATTCCCCTCCTCTGTCTGTCCATAATGTCTTAATGGATCTTCCTAATTTCTTCTCCACTTCCATCTTATATCTTTTGAATGCTTCAAAGGCATCCGACTTTTTGTCCAAGAAATAGAAATAGGAGAACCTTGAAAAATCATTAATGAATGTGATAAAGTATTTCTTATTTTTTTGTGTCATGACACTAAGAGGACAACAAATATCAGAATGAACCAATCCTAATAATTCCTTTGATCTTATTACTCACGAATTTGACTTTCGAGTCATTTTTTCGGTCAACCATTATTCACAAGGCAATGTTCTTGCTCTTAAAATTCTAGGAACTTAAGTTTATTCTTATAATTTATTCCATTTTTGTCTTTCCGAAATGTCCTAATAGGTCATGTCAAAGATCATTATTAGAGTAATCATACACAAAATAATTAGAAAATGTCATCCACATTCATTGATATATTTTCAGTCATAATAGGTAGGCAACCAAGAACAAACCTCTCGACTATAAGAATTTTTCTGTCCTTACCTATAGTTACATACCATTATAAAACCTAACTTCAAAATTATTCTTCAAAAGTATGTGAACAGACACGAGCTTCCGACGGATACCGAGAGCATATAGCACATTATTAAAAGTTAAGATGCAATCTCCCAAACCCAACTTGTAATTCTTCATACCTTCCACATCAAGATATGTGTTGTTACCCATGTATAATCTTTGTTCCTCATTCTTCAATTCTTTGAAGTCAATCATCCCATCCTTGGTCTTGATAATATGGTGGGTCGTTCTTGAAACGATCTATCAGCCCATAGAGTCAGTACTTGTAGCGTTACATTCGATGATGCTAGCGAATTCAAGATTCTTGCTTTTTTTTATCTTAGCTTTGCCCTTTCTGCCCTTTTGCCTTGGTACAGTTCGACTTGAAATGTCTGAACTTTCCACAGCCACATGGCTACTTTCCATGCTGTCCCTTTGACTTCTTATTTAGACCAAGCCTTTTATAGCGTGTAGCATTCTCTTCATCTTCATCTACTTCGAAGACCTTATTTTTTCTTTTACTATTGGACAAGTTTTGTTCAATAGCCAATTGTGCCGATAGGACTATCACCGTCTTAATATTTCCATTAAGTCGCAAAGTTGTGACAGCCATGTCAAAACTAAAAGGAAGGCTATTGAGCATAGTGACAACTTGTAAGGGTTCAGAATCGTTGTACTAGCTGTGGCTAAATTTTTAACCAACACAATCATTCTATTGACATGATCTTCACATTTTCTGACTCTTTCATTTTACATGTATTATACTTGTGCAATAATTTTAGAGTCATATTTGGCCTTTATAGCCATCCATAGATCTCGTGCTATTTTCTATAATTCAAATACCCTTATCAAATTATCTTCCATCTGCATCAACATGAAAAATCTTGCATTCTTATCCTCTCTATCACACTTGTCATGTGCTTTCTCGTGTGCCATGATTTGTTCTGGTGTGACATTCTCAGGAAGCACAGGACAATTATTTTCAATACCCTTATTAAGGTTATCGTGCATAAGTTCATACTTGATTTTGCGGTTCCACGTATCATAATTCATGCCATTTAGGCGTTTCAGTTTTGCCGGCTCCATTGCAAACAATTTTGTAATCATTTTCAAGAGAAAAATAACAATGTTTTATAAGAAGTAATGTATCTAAGATTAAATAAATTTAAATTCAGTGGACCAGTGGTTGCATAAAAAAATGATTACTTGAAGATACTAGAGTGGAGGGATTAAAAGTAAACCTTAGGATTTGTTTCGATTGAGGAATAAGAGAGGATGGGGTGAGAAATGAGGGGGTGAATCTTTTTAACTTTGTTTGGCAAAATTTATTTTAAAAATTATGATGGGTGATGACATGAGTTATACCTCCACATTACAATTTTTTCATTCCATCAATTTGGTGGAATGAGGAGGGTTAATAATATTTTTAGAAAAAATTACCCATGATTAAGATTATTTTTATTTTCCATCATCTTCTGAACTCTCTTTATATGCTACGTCCTCCTTGTTGACAACAATTTGTAAATTCTCGATAGCAAATAATTTTTGAGATTTTCTCTCTCTCCTCTCTCTCTCCTTGATTTCTTGATTTTGTAGGTAACAATTTAAAATTCTCGATGACAAATAATTTTCGAGATTTGCTCTCTTTCTTTCTCTCTCCTCTTTTTCTCTCAGTCATTAATTTTTTGGTTTTGCAAGCAACAATTTCTCGGCGGTGGATAATTTTTGAAATTTGCTCTCTCTAACCTCTCTCTTTCTCTCTCCTCTTTCTCTCTTTCACATCTCTCTTTCTCTCTCCTCTTTCTCTCTCTTTTTTTCTCTCTCCTCGTTGATTTTTTTATTTTACAAGCAACAATTTTCAAGATTTGTCTCTCTCTTCCCTTGATTTCTTAACTTTACATGCAACAATTTGTAAACTCTCGGTGACAGATAATTTTTGAGGTTTGCGTTCTCTCTCTCCTTGATTGGTTTTGCAAGAAATAATTTGAAATTTTCGAAGGAAGACAATTTTTGAAATTTGTGCTCTTTTCTCTCTCCTCGCTCTCCTTGATTTCTTATACTTTATCTTCCAATATTAACTTGCATTATAAAGCAAATAATTTATTAAGTAACATAAATAAGAATAAAACATAAAGGGTGAAAAAGACTTTTATCTAAATTAATCTTTCAAACACCATATTTTAAGTATTGTAATTTAATTTATTCCATTCATTCATATTATTTTTTATCCAAACATGGATTTAGTAATGTTATACTACACCACCCTTCACCACCTCCTACCACACCATTCCATGCCATCCCTCAATTAGTTATTTCCCAAACAAACCCTTACAGTTTTTATCAAAATACAAGGAACATGCATAAAAAAATAACCTATGCAATTATATTACTATTGAACAGGAGAAATATAAATCACCGAGTCCTAATCATAAAATTGTTGGTCTTATTGTAATTACAAAATAATTTATAATAAGAAAAAAATGCAATATAAATCACTAAGCGTTGATTATTTAAAGTGGTACAGAAAAAAACGGAAAGGTAAGAACAAATTAGATAAGTAAACACGTTTACTTAACAGTGATATTTAATAATAATATTAGTAAAATATGGATAAACTACGAATAATAAAAAAATTATTTGAAGTGTCGTAAATAGTAATCTTTGCAGATGATAATCCAGAGTATGCTAATGACCCCAAAAAAATACTGATATTTAGAAAATTTGTAAGAGTAAAAACAAATAAGATTAAACGACCATGCGTACCCTCATTAAATAGATGGGCTTCTAAATAGAATGATCCGATATGAAACCCTCAAATAACAATAACATTAAAAAAAGTTATAACTACCATAACAGTGTTAACTTGCATACCCTCATTTAATAATAATTATTGATGATAATAATGAGCAAAATATAAATGACAGTGTATAAGTTTAAATGTCAAATATACTCATAAAAATATTAAATTGAATAAACAAATAAAATAGCATGCACATAAGAAAAAATTAAACTACAGAAATGGGCTTCTTTACAAAGTAAAATGAAAGTGAATGAAAAATCGATTGGTTAAAATATGGAAAAACATTGATCGGGCCCAATAACATTTTGGCTAAAGCAGCAAATAAAAATTGAGCGGCTGTGATTAATGACATAGGGGAGATCCACCGTCACCATTAGAAGCTACAGTATCATCAATGTTCATCTTCCTCCTTGGGTTCATCTTTCTCCTTGGGTTTTTTGCGTACGGTTTGGACGTCGGGAACGGTTGTTTCTTGTTGAGAAAATTCTCCAGATGAAGACAGAAGTACTGGAGGAGACGATAAAAGATTTTTTACGACTCTGACTCGCACCCCTTCAGCGGGGTTGCTTCCTTCGCAAACTCATGTATATTCTCTGTTCCCCCTTCTTCAATTCTTTGAAATTAGTCATTCCATCTTGGTCTTAGCAATAGGGCGGGTTGCTCCTGAATCGATTAACTAGCCCATAGAGTTAGTCAACATTACAATCCAGGCTTTGTCCTTTCTATCATTTTATCTTGGTGCAGTTCGACTTGAAATGTTCGAAATTTCCATAGGCATAGGCTCCACATGGCTGCTTTCCACTTTGTCCTTTTGACTTCTTATTTGGACCAAGCCTTTTATAGTGTTCGATATTCACCTCATCTTCGTCTTCTTCTACTTCGAAGACCTCATTGTTTCTTTTACTATTGGCCAAGTCTTGTTTAATAGCCAACGACAGTGGCAAGTCGAATAAATATTTGCATTAAGTCACAAATTTGTGTCAGCCATGTCAAAACTAAGAGGAAGGCTATTGAGCACGGCGGGAACTTGTAATACCCCAGATTTTTAAATGAGGACATCAATTTGGACTTTTTGCCCAAACCCGCATAAACTCTCCTATATAAAGGCCTCAAATCCTCTTGTTGATATCTTTTGTCCAATTTCTCACCTGACGCCTAGGTCTTGAGGAAGGAGAAAGAGAAGAACAAGGAGGAGGAAGAAAGAGGAGGAAGATCTAAAAGAAATGTATGTAAACGGGATCCAAAACCCATCTCTCATCTTTCAATGTTCTTCCTGTAACAGATTGAGAGCAAGAGGACACCCAGTTTTGTTATTGGATTGTGATTGGGGTTCTTGTTATTGAAATCCCTAGATCTATGCATGATTAGATCTATGCCATGTTCAAATTTTATGATTAGATTTAGTAGTTAGGATTCATATGTTCTTCACAATGTTCTTGATTTGAGAATGAACCCAGATCTTGAAATTAATTCCTTCTCTCGTATAACAGCTAGTCAATTAATTCCTTTTTTCTCTGGTTGTTACATTGACAATAAAGGTGATGTATACAACTTGAATTTGCAACTACCAAAATAAAAAATTAGGGTCACACTTGATTCTTAGCACCTCATATATAAAGAAAAGATAAATCCAAAACTATATAGACAATTAAAGATGAAAATTAAAATTTCAGATATCTATATTAGAATGTTGCTTCATTTGGTCAAGACAATAATGCCCACAAATTAGATTTCTACCTTTTTAAATTATCAAACAATTTATTTTACCTGATAGAAAACTTATCACATTCAATTATGAGTAATGTGCATTATTATCCAAAAATAATTTGAAAAGTTATTCAAATAATTTTCTTTACTTATAGATAAGTTTTTTTGTGAAAATACTCTTAGGTAAATGACTCGACGATGTGTGATGTGTGCGATAGCAATCACAGAAAACCTTGAATAACCTTTAAAATTTATAAATCCTTAGCACACACGACGATGTTGCAAGCGCACGACAAGCGGTGTAGTACTTAAGGTCGAGCCATATGGACAAAGGTGAAAAGTTCACACTCGAACAAAACTATTTCGAAGGAAAAGCTGAGTCTACGAAAATCATTTAAAGCGAAGAAGTGAAATTGTACAAACTAGAAATCATAACAAAGGAAGCTACACTAATTTTTTTGGGTTTTTAATGTAAGAGTAGACAAAGATCATATTAGATAAACACTAGGGCTTAAGGGTATTGTTTCAAGACTTTCATTTCTTAAATCAACGTAAAACCAATAAAGTAGCAACCAATGCACCCATGCACCGGCATTCCCACTCTTGTGGAGGATGCCATCCAGCGACCAAGTCACTTTCGTGCATGTTGGTTGTTGGATGTGCGTGCATGTAGTGAGCACTCATAGCGTATCCGCCATGCTCTCACAAGGATGGATTGTTCTAAAGTGTCGAATACCCAAATGGAGCTGCTTATGCACCGGTATACCCCCACCTCGAGACTTTGAGAAAATAGACAAGACTCCAAGCAACCTTCTCAAGCCAAGCCTATCACTAGCCATCAGTGGCCTCTTTAACATAACTTGATTGTTGCCTCACCTCTCGGCACGCATACGACAGCTAAGGGATAGATTACCCTCTCAAGCTGAAGTCACCGACACTATAAAATCAAAGACGATTCAGATGAAGGAAGAACTTCAGCAAGCAAATGACATTGGAGTACTCCAGATCCACTTCTCAGTCTCACCATGGAACTGACCACTGGCATCCCCTTAGACACAACCCAGTCATTGCCCCACTTCTCAGCACACATGCATCGACTAGTGAAAAGATTACCCTCTCTAGCGAGAGATGTTGATGTTGAAATGAATGGTCGAAGACCAAGAAACCTAATATCATCTCTCGAAATAAAAAACAGGGGAGAACACGAGTGCATCACCCTTAGCTGAACCTTGGAACGATAATTCCTTGACATACACTAGCACCGGCCCAACCTCTTGACTCGCATGCCTTAGCTAGGGATTGTGAACACCCTCTCGAGGGAATCACTTTCTTCGAAGGCTGCCCGAATTGAACCAGGGGTTAAATAGCAAGAAATAGATTGACAAAGAACCCACCAACATTTTTCCTTGCTGCCGGAATTCAGCTTCAAGCTCCTCACCTCTTGGCTTCGAAGCTTGAGCAAGAGAAGAATGTAACACTCTTGGGCCAAGGCGCAATGGGTGAACTAATAAATGAGAAAATATTAGGCAATGAAAACTTCATCACGAAATTCACAACAATAATAAAACTATGAAAGCTGAAACAAATAGAATAGTAAACAATGAACAAAAAGGTAAATGACTGCAGCCTAAAAGCTTAAGTTCAAAAAGAAAATATGTTTAGAAATAGAGGCTTCCGTCACAGATCCAACAGCCACTAGCTTGATGTTTTAGTTATACATCAGAAACCGGAAAAAGAAAAAAAAAAGGAAAAAATAAAAAAGAAAAGAAAAGAAGATGGGATGTTGTTGTCGCAACCTCTTCTTCCATCTTCCTTCTGCAGCAAAAATGGAATACCTCCAAGCTTCCGATTCGAAGAACAAGAACCCTTTCCATGGGCAGTCTTCATGAACTTTTATAGACTTGGTGCCACCTGTCCACTACTCTAGCTACTTCTTTGTCTTGTTGTGCTCACATTTTTAGCCAAGGAATATGCCTGTGATCCCTCCTTGCCTGTCTTCCTCTTAGTTGCCACCTTTATAGCTTTTCTAGCTATTAATTTTGTTCACAAATGCTCATAAAGTGTAGAGGAAGCTTTCTTCCTCTAATACAAGGGAATTTGTCATGTTGACGTGGAGTTTGCTGCTTTGGTCATACTGTCTTCTTGAACTGTGTTGTTTGCTCTCGAATTCGCTTAAGTGTCCAAGTGGGGGTATCCACCTATATGCCTCCATGCGGTACATAAGTGAGGGCATATGCCTACATGTCTCCATATGTTATCGGCTGGGATTTCTACATAAAAAAAATAAACAAAACAAGTAATGCCATCACATAAATGGAGATTGTAATAATTTACAAGATGGATGTGGAGAAATCTTAAAAGTTGCATTTTGACAATAAAACATGTGTTCGAGCACGAGAACAAAATAAAACATGAAATAAATGCATGTTGAACATACGTAAAAAGTATACATAATTTCTCCACATTAGTAAATATATAATTTGGCTAAATCCTACAACCAAAAGATTCATAAAAGTAATAAATTCAATAAATATATTTTCTTTTTATCAATTTTGGTTATGACAATTATAAATTTTTTTTGTTATCATTATGATTGCAAATTTCAGTATTCCTTTATATTTTGTTTGTGCATGATTAAAAAGGATGGATATGAAAATAAAATAAAAATCAAATTATGCCACTCGAGTGATAATACAACCTAGCCCCTTAAGCGTAATATGATGGGTATGAGTAATCTAAAAAAATTACCTATAAAAAGTGTCCCCTTAATATGTCTTTAGTTAAATGATCCTACTAAAAACCTATAAATAAAACAAATAAGGTAATATGATGGTCCTAAGTATTATTTTTTTAAAAGAAATTGTAAGAAAATATGTAACAACCCAAAATTTTGATTAAGGTAGCTCTAGGCTATACTCTATATAAAGCCTACAAATTTTCTCTCTTCTCTCTTTTCTTATTTCTCCCCGTGTGACGACTACAACCCTAGAAGAGGAAGAAAGAGGAGAAGAAGGAAGAAGAAGAAGAGAAGGAAGAAGAGGACAACAAAGAGGACGAGGACATGGACAAGGGAAAAGGAGATAACAACGAGGAAGAACAAGACCCTAAATATGTAAAGGAGATCCAAATCTCTCTCTCCTCTCTCAATGGTTTGCATGTTATGGGTTAAGAGTTTGAGGATACCTTGTCCTCATATTGAATTATGATTTAGGGTTTCATAAACACATTGATTATATCTATATATTTTAGGTGATGATCTATTGTTTTACTATGTCTCATGACCTAGATATAGAGTTTCATATGATTTTAGGGAAAACCTTAATATATGTATGTTCATGATTGATATTGTTCAAAGCTAGGTTAGAATCCTGTTTATATGCCTATGATCAATGTTTCATATGCATTATGAATGATGTATATGTTTTCACCTTGATTTTACATAAAAAAATATGAATTTTTGGGGCTGGATATCGAAAACCTAGACCTTGACACGGCTGAGCGAATAAGAATGGCCATGACCAAGCGGACAAGAAATAGGCCAAATGAAGCGGCTTTGTAATGGCTGTGACAAAGATAAGAGTGGACATGATCAAGTGGACAAGTAATAGACCAAATGAAATGACTTTGTAATGCCTGTGACGTCTCTGTCACAACCATTATAAGATCAAGCACGACCGTGACCAATTTGGTCACAACCTTGAGCGAGAAAAGATGAAGGAAGCCAAGTGTCAACTCTCTATAATGCCCGTGACCGCACTTCATGGCTGAGATAGGAAACGGTCATGACCGACCAAGGCACAATTGTGAGCTAGAGGCTGAAGGGTGCAAGGCTCTGTCATGATTATGTATTCCAAGGATCACGACTTCTTGGTCGGGCTTGTCATGACCGTGACCAAGGTTGAGCGATGTATATGTTATTTTAAAACCTAATTTTAAGGTATATAAGTTATATATTGTTGATAATTGTATAAAATATCTAGATACACGTAATTCACACTCAGTCGTAATCTTTCTAAAAGATAAAGAATGATTGATTGAATGTTGATGTATTAAAAAGAATAATGCATCCTGAAGTTAAAGAATAAGCGTTTGTTACTTATCAAAGTAATAGTGAGAAGTAAAGTCTTGTACCTATGTATGTATTTCAATGGAAACTAAGCCCACAAAGTAAAATCCTACATTTGTGTATGTACTTCTCAAGGAACAAAGTTCCTCATAAAAAAGTGTGTGCATTCCTCGAAATCAAGTCCCTCACTATTATGATGTGTGTGTTCTTAGGGATGTGGTCTAGGTAGCAAATGTGATGATGTTGGTATGATTCTTCCAACTAAGTTAAGATCAAAGAAGTTATAAGATAAAGTACGAATCAAAGTGAAGTCTAACTTTGAAAGTATCTTATGATGAAGAAAGAAGGTTAAGATGATAAAGTAAATATGAGAAGTACAGTTCTACAGACGATTAGGAATAAAGTGTGCGTATTTCCTAAAAATGACTAGACATAAAGTTCATCACTATTATGATTTGTGTGTTCTTTAATATGTGACTTAAGACATTGAATGAAAGTCAAGATGATGATGTGACATGATGAAGATGAAATATGAAGAATACCACTTCACAAATCTCACGGGATAAAGAAAGGAAGAAGAATGAAAGAAAGTTCAAAGTGTTATAAAGCAAATAATGAAAGATGTTAAGTAACACGGAATTATCACAAAGCTCTAAGATGTACATGGTAATGAAGAAGAAATGCAATGACAAGTTATATGTCATGTATGTATATGAATGTTATGAATGTATGTAGGCTTGTAGAAGATGATGCTCCAAAGTGAAGAAGGTATGTTAAGTTATCTATGTTTCACTATAAGCTATGTCAAGAAGTTGAATATTATAAAGAATTCATCATCCTTTAACTGCATGATAAGTTACTTCAATAATCTACATCTCACAAAGGACGAGTTTTAGCACCAAAACAACATTATCCTAAAACAAAGCTAATATATGATCATATCAAATTTTTTTGACTCAGTGTAATCACGAGCGAAAACTATTGTGTTTGCCAACGTGTAGCTCATTGCTTTGCTTTCATTAACTTTGCCACCACACTTTCCACATCGATTAAGTAGCGTGAGTCCTTATTATTATCTATACATTTCATTGGACTATGACTTCTTTTTGAAACTTCCAGAAGTATCCTTAGCTTGATGTTGACAACATATGTCACTATTGAGGATTACATATCATTCTTCAAATAAAAGGAAAACTTCGTCAAAATATTTGATACTTCATTAAACATCAAACATGTGCGCAATCTGACCATCCTCACTAAAAGTGGGTAACTTAAGGTCACTATCATATGATCATCCTAAAAGGTATGACCAAGTTTCTCTAGTTCAGCCGTCAAGTTTGTCATCAAACACAAATATATAATATATCTAGTATGAATAAAGCTTATGTAAGAGCCATATATTTCTTGATGATTGCATCATCTAATGAATTATGTAATGGTCATGTTCTACAGAGATAATCTTTTGTCATGTAATCTTTTGGCTTTTTGCTTTTAACTTAGTCATAATACAAATACTCTTAATTTTGTTCATTATCTATGGTGAAATTATATAAGGTAAATGAGTTAGTTTTTGCATGTCTTATTGTCGCATATATTCATAAATAATGATATCATAATATTTTTAAGGGAGTGATATTGAGATGGACGTTATACTCTCACTCATCCCCCACTATCCGAAAAATAATTATCATTCATTAAAAATAATATGTTGTGCCAAAGTACTATTGTAATAATTTTGGAAAATGAACATCTAAAATCATCTAAAAGACATATGATATGAAATATTTGTCAAGACAATCAAGATTCTATGATGTGAGATCTTCTTTGCATTTGTAAGGTGCCTATTAGAAAATCATTATCCCTTCGTCTCGTCACCAAAATAATTGAAAAAATATGATCATATCATTGAACATAACAAATTTTGGAGACTCCGTTAATAGTACCCCAGGTAAGTTCATAGAGAAAAATGGTACTAAATTTTCCATTTACAATCATTTTACACTACTTAGACATGTCATGCACCACTAAGAAAATTACTACCATGACCATCAGTCAATTTAAATGCCTTGGTCGTATTTGCTTTTCATCATAAGTTTTATGAAACATGTCACATTCATAATTCACAAATATTTATGCACCCAAAATAAATATAGCATACATTGCATATATAAATGTGTAGTATGCACACAAATAATCATAATCTTCATTTACATATAAATGAATATTATTTTTCATTGTTATAATTAAAGTAAGCATGATAATAGGCATATAAATAATCACATGCATAATTCAACATTTATTTCACATAATTCTCAATCGTGTACATAAAGAAATAATTTAGAATATCATGCATGTATTGTTAATTAATTTTATTGCATAAATTTTCATCATGTGAAAAAATATGCAAAACATTTCATGGGTAACAAAAAACATATATACACATTCCTATTCATAAATAATTTTAATTTGTCATAATTAAAGTGCATATTTCACGTGAAAAGTTAATAAATTAGACAAAATTTTTTTTGCCTAATTTGACATAACTACTTGAATTAGCTTTTATAAATTCACATGTCATATATTATGCCTAATATGTAACATAATTTCATATATGCACATATTCTTTTATAAAGAAAATAATTTTTGGTACATAGTCCAATTTACATAACGAACTAATAATGTGCATATTTCAATTATCATGTCATATATAATATTCCGAAATTTTGGGCAAGGGTATTTGGGCCTTTTGATCAAAGCCCTAATGTAAATCCTATATAAAGGATCCAAAACCTTATTAATTTCTCAAAAATCTAGCCGTCATCCCCTCTTCTCTCTTTTTCTTCTCCACCATAAAAAGGCTAAGGCTAGGAGATCTAGAGCCCTACTCTTCATAGTGGCTATGTTTTAAGATCAACAAAGAGAATATCAAGGTTTCTAAGAAAAAGGACAAGAAAACTTGGAGGCTTCTAGATGATGAAGAATGATACAAGATGATTAAAAAAAGTAGTTTTAAATCTAAAACTGTAAAGGGGATCCAAACGCCCTCTTCCCTCTCAATGATGTTTTTGTTTGGATTGAGAGTTTGAAGAATACCTGTTCTTGATAGGGATTTTGATGAAAGGTTGCATGATTTATGTTGCATAATATGTTAAATTCGTGACTGTTTTGTAATAATTATTTGGGTAGTTTTTACTTATCCAAAAATTACAACTAATATATGGATGGAAAGCCTCGAAGTTAGTTTCCAGAGAAATTTGTTTCATCCTATTTGAAGATGTATAACATCGCACTACTATCATGCTATCTCGGGTAACAACGAGACCAAATTGTAAAAAGTAAAATAAATTGGAAATACTAAATTACGGTTTGAACTTTATTCACAAGTTAAAGGTTCGTGTTATCTTTTTATGAAAATAAGCATAAATTAACTTATTAATATTTTAGTGTCTGCTGCCAGAATACTATGCAGAGAATAGATTCTGTTAGTTGTATGATTTTTTAGGAAAAAGCTCCAAATCTTGTTAATGAATGAAAATTGCATAAATGCTATGAGACCATGCTTGAAATATTTATGATGTTTTAGATTTTTTTTAATGAAGTTTTAATCTCAAAAATTGAGAATTTCGAGTGAAAGATCGGACTTCTAGGATGTTTGCATGGTCGTGCCAGGTCTGACAAAAGATGGGTGAAATCAACGCTCTTTCACGATCGTGACAACATTGTCATAGTCGTGATGGAGTGGGGCACGGTCGTGACCAACCAAGTCACGACCATGAGCAAGACGTCCATAATTAGATGTTCACGGGCGTTCTCTATGGGAGTACGGACGTGACGACGACTCGGCACGATTGTGACATAACGTCACGATCGTGACCATAGGCGGATGAATTATAGGGCCACTGTCACGACCATGATAGATCAGAAATGAAAGCCAAGCTATTTTAAACCTATTTCTTTATGTATATTGATTACTTATGGATGTGTATTGATTGTATATGACATGTAGATACACGTAATGCATGTTCAATCGTAATTAGGATAAAATATAAAAAATAATTGATGTATTGAAAAATATAATGCACTTAGAGTTGACGAATGTCTCATTCATCAATGTTGAGAAAAATCCTGCACCTATGTATGTACTTCAAGGGGACATATGGCCGCGAAGTAAAGTCCTGCATTTGTGTATGTGCTTCTTTAGGAACAAAGTCCCTCGTCAAAAAGCGTGTGCATTTCCTAAAATAAAGTCCCTCACTATTATATTATGCGTATTCTTCGGAATAAAGTCCATCACTATTATAGTGTGCGTATTCCTTAAAGTAAAGTCCATCACTATTATGATATGCGTGTTCCCAAGGATATGGCCTAGCTAGCCAATGTGATGATGTGATATGATTCTCCAACTATGTTAAGACAAAAATGTTATAAGATAAAGTAAGAATGAAAGTGAAGTTAATTTCAAAGTATCTTATAACAAACAATGAAGGTTAAGATGATGATGAAGAAGTAAAGATGAAAAGTAAAATCCTATACTTATGTATGTACTTCAAAGGGACTTAAGCCTGATAAGTAAATTCCTGTATTTGTGTATGTACTTTACAAAGGAACAATGTCCCATCATAAAGTGTGTGTATTCCTAATGATGTGTGTTCGTAAGTGTGACATGATATTGAATGAAAGTCAAGATGATATTATGTGATAAAGATAAAGGATGAAGATGACACATGAAGAAATAAGGATCACATAATAAAGAAAGAAAAGAATAATGAAATAAGATCCAAAGAGTTATAAAGAAACCCTGAGAAAATGTAAAGTATGAAAGAAGTAAAAAACTAAAATCAAGGAGTTATGAAGAAACTCTTAGAATGTACATGACAATGAATATGAAATGAAATGATATGTTATGTATGTGATGAATGATATGAATGTATGTTTCTATTGCATGCTAATTGCAGATGATGAATCCGAAGTAAAGCGGGTATGACATGATGTTTATGTTACATGAATGTTGTATGATGAATGAATGTAAGCATGATGTATTGTCATGTAAGGTTCATGATATAGTTCTTGGCATGCATGTGAACATATTATTACTACTATGATGATGATGCATCGCATGTAGTATCATGTGATAGAATAGCATGACATGCATGACTTTTACTTACTCTAAATGGGAAATCCTATACGTGCAGGTAACCATGATTAAGTGATAGATGGCAGCTCAAGCTCATGACGATGTATTGCACATGTTTAAGTTTAAATAAGTCATATAGTTCTATTTGAACATTGAAGTTAATAATGCACTGAAGGTTTAGGCATTTAATATTTTATGAAGTATTAGTTAGGATATGATTAATAGAAAGTTTTTATTTATTATGATCCTCTACAATTTGTCAAGTTTTTCGCTGTTAAATGATGTATGACAAACGAACTAACGACGCGAAATTACTTTAAATGATAAAAAATTTTAAAGTAAATTTTCAAGTCGTTACAGTTTCATTATTAGCAAAAATGAAGAACAAATCAAACATCCCGTTTTATCCATGTGTGCATTCTTCCCCTTACAACATTGTTATTTACAGCAGGCGAATGAATGAATATATTTATCTCAAGTTGCAACTGGATGAGAAGAAGAAAAATGAAGAAGAAACAAAAAGAATGTTCCTCCGGCAGTCCAAACAATGACTAACTTGATGTAGTAGTAGCACTGGCAGCAGTGCGCTTTCTCAACCTGGAACGTCTGGCACGGATTGCTTCGTCAATGGCAGTTTCTTGAGATCCTGCATCCGGGTGGTGGTCATCCTCGGCCGGAGAATTTTCTGCTTGCTCCTTCCGATGGGGTGGGCGGCGATTGTTGGAGTCTGATGCTTGTAACTTAACAGGACGTCTTGACGATCGTTCCAACTGTTGGCCTTGGCATTTGGTAGGACTAGGAGGAGGAGGCGGCACTTCCGTTGCTTGCCGAGTTCGGCGAGGTGCTGCAGCTTGAGAGGATGATACTACTTTCGTTGTAGAAGGTTCTTCTTGGTGTTGCAGCACTGCAGATTGAGGAGCAGCTGGAGGAGATATGGCAGATTGAGACGTCTGCATTTTGACCTGAGGCTGTTGCTGCACACGCGCAGAATTGTTCATTTTCCTTCACAAAGATGAAGAAGAATTATTGCAGGTGGAAGGCTTTTCTGATGTTAAAGAAATGCATATCTTTGCCTTAAAGAACAATAAATTGTAAACTTAAATTGCATTCTTATATCTCCTATCTATATATTAAAAGAACAATTAATTTTAACAATCCAAACGGCAACAGAACACTTAAAGAAAGACGCAAAAAAACTTAATATTCAAAATTGACCTGTGACTCTGCTTTATGTCTATTTCCCAGACTTATTAATTGATTCATTCATTATTGTATAGCTTTGAACAAGTTAATCGAATTTAGAATGACAGTATTGAGAACTTGACAATACGAGGAAGAAGAGCCTGCATTCTGCAAAAGTGCAATCATAGATAGATTTTCCTCAAAAGAAAAGCAACCTGCATGATTTTCCATGCTCGCTATTATTACAACAAAATTATCTGCCATATTAAATTTGCAAATCTCAACTATCACTGCAGCATGGCAATCAACAGGCCAAATAAGCAAGCCAACTCCGAAGCTGATGAAAAATGATACCTGAACAGGATTTGTTCTTGACGCTCGTGGCTGTGAAGAAACATAGTGCATAATTTGAAGGAACCTTGTCTGTCCGTAGCTCGAAGCCTTCTGCCAACCAAGCGCCAACACATCACCAGCTCTTAATCTCAGCTCAAGCAAATTCCGGTCTATTTCTCTCTCATGTTGTGCAATATAAGGCCTAAAGAAAGTTTCATAGATGTATTTTGTTCCCTGTGACCACAGAAACAAGCAAGCATAGACAAGCCACAACAATAAGAACATGAATACAACTCCAATTAATAAGGATCGAGGACAAGTACAGAGAAAAAATTAAAATGTTCCACCACCAAACAGCACATACCCTTGTCTTAGGAAACCAAAGATACATGTAGAATGCCAATTTTGCTTCATTATACATTGGCAACCTTCAGGAAGCAAAAATGAAGCAAGTGAGGAAAGCATGAACTGAATGAAAGGGCACATTACACGCACGAGCATGCGGCTTACCAGGAAATGAAAAAATCACCAATCCTCTCAAAAACAGCAAATAAAGCGACCAAAATCCTGTGGAAAAAGCATAAAACACACGTTATTTTTTCAATCCCTATGAACAGTAAGCAGGCAAAATCAACTAGCTTGTCATTAAAAGGTGGTAACTGCTGAGACCAACCAGTACTGGCACCAAAATAGCAACTGTTCAATCTCTGGCTTGTTGAGTTCGACGGACTTGTAGCATTGGTAAGCCGGATATGCATATCCAAAAAGCATTCTGTAAAAAGTTAAGAAGAATTTTTCTTTTATTTTCCCCTTTCACATGACAGGATCAAACCAATCAAAGAATGCATCCAGTTCCGGGAATGCTTACACCAAGACTCTACCAAGAAATGAGCCTATCATTTTGTTCTCGATCCTGAAACCAGATTGACAGCACTTTGGCAATTACCCTGCAAATAAAAACTACAAATCAATAACTTACCGTCAATTCATCATTAACCAAGAACAAGAAAGAAAAGTATGCACAAGAAGATGGAAAAAAGAACTGCAACTTTTAAATGAACGAAATATAGCATCAAGTGGAGCCAGGACAACAATGCATGCATATAATATATTTCGAGCAATCCAAAAATCGTTGATATCTCAAACTTGTACACATAAGAAAGGAACAGATCCTAGGATTCAAACGCGAACGTCAACGAATGGCCGTCCGTAAACAACAGATAGAAGCCACGAAAGGAGGCACGCAGGAAGAAATGATCGGAAACACGAAGAAAGAAGGAAAAGACGAAGCAAAAACACCGGCATAAAGAAAGAATTGAAGCCAAGAAACGTAGAAATGTGCAGAGAGAGAGAAAGGGGATGGTAACCTGACTGTTTACGAGAGATTTCAAGTCCCCTAGCAAGAAGAGGTAGAAGAAGAAGAAATTTGGAGAACTTGGGAAATTCCTAGGTTTTATTACCTGTTTTCCTTTTTATAGTACATTCCTTAGATTTTGTCGATCAACTGTCAATAACAGTTAGTTAGTTTAATAATTATTTGAGAAAAATGTATATGTGATTAAATTTTGATGTCGGATTTTAATATAAAAAGTTAAAATAACTAAATGTCACGATGACATCATCAAATGTTAATCCAATAATCAATCTGCATCTGCATCTGTAAACTTTTTTTAAGTTTACATCTCCATATATCCCTTATTATTTACTAAATAATTAATCAGGTGCTTATGATCATGACGACAACAACAACAACAAAGTCTTATCTCACTAGGTGGGGTCGGCCACATGGATCATACGACGCCATTCATTCGTTGATCCATGTTCATGCGATTTGGCAGGGTTTTACACTGGCTGTCGGGGCCTAAAACAACTCTTCTCCTTTATCCGGGCTTGGGATCGACTATAAAACATAGGCGGAGTTTTATGATTGTGACATTGATAAAAAAAATATTTTATATATTAACACCAATAAAAGTATATAGATATTTATCATTATCGAATAAAACATAAATTATCATATCATATCTTATCACATAGATTTGTGCATATATTATATCATCAATTGGTTGGAGAAATCATATAACCTTTTAGGGTGTCATATCATTTTTAGAAAAAAAAATGACTATGCTAGGGTAATGATTGTTGAAATCTAAATATGACCCATATGAATTTAAAAGATGATTCCATAATTTTATTCATATAATATTTAGCTTCAAATAGTCTAATATCATCATGAGAGTCCTAGAAAATCTTTTTGTTGAAATTTATAACAGATATAAATTATAGAGCGAAAGCGGATCGTCGAGGCTTTTCCACGAACTCTTGACGAACGCACAACCGAACCTCTGGGGACGGGACTCTTTGCCAAACACAAGTACTCTGGATGAACCTCGCGAAAGTATGTTTGGGATCTATGATAGAGGTCCCCTTTTATAGAGTAGGAAGACTTTGAGATAAGTTAGGCAGAATGCATCACGTGCGTCCATCGCGTGATGATTTGCCTGCGCAGACTCCTTTTCCCATGGCACAAATATTAGATCGCTCTATCTGTGCGATCTTGCACGATGCCCACGTGGGCACTTATCCAACAATCGCCCACTTGCCCTCATTGGACATTGTACTTTCGTTTATCCAGAATTGGTAAATGTGTCGTGCGACCCATGAGTACAAGTATGCTTTTTTATAGGAGCTAGAAAGATACCTGTTAAGGTACGATAGCTCAACTATCTCTAGAGCGTATTTCATGCCCGTTAGGGATTCATGACAGTTCACACATGAGCCAACAAATGTTCAAATAATGTAACTCGTTATGCCCTAGATCTGTCTTGCAGCATAGCCAAGACAACGCATGTCTTGCTCCGCGGTAACTATCTTTCACTTACACTATTTTCAAAAAATAGTTGGCCAATTGTATGTGAAAGCTCAATGTAGCTCAGAACAGTTCTTTCTCTCGCCCTCATGTCTCTTAGTATTGAATTAGCTACTTTCCTAGACATGGCTCGTTAGGCTACTTTACTTTTCACCTTTGAGTATCACGCTAAAGTAGCAAGCACTAATTCCTTTCCTTAGACATAGTCAAGAGTCTAAGGGCACGTGCAAATGAAACATCTGTCAGAGACTCACATCACGATGACCATCGAATTAATCAATTCATCATGTCTCTCTAGGTCGACTTTGCATACTGGGTACTAAATACAAGTACTGCGGTGGAGACTCCCACTGAAGGAGCGTATGTCTAGCTCTCATTAATTAGACACATGCACAGACTTAAGTCAAGTCGCTACATTCTAGCGCTTGACCCGAGTTTTCAAATTGCTCACTATCCTATAGCGCCAAATTTAAATCTCGTATCTGGCCTCTTTCTCTTAATCAGGTGACATTGAGTTACTTAAACTCATGTTTTAACAATCACACTTCGTGAGTGCCGGAAATATTTGTTCGTGTGAGTGAACAAATCTAGACCTGATCGACATACTTTTCACATGCATAATAAGACTTCACAACAATGAATTTATCAAGAAAAAATAATCTTTTATTTATTGAAAATTTGAGTACATCATTACATTTATAATCTACGCAACCCTAAGGCATTTACATGTCTTAAGAATGCCTCTCTTGGCAATGGTTTGATGAACGGATCAGCAACCATATTATGCGTTGATATGTACTCAACTGAGATCTCCTCTTTGACTTCTTGATTTTGTACAAATTTACACTTTGTGTCGATATGCTTTCCTTTGTAATGGTATTTCTCGTCCTTCACATAAGCTATGGCTGCTTGATTGTCACAGTGAATGATCATCTTCTTCATTGCATTCTAAAAAATCCTCAGATTTTGAAGGAATCTCTTAAGTCATAAGGCCTCTTGTATTGCCACTGAACAAGCTTGTTTCTTGCTACTCCAAGTGATAGCACCATTACTGAGCAAGAAAGTGTGTCCGGAGGTGAATTTTCATTCATCAATGTCAACAGCCCAATCGGCATCGGTGAATACAACAAGTCGTAGACTTTCTCCATGATAGCACAATACAAGATCTGCAGTACCCTTGAGGTACTTCATGATTCTCTTCACCACCTTCCAATGTTGGCATCCCGGATTAGCCTGATATCGACTAACTAAACCCACGACAAAATATATGTCCAGCCGAGTACACATCATAGTGTACATCAGGCTGTCGATCACACTCGCATAGGGAACATTGGACATTTCATTTTGTTCCTCTAGAGTTTTAGGGCACATGTCCAAACTTAAAATCTCGTCTTTCGTAATAGGAGTGTCAATGGGTTTGCAGCCATCCATGCGGAATCGTTCCAAAACCTTCTTTATATACGATTCCTGCGACAAAGCAAGGAGTCATTTGGAACGGTCGTGCTGAATTTTTACACCCAGTATGTATGCTGTTTCACCCATGTCCTTCATCTCAAATATGGAGGATGACCATTGCTTAATGGTAATGCAATAGTCTCTATTATTTCCAACTATTAGAATGTCATCCACATATAACATTAGGATAGCAAAATTATCCTCGGACTTATGAACATACACATAGTGATCTTCATTAATCATGTTAAAATCGTACGAAACGATTGACTGATGAAATTTCAGATACCACTGTCTAGATGATTGTTTGAGTCCATAAATAGACCGGCGCAGCTTGCAAACTTTGCGCTCTTCTCCTTTTACAACAAAGCCTTAAGGTTGCTCCATGTAAATTTTCTCATTTAGTTCTCCAATAAGAAATGTAGTTTTTACATCCATTTGATGTAATTCTAAATCCATATGTGCGACGGTAGCTAATATTGGCGAATTGAAGCAAACCTTACAATAGGTGCAAATATTTCTTCATAGTCAACACCTGTAGTTTGGGTGAAACCTTTCGCCACTATGCGAGCTTTATATCTCTCAATTGATCCATCCATGGCACGTTTAATTTTGAGAACCCATTTGTTCCCAATTGCCTTACGGCCTGACGGGGGATCAATCAAGTCCCAGACTTGATTTTTTTGCATGGACCCTAACTCTTCCTCCTTTGCCTTAATCCATTCTTTCTTAGTAGTGAACGAGAGAGCCTCTTTGATAGATTTTGGCTCAAATTCATCTTCCAGACTTATTATGTTGACCTCATGTGGTCCATGTTCATGCAGCCCTTCGATTCAAAATCGTCGGCGCGGAACATGTTTTCTAGTAGTCCGTCGAAGAGAACTTTCAGGTTGGTTATTGATGTGAACTAAACGTAGTTGCAGAATTACGGATTTTGTATAAGAAATAAGTCCAGTCACAATTTAAATTTTACTCAAGAGTTCACGTAGCTGTAAGTGCACAGGTCGAGTAGAAACCCCGAGTGTCGTAACCCCGTTGATTTAGACTAATTATTTTTTCCAATTATATCCGAAAGTTGTCACGAAATTATAAAAGAAATAAGCATAAAGAGAAATGAACAAGAATTAATAATAATAAAGGAACGTAAGAAAGGATTTTGAGCAATTGGAAGAAGAGATTCCCTTGGAATGAACTAGTTGATGCTATGACAATAATCCTATCTGATTTACTAAGTTCTAGATTCCCTTCTATTCTAACGATATATACAAATAGAGATCAAGAATAGCAGAGGTCCTAACCGATGATTAAGACTACCGATTAATAAGACTCTCATCTTTAATCAGGTCGAATGTAGTCTCTCGATCTTTTTATAATTAAGGCTCTTAATCTTAATCAAGCGATCAGAAATATAGGATTTGTTCCTCACACGATTGCAATGATTCTCATCTCATAACAATCGGTATAATGGATCTCTCGATCCCTTTTAATAAATACAAATCAGCAATTTACGAAAAGCACAGTAATTAATATAACTAAGTTCCCCTCTCGGGTGAAATTAGCTTAAACCCAAAACAGTCGATCTCTCGATCCATTTAAAAGCAGTTAGGAATTCTTACGCCTATGCATCACGTAAATACAAAGCGAGGAATCAAAATAATAATGTCAGGAAATCAAAACAGTAATAAGCATTAACAGAGTCTCATCCCAAGGGAATAAAAAATATCTCTTTAGTTCTCCATCTTCTCCTTCATGGCTAAGTCCTTCCTATTTTCTTCATGGCCCTCCATGCTCTTTTTCCTCTCCCTTCTCGGCCTCCCTCTCTCTCCTTTTGTTTCTTTTCCCTGTCATCATTTGAATTTTGAAAAGTTGTTAGTTCTCCTTTTACTCATTCAACTTTTCTCCTTGAAAATGGTATAAAAAACATTTAAATATATCTAATTCTTACATAAAATTCGTGGAAATTGTAGTGATTAAGGGTACAATAAAGAGATGATCAAATTCCCCCAAGCTTAGCTTTTTGCTTGTCCTCAAGCAAAACAAATTAGAAATCAGCTAATTTAAGTTCAATGAGTTTCCCTATTTGCCAACACTTCAACCTTTTCAAAAACTTAAATTTTTAGCTAGGGAATCACAGAGGCTAAAGCGATTTTATGCCCTGAAAGAAGTACTAACAATAACGAGTTGAATTTCATGGGTTGTCAACTTTACAAGAAGTTGAACTACAAATCTCTTTATGAACAGATTTTCCATTGATTAAACAGGTTTAACAACTGACTTTTATTCATGAAATGCAAGTAAACAGGTCAAGGCCTGATTTTTATTCATGCTTTCTTTAGAAGAGATTCCTTTGGAAGTTTTGTTCTCCTAAATTTTTTTCTTTTCTCTTTTTTTTTCTTTGCTTTGTTTAAGAGAGATTCCAATGGAAGTTTTGCTCTCTTAAAATTTTTTCTATGCATGCATGCAATGCAAAATGCAACTTTTATTTTTTTCGTTTTTCTTATTTTTCTATCTTGTTCATGAAGTGAACAATAGTTCAAACTCAAGTATAGTTTAGATCCCTTTGTCCAAAAGTCAAGTTTTCCTATTTAACATGGCAGCAAGAACCTTGACTCCCCTCTAGACATAATATATTAGCAATTAAATCTATAGATGTCGACTAGTGTTACCCACGAAAGAAAATTTTCAGCTGAATTTAATCCAAATGCATCTGAATGATTGAGTCAATTAAAGCAAGAATATTGATAGCCAAGTTAGCTTGGTAATTGATGATATAACATTAAAATAGATTGAAATCAAGGTGTGGACACCAGGTTTATTTGCTGTTGTGAGTTAACATAGTTCAAAGCAAAGCTAAAATTTTTTTTTTATAAAAATTGAAGCTAAGTAAAGGATAGTGAAGAGTAGAAATGTACCATGTGCCCTCTCCCCCAAACTTAAAAATCGACTCTGTCCTCAGTGTCGATCATGGCAGGAAGAGGGACCCGGAGTTGGTTGAAGCTGAAGGAATCGGTCAGTGACCTGTTGGATGTCACTGAGGGTTGTTAGGACAGAATTCTGCACCTCCTCGACCCCTTGAATTTTCTGCTGGTGCACCAGGTTTTGCTGCTCCAGTCGGTGGAGGTGATCCTTCAATGCTTGTATGTCCTGGTGATGGCGGGCTAAGGCGTCTGCCAGTTGTGTCACATGTTGCAAAATAAGATCTAATTTTTGGTTGGTGGTAAGTGGCACAGCTGGGGGAACATCCGGCACTAAGGAGGAGGAAGATGAAACAATTTGCCACCGAGGGGTTTGAGAACCAGAGGGGTGTTGAGGGGCTATTCGATAGTCGAGAAGTAGCGGGGGTAGTGTAGAAATAGGCCTTGTGACCTAGATGAAATCGTTCATCCAGCAGTTCCGGCCTTCAAGAATTGAGGTCCGTCTGGGGTTAGGCAGTTCGAGGAGGGCTGATATATTAGATTGCCGCCAAAAGAGCTGGCCATTGACCATTAGAAGAATCCGCTCCTGACCATTAGAAGAATCCGCTCCTTAACCAAAAAATCCAGGTCGATGAGTGTGGCAGGAATTGAAGTGGTGTTGGCTAAGAAGACATAATATTCCGTTAAGGGGGTGATGAGGTTACCACAGAGGATTGGACTAAATTCACGGGCAGACTCCGGGATTATACTTTGCAGAAGGAATGAAGCAAGGTTGATCTCTGTGTTAGCCAGCAAGCACCAGAAGATAAAAAGCTCATCAGCAGAAACAAGATCCCGCTCATACTCATTAGGCCGGATTAAGATAGCGTTGGTCAGAAGAATGTGAAGAAATCGGAGGACAGAGTTCTTTAGGTGGTGGCCAACGAGGTGGAGCATGTTATCAGCTCGTTGGCCAGTGAGTTGATACCAAACGTCATATGTAGGGAAAGAAGGTGGAGGAGTTCGATGACCGGTATTAGGCAGATTCAGTAGGCTGGCAAAGGTGTCCACACTCATAGCGAGTTCATGATTACATAGCAGAAACTCTATATGGTCTGGGACTCCATTTTTGTCAAAACCAGTGGGAAACAGAGTTCTTAAGAATTCTATTGATACCTCTTCATAGAGGTTCCAATGTTTCATGAAGAAGGGGAGAAGGCGAGAGCGATGGAGTATAGTCCTGACATCCTCAAATAAACCGAGAGATTCAAGAGCAAAAAAATTGAGAAATCGGGTAGATGAAAAATCTCTGGACCTGATATTCAAAAGGCGCTAAGCCTCATTGTCATATGTCGGTAATCGAAGGTTAGTTGTAGGTTGCAGAAGACCATCCGGACGGAGTCAATGCCTGATGGACTCTGACGAACTATTAGCCGAGGAGTCGGACGAGGTGCGTGTTCGCTTCATATGGCCACGTGAAAGTCTCGGCAATCGTAAGATGGGCGGCGGTGGAGTTTTCGTGGAGGGTGACGGGGAGCCGCTAGGGATTTCGAAACAAAAAGGCAGATGAGAGATGGATGAGAGGCGTGATCGGGTGGAAAACGAAGCGACGTGGGCCTTAATCTGGGAATGTACTTTCAGGTGATTTTCTGACATTCCTGACCTTGCCAATGCTGACGCGGCTGCTGACGATTTATTCGGTTGGGTTGCCTCCCTATAGCGCCTTTTTTTAACGTCGTTGGCTCGACCCCTTCTTTTCTTTTTTCTAATGATCTGATTGCAGATAGAGCACCTCTTTGAACTTTACTTCACCTGGATTGTAACGTTTCAACCTTTGCCCGTTGACCTTGAAGGTTTCTGAATTGCTACTTTTGATGTCCACCGCACCATGAGGGTAAATTTTTTTCAATGATGAACGGTCCAGACCATCACGTTCTTAACTTCCCGGGAAAAAGTCGCAATCGGGAGTTAAATAACAGAACTTGGTCGCCTTCTTTAAAGTTCTTTCTCAATATGTGTGAATCATGTCATTTCTTTGTTCTTTCTTTATAGATGCGAGAGTTGTTGTAGGCTTCTAATCTCAATTCATCTAGCTCATTGAGCTGTAAAAGACGTTTTCCAGAAGCTGCTTGGAGATCATAATTCAATGTTTTGATTGCCCAAAAAGCCTTATGTTCTAATTCAACTAGTAGGTGACAGTGTTTGTCATAAATCAACCTGAATGGTGTTGTTCCAATTTGTGTCTTGTACGCAGTTCGATATGCCCACAATGCTTCGTTAAGTTTCAAGCTCCAATCCTTTCTGGTTATTGACACAGTTTTCTCTAAGATTAGCTTGATTTCTCTATTCGAGACTTCTGCTTGTCCATTGGTTTGAGGGTGATAGGCAGTGGATATCCTATGTTTGACCCCGTATTTGAACAGTAGCTTTTCAAAACTCCGTTCGATAAAGTGTGATCCCCCATCACTAATAATAATTAATCTTGGCATACCAAACCTTGGAAATATTATGTCTTTAAAAAGTTTGACCACTGACTTCGAGTCTGCTGAGATTGTGGGAATAGCTTCAATCAATTTTGAGACATAATCAACAGCTAGAAGTATGAACTTGTACCCGCATGAAGGAGGGAAAGGTCCCATGTAGTCCACTCCCCACACGTCAAATATTTCTACCTCAAGTATAGGTTGCTGAGGTACCTCATTTCTTCTACCTATATTTCCAGTTCTTTGGCGAGCATCGCAAGGTTTAACAACATTAATTGCATCCTTGAATAGGGTTGGCCAATAAAAACCTGTTTGAAGAACCTTAGCGGCTGTTCTCTGATATCCTCCGTGGCCACCATGAGGAGATGCATGACATTCCTGTAATATAGTAGATTGTTCTTCCTCTGGTACACATCTATGAAACATCCCATCCGCACATTTTTTGAACAAAAATGGCTCATTCCAAAAGTAGTATTTGATATCGGAGAAAAATTTCTTCTTTTGTTGGTAAGAAAGATCCGGTCGTAAGATTCCAGAGGCTAAGTAGTTGGCATAATCAACAAACCAAGGAAGTTGTGTTCTTTGGATTAAAAACAATTGTTCATCTGGAAAAGAGTCGTTGATTTCACCGCAAACTTCAGAGTTAAGGTCTCCTTTTGATAGTTGATGTCGGGAGAGATGGTCAGCTACCAAGTTTTCTGTCCCCTTACGATATTTTATTTCTAAGTCAAATTCTTGTAACAGAAGGATCCATCTGATCAGTCTAGGTTTGGCATCTTTTTTAGTAATCAAGTATCGCACGACTTGATGATCAGTATACACAGTGACTTTGGAGTCAACTAGATAGGACCTGAATTTATCTATTACAAAAACTACTGCTAGAAACTCTTTTTCAGTTATGGCATAATTGATTTGTGATTCATCCAAAGTTTTGCTAGCGTAGTAGATTGCATGTTGCTTTTTATCTTTCCTTTGTCCCAACACTGCTCCCACAGCTTGATCACTAGCATCACACACAATTTCGAACGGTAGAGACCAATCAGGTGGTTGGATGAATGGGGCTGTTGTGAGAGCCTTTTTTAGAGTGTTAAAGGCTTCTAAACAGTGTTTATCGAAGATGAACTCCACGTCTTTGGATAGTAGTTTTGTCAAAGGTCTCGCAATGAGAGAAAAGTTCTTAATGAAACGCCGATAGAATCCGGCATGTCCAAGAAAGCTTCTGATTCCTTTGATATTAGTAGGTGGAGGTAATCTTTCAATTACTTCTGTCTTAGCCTTGTCAACTTCAATACCTCGACCTGAAACAATATGGCCAAGGACTACACCTTCTTGTACCATGAAGTGACATTTCTCCTAGTTCAACACTAGGTCAGATTCAGCACATCTTTGTAACACTTTTCCTAAATTCTGAAGATAGACTTCAAAGGAAGTGCCATACACGGAAAAGTCGTCCATGAATACCTCCATTATTTCTTCAATATAATCAGAGAAAATTGACATCATGCACCTTTGAAAACTGGCTGGAGCATTGCATAATCCGAAAGGCATCCTTCTGTATGCAAAGGTTCCATAGGGACAAGTAAAGATAGTCTTTTCTTGATCTTTTGGATGAATGAGGATTTGATGAAATCCAGAAAATCCATCCAAGTAACAAAAATAGGAATGGTTTGCCAATCTTTCTAACATCTGGTCAATAAAAGGTAATGGAAAATGATCCTTCCTTATGGCCTTATTAAGTTTCCTGAAGTCGATAGACATCCTCCATCCGGTAACCGTTCGCGTGGAAATGAATTTGTCCGACTCTATCTTTACTACGGTCATTCCACCTTTTTTTGGTACGACTTGCATGAGACTTACCCACTGACTGTCTTATATAGGGTAGATAATTCCTGCATCCAATAGTTTAATCACTTTTTTTATTACTACCTCTTTCATTGATGGATTAAGCCTTCTTTGTCCCTCTATGCAGGGTTTATGGTCTTTTTCCATATGGATACGGTGCACGCATATAGCAGGATTAATTCCCTTGAGATCATCCAAAGTGTATCCGATTACATGCTTGTAAGCTTTTAGCTTATCCAATAGCTGCTGAAGCTGAGTTATTTTTAAATCTGCATTCACAATCACTGGATAAGTGGAGTCTTCTCCTAGAAAGTCATACTTGAGATTTTGAGGAAGCTTCTTTAATTCTGGCTTTGTTAGCTTCCTTGAGCTAGGTTGTTGTATAATTTCTGTTGGTTGGTCCTCCAGTGGAGCGTTAGGGTGTTTTGTTTCAGTTGAGAGTATGTGGCTCGTGAGAATGCCCGCTTCTTCTTCTGTCCACAAAGATGATTCTTGGGCTTCAAGAGATACTTCCAGAGGGTTTGATATATGAATAACTGATGCCACCTTCTGTACATGAGAATCCAGTTACTCAGGTTGAAGACAGTGGTCTTCTATATCCGAGCAATTAATAAGGTGATTTAGTCAAAATTCAACCATGTCATCACCTATTTGAAAGGTAAGACGACTTTGTTTAACGTCAATTACTGCTCCAACTGTAGCTAAAAAGGGTCTACCTAATAAAATGGGAGTTTGATTATCTTTGTCCATGTCCAGAAAGACAAAGTCGGCTGGTATATAGAAGTTGCCTACTTTGATGGGTATGTCCTCCAGAATTTCCTGTGGGATTTTTATGGATCTATCTGCCAATTAGAGGGACATATTCGTGAGCTTAATATCACCCATTTCAAGTTTCTTACACAATGACAGAGGTATAACACTTACTGAAGCACCAAGATCACATAAGGCTCTTCGTATCTTTCGGTTTCCAATTTCACAGGGTATGGAGAAACTCCCCGGATCTTTTAGCTTCGGAGGTAATCTATTTTGAATCACCGCACTTGCCTCAACAGTTAGCGCGACAGCTTTATTTTCTTGTATCCTCCTTTTCTTCGATAGAACATCTTTCAAGAATTTGGCATATGCTGGCATCTCTTGAATAGCTTCCACAAAATGTACATTGATATAGAGTTTCTTTAAGATTTCTACAAACTTGCCGAATTGTTGGTCTTGTCGAGATTTCTCGAGGGCTTTAGGAAATGGTATTCGCGAAGAATAGCTAGGCTGTCCCTCAGCAGGTTGTTGTTTGGATTTATTTGATCTATTCATTGTGTCTTCTGATTGGACTATCTGATTTTGGTCACCAACTTCATCTGTTACTTCTGTCGAGACCTCCGCCCTTGTTCTTTTAGTATTATCAGTTGTCTTTCCACTTCTTAAAGTCACAGCTTGGACTTGTTCTTTTGGATTCTTTTCTGACTGTCCGGGTAAGATCCTTGGTAGTCTTGAAGACGACGCAGCTTGTTGAGCTATCTGGTTTTCCAACATTTTGTTATGAATGGAGAGGCTTTCTATTTTCTCAAACATTTTCTGCATCAGGGTGTCCTGTTTTGACATATATTTCTCCATCATTGCTTCTAGCTTGTTGGTAGAAGATGACCCTTGTTCTGTCGATGAATTTTGAGGTTGTGCTCTCTGATTGAATCTATTTTGCCAAACGGGAGCCTGGTTTTGTTGAGGATTATCTCTGTAGGAAAACTTTGGATTGTTTCTCCATCCTAGATTGAAAGTGTTAGAGTATGAATCATTATTCGATGGATAAGGGCCTATAGCATTAGCTTGTTGTTGGTGTCCTTGCTGTTTTAGTAGTTCAGTGCACAGAAATGTGATCAGATGAATCACATATTTCACAACATCTTGTTATCATATTGACAGTTGGTGTAGCTTCATTGAGCCCCAGTCGACTAATTGCTTTTTGAACTATATACTCTACCTTGGAAGTAAAATCCTCACCATCAAGTCGAGTTTGAGTTAATGCTGCGGACTCATTAGACCATGAATGAGCCAAGAAATGTTGATTCCGAGCGATTTCTTCTATAAGTTGATAGGCTTCGTCTACATTTTTCTTTATAAACACACCATCTGCAGCGTTGTCAAGCACCATTTTTGAAGTGTAATTGAGTCCATTGTGGAATTATTGGACCAAAATCCATTTGCTCAAGCCGTGATGAGGGCACGACCTCAGCAATGTCTTGAACCTTTGCCAAGCTTCATACAACGTCTCCTGGGCTTTTTGCACAAAACCAATGACTTGATTTCTGATCCTTATAGTTTTGTTGGGAGGGAAATATTCTGACAGAAAGGCTTTTACTGGTTGCTCCCAGGTAGTTAATTCCCGCAACTCCAGGGATTGTAACCATTGTTTGGCCTTACCCCTTAGCGAGAAAGAGAAAACACTCAGTCTCAATGCTTCTGGCGACACCCCATTCAACTTAGTTGTCTCATATATTTCCAGAAAATCTTTAAGGTGTTGATTTGGATATTCATCTGGGGTTCCTCCAAATTGATTTTGTTAGATTGTAGAGATTAGAGATGATTTCAACTCAAAATTGGCTTGAATGGCAGGCTTTAAAATTGCATACTCTAGTCCATCTGCGGTAGTAGTATAGAGTTCTTCTAATGATGGGACTGGTGGTCGCGGTTGGAGTGGTTCTTGTTGTTCAACCATCATTTCGATCTCAGGATTAGAATTCTCTTCAAGCTCTATAGATTGAGTGCTACTTGTACCTTCAGGACGTGATGTTCTCCACTTGTATTCTCGCACTCTTCTCTTAAAAGTTCGATCAATTTTGGGATCTAATTCGAGTAGTTGACTATGAATACTTCTGGGCATATACTATTCCCTGAAATCAAATGAGAAAATATAATCAGACGTGAATAACGCTTTAACAAACTAAATAAGGATATAAATGAAAGGTAAATAATTAATCTAAATCCCCGGCAACGGCGTCAAAAACTTGACGTGAACTAAAGGTAGTTGTAGAATTACGGATTTCATATAAGAAATAAGGCCAGTCACAATTTAAATTTTACTCAAGAGTTCACGTAGCTGCAAGTGCACAAGTCGAGTAGAAACCTTGAGTGTCGTAACCCCGTTGATTTAGATTAATTACTTTTTCCAATTATATTCGAAAGTTGTCACGAAATTAAAAAAGAAATAAGCATAAAGAGAAACGAACAAGAATTAAGAATAATAAAGGAACGTAAGAAAGGATTTTGAGTAATTGGAAGAAAAGATTCCCTTGGAATGAACTAGTTGATGCTATGACAATAATCCTATTTGATTTACTAAGTTCTGGATTCCCTTCTTTTCTAACGATATATACAAATAGAGATCAAGAATAGCAGGGGTCCTAACCGATGATTAAGACTACCGATTAATAAGACTCTCATCTTTAATCAGGTCGAATGTAGTCTGTCGATCTTTTTTTAATTAAGGCTCTTAATCTTAATCAAGCGATTAGAAATATTGGATTTGTTCCTCACACGATTGCAAGGATTCTCATCTCATAACAATCGGTATAATGGATCTCTCGATCCCTTTTAATAAATACAAATCAGCAATTTACGAAAAGCACAGTAATTAATATAACTAAGTTTCCCTCTCGGATGAAATTAGCTTAAACCCAAAATAGTCGATCTCTCGATCCATTTAAAACCAGTTAGAAATTCTTACGGCTATGCATCACGTAAATACAAAGCGAGGAATCAAAATAATAATGTCAGGAAATCAGAACAGTAATAAGCATTAATAGAGTCTCATCCCAAGGGAATAAAATAAATCTCTTTAGTTCTCCATCTTCTCCTTCACAGCTAAGTCCTTCCTATTTCCTTCATGGCCCTCCATGCTCTTTTTCCTCTCCCTTCTTGGCCTCCCTCTCTCTCCTTTTGTTTCTTTTCCCTGTCATCATTTGAATTTTGAAAAGTTGTTAGTTCTCCTTTTACTCATTCAACTTTTCTCCTGGAAAATGGTAATAAAAACATTTAAATATATCTAATTCTTACATAAAATTCGTGGAAATTGTAGTTATTAAGGGTACAATAAAGAGATGATCAGTTATCAGTTGAGGGTTGCGAATTTCTCGCACTCGAATCAAGCTGTGGTACGGAGGAGACTAACTCCTCAACGGGTTGATCCACTTGTGCCGTCAACTCGGGATCTTCTTTTTCATCTTAGAGAAGACCCTTGCCAATCTCACCTTGCTTAGGAAACTCATTCTCTATGAATGTCACATCTCTACTTTTGAGTTCCATTACCGTACCATCTTCTATTTCTCCTATGAATACATAGACCTTGAAGGTTCCACAATATCTTATAAAGATACATTTTTGCCCTCTAGACCCAACTTTCCATACTTATGGGAGTTGTTTAGAACATAGGATGCACAACCCCAAAGGCGCAAATAACTAAGGTTAGGTTTTTGGCCTGTCCAAAGTTCATAAGGCGTGGTAGAAACGGATTTCGATGGTACACAGTTTAAAACGTAGTCAGCAGTCAATAGCGCATCTCCCCAATACGAAATTGGAATATTTACTTGTGCCATCATGGATCGGACCATATCTAATAAGGTACGATTCCGTCTTTCCGCAATATCATTTTGTTGCGGAGTTGTCGGTACTGTTAGTTGCCTAACTATACCCTTTTCATCACATAACTTCTTGAATAAGTCATAAAGATATTCACGTCCATGGTCGGTTCGAAAGGCTTTAATCTTGTGATCCACTTGATTCTCAGTGATAAGTGATATTTAGGGGTTTAGTGATAACTTGCTGATTTTTGGGTCAAAAGTCAATTTTTTCAATTTTGTTTCAACTCCCTAACTCACTCTCTACTTCAAGTATACAGGTCAATTGCAGTTACCCAAATGTTGTATCCACAGTGATTTGAAGTCCAAGACTCCCTAAACAATCTAGATTAGCCTTATCTAAAGTTAAAAATCCAAGAATTTGAAAGAAAGTAAAAACCGATTTCTAAAAAGGGCTAAAAATGATAACTGATTTGGGATTTTTGAAAGGTTATCTAAACTGAATTGTAAATGCTAAATTAGAGTCTAAAATGGTTTGTCTATCAATGAGGAAGGTTCTCCTAGAAGTTGGAGTTCATCTAAGTTAATTATGGATGGAAATGGACAAGTTATCACTTTTTTAGTCAAATCTGATTCAACCTTCAATATGGCTGTTTTCACAGCTCAATTAGACCAGAACTAAATAATATATTGTCATATAATTATTAGCCAATTTGAATTAGAAGAAGATCCCCACCGAAAATCAAGTTATCATTATGTTCAATCCAAGTCACTTTGCTGATTTTTTGGCAATTCAATAAAATTCTGAATGATAACTTCTAGATTGCACTTTGAAAATGAATGGAATGCTTCAATCAACTAAACAGGGATGAAATCAATCCAATATCAATGCAAATGCTCCTTGGTTTATCTCTAAATTACAAGAAGATTTAAAATCAGCCTCTCAGCTGCAAATTCAAATGAAATCCACATTTTCATTAATGGATTGGATAGAAATCAGCACTTAATTCATATGAGGGAATTCAGCACATGCAATTGCTCCTTGGTTCATCTCTGAACATCAAGGAAGCCACAAGACCACCTCTCAGTGGTAAGTTAAAGTTAGAGGTTTAACAATGACATGGCAGATTTCACAAAATCAGGAAAACAGATTTGAAAATCAGATTTGCAAATCAGTAATGAAAAGTTGCAACAATTCAGGGGTTAAAATTTTGCAAACACCATTATCTCTTGATTCATTTCTGAACAAGAAGGAAATCATAAGTAACCTCTCAGTTATAAATCAATTAGGGCTCCATAATGATGAAAACAGATTTGGGCAATTCAGAAATCAGAATTCAGGAAAAATCAGATTCAAGAAATCAGATTTGGACCTAGAACTTGTCATTGATTCTTGTTTCATTTATGAATCAAGAACAGATCATAAAACAACCTCTCGGTTGTAGATATAAGCAAGATCATACAATGCCAAGAATAGGATAGAAATAGACGAGTTCTGAATGCAGAATCAAGAATCAGAAATTATGAAATCAGTGTAGGAAATCAGAAATGTCCATATCCATCCACAATTAATCTAGACTACTACCCTATCCTAGGAGACATGGAGTTTAGCTCCACATAGTTACAAACATAGATACAAAATGGAATGAAAAATAGAAGCTATCCATCCTGGCATGAGGGCTATTGACAGAAATCAGCTCCTTCAGCTCAAGAACAGCCCCACTTCAGCTCCAATCCAGCCCCAAATCTGTTCTCCTTTCCAATGGCCGACCTCCCCCTGGTTTCCTAGGGTTCTCAGCTTAGATCAGCATCAAAGTGTTCCCCTATGCCTTGATTGTGCCAAGTGTCCTCTGGACAGAAAATATCTCAGTTGATAGCTTTTTGGACAGCAAAAAGTAGGTGGTCCCCCCTTGCTTTTCCAACATTTTGCAACTTGTTTTTCCCTTCTATAAGAGATAGAACACCAAGCATCAAAGTTCTCAAATAGGAAATGAACAAATAAGGATAAGGAAAGTCATCAGGGTCAGCTCAAACATTAAATAAAATCTGGTGTTATGAAGATGTGAAATCATAATTAAAATGATAAGTTTTAGGACCCAGAATGATAACTTTGCATAAATCTTGGAAAATGATCAAATATGGATGGTTCAGAGCATTGAAGGCATAAATTGGAGTAGGATGGCAAGTGAATGCGATCAGAAATCAAATATGGATAAGATTTCATAGAAATGATAACTTGGGTGCCAAAATGATAACTTAATTGCCTTAAAAATGATAACTTGTCATAACTTTGGTTGTGGTTATCCAAATGTGATCAAATTTGAACAGCAATGAGTTAGGACAATAATATAATGATTGCGTAAGGCCTTTGTGCAGATTTGACAGTTTTGCATGTCGAAATGATAGTTTTGCCCTTTAATGATAACTTGGCATTGGAAAAATGATAACTTATTCAAATGGTTTTATAATTTTGCACGAGTTGAGATATGATCATCCAAATATGATTCATTCATGATGGTAATGGATTTAGGGCAAGAAAATCATTAGAAATCAGCTCACTCAAAATAATGATAACTTGGCATATAGGAGTGATAACTTGTCCTAAAAATGATAACTTGGCATAGAATTGAATTATTTATGGATTTTAACATTTCAGAACCTCTATGCACATGGAAATAAGTAGAAAATGAGGAAAATCAACTAGTTATCACAATCCATGCATTCCAAACATAATTGGCCAAAAGTTGGACAATTTAGGGGCTCGATAGGGGTGAAATACATCTAAAATAGGATAACTATATTGATCAACTAGTGATCACTCAACTATGTTCATGAACGTACAAAACAATTCAAGGCTTCAAACTTATAAGAAATCAAGTATACAACGCCGTAACGTGAATAATTATCAATAAATGTGATGAAGTAAGAAAAACCGTGTCTTGTATGAACATTCATCGGACCACATATGTCCGAATGAATTAATTGTAATGGGTACTCGGCACGTTTTCCCATCCCAAATGGTGTTCTTGTTTTCTTACCAGTTAGACATTCCTCACAAGTTGGAAGATCAACTTTTGTGAGAGACCCCAAGAGGCCTTCTCTAGCAAGTCTATTCATTCGATCTTGACCAACGTGTCCTAGTCTAGTATGCCAAATGTTGGCGCTACCATTCACATCAATAGATGATATAAAAGAATAACTATTAGCAACAGATGCTATATTTAAAACATAGAAACCATTATTGAGAAAACCATTGCATAGAAGAATATTGTCATGACATATTGTCATTTGTTTCCTCTGGAAACTTATTATATAACCAAGTTTGTCTAATGATAACACAGAAAGTAAATTTCGTCTGAAAGCTGGTGCATATATAACATCATGAAGGTAAAGTATTTGGTCATTGCGAAGTTCTAACTTGCACGATCCAATGCCTTTAACTTCAACTCTTTCGTTGTTTCAAACGTAAATCCATTTGCTCCCCACACTTATTCGGCGAAATTCCACAAAGACCCCGCGATCTCTCGGTAGCTCCTGAATCTGCAATCCACGAAGGATGAGTTTCAGCAATTAAGGCACAACTTGAGACATAAGAAAAAGAATTGTGGTCAGGACAAACCTTCTTTGGCTCAGTGCAATCACGAGCAAAGTGACAACATTTGCACAATTATAGCATTTTACTTTATTCATGTCTACTTTGCCGCCACGTTTTCCACGTTTGTGCGGGTGGCCTTGGGCTTTCTTTTGTCCAGCATCTCCGCTCTTCTTATTTGGTTGCGACTTATGCGACCTTTTTCTCTTGGATTGGGAACTATCTCTTTGTCCACCATTTTCAGCAATTAATGTTTCAGAAGATTGATTCATGGCTTGAAGGGCCTCATCCTCCATTTCAATGTGGCGAGCAGCTTGGTCAAAAGTTTTGACACCTTCGTTGTGCATCAAATTACAACGCATATGTTCCCAACTTTTTGGAAGAGAGCGGATCAGAGCTTGCACCTATTGCTCGTCATCGAGCACTTGTCCCGCACTTTTGATTTCGTGGATCATGTTGGACATCTCCTGGATATGCTCCCTCATCGTATGATTTGGTCGCTTCCGATAAGAGTCAAACTTGACCGTGAGCATCCGGCGCTTGATGGTCGTGGTGACCCCATACTTATTGCGGAGCGCCGCCCACATTTCGAATGTTGTCTTATAGACTTCGAATTCACACAAGAGGGAATTGCTCATTGTGCTTAGCAACGTAATGCGAGCAATATGATTCTTTTTTGTCCAAGCCTGATAGGCCTCCATGTCCCTCTGGCGTTGGGCATTATGTCTAGGTGCAAGTTTAGCGACAACATGGTTAATGGTCTCCAAGACCTCTTGTTCTTCTAGAAGATATTAGACCTTGCGGTGCCAAATATCATAATTGTCGTCATTGAGCTTCTCATTCTTGTGCAGGTCAGCAATTATTATTTTGGAACCCATGGTCTAGCTTGGTCACAAAGATAGGAGAAATTAGTGTTTTGCATGTTGCAATTTTATCCGCAAACAACGTAAAAAAATAAAATAACAATATTCATGGAGTAGCGACATCGAGAGGTTGTTAGACTCCCACTCATCTCCCACTATCTCCAAGAAATATTATCATTCATTATTTTAGCAATGCGACAAAATTAATCTAAATGTTTGAATTTTGAATCAACGCATAATTCAAAATTTTCTACTCTATGCATTTTGAATCAATTTATAATTCAAAATCACCGAAATTCACTTCGTGTGGTGCACCAAATTATTTTTTTAATATGACCAGGACAATCAGGACTAGTGCAACGGGAGCTCTTCCCCGAGGGGTGCCAATTAAATAATCGCTCACTATCCTTCGTCTCGACATCACATTAGAAAAAAATTGTGCTCCCACTGTCACATGTCAACCCTATTTCTGGAGACTGCATTGACCATGCACCAAGCCAGTTCCTTGGAACCTTTCTAGACATGCATTTTGGATCACGCACCACTCAACAGAAAGACATTGGTTATTATGACAATATTTGAATTTCAAAGTGACTTAGTCCTGCAAAAGAACTATTTATGTTTCATATATTCTTTAATTACCTATAGTTTATATAATTAGACCAACTAATTATTTTATTATAGGCTTGCATGAGACATGTATTTCAGCACATAGCCAAAGTTAATATTGCCATCTTAATTGATTCTCACAAAAGGAATTTCAAATCAATTTGAAATTCTAGGCAAATTGTCATGCTTAACAAGATTGGACATACCAATTTGATTTTAACACATAGTCAAAATTTTAATCACAGAAATAAATATCATTATGACATACATAAACGAAGATATTTATTTCATGCATGATAACACATTAATTAGGCAATATTAGATATTGACATGCAAATTTAATCATTTAATTTAATGCTTTAAATCAACAAATGTTTTTCTGATAACATTAGATTTCATGCAATATTACAAAAAAATTTCTAAGAAAAAAATAAAATTTTCCTAATTTTTTGAGATTTTATAATAAATATTTTCTATTTTCGAATTATTTTAAAATTCTGGCAAAAATCAGAAAAGAAAAGAAAAAGAAAATCTATTTATTGGGCCTCTCAGTCAGCCCAATTGCCATTTTTTATATGTGCAACTCTTTTACACATAAACTGGGCCTTCCAGCGGACCGTGTACCTGCTGAAAGAGTTTTTTTTGTTTTATTTTTTTGCTACAACATATGCAAAAAAAATCCGAAATTTTCACCAAAAATGTTAAAATAAATCCAAAAAATATATTATGGTCTAGGTTCATCTATAATATATTTGTGATGACAAACTCTACTTTGTCCCTTAGTTGTGGTCATACAACCGAGGTGCGCAGATCCCAAATAATAACGAATATTATTTTTTCGGCGCAATCACGAGTTCGAGAAAAATCTAAAAAAGCTCTAATTCCAATGTTAGAATTTATAACAGATATAAACTCTAGAGGTTGCGGAATACCTCTTGCAGCGGAAATGGATCGTCGGGGCTTTTCCACGAACTCTTGAGGAACGCACTTGCACCTCAGGATCGGGAACCAAACCTCTAGGGAATTGAACTCTTTGCCACAGCACAAGTACTCTGGATGAACCTCTGTGAAAGTATATTTGGGATCTATGGTATAGGTCCTCTTTTATAGGGTAGAAAGACTTTGAGATAAGTTAGGAAGAATGCATCACGCACGTCCATCGCGCGTGATGATGTGCCTGCGCAGACTCCTTTTCCCATGCCGCAAATATTAGATCGCTCTATCTGCGCGATCTTGCGCGATGCCCATGCGGGCACTTATCCAACACTTTCAATCATATAAGAATAAATTATCTACCTCAAGGTCTTTCAACTATACAAAGATAAACATATCAACCACACAAATCATTTTACAACATATTATGTCATGTCATATCATATATCACATGACATGTCATCTTAAGTCATGTCATCTTAATTGTCAATTATATAATAGTGTAATAATGAATAATGGTGACAATTAAAGAACATATGAGAATTTATTTATAGAAATGTCATAAAGAATGTGTAATCGTGAAATTGCATTTTTTATGGACATATAAGCATCATTTCAAATAATTATAATAACTAGCCATTTTTATATTATCTTACCACCTCTACCTTATAATTGCATTAATAAACAATTCAATCATTTGCATATCATCTAAACACTTTATCTGTATCAAATAACATTGCAAAAATAAAACATTACTTGTAACAAAGATGGCATCAATTAATAACAATCTAAACCTTTGATAACAATATCCATACCAAGAATACGAACAACACAAAGTTAGTGTAACACTCGGCCCAGAACACAAAAAAAATAATTAAAGTTAATCTAAAGATAAAATCTGATTTGACTAAAGGAAATAAAAAATCAAATAAAAAAGGAGTCTCAATTGAAAGTTATAACTAATTTTATCTTTTCACTCCTACCTATATAAACTTTTCTCTCAAGAAAAACCTCCTTTAAACTTAACCGTCGTGCCTCTACTCTTTTCCCCCTCCACCTTCACGAATTCCTAGGAAACAGGGAGCCAAAAATAGTGCTGGCCTCCGAAGATGGCACTGAAATCTCGCCAAAAAATAGGAAATCAATCAAGGTGATGTAGCAGTCATGATGAAATTTTTGTAACAATTTTAGGACTGTTTTCCTTGACTTTTTCCTGGATTTTCCCATCCAATATGGCCACTAGGTGCAAGGGACCAATGATAAATATTGTTAAAGTTGGGGAACCTTCAGGGACGACCAACGCAGAGAATGAAGCAGAGAAAGAAGATCGAACGACAAAAAATTCACATAGAGGTAGGTGGATCATTGGATCAACCTTTTGATAAGTTTTAACAATAGATTTATATGTTGTTAGGGTACAATTAGAGTCATAGAATCGTCTCCTATCATTCATGATCTGTCCAATATGATTACTTTGGTTCTAAGAGGTTTATTCTGACGAAACTACGTCGGGAATCAAGCAGTTAGTGTCACCGTTCTCATCGGAATCCTAGAATCTAGCCCGGGTATATACATCGTCGGGCGAAATAGGTAGTGAAATTGGCCCAGATTCAATGCTGCCTGGTTCACACCATCACTGATGTGTGTGTAGTACAAGAACCCAGCTCGAGCTCCACTGAACCCATCCCAAGTTCCAACAGGAATACACCAGGAATATCATGAGTTCGACTCATACTTGGGCCCGATTAGGGCAAGGAATTTACCATTGAAGAACCCACCCCGGGTCAGACCCATCCCAACCCGTGTTCTATCGTGACGATATAATATGATGTTATCTTTATTTTATTATTATTTTAATTCTAACTCATGATATTTGTTGTGTTTGATTTCTGTTAAAAGTTATGTTATGTTTATATTTTGAATTGATTACTGTTTGATTCTTGCTTCATGGATTTTGATCCATCTACGTATATTGACATCCTGTTATAATGTATTATATTGTGATTTCTTGACCCATGATTTGTTAATCATTTGGTTCCACTTAAACATAGTTTATATTGATATTGCCATTCGATTATTGTATTATTTATTATCCTTGATTGACCATCGATCTGATCCTATTGATATCATGACCTAGAGTATGGTCATACTAGAAAATGATTAAGCATATTATTAATTACCGATTTATGGGTCATGATTGGAAGTCCATTGTTATCCTACATTGTTACTAGATCCAACTATATTAATATGATCTCATTGTTGCATAGATTAAAACTGAGGTGTAACCTCTCCTTGATTCCATCGATTACTTGATCCTTTGATCTTGATTTTTATGACTAAGTACTAATTTGGGCGAAGATGAGAACCTAATTAATTAAAAATAAAAGCTTGGGTGCTCATGTTACGGATTGATGAGAGCTCATGGTATTACAATGCAGTTAGTGTTGGGGCATAATTTGTCCCCATTGCATGATTTCTCCCCATCGTGTAATGAAAGAAGATACCCTCCTCTTTAGAGAGGATGATCACCATAATGTGTACAATCACTAGCCACTCATGAAGTACATGGCACCTCATTACAACGAATACGTTAATCAGTGATACCGCATTAAAATATCATAAATAAATAAGTTTATTACTGCTTCAGCTTTCGGTCCGAGCATTGAAAATACCTTCAGAGCATAGTACAAACCATTGATTCAAAGTATGACATATGACATTGAAATACAAAGTAATCTAGAGCATTAAACTGATTCATTCAAGTGTTTAGTAGTATAATATAATCCAAATAATTTATTCACATATTTTAATATATTAATTATTGTTACACATTTATTTTCCATATGCCACTTGGTGACATTTGATTGGTCCACTAAACTTAAATCCAATGTTAACAAATCACCTACATAGTTAACCATAAGAGGATATGCTTTATCATAATATGACTATGAATCTTTAGTGCTTTAATTAAATTTTATAAATTCTTATCATATCAATATGTGACATTACAACCTATACTACAACTTTATAGCCATATAATATAGAATCCAATATGTAACGACCCGAAATCCACCTTAAAAGTTTTGGGCATTTAGAAAAAATTTACGTCGTTAGCCCGTTCTCCATAGCAAAAGACTTTACAATTTAGAGAAAATTATAATAAATAAAAACTTTCTATTAATATAATAGACTAATACTCCATAAGGCATTAAATGCCTAAACTCTTCATTGCATCATTAGTCTCATTGTCCATTTAGAACTTTAGGACTTATTTAACCCTAGGCATGTGCACACTTCGTCATGAGCATGAGATATCATCTATCACTTAATCTTGATTACATCCAGAGTGCAGGGTTTCCCAGTTAGACTATATAAAGGTCATGCATGTCATGCTATCCTATCACATGACACTACATGAGATGCATCATCATCATAATAATAATAACATATGAACATGCATGCCATGAACTATATCATGAACCTTAAATTACATTATACTTACATTCATTTTTCATATAACACTCATGAACATAAACTTAATGTCATACCTGCTTAACTTCAAATCCATCGTATGCAAGTATCATGAATAAAAATATGCATTCATATCATTCATAACATACATGACATAACATATCATTTCATTTCACTTTCATTGTCATGTACATTCTAGGAATTTCTTCATAACTTCTTGATCCTTACTTGCTTTTTGACTTCTTTCATACTTTACATTTTCTCAAGGTTGTTTTATAACCCTTTCGATCATCTTTCATTTTTCTTTTCTTTCTTTATTATGTGATATTTCATATGTCATCTTCATCCATCATCTTTATCAAGTAAATACATCTTGACTTTCATTCCATATCATAAGTCATAATTAGGAATACACACATTATAATAATGAGGGATTTTATTCCTAATCATCTTTAGGAATACACACACTTTATGATGAGGGATATCGTTTCTCAATCTTAAATCCCCTTGAAGTACATACATAAGTGTAGGATTTTACTTTCCATCTTTACTTCATCATTATCTTAACTTTCTTTGTTATAAGATACTTTGAAGTTAACTTCACTTTCATTCTTACTTTATCTTATAATATTTTTATCTTAACATAATTGGAGAGTCGTATCACATCATCACATTGGCTAGTTAGGCTTGGGAACATGCATATCATAATAGTGAGGGGCTTTATTCCAAGGAATACGCACACTATTATAGTAAGGAATTTTATTCTGAAGAATACACACACTATAATAGTGCGGGACTTTTTTTTTCCAAGGAATACACACACTTTCTGATGAGGAATTTTGTTCTTTGAGAAACACATACACAAATGTAGCTCGTTACTTCGCGGGCTTAGGCTCTCTTGAAGTACATACATAGGTGCGGGACTTTGCTTCTCACCATTGATGAGTGACATGGACATTCTTCAACTTTAGGTGGATTATGATTTGCAATAATTATGGCTGAGCATATCTAAACATGTGTCTAGATGATCGTCAATACATCAATCAATAGCATCATATGTAAAATATATAAAACATCATAAAGCATTATACATAAACAAATAAATGTATTTCAAATGTATATAAACATTTAAATAAAATGAATAATATTAACATAACAATTGTTGACATAAATTATAATATGTCAACCTTCCTTATTTGACAATTTTGACACATCATCAATGAAAAAAATCATAACTCAATAAATAAATGTTCATTTTGATTGATTCTAATTTTCTTGAAAATGATACTTTCATAGATTTTATTTTTTTTGCATTTAATCCCAGAAATTCATACAACTACCGACATCTATTCTTGACATAGTATTCTCGCAGCAGACACTAAAATATTAATAATTTAACCTATACTTGTTCTTTTCATATGATTTTAATTGTCATAGAATGATAATACAAACTATTAACTTGTGCATAAATTTCATATTTCTAAATTAATATAGATTTTACAAATTCATCTCATTGTTACTCAAGACAACATGATAGTAATCCGATGTTTGTATCATAAATATTTGTATACATCTTCAAATTAGATAAAACAAATTTCTATGGAAACTAGACTTTGAGGGATTTCATTCATTATTTGTAATTTTTGGATAAGTAAAACCTGCCCAAATAATTATCAAAAGACAATCATGAATTTAACAAAATATCCAATATAAATCATGCAATCCTTATCATGCAACCCTCATTTATGCAACCCTCAATCAAAATCCCTATTTAGAACAAGGTGTTCTTGAAACTCTCAATCCAACCAAAATTATCATTGAAAGGGGAGATAGGAGTTTGGATCCCCATTACATATCTTTAGGCTTTACATCTAAAACCCCTTTTTCCTAATCATCTTGTATCCTTATTCATCATCTAGAAACCTCTAGGTCTTCTTGTCCTTTTTCTAGAAACCTTGATCTTCTCTTTATTGGTCTTAAAACATAGCCACCATGAAGAATAACGCTTTAGATATTCTAACCTTAGGCTTTTCTTAGTGGAGAAAAAGAGAGAGAAGAGGAGTTGACAACTAGATTTTTGGGGAATTGATAGGGTTGTTAGTATTTATGTAAGATTTACATTAGGATTTTGGTCAAAATGCCCAAGTACTCTTGGCTCAAAATTTTGGGTTATTACAGATTATATCATGGATATTACAAAAACATATTTATTTTCATAATGGATAGACTTGTTGATACCATATTGATTCAAATTTCATAACTCACTCTACAGGCCGTCGAATTTAGTGATTTTATTTTTTTTCTCACATTAGACCCCTTGGATAAGATATAAATTATTAGATTTTATGCTTTTGCCTCGCTACACCATGTGCCTCTTCTCTTGTGTTTTCCTAAAAAATTCCTACAATAATTGTAACCCGCTAAAGTTTAGCAATTAGAAAGATGGACACTAAGATATCTATAACCTCCCCTAGACACCTCATTTTGAAATGAATCCAAGTTTTGTAGAAGATAACTTAATTTCAAACTATCACATAAATTTTACGGCACAAACTTTGGTAAAATTTATATGTTAGTAGCAATGCTACCCGAGATAGTTTGACAATATATCACTTTTTCGGCCATAACTTCTTATATATAGCGCTCAAAATGGAATGAAACCAAATTCCATGATCAAATCTGGACCCCTCACTTTTTTGTCTAGGTCTGCCCTTGATCATGACACACAGAAGCCATTTTATATGAATCGGCGAACCAAGGAATCAAGAACACAAGCTCAAACAACAGAATCAATACTCTAGCAAATTCAATTGGCACAAGAGAAAGCATCAACGACCAATCTCAGCAAGAAGCCATCTAGAATTGAAGTGACTCTGATACCATGTCAAAAATCGCTTGAACCGGAAGTCGAACCGGAAGTCGTCATTGACGAGCTTCACGCGAGCAACTAAGAAACAAAATTGGGGAGGAAAGCTTTGAATCTTATTTCAGAGTGATCCATCTTATCCTCTTCTACAAATTTTTATAATAGAGAATCAAAAAAAGAAAGACTTCACGGTGATTAAATAGACAAGGAACAAACCGGTACCGAGACAATGCATCGCCCAACTATCATTATATTGATAATTAACGACTTATAATCTGAATTTGAACTCTGAGCCTTGTACCCGATGACATCAATAATTGGGGATCTGCAACCACAGATGACAAGAATTATTACTCTTTCTTCCAATGTCATCAAAGATCAGGATTAGGTAGCACCCGTCAAGCATGGTTGTCTGTACTTACCTTCGATTGTTCCTTGAGGAGGAGCGCTAGTGCCGTTTGTTGTCGACAATGGGGGTGGTGACAGGGGTGGTGGTGGTGGCGTCGGAAGGGAGTCGGCCAAGACATTGTAGAACAGGTACAATTCGTATCTAAGATTACAAGTGAATGCCACACAATTTGGGGATCCATCCCTTGAGACTTTGAATGCATTGGTAGCAGTCGAGCTGCGACTGGTCTCTCGTGCACTGCACCAACCCATACAAAATCGTGTTGCCCGTGTAGTTTGTCATCTCGTCGGCGTACTTTTTCGGCGAGTTCGATGCTTGTCCATCATGTCGCCCGACAAATGGACGAACACTTTTGGATTCGAAACACTTTTTTTTTTTTTTTTTCCTTCTCTATCTCCTTTTCTATGTCCTCTAAAGTTGATTCAATTCTATCTCCTTTTCCATGTCTTCACTTACGAAGAAAGCATTGGCCGCCGAAGTTGACTCCCTCGATAATAGATGATGATAGTACTTTCCATTTTCCATTTTCCATGTCTAGATGATGCCTACGTGGTCTTCTATGGGGTCGGGTCAATTGACCCTATAAATTTTGACAATACTTATTATTTATCTATATGGTCATACGTTAATATTTATTAATATTATAAATTAAATAATTTATCACATTCAAAATTGCATCAAATTATGTTTTGTAATTATTGCATATCCCACTTCAAGTATATAATCAGTTCATAAGGGATTTTTGTTTATTTTTTATAATTTCTCTTTGAAAAATTATTTTTCTTTTTTTTATAGAACAAAAAATGGCTATAAGAGAAGTATTGGATCACAAAATTGCTGAGCATTCCAAGCCTCTTTTATCTTATTTACTTCCATTATTCTCATTAACTTATATTTTTAGAAATTCATCATTATTTTTATGAAGAAACTCAATGATATTAATTTGCCAATGCTAACTTTAAGAGTTCATAATCTATCAATCCTTACAGCATCGTTTAATTGATTAGCTGCTTAAATTAAAATAATATTTTATAGGCACATGAAATAAAATTCTTTAATTGATATCAAATATAATTTTAGATGATGCGACTATTGAATAAAAAATAATTAATTAATTAATTTAAACTTTTTATGGCTCATAATCATTATGTTTTATGTTTTTTTTTATTTTTATACCATTAAGTATTAAGGATTTGCACCCATATGCAATAGGTCCAGTGTAATATCTCGTTAAAAAAAAAATAAAAAGGCAACCTGCTGCCGCCCGAAGCCCACCAGCCCACCTAATTAAACAACACCCTCACTTAAACCCCCACCTCAAGCTACAATAATCCCTCATTTGCTCACACACTCTCTCCCTCACCAAATCCCACTCGGCAGCTCCATTTTCAGCTACAGTAAGCATCCTCTCTCTCTCTCTTACCTCTCTCTCTCACCTATCTCTTCTATTAGCAATCGTGAGACAGCAACGGCAAGGAAAGAAAAGAGGTGGTTGCAGCTGGGAGAGGAAGAAGAGAGGAGAGGGGAAGAAAGTAGAGGCATGTTGAGAGAATTCAAAATCATCATAATCTTCCCTTAATGATGTTTGAATATTTAGATTAGGACATGAAAGAACAATCAATTTGTTCTTGGATGGAAGGTTAAGGAATGTGCATTATGGCATAGATTTATATCAACTTTTCTTATGATTATTGTTTCACTGATAAGTATGATTAGCATTAAAATGATTTCTTCCATGTATTTTTAGCTCATGATCAAGTTGCTCAATGGTTTATATGAATGTTCCTTATGCAAACTCCTACGTAGTTCATGCTTATTGTGCTAATAATGCTCATGTATGATCTATATGATTATTAGAGTAAAATGTGTGCTCAATGTATTGATGAATGAATGTTTGGAAGAAAGGAAAATGTAGTTAGGATTCTGTCCCGTCGCTCTAGACCGGTTGACCGAAATCCTTTCGGTTACCCACCTTTTGAAGGTTCGATGTCTCGAACTTCTGCGGATGACGAATGATCAATTCGATCGTCCGAACCCCACGAAATGGTCGTCCAAAACCCTTTTGGACGTCTGATTTATCAAACTTCTGTGGATGACGAACGGTCAGTTCGGTCGTCCGAACCCCAATGAAGCGGTCATCCGAAACCCCTTCGGACATCTGATTTCTCAGACTTTTGCGGACGACGAATGATATCTTCCGAGCCCCAATGAAGTGGTCGTCTGAAACCCCTTCGGACATCCGATTTAAGAATCCCGAAGTCTCGGACTTCTGCGGACATTATGATGCTAGTTCGGACATTCTCAAGACCCAAAGCGATCGATCAAAACATGTTCAGTCGTCCGCTCTGTCACTAATGCCAATGTGATGTTGATTGTGTACACTTAGAATGATTTGAAGTATGTATGATCGTAAATAGGCTTAAAATATGCAACATGTATTGAATGATTATATGTATTGAGGTATGTAATTAAAAAGATAGATTGGCATGAAGGTGTGACTCGCATAAAGTGTGTATATTGAGAGTGTCACATAAAGTAAGTCGGCGTACCTAATGTGGCAAGGGAAAGTGTAAGGAGCGTAAACCCCCAAATTGTATGTCTACCCTTTACACTAGTGTGGTACTCTTGAACAAAGAAACATATGTCGAATGAAGTTTTAAAATTTGTAATCTCTCTGCACTATCAAAATGTGATCCGCAAATGTAGGGTACATCATTGTAGAGCTTGAGGTTCGATCCACAAGGAACAATGTTTGCGAAATCTTCAAAAGATACTTCAAAACTAACTCGTTAACAAGATGAAATGTTGAGGACGGAAATAAAAAGGATGACACAATAAAGTAAAGAGAACCAAATGTTTTTGTTGTTTTTGAAATATAAAAACAGCACAAGGAGAATGACTAGACTTCGAGAGTGCAGGACGATCAATTAAAAACACGTGCCGAGGACTTATAGGAGGTGCTTTTGTTATAGGACTTAGGTTATGTAGTTCAATTTGATATGAGTAAAAAAGAATAAATGCCCCTTCATATGCGTATATGATCGACCTAATGAGGATGACACTCGACTCACCCGCAACACTTTCGTGCTTGTTTTGAAGAACTGATGCAATCGTCACTCTCGTGTACGATGCTCCAGTTCATAAAATGAGTTTTCCTTTCTAGATTGAGCAAAAGCTTCGTGACAACTGAGTACCTGAACATTCCAAAGAGATGATCTGAGGGCGATACTACTATGATCGGCTTGCATCCACCTAAGAGAAATAAAGATAACCCTCCCAGGTGGAATGCAGAAGATGGAGATGTCTGGATTTAAGGAGGAGACAAAAAGGTCGATTCAGAAATTTGGTTCAGGATTACTAAGTGTTCTTCAGATATAACTCATCCGTCATCCGCCCTCTCGGGTCAAGATAATGAAGGAGGTTTGGAGATTTTCCCTCTTGGGCAAAAGCTCTCAAAATCAGAGAAGAATTGAAAGTAGCAACGATAAAGAAAATCACACGCACACGCTTCGAGCACGTCTAAGATAATCTGAGTCCCCAGCTCAATACGGTCATTTATTTCTGAGGCTTTAGAATGTGCACAACCCTCTCGGGTCTCTGGTTCAAAGATGCACGATGTCCAATCAAATAACAAAAAATTGCCATTGCTAACGTGACACAAATCCGAACTTCGAATCACTATCGCCAATGCTCGATTTCTCTACGTATGATCGCGCGGAGCCTAGCATTTCTCTACGATTGGGGTTGCAAGGCGACAATGATTCAAGAAACTCCTCTAAACTCTCAACTGCAAGGAAAACGAAGAAACCAAATAGTGAATCATCTCATCGGTGCTCGATTTCTCTACGTACGATCGGGCAGAGCCTAGCATATTCCTACGATCGGGGGTGCAAGATGAAGACGATTCAAAAGCTCAATCCAAAACATGAATCCAAGAGGTCAAGAAGCATACAATAAAATTGACCGAATCTTGCATCGAACTTTTCTTCTCCTCGAAGCAGCTAACCTGTTTCGGAGACACTAGTATCTTGCATTCAGCCCGGGAGGGTCGTCCGTATTCCACTAAGGCAAGCGTGAGCCGACCGAAGCCTCCTTGCCTTAGGTGTATTTCTTTTGAATGCCTGATACTGAGTGGACACGAGACCTAAACCCAAATCCTGAATGAAGTAAAGCTCAATTCGTGCTTTGGTGATAACATACACAAAGACAATAATAGCGCTCTTTTTATGAATTCTTTTCATGTGTGCAATCACAGGCTTTCCACCAACACGAATGTGTGGGTGCAAATTCGAGTGTCTTTACTATCAAAACTGACCAAACGCACGCGTGAAAGGACACTCGGTTGTTTTACCCATATCATTTCAAACTAAAGAACTTTGAATCCTGTAATAGAAGCACCTCCCATAAGTTCTCAGCATGTGTTCTTTATTGATTTTCTCGTACATATCTTGATATTAACTATCGTCCCTATATTTTTCCTCTTTTACATTCCGAAAACTACAAAATAATTAGTTCCTTTTTATGTTACATCGCTATCATTTTTTCCTCATTTTCAGCATTTACTTTTCTTACTGAGTTTGCTCTGAAGGATTTCATGAGGATTTTGCAAACGCCGCTTCCCTGTGGATCCTCAAGCACTACAATGATGCAGCGTACGCTTGCGCATTTGAATAGTGTAAAGAGATTATAAATTTTAAAAATTCATTTGACATATCCTTCTATGTTCAAGGGTAACACCCCAGAGTATTGGGTAGACCTGTGTCTTAGAGGCCTTTGCCTCCCCTTTCATGCGATATTCTCTATACACACTTCATGCGAGTCAGCCTGACGGCTTCACGGTTGAGTTCTAACGTCATTACTGGGGCATTATTGGCCCCCGCATTACCCAAGAAATCCTCTTCTTCTTTCAACACAACACCTTTCCTCATTCTTGGGCCCTAACTTCTCTCGTTTTTATCCCTAAAACCAAGAACCCTGCACTGTGAAAGACTTCCTCCCAATCTCCTTATTCAATGTCCTGTACCGGCTTCTATCCAAGATTATTGTCAATCGGATCCGGCCAACACTCAATGGCATCATTGACCATACGCGGTCCCCCTTTCTCCACGGACGATCCATCCAGGATAACATTTTTATCACACATGAGCTTGTTCACTCCCTTAATTCTGGCCGCCAAAAATATATGCTCATTAAAACTGGTATGGGGAAAACATTTGATAGGATCTCTTGGGAATTTGTCGCCACTATTCTCACTCATATGAACTACCTTGCTCAATTCATCTCTTGGATCACATTCTGCATCAATTCTCCATATTTCTCCTCATGTATAAATGGCACAACCTCCCCTTATTTTAAAGTGCACAAAGGCATCTGATAGGGTGATCCCCTCTCTCCCTATATTTTTATCATTCTCCTAAGTTTAATCTTCCAACATGCATCTCCACGCTGACCTAGGTCATATCTCACATTTTCGAATAAAAACCTTCTCCCTCTCGCACCTCCTTTATGCAGACGACCTCCTCATTTGCCTTAAGGCCAATAGGAAAAATTGTATCAACATCAAGAGAGTCCTTGAGATCTACAACTTCCTAACTGACCAAAGGCTCAATCCTAAAAAATCTAAGGTTTATCTTCCGCTCTCCTACCCCCCAACACCGTAAAAACAAAATTCGTACTGCCTTGGGGCTTCGCTCGGGTTCCTTCCCCTTCACCTATTTAGGAATTCATATATCTCCCTGTGCAATTCCGGTGCGCGACCAACAATTCCTATCTAACAAGATCTCTGAGCGCTTGGTTGGTTGGCGACGCGGCCTCCTTAACCAAGTTGGTAGGGTCACTCTAATCAAATCCGTCATAACGTCCACACCAATATATTCGCTTGGGTTCATGTGCCTCTCACCGCTGGAACTCTCCATACAATAGAAAAACTCTGTCTCCATGGTTTCAATTATTTCGCCTATCGTTTCTTGCTAAACGTATCATGGACCTGCTGAACAACACTCTATCTCCCTGATTTCAATTAGTCCTAGCTAAGTACGGTCCCTTACAACTCTAGCAACCTAATCCAACTCCACACCACATCTCAAAATTCTGGCGCTTGATTCTCTCGTCCTTACATGAACTTCGGAGTGGTTTTATGAAACTTGTAAGCTCTAGCAGTTCTACATCTATCCTTCTCGAACCCTGGATTTTTTACATCCCTCTTATCTGGAAACCCACCTTCCTCAATGTCGACATAGACTTATCAAATCTCACTGTTAATTACCTTGTAGCTGACGACACATGGAACTTAACCCTCCTACATTCTATCTTCGGTCCTTCTCTCATCTCGGCTACCTCTTGTCTTTATCTTCCATCTAATGTCAATGATGATGCGTGGGTTCGGGTGACAGATACCCATGGATGTGCTAATGCTAGCTCAATTTATAATCATATTTTCCACTGTCCTTTACCGCTTCGTCCTTCTAGCGGATAGGCGTGGAGAATATTATGACAAATTCCAGTCCCTCCAAAGATACAATTGTTTTTATGGAAGCTTTCCACCTTCGACTTCTGACCTTAGATACCATACTCCTTTTTTATAATAACATTGACTCCTCTTGCCCCCTTTGTGACACTATACCTGAAACATGTGTACACTTATTCTTTGAATGCCCAGTTTCTCACCCCTTCTTGGCAACATAATATGGGAGTTTCTTTCTAGTTCACCCCTTCTTGGCATCTAAGCTCCTGGGTCCAAAAGGGTACGAACATTGACAAGATCTCCCGTCGATATTTTCTGTACATTTTTTCTTTTTTCCTTTGGGAGATCAAAAATTTGTGTAATAACATCCATTTCAGTTCTCGGCGTGTTACCAAGGACGTCGCTTGGCAGAGGATCCTGGCTGGTTTCTATGATTATTTCGAGGCCCACGCTCCTAAGGCATCTCCTCCTCCCCCTCTGATGTGAAATTCATGGGAAGTGTGATTAGTTAACTGACTCTATACACAAAATGCAAAAGACTAAGGTCTAGGTGTAGACTATGCACAATATGAAAACTAAACAAGGTCTAGTCATACACTATGCACAATATGAAACCGAATAAGGTCTAGGCGCAAACTATTCACTTCTCACTTCACTAAACTGCAAGTGCACATATCGGAGTAGTAGACTCGAATGTCGTATCCATAGTGATTTGAAACTTAAGATTCACTAACTAATCTAAATTAATCCTAAACTAAATTAACTCTTTATGGTGTTTTAAAATGATTGATATAAAATGATAAATAACAATCAATGAAAGGTTATCTTAGGAATGGAGTTCATCTAATGTTCTACTATGGATGGATTAGAATAACTTAATAGTAATAATGAAACCAGATTAAACATGTAAAAACTGCTCTCACAATGCATTAAAGTTAGAACTAAGTATCATAGTTTCATATAAATGTTAGTTAGGTTGATTCAACAAGGGTTTCAACTAATATTAGATTATCATGAAACTTATAGCTCACTTCATAGACAAAATCAAATCCACAAGCTAATGTTAATGATATCTCTAAACAACAAGAGAATCTAAAATCAACATCTTGACTGCCATTTCAATACAAGATTCACATCAACAAAAGCTAAATGGATCCATTCTCAGCATGGATTAAAACCAAAAAACCAAGTCAATGCTCTTAACTCATTTATTAGAAATCACAAATGAAATCAAATCTAGAAACTAATTGCTAATTCTCTTGGTTCATTCCTGAACAATAAGGGAATATAAGATCATTGCCGTTACAATATGAGATTCACATTAACAAAAAGTTGAAGGATGCATTCAAATCTGAGCAACGATTAGAATAAGAAAACAAATGCTATTGTTCTTGACTCACTGCTAAGCAAGAAAGAATCAAACATCAACTTCTCAATTGTCATTCTAAAATAAGATTCACATCAACATAAAACCGATTCAAAAGCATTGAGAAACTGCACTAACATCAGTGATAAAAGTGTTGTTCAATCACCCATCCATAAACAGAAATTAAACTACTATTCTATCCTAAGAGAGCTAAGATTTACCTCCTAATAAGTGTTAAAACCAATAAAAAATAGATGAGGAACATAATCGAAAATATTCTAAAACATAAAGATGAATCAACTCTAGTAAGAAAACCCTCTGGCCATCAGCCAAATGGGTAGAAGAGGAAGATATCCCTTATTGCTCCTGAACATCCCCTTTATATGTGGCATTATCATCACAATTTGATCATCTTCAGAAGCTTCTATTCATTGTAATTTTGCCACCTGTCCTCTAGTCTTTTTGCTTTTGTCTTGAGAAGATATTTCTTTCTCCTTGCTTTTGCCAGCTGCCTGTGTCCCCTCTTTCTTTTCCAGCAGGATTATTTGTCTTTTCTCTTTGATTTGGAGGCTGAAAAAATATGAACAACAAGCATCAAACTCTCCAAATGAAAATTAGACAAATAAGAACTATTATATTATCCAGCTCAAATGTGCAAATGTAGGATAATATTATGATGAGAAGATAAATGCATATAGATTAAGCATAATTATCATAATATGATCATTTCAGGACTTATATGCACATGAATTAAGATGAAAAATGAGTAAAAATTTAGTATGATCAGCTAATGATCAAACTCCCCCAAGCTTAGTCTTTTGCTTGTCCTCAAGCAAACATTCAGAGATTAAGAATAATGATTGAATCAAACAATTTACAAATGAATTCAACTTCAGCTGATCAATCAAAAGAGTTTCCCACTTTGCTAACACTCCCTGCCATTACTTTCCAATTCCCAATTTCTAGTTGAGGAATCACAGAGGTTAAAGCAAATTTAAGCCATGAAAGAAGTACTAACAACAACTTATTTGAGTTTCAGAGATTTTCAACTTTACTAAAAAGGTTGAATTGCATCTCTTGATGAATAGATTTTGGTGTTGGTTAAATAGGATAAACCTGACTTTTATTCATGATGATGAAAATAAACAAGTTTGAAGCCTGATTTTTATTCATGCTGGTCAAAAGGATAAAAATTTTGGCTTTATTCAGGAGAGTTTTTTTATTCATGCATGCATGCAATGCAAAATGCAACTTTTCATTTTCTCATTTTCATCATTTTTTTCTTTTATGTTCAAAGGAATTCAAACTCAAATAAAGTTTAGATTGCTTAATCCAAAGAGTCAAGTTTTCCTATTTAACATAGTCGCAAAAGTCTTGATTTCATTCTAGACATCTTCTAATTTCTGACCAATCCATGAGTGTTAGTTAGTTACCCACAAAAAGAAAAATTTCAACAAAATTGAGTTCAAATGCATCTGAATATGAGTTGATTGAAGAAAAAAAGATTAACAACCAAACTAGTGATTACTTGGTGTTGAGTGTACTAGCTGTTATACTAAAGGATTTCTACTTAACAATGATGAGTACAAATGATAACATGAGTTGAGCTGGATTACAGTGATAACCTAGTTATAGATATGATATTAATTTTAAAATGATATTAAAGCATGCTAATAAGTTCAAAAAAGTACCAGGTACCTCCCCCAAACTTATCATCAGTACTGTCATCAGTGATGAATCATCCAAACAAGGGAGATGGTTGGGAGGGTGTTCATTTTCTAAAATGAGAATTACGAAAATCCTAGTCTACTTCTTCTTTTGGGTTCATCATTTCAGCATTTGATATCAGCAATGGTAGTCTTAATCAACTCTTCCTCGTATTGAATCAAATCTGCAATCAATTGAAGAATGATCAATTTAGCAATAAGTAAAATTCAGTGAGAATTAAGAAATTCACTGAAATTTGGCAAATCAGATATGGATGAACATGAAATCTAACATGAGCTAAGTAAGGAAAATTATGATAATCAGTTATCAAATGCATTTCCGTGAATAATCAGAGTTATGAGTAAATAGTACTCCCTGAGCTGAATTTAGTTTAGTGGTAGATCAAGTTTCTCTCTGATTTATTCCTGCAAAGAGAAAGTGAAATTATATGTAAAAGATTTGGGTTGCCTCCCAAGAAGCACCTTACTTTAATGTCTTAGGCTGGACATTGTTACAACTTCTTGATTTCAAGAAGGTTTAAATAGTATCATGTGATCAAGTAGAGATCTCAATCTATGGGCATCTTTGTTAATCAAGTATGAATGTATCTATGGGCATCTCTTTGTTTGTCAATGGTCGGCATTTATTTTTAGTCGAATGTATCCTTCCTTCAATGTACTAAAAATCTACTAACTTCTCATTCCTAGAATTCTCATGTATGATAACTGAATCTCCTAGGTCACTATCTTGTTTAAGTAGCCGTTTCTTTAATGACCTCTTTAAATGTAGCATTTTTTAAAGATCTTTGAGCTCTTGGGTCCAAATTCCAATAGGCAAACATTGATCTTCCTTAACTGAATGTTCCAATTCTTCTACAAATTTGAATTATGCTATATCTTCCTCTGTTTGGAAAGAAATTTCTTCTGCTTTTGTATCCTCTTTGGCCATTTCAGTCTCATCATGTGTCTTTCCTATAATAACTTGTTGACCAATGGATAATGTCATGGGTAAAACTTTGGGACTTTTAATACCTTCTTCAAATGAATTAGTGCTTGCTTCAAGTTCAAACCACCACTTCTTCTCTTTTGATGTTTCTTCGTCTCTGATTCTATGATGTTGGCATTCTTCAACTGATAGCATCCCTTGTTGGTCTGTGGAGGAAATTGTCTCAAGTGAAACTTCTGGACAGTTGGGTGCAGAAAGTATCTCATCTTCAGGGATAGACAACAAGTGAATTGAGTTGCTACTTTCATCAAAGGTGAATGTACTTATTACTTTTGGGCAATCTGAAGGCAAACTAGTGGAGGTATCTGATAGTTTCTTCAAAGAATCAGAATCAGAGTCTTCTAGAATTTGCTTTTCATTGGATGGGAACCTTATGAGTGGGTCTTCAATGTGATTGATTGCTGATACCATTGGCTTCTCAATAACTTCTTCAACTTCATCTTGTTTCTTGGATTTGTGCTTTAAGTGTGACAACTTGCTTTTCAACTTCAGCCTCCATGACCCTTTCTTTCTCTTCATTAATATATTTCTCAATTCCCATCTTCCTTTCCTAAATTTCTTCTTTCAAATGGACAGATTGAGTTTGTGGAGTTTCTAATCACATAAAAATTTTAGCCTCCAAGGCATTTGTTGCCATATGTAGCTTCTCCTAGTATGCATCTCGCTCCTTCCAGTATGCATCTTGCTTCTTGAGGAAGTTCTCCAACATAATCTCCAGTCTTGACTTTTCTGTGGATTGATTAAGTGTTTGCTGATTTTCTAAAATACCCATGAATGCAACTTAGAATTTTGACACTTGATCTTGACTATGATGGTAATACGTCTGACTTTGTGAGTCATAAACATAATGACTACTGCTTGAGAAGTTTTGCTCAGGATTCCAGTAATTTGAATTTTCATAACCATGTGAGGCATACATTTAAGCATTAGATGGTTATTGAAATTATGAAGATCCTTGATTGCAGTGAACTTGTGATGATTCACCAACATCAAAACTGCATTTCTAAAGAGTTTTGAACACGATATCTTCAACTCTAGCATATAATTCATCCTGGCTGATTGCCATTTTACTTGATTAATAATAGTCCTGGGGCCAAGTCTGCTAACTCATATCCATCATATACTTAATCTTCAAAATGCTAGCTGATTTATGCTGAACTTGACATGTTACCTTTCATCTATTCTTCTCTCTATCTTAGAATCAAATTTAGAATTTTCTGCACCATAAACTTGTCATATAATGAGGTTAAGTGCAGAGATATCAAAAGCAGGAGTAAGCATGAAATGAAACAGAGATTAAAATAAGATTGATAGCAAAAAAAAGAAAATTACAAAAAGGACTAACATAATCAGAAAAATGATAGACAAAAATAGGACTGAATATAAATAATGGAATGTGATATAAACAATTATAGCATAAGAAAAATAGAGGTAAATATAAACAAAAGCTACTCCAAATAAAAGAAAATAACTGTTGAAAAGTAGACTAATTTAAACTATAGAAAGTGAATCTAATCAGTCTCAAATCCCCGGCAACGACGCCAAAAATTTGATGTGAATTTTGGGAGTGTATAATTAATTGACAATTATTGGTCTCTATGCACAAAATGCGAAAGACTAATGTCTAGGCGTAAACTATGCACAATATGAAAATAAACAAGGTCTAAGCATAGACTATGCAGAATATGCAACTGAACAAGGTCTAGGCACAGACTATTCATTTCTCACTTCACTGAACTGCAACTGCACAGATCGGAGTAGTAGACTCGAATGTTGTATCCATAGTGATTTGAAACTTAAGATTCACTAACTAATCTAAAGTAATTCTAAACTAAGTTAACTTTTTTTGTGTTTTAAAATGATTGATATAAAATGATAACTAACAATCAATGAAAGGTTTTCTTAGGAATGAAGTTCATCTAATGTTCTGCTATGGATGAATTAGAACAACTTAATAATCAAACTAGATTCAACCTGTAAAAACTTCTCTCACAGTGCATTAAAGTTAGAACTAAGTATTATACTTTCATATGAATGTTAGTTAAGTTGATTAAACAAGAGTTTCAACTGATATTAGATTATCATGAAACTTCTAGCTCATTGCAAAGACAAAAATCAAATCAACAAACTAATGTTAATGCTCTTGGTTTATCTCTAAACAACAAGAGAATCTAAAAACAACCTCTCGACTGCCATTTCAATACAAGATTCACATTAACAAAAGCTAAATGGATCCATTCTCAGCATGGATTAAAACCAAAAAACCAAGTCAATGCTCTTAACTCATTTATCAAAAATCACAAATGAAATCAAATACAAAAACTAATTGCTAATGCTCTTGGTTCATTCCTGAACAACAATGGAATCTAAGATCAGTCCCATTACAATATGAGATTCACATTAACAAGAAGTTAAAGGATGCATTGAGATCTGAGCAAAGATTAGAATAAGAAAAAAAATACTCATGTCCTTGACTCACTGCTAAGAAAGAAAGAATCAAACATCAACTTATCAGTTGTCACTCTAAAACAAGATTCATATCAACAGAAAACTGATTCAAAAGCATTGAGAAACTGCACTAACAGCAGTGATAAAAGTGTTGTTCAATCACCCATCCATAAATAGAAATTAAACTACTATCATATCCTAAGAGAGCATTGCGAGAAATCTGTGCAGATATGGAAAATAGTCGGTATTTGCATACTAGATACACATATGTGAACATCGTATTCCCTTTTAACAGAATGTAAATAAGTTTTAAATTTATAATCCCAACTACACTTCTTAGGTTGCAAGTATATAATCATCGTCGATGTATAGATCGGAGTCGAAACATAGAGAGAGAAGTTGTATTTGTCTTTAGACTTATGTAATAATGAAAGAAGAGAATCTTACTTTAATAGTAAAAGAAGTAAGGGTGTATTTTTATATTTTTTTAATTTATTTGTTTCTTCGTATTTAACTAGAAAACTTGAGGAAAACAAAACCTAGAGTAAATTCTTGTTGCTCAAAAGTATGTAGAATAGAGGCACGAGGGGTCATTCTTATGGGTGGATTTGGCAAACAGATGTTATTTCTTTTAAGGTTGCATTCGGATCATGATACTAATAGCGAGTACTTCTCATTCTCATGAAAAGTATCCTTTGGTTCTCCTACTCTCGTATTCGAACCAAGCAAGTTCACCAATAGGTGATATCAAATTAGAAGTCCGTAGAAATCCTTTCTCGATTTGTTCTACTTAGGAAAATAGAAATCAATACTAGGGTTCTTCCTCCTCGCAACCATGCTAACCTTTTGGCTCATAGCATATTGTTAACGACATATGCCCCCCTCTCAGGGAAACTGTCGCATGAAGAAGAAGAACTTGCAAACAGGGCATTCATAAGATAAGCTATAAGATCAAATGCCATGAAAGCAAAACATCCGAAATCGAATAAACATCAAACCGAGTCCAAACCCATCAAATGATCCCTCGGTCTCATTGGCTGATTAGTTATACATAACTATAGAGATCACAGTACAAAACATCATCATCCTAAAACTAACCATTGTTCAATAGAGAAAACAAAAAAAATAGCAATAAAAAAGAAGTAAGAAAAGCAAAAAATGCAACAAGCAGCACTAGGATTAGAGCTCCAACTTCCCCTCTCGGCTCAGTTGGTCTTCTTCCTCTCCAAAGTGGCTTCTCCCCTTCCTGCAGGTTGGCCTCTTCCATATCTCCAGTGCCTCACATTGCCTCTCGATGATTGCTGGCCAACCTCCTTTCCTTGAGACATTCTTTCATTTTTATATCCTAGCATCACTTCTATCCACCATTAGATTTGTGGCACTTGTCCCTTGTATAACATCTGCTTTTTTTCAGCCATCTAATGCACGACAATTGTCCAGATAGATACACCACCTTTTTGTCCTTGATTCCTTTGATTCCTCTCTCTTTCTTTCATCAGACAGGTGGATGTGTGACACCTATCCTAGTGCCTTCATCCATTTATGTAAAATTTGTCTTGATTGTTTGTGCACATCATATGACAATTGTCATTTTGCCTTTTTCTGCCAGCTCAGCTTCTCTTTCTCAGTGGCATCAAGTACCACAATGTAGGGATTCTTTTAACTTGACCGTCGGATACTCCATGCAATGTGAGAGTACCTACTGAAAGATAAAAGTTTTTAAATTTATAAGATTTTATCTATGTTTTTAGAAAAAGAGCTAAGATGACATTGATATTTCATATAGCAAGTAAAGGGTTAAAAATGTAGATTTTATATTATTTAATTACAGTATAAATCAAGAAAATCATGCTTTTACCCTAACAACAATGAGTAAGAAATTCATGTCATCGAATTCCCCAAAACTTGAGTTTTTGCTTGTCCTCAAGCAAAAGTTACAAATTTAAGACAAGATACAATAATTGCAATAACCACAAAAGAAAATAGTTATCCATAGTAGAAAAAAACTCACCATACATAATTGCTCAAGCATCAATTAGCAAATTTTATTGTATCACAGAAGTAACAATTCTGAGAAAGGATTTACTCCTTTAACAACTCCATACGAATTTTCAACACATTCCCCTAGTCCTAAGGATCCTTTTCAGAAATTTTGTACAACATTTTTAACTTTGTCCCCTTTTCTTTCCCTTTTTTTTTATTTGCAACTTTAAATTTACTTCCCCTTTTTTACTCCCCCAAACTTAAAGCAAGAGTAACCATTTGCATGAAAATATGCTCAACACCTCTTTAATTATACATAGTGGCCGCGCATATTTCATGCAGTAAGCTCAAGAATGTTTTTAAAAAAAAATTTACTCCTCCTGGTACTCTGATAGTGATATTTGGGTTTTCTAGTGATAACTTGCTGAAATTTAAGAAAATGTCAATTTTTCATTTTTTTGGTCTCCCAACTCACTAGCTGCAAGTGCACAGGTAAGTTATAGTAGACTCAAGTTGTCGTATCCACAAGAATTTGAAGTCTAAAACACCCTAAAATAATCTAGATTAGTTCTACTTAAGTGGCTAAAAATAGATTTTTAATGAATAGTGAAAACAGATTTCTTTATAGAAAGTGAAATGATAACAGATTTTTGGGTTTTGGAAATTTATCAAAACTGAATTATAAATGCTAGAATGAAGTCTAAAAATGTTTAACTATCTATGAGGAAGGTTCTTCTAGGATTTGGGGTTCATCTAAATTAATTAAGGATGGAATGGAACAAGTTATCACTAAATATCCAACTTTTGATTCAACTTGAAAATGGCTGTTCCCACAGCTCAATTGGCCTCTAACTAAGCAATATATGATTATATAATTATTAGATAGGTTGAATCAAAAGAGGGTCCTCACTGAAAATCAAGTTATCATTGGGCTCAAAAGAAAGATTCAATGCTGATTTTTTGCAATCCAAGGAAGTTTGGAATGATAACTTGCATTTGCAATCATAAAAAGATGGAATCATTCCAATCAACCAAACCAGGATAAAATATACTCAATTTGTGTTCCATGATTCATCTCTGAATTCAAGGGGGATTCAAAGTCAACCTCTCGGTTGCAAAATAAATTGGAATCCACACAAACACACTCAATTGGAAATGCAAACCATATGGCCACATGAGTTCATAATTCCCATTGCTCCTTGGCCCATCTCTGGATCTCAAAGAAGCCCTTAAGACTACCTCTCAGTAGTGGATTAATATGAGGGTTGACAATGGCAATCAGAAGTTAATTAAATGAGAAAACAGAAATTAGCATTTCTGAAAAAATCAATTAAGGATAAGATGGATATGAGTTGGCTGATTTGGCCTCATAACTATTATCAATCAAGTGGAATGTTAATCCATGAAAACTAGGATGAAGTGTATTCCAAAGTTGAAGATATCATATCCAAGTCTATTCAGAAATTTAGTTTCAATGTTGAAAGAACATCACAAGTTTACTGCAATCAAGTACCTTCTGTCCAAAAATAATGGTGCTGACTATGAACAATGGAATCGATTGTAAGACAATGGCACATTCAAGTTAACTAGCATAAATGAAAATTAAGGGAAAAAGAAAACTGAAATGTAAATGGATAAGAATATGATTATAAATAATGTGGTGGTATAAAACAATGATATTATATTCAAATCAAACAAAGCAAAATCCAAAAACAAATTCAAAACTCTCCCTAGCAACGACGCCAAAAACTTGTTGTGAGAAATCTGTGCAAATATGGGAAATAGTCGTATTTGCATACTAGATACACATATGTGAATATCGGATTCCCTTTTATCAGAATATAAACAAATTTTAAATTTATAATCCAAACTACACTTCTCAGGTTGCAAGTATACAACCATCGTCGATGTATAGATCATGGTCGAACCATAGAGAGAGAAGTTGTTGTCGTTAGACTTATGTAACAATGAAAGAAGAGAATCTGATTTTGATAGTAAGAGAAGTAAGGGTGTATTTTTATATTTTAGATTTTGTAATTTGTTTGTTGTTTTCATATTTAACTAGAAAACTTGAGGAAAACAAAACCTAAAGTCTTGTTGCTCAATAGTATGTAGAATAGAGGCACAAGGGATCATTCTTATGGGGGGACTTGGCATGTTGTTTCTTTTAAGGTTGCATTCGGATGACGATACTAATAACGAGTACTTCTCATTCATCAGGCAGGTGGATGTATGACACCTGTCCTAGTGCCTTCATCATTTTATGTAAAATCTGTCTTGATTGTCTATGCACGTCAGATGACAATTGCCATTTTGTCTTTTTCTGCTAGCTTAGCTTCTCTTTCTCAGTGGCGTCAAGTACCACCATGTAGGGACTTTTTTAACTTGACTATCGGATACCACCATGCAATGTGAGAGTACTTGCTGAAAGTTAAAAGTTTATAAATTTATAAAATTTTATCTATGTTTTCAGCAAAAGAGCTAAGATGACATGGATATTTCATAGAGCAAGTAAAAGGTTAAAAATGTAGATTTTATATTATTTAATTGCAACATAAATCAAGAAAATCATGCTTCTACCCAAAAAATAATGAGTAAGAAATTCATGTCATCAAGTGCTAAGATTTAGCTCCTGATAAGTGATGAAATCAATAGAAAATATATGATTAACATAATCGAAAATATTCTAAAACATAAGGATGAATCAGCTCCAACAAGAAAACCCTCTGGCCAGCCAAATGGCCAGAAGAAGAAGATATCCTCTATTGCTCTTGAACATTCCCTTTATATATAGCACTATCATCACCTTTTGATCATCTTCGGAAGCTTCTATTCATTATGATTTTGCCACCTATTCTCTAGTCTTTTTTCTTTTGTCTCGAGAAGAGATTTCTATCTCATTGTTTTTGGCAATTGTCTGTGGTCCCCTCCTCATTTTTCAGTAGGATTATTTGTCTTTTCTCCTTGATTTGGAGGTTGAAATAATATGAACAACAAGCATCAAACTCTCCAAATGAAAATTAGACAAATAAGAACTAACTCAATATATTGTCCAGCTCAAATGTGTAAATGTAAGATAATATTATGCTGAGAAAATAAATGCATGTAGATTAAGCATAATTATCAGAATATGATCATTTCAGGGCTTATATGCACATGAATTAAGATGGAAAACGAGTAAAAATTTAGTATGATCAGCTAGTGATCACCCTCCCCTCGTCCACCCCCATGACCTGGATCAGGTCCAGTGGGAGGCTTCATCCCAGCTCTGGGTGACTCTCCACTTAGATGGCTCATTTTTGGAGGTCTGTGGGATAGGTGAAAATGGCTGCATCCTTTAGTTTGACAATGTTTCTTTTCTTTTTGTAGGCACCTCCTTCCATGCTGCCAGCACCGCCCTCAAGACTGAGGCTCGTGTTCTTCTGCTTGGTCTTCGACATTGTCGTGATCGTAGATTGACTAAAATTCTACTCTGATACGGTGGCACTAATTGGCATCCTCACGCGTCGTCGGCCTCCATGGCGCCTCCACAACATTTTTTAGGACATCTAGAATCTTCTGCAGCACACTACACCTAATGTTGTCTCCTTCTGCCCTCGTCAACTCAATCGGCAGGCAGACTTCCTTGCTACTTTTGGTCGCACTAACCAATGTGAATGTTTTTGGAATGGGCAGCCACCTCCTGGCCTTGCTCCTTTTTGTACAATAACTTAACGTAATGAATCCTTTATTTCAAAAAAAAGGAAGGCACTAGTGAACTCCTCCCTAATGTATCGTAGGTCAAAGAATCTCAATACAAAATGCGAAATGTAAAAGACATACCCTACGGATAACTTGGCCATTCGTACGGCACTAAGAGGCAGAAAGCTTGAGTTGAGCGGCAATGGTGTCGCGAGACCTTGCGCATTGTGTCACGAAAAAATGCCCCATGACTTTCTCCCCTACCAATGTCGACAACTCCCTGATGTATTTGTCTGGGCTTCTATAGGGTCTTCATCTTCAGTCTTGGCATCGCATGTACTAGTTGGCATCTGCCTTCTTTGCCTTGACTTTTATTTCATCTGCGTTACACAATGTCAGGAATGTCCACGCCATTTCAAAACTTGCTGAGGACACCTACCAAAGGCCTACTCTGCTTATTGATCCTTCATCCAATCCGGGGGTTATTACTTGTGTAGCGCCAATAGAGTCCGCCATGTGAGCGGTCTGACGTCATCAAGTAACTATTCGTGCATCAAATTTCTATTGACTTCAGCTTCTATAGACTTTGCGCAGCGTCAACTTGATTGGTTTGGCTTCTCGGAGATGAACAACTCTTGTATGACTTCATGAGTAGTTCGAGGAAAGAGTTGCATTAGGATTGCAGTAGATCACGATGAGACTCTTATCATTTGATAGGCATGACTTGACTCGATGTCTCCATGTTGCAGATGACTGCGGCATAGGGTCATCCATCCGCTGAATGTAGAATATAGGACCACCTTGCCATTAATGGTCATTTGAGATTTCGACGGTTAGAAACATAACATACAATGGGATCCTTTATAACTTGTTTACTTTGGGTCACTATTTTGAGCGACGAGGGTCTTCCCACATTCGTTGTAGACTTGACTCGATCCTCCTGTCTTGATGGGCCTTGTCTTTTCTTGGCAATTTAGCTTGCCTCTTTGTGACTTGGACTTCTCTCCCCCAGCATTGATCTTGCCTGAGGGCTTTGGTGGTACAACAATTGTTTTGGCATACTCCATGAGTGATTCGTCAATGACGACCAGCAAGCGAAGGTTGGGGCAATCCCAAGGTTCCAATTTCGTCCTAGCCCAAGGCTTCAACCCTTTTGATGAAGACTGCCAACATTGTGTCTATATCTTCTTGGGAATTCTATAGGCGGAGCTTGGTGAACTCTTTCACATACTCGTTCAACGTGTTCTTCTGACTAATGTTGAATATTCCAACCTTGACTTGCAGTCCCAACTTATCAGGGCAGAAACAATTGATGAGCTGCCATATGAATTCGTCCTATGTCTCAATGGGACTATTGTTGCCACATTCCACATCGTCATAATGGCATCGCCATCATAAGTTCACCACATCTTTCAAGATTTTGAGGTGTGCCTTCTCCTTGAGCTTTGACGACACCTTTGGGTATGTACGGGATGATATCATTGTGCTTCTCAACGAAGATATGTACCTTTGATATTCGTCCATCTTTGGTTCGGACAAAGTGATGTCATTACTCTTGTCGACAAAGATTATGCACCTTAGATATGCTTGTCCACCGGGCGACTGGCTCTCATGGAAGAGCAGGCATTTCGGGTCTTCATCGATCTGTGGGGATGCTCATGAAGACATTTTGCTTGGGCAAGCGGATTTGCATTGGAGGACTCATGGCAAGAGCTCTCAACTTAACCTCCATCTTCATTCAAAAGGACGACATCGCCAATGTATCCTTCGAGTCTTGGACTTCGATCTTTGGAGGTTGCTTTGATTGCTAGAGATGTTGGCCGAAAGGAAAGGCAGACCTTCCTTCGGTTGGTGGCGGAACAGTTGGCAGCAACATGCCAAGGTTGGCCAAATGCCCGACGCTCAAACCATTTGCCAAATTGGTCGTTGGGGTTGAGGCACCGATTTGTGTCGGCATGTAGCATTTTCTTCCCAGCTCTCAATGGGTCACATTATGTCATTTTATGGGAAAACACATGACAAGGCAGGTAAGGTTGACAACTCATCCCCAAGTGTTTGCAAGTAATCAATGCTTTTTTTGCTGAAGTCATCTTCATGTGGCAAACTAGCCTAGCGGCACGACAAGATGCTTATGAATGATGTTCCATAGCCGAAAAGGACATTGAACCTTCATGCTTGACATTGGTTCAATGTCTATCATGAAAAGAACAATTATGTTGACCGATCGACCGGCCAACAACAGTAGTTGATCGGTCTCAAACTGAAATGAACATTAACGACTATATTTTAATGTATACTTTTTGCAAAAGTTTTTGGATGTATTCAACACATAGAGAAACATATAAAAGGAATGCAAGGAAGGTTATCCAAGTAAGGGAAATCACTTCAAAGCTTATTCAAGTCTAAAACATTCTCTTGATCTCAAAGTTGCAAATTCATCCCTTCCTCTTCTAGTTTTAAGTGTGAGCATCTTTTGTAAAGAAGAGAGTGAGTTAGAGGGAATCATTGTATTTTGATTTAGTAAAGTTGAAAGCTCCTTGTAAGAAGAGACGTGCCTTGCCTCTTGAGCAAAAAGAAGAAGATGTGTGGTCTAAAAAGGGTTGTTTCTCTCCCTACAAGAAAAAGAAAGCTAATGGATCTCCGACGGTCTCGAGGATGAGAAGTCAGAGTAAGGACATAGGCAAAAGAGTTTGGCCGAACCTCGTCAACACATTGTGCCTTTTGTGTTTGTGTTTTCTCTCTCATTTGCACTTCATTATTACATTTTTGCTTGTGATCATTTTCATCGGTTTTATTGATAATGATATTGAGGAGTGTAATGATAACTTACTGATTTTGGGGTCAAAATTCAGATTTTTCAATTTTTGGTTTGGCTCCTTAACTTACTCTCTACTGCAGTGCACAGGTCAATTGTAGTAACCCTAAATGTCGTATCCACAGTGATTTGAAGTCCTAGACTGCCTAAAAATAATTTAGACTAATCCTATTTAAAGTGGCAAAAACAGGAATTTAAATGGAAATGAAAACAAATTTTTCAGGAAGGCAAAATGATATTTGTTTTTAGATTTCTAAAAAGTTAACTAAACTGAATTGTAAATGCTAATCTAGAGGCTAAAATGGTTTATCTATCAATGAGAAAGGTCCTCCTAGGAATTGGGGTTCATCTAATTTAGTTATGGATGGAATGGGACACGTTATCAATTTTTAGTCAAATCTGATTCAACCTTTAATATGGTTATTTTCACAGCTCAATTAGACCAGAACTAAATAATATATTGTCATATAATTGTTAGCCAAGTTGAATTAGAAGAGGATCTCCATTGAAAATCAAGTTATCATTAAGTTCAATTCAAGTCACTTGCTGATTTGTTTTTTGGCAATTCAATAAAATCTGAAGTGATAACTTCTAAGTATAGTCACAAAATAAGGAAATCACTTCAATTAGCTAGGCTGGAATGGAACCAATCCAATAATAGTGCTAGTGTTCCTTGGTTTATCTCTAAACTACAAAAGGACCTTAAGTTAGCCTCTCGGCAGCAATTAAAAATGATGTCCACACCAACACATATTAATTGGAAACACTATGCATATAATCACAGGTTGGGAAATCAGAAATTGTCATTGCTCCTTGGTTCATCTCTGAATCTCAAGGAAGGTCATAAGACCACCTCTCAGTGATAGATTAAAATAGGGTTTAACAATGGCAATCAGATTTCACTAAATTCAGGAAACCAGAAATCAGCAACACATTAAAATCAGGAAAGCCAATGGTAATTACAGATTTGAATCATGAAATGTCAAAGTTTCTTAATTCATTTTTGAACAAGATTGGGACATATGATAACCTCTCAGTTCAATTAATTTAATTATCAAATGACAATCAGATTCAAATAACTCAGAAAATTAGAAATCAGGAAGTTCAGAATTCAGGAAAACAAAAATCAGATTTTCAATCAAAATGGAATCCAGAAATTTGGCATGGGTTCTTTATTCATTTCTGAACAAAGATTAGATCAAATGACAACTTCTCAGTTGTAAATACAAATAGGATCTACCAATGACAAGAACAAATTCAGATCAATACATATTTCAGAATTCAGAAGTTTAGTTCAGAACTTGATTCAAATGAGGAAATCAGAATTGTCCCTAATCCATCCACAATTAATCTAGACTACTACCCTATCCTAGGAGACATGGAGTTTAGCTCCTCATATTTACAAAATTAGATACAAGATAGAGTGAAAAACTGAGGTAATTCATCCTGGATTGGATCTTGTCGACAGGGGTTTCAGCAGCACTTCAGCTCCCTCCTTTTTCTCCAAACTTGCTCTCTTCTGCTCCAATCTTGCAATGGACGGCCTCCTGGTTTCCAAGGTTTCTCCAGCTTATATATGACATCTTATCACCCTTTGATTAGCATCAGAATGTTCCATAGCATTGGATGAAAGCCACTTGTCTAGTCTGAAATTCCAGCTGCAGAAATCAGCAGCTTTTTGGAGTGGTCCCCCCACCTTTTTCCAGCTTTTGCAATTTGTTTTTCCTGCTAGAAGAGATAGAACACCAGACATCGAATTCCCCAAATAGGAAATACACAGATAAGGATGAGGACAGACACTAGGACCAGCTCCATTATCAAATAAAATTTGATGTTATGCAAGAAAGTGAAATTAGTAAATTAATATGATACTTTTGAAGACCCGGAATGATAACTTTGCACAAATCATGGAAAATGTTCAAATATGGATGGTTCAGAGCATTGAAGCATCAAAGGAATTAGGATGGAAAGTGAATGAGGTCAGGAATCAAATGTGGATAAGATTTCATATGAATGATAACTTGGGTGCCAAAATGATAACTTAATGCCTTAAAAATGATAACTTGTCATAACTTTGGTTGTGGTTATTCAAATATGATCAAATTTGAACAGCAATGAGTTAGGACAATAATATAATAATTGCTTAATGCCTTTGTGCAGATTTGATAGTTTTGCATATCGAAATGATAGTTTTGCCCTTTAACGATAACTTGGCATTGGAAAATGATAACTTGTTCAAATGGATTGATAATTTTGCACAAGTTGAAATATGATCATCCAAATATGATTCATTCATGATAGTAATGGATTTAGGGCAAGAAAATCATTGAAAATCAGCTCACTCAAAATAATGATAACTTGGCATATTGGAGTGATAATTTGTCCTAAAAAGGATAACTTGGCATAGAATTGAAATATTTATGGATTTTAGCAATTCAGAACCTCTATGCACATGAAATTAAGTATAAAATGAGGAAGATCAACTAGTTATCACAATCCATGCATTCCAAACATAATTGACCAAAAGTTGGGCAATTTAGGAGTTCGATATGGGTGAAATGCATCTAAAATGGGATAAAAGATTATAGTGATCAGCTAGTGATCATTTATTGAAATTGGTTTTGAAATTTATGATTAAAATTTTATATACCAATTCACCTCCACCCTCTCGATGCTTTTGATCCTACTCAACCAAATTGGATAAACATGAAAAGGCAAATCCATTTATCAAAAGAGGTGCAAAAAGTACAATTGGTAGTTTGCTTTACTTAACGCCATTTTGCTTTACTTGATAGCATTTAGGCCGGATATCATGTTTAGTGTATGCTTATGTACTGTATTTCAATCCGCGCCTAAGAATCACATTTAATTGATGTTAAGAGAATAATGTTTTATTTAAAGCATACTTGTGATTCAGGCATTTGATATGATAGGAACTCATCTTTTGACTTACATATTACATCGATGTGGATATCATGTTGCTTTCTTGATATCTCTCTTATCTCCTAGGCTAGCAAAAAGCAAAACTTCATCGCACTCTCTACTGTTGAGGCAGAATATATAGCAGCTGGTAGTTATTGTGCACAAATATTATGGGTAAAATAATAATTACTTTATTATGATGTAAATTGTTCAAGTTTACCATGAAGGGCGATAACACAAGTGCTATAGAAATAATAAAAAATTCAATTCAACATTCTAAAATAAAGCACATTTATTTGCGATATTATTTCATTAGAGAGCATTTGACCCTTAAGGATATTGCTATTGAGCATGTGTCTACCGAAATTCAACTTGTGGATATTTTTACAAAACCCTTAGGTGATGAAATATTTTGTATGCTTAGACAATAACTTGGAATGTTAGGAACTTGATTGCCGCACAATTCATCTCATGAGTGACTTGGTTATGCAAGTATCATTTGTGAATCGAATTGAATATAAAATTGTGTTCAACAACACAAACACTCTTTTGAAAATATCTTACAATTCCTTATTAGATGCCGAATTCCATATCAAATATCCATTTTAATTCCCATCGGACACCCGTAAAGTTCTTGAACATCCGTTTTGCTCAACAAGAAATGCATCTCTAGATTGGATGCCCGAAAGGGTTTCAGATGATCATTTAATTTACAAAGAATCCCATCTACAGAATGGACGCCCGATTGTCAAATGAACATCCCTTAGTAATGATTATAGAAATGAGCAAGGTCCAAAAATTCTTTCAGACACTTGTTTTAGCGCAGTATAAAAGGGCGTCGTCTTCGAAAATTCCCAAATTCCTTTAACCCTTCTATTTTGGGCGCCCGTATTTCCCCTTGCTCCTTTCGCGGTCCGACCATCTATGATGTCGGCAACCTCTCTCATGATCGGTGATCATCTTTTGCCCTCGCCCTCCCATCAGTTGGTTTGGACACTCGATCTCTTCTTGGTTATTTTTGTTTTAGATATCATTCGCCTAGGGTTGTAGGTCCGGCGTCGTCGCTCTCCATTGCTAGTGAAGTGATTGGTGACCACCTTCGGTGCTCCTCCTGTGATCCTCTCATGCCTTTTCTCCTTCTCTCAGTGGCCGCCATCTCCGACGGCGCCTGCAATTGCTCGGTCATACCTCTCGACCTCAATTGAGAAACTTATACTTATGGTAGTTCAATTGGTCTTTCCTTCGAGATCTTGGTGTGTTCATTATTGTATGAGGTTGTAGTTGTTTCAAACTCCATGCATCTTTCAACAACCTCAAGTAAATGCGCCCCCCCCCCCCCCCCCACATTTCCATAGCAGAGGCTCTTGAGGTTGTCTTTTATGGTGAGGTCGATGAAAGGAATTCAAAAGAAATTGACTCCCTTATTTTCTTACAGCCCACCACATTGTTAATTACAATATATTTCCTAGATCCAGTCATTACACCGACATGACTTATTATTACCTTCATTTTCTTTATTGTCTTCTTCGAAATGACCTTCCTCTGGTAACCTACATGATTCACCATTTCATATCCACTAAGAAAAAGATTGGTCCCAATCACTCTCACAACCTTGTTCTTCGCTATGACTCTTTTCTTACTCGTATGTTTCGTGAGAGTGATGTAGAGTCAGAGCCATGCAACACTAAGCATCCCACATATGTTATTAGGAGTTCCACCATGAAGCATAAGGGACTTATCCTTAAGGCAATGAATGGGTCTTTGCCAAGAAGGGACAAGAGCAGCCACACGAGCGATGATGTAGTCGATACTGAGGCTCCTATAGGTGATGTTACTATGGAGGATGTGGGACCCCAATGGACACCATATCCATGTCATACGCTTGCGTGAGGTTCTTCTCTCTACACAGGCCCATCCCATGATGAGTGGGATGAGATGATCACGCGCATAGATGGCATGGCCACACGCATGGATCGCATGGATACACATATGGATGGCATGGTCGCACCTATGGAGCAATTGGAGATGTGTCTCTTCACATATTTTTGTTCGCAGGGCTTTGACACCACACTGTGTGAGCGAAATGCTCCAAATGCTTAGTTCTTCATCACTTTATTTTGCTATTTTTGATTCCCTATTTTTATGACATCAAAATGTTGAGATTATGATTAGGTGATGAGGATTATGATGTATGTGACTTGATGTATTAGTTATTATGGCTCCTTTGAGCATATGATTATACTTGGGATATGTATGGATGTTATTATGCATTTTGATATGTATGGACGATATTATGATATGCATTTTGATATTATCATGTTTGATACTTGTGATGGTGATATTATTGTTACATTTGACACATGAGATGAATCCTTAAAATATTAACATCATATGAAAAGATGGCCATTGATTAAGGGGGAGTAGTTTACATTTCGCTATTTATTTATATCCTCCTCGTCACTTTGTTTGCCATCATAAAAAAGGGGGAGATTATTGGTCCAAAGACCATATCTCAAATATTTTTATGATAGCAAATAAGGAAGATGATGTACTAATGTTGGTTGAAGTGTTGGTTCAGACAGGGTAATTGTTTTTCGAAAGAAAATATTACTTTTGATTTCGATAGAAAAATGGTCAACCAAATATCTTTCGAGTGTCCGTTGGAGAATAATTGGACGACCGAAAGAGATGTCACAACGACTGCAGAATATAGAGAACTAGACAATTTAAAATGGATGACCGAAATATTTTTGAACGACCATTCTGGGGGCGAATGCAAAAAGACCATGCTAAATGGATGACCGAAAGAACTCAACGACCACAAAATACAAAGAGCTTGACATTTTTAAAATGGACGACCAAAACAGTTTCGAATAATCGTTCTGGGCAGCAAATGTATAAAGAGCATAAAAAATGGATGATAGAAAGAGCTGCCAGAATAACCGCAGAATGCAAAGAGCTCGACATTTATAGGATAGACGATAAAAAATATTGCGAACGATCGTTCTGGGTAGCAAATGCAAAAAGAGCATAAAGATGGACGATCGAAAGAGCTTCCACAATGACTGCAGAATACAAAGAGCTTAACATTTTTAAAACGGACACCCGTTCTAGGCACCAAAAGTAAATAATGTGCTACGAACTATCGAAGGTAGAGGGCAACAGACGTCTGCACAAAAAAAGACAACAATAACGATTTTTTTTGTATAACAAATGCCCTAGTTAGGAATGGACACCAGTTTCATATAAGATAAATGCATAACAACTAGTTTCTGTTCAAAATGAATGCTCGAAACTAAATCGGGCGCCCACTTCAAAGAGGACTGAACATATTAAGCTTTTCCAAAAGAATTACAATGGCCATCTTTTTAAGAGAAGCCTATAAAAATGATACTAAAGCTTGAAGGAAGATTATCCAAGGAAGGAAAATCACTATATAGCCTCTTTCAAGTCTATATCATTTTCTAGAGCTCTAACTTGAAAATTACCCCTTCCCTCTTTTAGTTTCTAAGTGTGAGCATTCTTTGTAAGATGAGAGAATTGGAAAGAATCCTTATGTTCTTGTTTAGTGAATTTGAAGGTTCATTATAAGAAAATGCGTGCATTACCTCTTGAGCAAAGAAGAAGGCGGTGTGATGTAGAAAGAGTTATTCCCTCTCTACAAGAAAGTAGAAAGTTAATGGATCTCCTACGATCTCAAGGTCGAGAAGTCAGAACGAGGACATAGGGCAAGGAGTTGAGTCGAACCTCTTCAACACATCGTGTCTTTTTGAGTTTGAATCTTCTTAATTGCTTTTTACTATTGTATACTTGCTTGTGATCATTTTTCTAAAATCAATTCTAATGTTTTTTATTGAAATTTTTATACTCCAATTTACCCCCCTCTTGGTGCTTTTCGATCCTACATATTGTAATCCAACTCGATTCCCAAGTTAGGAAAAGTTAAAAAAACATTGTCGAGACAAATCCGAACTGAGCCACACTTGGACCCCCTCCCCCCCCCCAAGTTCAAAGCCACCCGCCCTAGGTTTTGCCCCACCCGACCCGAATTCTGACGATTGTTAAAAAATGATTATTTAATGGTTTGATCTATTGTTAAATGGCCTCTTTTACCCTTATCACTAATGTTAATAAACTGAAACCTCAAAGATAGTCAATTAGGTAAGAAGATAAAAATTGTAAAATGGGATTCATCATGTCCATTGATTGAAAAAAACAAAGTGAAGAAAGTTGAGCCTTTAATGCTCTAAAATTTTTCAGTCTGAGGTACCCATTCCTGGTCTTGACTTAATCAATAATGACCTAAAGATCCACGAAAGTGTTATGGCTCCATAATAAAAAGTTAAAGAGCTCCCCTAGGACAACACATATAGATGTCTCTAGGAAGTTGTGTCTAAACTAAAAGATATAGTGCAACCTACTAAAGAATGAAAGGAAGAAATAAAGAAAAGAAAGTAAGGAAAGAAAGAAAGGGAAGAAGAAAGAAAGAAACAGAAGGAAGTAAGAAAGAAAATTTAAGTAAAGCAAGTTATTATTTAATTTTTTTGATTATTTGTCTAATTATGAAAATGTTAAAGTTAAATTACCTCTATTAAGTAATCACATTCATTTGTATTATCTTTTGTACTAAGTGTCATTGCTCATGCAAATTCTATTTTCTTATGTTTGAACCCCACAAGTAGTTGGACAAAGAAGTAAGGCTGGAGGCATGTGCAACAACGAAGTTCATGCTGTTGTAAAGTGCATATTGTACCAAGTCATTAGAATCTTTAATGTAAACTTATTTGAAAGTAAGATAGTCTTTGGAGGACTATTAGGGAAAGAATACTTAGAAAGTAAAGATCACTTTCACACTATGTTAAAGAATAGTTTAATATTGATTTACTTTTGAATTCCATGTAAAGAAAGGTCAAAAAGAATAAATTGTATGTAATGCGACCCAAAATAAACCCAATTGCTCCATGACAAAAGAATAAAATTTTGGAGCATTAGAATATATCGACTCAATATCTTCTTATTCGAGGATGGAATCTTAGTCCCATGTTCTTTAGGATGGGGTGCCGCCCCCTCCCTGCCTATGTCCGGCCACTGATGCCACCTCACCATCGCTGACAAGGTTGAGGGAGGGAAAGGGGTTGGAGGAAGGCACCACTTTTAATTTTTTTATTAATTAGCATGCTATTTTAATATAATTTTATTTTTTAAGGGGGTATCATGTAAGTAGGAGTATTGGAAAACCAATGATACTCTATCCAAAGACTAGTTGCTAAAATAAGTTAATTGTTAAAAATAATCTTATTATAAAGTAAAATTTGATAACAAAGTTAGAAAAAAATGGTAAAGTTCGAAGGCAGTTACTAAAGTTTATGCAATAGTTTGACATTTTTCAAGCGGATTTATAAAAAATAAAAATCATCATAAAGTTCCCTCTATGATTTTCTTGGGTGAATTTTTCAGACCTAATATAATATGAAAACAATTTTAAAACTCAAATAATCAAATAATTTATTGAATATTATGAGTAAGGCATAAAACTTGATACTAAACTTTGGAAGATATTAATAAGGATTCCATAATTATAAGAAAGTGTTTAATATGGATAATAAAAATGATGATTTATGAGTAGGTTTCTCGGATTTTCACTATTTTTTTATAATTTATTTTAATTTATTATTTTTAAAAAAATTAATTTGTATGAATTCGAAAAAAATTCAGTCGGGATTATTTAATTTTTTAAAATAATAATTTTAAAACTTTATTATTTTAATTTTTTTTCTGTTGCGCCCCTAACAAAATATTTTGCGGTGGTGCGCGGATCAGCGCCATTGCGCTTGAGTCAAGTTCGGACTCACAGACCCAACATGCTAATCAAATCTAAATCTCAATAATAAAAAAGGCCATCAGCTCTCTCTCTCTCTCTCTCTCCAAGTCGCACTCATAGCGGAATATCCTGTGCTGTGGGAATTGTCCGGGTTTCCTTGTTACACTTCTCTGCAGCCCCCCGCTGCCCTGCGCCTGCCTGCCTCACACTTTTCTCCTCGCCCCTCACCCCTTCTTCCCTCTCGACACTTGTAGCCGGCCGGAGAAGAAGCGGCGGCGGTAGGAAGAGGAGGAGCTGCCACCAAGTAGTAGTGGAGTGGGAGGAGAGAGAAAGAAATGGGAGGGGAAGGAAGGGAAGGGGACTGGGAGTGCAGCGGCTGCCACAACCGCAACTACGCCTTCCGCTCCTTCTGCAATCGATGCAAGCAGCCGCGCCTCCTCGTCGACGCCAACACCCCCGCCGACTCCAAGTGGCTCCCCCGCATCGGCGACTGGATCTGCGCCGGTAACCGATGCAGCTCCTTTCTTCCTCAATTTTTTTTTTATGTTTTCGTTTCCTCGCCTGCACGTCCGTTCCATGTTTCTATATCCGATTCCTCTCCTTCTCAATGCTTTGATACGCCTAGGCTTTCACGGTAAAGTCCGATTCTTGGAATGGACTTATCGCGCTGTGCGCGTCTCTGTGTGTCAATCATAGGATTATGGATTTCTTTTGTAACCAATCGTAGAAGAACGCGTCAGAAATTGGAAAAGATGGAGAACCATGTGAGCCTATGAACATAAACAAAGAGAGGAAATTTACTGGTTTGAATTGGTCCTTGTGTTCTGCAATCATTGCAGTCTCTTTTATGATCATTTAAACGAATGGATGATTAGGAGATGATGTTGTAGGGTCACATATCGGCAAGACCTCTTTTTTTTGTCATTTTCCGATATATGCTTATGGCATAATTTGTTCAATTCATCCTTGTGCGCCATTCTTGGACATGCGCAGTTGTGAATCAGAACACCAGATAATTTCTATGCAAAACACTCTGGCATACATTTTAGTATATAAGCTGCATTTTTTGTATTTGACTGTATTGCAGTTATGTCTGAATTCTTTCGACTACTTTTTCTTGTGTTCCTTATGCTGGGTTTGATTTCTATGTTAAATGGTTCTTTAGGTTGCAGTAACAACAATTATGCATCCAGAGAGAAATGCAAAAAGTGTGGTCAACCGAAGGAAAAAGCAGCACTGCCAGCAATTGCAATGCCTGGAATGTCTCTTCCGCCTTACTCGCATTATCTTGCTAGGTTGCAGGGGCTATATGGATCGAGGATGAACTTTCTACACAGTGGGAATCCTAGTTTTCAGCCATTTCAGCCAGGTTCCAATTGGTCATTCTGGGGAGCTGATAACAATGCGATGCAGCCTTTGGGCAATAAAGGTGGGCCTTCATTTTTAGACAACACAAATCAGCTTCCTGCACTTCCTAAAACTTGGCGCAATGGTGACTGGATATGTGATTGTGGGTTTCACAACTACTCATCCCGTTCTGAGGTAACTACTTGTGCTTTTTCAAGACAATCAACTTTATCTCATGGTTATTTGTAACTTACTTTTTCATTAAAGAATCCATTCTTCTGACGATCCTGTAAATGATTTGCCAATACTCATTTTTCATGAAGCTCTAAGTAATGTTTCAGTGCTTTCTCTTTCTGTATGAGTCTGCTTATTTCTTCTAAGGAAAAGGTTACTGCATCCTTAATGTCATGGTTTCTATTATCTGGTAAATATCCGTCTTCCTGATATCTTTTGTTTTTTATTTTTTTGTGAAAGGTTCCTGATATCTCTTCTTCAATGCCTCTTTCTTCTACATTCATCGACAGATCTAGTGCTTTAGCAGACCTCAGGATCATATCAAATGTGCCCTATGCATTTCTCTGTTTTCTCTTTTCCTTATTTTGGACTGTTAGATTTCTCAAATCTTAAGTTGCGTTAGGCATATATGTGCTTCTATAATCAATTTTCTACGCAGAGAAATTCATGTAGTATTATTTCTTTAGTGTATTTGACATATGGGGCTGTGTTTCCTAGTGAAAGAAAGAGTATCTTTCATTCTTTTTTCCAAAAAGAATTTGTTATATGGGTGTCAACTAGACACCACTCACTTACGGATTAACATTTAGTTTACCATGATAGGTAAAGTCATGCTTAATTTGATTATGCTGGGGTTATATATTTGCACAAAAATTTAAGTTTTTAGCCTTGGAAGGTAGTGGCAGGATGGACAAATGTGTATTACAGGTTTAAAAAGTGTATCCTAAAATTCAAGGTGGTTCAGAAACATATAAATGTCGGTACACATCAAGCATTTTTTTCCTTTCATTTATCAAGAATGTATTTTTACATGGTAGTGTATGTACATGCCAAGACTCATAGAGACTTGAATCCACTTAGGGATAAGTATATGCTAATAGCAAGTATTTCTTAATCAAGTCTATCTTCCATAAGAACCAAACAAGTGCTTTAGGGTTCTAGCACCCTATCCTTTAAGAATGAAGGTTTTGACAACTTGGCCAAATAATTAGGAAACCAAATAAAAGGAAATCTAAACATGTAATGAAGGACCAACTATTAGAGCAGAAGGTCCATAATTTTATTCTTGTCCTAAATTAATTCTTCTTGGCTAAGGAAAACCCGACCTTGATGAATTGCAAGATGATATAGGCGCCGAAGGATAGCATCAAGATGCCGAAAGGCAGCTACATTAAGCCAAACAACTGCAGTAGAAGACGAATGATGCTCATGTGAGAACTTTGTAAACATCAGAATAAACAAACAACAATAACAACAACAACAAAGCCTTATCCCACTAGGTGGGGTCGGCTACATGGATCATACGACGCCATATTCGTTGATCCATGTTCATAAGATTCGACAGGATTTTACGCTGGCTGTCGGGGCCTAACACAACCCTCCTCCTTTATCCGGGCTTGGGACCGGCTATAAAACATAGGCGGAGTTCATCAGAATAAACAAACTGATAAAATAATTGCTGTTATGGGGGGCACATGTAGATAGAGTTCAAAGGAATCTTAGTATGGCAGATATCTTCAACATTGAACATTAAGCTTATATGGATGGTTACACAAGGTAATCATCCTTTGCCTTCTCAAAAAGGAAAAAAAATGCTAAGCTTATGCCAAATCAGGTGGCAAATTCAGTAATTAATATTGAGTCCCTATCTACAAAGGAGATACAAAGTAGCAGCTCGCACATAAAACTCATTAAATCATGTTGGGGCAAAATTCATGATGTGTAGGAATTATTACATATGCATTCACATGTATGTCCCCAACTTTGTTTTGCTCATCAAGATCAAGCTATAATTATCATTATAAAATGCTAACTTGTCATGAATATCTGTTTGAATGTTAGAAATATGGTGAGCAAAAAGGTGAGTGACCTTAAGAACATCTGCAACCAAAGGCAATGATAGAAGAATCTCTTGTGCAAGAGTTTGGAAACCAAATAAAGTGCACATATCAAGATGATGAGAATCAATAGACAACTTAGAAATATCTACAAAGTTTTGAAAAATGATTAATTTTCTCAAAATCATCAGATGATTTTGTAGAAGAAAGATTAATGATTTATGAAAGTATTTGCTTGGAAAGAGGAATATCAGCAAAAACCGAAACACTAGGCTCGACAAAAGGAATATCATTATCAATAGTAGTTGAATCGAAGATCAAAAGGGCTAGAGGATTAATATTATCATCAAATGATGGTTCATCAAACTCTACCAAGCAAAAGCTATCATCAAGCATGGAATGAGGTGAATCATGCAAAGAAAGACCAGTTGACCCAGAATCGAGGACAAGAGCATGACATGGACACTACGAAGCAATCTGATCACTTCTATGACAATTAAAACAAGATGTAACCACGTACAAGTACAACATAAACAAATCTCATACTAGATCGTGGCTGAGTAATCAGATGACACACATGACTAGAATGATTCTTTAGATATGACTTAATCATCTAAGAAGTCATATTTGTGGTAATGCATTCGCTTCTGATTTTCGGATGAAGGGAATTGAGAAAACGTGAGTAACCCACAAGATGTGTACGGTCATAATGTTTTCCAACCTTTTGTGCGTTAATGGAAATTGACAAGCTCGTCAAAGGAAAAATAGCAAGCAATGTGAACAATTAGGAAAGGAATTATCTAAATTCAAATATCAGTGATTCCTGCCATCACGTGGCAGTTCGTAGTAGGCAGCATGGGAAAGTGAGGCAGCAACGCAGACACAGGGCAATGATGATGAGGGTGGATCTCCGCAAAGAGGCTGACAGCAGATGGGCAGCTCTAGAGGCAACACTTTAACTTCTACTTCTTTCCTTCTTTCTTTATTTTTTTTTCACACCTCTTTTAGGTTGCTTTCTTTTTTCTGTTTAAGTGAACAGTAAAAATAATAATTAAACTTACAGAAAACATTCTTTTTTTCTGTTCTCGAGAAACAATAACTTTTCTGAACATTTTTCTGTCTCCATACTCTTTCTGTTCAACAGTAAATAAAAAAAAGATAGACAGTTGTCTTTGTCTTTTACGGTTGAGTAGATTTTTTTTTTTGCTTTTTTTTCTTTTTTCTTTTCTGTGAAGTCCAGCGATTTGCAGAAGAAGCTGCAGAATGATGACGGGGAAACAAGGATGACAGTGGTGATCAGGGGTTGCAAAAATGACTCAGGGCAGCAGTGATGTTGAGTTTGTGGAGAAAGAAGAGATCCTTGGCAAGTGGCTTGTTGCAGATTCTCGATGACTGTATCAACAGGGCAGCAGTTCATACTGGCAGATCGACGATGGGAGTCAAAAAGGTGGCAGCAAGTTGCAGGAGACGATCTCACGTGATAGTGGCTGATCGAGCGAATACAGATCTGTCCAGAATTGATTTCAACAGTCAAGAGAAGCGGTCAGTGTCCAAGATCCAGCAGGCGTGATGGCGGTTGCATGAGGAACAGGGCAGGGACACAATGTCAAGGAGCGGAGGCTGGTGGCTGTTGGCTATGTTAGCAATTGTTAAGATTGTTGAAGCATGGTAGCAAGTGAAGTGACAGGGATCTGCAGAGGTGACCAGAGGATGATAGGGACCAGTGGCAGTGGTGATGCACCAGGTATGATTGCCACAGCGAGGATAGTTTCATTGAGGCTGTGGTGATGGCATGCGATGAGGTTGGGGGAGAACCTTTACTTTGATGGAATAGCTTTGTGGTTGATTGGCAAAGGCAGAAGTGACAGATTTAGTGGTGGCAGGCATGATGAGGCAGAGTAGTGCAGCAATGCTGGCGGTCGTGGTCAAACAGATGGATGATGGCGGCGAGGAAAAAGGTGGTGGCGCTCATGTAGGAAAGAGTTGTGCACACTTGAGAAGTTGCAAGGGTGGGACAACAGTGGCAGTATCATAGCAAACTGCTGTAGCACATTGTAGCCGCAGTACTGTAATGGCTTTCTAAGCAGTTGATTGGCGATTTGCAGAGCAGATAATTCGTGAGGAAAATGGGCAGGAGATGTAGGCATCACTGGAGTTGCATAAGAATGACGAGCAAGGCAAGATGACGATGTGTGAAGCCAGAAGCGGTGAAGCCGACGCAGAGGGCCATCAACAGGAGCAACTTTATTTGTGCGGCTGTCCTGAGGCGATGATGATGGTGGCAACAACTTAGAGTGGCCATGAAAGTGGCTCAACCAAGCAGTCCTGTGATTCTGTATAGGATGTCTGATGTATCGGTGGGCATGGGATGTAGCCTCGAGGTTGCACAGTATTTGCAATTTTCAGAGGCCTGTTTAATGGCAATTTTAATGGCATAACTATTCATCCACATTACTATTTTACTTTTTCAGTTATTAAAAAAAATAAAGTGGATGAATTTAAATCTCAATAGCATATGAATATGATATCTATATGGTCATAAATGCACCTTTTGACAAGCCTTCGCTCTAATACCAACTGGAAATTCTTCCAGATGCAAATGCTTCGGAATATTCAATTCTTGCAGCAGCCATAGCAGTCATTGCTTTGGATCTTATTTCATATACATAATAAGGTGAGAGAGAATTTAAGGAGAGAGATCAATAGATTAAGAAAGAAAAATATAGAGATTGAGAGAGGGAATGGCTACCGAGTGGTCAGTGTCAAGGGAAAGGCAGGCAGACGATGAAGATAAGACATCAATGAGATGAAGCGAGCGAGACTAAACTTTGAACATTACACCCCATGCCATGCATTTCAATGTTCTAGAAGATTTTCCTTTTTGTTCTTTTTTTCTGCATAATCTTCTGGAAAATGTGTAGTGTCGAATTTGTTTTTTATCATTTAATCAACAGGATCTAGCTCTTTCGGTGATTGTCTACATTATATTCAGTTAAATACTTTTTGACACTATAGACTTCATGATGATAAACTCTTTTGATTCACGAATATTTCACGACATTAAATATGTATAATATTAATTGTTTAATTTATTTGCTTGTTTGGAAACATAGTATTTGACGACATCCTTTTTAATTGGCAGTGCAAAAAATGTAATGCACCTTTACCATCTGGCGGTCCTTCAGGAGCAAGTACAACTAAACTAAATATCTATCCAAGTAATACAGATTCCTTTTTCTTCTCATTATTAATGTAGTAAATTTATGTTGTGTAACTGTCTTGTTGTTGAGCATAATGTAAGTCTAGCATACCATCATCATAAACGTCAGGTATTTCTGCTCCTCCGTTATCTCCTTTGCTTCTGATAACAAGCATATTTCCTGTAATCCTTAGTTATAAGCTAATATGCTATGTGCAGAATCAAGCCTTCATTTGAGGCTACATATCTTTAATGTTGATTGAATTCTACTGGCATAAACAGACAGTAATGCCAACTGATTGTGCCTTTGTATGATTGTATCCAGCTTTAGGTACCAAACGATCAGCATCCCAGGAGTTTGCCAATGAATGGGATAACAAAAGGCTGAACGCCGGAGTTATGGCAAGCAATTTTCTGGTTAGGCCACCTCCAATTTATTTATTTCTTTTGTATTTTGGATAAAATGTAACATTTTTTTCTTCTTTTGTGGAAAATACAAGCCAAGTGGACAGCAGCACTCTTATCGTAGTTTGGACCAGCCAGGAGTTTCTAGTTATGATCAACCAAGTGTTTATGGTAAAGCTCACACTGGAAATCTGATGACCGCACCAGTGCAAATGAATTTGTATTCTTCACCACAGAGATCAGTGCCAACTCTTCTTGGAAAAGGGTGATATTGGCTTCTATTTTAACTGCTTTCAGACTTTACTGATATGTTCCTTAAAGTAATGCTAGAATTTTCCGTGATACAACTACTCTAGGATAATTCACTTTTTTTGTTAAAGCCCTTTGCATCTTTACATGCTGCAATTCTGATTTGTAATTAAAGTTTTATTTTTTCTGATATGATGTCTACGAAAAAACTGCAAAGTTAATTTTGGAACTTCCCCCTTTTAAAAAAAAAGGAACTTCCCTTGAATAATTCTTGGTTCTTATATAGCAGGTTCTTCAAGTCTTCATGTTAATGGGAAGAAGCTGTTTAATTATGGCACCACATACTCAACTAAAGATACCTAGAGCTTCTAAAGCTATCTCTATACAACTGACATGAATATAATTTGCTTCTTTCTATCAGGGCAAAACAATGGCGTGATGGGGATTGGATGTGTAACAACTGCAATAATCATAATTATGCATCTCGTTCTTTTTGCAACAGGTATATTATCCTGATTAGTTAAAATGAGAGCTAGAAGTCCTTAGTTCCCCTTATTTCATTTTGACCTGTCTTATATTTTTTCAAAAAATGAGTTAAAATATAAGGTCTTGCGATGAGTTAGAAAAATTTGCACAAGAATACGTGTTGCTGAATGAAGTCATCAGCTAATGTATTGGCTTCTGGGCAATTGAAGATATCGAGGCTATTAGTAACCAAGATTGTCAAGGTCTCAATTTACATCTTAAGATCTTACGATCTAAATCCCTCTAATCAATTTCGATCTTATCTTGAAATCTTATTTATAAGATCTTAATAGGATTTTAATTTTGGTCACACGATATTACAATTGTATCCAATCCTATATGATCTCAAATGATTAATATAATAATTTAAATAATAAAAAAATGTATTCGTGATGATAATAACTAATTTGTATGAAACTTAATATACTTTTTCTCATTCTTTTGATGTTTTGGTGTAACTTGGTTTACAAATTAATAGAAGTATGACTCGTTGAGATGTAATTTAATAGTTGCATGTGAAAATTTGACTACATTTTTTATTTTTTAAAAAAATATGTATTTTATTAATGAGTAGGAGCATACAATTCTTGATCTGGTCTTCGATCTTATATATCCTCATGATCTTATATAAGATCTCGATCTTTGACAACCTTGTTAGTAACAATTCATAAAATATTAATTGTTCTAAGTAATTATGTGAAGCCCGGATAAAGGAGGAAGGTTGTGTTAGGCCCCGACAGCCAGCGTAAAACTCTGTCGAATCTTATGAACATGGATCAACGAGCGTCGTATGATCCATGTAGCCGACCCCACCTAGTGAGATAAGGCTTTGTTGTTGTTGTTGTTGTTGTTCTAAGTAATTATGTGATTATTTAATAGGAGCCAGCAAAAATGTCACATTAAAATCAACAACTCCACAGTTTTCACTCAATTCTGAAAAAAAAAGAAGTTATGGTATATCAGTATTCTTTTTCCTGTTACGTAAGTTGAATTGTCCTCATATAAGAGAATTCTTTTGTTACCTTTTAGACTTAATGGTTGGTACTTAATATTAGTTTTCATGAATGTTACTTCCATCTGTCTGTCATTCTCTCTCGAGCTGCTGGTCTGTCTGGTAGGACTACAGAGAAAAAAATGTATTCATGTTTTACTCTATCGATCTTTTGCTCAGCTAGTAGATTAGTAAGTAAATTTCTCATTTCTTGTGTCGCAGGTGCAAAACACAGAAGGAAGCTGCTTCACTTCCTGTAAGTGTTGCATAGCTTACACAACCCAGGGATTGGCGCTGTCAATGGCATTTTTGGTCAAGTACTGGGGCCGTGGCTTTACTTTTTTATGCAAGAAAACAGGAATCTCTTGTAACCATCTTGATGGCTGATCCGGCCTTTGGTCAAATACCAGCAGCTCTATTAGGACAGGCCAGCATGAACTTCCCCGTGCTGACGAAGCGGCTCCTGGTAATGTTTGAATAAAAGTCCCAGAGATGGATTCTTTGTATTGCTTAGGCCAACTGCTTATCAAACTATCTGCACTCCTTAAGTCGGTGTGAATGCTTTATATTGGCAAAACGCTGAAGCATTTGCCTTGGTGATGAAACTGTCACTTAATTTTGGACTAGCATTTGATCAACTTTTTGTTTGTTAGGATGCAATTTAATGGTATTAAGTGATGATCGCCATGCTCAGTTGAGAACGTTGTTTTCTCCTGCTGTTGGAGGAGAGAGACTCATTCTGTGCGAGTGCTCGCTAAAATTTGTATCTGAATTTCTCCTTCTATAAGTCATTTTGTTTGTTTTCTCCTGCTACCGAATTTAATGGTATTAAGGATGAATCCAGCAGTTTTACCGATTTGCTGGCTTGCATTTAAGCGAGTCAACAACCACGCGCCGGGTTGACCTGAAGGCATGGCCCGGTCTGTGTGCCTTTTTTTCTTTTGCCCAGATGACTTATAAGATTAGAATTTATGAATATCGAGCATATAATATTAATATTTTATGTATGATTAATTGCTATTATTGTGTACTAATTATACATTTAAAAATTTTGAATTGTGATACAAAATGAATCACAAAAAAAAAATTGCTTCTTTGCAAAGTGCCTTAAATGATAACTTTGCTACATATATCTTTGAAACCAAATAGTAATCTTCAAATTGCAAACACAATTGATCATAAAAAGAAAAATGAATTTAAAAAAAAATGTTACACGAAAAGGTATTACTTGAAACATTCGCATTCTTTGTTGAAATCCAAGCATAATGTTCATAGTAATTATTTAAAGCATAAGTATTTTCATGATCATTCTATGGGGGGGGGGGGGGGGGGGGGGGAATACTTTTATGCATTTGAATATAGATTCCATGGTCATTATGCATTTGAATGCAAATTAGAAAGAACTACTACAAAATGAAAAGATATGAGTTTCAAATGGAACCATAACTAACGATATTTAACCCAAACAAGTTTGGGTACCAAAATGATTTTTATTATAGATGTGCCTCACAAAAAGGAAATAAAAGTTGCATGTGAAAAGAGGTCAAGGTACAAAGCCTATGTAAAAGTGTTTTGGCATATGAAATGAATATTTGAACTCATTTTTACATCGTGCATAATTATGTCTCAAATTTTTCTATTTATTAACATAATATGTGCATAAGTTAATAATTGAGAAAGAATTAGTATCTTTGTGCATACTATGACTATTCTGCTCATCCAATTTTGGAAATACATATTATGCCAAAAAAAATTTATTCCTCGATGAATATGAGTATTCTATTTGAGTGTGAAATTACTAGTTCACATTTGATTTTGGGAGATTTTGTTAACTTACATGATGCCCATTGACTTTAATATTGGATTAGATCATATTTTAAGATCCTAGTAAATGGCCTTTGTAATATCCCTATTTCAAGCATGCATGATTAAAGATGTTAATGTTATGCTACGTGATTCGAGTGGAAGGTCTGACTTTAACCGTGGGAGCGCAGAAAGTGATGAAAAATCACCTAAGTCATGAAAAGAAGATTTTCGAAAATGTTAGAATTAAGAAAATCAAAGTCCCGATATTTGTTCTCCTATGTTAGTATATACTAAGTATGATTTTTAATAATTTTTAGGTAAAGTCTTGGTTAGGCTAAATGATAGCGCAAAATCAGAAAATTAGAAAAATGATCGATTTTGTTCTTCGGACAAAAATTCAGATTTTGATTCCTTTGAAATTTAGCATTATAAATATTTTATTTGAATCCAAATTGGAGGTATTTTTTTATTTACATGTAATATCTTAAGTAAATGAATAAATAAAATAAATAATAAGAAAATCCCATTTACTTTGGGAGGACTTCAAGGGCACTTTGGGAATTTCGCCCACAACCGACCTAAGGTTGGTTTGCATACCATATAAGAATCCAAGTCTTATCTTTTTATCACCTATTACAACTACATGAGTTCCTCATCTTTGTGGAAGAAGACAACAACAAAAGGAAGGAAACAAAGGGAGAAGCCAACACATCAAGTGTTCATCTTTAGGGATTCTATATCAAGTAAGTTAAAATATCTTCTCCTATGAATTATCCATATGAAATTGGGGTAGGACACGTCTTCCCTGACCTCTGTTAGATTTCTCTCATCTCCTATTCCATGTTACTAAGAAAGTGTGAGTTGAAAGGTGAAGAACAAACCCTAACTAGGCTGAAATTTGTAACTGTCACTTATAAATTATGTTCTGATACCTTATGAAAATCTAAAATTATGAAATTGAATATGTAAATACATTTTTAAGTATACTATTCATGAACTTTGGAATTGGATTTATTGGGTACCTACACAAAAAGTTATGTATGAAACTCTAGGTTACTCAGGCTATTGTAGAAAGCAGCTAGGCTGAAATAATAATTCGGCCATAAATTCTCCATTTAAGGTTTCATGTTTTAATTTAAGGAATAGAAATATATGTCTGTAAGAGTTATGGATGAATTGGAATTTAATTAAAATAGTATGTGTGCTGAGAATTATAAATTTTCTAATGCATAGCATCTGCTTGTTTGAGAACTATGACAGAAAACCACTAAATTTAGGAATTTTACTAGATCTATATAGATGGATAAAAAAATATAAAATTGCTAAATTCATGCTCTAGGAGTCTAGTTTTATTAGAAATTTAATTCCAGGTGATAGGATGTATATTCGAAATGTTATGAATTTTATACTAAGCACTATGTAGTTTGTCAAGGTTCTAAAGTGAAACAGAATATAGTTTGATTTTATAATTTTCTAAGATCATTTCATAATGAGTCAAATTATGAAATTTATGTTGACTGTAGTTGATGAAGTATTCTGTCATTAGAAATTGATTTCACATCGATAGGAATTATAAACTAATTGTTATAGATTTTATATTGTTACATGCAAATAGAAATAAAGTGTTTGCGCTTATACAGCCATAAGATGTGTGAATTTAGAAATTGATTAATGGTTTTCTTTGATTACATGTTACATGATATGATATGAAATTATATGTTATATGAATATGTGCCATATGCACTCGTAAAGTGTATTAATTGCTATGTGCAATCATTTATAACAAAAGATGATATGACATGACACGATACGAAATGACATGATTTGATGAGACATGTAAAAAGGTAATATGATATTATATGATATGATATGATTGGGTCATGCATTTGCATCACATTATCATGCATTTGCATTATCTCTGCCAGACGATAGTTTACCCTTGTATAGTTGAAAGACTTACAAGGTCGACAGTTTATCCTTGCATAGTTAAAAAATTTTGTAAGACCGTTAACTTACCCCTATATGATTGAAAGACCTTATAGGGATGAGAGATATCACAAAAAGGATTTTAGGTTTTTTAGAGGTAAGTGCCATATGAACCAAATTGTGAAATCAGTGTGCGCCACTTTTGAATTCATAGGGGCCACCTCAAGAATCCATCAGCCTTCCCGGCAATGTCGGCAGATATCTCGAAAGGGATGCCTTTGGCTAGATGGCGACATGACATGTATAGACATATAAGATTCATGCATCCATGTATTCATGGCTCGTGTATCGATGTCTCATTCTTATGTATACTATGATGATTGTACTTTTAACATGAGCTATAGATGTATAGATGTTTCTCATATCTTATGACATGATAAACGTTTAAATTGCTTATAAAGTATTGTTATATGATATATGCTGAAATAAAGAAGTAATACTTTTTAAGCATGAAGAAATAATGTTAATCTTGTTTTACTCAAATGAAATATGTGATCACACATAGGTTATGAGTTTTTGACTTCCTGAGATGTTGGTTGCTCATATTGTTATTCTCAATATTTTTCAAATCAGTACACCAGTCTATGGCTGTGCTTGGTGATCCTCTATCAGGATTATAAGTACTTTTGGTAAGAGAACTACGTGGGCCTTAGGTTTGTTAAGTCCCTTTAAAAGGACTAAGAAACAGTGTTTGGATGTGTAGCATTAAAACAAGAGAGATAAGTTTATTTGTAACAAGTAAAGAATATGTAATGTGTATTTGCTCAGTGATATAATATCATATGTTGTGATTTGGATCTCTTAATTATTATACCTTTTATATGAACTATAGCACGCTTCCGTAATCTATACAAGATTACATGTATTAGGTCACGACCTGCAACTTAAGCCAAGGTTTAAATGGGGTCATGATAGCCTAGGTGAAAATTATTTATCACATGCCTTTTGCTATGGCTTAAAACTTCAAAATCATTTGAGATTTTGAAAATAAGAACTTTGAGAGGACTTGGAAATTGAATGTCACATCTATACTAGCTTCTTTTGACTTGTAATAAGATGCATGTAAAATCTATTTTCTTCCATGTCAAATAAAAAATATTTAGTGTCACATTATCATGATTATTTCTTTAGTGTGACAAAAGGAAAGACACAGAGAAATATGATTGCAAAGTCTTCCAATTTGAATTATGGTTGTTTATGTGATGAACATGACGTCATATGTATGATAAGCGTTTTGGTATAACTCCTGTGTTTTATGTGCATTAACCTATATTGCCAAGACTTGTTACATTATAAATTATTTGGCTACACATTCATCTTGTGATTCTTGATTTCGATCTATAAAAATGATCTTTGGAAATTGTTTCATAATTCATCTAATTTCTAAACTCTATGCTTATGCACATGTTTGAAAAGAAGGATATTATTAAGAAGATAATTTTCAACTTTCTATAAACATCTCATATCAAAATTGAATTATACACTCAACTTTATGAATTATCTTAACATGACTCTTACTCTTTGAATTTTAAAATTATCATGTCATGTAATGAAAATTCTTGCCCCTCATTCATAACTTGAAATAGCTATCACCATTTTAAGAAAGGGAGAGTATGTATGTTATTTTCTTGTCACTAATCTTGACTATTATCTTGTGACAAAGAAGGAAAGAAAGAAAAGGCAGATAGATTTAAAAGAGTGAAGACACAAAATTTATGGTAAAAAGTATTATTTTGAATATATAAATGAAAATTTGAACATACTTACGTGTCATGATTATTTGTGTTTTAGACTTGTCAACTTTTGGACATATTATGATAAGTTTAACCTTGGACCTTTATTATGCTTAATTTAAACTCATTTAGACATTTTATGCTTTGTGGTTTTTCAATTGAAAGATGTCAAAGTTCTGAAACTTTACCTAAGATTTGGAAATTTTTGAGAAATATCATATACTTGATTTTTATTTATCTTGACATATGGACTCTTGTGCTATAAGATTAATGTGGATAAATTTATATGGTCATGACTTATTATCATCTGAGTATTCAAGCATCATATGACATGACCATCAAATTTGAAATAATGTTTCAATAATATATCTCTTGGACAAATGAAAATATATGTAGGATTTTATGACTTATGTAAGAATGTGTTTACATTTAAGATATTTATGTCATACCATGAAAAATATCAAATTCCTCGACTTACTTTATTATCTTCTCTTGACACGACTCCTATGTTTTAAGCCTAATATCTTATGTTATGAAAATAAACTTTTGACCCCTCATTCACAATCTTAAATTGTTATCATTTCTTTGGAAGGAAAAAGGAACATACCAATGGCTAAAGGAAAATGGAAATAAAAAAGAAAAAGACCATAATGATAGGAGAAATTTATTCAAAAGTTTGAGATATCAACTCCTCCACTTATGTTGAATGTTGTTTTGTCAAATGAAAATTTATCAAAGTCTCTTGCTCCCATTGTCAAATATTAGACTATTTGATATATAATTTTTGTCTCAAAGTTTCATATAATATTTTGATTCCTTATATGCACTTTTTGATACTTATGTGATTTCATAACCCTTAGATAATTTGACTTCATATTTTATTTTTATGAACCAATCATGAACCTAGGGGGATTAGTTTTGTGTATCACATCTTCAACACTTGAAATTTTTTTATGATAAATGAAAACTTTAATTTTTTCATTTCCCTATTTTATATCTTGTGTTTTATATGAAAATAGGGGAAGAATGAAAGTAGGGAGTATGAAAATGTTATATGATTAAAGAGGAGTAAACTTGTGTCTCTAACTCTTGCTAAATGTGTAAACTACATTTTGCTGAAACAAAAGGGGGAAAATATAGGAGAAATATGATAAGAATATAAGATAAATTTGTATATGAAAACTATAACCACCAACTCATATAATCCCCAATTAATTATGTCGACCATTTTTAAATATAACTCTATATGAAAATTACATTACAATTAATACTTATGTGTGTATCTATAGTAAGGAAAGCATAGTTTTAGGGGTAGTGAATTTTTGACTTTGAAATCCTTTCCTTCCCAACTTATATAATTTTCATGTTTCTCGATTTGTCTTGATCCAAAAGTGGGAGATTGTTGGAACAAAATTTTTTATTTTCCATCCAATTATATTTTGATGATACAAACCTCGAATAGTTAGAGTTATATATCTAAAGTGTGAAAAAAGTTCAATTCGGAATGGATTATTTTATGCACTAAACTTGAAGTTAAATATTTGAGTAACATATGAATATGAAAATTGTAGATAATATTATTATATTTACAATAGATAAAAAGTAACCTTATTCCGATATTGGTGCAAAAAGTTGTGTAAAATAGCGTAGGATTGTCGAGCAGCCGGTCTGACGAATCGATCGAGAGATCATATAAATATGTCGACCAGTTAGCTTAAAACTAGCAAATTGCATGAAACATCAGTCAAGGATGAAGCATTGAAATCTCCAATTCATTACATGGAACCATTGAAAGCACCTTGAGCTAAATAAGTGACAAAGTCGATCTAAGACTATAAAGAATGACACTTACTAGGAGGTAGCCCAGATAATAAATCATCTCTTATCTTGTTTTTGTATGGATTAAGCAGCCCGAGTTCAATTGCCCTGGACTAAATTCTCTGATACAACAACACATTGCCCCCATTAACTGCATTAACCGCCATCAAATATTACACCTCTTATATTTGATTTAGAAATTGCTATACTTATTGGTCATATTTTTATCAAAGTTCTTTTTTGCAGACCTAACAATTGAGGGAGGGAAATGATTAAGGATGGAGAATTGATGTGAATTTCGTGGGAAGTGTGATTAGTTGACTAATTTATTGGTCTAAGCACAAAATGCAAAAGACTAAGGTCTAGGCGTAGGTTATGTGGAAGTGAAAACTCAAAAAGGTTTAGGCGTAGACTCTACATAACTAGAAATTGAACAAGGTCTAGACGTAGACTATGTAATATGCAAATGGAAAACTAAAATTATTTGAAAATGCAATAGAATGATATATGGCCTAAACTACTCACTTCACTAAACTAAAGTGCACAAATCAGAATATTAGAACTGAATGTTGTATCCACAATGATTTGAGATCTAAAGATTCATTAACTAACCTAAATTAATTCTAGACTAAGTTAATTGTTTTTGCAATTTTAAAATGATTGATATAAAATGAAAAATAGCTACTTAGCTAAAAGCCTTAAAGTGGATTAACAACTAATCACAGATTCTCCTACGAATGGGGTTTATTTAATATTCTACTATGAATGGATTAAAACAACTCAATAGTAATAATCATATGATTCAACTTATAAAAACTGCTCTTGCAGTACATTAAAAGAAGAACTAATTATCATACTTTCATATGAATGTTTGCTAGGTTGATTTAGAAAAGGTTTCAACTGATATTAGATTATCATAGAACTTATGACAATTACTAGTAGCTAACATTCCTTTCAGATATAAGCATAACAAGTAAAGTCACAAACCTTAGGTAGTAGCAATTACAAGATAAGATAACAATTCAGCCCACAACATAGAACATAATCAGATCCAAAACTAAAGCTAATGCTCTTGGCTTATCTCTCTAAACATCAAGGGAATCTATAATCAACCTCTCGGCTTCTATTTAAATATGATATTCACATTAACAAAAGTTAAACCGATGTATAAAACTCACAACAATAGATTGAAATGAGGAAACAATATCAATGTTCTTAACTCATTTCTGAGTAAAGAAAGATTCTAAAATCAACTTCTCAGTCCCCATTACAAAATAAGATTCACATTGATATGAACAGATTCCAAAACATTCAGAACTATATTAACAGTGATAAAATAAGTATTGTTTCATCATCCATCCATAACAAAAATTAAACTACCCTATCCTAAGAGAGCTAAGATTTATCTTCTCATAGATGATGAAATCAATACAAAATAGATGAGGAGCATAATCACAAACATTTTGAAATATAAAAATAGTAGATTTAGCTTGAAATCTCCTCCTGGCTCTTTCTCCTCCTTCCTTCTGCTCCAAGGTGCAGAATGTAGAGAATGGTGAAAGACCCCTTTCTTCTCTTGGAATCCCCTCTTTGATATGGCATTTCATTGCCCTTTGATCCCCATCAGAAGCTTCTATTCCTTCTGATTTCTGCCATCTGTCCTGGTCCCCTCTTTGTTTCAAAAAGATTCCTTTATTGCTTTTGGTAGCCTGCATTGTGGTCCCCTTCTCCTTTTTCAGTAGGATTGTTTGTCTTTTCTACCTAATTTTGATCTTACAATAATATGAACAACAAGCATCAATTGCTCAAATGAAAATCAGACAAATAAGAACTAAATCAACATATTATTCAACTCCAATGTGCAAATGTAAGATAACATTATGCTGAGAAGATCAATGCATGTACATTAAGCATAATTATCAGAACATGAACAATTCAGGATATATATGCACATGAATTAAGATGGGAAATGAGTAGAAATTTAGTATGATCTGCTAGTGATATTCAGATATTAAGAACAAGGATCGAATCAAACAATTCACAAATGAATTCAAAATCAGCCCTTTAGAATCAAATGAGTTTCAAACTTTACTAACACTTTCTGCCATTCTTTCCAATTCCCAAATTATAGTCGAGGAATCATAGAGGCTAAAGCAAATTTAAGCCATGAAAGAAGTACTAATAATAACAAATTTGAATTTCAGGATTTTCAACTCTACTAAAAAGGTTGAACTGTCAATCTCTTGATGAACAGATTTTGGTATTGCTTAAACAGGATATACCTGACTTTTATTCATGATAATGCAAATAAACAGGTTTGAATGTTGGTCAATATGACAAAAATTTTTGCTTTATTCAGGAGAGGTTCCTTTTTGGATTTGACTCTCTTTATTCATGCATGCATGCGATGCAAAATGCAAGTTTTTGTTTTCTCTTTTTCTTCATTTTTACTGTTCATGAAGTGAGCAGAAGTTCGAACTCAAATAAAGTTTAGATTCCTTAATCCAAATAGTTAAGTTTTCCTATTTAACATAGTCGCAAAAGCCTTGATTCCATTATAGACATCTTCTAATTTTTGACCAACCAATGAGTCTTAGTTAGTGTTACCCACAAAGAGATCAATTTCAGCTGAATTGAGTTTAAATGCATCTGAATATGAGCTGATTGAAGCAAAAAGACTAACAGCCACATTGACTACTTGATGTTGGAGTGTACTAGCTATTATACTGTAGAATTTCTGCTTAACAATGATGAGCACATGATAACATGAGTTGAGCTAAACTAAAATGATAACAGTGATAACCTGGCTATAGATATGATATTAACTTTAAAGTGAAATTAAAGAATGCTAATAGAGTTTAGAAAGGAACTAGGTACCTCCCCCCAGCTTATCAGAACTGTCCTCAATGATGAATCATCCAAGCAAGGGAGAGGGTTGGATGGCTGTTCAACATTTAAAATGAGAAGTAGGCATGTCTTGCTTCACTTCTTCTTTTGGGTCTATCATTTTAGTGTTTGACATCAGCAATGGTTAAAAAAGATATAGTTTTGTTCAACTCTTCTAGGTATTGAATCAAATCTACAATCAGTTGGAGAATGATGAGTTTAGCAATCAGAAAAAAATTAGTAGGGATTAAGAAATTCACTAAAATTTGACAAACTTAGATATGGACAACTGAGCTAATTAGGGATGATTATGATAATCACTTATCAAATACATTTAAGTGAAAAATCAAAGTTGTGAGTTTAAAGTACTCCCTGAGCTGAATTAAGTTTAGATCAAGATCCTCTCTGACTTATTCTTGCAAAAACAGAAGGATATTAGTTATAAAAAGGCTTGGGTTGCCTCCCAAAAAGCACCCTGCTTTAATATCTTAAGCTGGACATTGTTGTAATTCAGTGTCAACTAAGAAATTCATGTGGATTTGATAGCATGAGCACTTCCTTAGCTGGCTCCTCTGTTGTGGGGTTATACAATTTCAATCTTTGACCGTTAACTTTGAAAATATTTGAATTTTCATTCTCAAGATCCACAGTTCTAAAAGGGTAAACTTTGTGAACTTTAAATGGTCCACACCATCTGGATTTTAGTTTTGTAGGAAACAATTTCAGTCTTGAATTTTACAATAGAACCAAGTCTCCTTCCTTGAATTCCTTCTTCAAAATTCTGTTATCATGCCACCTTTTTGTTCTCTCTTTATAAAATTTAGAGTTGTGATAAGCATTGAGCCTGATTTCAACTACTTCATCTAGCTAAAGTAATCTTTTATGTCCACAAGATTTCATATCATAGTTTAAAACTTTAACAGCCTAATGTGCTTTGTGTTTAAGCACAATTGGCAAATGACATGTTTTTTTCATAAATAAACTTATATGAAGAGACACCAATTGGAGATTTATAAGCTATTCTATAATTCCAAAGTGCATTATTCAGTTTACTACTCCAATCCTTTCTAGTAAATGAGACAGTCCTCTCCAAGATGGTTTTAATTTCTCTATTTGAAATTTCAGCTTGGCCATTGGTTTGTGGATGATAATATGTTGAGACGTGCTTGACTCCATACTTGCTCAGAAGATTTTCAAAACTCCTCTCAATAAAGTGGTTTCCTTCATCACTGATAACCACTCTTGTAACTTCAAATCTTTAAACAATCTAATCACATCCTTAGAACAACAACAACTGTTGGGATTGCTTCAATCCACTTGGACACATAATTAACAGCTAAGAAGATGAACTTATATCCAAATGAGCTAGGGAAAGGTCCCATGTAATCAATTCCCCATACATCAAACATTTTAACTTCCAGAATTCCATTTTGGGAAATTTCATTTCTTTTGAAAATTGTCCCTTATTTTTGACATACATCACATCTCTTCACATAAAGATGAGCATCTTTAAATAGAGAGGGCCAATAAAATCCTGATTGAAGTACCTTGGCAACTGTCTTTTGGGTATCTCCATGTCCTTCATAAGGTGAAGAGTAGCATTGATATAGAATGTTCTGAAATTTAGATTCTGACACACATCTTCTGAACATTCCATCAGGGGACTTCTTGAATAGAAATGGATCATCCGAATAGTAATCTATGATGTCATGAAAGAACTTTTTCTTTTGCTGATATGAGTAATCAATTGGAATGATTCCACAAGCTAAATAGTTGACAATATTAGCATACCATGGAGCTTGATTGGCTGAGATGGCCATTAGAAAATCATCAGGGAAAGAGTCATTAATAGGAATTATGGGAGATTCATGACCTCTTTCCAATCTAGACAAATGATTAGTTATTAAGTTTTCAATGCTTCTCTTGTCTTTGATTTTCACATCAAATTCCTGAAGTAGTAGAATCCATCTTATCAATCTTGACTTTGATTCCTTCTTGTTAATAAGATGCCCCACAGCTTGGTGATCACTGTATACATTAACTTTGGCTCAAACAAAGTATGACTTGAACTTATCAAAAGCATAACTGACTTGAGCTTCATCAAGAGTCTTGCTAGCATAGCAAATAACATGATGCTTTTTATCTTTGGTTTGTCCTAGAACTGCCCCTACTGCTTGATCAGAGGCATCACACATTATTTCAAATGGCAAAGACCAATCTAGTGGTTGTACAATTGGGGTTGATGTTAAAGCTTGTTTCAGCTGGTTGAAAGCCTTCAAACATTCTTCATCAAAGTTGAATTCAGAATTCTTTGCTAGTAACTTTGTGAGGGGTCTAGCTATCATTGAAAAGTTCTTTATAAATCTTCTATAAAACTACCTAAGAAACTTCTTACTGCCTTGACATTTTTGGGTGGTGGTAGCTCTCAATAGATTCAATCTTAGTTTTATCTATTTCAATTCCCCTGCTAGAGACAATGTGTCCCAGAACAACTCCTTGAACCATAAAGTGACATTTCTCCCAATTAAGAATCAGGTTGGACTCCTTGCATCTTTGTAGTACTTTTGTCAAATTCTCTAAATAACTTTCAAAGGAATCTCCATATACAGAAAAGTCATCCATGAAAACTTCCATAATGTCTTCAACGAAATCTGAGAAAATTGACATCATACATTTTTGAGATGTAGCTAGGGCATTGCATAAACTAAATGACATTCTTCTATAAGCAAATGTCCCATATGGACATGTAATGTCTTGTTCTCATCTTGAGGATGAATTGAAATTTGTAAAAATCCTAAATACAATCTAAGTAGCAGAAATGAGAATGCTTGGCTAGTCTCTCTAGCATTTGGTCAATGAAAGGAAGTGGAAAATGGTCCTTCCTAGTTGCTTTGTTTAACTTTCTGAAATCAATGCACATTCTTCATCCAGTTAGTATCTAGTGGAAATCAACTCCTTAGAATCAGATTTCACAATCGTGATTCCACTTTTTTTTGGTACCACTTGAACTAGACTAATCCATTCACTATTTGAGATTGAATATATGATTTCATCGTTCAAAAGCTTTAGCACTTCTTTCTTCATAAGTTCTTTCATAACTGGATTCAATCATATTTGGCATTCAATTGTAGGCTTATAGTTGACTTCCAAGAGAATTCTATGCATGCAAATTGAGGGGTTGATTCTTTTGATATCATCAATTGAATACTCAATTACTTCCTTTATATAGTTTCAATCTTTTTAATAGCTCTTGAACTTGACTTTGGAGTAATTTGACATTCATTATCACTTGATATGTGGAGTTTTCCCCTAGAAACTCCTACTTCAAATTGCTAGGAAGTGGCTTCAACTCCAACTTGAGAGAATTCTCCGTAGTAGAGCCTATATCAACTTCAGTAATGAAAACTTCTTGGATTACATTCTGAATTTTTTATTTCTCTACTGATTTAGTTGAATCCATAATAGAATGACAAGCCTTAGCTTCAGGATCATCTAATTCCTTCAAATGATCAAACACAAGGCATCTTTGTAAAGGATTTTCAATTGGAATTATTGTAGAGACTTGTTCTACTAGTTGATTAATTTGCCTATCTTCAAGGTCTTCATATATGTTGAAAATTTGCCTATCTTGTCTTCTCTAATATGAAATGTCAATCTACCTTCTTTGATATCAATTACAGCTCCTGCAGTAGCTAAGAAAAGTCTACCCAACAGAATTGGAGTATTCAAATCTTCATCCATATCAAGAACAACAAAATCTACAGGAATATAGAACTTTTCAATCATCAATGGTATGTCTTCAAGGATTTCATGTGGGTACTTGATTGATTTATCAGTTAGCTGCAAAGACATTGTTGATCTTGTTTAGCCTTAACTAGTATCTGTGGGAATGGTATAGGTTGATAAATCCTTGCATTGACTTCATCTTGAGTGTTTATAGTCTTCTTTTCAACTACAATTTCTTCCATAGACTTTTCTGGTGTTGTTGATATTGGATTGGCTCTAGTTGAATTGTCTTCAACAAGCTTCATTGGTTCTTCAATAATTATACCACTTCTGAGTTGAACAACTTGCACATGCTCTTTAAGGCTGATTTCTGGTTGTCCTAGAAAAATCCCTGGAGATCTAGTTGAAGTACTAGCTTGTTGGGCTATCTGATTATCAAGCATCTTAGTATGAGTATTTAAACTTTCAATTTGAGAAGATAATGTCAGCATCACTTCATCTTGTCTTTGTCTCTCTCTTTCTCTTGCCTTTGTCTATCTTCATCATACTTTTCTTGCTTCTTCCACATTGCTTCCAACAACGTTTCCATCTTAGATATATGTGGAGCTTGAGTTGTTTGCTCATAGGGTGTGGCCTTTGCAATTGGACATTTGATTGATTATATGGAGGTGGTTGATTTTTGGGCACAATCTTGGGTTGCCAATTGGAATTCTAAATTGGTGGGATTTGATAGTGATTTTCCTTGTATGAAAGATAAGGATGATTTCTATTCTCAGGAGAAGGTTTCACACCATAATTCACCACTACATTGACTTGATCAATAGTTTGCTCATATTGTTGCATAATCAAATTACAACTTTTTGTTACATGCCCCTGGTTTTCACAAACATCACACCTACTTTCAGTGGTGGTTATCTTGTTCACATTGGATGATAGGTTAAGCTTCTCCAAAGCTTTTTGTAGAGCTTCCTTAACTTGGGCAGAAATATTGTTAACTTGACTTTCAGATTATGGCCTTCTTGCTCTGTCATGAGTTATGAAATGATGGTTCTTGGCTATGTTTTTTATCAACTGATATGCCTCATCAATGTTCTTGTAAGCAAAAATTCCACCGACAGCAATGTCCAAAGCCACTTTAGAAGGATAATTTAGTCCTTTATGAAAATAGTTCACCAATAGTCATTTGTCAAATCCATGGTGTGGACATGCCCTCAACAAACTTTGAAGTCTTTGCCAAGCATCACAAATGTTCTCTTGGTCCAATTGATAAATCTAACAATTTGATCTCTATAGTTGTCAGTCTAACTGGGAGGAAAGAATTCAGATAGAAATAATTGAACAATTGATTCCCAAGTTGCAATTTCTTGAGGAGTGAGAACTTGTACCAAATCTTGGCTCTATCCTTGAGTGAAAAAGGGAACAATCTCATATAGAAAACATTCATGGGAGTGTTGTGAAAGTGGACAGTATTGCACATGTCCTTGAAATTGGCAATATGCAAAGCTAGATCTTTAGTACCTAATACTGCAAAATGATGTTGCCTAATCATGGTGACTAGAGCTGGATTCAGCTCAAATGTAGCAGCAGGTGCAATGACTCCATCAACTGATTGTCCTCTAACATTGCTTAGTGAATAACACTCTTTCAATATTCTTGGAGCAGCCATGATTCAATTGTTCTTAGTGTCCTGATTGTTTATCTCTTATTCAAATATTCTTCTTCTTCTTGCTTCTCTTTACAATTTTCTTTTTCTATTGAATCTTCTCTCAGGTTCAGGATTAGAAAAGTATAAATCTTCTTGAATATATGAATCCTACATAAATTGCAATCGGAAGTATCAAGTTCAAACAAGAAAAATCAAATAGAATTGACAATTCAGAGTGATTGTAAAAGTAAAAGAAAACTAAGATGGAAAATGTGATAACTACTCTAAAACTATTCTAAACTATAGAAAGTGGATTAGTTGACCGATTTATTGGTCTAAAACTTGATTTATCAACCTTATATCCCCGACAACGACGCCAAAAACTTGATGTGAATTTCGTGGAAAGTGTGATTAATTGACTGATTTATTGGTCTAAGCACAAAATGCAAAAGACTAAAGTCTAGGCATAGACTATGTGGAAGTGAATACTCAACAAGGTTTAGGCGTAGATTATGCACAACTAGAAATTGAACAATGTCTAGGCGTAGACTATGTAATATGTAGATGGAAAACTAAAATTGTACAGAATTGAGAATGCAATAGAATGATATATGGCCTAATCTCTTTACTTCACTAAATTGAAGTGCACAAATTATAATAGTAGACTCGAATGTCGTATCCACAATGAATTGAGATCTAAATATTCATTAACTAATCTAAATTAATCCTAGACTAAATTATTTTTGCTATTTTAAAATGATTGAGACAGAATGAAAACTAGCTACTTAGTTGAAAGCCTTAAAGTGGATTAACAATTAATGACAGATTCTCTTACGAATGGGGTTCATCTAATATTCTGCTATGGATCAATTAAAACAACTCAACAGTAATAATTCATATGATTCAACCTATAAAAGCTGCTCTCGCAGTATATTAAAACAAGAATTAATTATCATACTTTCATATGAATGTTAGTTAGGTTGATTTAGAAAGGGTTTCAACTGATATTAGATTATCATGAAACTTATGACAACTACTAGTAGCTAACATTCCTTTCAGATTTAAGCATAACAAGTAAAGTCACAAACCATAGGTAGTAGCAATTACAAGATAAGATAACAATTCAGCTCCCAACACAGAACATAATCAGATCAAAAAATACGTTAATGCTCTTAGTTTATCTCTAAACATCGATGGAATCTATATCTCAGCTGCTATTTAAATATGAGATTCACATTAACAAAAACTAAATGAATGCATCAAAACTCACAACAATAGATTGCAATCAGGAAACAATATCAATGTTCTTAACTTATTTCTGAGTAAGAAAAGAATCTGAAATCAACTTCTCAGTTGTCATTAAAAAATATGATTCACATTGATAAGAACAGATTCCAAAACTTTCAGAATTATACTCACATCATTGATAAAATAAGTATTGTTCTATCATCCATCTATAACAAAAATTAGACTACCCTATCCTAAGAGAGTTAATATTTAGCTCCTCATATATGATGAAATCAATACAAAATAGATGAATAGCAGAATAAAAAACATTCTGAAATATAAAAATAGCAGATTCAATTTGAAATCTCCTCTTGACCCCTTCTCCTCCTTCCTTCAGCTCCAATGTGTAGAATGTAGAGAATGGCGGAAGACCCCTTTCTTCTCCTGGTCCCCTCTTCGTTTCAAAAATATTCCTTTCTTACTTTTGGCAGCCTGCATTGTGGTCCCCTTCTCTTTTTCCAGCAAGATTGCTTCTCTTTTCTACCTAATTTTGATCATACAACAATATGAACGGCAAGTATCAATTACTCAAATGAAAATTAGATAAATAAGAACTATATCAGCATATTATCCAACTCCAATATGCAAATATAAGATAACATTATGCTGAGAAGATCAATGCATGTATATTAAGCATAATTATCAGAATATGAACAATTCAGGACTTATATGCACATGAATTAAGATGGAAAATGAGTAAAAATTTAGTATGATCAGCTAGTGATCAAGAATAGATCAGCATATCCCTTCCCAACTCCTAACTTGTTTCAACACTGTGGACAATGTTAGAATTAAGTTAGGGGGCCATTGGTATGGTGCATGCACCATGCCATTATCTTCCTATACTTTTAGTTTTTAGAATAATCAACTTTGGACTTTTCGAACTTGATGGTCTATCCTCTTATGTTTATAGAATTTGCATGTTATAAATTTGTTTACTAGTCCACTTGAGTTATGTGACATTCTTATGCATTATTTAGAAAGCATTATGAAAAGTCTAGCCCAAAGTAGGATGAGCTATGTACATGATTTGTTTCAAACATCCTTGTGCTTAAAATTTCTAATTGCTAATGTCTTGAATTGGATCAAAGTAGTAGTTATTGTCAAGAATATACTATCCAACCCCTAGCTTCAAGCATTTACAATCATTACAGCCATGAGCCCTAGCAAGTCATTAAATTTGAATAAGCCAACCCCTTCTTAAGTAAGATAGTCATGAGGAATAAGTGAAGGAAAAAAGGGGAAAAGAAAAGAAAAAAAAAAGAAGAAGAGCAAAAGGTGAAAAGATACCTATGGCATGAAAACATCAGAATGACTATTCATACTCTAAGTTTGGGGGAGTAAAAGTAACAATCAAAAATAGAAAAAAAGTGAAAAGAAAAAAAGGGTAAGAAGTAATAGTTGTGTTTAATTTATGAAAGGAATGCTTAAATCTAGGGGAATGTGTTGTAAGTGTAGTGTGGATTTGATTGGATGAGTAAAAACCTCCAATATCTTAAGTGCAATCAATTGACCGCTCACTAATGATGTTTGATACAATTATATATAGAGAATTCTTCCTATTGTGGCTGATTGTTTTCTTTTGTGGATAATATTATAGTTTAAGTAGTCTTAAATTTCTAATTTTTTTCTTGAGGACAAGCAATAGCTAAATTAGGGGGAATTCAATGACTTAGATATCTTGCCCTTTACCTGAGGGTAAAGGCATGATTTATTTTATCTAGACTACAATTTAATAATATGAAGCTTACTTTTTTTATCCTTTTACATACTTTACAAGTATCTATGTCACCTTAGTTCTTTTGCTAAAAACATAAAAAAATTGTCTAGTCTTATAAATTTTAGTGTTTCAGCAAGTACCCGCATGTCTATGTGCAAGTATCTAGTGGCTAATTTAGAACAACCCCTGCATGAGGGTACCTGTCATTGCTAAGAATGAAAACTTAGTTGGTAGAAAAGGACAAAGTATATAGTTGGCACCTGGCACACCCGTAGGGAATCCTGTATCAAGGAAATGACTTTCTGCACAACAATGGACAAGTGTCACACATCCAATGCCTCATGAAAGAAGATAAAGGAAACAAGAAGAAAATGTGGTGTATTATCACACATCAAATGGCTGAGAAAAAAAGAGTTAGAAGGAAAATGTCAAAAATTGGATAGTGGAAAAAAGTAACGCAAGGATATAAAATGAACAAAGAACATCTCACAAAGGAGGTCAATTAAGGAAAGGGAGCATGTCACTTTTGGGATGGAAGAGAGGCAACCAAACTGAGAAGGGAGGCTGGCTTTTCTGTTGCTTTCTATCTGCCTCTTTTACTTTTTTTTCCTTTGTCTTTTTTAGGTTAACAATGTTTAATGGTAGTTTGATGGTGTTTAAGGTTGTAATCCTTTCAACCATGTAAAACTAATAAGGCTTCGAGGCTGGATTTCTCCAAGGAATCGAACTCCTTTACCATGATATTTTAAGCTTTGGATGTTTGTGTTAGTCTTAAATTGTTTCTATTTGGTATTCTATACCATTTTTACTATTAATGGAAACAGTGATTGATGATGTGTTGTTTTGTTAACTCCCTCTTCTCTGATTGATGATCAAATAATCATTCCATACAATAAGACCCTGAGAAGGGCATATGTTGTTAAGGTAGCTTAGCGAGGAGTCGAGAGGTTAGTCGGTTACATTATGGTAACTAACCATCATATTAGCAAAGATTGAGCTCAAGCAAGAGGAGAGAGCTCGAGGTAGTAGCCTTTTGTTGCTTTTGAACTATGTGATTAGGATAGAACCTCTGAACAACTCGAGAGATGATGGTCAAATTCTTATCCTATAAATGCTTGAATGTGCAGTAACGAAGCGAGAGTGTAGGTGCTGAAGCGATCCTTGATATGAGAGTAATGGTAGGGGTGTTCATCGGGTCAGTCGACTCGATGACTCGACCCAATCCAAACCACTTTGGGGCGGTGGTCAGAACAGACCTGATCCAGCCTCAACTCGACCATGGGTCAGGTCGGGTACGGGTAAATTCCAACCCGAGTCGACCTCACCCGATTCGAAGACTCGATTTTTGTATTTTTATTTAATTTTCAAATTATCTTATATATAAAAAATTGAAAATTATTAAAATAAAATATTTTAAACTTGTAAAATAATATTTAAACACTCAAAAAATTATTTTATGCTTTAAAAATAAATATTATGTAATTTTTATATTAAATAAAAAGTAAGAAAACATAGAAAAAAAAGAAATAATGATGGTCGAGTTACTCGACCACCCGACCCGATCCAACCTGATTCGAACCGGGTTGGATTGGATCAGGTCCAACCTTCTGAAGGGGCATAACCTAACTCGACCAGACACGGGTCGAGTTTGGGGGTTGGGTAAGGCAAACCCAACCCGTGAACATCCTTAGTAATGGAATCCATTTTCATGATTTGTTGATTTACTTCACGTCAAAGTGAACTGAATCTCTTAGGCATAGCTAATTGACGTTTATACCTAAGGAGAATTCCCTAGCCTTGATAGTTAACATCATCCGCGACTTAATCTTTACTTTCTACTTTTATTTTTTTCATTTAACCTTTCCATTACATAGATAAGAAAAATCTAACAAATATATAAAAGTGGAAACCACAAAACTGTTACAAGCTTGATTTCAGTAATTGTAGTTTACTTTTCTTATCATCTAAATCAGATTCTCTTCTTTCATCATTACGAAAGATGAAAAAATGCAACATCTCTCAATGCGGATCGACCCCGATCTGTACTACGAGGATGGCTATATACGTGCGGCTAGAGAAGTATCTCGAGTGGGGGCATTGTACGTTTGAATACCCCTATGGGGAAGCCGAGTACTCTCATGAGAACACATTTGTTTGAGATTTTTTCAAGTTAGTAGGGGTGTAAGAAAAACCTGACCACCCCGAAAAACCTACTGAACCTGAAAAAAACCAAACGGAAAAACCAAAAATTAAGAGCCCAAATATAATTTAGGGTGACTTTTAATAAATTAAAATCCACTTGCTAAAATTAGAGCCCCGCCTGAAAAAATCATAGGGGCCCGTGGAGCCGGTTTTTTATTTATATAATTAATGCATATGTTATCAATTCTTTTATTATAGATATAATATCTTTTTATATAAAATTTCAGACTTTTCTATCACATCATCAAACTCTAATTTAATAACTTTAAAATTTTAGTAGTATATTTTATATTTAATACAAAATAAATATTTTATATTAAATTTAATTTATTATATATATTTAAAATATAATTATATAAAAGTAGGTCCCTGAAAAAATCACCTGAAAGAACTGACCCACTAGAGGGTGGTTTTTATTTTTTTTTCAAAATTATTTTAGGCAGTTTTTTTAATTTTAAAAAATGACCCAAAAAATAGAAGTGGATTTTTCTAGATCGAAGATCCGACCTGACTCGAACTAATTTCATCCCTACAAGTTAGCATAGAATTAATATTTCCTATCATATTTTGCGACACTCCCTATCCTAATTATCCACACACATGAGTAAGATGTCGATGATTGAATACAAGGTAAAAAAAATCTTATTATGATGTTTGAAAATGATGATGAAACTGAAGTCTTCACATATAATTTTTATAAATTTATTTTATAACTTGTAATTTTTTATTTATTGTAAATTTGCATTTTTTTATTTTATACTAACTATGCAAAACCAACCAAATCTCGATGTTCATTACTATTTATAGTATATAGTAAATTAATACTTATACTACTAGTGTTATAGTGATATGATAATACACTAATTATGAACTATACAATAAATATATACTATATTACTATTTGCTTTATTTATTAAAAACATATAGATTAATATTATGTATAAAGTATAGTATAAGTATTAATTTTACAAATAACTAGAATTCTCTACCTTTAAAAATTTGCAACTTTTAATGGTCAAGAAGAGTGAATCAACTTCCTTTCTCAAATGTTCATTCTTAATTACACATGCATCATTTTATTCTTTCAAATTTTTAATCAAGATGACCAAATTTGCATTTCATATTTCACCTAATCACAATATGTACAAATTCGTGAAGAAGAATCCATTTTTGTTTTCAATATATCATTTTGAACACCACATGCATCTCTTTCCTTTTTCAAGATATCAAGTTCATTTTTCATAATATGAAAATCATTTATTAATATTTCATTCTTCTTTTTAAGAGTAAGATATTTTTGGATAAAGGAAGAAAATTTCTTATGTACATGAAAATTGATATTATTGATCACTAGCTGATCATGCTAAGATTTCACTCATTTTACATTCACTTTCATATGCACCGAGACCCTAAACTGCGTACATTTGGATAATTATGCCTAAAAGTGCATGCATTTATCTTTTTTGCATAACACTAAGCTGCACTTGGTAATTGAGCTATTTTTATATGCTGTTCTAACCCCTATTTGTTTAATTTTCATTTGAGAAGTTTGATGCTTGCTGTTCTCTTCAATCTAGCAACTAATCCAAATCCTACTGGAAAAAGGAGGGGGGACCATTGCTAGCTGCCCAAAAAGTTGAATGGAATCTGCTGGAAAAAGAAGGGATTATGACATATGGCATTAATCAGAAGCAATGGAAGCTTCTGATTTGCATCAAAGGGTGAGGAATGACCATATAAAAGGGGGATCATAGGAGAATGAAAGGGGGGAGTCTCCTTTTTGCAGGGTTGCTGGACCAGGGAGCTGAAGGAGAAGAGGAGGAGTTGATTGCTGATTTTTTGTCGACTGGTTTTTTAATTCTGATATCAGGATGATTTTTATTGAGTTCTACCTCTCTTTTGTATTAATCTTAGCATCTATGAGGAGCTAAATTTCAGCTCTTCTAGGATAGGGTAGTAGTCTAATTGTAGTTATAGATGGATGATGAACAATGCTGTTTTCCTTCCTGATGTTGATTCAATTCTGATATTGTTGGAATCTATTTTTTTTATCATTGTGAAATCCTGTTTGTAATGGCAACTAAAAGGTTGATTTCAGATTTCCTTCTTATTCAAAAATGAACTAAGAACAACGATAGGATTCTTGATTTCAATCTGTTGTGGTTGTGAGTTTGATGTATCCAATTATCTTTTGTTAATGTGAACCTTATATTTTATTGGCAGCCGAGAGGTTGATTATAGGTTCCTTGATGTTTAGAGATAAACCAAGAGCATTGACATTTGTGTTGGATCTGAATATGTTTATGTATGGGTAATTGAATCAATTGTTCCATCATTGTAATTGTTGATTAGTTGTGGTACCATCTTTAGACTTTACTGATTTTGCTAAATCTGAGAGGACGATTAGCATGTCAGTAAATGCTAAGTGTTGTGCATAATGATAACTTAACATCAGTAAGGATCCTTTCTGAATGAACCTAGCTAACATTCATATGAGAATATGATATTTACTTTAATTCGAATACACTATTAGAATAGTCCTTTTATAGGTTGAATCTGATATGACTTGCATTACTGGATTGTTCTAATCCATCCATAGCTGAATTAGATGAACTCCATTCCTAGAAGAATCTATCATTAATTGTTAATCCTGATCACTAGCTGATCACAATAGGTTTTTATCCCATTTTAGATTCATTTCACCCTTATCGAGCCCGTATTTTGCCTAACTTTTGGCCAAATATGCCTGGAATGCATGGATTGTGATAACTAGTTGATCTTTCTCATTTTATACTTAATTCCATGTGCATAGAGGTTCTGAAATGCTAAAATCCATAAATATATCAATTCTATGCCAAGTTATCATTTTTTTGGCAAGTTATCATTCCAAAGTGCAAGTTATCATTTTTCTAGTTTAGCTGATTTCTAGTGATTATCTTGCCCTAATTCCCCTGTCATCATGAATTAATCATATTTGGATGATCATATTTCAACTTGTGCAAAGTTATCATTCCATTTTACAAGTTATCATTTTTAAGTGTCAAGTTATTATTTTAGGACAAAACTGTCATTTTGATGTGCAAGGCTATCAATTCTGCATAAAAGCATTAGACAATCATTATATTATTATCCTAACTCCTTACTGCCTTGATTTGATCACATTTGGATAACCACAACAAAAGTTATGACAAGTTATCATTTTTATGGCATCAAGTTATCGTTTTTGGCACAAAATGTATCATTCCTATGAAATCTTATCCACATTTGATTTCTGACCTCATTCACTTACCATACTAATCCCTTTGATGCCTTCAATGCTCCGAACCACTCATATTTGGACATTTTTTATGAAATATGCAAAGTTATCATTCCGGGTTCAAAAGTTATCATTTTCAACTATGGATTTCATTCCTGCACAACACCAAATTCCATTTGATGATAGGGCTGATAATTATTGTTGTTCTAATCCTTATTTGTTAGAATCCTATTCAAGGACTTTGATGCTTGTTGTTTTGGCCTTTCTAGTATGGAGAAGAGGCTGCACAAAGAGGGAAAAGAGGGGGGGGACCACTTGCTTTTTAGTTGTCCAAAAAGCTGTCACTACAGATATTTTCTAGACCAGGACACTTGGCATGATCAAGGCACAAGGGAACCCTCTTATCTCCATCCAAGGGTGTAGGAAGATCATATATAAGTGGAGAAGCCAAAAGGAAGAGGGGGGTGGGCCATTCAAGGGTTTTGAGCGGGAAGGAAGCAAGGAGGGAGAGGAAGTGCTGCAACATCCAGATTTCTGTCGACAGATCTTCAATTCAGGATGTTTTGTATTAATTTCTCCTCCTATTGTGTATCAAACTTTGTAATTATGAGGAGCTAAATCTCATTTCTCCTAGGATAGGGTACTAGTCTAATTAGTTATGGATGGGATATGGACAAATCTGATTTCCTGCACTGAAATCTAATTTCTGGTTTGCATTCCTGATTTCTATTTTTACAATTCTGAATTCTTTGGATTCTAATCTTGACACTGTGAGATCTTATTTGTAATTACAACTGAGAGGTTGTCTTTTGATATATTCTTGTTCAGAAATGAATTAAGAACCAGTGACAATTTTTAAATCCAATCTCCAATCAAGAATCTGATTTTCTAATATCTGAAATATGTTTTCCCCATTTCTGATTTCTGAATTTTGTTGGATCTGTTTCTACCATTGTGGAGCCGTAATTGAAATTATAACTGAGAGGTTACTTATGGTTTCATCCTTGTTGAGAAATGAATCAAGGGACAATGGTATTTCCAAGGTTTAATTCCCTAAATTGTTGCAACTCCTATTCTGATTTCTGAATTCTGAATCCTGGTTTTTCTGAAATCTGCGGACTTCTGCCCTGTTATTGTTAAACCCCTGAATCCATTAATCACTGAAGAGTGAACCTAAGGTTTTCTTGTTGTTCAGAGATGGACCAAGAAGCAATGGCATGTACTGAACTCCAATGTGAAATGTGTGCTGATTTTATCCAATTCATTAGTGATAATGTGGATTTCATTTCCATTTGCAGCTGAGAGGCTGATTTAAAATCCTCTTGTAGTTTAGAGATAAACCAAGAAGCATTAGCACTAATGTTAGATTGATTTCGTTCCTGTTTAGTTAATTGAAGTAATTCCCTCATAATTAAAGTGCAATTGATTGTTATCATTTCAAATTTCACTAAATTGCCAAAAATCAGCAAGGAACTTGAATTTGAGCTTAATGATAACTTGATTTCAGTAAGGACCTCTTCTAATTCAACTTGGCTAATCAATCATATGAAAATATGATCATTAGTCCTGGTTTAATTGTGCTGTGGTAACAAGCCATTTCAAGTTGAGTTAAAATTGACAAATATTGATAACTTGTTCCATTCCATCCATAATTAAGTTAGATGAACTTCAACTCCTAGGAGAACCTTCCTCATTGATAGCTAAACCCTTTTAGTCCTTAGTTTAGCATTTATAATTCAGTTTTGATAACTTTCCAAAAATCCAAAAACAGTTATCATTTGGTCACTTTTAAAAATCTATTTTCTGAAATCCTTAATTTCCTATTTTTGCCACTAGAAGTAGTATTAGTCTAGATTGTCTTAGGGAGTCTTTGGCTTCAAATCACTAACGACATTTAGGGTTTACTACAATTGACATGTGCACTGCAGTAGAGAGTGAGTTAAGGAATTAAACCAAAAATTGAAAAATCTAAATTTTGACCCCAAAATCAGCAAGTTATCACTACACTCCTCAATATCACTATCAAATCCCCTTTAAGTTTTCAGTTAAGTAATTAGATTTCATTCTACATTAATCATCTTAATACCAAAAAGAGCCATTTCCTAGTCATAGTTTAATTATGTGCTTACCTTCACCTATTTGATGTTTTAGCTATCTTAGTTTAGGATTAGTCTAGTCTAGTTAGTGAGTCTTTAGCCCTCAAATCACTGTGGATATGACACTTGAGTCTACTACTCTGACCTGTGCACTTGCAGGAGAGTGAAGTGGGGAGTTTTGATCCATATTTCAGTAAATTGCATTTTTCTCAATTCCAAGCCATAAAATAGCAAGATAATCATACTCCATACAAATCACGCCAATTATCGTCGTCATCATCATCATCGTCATTATCACTATTCGTACTGGAGCAATAAAAAGAGTTGGAGGATACCTCATCATCCTCGCTCTTTTCCATCAAATATAAGTCTAGATGAACATCGAACATTGTGAATGAGGAATTATTGCTTTCGTTTTCACCCTATCCAATGTGGCATTCTCTTCATTGTCAATATTTTCGTACCTAGCTAGTATGCTTTTCCAAATCTCATGAGAGGTGGAACATTTAGTAAAAAAATTCATATCATGAGCATTAAGAGAATAATAAAAAGCATTATAGCTTTGTATTAAGTTTTGCATTCAAGCTTTGTAAATCATTATATTAAAATGTTGGAAGAACAATAGCAACGCCATTTATAAACTTTTTCGGCCTTTCAAAACAATTTTCGACGATGTCCCAAATATCAAAATCAAGAGAATACAAATATGATTTCATGCTAAATTTCCAAGAAGAAAAGGAATAGACTTTAAAACTCGGTGGGTCGAAAATGTAGTGACCTTCTTTCAAAAATAATATCATGGTCTAAAAGATGGTTAAATCTAAACAAACAAGATATATCAATTGTTGGATTACAAGGCACCGAGAGGGGGGATAATTGGTTTTTTACCGCAAAAATTGATTTCACAAAATACATCATAGAAACTTAAAATTGATTCGTTACACTTTAAATCAACATAAAAACAATCAAAGCACATGTATAATAAAGTAGGAAGGATAAGGAGAGAGAAAGCAAATACAAAGAAGGCGAGGGATATGTTGATGAAGTTTGGCCACACCTTGGCCTACGATCTAATTTCTCAACCTCGAGGCCGCTAAAGATTTTACCAAAACTTTCCTTCGTTCCAAATAGGGCAAGAAAAAAACCCTTTACATCACCTTCTTCTCCACTTCGAGAGACAAGACAATCTCTCCTCAGAGGAAGATTTTACCTGTCAATTCTTTGCTCAAGAGGTAGACGCACCTCTTTTACAAAGCAGCACTCTTAATCTTTTCCCTAGCCCGAAAGGTAAGATAAAACCTCTTCTATACAGAAGTTCACACTCAAATCTCTAAACAAATGTTTCTCTCTTTTACAATATCAAACTCACATGAAGAAAAGAGAGAAAGAAGAGAAGATTCAACAATATGGTTCAATAACTTTAAGAAATGATTTTTCTTTGATGCTTGGTGTTTTCCTTGAATTCTTGATTGATTCTGAACTCATTGGACCCTTTTGTAGGGCTTTTGGTTTGGCCAAAAACTAGCCGGTAGAGTGCATTTTGTGTACGGTCTAGTCGACCACTTGCCACCGATTAACCGCTCCATGTTTTAACTTCATCCGACATCAATATTGCTGTCATCGGTCGCTAGGTTCCTCCAGCTAGTCGACCGGTCTTAAAATATCACCCAAATTGCTAGTTTTCTGTGTTGAACGATAGACTAGTTCACTAGACCACCATACACTATTTTACGCATACACTATTTTACACACAATGTTTTTGCACTGCTATTGGAGATGCTCGACCACCATACACTATTTTACACATAATGTTTTGCACCGCTATCGGAATGAGGTGATTTTTTATTTGTTGAAAAGACAATAAATTATGTACAACTTTCATATTCATAGTTAGTTCATATATGAATGAAACATACTCAAATATTAACTTCAATTTCAGTGCATAAAATAACCCATTCTAAATTAAAAAAATCGCACTTTAAATATATAACTCTTATTATTTGATGTTTGTATCATCAAAATATAATTGGATAGATAGTAAAAACTTTGTTTCAACAGATTCTACTTCCAAGTCTTCAACTACAATAGTCGTAGTTGTGTGACTTCTCCTGTGGACTTGCAATCAATGCTGCAACCTTTCTAGTAACTTCTTTTAATGCATGAAGTCTCATAGCAGTTCTCATAAGTTGGACATTGCATTACTTGGGCAAACTCAATTATGTCTCTTCCTAGCTCAAAGGATAGTCGACCATTCTTGACATCTATAATGGCACCAACTACGGCGAGGAAGGGCCTTACTAAAATCAGAGGTATATTTGCCAACTTTAGTGGGAATGTCTCTATCCTTTAGGTCTCTTTATTGATCTGTCAACTAGTTGAAGGGTTTCAGATCACCTACATTCAATTTCTTATAGATTGGTAAGGATATCAGGCTGACACTTGCTTTTAAGTCACATAGTGCTTTGTTCACTTGAAGGTTTCCAATTTCACAAGGAATGAAGAAACTCCCTGGGCCAGGTTTGGTGGAAGGTTGTTCTGAATGACTGCACTAGCCTCTACAATTAATGCTATAGTCTCATGAATGTCAATCTTTCTCTTCTTCGACAATATATTTTTTTAAAAATTTTGCATAAAAAGACATTTGTTGTACAGCTTCAAAAAGGTATGTGCAGTCATTTCAAAATCTCCATAAACTTAACAAATTGTTGATCATTCTAAACTTTAACTAATGTTTAAGGAAAAGGCAAAAAAATTACATCAATGGGAGATTTTGGTTGTTAATTTTTTGCTTTGACTTACAATGTCCTTAGTTTATGGGGATTTTGAAAAGACTGCACAATATACCTTTTCGAAGCTATGCAACAAATGTCTTTTTGTGCAAAATTCTTAAAAAATATATTGTCGGTTCAACTATCTGCACTTCTCAATTCAACAAATTTGCAGTACTCTCTTGGATTATCTTCAGGCTGACCAAGAAATGTACCATATAAAATCTGGTGGATGAACTGACTTGTTGAGCAATCTAATTCTCTAAGATTTTGTTATGTGTAGCTAAGATTTCAAGTTTAGAGGACATATGCTGCATAACTTCATTTTACTTATGTTGTTGCTTCATTAGATTCTCTAGAATATTTCTCAAATTAATCATTTTGGGTATCAGTACTTGTGGATTAGGTTGAGGTGGGTGTGGCAGTGTTGATAAGGAGTGGGATCTACTATGCTAGGTCTCTTTAGCAGTTGAAATTGCCTTGGCCTAGCACTACAAGAAAATTGAAAATTTTCGACGGGCAATTTTCGACGATCACATTTTCTTCGCAATTTTTGACGGATTTTGCGATGGATAGGCAACCGTCAGAATTTCTGACGGTTTCAACCGTCAAAAATAAAACAAATACATTATGGAATCAATTATATTATTTTTTTAATTTTTCGACGATCGTATCCATCGATAATAAAAGTCATTAAATATTATATAGGGTGCTGATTTTGAGTTTGATTTGCTCCTTAGAAATTCTTATTTCCATGAGCAATAGTGAATGAGATCGAACCCAGGGTTGTGACAAATCTCCCACAAGTACGAGGGTCAATGACGTAGTATATAAAATATCGTCCCACAAGGAAGAGTTCAAAAGTATTAAAATTATATGATTCTAAGTGATATCTAAATGGTCAGAAAAGAGATAAATAATATTAAAAGCTAAATAAAAATGAAAAGACTGAATGATCGAATGAAAATCAAGGACGACAAAAGGACATCGATAAGTGTTTAAGAATTAAACAGAAGAAAAATTCTTGGACTTTGAATCCACCTAGGGTATTGATCATAGGGTTTTTAAAGATAATGAAATTATGAGTGCTCTACTCAATATTCAAAAGTCATGCATCTCCTTTTCACGCAAACATTGATCAATAGCTGATCACAATAGGTTTTTATCCCATTTTAGATTCATTTAACCCATATCGAGCCCTTATTTTGCCTAACTTTTGGCCAAATATACTTGGAATGCATGGATTGTGATAACTAGTTGATCTTTCTCATTTTATACTTAATTCCATGTGCATAGAGGTTCTGAAATGCTAAAATCCATAAATATATCAATTCTATGCCAAGTTATCATTTTTTGGGCAAGTTATCATTCCAAAGTGCAAGTTATCATTTTTCTAATTGAGCTAATTTCTAGTGATTATCTTGCCCTAAATCCCCTGCCATCATGAATTAATCATATTTGGATGATCATATTTCAACTCGTGCAAAGTTATCATTCCATTTCACAAGTTATCATTTTTTAATGTCAAGTTACCATTTTAGGGCAAAACTATCATTTCGATGTGCAAGGTTATCAATTCTGCATAAAAGCATTAGCAAATCATTATATTATTGTCCTAACTCCTTACTGCTCTGATTTGATCACATTTGGATAACCACAACTAAACTTATGACAAGTTATCATTTTTATGGCATCAAGTTATCGTTTTTGGCACCAAAGTTATCACTCCTATGAAATGTTATCCATATTTGATTTCTGACCTTATTCACTTGATCTACTAATCCCTTTGATGTCCCCAATGCTCTGAACCACTCATAATTGGACAATTTTCATGATATGGTGCAAGTTATCATTTCGGGTTTTAGAAGTTATCATTCTTTATTTATGGTTTTTATTTCTGCACAACACCAAATCTCATTTGATAATTGAGCTAATAATTGTCATTGTCCTATCCTTATTTGTTAAAATCCTATTCAAGGACTTTGATGCTTGTTGTTTTGGCCTTTCTAGCAGGAAAAAGAGGGCTGCACAAGGAGGAAAAAGGAGGGGGGACCACTTACTTTTTGGCTGTCCAAAAAGCTGGCACTGCAGATATTTTCTAAACCAGGACACTTGGCATGATCAAGGCACAAGGGAAGCTTATGATCTACATCTAAGGGTGTAGGAAGGTCATATAAAAGTTGACAAAACCTGGAGAGAAAGGGGGCTGGGCTATTGCAAGGGTTTGAGCAAGAAAGAAGGAAGGAAAGGAGCTGAAGGGCTGCTGCAATTCCTGTCGACAACCTTGAATTCAGGATGTTTTGTATCAATTCTTTCTTCTATTATGTATCAGACTTTGTAATTATGAGGAGCTAAATCTCATTTGTCCTAGGATAGGGTAGTAGTCAAATTAGTTATGGATGGGATATGAACAAATCTGATTTCCTGCACTGAAATCTAATTTCTGGTTTGCATTCCTGATTTATGTTTTTACAATTCTGAATTCCATGGATTCTAATCTTGACATTGTGAGATCCTATTTGTAATTACAACTGAGAGGTTGTCTTTTGATCTATTCTTGTTCAGAAATGAATTAAGAACCAGTGACAATTTTTAAATCCAATCTCCAATCAAGAATCTGATTTTCTAATATCTGAAATATGTTTTCCCCATTTCTGATTTCTGAATTTTGTTGGATCTGTTTCTACCATTGTGGAGCCGTAATTGAAATTATAACTGAGAGGTTACTTATGGTTTCATCCTTGTTGAGAAATGAATCAAGGGACAATGGTACTTCTAAGGTTTAATTCCCTGAATTGTTGCAACTCTTCAATGTTGATTTCTGAATTTCCCTTGTTGATTTTCTGAATTCTGTGAGATTCTTCTTGTTATTGTAACCTCTGATTTCATTTAATCACTGAGCGGTGAATTTGAGGTTATCTTGATGTTCAGAGATGGACCAAGAAACAATGACAATTGTTGAGTTCCCATATGTAATTATGTATTGATTTTAACCAATTCATTAGTGATAATGTGGATTTCATTTCCATTTGCAGCTGAGAGGCTGATTTAAAATCCTCTTGTAGTTTAGAGATAAACCAAGAAGCATTAGCACTAATGTTGGATTGATTTAGTTCTTGTTTAGTTAATTGAAGTAATTCCCTCATATTTAAAGTGCAATTGATTGTTATCATTTCAAATTTCATTAAATTGCCAAAAATCAGCAACGAACTTGAGTTTGGGCCTAATGATAACTTGATGTTCAGTGGGAATCCTCCTTTAATTAAATCTAGCTAACATTTATATGAGAATATAATGATTAGTTTTGGACAAATTCAGTTGTGAGAGCAGCCATGTTAAGATTGAATCAGATTTGACTAACAATTGATAACTTGTTCCATTCCATCCATAATTAAATTAGATGAATCCCAACTCCTAGAAGAACCTTCCTCATTGATAGATAAACCCTTTTAGCCCTTAGCTTAGCATTTATAATTCAGTTTTGATAAACTTTCAAAAGTCCAAAAATAGTTATCATTTGGTCACTTTTAAAAATCTATTTTCTGAAATCCTTAATTTTCTAAAATTGTAACTAATTTGACTAGTCTAGATTGTTTTAGGGAGTCTTTGTCTTCAAATCACTGTCGATACGATATTTAGGGCTTACTACAATTGACCTGTGCACTACAGTAGAGAGTGAGTTAGGGAGTTAAGACAAAAATTGAAAAATCTGAAATTTGACCTCAAAATCAGGAAGTTATCACTATACTCCTCAATTTCACTATCAAACATAATTCGAATTAAAATAATAAACACCTACTTTCATGATCATTTAAATTATTTTAATTGCATTATAAACCAAGATACACGAGTAAAATGATTATTCTTATTTCTAAGAAATAATATATTTCATGTCATTCATTCTAACTAATCTTGATGAACTACTTTCATAATTAAGAAGATATTAAGTCGCTTAATTAGGTGGCCAATTTAATATAAGCAATTCGTCAAGCACATCAAATCGAATAAAAATATTCCCTATTGATCAACCCTAGGTTTCATCAAACCTTAGAAAAAGAAGTTTAGCCAAGCATAGAGAAAGAAATCATCATCACCAATAACCCTATAATATTATGAATCAGAAGTCAAAGCTTGATTTTCATAATATGAAGATTTTAAACTTTAAAAACCTAAGAATCATGATAATAAAGCAATTTTACAAAAATGTAGGTTCATGCTCATGAAAAATGTTTCAAATTTTATTTGTAAATGATACTTTTACCATGACCTTCGTGCCTTCACATTTTCAATTCCACTTGTCCTTTTCTTTACATTTGAGGCACACCTAAAAAATAATTATTTAACCTTTGATAATCAAACTTCTTTGGGTCCAATTTTGTTAGTCAAAGTTCCTTTTGGAACCCATATCATCCCATGTTCAAATGGTTTTCCTACTTTGCATTGATATGCATAATGACCATGAAATCCACATGCAAAATAAGTAATATGTGAATTCTTTAAGGATTTATCATAACAATGTTTAGAATAAGAATTTTCATGTCCAAAGTATTTTCCTTGCATAAGAATTACTTTTCTTTGCATAAGAACTAGCTTCATCATTATTTTGTGAATTTTTCAAAAAAGTATTTTCCTTCTTTACTTTTCTAAAGAACATGCCAGCTTTACTATTTCACATGCATGCATAATTTTCAAAGAATCAACTTCATTTTTCAAGTTTTCATTTTCCATAAAATATATATCATTTTCTTCTTTTAATTTCTCAAACTCATGTAGTAATTTTTCATTTTCCTCTTTAAGTGCAAGATACCTTTTTATAAGAGAGGAAAATTTTTTGTGCACATCAAAGAAAATATCTTCTTCAGAAGAGCTTGATGAGTCATCATTTGAATTTGAAAAGTTAGAAGTTATCTTATCGTTATGTACCATTAAGCATAGGTATGCATCCTCACTAGAAGAGCTTGATGAGTCACTTGCTTCACCTTCACTTGACTCTTTATGTTTTTTTTCTTCCCTTTCTGAAATGTTTCTTTTTCGCCTTTCTTTTTTCTTCCCTTCTAGTTGATTTATCACTCTTCTCTTTATTTTTCACCAACTTAAAATATTTATCAAGCTTTCTTGTATAGCGTGCGAGACTCTTTCCATCCACTTCTTCTTCACTTGAGTCTTCTTTCTTTTTGTTTGCCTTTAATGCCAATGATTTCTTTTTGGGAGCCTCTTCTTCTTCTTCTTCCTGAATTCTGATATAGGTTAAGAGAGAACCAATAAGATCATCAAAATATAACTTATTCAGGTTTTTTTCTTCAATCACGGTCATCTTTATATGCCATTTGGAGGAGAGAGATCTGAGGAACAATTTCACCTTTTGGGGGTTAGTTCTTGGCTCGCCCAAAGAGTCTATGCCATTCACAATATCATTAAACCATACAACCATTTCATTTATGGATTCATTATCATGCATTTTAAGAAAATCATATTGATGATTTAAAATATTTAATCTAGATTCTTTAACTTTATTCATTCCTTCATAAGTAACAATGAGCATCTTCCAAATCTCATTTGCACTTTCACAACTAGAAATCCGATTAAACTCCATTGAATCTAAAGCATAATAAAAAAATATTTTTGGCTTTCCAATCAAATTTTGCAAAAAAATTTCTCTTTTTGTATATTCTGAAGGTAATTTTTCATATAAATAATAACATTTTTGAACAATATCCCACATGTCAATATCAATAGAACAAATGTATACTTGTATCCTAATTTTTCAATATGAAAATTTTGATGCATTAAAAAGCGGAGGATGACTTATTGATTAACCTTAGGAAATACTAAATCCACTTAATGCCATAGCTCTCAAGACTTTTAAATCGTAGAAATAAGAGCAACCTTGCTCTGATATCAATTGCAGGATTCCAAGGCACCAAGAGGGGGTGAATTGGTGTTGAATCTGAAAATATCGATTTCATGAAAATCATTGTGGAAGTTTAAAATCGATTCGTTAAACCACTACAAATCAAATCATATCGCATGCATAATAATATGAGAAGGAGAGGGAGAGAGAAATCAAATGCAGGAACACAAGGTGGTTGTTGACGAGGTTCGTCCACATCTTGGCCTACACCTCCGCTCCGACTTTTTTGACCTCGAGATCGTCAGAGATTTAACTAGTCACCATTCCTTCGTTCCAAATGAGGAAAGGAAGAACCCTTTACACGAAACCACCTTTTCTCCGCTTCGAGTGGTAAGGGACACCTCTCCTTTTAGGAAGCATATCTTTTCTTAGCCAAAGAGATAAGATATAGAACTTCTTCTATATAGGAGCCCACACTCAATTTTCTAATAAAAGGTTTATCTATTTTACAACATGATACTCATAAGAAAAAAAGAGAGAAAGAAGAGAAGATTTGGCTATAATTTTAAGAAAACAATTTTTCTTTGATGCTTGATGTTTCCCTTGAGTGCTTGATGTTTCCCTTGAGTGCTTGATGAATTTTGGACCCCTTGATATTCTTTTATAGGCTTCTTAAATCCATTTAGCCGTGGGACTTGTTTCCTAATTTTGGGGCCAAGATATGACCGTTTTGATGCATTTTGTGCTTCAATCGGTACACTTTCTTTTATGAAAAATATGACCATTGGCAAATTCTGCACTATCCGATCGACCAATCGGTCGACTGATATCTTGAATGGTACAGTCTCATCATTCTATTTGCTCAAACTAGGCATTTTTTGCACTGACCGGTCGACCGGTGTGCCTGACTGGTCGACGGTATTCCGACCATCAGGTCGACCTCCCTGTACTATTTTAAGCATAACATTTTGCACATTATCCAAATGAGATGATTTTTTATTCTATAGAAATCTAACAGAATTCTATACAACTTTGACAATAATAAAAAGACGTTGATATAGAGACACTAATGAGTCGATACAGTATATTAGCGACCATCTAGCATCGCACTAGCTTCCCAGTGAAAATCGACGAAGGGTATATAGTGAAAAGTGAAAACGCAGAAGAGGGTTAGATATTTAACTTAAGTATTTAGCGCCTCCCACAAGTGCGATGCTACTTAGACGCTACTGAGGCACCATAGTGGTTCCGACGCTATTTCATGACTATAGTGACGCCATTTTCAATTTATTTTTCCTAATTTAAATTTATCTTTAGATTATATTATAAGTTTATATATATTAAGATTATATATATTAAGATTATATTGAAATAAGTTTATATGACAATAATGTGTATATGTATATCTATTATAAGTATATATGTGTATGTATATGTTTATATGTGTAAGATTAAGTGACAATAATGTGTATATGTATATGTATTATAAGTATATATGTGTATGTATATGTCTATATGTGCGAGATTAAGTGACAATAACGTGTATATGTATACGTATTATAAGTATATATGTGTGTATATATGTTTTTATATATATACGAGATTACTGATAAAACGGGCCCCCAAAACTCGGCTCGTATTGATCAATACTGGTACGTGGCAAAACTTACGACCATATGCAAACAATTACGGTCAAATCATATTTCCACCTACGTGTTACGTCTTGATTCTTTCTAATACGGGCAGATCGTCCTTCAATACGGATGAGCCATTTTTTTCAGTGCGCCCCCATTACGGCTATTATCTCATCAATACGGTTATTGCATTTTGAGAAAACCGTATGGGCCAAGGCCCAGAGCAAAAAATATCACACGCTGGTGGGGAATGTTACATATGGTATCAGAAACACTCCGCGTGAGCCTCTGTGCATGGTAGGGTGCGATCACACAACGTTGTGTCCCCTAAGGGGGGAAGGGTGCATGAGGTATGTCTTGGATTGGTCCCACATGCACGTCACGGGAGAGATGCTGGGTATGTATGGGAGCATGACCTTGACTTGGTCGGACGCGTTTTGGTAAAACCGTGCGGGATGAGGCCCAAAGCGGACAATATCCTATGCAAGTGCAAGGATAAGCAAATCGTGGTTATTACATTTCCTCTCTTGAACCCTCCAACAAGTTCTAAGAGAAACTAATGCAAGTCAACAAAAGGCGGTGAGTAATTAAATCAATTTAATTTATCAATATGATTATAAGATCAAAAGAATACTTGAAGTTGAATTTGGAATATAAATTAGAAAAAACAAAGGTTGTCAAATAAGGATAGATATCAAAAGTTTAGAATTGGAATGACATCAAAGGTCATAGATTCATTGGGATAAATCATTCAAAATCCCAAAAATTTCATGTGCACCTTTCTCTCAGAAATAATACTTCCTTTTCTTTTCTTTCCTTCCTCTTCCTTTTGAATATTTTATTTTAGTTTTTTTTTCATATTTGTTTTTCAAATTTTTTTCTAGAAATTTTCTTTTCTGTTCTTCCCTTCTCCTTTCTTACACTTTCCTTTTCGCTAATTTTTTTGCACATTTTTTCAAATTATTTTTGAGATTTTTTTATACTACAGGAGATCTTGATAAATACTATGAAATCAGAATTTGAATAAGGATTATAAAGAAGAAAAAAGTAGAGATAAGAGCAAATAAGGAAGACAGCTAGGGTTTGAAGAACAAATAAGCAGAATTTTTTTGTAGTTTTTTTTAAACTGTAGCGGATTTTGAAGAATACAAAGATGACGACTGGATTTAAAAAACAAATTAAAGCAAATAAGGAAAAAAAGTAGAGATAAGAGCAAATAAGGAAGACAGCTAGGGTTTGAAGAACAAATAAGCAAAATTTTTTTGTAGTTTTTTTTAAACTGTAGCGGTTTTTGAAGAATACAAAGATGACGACTAGGGTTTAAAAAATAAATTAAAGCAAATAAGGAAGATTTTTTTTTTAGAAACTGAAATAGGGGAGAACTAGAATAATGGAAGATAACTAAAAAACTGAATCGAAACCACGGATTCCATATCTAATTAATTTCAAAATTTTCAAATAAATATGGTTAAACCATGATTTATTTGACCCAAATTATGCTGACTCTTCATGCAACCCAATTTGTAGCACATTGAGAAGTTGGATCTGATTCGTAGTTGCATGCTCACTTTGTAAATAATTTTTTATTGTCTTTGCTCTTGATCTTGTAAGCGGGCATAAGGATTCTTGATTATATTCAGTTTCTTCATCTCGAAGATAGTGCTTGATCATTGAACTTTACTCAAACATCCTTATTTTCATCGGTTGCTTTTATGGAAGCTTCCCAGTTCATGTCACTGCTTCACTTTAGAGTATCATCTGCAGGTCTCATATCATAGGAATATACATTCATATCTTTCATAACATGCATGGCATAACATATCATGGAATTTCATTTTCATAGTTATGTGCATCTTAGGAGTTTCTTTATAACTCCTTAATCCTTACTTGTAGCTTAAAATCTTTCATACTTTACCTACATTTCTTCAGGGTTGCTTTGTAACTCTTTGGATCCTCTTTCATTCTACTTTCTTTCTTTATTATGTGATTTGTAATGTCATCTTTATCTTTCATCTTTATCACATAACATCATCTTTACTTTCACTCCATGTCATAAGTCATATCTTAGGAACACTCGCATTATAATAGTGAGAGACTTTATTCCTAATCATCTTTGGGAATACACACACTTTATGATGATGTACATTGTTCTATGTAACAAACCTACACAGATGCAGGACTTTACTTCTTGAGCTTAAATCCCTTTGAAGTACATACATAATTGTAGAAATTTATTTTTCATCTTTACTTCATCATCATTTTAACTTATTTATTATAAAATACTTTGAATTTAAACTTCACTTTCATTCTTACTTTATCACATGATATATTTCATCTTTACATTGGGAAATCTCAAACACCTTTTAGGCGATGGCATTATTTCTCGAGAAGTCACAATCACCATAAGAAGAAAGACATTTACTTCTCATCTTTATATTCATTGCTTACTTTCATTACGTTCTTCATATAACATGCTTCATCTTCACTTAAGAGTCAGTAGAGTATGACATCGTTATATTAGTTAATAAGACACTATGAAATCTCAAACATCTTTTGGGTGATGACTTTATTTCCCATAAACATTCTAAATTACTATAAAGTAAAAGTCATTTACTTCTTACCCCATCTTTCATCTTTACCACATCATTACATTAACTAATAGGGCACTAAAAAATCTCAAAACACATTTTGGAATGGCATTATTTCTCAAAGAAATCTCAATCACCATAAAGTGAAAGGCACTTACTTCTTACCCTCATATTTCATCTTTACTTAATTGAAGCTCAGGACAACATCATTACAACCTGACCAATGATTCGTAGGAAATCTCAAACACCCATCTAGGTGATGGCATTATTTTCTAAGAAGTCTCAATCATCATAAGGTGAAAGACATTTATTTCTTTAACATAATGTGTGCCGAGGCATTTCCTTCAATGTCATATTTTATTAGGGTTATCAATACATCAGACATTCACATCAATCTTTCATCTTTTAGCCTAATTACGCTTGAGCATGCATTATGTATGTCTATGTGTCATATACAATGAATACACATCCATACAAAACCTATATACACTAGAAAATAAGTTTAGTACATCTTAAAAGGCATTTTCCAGCGTCATGGTCATGCCCTTAAATGTCATGGGCGTGCCCGGTTTTGTCATGAACGTGCCCACTATCATGGCTATGTCCAACATTGTCACAATCGTGCCATCTTGTCACAGTCATGCCCAGAGTTGTCATGGTCGTGCTTAGCCTTTTCATAGACATTACTAGTCTTAGCCAAAATTTGGCATCGTTGTTATTGCTCATGGTCGTGACCAAGTTGGTCACGATCGTGCTTGGCTTTGCCACGGCCATGATAGAGGTGTCATGGGCATGATCGAGAGCCTTAATTGCCTCGATCTTGTCCATCCGATCACGATCATTCCTATGTGGAGTGGTCGTACCGGCGTCTTGGAGTCCAGATTTCTAACCCAAAAATATTAATTTTTGAGGTGAAATCTTTAAGAAATCATGCATATCATCTCTAACAATCTTCAAGGTTCATAAACATCTAATAGGCATATAAATGAAAAAAATCATGAAAATCATAACATGAAGAGAAATTAGGGTTCTTTCTTAAGACATACAATATCTTAAATCTAAAGCATGTGATGCATGCTCAATTTTGTATATTTTAACATGTTAAGAAGTTGAAAATTGAATGATCATGCATCAATTATCTTATTTTTCTTATAAAATATTATTCTTCTAATTTATTTTGTGATTTTTATGGTGTTTTCTGTGCAGGAGAAGAAAACGGGCTGTGTTAAGTTGACACGGGCCATTTTTCATTATGTCGCGTTACCACCAACATGGACGGGGGAATTTCTGTCACGCGTTGATTAAAATGGCCCGTTTTGGATTAACACAGACCGCATTATATAACAAAGACAACACGGCCCGTGTCATGAGTGACACGGTCCGTGTTGACACCGACGGGCGACTATAAAATGACCTGCACTTCCACACCAAAGGGGGGGAGCAGAAAAGGAAATCATCCATTAGAGAGTCTTGTGGCTACTTTGTCTAGAGTCACACCTTAGAGTTTTATTTCTTGCTCATCTTTTGTACTCTAAATTTCGGCTTTATAATGTTTAATTCTTCAGCAATGGACTAATCTTCCTTTGTTGGTTTTACGTTGTTGAACTCCACTGTTATTTTGATGAAAGATTATTTTCTGAATATGAGTGTTGTGTTTGAATCAAATTTATTTTTAACATCTCATATCTCTCCCCTATCTACTCTATGAGATTTAGAGGGGTATGGACTTAGACTTACTCGGTTGAGGAGTCTTTGAGATGAATTAAATCACTTATGTTTTAATTCTTAAATATTTGGAGGACAATTTGGTTAAACTTTCTCCAAATATTTAATTAATAAAACAGATAGGACATTTGGTTAGAGTCCTAATTTACATTATTTTCATTAGTTGTGATTTTCTTACTCGATTAATAGTGTAGGAATGCTTAGTAAAATCAACATTTTTTCTAATTGGTGTTTCTTTTTCTTGGATATGTTTCGTGTTTCCTCTCTGATCATCTTCATAATTTATTTCTCTTAAGAAATTATCATCTAGTAAGAGTGAGAGATAAAAGTCCTCATGGGATCGATAACTTTTTACTACTTGTGTGATCGGTATACTTGCCGGACTTTTCTACTCTATAAAAAAGTAGTCATCAGCATGATCATCATTTTCTAGGCATATAAACATATAGATCTAAGAATAAAACATATAGATCTAAAAATATGATCAATGCACCCTTAATCACAATCCCTACTAAGAACTAGGGTGTTCTTAGATCTCTCAATTCAAAATAAAATCCATTGAGAGGGGAGAGAGGGGCTGGATCTCCTTTACATACCTATGATCTTGTTCTTCCTCAGTGTTGATCCCCTTCCCTTATCCATGTTCTCTTCCTCTTTTTTCTCTTCTTCATTGTTCTTTTATTTCTTCCTCAAGTTTTTAGGGTTGTAGCCGTCATGAGGGAGGAGAGAAAATAAGAAAAGAGAAGATAGGGGGAGGTTTGTGGGCTTTTTAACATAGGGTTTCTTCTAAATGACTTAAATACCCCTTTTTAAAAATTAGGGTTGTTACATAAATATTATTAAATATATTATTTTAATAAAAAAGTAGTTTGTTCCAATTAAACCAAACTGAACCATGCCAATGAAGGGATAATCTTTCATTAAATATATTATTTCTTTTTTGTTGGAAACAAAGAAGTAAGATAATCTTTAAAAACAATTTTAGGCTGGTCTTAAAAGCAATAAACAGCTAAGTCTACATTTCCTTTTTTTCCTAATCCAAACACTACATTTATCTATAGATATCATGCTTTGTTCTAAGTCTCCTTCTCCTCTTTACTAAGATGTTACTTATTTAGTTGTTGCATCATGTCATTGCAAGAGAGAAGAGAAAGCAAATCTTATTATTATAGTGTAATTTCATTGTCGTGGCCAATGAGAAGGCATCACATTTTAATATATTTTGATAATAGGACTTTGTGCGTACAAAAAAGTTTCCAACTAAAGATTTGGGGATGAAGAGCTTCACGAAACACTTTGGTTGGAATGCCCAAAAATTGGACGGTAAATTATCTCCCGGTATCACCACTACTTGTTAACCCGAATTGTAATATCCCAAATTTAATTTGCATATAATTGCATGAGTTAATATTATATCATATGATTGATAAGAAAAATGGTATATGTGTTAAAGCATGAGTTGTAACTCATAGTGTTCGATCGCTCAAATTGGCAAAAATTCATCCAAGGCAGGAAAATATGATTTTTGAAAATGTTGAAATTAAGAAAATTAAAGTCCTGATAACTGATCCTATATATCAAAGATTTCTAAATGTGATTTTTATCAATTTTTAGGAGGTGTTTTACTTGAGTAAAACATAGATGCAAAATCTATAAAATCATGAATTTTGTTCTTCGAACAAAAAATTAGATTTTGATTCACTAGTTATTTATTTTTATAAATAATTTAATTGAATCCAAATGGGGTAGTTTCTTATTTACGTGTAATGTATTAAGTAAATGACTAACTTAAGTAAATGAATAAAAAAATAAATAAATGAAAAATGTGAAAACCATTTACATGTAAATAATGCTAACATGAAGGCCAAACTTGAGCTTGCATCCATGACCGACCTTAAGTCGGTTTATACCTCTCCTCCCTTATTTCTAATACCTTCCTTCTTATCCCATATCAACCCCATCCCACCCTAAGCAAGGATGGAATGTTGAAGAACAACCAAGGAGAAGAGGGAGGCAAAGAAGAGTTTTGATCTTGGGTAAGTTCTTCTACCATTAATAAATTGATTTTAAATACATGTAATTGTAATTAGGGTTCCTCTGAACCTCTTTCATCTCATTCATTCTTGGATCTTAGTTAATTATGGGGTAAAAGCTATGTTGCTCATGAGAAAGGGTAACCCTAGGCATCTCCAAATTGCTTCCGAAACTTTATCTATACATTTCCATATGTTTGGTGCTTAAAAAATTATGACATTTACTCTAATTTATTCTCTCGGAGTCTACTTTCATTGAGATTTGGAATCAAGTTAATCAGATACCCGTAGAGAAAGTTAGGTTCTCTTCTTTAAGGTGCTACCATTCCGTCCATCGAAATTATTGCCCTATTTTGTAAATTATGTATCAAATTCCATATATCATGTAATTATTTGATAATTTAGGGTTCTAAGATGTAGATGTTAGGTTCCATTTACAATTAGAATAACTCTAAAATGATATGTGTAGTAACAGTTATAAATGTTTTACCAAACCTACTCAATTTGTCATAATGAAACTCATGGCAGATTAAGCTAGTACTTGTTAAATTTATTGTGCTCAGTCTAGACTGATATAAATTCAAGAAAGTTTATTAGTTGCACCCTAGGGTGTCTACTATTAGGAAAAATTATAAGTAACAGAACATGAAATGTTTGCTATTTTATATAAATCATAAAAGTAAAGTCACTCAGTCTGTGAAACTAACCAAAAGTTAGGGAATGTTGGTTTTCCTTAGAACAAACCATAATGAAATAAGATATGAAACTTTTAAAGATTTATGGCTCTATAATTTGGAAGTAAGAAAAATTGGAATGAACAAATTTGGTTATCAATGCATGAAGATATGAATTTTCATTTATTAGGTGTGCAATTTGTGATAAATAGTTACTTAAGTTAGAAGAGTAAATACTTAAGGGTCATATACCTTTGCAATTAATTATGTTTCATGTGAGATAGGCTTGTGTGCAGATCATAGTAGTAATGTGTTTCTTATTATTATTGTTATAGGAGTAGAAGAGTAAAGTAGTGAAAAAGGAAAGGAAAACTTTTTGTTAGCCTTATAGGTAAGTTGGTTTCTCCTACTCTATCTATTCACCTCTTTTGAATTCGGTGTGATATTGATTATGATATTTATTGAATATGTCTTTGGAGAACTACATATGAAAAGTATATTTGAAATGATTGATCAAGTGATCGTACATTTTGATATGTGCAATCATCTTTGGTTTGAAATAGTATATGAGATTATTCATCTTATGACATCTGAGATACAATTGTTATATGATAAATCATGCATCCGCATCTGTCTGTATCATCATATGATGGTTGGAGCTAAGTGCTACATCATGAGAAATCATGATGGGAGCCACCTCTAGAATCCAATGCATCATTTTTGTTAATAATGCATTGAATCCTACTCCAACTGGAAACTCATCTGGACCCAAACTCCGAAATAAAAGAAAATCTGTTTGACATATTCTGTATATTTTTCTTATCATGATATTGTTAAGGAATTTATTTATGACCTTATCACAAGATAAATGTCTTTTTTTTTGGGATTAATATAGAGTCCCAGTAGATCTGAAAGTCCTATCATCTGTAGAAGGGAGTGACTATATATGTAATCATCTTCTATTTATTCCATCTAGTAAAATTCTGCGTCGCCTTAAATTTCTCGAATTTTCTTGCATTGCATAATTTCTCTTGTTCAAAAATCCTAACAAACTGATATCAGAGCGAAGCTTCATTGTCGATCCTCCGTCAGGCGTAGGGATGGCATCACACAACATGAACATTGAGAAATTCATAGGACGAAATAGTTTTAGTCTCTGGATGCGGGCACTTCTAAAAAACAACAAGGAGTTTGGGCTCTGCTCGTGAACATGTCGAAAAACAAATCAAAGGAGGAAGACTCAAAGGGCAAAGAAAAAGAGTCCGACCTCGCAAATTTGGTGGCACAGGAAGAGAAGGCGCACTCTATGATCCTGTTGTGTCTGACGGACGAGGTGATTATTGAAGTTGACGATTAAGAAACGGTGGTTGGTCTATAGTCGAAACTTGAGAGTTTCGACATGACCAAGTCTCTACATGACTAAGTCTCTGGCCAACAAGTTTTTGTTAAAGCAACATATGTTCGCCATCCGCATGCAAGAAGGTACCCCTCTGAAAGATCATCTTGATCAGATGAATATTCTGTTGATGGAATTACGTAATATAGATGTGAAGATTGATGATGAAGATGCTGCTCTACTTCTATTAGTGTCTCTTCCTTTGTCATACGAAAATTTTGTTCAATTTGTTATCATCGGAAAAGACACAATTACTCTAGAAGAAGTAAGATCGAGTCTACATACTCGTGAACTTCATCATAGATCGTCTGGAAAAGCTGTGGAGACTCAAGGCGCAGGGTTGATAACAACTGCAGAAAAGGCAAACCCTAAAAAGGGTAAGTAGAAGAAGAAGAACGTCAATCCGAAGGACATCTGCAACTATTGTAAAGAATCGGATCACTGCAAGAAGGATTGCCCTAAGAAGAAGAAGAAGGACACGGTTGCTACAATAGCACACCATAGTAGTGAATCTGAGATGACGATTTGGCTCTCATGGTGTCTTATCAGATATGTTTGTAGGAAAGTTGGGTTCTGGATTCAGGATGTTCCTATCATATGACTTCACACAAAGAGTGGTTCTCAACTTATCAGAAGATTGATAGCGAAAGCATCATCATGGGCAATTATGCAGCCCGTAAAATAGTTGGAATTAGCTCAATTTAGATCAAAACTCATTGACAGAGGTCCGTCATGTTTCGCAACTGAAGAAAAATCTGATATCATTAAGAGTTCTAGACTCTAAAGGATGTCAGATGAATGCTGCAAAAGATGTTCTCATGGTCACTAAAAGTGATGTTGAAGTCATGAGAGGAGTCAGGCAAAAATCCTTGTACATACTACAAAGCACAGTGATTTCTGGCGTGACTGCAGTAGGTAATTCATCCAAATCAGAATCAGAAGCATCCAAGTTGTGGCACATGCGACTTGGACATATGAGTCAGAAAGGGATGGATGCTTCTGGATGGTCAGAAGATATCTAAAATCAGATTCTGCAAGCATTATGTTTTTGGCAAACAAAAATTACATCAATTCAGCAAAGTCGTGCACAAGACGAAGGCAACACTCGATTACATCCACGTTGACTGTTGGGAACCCTCTCGTGTTCTATTTCTAGGAGGTTCTAGATATTTCCTATATGTGATAGATCATTACTCAAGGAGACATGGGTATTCATGATGAAGCACAAGAGCGAGGCATTCGAAACTTTCAAATAGTGGAAGGCTCTAGTGGAGAATCAAACATAAAAAAAAGTGAAACATCTTCATACCGATAACGGCTTGGAGTTCTGTTCGTCTGAATGTGATAAGTTTTGCAAGGATGAAGGCATTGCGAGACATTGCACCGTCAAAGATACACCGCAGCAAAATGGTGTAGCTGAGCACATGAACAGAACTCTTCTAGAGAGGGCACGGTGCGTGCTCTCTAATTTTGGTCTGAACAAGTCATTCTGGACTGAGGCTGTTAGCACAGCATGCTACCTTGTCAATTAGAAACCTGCAATCGTGATCGATATGAAGACTCTCATTGAGGTATGATCAGGAAATCCTATTGATTATACTAATCTGAAAGCTTTTTGTTGTCCAGCATATTATTATGTCAGCGAATGAAACTGGAACCAAGGGCCAAAGAAAGAGTCTTTCTGGGATATGGTACAGGTGAAAAAGGCTTTAGAATCTAGTCTCCTCTAGAGCAAATGGTTATTCACAGTAGAAATATATCATTTGATGAGATGTCTATGCTCAAGCAGAAAACAAATGTTGTTGAATCAGTAAAGGAGGATGTCAACAAACAGATGAAGTTTGGATTAACTCCAATTCAGAATGGAGCAGAAGAATCTCATCAGGTTGAACAACTAGAACCTGAAGAGCAATAGCTGCTGGACATGCACGCAGGCAAGTAGGTTCTCCTAACCATTATGGCTTTGAGGACATGGTTGCATATGCATTCCAAGTAGCTGAAGAGGTGGAGTCATCAGAGTCATCGAGCTGCAAGGATGCTATCGCATGTGCATAATCAGAATAGGGACTGGCAATGGCAGAGAGTGTTAGATATCTGATTGGAGGATTCAATTCAAGGTTGAGATTGTTCATAATGCCTTGAAGCCTACTCCAACTGGAAACCCATCAAGATCCCAAACTTCGAAATAAAAAGAAATATGTCTGACATTTTGTATATTTCCTTATCACGAGATTGTTAAGGAATTAATTTATTTTCTTATCACAAGATAGGTGTCCTATTTTTTAGATTAATATAGAGTCTCAGTAGGTCTATAATTCCTATCATCTTTAGAAGGGAGTGTCTATATAAACTCCATAGGGGTTTGACATGAACTTTTTGTAGTTATGGAATTAGGAATTCTCGCACTGAAAGTAATTCTAGTTACGTTTTAAATTTACTCTAGAGTTCACGCAACTGCAAGTGCACAAGTTGAATAGAAACCCTGAGTGTCGTAACCCCGTTGATTTTGATCAATTACTTGTTCTAATTATATCTCAGAAATTGTCACGAAATTTTTAAGAGTAAACCGGATAAAGAAACGAACATAGATTAAGAATAACGAAGGAGAGTAAGGAAAGATCAAAATATGATGGAGGAGATTCCTTAGTAATGAACCTGTAGATGATGTTTGCAATTTCAACGTTCGACTTACTGATTTTATAAGTTCACTAAAACGCGAGTGAAATACTCTATCTCCCAACCCATCAATTTATTTATGGACCGAGCAGAGAGTAGCTGCTAATCATCAAATTAGGACTATTGATTAATAAGATTCTCATCCTTAATTAGAAGAAGAGTCCGATCTCTCGATCTTCCACAATCCATTCTTTTAATCCTAATCAAAATGATCAAAATGCAATTGACACCTCTTACAACTATTAGAGGTTCTCACCTCGCAACAGTCACTAAGATAGATCTCTCGATCTTTATCTGACCAATAAATCAATAATCCCTAGAAACACAGTAAGTAATGTGACTAATTTCTCCTCTCGGATGAAACGAGTTGACGAAGGAAACAACTGATCTCTCGATCTAATTGAAATCAGTCATAAATTATAAAGACTGTCATGTATCAAGTAAATTAAAAAGGAGGAATCAAATTTGCAGTATCAAAAAGTCGAAACAAAAGTCAGCATCAACAAGGTCTCATCACAAGGGGACCAAAAATCTTCTCAAGCTCATCGTGAATCTTCACAGCTCTTGTCTTCTTTTCTCAATCCTCGTTCTCCCCCCTCCTCCCTTTCCGGGTTCTCCTCCTCCCTTTTGTTTCCTCTCTGTTCAGAATTCAAATTTCGAAAAGTAGTTAGTCATCCCTTTGACTCCTTCCAATTTTCTTCTAATAATGATTAAAAACTATTTAAATATGCTAAATTTTTATGTGAATTCGTGAGTTTAATTATAATAATTGTGAGCATAATAAGAGATGAACAGGGTCCAAACAGAAAGTAATATGATCTTGTAATCCTCTTTTGTTTCTTCCATCTAATAAAATTCTACTCCGCCTTAAATTTCTCAAGTTTTCTTGCGGTGCATAATTTCTCTCGTACAGAAATCCTAACAATTTTGTTCCTAGAAATGGGATAATGGAGCTAAGTGCTACATCGTGAGAAATAATGGTGGGAGCCACCTCTAAAATCCGTATGGGCCACCTCTGAAAGTCACTATCACTTTTTTATTTATTTCCTAAAAATGGGATGAGATAAGATAGAGCGTAGAGCTAAGTGCTACATCATGAGAAATCATGGTGAGAGCCACCTTTAGAATCCGTATGGGCCACCTCTGAAAGTCATCTATCGCTTTCTGATATGTTCTCAGAGATGGGATGAGATAAGATGGAGCTAAGTGTCTTGTGGAGCTAAGTACTACATCGTGAGAAATCATGGTGGGAGTCACCTCTAAAATCTGTATGGGCCACCTCTGGAAGCCATCTATCAACTATATATACTGGTCAATTAGTTATTCGTACATTCATATGAGAGCATTTGCATACATATGTTTGATATGATTTTGATGATATTGTTTGCATATTGAGTGTGATGCTTCTGATTAGTATGTTTTATATGTAATTATAAAATATATGAAAATACGTATTTTGATATTATAATTATTGCATGCTTTTTCATGTCTCTGTGAATTGATTAGTTGGTAACACATAGGGTATGAGCTATTTTAGCTCACTCTATTGTTTCTAATATTTTTCAAATTAATATATGTAATGAATATGTGTGATTAGTTGGTAACACATAGGGTATGAGTTGTTTGGTGATCATGGAAGGTGATAGTTTTAGATGGGTTCTATAACAGCTTCGGTGGTAATATATTAAGAAGGAGCATGTCTCTCGTTTTCTTCTATTAGGATGTCGAGAGGTTTGATTATATGTAATGAATATGTGTTATTTGCATCTTGCAAGAAGGGAAAGACATTTTATGAAATGTAAAACTTAAGAATTATTGGTTTGCTCTGAAATGATCATCACATATTATGTAATTTGTCTAATGATATATTTTTATTTCTTATGTTTTAAAAAAAAATACTTACATCACGTTTTCACAATCTTTCTCAATTTTATATGATCGTCCGTAATTAGTCACGAACTCCATATTAATCTAAGGTTTAATTCGGGGTCATGATAGGAACTGACCGATTCATTCAAGGTCGGGTCCAACCCAACCCAAACCGAGTTCGGGGTCACATTTTTCGACCCGGATGGTCCCGACCCCAACAAATCCATCTTATGTGAACTGAGCTGCTGAAGTTTGAAGATTGAACCGCCGAACTACTGAAGAGTCTAATGATTTTGCCTGCATTTTGCCTTAACTCCTAAGCCCCTGCACCTATATCTCCCTGCACTCATCCTCTACTCCTTGCGGCTCTTGCACTTGAAGCCTCACTGACACCACTGCCTCAAAGAAACCCCAAAGCCTCTCGTTGGCTGCTAGCAGGCCCCGAGCGCTCTCGTAGAAATGCAAAGATATCTACTGCAAGCTGCCCGTGATCCTATCGTGCCTCAATAGAATGGCGGGACAAAAGCCTAGAAGCCTCTCGCCACCATTGTTTGCCTCCAAGTCATGCCTCGCATAAACGGGCAAGAACCCCCAAAGCGTCTTGCCTTCACTGCTTGCCGCTGGCCCTCTCACAGAAATGCCAACTCATCAGCTGCCGGCCAGCCCCTAGTTCTCTCTCGCGCCTCACAAAAGTGCACAGAAACCCCAAAGCCTCTCATGGTCTCGCCATCATTGTTTTCTCCTGCTCGTCGTGATCAGCCCATCACACACGATGCACGGCATGAAGTGCAGAATTGTAGAAAGGAGTCAAGGATCACTTTGGAACTAATAGTAACTAGTAAGGCCCCTATTTGTTGAATCACTTTTGAGTTGCCTTTCAAGGATTCAACAATAACCTGTCTTTCTATACGTCAAACCAATCATGCACTCAGGTGTTAACTAAGTAACTATCATGGCTTGTTATTTAGTTTTGCTCAGTTCATTCACTCAAGCTAAGATTGTTCATGTTTCTCCAATAGGCAGCAAACCAATCAGGCACGAAGGATACACTGCACTATGGTTTTGTTCATGCCAATGGAAATTCAAGTGTTACTTAAAATTTCTTAGTAAGTGTCAGCTTAACTTTATGCATAACCTAGGTTATATTCAGGTGGAAGCATTTGAAGCATCAGTCCTCAAACTTCTTAGTTCTTGGATTGTTGTCATTATGATCTTCATCATATGTCAGTTGATGTTGTTCTTGATTATGTCTGTGGTCATAGAAGTAGTTTAAAATCTATTAGTACCTTTTTTGTTGATTGTACATTTTAGCATAATTTATTAATTTGTCATTTTATAAAATTTTGTAGAGAAAGTAATCAAGGTCCAAGGTCAGAAATATAATTGCTCTGCGATTTCTAGACAACTCTGTCATTATATTAATACATTAATTTTCACTTACTATAAATTTGTTACAAGTTTTTAGATCAGTTTTAAATTTTTCTGTTGAATAAAATGTATTTTTTTCATCCATTTTGATGTGTCTGTTATCCTTCCTATTTTTTTCATGGAGGCTTTATGGTGTTGCAGGATGAAGTTTCACTTACAAATGATTCTTTAGTTCTTGCCTTCTTGCCTTGTGATTTGCTACTCAGCACATCCACACTTTCTCTAACTTTGTTCCTTGCTCAATCTGAAGCACTCTTAACTCCTCTCAAATAACAAAGGATAACTTGTTATGCTATGTATATGCAAAATTTATATTATTAACTTATTAGGATAACTTGTTTATAATTCTCTAATTTCTTTTCTTTTTCTATAGAATCAAATGAAGATCCAAAATACAAGTGGAACTCAAATTGAAAGTGCGCTACTCAGATAAATTTACATGGAGCTTCTTCTAATGTTTTACAACAAGTACATGGCGAGAAATCATCACTTGAAGCTCAAACACCAAAGGAGGTTTCATAAAAAAAAGAAGGCTACTTAAAAGGAAACCATCTAGACCTCCTTATAATGTTTGGGCGCATTCTAAAAGGGAAAAGATAGAGTTATTTATAATTATTGTCATAAGTCTTATGCTTGCAATACTTCTAATCGCGGAACATCAAATCTATTAAAACATATAAAGCTTTGTGACAAAATTCAGAGAGGAGCCTTGATAAGAAGCAAAAAAACCATTTCTATTGACAAGCAAAGTAAGGACAATCCTAACACTTGTATTAGTATGAAATTTGTTTAGTTTAATCAAGAAAGGCATAGCTTAGCACTTGCCAAGATGCTTGTTATTGATGAACTTGCATTCAACTTTGTTGAAAATCAAGGTTTTAGAGAGTTCATGGTTGAACGCCAATCAAGACTTCAACTTCCTTCTCGTATCACTGCTATTAGAGATATAATGCAATTTTCTATGCTTAAGAAACATAAATTTAAAAGTATATTTTCTGAAAATCATCAAATGATTTCTTTCACAATGTATACTTGGACTTCAATTCAGAATATGAATTATATGTGTATTACTGCTCATTGCATAGATGGCATGTGGAAATTGCATAAGAAGATACTAAGTTTAAATTTGATTGATGATCACAAAGGTGATACGAACGGGAAATGTTTGAAAACATGCATTAAAGAATTGAGGAAATTTAATGGATAATGCAAATTTCAATAAGCCGACTATTGTTTACTTGGCTGATAGAATGAACGATAGGGGTGGTTCTACATTTCTAGATGGAGAGATGACACATATGGGATGTGCTCCCCATATATTAAATTTAATTGTTCATGAAGAAATTAATATAATCGATGCATCTATTAAAAGAATTAGGATTGCATGCAAATATGTTAATTAGCAAATAAAAATTGCAACATGAAGGTACTCATGAATGTAACTACCAGTTGGAACTCCACTTATTTAATGATAGAAGTTGTTGAAAAGCTTGAAAAAGGCATTTAAAAGACTTGAGCACAATGGATCTTACATATTATATTTTAATGATGCTAAAGAAGCAATTCCCACAAGTGAAGATTGGATTCATGTTCGAGTGTTTATGCACTTTTTGAAGATGTTTTACGATGCCACTATCTCATTTCGAAGGTCATTGCATATTACTTCAGAAACCTTGAATTTGATTCTTATGGTGAATCCATATTATAGTTCGATATAGCATGACTGATTGCTTGAAAAGGATGAAATCGTTTAGATGGTCAACATAATGAAAATGTCCGATAGCGATTGAGTATTGTGATTGTTGTGCAGGGTCGAGTTTGATCACTTGATGGAGTTTCTATGTTCCAAAACCTGATAACCAAGCACATCAAAACCGCCATTTAGTTCCTAGGTGTTAATTAATGCTTTAAATCCTACTTTAACTAGAAATCTGTTTGGATTCAAAAAAGTGAAAGGAAGCTTGTCTGACATATTCTGTATATTTCCTTATTATGAGATTGTTAAGGAATTGATTTATTTTCTTATTACAAGATAGGTGTCCTATTTTTGGAATTAATATAGAGTCCCAATTGGTCTCTAATTTCTATCATCTGTTAAAGGGAGTGCATATATAAACTCCCTAGAGGTCCAAAGAGAAATCAATCTGATCTTGTAATCCTCTTCTGTTTCTTCCATCTAATAAAATTCTATCGCCTTAAATTTCTCGGGTTTTCTCGCGGTGCATAATTTCTCTCGTGCAGAAATCCTAACAAATTGGTATCAGAGCGAGGCTTCATCATCGATCCTTCGTCAGGCGTGGAGATGGCATTGCACAATGTGAATATCGAGAAATTTACGGGACAAAATAGTTTCAGTCTCTGGCAGATCAAGATGAGGGCACTTCTGAAATAACAAAGAGTCTGAGCACCGCTTGCGAACATGCCGAAGAACAAACCGGAGGGAGACTCGAAGGGCAAAGAAAAGAATCCGACCTCGCAAGTTTGGCGGCACAGGAAGAAAAGGCGCACTCTAAGATCTTGTTGTGTCTGGCGGATGAGGTGATAATCAAGGTCACAGATGAAGAAAAGGCGGCCGGTCTGTGGTTGAGACTCGAGAGTCTGTATATGACAAAGCCTCTCATCAACAAGTTGTTGTTGAAGTAACGTCTGTTCTTTCTCCGCATGCAAGAAGGTACCCCTCTGAAGGAACATCTTGATCAATTAAATTCTTTGTTGATAGAATTGAGAAATATCGATGTTAAGATCGAGGATGAAGATGTTGCCCTAATTCTTTTAGTTTCGCTTTCTCCATCATACGAGAATTTTGTTCAGTCTATGATTATCGGGAAGGAAACTATAAGTTTGGAAGAAGTAAGATCGAGTCTACATAATCGTGAACTTCGGCATAGAGCATCTGAAAATTCTGTAGAGACTCAGGCCGCGGGTTTGATATCAACCGTGGAGAAGGGACAGTCTTTGAATTCGAAGAAATCCAAGTCCAAGAAGAAGAAAATCACTGCGAGTAATTACTGCAAGGAACCAGATCATTGGAAGAAAGATTGTCCGAAGAAGAAGAAAGCCCCCGTCGCTGCGGTGGCACATGAAATTGGAGATTCTGAAGATGATTTGATTCTGGCTGCTTCTGATCAGGGATTTCTGGAGGATGGTTGGGTTCTTGATTCGGGGTGTTCCTATCATATGACTCCGAATAAAGAACGGTTCTCATCTTATCAGAAGGCTAACGGTGGAAATTTCATCATGGGCAACAACGCATCATGTCAGATAGTTGGGATCGGTTCTGTGTAGATCAGGACTCATGAGAATCTTGTGAGGACGCTGACAGATATCCGCTATGTTCCGCAACTAAAAATGAATTTGATATCACTTGGAGTCCTCGACTCTAAAGGGTGTTAGATCAATGTTGTTGGTGGCATCCTCACGATCATGAAGGGTGATGCTACGGTTCTAAAGGGAGTCAGATAGAAGTCCTTGTAAATATCACAATGCAAGACAGTTTTTGGTGTTGCTGCAGTGGCCAATTCATCCGAATCAAAAAAGTCCAGGCTGTGGTACATGCGGCTTGGGCATTTGAGTCAGAACGGGATGAATATTCTTAGCAAGCAAGGTCTTCTAGGAGAAAAGAAGATATCTGAAATCAATTTCTGCAAGCACTGTGTTTGGCAAACAACGAAGGCTTTAGTTTGGCAAAGCAGTGCACAGGACGAAGGCGACACTTGACTACATCCATGCTGATTGTTGGGGTCCCTCTCGTGTTCCATCATTAGGAGGTGCTAGGTACTTCCTGTCCATGATTGATGACTACTCGAGGATGACTTAGGTATTCATGATGAAACATAAGAGTGAGTCCTTCAGGGCCTTCAAGCAGTGGAAGGTTTTGGTGGAAAATCAGACGTTGAAGAAAGTGAAGCGCCTTCGCACTAATAATAGTTTGGAGTTATGTTCTACTGAATTCGACTAGTTTTGCAAAGATGAAGGCATTGTCAGGCATCGCACAATCAGAGATATTCCACAGCAAAATGGTGTAGCAGAACGCATGAACAGAACTCTTTTGGAAAGAGCACGGTGCATGCTCTCTAATTCTGATCTGAACAAGTCATTCTGAGCTGAGGCTATTAGCATAGCATACTATCTTATCAATCGGACTCCTACAACCGCGATCGATCTGAAGATTTCCATTGAGGTATGGTCAGGAAACTCTACAGATTATACTAACTGAAAGTCTTTGGCTGTCCAACATATTATCATGTGAGCGAAGGAAAGTTGGAACCGAGAGCCAAAGAAGGAGTTTTTGTGGGATATGGTGCAGGTGTAAAAGGCTTAAGAATTTGGTCTTCCTCAGAGCAGAAGGTTATTCATAGTATAAATATATCCTTTGATGAGATATCTATGCTCAAGTAGAAATCAAATGTTGTTGACTCAACAGAGAAGGGTGTCAACAAACAAATGGAGTTTAGATTAACTCCAATTCAGAATAGGCTAGAAGAATCTCTTTAGGTTGAACAACCAGAGATATTCCACAGCAAAATGGTGTAGCAGAACGCATGAACAGAACTCTTTTGGAAAGAGCATGGTGCATGCTCTCTAATTCTGATCTGAACAAGTCATTCTGAGCTGAGGCTATTAGCATAGCATGCTATCTTATCAATCGGACTCCTACAACCGCGATCGATCTGAAGATTTCCATTGAGGTATGGTCAGGAAACTCTACAGATTATACTAACTGAAAGTCTTTGGCTGTCCAACATATTATCATGTCAGCGAAGGAAAGTTGGAACCGAGAGCCAAAGAAGGAGTTTTTGTGGGATATGGTGCAGGTGTAAAAGGCTTAAGAATTTGGTCTTCCTCAGAGCAGAAGGTTATTCATAGTATAAATATATCCTTTGATGAGATATCTATGCTCAAGTAGAAATCAAATGTTGTTGACTCAGCAGAGAAGGGTGTCAACAAACAAATGGAGTTTGGATTAACTCCAATTTAGAACAGGCTAGAAGAATCTCTTTAGGTTGAACAACCAGAGTCTGAAGAGCAAGCAGAAGAAGCAATGACAAGTATGCAGGACGTGCTCACAGGCAAGTAGGTTCTCCTAAGCGTTATGGCTTTGAGGACATTGTTGCATATGCATTCCAAGTAGTTGAAGAGGTGAAATCGTCAGATCAAGCTACAAGGATGCTATCGCATGTGCAAAATCAGAGCAGAAACTGACGACGGCAAAGAGTGTTAGATATCTGATTGTAGGATTCAATTCAAGGCGGAGATTTGTTAATTAATGCCTAATCTTACTTTAACTGGAAATCTGTTTGGATCCAAGGAGTAAAAGGAAACATGTCTAGCATATTCTATATATTTTCTTATCATGAGATTGTTAATGAATTGTTTTATTTTCTTATTACAAGATAGGTGTCCTATTTTTGAGATTAATATAGAGTCTCGATTGGTCTCTAATTCCTATCATCTGTTAAAGGGAATGTCTATATAAACTCCCTAGAAGTCCAAAGAGAAATCAATCTGATCTTGTAATCCTCTTCTATTTCTTCCGTCTAATAAAATTCTGCGTCGTCTTAAATTTTTCGGTTTTTTTCGCGGTGCATAATTTCTCTCGTGCAGAAATCCTAACACCAGAAAATAAAAAGGCCAAAACTATTGGAGCAGGGAAATGTGAAATATCAATTTCTTATTGGTAAAAATATCAATCACTAAAGAAACTAAGCAAGCCCTGTACCTGAATTAGGAATTTTCTTTGGATTACATGAAGATAATACCACTCATGTTGCCTGTTGGCAGTTTTATTTTGATTCTATTCTTTTGAAAGATGAGGTCCTCTTAGTCCGTTTCTCCTTTTCCCTTGCGGCGAATGCTTTTTTGGATGCTAAATTTCATTTCTTTGTTAGTTTGTTAAATTGTTTTTGACAATTATATTTCCTGTTGAATGTTGTCGCTGGTACCACCGTATTTCAATGTCCATTGTTCTTTTCTTCTCTGTTGCACACTTGCACCATCCTCAATGAATTTAGGAACCAAAGGATTAATGTCAATTCTCTTCACTTACTCTTCGTTTCTCCTTGTTGGTTTGCTTAATGCAAAAAAAGTCGCCAACCTGACCCGTTCAGTCGAATTATATAACCCAAATGAGGGTCACCCGACCCGACCCATCTCAATCGAATCCAAACACGACCCTTGAACACTCCTAATCACCACATAACATAATATGATGTAATTTCACGAAAGATTCGAGCCATTACACACGTCTAATGTACCTCCAGAACATTTCTATTTTAGAGAGATAATTGAGTGTTCAATAACAATTGAGATAAATAACATATTTAATCAATAAAATTCAATTGCTCCCGATCAAAACCATTGGTGAGTGAATTAATGATTAAGATGCACTGAGCATCCCACCAAATTAGACTATGCTTTGGATGTACAGTAAATTATATACACACGTTATTCAATTATTTTTCAGCTATGCACGCATATAAGACCTCATTAACTTCAGCTAAGACCACGCAAAACATTAAACATTTGTAAGAAACCAGCAATAGCTTAATGGTGCCTCGTTTAATCAAGAAACAAAGATTAATGAAAACGTTGTCCAATGAGTCCACTTTCAACCTACCCACTCTAATTGAAGTAACAAGTCCTAAAGGCTAAATACAGAGAAGCTAAAATCGTCGGATCAAGTCAATTTGGGAACAAGTGATATCTGATGAGACGAACAAACATACGAATGAATATTTAACATAGATCCATTTAGACATATCAAGCGAAAGGAAGAAATAGAAAACCAAACGTCCAGATTGTAATGTGTTTGTACGTCTCTTGTCAGTCCAAACTGATGCAAGTGGCCAAAGCATCCATGCTCCATGTGGACTTATTACATGCTGTAGAATAAGTGAACAAGGATATCATGTAGAAGTGTGAGAACTTTTTCCATCAAACAAAAAGCTCATCAGCCATCTTCATAAATTCCAAAAAACTTTCCCGTCAGCATTAGTAGCTACCTCGTCCCCACCCTGAACACCATAGCTCCTGCCACCCTTGATCCCTTCTCGTCCTGTTCAAGCCATTCTGAGATAAGCTGTGCAATATGAGTGACACAGATGAATCAACCATGATTATCTCAATACTTGAAGACAACTTGGCTCAGTTTTACCTGGAATAGAATAACAGCAGATCCCTCTCCAAAAAAAAAAAAGGAGAGAGAGAAAGAGAATAACAGCACATGTTATTGAACAGCAATATTGAGCTTCGTGGACCGTTGCATAAACTAAATGGACTTGCTTCAACTCGACACAAACATTTAAAAGATGCACCCTTGATCATTTGATGAAGCATAATTTGTGTTTTCAAGAAAGTTTATCATGCACTAGGCTTCTGGTCTTGGACAATTGTCATTCACTTCAACTGCTATTCAACAATTGCCTTTTAACCTTATTTATTGCATTGTTCTTGAGCACTTTTTTTAAAGGATTATTGAGCACATTGATAACCTTGAACACCAATTAATGAACTCAACATGTTCTTCAAGCTACTAGTGCCCCAAGGTGACCAAGCAAGAGTTTATCACAAAAGAGAAATGATGGCAACAGGCATCCATCTACTTGTGCATCATGATATGGTGAAAGATCATTAAACGAGTTAATGGGCTACTTTTATCAGAAAAGGGAAATGACAGCAGCAGGCACCCATTTACTTGTGCATATATGGTGAAAAGATCGATAAGTAATATGTGAATTAATAGGCGCAAAATGAGAGACTTATAAGTACAGGATGGAACAACATTTTTTTCAGCTACTAATGTCTATTATACATCTCTATGAACTATAAGTTGGAAGACAGACCTGACATTTGTGCCTATCCTAAACTGGCAAATGAACTTTTATGTTGTATCCATACCAAGATTACTATCTTGTCGCACACCTCAATCCAAAAGAACAGTTAAATGCTGGAAAAAAATTATTCCAGCAGTTGTGATCATGTATCCTTCATACAACATAATCTTGCATTAATTATGTGACTGGCCTTGGCCCTGGAATTATAACAGGTCTGCAGCATAGTAGACAAATCAGCAATTCCAAGAAAAATAACCCCATACTCATCCAGATAAGCAGTGTCCTCCTCCAGCTCCATATAATCCTCTTGAACAATGGTAGCTCAGACTCAAGTGTCAAGGATGCAGCATAAATTTCTGGAATACCAGCACCAGGCCTGTACTCTGCCCTTTGTTCAAGTATCACTCTTAAGAAAGTTGTCGGTTCAGTACCTTCAATAAAACCAGTCATCTTTATTCTGATTTCCTGTGCCTCTGAGGAATACCCTGCCAATAAAAAGACACTTTTAATGAAGGTCTCTACAAGATGTATATGAGAGCTCTTGAACCGGAGCATGCATGGCTGGCTTGAACGAAATATAATCTTGCCATCTGCAGATAGAGACTCGACTTTCACCTGCAATAAACAAATTTCTGCCAGAATCAGGATATCAACTAAATGACGGAAAGTACAACAAAGTAAAAGCCACTTCTTGATGGCTGCACAATAAAATAATTAAAATTATATACTTTCTAAAACAACAGTGCAAAAGATATGCCTAAAAAGTTTGCATCTTCAAATACATTTCTTTTTTTTTTTTTGAGGGGAAAAAGGATGATTAACCAGAATGTTAATCATCCAAAACCTTTATTGAATATCAGGTATCAGTTCAAAGATTACAATAGTACTTCATATAAAGCGCCACTCATTGTGCATAAAAAAACATAACTAAGAATATTCTCAACATAACATCTATCATTTTGGAAGATTAGTTTATTTCGTTGTAACCATAGAGCCCAGAGTAGTGCGAAGAGAAGAGCCCTGCTTCTACGCGATCGATAGGTAATAGTTGAGCCAGCATTGCTGCCATGCTGGAAAGCAGCCCAGAAATCAAGCTCAGATCTGTTGGCAATCCAATCAAATCTGGCCTTGGTCCATACCTCTCTTGAAACATCGCACTTGAAAAATAGGTGATCCGTGTCCTCCAGGGAATTGCTGTTACACATCCTACAACTAGATGTCATCCCAATCAGCCATCGAGCACAATAAGAAGCCGTAGGTAGACGTCTTCTGTGCAAAAGCCAAACAAAAATTTTAACTTTTAGTGGGGCCTTGGTTCTCCAGATTATTCGGCAATCAGTTAACATGTCGTTGTCCTCAGTAGAAGTAGGAGCACGTAGGATGCCGTAGGCCTGCTTGACGCTGAAATCACCTCTAGACCAATGCCAGCCATCATTTGCATGGATATCAAGTTTGTAAGGGAGGATAAGGTTCAGTAATTCCATAAACTCCTCAAAAGTCACAAATCAAGTAGTAGTCCCAGGAGGAACCTAGAGCTTACATGAGCTTCTGTCAGTCTAGCATATGCATATTGATCTATCTTGTGTTTGAAATACCAAACAGAATGAATGAAAGAAAGTTGATCTTATAACAGCAGCTCAGAAGAATAGAATACGTCATATTTCCCAAAAAATTGTTCTCATGGAAACCAATCAGTTAAGATAATAGCAAACTTCCAAAACTCAGGTAAAGAACCTGTTGCCAAGCTCTCTTCCGACACTTGTTTTACAGGCAATCATAATTCTATTCCTCTACTATCAATATCAGTCACATTTCATAGAATACATCAGGGACGACGCACCTAGAGAACTCATTTGAAAGAGGAACCCTTGAGAAGCATCCGGAGTAAACAAACTGGAACTCCCTTGTGGGTTTGATATAGGGAAACCTATTGCTCTGTTACTGTAACAACTGTACTGAACCCACGAAATAAGAACAAAATCCCTTTCCAGAAGGGGAAGGCTAACCACATGGAGTGTAGTCATCCAATGTTTTTATTTCAATTGGAGAAAGTTACTGTGTTTTTTTTAATGAAAAGAGACGTCAACCGGAATGTGTAGACATCCATCTTTATTAAAAAACAATAGAATTATATTATCTTTTTTTTTTGAGAAGGTAAAGAGATGATCAACCGAATGTTAATCATCCAGACTCATTGATTATCAAGGGAAATGCAGAAAAACATTACAGTTGTAGAGAAAAATAAAGGTTTTACAAAGCTAAAACATTATCGTCTGGTTACAAATGAAGAAGACAGACATTTTTTAAAGTTACTGTGTTTTTATCATGCATCGCTTCCAAACCACAAAATTGGCCAGGAAAACCTTCAGATCAGAATCCAAAAGGTTTTAGATTCAAAGAAGTGAAACTCTTTTAAGATTTAAAGCAAGGAACCTTCTAAAAACTAGTAGGAAAGTTGAACCAAGTTTGATTGGCACAATTAGTTAACGAGATTGTGTCCCAAGGTCGACGAGTGCTAGTAGCCCTGGGTTCAATGCCTAAAATTGCCAACTTGGCCAAGGTATTTCGTTCCACTCGCGCCCGAACGCTAGATTAGTCAAATGCTAGTAGCTTTGGACACTGGTGAGTCCTAGATTGTGACCAGGAAAAAAGTCCTCAAAAACAAATTAACTCCAAAAAAGATATACCTACAACTGAGAGAAACTACTTTCAGAAGCTAGGGAAGATAAAAGACAAAAGTAGGACACTAGCATAATGACAGAAAACTGAATGAACCACTCTATATCATGAAATAAGGTTATTTTGAACAAATAAATAAGATCGACCATGGAAAAAGTAAATCATGTATGTCATCAAGATGTAGATGGCATACAATAAAATCATGTCACATCAAACTTATTCTAATGTAAAGGAAGAAATAATACCAGAAAATTTATAATAAATATTTGGTGGAAGGCAATGCACTAGAACTTGATTAACAGTAAGAAGAATCAACTGAAAATATATGACAAAGTTGCTATACTCTCGAATTGTTCTCTTTCATGGAACATAGAGAGGGCAACCGAACTATGATTTCATTTATATTGACGCCGTGAATCAAAGAATCACGGAGTGATGTATAGCATCAGCCACTTGACATTAGTAAAATAGTTGTTTACAGTGTGTGCAAGTTGATACAAATTCAACATTATGAAGCATCATGTATGATCAACTTTTAGCTTCACCCCAATCAACATTTTTTTCCTGAGGGAAATGGATGGTTACCAAGAGTACCCGTCCATCTTACCTAGAGTACCCAATCAACAAATACTCGCTATTTAACTAATCAAAGAAACCAATGCATCTCATCACAATACTGTGAAATGCAAGACTGAGCTTATACAAAATTATCCAAAGGTTTCAGATTAGCATAACCTGGAAGACTCCAAGTTTCCTATTGTACTCGGACTCTGGCAACGTCAAAGAAAGGGTGAGCTGCAGCTTATGATTTGGTGGCACCAGCCGCCAATTAGCATTATTTCCGACTCCAAGTTTTCCACCCCAAACCAAACCGTTGCAATTGGCCAAATCCACAAGAGCATCTGGGCTTGCCTTGGTGTAATCAAAACTCAGTTCCAGTGTCGCATGTACTGGTTCCTCAATCGCCCACCCTACCAAGAGACCTCCGGCCAAGAATGCAGTTGTCAGGAACCCAGAGAGCACAATGCAGACATAAAAGGACCAGAGGCACCCGCATGCCAACCTCGCAACCAATTTCACCAAGCCCTGCTGGTCACCCAACCTCTCAAGTACCAAGGAGCCGAATTTGTCGAACAGTCCTTTCCATACGCCCAAAAGTGTCGCCTTTACATCTTGTGCCCCGCGTCTCAGAGTACCAAAGGGATCCGTCACGAGCAAGAAACCGCAATACATCAACCAAAACGGAAATGCGAGAAACCTAATCAACAAATTTAGCTGGAAAAAAATGGCCCTGACGACCAAATCGAGGACGAATTCCAACATGGACGTCTGCGCTGGCTGCGGCAACGGCCTGGCATCCTCGCGGGCAATACTTGTGGCCTCCGAAGGCGATCCGGTCGAGACTTCGGGCCGGCGGCAGTCGACCTCGTAATCGTCGTCGTCGGCAGCGGCGGCGGCGGTTTCGTCAGAAGTGAGAGCGGAAGTCAACTCCTCCAGGCCGTGTTCCTTCAGCGCGAGAAGAATCCTCCGCCTCCTCTCGCTGGGGCTGCCGGCGGGAGACTCCGAGGTCGGGTCCTTGTGTGTTTCCTCGAGAGGCAGGCGCAGGCGACCAGGGGGGAAGGATCGTGACGAGGGGCGGCGGCGTCGGAGATTGGACGAGGACGGCAGTGGCGAAGAAGAAGTAGAAGAGACGTCGCCGGGGTCCGAGGAGTGCAAGATGGTGGATTCCGGCGGGTATCCATCGGAGGGGAAGGAGTCGAGGGCGTCGAAGAAGACGGAATGGAGGGTCTCGTCGGAGGCGTCGTCTTCCATCGGAGGTGGTGGAGATGAGAAAATTATAGGACTTTTGTTGTTGTAGTTGTTTTATCGAGGAGGTCGTCGAAAGAAATGAAATGAAATGAAATGAAGCAAAAGAAGAAAGAAGCATTCGGTTGATTTGATTTTTGGGAATTTGAAAGGAGAGAGATGGAAGGAAGTAGAAGAAACAAGTAGGGACGAAGGGGGAAGCGGAATTGTTATTAGTGGAGAATGCTGTTTGCTGTTAGCCACGGAAATATGACGTAATTAATCAATCCTTTTTTCTTGTATTTCAATATTTCATTAAAAATTTAATCTTTCATTAAATATAATTAATTTAAAAGCTGATTTTTTTATATTAAAATAATATATTTTAAAAACATCCATATTTTATAATTTTATTTTAATTAATAATAAAATCATATTTTATAATTACAATAATTATTTTTAATATAAAATCCATCAAAAATTCATTCGTTTCACTCCATTCAAATATAATTTGAATTAATATGTCAATTCAACTATTCATTGAAAAATTTAAGACAAATACAGTCTTAATGTCAAAATATTAATGTCACTCTTCTATTTTTTTCTAATATAAAAATGAAAAGAATAATATGATGCATTTTTACTTTTTTTTTATTATTGAGAAAGTCTTTTTTTCTCTATTTTCCTATTATGCATGCTATTTATTCATGATAACAATGTGCGATAAGCATGTTTTTTTTACTAGTGATAAATAAAGAATTTATTTCACTTGTTTTAACTAAATTAGTCATCTTTATTTATTTTTGCTATTATTATTTTTAGATTAAATTTAATGAAAGCATAAATTCACTCATGATAAATAATTTACATTTCAACACTCAACAACACCCAAATAATAATGAAATATTATTATTAGTCAAATAAAATATTTTTAACAATACCCAAAAAAAATAAGGAGTCTAAAATAATTTGGTTATTGAAAAAAAATGGGGCATAGAAAAATAGTTATAGTCTACAAAACAAGTTATATTAATTAATGTTAAAAAAACTCAGTGATCTATTTCTCTTTATCCAAAAAAGTAAAATATGTTTATTAGTCAAATAAAATATTTGTAGAAGAAATAATTAGAAAAAAACAAAATATGATATTCATGAAATTGGCTTTATTTATTTTTTATAGTTTAGAAGGAGACCTTTCATTTTTTTCTCATTTTTATATTATAGGAAATAGAGGGTATAATAGGTCAAGAGGAGTCACATTAAGCTTTTATTAAAGAGGTCTAAGAAATGAAATGAACAGGGAGCAAAGAAGAAGAGATTTTTGTTTGCTATTAGCTTGGGAAAAATGTAGTCAATTCTTCTAATAATTTTCATCAGTAGTGTCTCAACCTTCACTCGCTATCTTTTTTATCTCTGAACTTTATTTTGTATCAAAGTAGTTCCTTAATTTATGAGTTTGTAAATTTGTATCTTTCACATACAATAACAGATTTCTAAGTCAATTTGCTGACTTGGATGCTGATATGATAATCAAACTCGAATAAAAAATATAATATATTTATTAAAATAATATATAAATATTTAAAAAAAATAAAAAAAATTAGTAAAAAGGAGAGGGAGGAGGAGCGCAAGTGCAAAATATGGCACATTCATAATAGTCATACTTTTTACTAAATCCCTAGTTACATTATGAGTCATATTTAACACAATTAATAATCAATCTTGTAATTTGAGGTAATAAGTTGATAAGACCCAATTTTTTATCTTGATTAAATAAGATGTCTATTTTTATTCTTTAATTTGGCATGACAAGACAAGACCCAATCCAATAACTAATAGGTCATGAATTCAATTAATGATAATTATCAGTATTATAATAACATGATAGCCATAATTTTTACTAAATCCCTAGTTACTAAAAAATAAAAAAATTTAGTAAAAAGGAGAGGGAGGAGTGCAAGTGCAAAATATGAATTTTTTTTAAAGGAAAAGCGTTAACTATTAATTAAGGAGGTAAGCCCAGGTACAAAATATTGAGAATGCTCAGAGAGGGGTCATCCTCTCAAAAATTGTCGGAAACAAAGTTTCGACCATAACTTGCCAAAAAATCCGCAGCATGATTGGCTTCGCGGTAGGTGTGATTACAAGTAATTGACTCAAAAAGATTCCAGACATGCTAGATGTGGCGAACAACATTTAAGATTTTCCAAGTACAAGGAGTCTTATTGAGTACGATGTCCACCAAAAGTGCAGAGTCAGTGCAACAGGAAACTCTGCGCAATCCGTGACGAATGTAGCACCTCAGGCCCATCATAAGTCCCCACACTTCTGTCTCTAAGACCGAGCTAGCATCCTTCCTTAACGCACTTGCAGAAATGAAAATACCTGCATCAGTCCGAATAATATAGTCGACACCTCCAGCTTGCCCAGGCCCACCAAAGGACCCGTCCGAGTTAAGGCTAACCCAACCCGGGGGAGGAGGCTCCCACTTGACCAGATGGTCGGGGGGGGAGGTAGTGCGAGGGATTGCCTCAGATCTATTGTGTCTAACATATTCATTATGGTTCGCCAGAATCCTCTCTCACGTCATGGAAATGGTAGCATGCTTGGACTGAAAGTGGGCGTCGTTACGGATAAGCCAAAGATTCCATAAACAAAAGGCAAAGAGGGATCTTAGGGTCGCTTTGGATGGTGGGTCCAGGTCATCCCCCTCCGGGATCCAATCACCAGTCTGCTAAGAAGAACGGTAGCGAAAAGAGTAACGAGTGAAAGCCAAAAAATGGTTCCAAATAGCATTTGCAATTGAACATTAAAAAACAAGTGATTTATAGTCTCCGGAGCTAAACCACACAAAACACAAGCCGAAGAAGCATTAGGGTTAAAACGTGTTACAGAATCCATAATAGGCAAACGATTATATTTAAGTTTCCACAAGAAAATTTTCAGCTTATGCGGCACGCACGCAGGCCAGATAACAGTCCAAGCAGGCTGCCGGAGATCCTGTGCCGGAGTAATTCGGCCACATAAATGATTATAGACAGATACGACAGGACCAAAATAAAGTTCAAGTAGGGGGAGGTTCCGCATACCATTTGATATAAAGAAAGAGACCTTAGTCGAAGATAGAGATAAGTTAGAATTAATATAAGTAGGCATGTAACATAAGGGGTCGTAAAAATCCAAGGATCAGTAGTAACATTTGTTGTTTTACCATTTCCAATATACTTTTTTATACCATCTCTTATCTCATTAGCATAGTTCAGGATGGAACGCCAAGGCCAAGCAGCAGACCTGCAAGGGAGACTAGTAGACCAAAGACAGAGGGGTCATATTTGTTTAACACAAGGGTTGCCCAAAAGTTAGGGAAACAGTTAAGAACATCAAGAACTCTTTTAGCAAGTAAAGAGGTACGCATGAGTTGAAGATTTCTTATACCAAGACAGCCAGCAGTAAGAGGTAGCTGCACAGTCTGCCAACTAAGAAGATGAGAGCCTTTAGTACTATGAGAGGACCACATGAAGGATCTATTCATTTTCTTGAATAGAGCAATTGTTAACTTACAAACATATGTTGATGCAAAAAAATCTGAGGGGAAGGAGTTCAACACAGATTTAAATAAGGGTTAGCCTACCAGCCTGATTTAAGAGCTTACCTTTCCACCCAGATAATCTACCAGAGACCTTGTCAATGAGGGCAAAGTGCTGCCTACGTGTAGCACAGGTAATAGAGATAGGTACCCCAAGATAGTCAAAAGGAAAAATGCCTTGCTTGATGTCCAAGGAGGAGATAATGGCCTGCTTCCTCAGAGGAGATAGGTGAGGTGGAAGATAGACATAGGATTTATCAAGATTAATAAGTTGACTAGTGAGCAGGTAATATAAATGTATCCATTTCTTGATATTCCTACAATTTTTAACATTTGCTTGAGCACAGATCAAAAGAGCATCAGCATACAGTAAATGACTAATGGTAGATGTTCCCAAATGAAAAGGATGGATGTCATTATTTGCCACAGTTTGATTTAAAATAGAGGACATGATTTGTGTAACGATAATGAAGAGATAAGGCGAGAGAGGGTCCCCTTGCCGAATACTCTTCGAGCTAACAAAAGGAGTAGAGGTGATGCCATTAATTTGGTAATGAAAAGTTGGTGATACAACACATCATAATCCAGGAAATGAACTTAGGAGGGAAGTTCATGATTGTGAGGGCTTTATGGATGGTATCCCAAGAGACTCTATCAAAGGCCTTAACCATATCAGCTTTTAGAATCATGTATTTTTTTTTACCTTTCTTCATGGAGTAAGCAATATCTTGAATAGTAAGAATGTTGTCATTTATGGATCTCCCTGACATGAAGGAAGTCTAGGCAGGATCAATAAGATGGCTAAGAATAGACTTCAACCTATTGGCCAAGATTTTAGAGGTAATACGATATAGAACATTACAAAGGGCGATAGGTCGGTAATTAGTAATCATTTTAGGCTGCTTGGATTTGGGGATGAAGATTAAATTCGTAGATGACCAGCTATGGGGCAGATGTCCAGTATAAAAAACATTTGTGATTTCCTTAGTAATGTCATGACCCAAGATGTCCCAATAGTTCTTAAAGAATTCTAGAGTAAGCCCATCAGGGCCATGGGGCATATGATAGCCATATTTTTTACTAAATCCCTAGTTACATTATGAGTCATATTTAACACAATTAATAATCAATCTTGTACATAGAGGTAATGAGTTAATAAGACCCAATTTTTTTTATCTTGTTTAATTAAGATGTCTATTTTTATTCTTTTAATTTGGCATGACAAGACAAGACCCAATCCAATAACTAATAGGTCATGAATTCAATTAAGGATATTATCCTTATTATAATAACATAATAAGGTGTAATCAATAATGATAATGATGAACAATGCAATTAGTTATATATATGTTTTGAACTCTCCAAACTCGGCCCATGTTAATGGATACTAGGCCATTTTCCAATTTTGCCTTTGGCGAGTCAAAACTCGGGCTCGTTAATAGTCATACTTTTTACTAAAGCATGACATATCAATTCCCTAATTACATTATTAGTCATATTTATGTAACACTCGACAAAAAAAGAAATCAAATCAAATAGAAGTCCACTTGTTGATGGACATCCGCTCTACTAATTTCATAGAGCTAATGTGATAGGGTTTTAATCACCATTTATTCTAATATATTATTGTTTCCTTTTCCCCTCCACCATTCTTCCTCTCATGTGTGTTGGTGTGACCATTTTGTTGATTCTTGTTGCACACAAATTTTCAAGAGATCAAGGTGATCACTAGCTGATTATACTAAATTTTTACTCATTTTTCATCTTAATTATGTGCATATAAGCTCTGAATTGATCATATTCTGATAATTATGCTTAATATACATGCATTGATCTTCTTAGCATTATGTTATCTTACATTTGCACATTTGAGCTGGATAATATACTGATTTAGTTCTTATTTGTTTAATTATTATTTGAGTAATTAATGCTTGCTGTTCATGTTGTTGCAACATCAAAATCAAACACAAAAGATAAATATTCCTGTCGAAAAAGTAGGAGGGGACCACAGACAGCTGTAAAAAACAATGAGAAATGAATCTCTTCTCAGCAAAAAAGACTAGAGGACATGTGGCAAAATTAGATGGAATGAAAGATTCTGATGATGGTGATGATAATATCATATAAAAGGAGGATGTTGAGGAGCAATAGAGAGGATCTCCTCTTTTAGCCATTTGGTTGGAGGTTGGAGTTTTCTTGTTGAAGTCTTGAAGCTGATTGTTCTTTTATGTTTTAGGATGTTTTTTATTTTGTTCCTCATCTATTTTGTATTGCTTTCATCAGTTATGAGGAGCTAAATCTTAGCTTTCTTAAGATAGGATAATAGTTTAATTTTTATTTATGAGAAAGATCTCGAACAACACACCTTAATGCCTACGATTTTGCGATTCGTCCTTGCTTCGTCCGCGTCCTACTCCTTCCTCTACGATGCCTGCGCCGAAAATGGTCGTCGGCGTCTCTCCCTTGTTCTTTATTATTCGTGCGCACCAGAGAAGAAGGGAGACAGAAATGAGGGAGAGCGGAGAGGAGAAAATGAAAGAGGAAGGGAAAGGAGTCGAGACATTTATAGAGGAGGTCCGACCCTTGACCTTTTATCTTGGGGGAGAAGATAATCGTTGCCTTGGAGCTTCTACCATGGAGAATTCATTGGTAGGAAGAGAAGAGATGTGGAGAGAAGAAAAGACAAAAGGAAAAGAGACAAGTAGAGAGAAGATATGGAGAAAGACCAATAGAAAAAGATAAAAAGGGAGGAGGAAAGGGAAGCTTGGCTGAAACTCCCCTACTTTCTTTTTTATTTTTTTTGGAACACGTGTGTTACAGAATATGTAAAGAAGAAATACAATTTATTCTTAAGTATATTCTATTCTGAAAACAAAAATATTTATTTATTTTGTAATATAATGTATCCTATTCAATTTCACGTCGCTAGTTTTGTACTTATTTTTCGTTGTAAAATTAATTAATGTTTTTATCTTTTTTATAATAAAAAAATCTAATTACATGAATAAATTTAAATAGTATGTTTCTACCATTTTATAATTAAATATTTTTTCAATCTTTATATTTATCAAATATTTTTTAAAATAATTTTAGGTTCTGTTCATCAAAATTAGCGTTTCAAATAGCGTTTAATAATTAAAACATTAATTTTTTATTTAATAAATAATAAAAATAAGTAGTGTTTAATATTAAAAGTTAACATTTAGGATTAGATGTTAGCGTTTTATTTTTTTTTTTCAATTTTACCCTTATTTAAATATATTATTCAATGTAATTTATCTTATTATTTTCTTATTTTATTTTATAATCATTTAACTATATTTCTTTTTATATTCACGCTTAATTAATTACAAATTATTTATATATGAACAATGAATAAAAAATAATTTCATAATTAATATTTTTTTATCATGAGTATATATATAACAACAATAACAACAAAGCCTTATCCCACTAGGTGGGGCCGACTACATGGATCATACGACGTCCCCATTCCGCTCTATTAGTAACTAAACCTTTCGATATATTATTCACCAATAGATCTTGCTATTCGTTATACCTGTTGCACTATATAAAATTTATTGTCAATAAAAATTTATATGTATTTTAAAAAGTAATTGTGAAAATTTATTTTATACAATTGAGATATAAATAATTTATTTATTGTATTATAATGAAATTTGTATAGTGCTTGAATTCAATAATTTATTATCTAATTATGTCATTTTTTATTCATCAACTAAAATTTATTAAACATTTATACGTTACAACGCTATCTTCTAATTTAAAAATAATTAACTGGTTTTGGATCAAAGTTTACGTTTCCCACGATCTAACATAAACGTTTCCCGTTCTTCCTCTCCCCTACTTCCCCCCGAAACCCCACCAGGGACGATCCAATTTTCGTGCCCTTTTCCCCCACCATCGTGTTCGATTTCGCCATTTTTTCCCCCTGTTTCTGTTCTTCTTCCATTAGATAGGACCTCGGCGGAGTCATCTGCGGCGGCGGGGCGGCGGAGGAGAGGATGAAGGGGAACCGGCGGCCGTTAAACACGGTGGTGGGATGGGTGAAGAGACAGCCGCCGAAGGTGAAGGCGTTCCTCTGCGTGGTGGCGGGCATGGCGGCGCTCGTCTTCCTCCGCTTCATCGTCCACGATCACGATAACCTTTTCGTCGCGGCGGAGGCCGCGCACGCCCTCGGCATCTCCGTCCTCATCTACAAACTCACCAAGGAGCGCACCTGCGCCGGTTGCCATCTCTCCTCCGCCCCTCTTCTTTCTTACTTTCTTTTTCTTGCTTGCTTGCTTGCTTTGTTTCTATTTGTGTTTCATTTGCTGTTATAAATGCGGAGTCTCATGCTTCTGTGTGCTTGACTTATTCCTAAATCTTTGGCTTGTTGATGTTTCTATCACTTTTGTTCTCTGTAATATTTATCAATTTTGTTGAGAATCTTCTCACAAAAAAAATCGATCTTGTTGAGAAATTTTACTCTGAAAAGCAGACGCAAGATAAGCCAAACACAAATTAGCTTTCATGCCATTTGACACTTGAAGTCGTGGTGTGTGTTTTGTTTGCCATTGGCTCTCATAAATATGTTTATTGAAGCGATCAGTAAGCATAAATTTCTCCATTAGAAAACTGGATGCTTTTGCAGGCGTTGTATTTCACTAAAATAACGATAAGGAGTTTTTCTTTCGTCATCTCATGTGATGCGCGCTGCTGTTTAAGTCTGGAATATTTGTGGCATAGCGATATTATAGGGTTTTACTGTTATTAGATTGTTTTCTATTATGATTGCCTTGATGCTTCCTTCATCTAATCTATGAGATGCAAGAAAATAGAAAAAACTATTTGTCAAAATAGAAAGCCCTTTCTTCAATGAACTATTTGTCGAAATCCTTTCTTCAAAGAACTATTGGTGTGTCTTTGACATGTAATCTGAAGTAGAAAAATACAATAAATTGGATGGTTGGCAAAGCTTGGCAATCATCCTCTGCTTTCTCAAAAAAAAAATGTTATATTCATGTCCGGATGACTACCAGCTTGCTAGTCATCCTTCTTTTTCTCAATATATATATATATATATATATGTGTGTGTGTGTGTGTAAATAAATTCATGTCTTTAAGTGGTTACTTGATTTTGATGATAATTTTACTAAGCATGTCTATATACGTCAGCTCATTTACCTCTAACTTTAAATGTTAAATATTGCAGGACTTTCACTCAAATCTCAGGATCTTACAGCATTATTCTTAGCTGTCAGATTGTATTGCAGTTTCGTTATGGAATATGATATACACACACTATTAGACTCCGCCACTCTTGTAACTACCCTTTGGGTTATTTACATGATTCGATTTAAATTAAAGTCAAGTTACATGGAGGATAAGGATAACTTTGTTATATATTATGTGGTAAGACATTTAGATTCTTCATTTATGCATTATTAGAAGAAACTTATACACTTTTCTTGTGATTCTACTCTTTATAATTTGTCGTATCTGCCAGTTAGTATCCTGGAATATATTATGTATTTTCATTTTTTTCAATCACATGAATAAGTGTTGTTTGTAGAGTGAAGCAACCTTTTTGAAATTGCAGGATTTTCTTTAAGGTGAAAACACAGTTTTCCAAGTTTTACATATTTTGTAGACATCCGAATATATTGATGTAATGTTTGTGAAACTTACAGCACTATCATATATGCAAATAGCGAATCAGATTCCTATCATGTTTCCTTCCTACTTAATGGCTATTGCCAAAATTGTCAAATGCAGACATCTTGTTGATCGATCTCTCTTAATATTTTATGTTAAACTTGCCTTGAATGGTTTCCCTTGGCTAAGGACTTTAAGATGCTGCAGGTGCCTCCATGTATTTTTTCAACCTTAATTGTTTGATGATATATTTTCTTTTTTTTTTTTTTGAGAAAAACAAAGGATGACTAGCAAGATGGTAGTCATCCATGTGTCTTTGTTGATGTAATATTTTAATACAAGAAAATAAAAAAGTCAAAATGCCAACCAATCATACTAGAAGCAGAACATAAAAGATGTTAAACAGTGTAATCAACCATGGCTATCAAAGCATCTGCTCTGTGTCCATATCTTGGCAAAAAATTACTGTTCACCCCAAAACTATCCAAGAACTTCAATATTTTTATACAAGAGTTTAATGAAATACTGGCTTTTTTGTACAAGAATTATAGTACAATTCATAATCATGAATTCTAAAGGGCTACTTTTTCTATATTCGATGTCAAAACAAACTGAGGGATTCTTGACAATTATTATTTTAGACAAATTTATATTTTCTCAAGAACTTCAATTGTGATAAATGCTAGAACGGCGATTCTTAATTGTATGAATGAAATTATCTTTTTTCCATTCCTGGTAATGTTTTTTTAAGCCTAAAAAAAATGTCCTTTTTTGTGCATTACCCACATGTTAGTGTAATAACAATATAAAGTGAGTTTTGAATATAAAATTGTCTGTTATTGCTTCTTAACCCAGGCAGAAATGGGTATGATTGTCCTTAGTATTTTGTAAATTATGCTTCTTGAAGGAACAATTCATGATTAAAATTAGAAGGATTTCTTGATCCAAAAAGAAAATTAAAAACATCTTTTCAAGACATTTATTTTCCTATGGAGGATAATTGCATTAGAAATAGTTCATATATGTCAAGGGTGTCTTGCACATTTCCAACTTTCTTCACTGATTTTGGAATTGCAATGCGTTTATGATGCTCTAGAAACATGAAAATTGTCACACTATCATTTCTTCTCTTAATTCTCTGTAACTGCTTATCCTCAAAAAGTTATCTGTAACTAATTGATCAGTTATTTCATCTTTATCTGATTGCAGCAAAAGATCAAACAATGCCCTTCTAACTGACAGTGTTCTTTATTGTTATGCCCATTTGTTGTCCACATTTTGATGATTGTATTAGAATAAATTTTTTTTTTATTGATTTGGATGTAGGTGATACCTTGTGCAGTTTTGGCACTTCTAGTTCACCCTTCTACATCCCATAACATTGTCAACAGGTTTGCATGGGCATTTTGTGTCTATCTTGAAGCTGTTTCTGTGTTGCCACAACTGCGTCTGATGCAAAATACCAAGGTATATACTGAGAATTAGCATCTGCTTTATTTTCCAGGGTGTGCTAATATAGATTCTCCATTGTTTGCCAGATTGTCGAACCATTTACAGCTCATTATGTATTTGCGTTGGGAGTTGCTAGATTTTTGAGTTGTGCCCACTGGGTCCTCCAGGTTCGTTTGCTCTGTCATTTGATTGGTATTTCTTTCACAGGTTTAGAAATACTAAAAGATGCAACTGATCTTTTATTCTGTTCTTTAAGTTACCTTGGTACCTATTAACATTTCCCATCAGATCAAACTGTTACATTTTCTTGGTTTGATATATTTGAGTTATTTTCTGCCTTTTAATTGTTTCCCACGTTCTTCATCAAGGAAACAGCTTTTCTCTCTGGTTTATGATTTTTTTTGTGCTGACATTATTTTATTTTATTTTGAGTAAAAGGTGAACGATAAATCTTTTCTTTGGGAAAATGCTGTTTGCCTTTATAACGGACAATATGTACAAATAGCAATAATAGAAACATCATAAAACTAGAGAGAATTATGATATGTGCTTGTGACTCTGCACATTCCTTCTTGTAACCTATAACTAAAATTTTAATAAATGGATGATTGACCCAGTGTCAACATCCTATTTTTCTTTCGAAAATAGAAACATCATAAAACGAAGGAAACAAAAATGGTCTGAGTTTGGCACACATTTGGATTCTCTGCATCTGGAATATACATGTTCGAAGTAGAAAAAAATGAAGATCGCCATTTGTCAGTAAGAGTTGTTTCGAACCTGAAGTTGACATGCATGCTCCTTTATGCTAGCTATGGCAATTCATGACACTTTAAATGGAGTTTGGAAAAGGTGGAACTGGAAAATACAAAAAGTTTTGGTTAGTGCTCAATCATCAATCTTACAGGTCTTGGATACTCGAGGGCGCCTGTTGACTGCTCTGGGCTACGGTTTATGGCCCTCTATGGTTCTTCTTGCTGAAGTTGTTCAGACTTTCATTCTCGCAGATTTCTGCTACTATTATGTAAAAAGGTAGATATCAAATAACATTTCTCATTTCCAATTTTTCGGTCCCCACTTTCATTTTTTTTTTATTTTGATCTTGTATGTCATGTTTTCTTCTTCTGGTAGTGTTGTTGGTGGACAACTGGTGCTTCGACTTCCTTCGGGTGTAGTGTAACCTTTTTGGCAATATCACACTTAGAATAATGTGAATTCTGTGTTTCTGCATACTGTTTTGGGATCTTTTGGAATCGATGGGGCTTTCATTGTGATGTCAAGGTATGTAGTCAAGTGGTTGTATGGAAGTCTCAACTTTTCTTTGTAGATCTTACATTTGGAGAGGGTGGCTTTTTACTCTTATTGCCTGTATTGGTGGTGCAAAACGCGCTGTTTAATGGCACGTTAAACGATAGGGCAATTTCATCATTGTTTACAAGAATCTCCATTGTCTTTTTGATAATTGAAAGTGTGATGCAGCGTATTTCAGTTATTATTTGTTATTTTAACTTGCGTACTTTGAAATGAAATTAGGAGTTGAAAACATCAAATTTATATCACACTATTTATTTTAGCCTTAAGGCTTTGTTTGGCGAAGCTAACGATTTTATTAGAGGAGAGCGGTTCGACTAAATGATAACGATTTGATTAGAGTATAGCTGTTAGTTATTAGCGGATAGTAATTTATTTATAAATTCAATAAAAATTGTTTGGTAAAATTAGTGAATTGTATAAAATGACAAAAATAGATATAAGATTTAATTTATGATCATTTTTATATGCATCATATTTATAAAATTTTAACTTAAAATATTTTATTTTGGATATTAATATTTTTAGAATATTATTTTAATAAAAAATATTGATTACTTCAAATAAAAATCTTATTTGGGTTGTAAGTAAAATTAAAGATGTGATATATAAAATAAAAATAATATATGATATGTAATAATTAAATTATTTTTATTTTAGAAATGAGGTTATAAAAGAAAAAAAAATATGAAAACACTACTTTTGTACTCTATAAAGTAGGAGTAGTTTATAGCTTTATGTTTAAAATTTTAAACGCTTAACAAAACGTTATTTGATATTAAATATTCTACTTTTTTTACACGCTAAACAGCGCCTAAAAACATTTTATGTGTCTCCTCCTGATTTTTCGTAGATCATGATTTTATATAATGGCAATATCCTAAAAGCTCACATGTTGTCAGAAAATAAAAAATTGGAAGAGTTTATTTTTTGTTCATGCTACGATCAAGAGAATTAAGCATAAAAGGGGAATTGCAACTAAGATGTTCCTCATCTTAGTGCTTTACAAATGAGTATTTTCTGGTATAATAAACACAATATATTTAAGAGTCAAACGCACAACCACACAATAAAGATCTGATCTTGTGAGTGCTAACCGCATATGGTTGATGTCTAAGAAGTTATATGCTTTGAAAGTTAGGGCTAGGTGCCAGATTCTAACTTGTATATGTTCATTCCTCTTATGTATTTTCTATTCGATTGTCCACTAAATATTTTGAAGTATGCTTGAAAGTCTTTGACTCTCTGTGTTTATTTGCCCAAGGCCTCGTTCTTGCGAGCGTACCAAACCACCATTGATTACATGCAACATGGAGTTTCTTCTCATTGTTCCAGGCCTTTTTTATTTTTATTTTTAAACCTAAGGAAAGAAAATTAAAGATAGAAAATAAAGAAGTACATACATGGTGGAATTCAAACTCGTGATCTCTCGCCTCTCGGTCTTTCTTTCCTTCCATACGATTTTAGACTTTCATAGTGTTGTTGTGGATGCTACGATCATTCTTAAAAGTTGAATTTATATGCTCTTTTTTTATGATTTGGAATGAAAAAATTTTGTAGCATATGATGTTACATGACTCCACAAGTTATATTATATTCTAAAAATTTTTCTTTCGATCGAGATCTATCGATGTCCAGAACTATGCTACTAGCACTCGATGTTCGAATGGGAGTGGTATGAATAAATTTTGATAAGTGACATTCAAAATTGAACATGGCACTTCTAACACTCAACGACTCAGGATTATACTTCTGTTATCCAATTGTTTCGAGCATTAAGTCATTTTTGAATGGGAAATATACCCATTATTGAGTCTTGAGTTGAGAAAACAAATGTGAATAATAAATTTGATGTGCACGCGAGAGAAATTAGTTTATATTTCTCATGTTACGATAGATGCGAAAAACAATATAATCGTTCGTGTGACAATATTTACCTGATCAATTTTATGTATCTTTGTTTTCCGAAACATAATTTAAAAGGACAGCGCACAAAAGGCTATAAGTTACTTACATCAACATATAAAATTGGGACTTTAATAATTGACCTTTTTAATTTTAGTATATCCTTCTCTTCCAGCAACAGCAACAAAGCCTTATCCCACTAGATGGGGTCGGCTACATGGATCATACGACGCCATTCCGCTCTATTATATTCGTTGATACATGTTCATAAGATTCGACATGATTTTATGTTGGCTGTCGGGGCCTAACACAACCCTCCTCCTTTATCCGATCTTGGGACCGACTATAAAATATAGACGGAGTTTATATCCTTCACTTCCATTAAAAGAAATAATTTAATTCTTGGAAACATCTTGATTTATATTGAACTCGTATTATGTTTGAAGATATCTCATTCCGTATTTGAATTCCCACAAACAAAATTAATTTGTTTAATATATGCTTTTGAAGTTTCAATATATCACATTATTTTTGAAATAATAAGTTGTAAGTTGAGTTAGATGATTGATTTGTCGTCAGCTTTTTGTATGAAAAATATTGACGTTTATCACCTTTTATCGTTAGTGAGTTATTTATGTAATGAGATCTTAGAGATGATTACATTTTTTCAATAAGAAAAGAGTTAGTGTCCTGAAATGGACAAAATTTGTGGTGCGAATTCGAAAAAATGTGGAAAAAAAATGATAAAATTATGTGGTAGGTCACCTTTTAAAAGTGTATTATCACGTGCCAAAAATTTATTAAAAAATTTTACATGTTTGGGTGCAGAATTTTTTTTGACAAATTAAAGAATAAAAAAAATAAAAAAGTAGCAATAGTTAAAGGGTACAATTGCTTTCGACTTATCGTAGGAAATTTTACAAAACTAAGACCTCATTTTTTTTAATCTCAGAATTAATATAAAACTTTATAATTTTATCCTATACTTTTAAGATTCAAACATGAAAGATTTTCTTCAATGATGCCAAACAGGTCCTAAAAGTATAAATATGGAAAAACAATCCTACTTTTGAGATAATTCCTACGAGATATGAAGGAGAAGGGAATAAGGACATGCTCCAATTGTATGTGATATTGAATTTAAATTTCATAGTGTACTCCTTATTTTTTTGGGGTGTCGGCTTGAGTCTACAAGAAATTTTTTGTCTCAAGGACTATTAACACTCGACTAATTCAGAATCGAAAAGATAATAATTTATTCCCTGTCCAAAATGGGGATTAATTTTAAGGATTAAATCCAGGGCTACTAGCATCCTCAATTACTTGGGACTCAACTCCATTAATTAGTTAAGCCAACCATTGTTGATTGTGGCCACTTATTTTGAATTTATTTTTCTTTTTGTACTAAGCTTTGCCCTCCCTTTTTTGTAATTAAAAAAAGAGATGATGGTACCTACAACAATTGGAGTGGGGTGGTAAGAGGCTCCTCATCGCTTAATTAAAATTTCGAGTTTGAGACCTATAAATGCAAAAAAATTTATGTTGAGAATTTCACTTGTCATTGTCAGCTACGCGATGCGAGATGATCATACCATATTAGTTGGACTTGATAGTGGACCAATTTTTAATTTATAAACAATGCGTATAATTATTAACGTCATAAGAATTGAATTATCGACACTATTTTCGAGAGACATGCCAAATAAAAGAAAAGATGGATGGAGAATAATCACATTGGGTTCAACATCATCGTGACATTGTGTTCAACATCATCATGTAGAGCCCGAGGAGCAATATGTGGCCAAAACAGTCTTAAGCACTCTCAAGTGAGCGATTATATGTCATCGTAGAAAGCTACATCAAATAACTTTGAAAAGGTGATTACATGTACATTTTATATTTTCTAAAATGGTGGAGCCTCTATAGTCGTCTACCTACATAACTGCACGTGCAAAATTTGATTAGTGATTGTAACCGTAACTACACGTGCAAAATTTGATTAGTGGATTGTAGCAATGAGTGAAGAAATTAAGCCTTTTCTCAATAATCAAACTTACGACCTAATCAAGTTATTGATAAGTAAAAAGTTTGTCAGCTACAAGTGGATTTTCAAAGAAAAATCTTGAAAGTTTTGAAGACATTAAATACAAGATATGTCTAGTTAGTGATGGCTATAATGTCTTCAACGAAATATAAGAAAATTGACATCACGCACCTATGAAATATAGCTAGGACATTTCATAAACCCAATGGCATTCTTCTGTAAGCAAATGTCTTATATGAACATGTAAAAGTTATTTTGTCTTGATCTTGATGATGAATTGAAATACGCAAAAATTTTAAATAGCCATCTAAGTAGCATAAATGAGAGTGCTTGACTAATCTTTCTAGCATTTGATCAATGAAAAGAAGTGAACAATTATCCTTCCTTGTTATCTTGTTTAATTTTCTAAAATCAATGCACATTCTCCATTCAATTACTTTTATAGTGGAAATCAACTCATTTGAATCAGATTTCACAACTGTGATTTCACCTTTCTTTGGCACAACCTGAATTGGGCTAACCTATTCACTATCTGAAATTAAATAAATCATTCAAGCATTCAAGAGCTTTAGCACTTCTTTCTTCACAACTTCTTTCATTACTAGATTTAGTCACCTTTGGTCTTCAATTGTTGCCTTATAGTTGTCTTCCACAGGGGATATTTTGCTTCTTTGATGTCATCAATTATATATCTAATTACCTCTCTGTATTGCTTTAGTGTTTTCAACATATCGTGAATTTAATTTTGGAGTAAATTGATATTCATTATCACTAGATATGTAGAGTTTTCCCCCAAAAATTCATACTTTAAATTGCTCGACAATGGCTTCATCTCCAATTTAGGAAAATTCTCCTTACAAGACTTGTCTTAACTTCAATAGGGAAAGCCTTTTGAAATACATTTCAATTTTCTAATTTTTCCACTGATTTAATTGCATTTAACACTAAATTCCATGTTTCAACTTCAGGGTCATCTAATCATTTTAAAGAATCTTTGTAAAGGATATCAGACATTTTTGTAAAGGCTTTTCAATATGAATTATTGTAGAAACTTTTCCACTAGCTGGTTAAGTTTTCTGTCTTCAAGTCTTCATTTTGAAAACTTGGACTATTGATAACTTGAGTTAGATTGAACTTTATCTTGTCTTCTCCATTTTGAAATCACAATATGTCTTCTATTGACATCAATCACAACTCCTACAATAGCTAAGAAAGGTCTTCTTAACAGAATTAGTGTTCAAGTCTTCATCCACGTCAAGAACAATAAAATTCACTGAAATATAAAACTTTCCAACATTTGATGGTTATGTCTACAAGAATTTCATGTGAATACTTGATTGATCTATCTACTACATACAAGGACATTTTATGGGCTTCAAATATCTAACTTCCAATTTTCTGCATAGTGATAAAGGAATCACACTAACAGATGCTCTTAAATTACACATAACCTTTTGAATCTTTCTATTTCCTATCTCACAAGGAATTGAAAAACTTTCTGAATCTTTCAATTTTAAAGGGAGCTTATTATGAATTATATCTGAGTCTTCTTCAGTTAAAGATATGATTTCATGCTCCATAATTTTTCTTTTCTTGGACAAGATTTCCTTAAGAAACTTCACATATGAAGACATTTCCTGAATGACTTCTACAAATGGCACATTGATGTATAGTTTCTTTAGAATTTTCATAAATTTTCCAAATTGTTGGTCTTGTCTAGCCTTGACTAGTCTTTGTGGAAATGGAACAGATTGATAGGTCCTTGGATCGATTTCGCTTTTGTGTTTTTAGGCCTCTTTAGCTCTTTTTGTGGTACCTCTTTCTCATTTATAGCTGCAACTTCTTCTACTGATTTCTCTAGTTTAGTTGATAGTGGAGTATTTTTAGCTGAGTCGTCTTCAACTGGTCTCATTGGTTCTTCAGTGACTTTACTATTTCTGGGCTGGACAACTTGTACTTGCTATTTAGGATTAATTTCATATTGTCTTAGAAAAGCCTTAGGAGTTCTAATTGAAGTTTTTGAGCTATATGAGTTTCAAGCATTTTATTATGAGCACTCAAATTTTCATCATCACTTCATCTTGTCTTTTTTCAGCTTCATCATACTTCTCTTACTTTTTTAGTAGTGTTTCTAATAGCTCTTTTACCTTAGATTTTTGTGGAACTTGAATTGGTTGCTCAAATAGTGGTCTTTGTACACTAGGTTGATTGTAAGGAAGTGGTTGGTACTTAGGCACAACTTTCGGTTGCCAGTTGGAATTTTGAATTGGTGGAGCTTGAAAATGGTTCCCCTTATATGAAACAATAAGGATGATTTCTATTTTTAGTATCGTCATACTCGAAAGGAGGCTTCACACCATAATTCACAACTGTATTGACTTGATCAATATTCTATTCATATTATTGCATAATCGAATTACAACTCTTTATCATGTGGTCTTGATTTCCATAGACATCACATCTATTTTCATTGCTGGATATCTTGTTGACCTTAAGTGATTTTTCAAAGCTTTCTGGAAAGCCTCTTCTACCTTAACTAAAATCGACTCCATATTCTTGATTATCAAATTGTGGTATTCTTGCTCCATGCTAAGTTAGAAAATAATGATTTTTAGTTATGTTCCCTATATATGCCTCATCAATGTTCTTAGAAGTAAAAATTTCCCTCACAGCTATGTCCAAAGCTACTTTAGAAGGATAATTGAGTCATTTGTGAAAGTAGTTCATCAATTATCATTTCTTAAATCCATGATGTGGACATGCTCTCAGCAAACCTTGAAGTCTTTGCTAAGAATCATCAATGTTTTCCTAGTCTAATTGATAGAATCTAGTAATTTGATCTTTATATAGTTGTCAATTTTGTTAGGAGGAAAGAATTCAGTTAGAAACAATTGCACTGAGTCTCAAGTTGCAATTTCTTCAGGAGTGAGGGACTTGTCCTTCAGCGGAAATGAAAACAATTTCATGTATACAACATCCACAGGTGTGTTGTGAAAGTGAACAGCACTACAAATCTCCTTGTAATTGTCTACATGCAAGACTAGATCTTCAGTGCCTAATCCTACAAATTGATGTTGCCTAATCATAATAACCAGATCAACGATAGAACAAAATCCTTTTTGCAGTTAGTTTGATAATAATCGAGCAACATTACTTCGTCGGTCATAAGCACGTAAGTTCAAAGCTAGACCGACCAATAGAGGAAGCCGTACAAGGATTTCCAGACGTTTGGTAAATGCCCAAGTTTCTTTAGGGTCCCAACTCCAATAAGATCCCCATGCTTCATTAGCCCATACTGCTCCGCAAAGAATGCCTATGGTTTATATTGACAATTCCAAAAAACTGCTCATACTATCATCATAATACTATGAGATCACTCCTTCCATTCTGGGGTGACGGAGGGATCGTACCATTCGAGCCTTTTTTTCATGCTTTTCCTGGGGTAATATTGTTGTATGTGAAAGATATGTATTATTCCAATAGATTGTTTGTTTTATTTATTATCAAATTTCAACGAAATCTTTCAATTTCTTATTTTACTATGTTCAACTCTATGTATTCGAATTCTAATACGAATATTACACTGTATTTTATAGATTAGACTAGTTTTCAATGTCTTCATTGTTTATCTCTGCTTAAAATATTCTTCTTCTTCTAGCTTCTTTTTGTAATTTCCTTCTTCTATTGAATCTTCACTCAGGTTTAGGATCATATTAAAATAAATCTTCTTGAATATCTGAAACTTGCATAAGCTAAAATTAGATTACATATTCAAAGAGAAAAAAATCAGATAGAATTGAGCAATTTAGGGTAATTATGAAGTTTCAAAGCTAATGAAAACCTAATAAAAAGTCAACTGAGAAAAGAAAGGAAAACTAAGTAATCAAAAGTACTACAAAGCAAAAGAAACCAACTAATAAAAATGGTAAATAATTATCAGAACTACAAAATTGAAAAATGTGATAACTATGAAAGTTTAAAACTAATCTAAAATACAAAAAAGTGAATCTAATTAGCTTCAAATCCTTGGCAACAATGCTAAACATGTCATGAGAGTGATTAATTAACTGAGTTATTGGGCCCAAAGCACAAAATGTGAATAAATTAAGTGGAGGGGTAGACCTAGAATTGAAAGCAGACAAAGATTTAGACGTGGACTATACACAAGTACAAACTGAACAAGATATAGGCGTAGCCTATGCACTCCTCACTTTACTCATCTGCAAGTGCACATATCGGAGTAGTAGACTCGAATGACGTATCCATAGTGATTTGAAACATAAAATTCACTAATTAATTCTAGACTAAAAGGACTAAACTAACAACTAACAAAGGAGTTCATCAGTTACACGGATTGAGCTAAAGTTATGAACTCGGAATGGCTAATTAATTCTTTTTGTATTTTGAGATGATTGAATTAAAATGACAACTAACTACTTAGCTAGAAGACTTGATATGGATTAACAATTAATGACAGATTCTCTTAGGAATATTGTTCATATAATATTCAGCTATAGATGGATTAGAACATCTTAACAATAATAATCATGTCATATTCAACCTGTAAAAATTGCTCTTACGGTACACTAGACTTAGAACTAAGTATCATATTTTCATATGAATGTTAGTTAGATTGATTCAAATGGTCAATTGATATAAGGAAATTATAGAGATTATGGTAATCTACTAGTATGCTAGCATTCCTCTCGGATGTAAGCATATCTGAATCACAAGTACTAATAACTACATAAATAAGATAAGCAATTTAGCTCATTGCGATGGAATTAGTTCCAAAATCTATTGTTAATGCTCATGGTTCATTTATGAATAACAAAAGAATTTAAAATCAACCACTTGATTATCATTTCAATATGAGATTCACATTAATAAAATGTTAAATGGATGCATCAAATATTAGCATAGAAATATTATAACCAAAAAACTAATGTCAATGTTCTTGACTTATTTCTGAGAAACAAAAGAATAAATGATCAACCTCTCAGTTGTCATTCTAATATATGATTCACGTTAACAAAAACAAATTCTAAAGCATTAAGAAATTATACTAATATTAGTGACAAAAATAATATTTTGTCATCCATCTATGAGGATAAATTAGACTACTACCCACATCTAAGAGAACTAAGATCTAGCTCCTCATAGATGTAAAATTCATTACAAAACATATAAGGAATAGAATAAAAACAAAAGTAGAAGAATCAACTCAAAGTGTCCTTCTCACTGTTTCTCTCTCAATTTCCCCTTCTTCCTCTTTAAGATGTAGCCTCCAGCCAAAACTTGAAGACCCCCTAGCCTTCTCTGGTTTCCTCCTTTTATATGGCCTTCTCATCACAATTTGATTGCAGACCAAAAGCTTCCATTCTATCCCCAGTGCCACTTGTCCTCTATCCATTTTTTGAGAAAAGATTCCTTTCTTATTACTATTTTTATAGCTTACAATTCGGTGGTCCTAGATTTTGTTTTTTCTACATCAGTTGGATCCTGTAAACAAAGTGAACAACAAGCATCAAATCTTTAAATTAAGATGTTATACAACTCAAATGTGCAGGTGTAAGATGATATTATGCCGAGAAGATAAATACATATAGATTAAACATAATTATTAGAATATGAAGATTTCAGGACGTGAATGCACATGAAGTTAAATGAAATTGAACAAAAAATCAATTTGATCAGGTAGTAATCAACGCTCAAGGCACATATACTAGAATTAGGAAGCTTGCTTGCATTATGTAAAAACATAAAATACATATGGTCTTTGGAAGGTACTAGTAAGCTCCTGTTTAATATACCATAGGTGAAGAAATTGGGTTGGTGACATGTGACGTGGATAACAATTTTCAGGGGTGCAATTTTACTTGTCCCCAATATTACAAGATTGCCATTGTCCAACTTTGCTAAATTTAAATACAAAAGTGAAAATGTAAAATACTAATGATCTACGAATAACTTGGTCATTCATAAGAATGTCCTTACAAGATTGTGCCACGAGAGCTAATTACTTAGTACTTCGTAATATTATGTAGTGCGAAACGGTTGCATGTATTTCTTGAACGACTCTAAGCGACCGCAAGCTTATGTTAGATGGCGTTGGAGTCATGAGAACTTGCACATCAAGTCGCGGTAAAACACCCCATGACATGTTCCCTCCAATGAGCTCACAGTGCAAAGTGAAAGGTAATATTGTACTGGTACATGGACAACTGTGTGGACTGATGGACAGTACCCCTATTGTAATTCCCAATATAAGAGAACTCATAATTCATTAGATACTTTTTATGAATGTCAACTAAGTATCGTAAGTAAATTGATCCCGGTTGTTCAATCATTTGTGCAGTGATGTATGCAGCTGAGGCATCCTAACAGACCGAGAGATTTGAACCTTGTTTGGGGGGAGGGGGGGGGGAGTTCACGCCTTTCTTGACCTTCAGGAGATGACAAAAGGGTAGTTTAGTGTGTTACTAAATTAGGAAAATTCAATAGGAAAAGTTAATAGGATTTTACTGATGGACTAATGTGAAAATAACGACATAATTTATGAATGTCCTATGCTAAGTTCATAAAATAGGATTAGACATAAAAAGTCGCTTTAGTTCATAGAAGGTTTAAAGCATTAACCTTATTTTTGATTTAAGTATCACTCCCAGCCATGAGTAGACTCAATTTATTCCACTTTTCCCCTTATCAACCTCACTACTTTTTTTTTATTTGGTAAATTTCAAATGTATATGAAGGAATTGGTACAAATAAACAAAAGGTATTATCAAAATACATCGCAGCGGAAGAATGAATCATTGAAGACTTTTCTACGTTGTTTCGGACTCGTCGTCGGGATCCTAATCACGTACGGAGAAGGACCACATGTCCACAATCCAAATACCACGAACCTCGTCGGAATCAACAACATTATAATGGTATTTGTGGGACTGCATCGAAATCATGTCGGCGGTGTTCGTCAGACTTCAAGATGGCCTCGGACGGATCGACCTCCATCACGAAGAAGAACCACGCACCAGTAGAAATACATGATATTGCAGTGGATAGTGGACATCCCTTATGCATTCATCACTCAAATGAATGGTCGAGCACTTCCTTCTTATAGTGCCTTATGAAGGCAGTTCACTTAACTGCATCGAATGCAGTTTTGTCAACTGCATGTGTGTTCGTCCACAGCCCATTAAGGGTGTATGATGTCTAACAATCTTCCACTCGCACTAATGGACTCGTACCCATATTTAATTCCAATAAATGTCCGTTGTAGTAAATGGATCGTGCGACCCACGAGTACATCCACAACTTATGGAGAACTATGACCTGTTAGGGACACATAGTCACTCAACCACTTGAGAGCCTATACTATGACCCATTAGGGATACATAGTTGCTCGATCAATTTGAGAGCCAAAGTTATGACCACATAACTGCTCAATCAACATGTGAGCGCATGTTATACTATGATTTATCAATAATACATAGTCGCTCAAACATCCATGTTACTCGCTTTGCCTTAGAAACACCTTGCTTGCACACTCCAGACGACACACGTCTTATCATGCATGATTCGATTGATTTGTATTTGTATGCTTACGTATTTGACCAATTGCATCACAAATACCATGCAACACTAGTGAATCTTCCTCTCGTCCTCATATTTCTCAGTTCTAAGTCAGTTGCTTTCCTAGTCGTGGCTCGACGGACCTTATACAATTTTAGCTTTGGAGTACCTCGCTAAAGTAGCAATACTACTATATTACTTTGAAATATAGTCAAGAGTCTAAGGGCAATCTCCGGACTTGTTCAGTCCTTAAAGACTCACAATCTGACGAAGAACTATAAAGTATTCATCAAGTCTTAGGGTCGACTTAGCATACTAAGTTCATAACCAAGTACTGCGGTGGAGACTCCCACTGAAGGAGTGTATGTCGTAAGCTCGTGACACCGCACAGACTGGAGTCCAGACGTCTACTCATGACTCCTGACCTGAGTCCTCCCACTAGTCGCCCAAAAATTGGCGCCACGAGGTCTCACATCTGGCTTTTCTTATCAGGCTACACAACGTTATATATAAACTCGTGTCATCCTCCCGAACATATTAGGGCGATCTTAGATTATATATCTGAATCTAAATCAGTTCATCTTCGCTCGTTATGCACTAAGCGCCGAGGCGATTATCCATGTGACTGATAATCTCGTGCCTGATTTGACATACTCTACATGCATTATAAAAAATATTAACTAACTCTAGAATAAAATTTAACATAATTTTATTCATCACAAGAAGATATAGAATACATCATCGCTTAAGTTTTGCGCATGTTAATGCGTCAGTCAAACATACTTACACGTGTATTCATCAATTGTATCTTCTTAACACTGTCAAGACATACTGGACATTAATGTATTTTTTCCTATAATGGTCCATCCTTTTATCAAGCAATAGTGACATACATATTGCAACAAAGACATACTTGACCATTGTCAATACAGGAGTAAAAGAAAATTTACTTAACCAGATGGCTTTCATATTATCATTGAGTATAATACAAACTCAAATTTCATAGTTGACTACTATATATATAATTTTGTTTTTGCAATATGTCATTCTATAACATGAAGACATAATTGGAGATAAACTTTTGCTTGTTAATATCGCCCTCTTACTAGGCGTTTATTTATTAAGAAAATCTATGCAAAACAAGAGTCAACATGCTCATAAGGTGTCTAATTATTCTCTTAATCGCCATCCAACATAGGCGTCCTGCATTAGTATGTAAATTTCTCATTTGACCAATGACACAAATATCAGACTATGCAACTTATTGTGCATGTCTGATCACTAACCATGTTTACAAAAGGACATTTCCGTACTTATAGAGTTATAGAGAAAGTCATGAGATTCAAAATTATTTCTATTAATAAGGGTACCGGTGAGTGTACAATTTCTCATAGAATGTTCAATTCATCTTTATAACACCCATTTCATTTCTATAGAAAGACATTAAATTCTTCATTAATAGAAGAAATCCCTTATTACTTCTAACTATACATAATATTGTTTCACATATAATGTCATGATGACATTTTTATCCATAAAAATGGACATACACATAATGACATTTATATCATTATTTAGATGAATACTAAATCCATAAATCGATCATCGCAAACTACATATTGCGCTCAATACTTTTACATTCATTTAATAGTGAAACAATAGCTAGATTTTTTACGAACGAGAAAAAACATAATAATTTCTCTATAGTCAACACTCTTGTTGTGACTATTGTTTCTCGTTACTTTTAAATCTCTTATCATCCATATCGACTTATTTCGAAGCTAGACGGATGATTTAACAAGTCATTGACTTGATTTTCTTCTCTAGATTCTAACTTTTTACATTAATCCATTTTCTTTATCTAGGCCGAGAGAGCCTCCATCACTTATTTTAGGCTCATGTTCATTTCATATAATCAACAACGTGAAACATAATTCATATGTTTCAATAAATAAACATCGATCATGAGTTGATTGTGAATTGCTACCACTCGGAGTGAGGTGTGGGAAGAGAATAGGGACAAATCACAAATCATTCCGCATGCATTGTCAACTCTGAATCTCCAACTTCTAAATTGAAGATGCCACTTAATCTCGTTCAGCCAAGAAAAAATATATACATGAATGTCACACCTCTACTTGATATTTCAATAACATTTAGGCAGCATTAATAATAATATTCCAAATACAAAATTGGAATTTCATTTACGCCACACATTCAAGTAGATTATGGTTTCATTGTATCTGCAATACTTATAACTGCGAAATATAGTTAGTCGCATAACTATATTAGTTTCATCACTAGACTATTTGAATAAGTCTCAACCATTTCGCATTATCAATTTAGTCAGCAAGGCATTAATCTTGCGATCATGATTGAATTTCCATCTAAGATCATGAATATGAATAAAATAATTCATGTTATCAACTTAGATAAATCATATATATGATTTTATAATGCGAAAAAGTGATGAAAGAAACCATATAGAACCTTAGACATTCAATACAAATAGATTATTATAATTTTCTATTCATAAATGATTTTCGTATTTTCTCATCAATCAGACATTGTCACAAAAGTAGGCAAAATAACATTAGTGAGAAAATATTTTCAAGCTAGTTTATATTTATAGTGCCTAAAAAGAAATGTCAAGAATTGACTAGCCAAAACTTTTGGCATACTTATTTATGTCTCATATGACATAAATATTCAACTTGAATACTTAAAGTAATCAAGACATAGAAAATCATTTTCAGAAAATTCTCGTAAAGGAATTTCATTAAATACAAAATTTAATGATAGACGTGAATACACAACTACGTTTGTCCAAATAACAAATGTAGATACTATATACATATCCACTTTAAAATAGTGGTATAGTAGGACAATGAGATAAAAAGATCCATCTATTGCAAAAGAAAATTTTGCAAGTCATAATCTTTTTAACTCCCACTTTCATGTTGTTTCCAACTATGTCCTTGGGCTTGTAAGCTAAGTCATATAAAGAATTCATTATTCTTTAATTGCGTGATAAGTTGTTCCAATAATCTTAGTCCATGAAAAGGACGAGGTTCAACAACGAATCAACATTATCATTTAAACAAAATTACTATACGATTATATCAACTTTTTTCGACTCAATGCAATCACGAGCGAACAATTATCGTATTTGCCACAAGCGTAGCACTTTGTTTTGTTTAAATTAACTTTGCCATCATGCTTCCCACATCAATGTGAGTAGCGTTAGCCCTTTTTAATATCTATATATTATTTACTGGATTACGATTTTTGTCAAAAACTCACAGCAATTTTCTTATTTTGACATGGACAACATATGTCGTAGTTGAAGATGACAAACGTTCTTCAAATAAATGTCAAAATATTTGATATTTTCACTAAACATCAATTATGTGAGCAAGCTTATTGTACTTATTAAAAATAAGTAACTATCATGTGGTAAAAAAATATGACCAAGATTCTCTAATTCAGTCGTCAAGTTTATCATCACATACAGATATATAACATATTTGTTGAAGAAAAATTTATGTAAGAGTTATTATTTTCTTGATGATTTCGTTACATCAAAATCGTGAGAATCATGATAGTGATCATGATCGACAGATATCATATTTTTCCATGGGTCACTTCTTACATATTCCTTTTAAGTTTGTCATATTGTAAAGATTCCTTTTTGTGTCATTTATCTATGGTCAAAATTACATATGGGGAATGAGTTAATTTTTGCATGTCTTCTTGTCGCATATATTTATAAATGATGACATAATAATATTTTTAAGGCAATGCCATCGAGATGGTCGCTATGCTCCCACTCATCTCCCACTATTCGAAAAAATAATTATCATTCATTAAAAATAGTATGTTGCGCCAAGGTATACTATTCTAATTATTTTAGAAAAACAAACATCCAAAATTTTCTAAAAAATATATGATGTGATTAACATACCATTTTAAAAAAATGTGGCCAGGACAATTAGGGTTATGTGATGTGAGCTCTTCCTTACATTTGTAAGGTGCCAATTAGAAAATCATCACCCCTTCGCCTTGTCACCACAATAATTGAAAAAATGTCATCACGCCATGTAAACATAATAATTATTGGAGATTGCGTTAACAGTACACCAAGTAAGTCACATTCCCACTGACAATCTCTTTTCAGTACTTTTCTAGACATGCATATGTCACGTATCACTCAACAAGAATTATTACCATGACCGTCATACAAATTAGATGCCTTAGTCCTATTTGGACTACCTATGTTTCATAATGTCAAAACCTATATTCTAAGTTTTATGAAACATGTCACATTCATAATTCACAAATATGCATTCAAAATAAACATTGCATAAATCATATAATCATACAATTCATTTACATATAAATGAATATTATTTGTCACACTCATATAATTAACATAAGCATAAGCATGATAGTAGACATACAAATAATCACACAAATATTATTACATGTCTAAGTTTACATTTATGTCACATAAGGCTCAATCATGTACATAAATTCATATCATGCATGTCTTGTTAATTAAAAAATTATTGCGTAAATTTTCATAACATAAAATCATGCAATTCATTCCATGTGTAATAAAAAATATATATATGCACATATTTCTATTCCTAAAGAAATATCATATGTCATAATTAATATCCATATTTCATATGAAAAATGTGACAAAAATAGTTTGTACATAACTGAATATAACTATGGGAATTAATGACTCACAAATTCACATAACACATATTATGTCGAATATGTAACATAATTTCATATTATGCTTAATTTGTCATATATGCACATGTTCTATTACATAATTCAAATCACATAAAGAACTAAGAATGTGCATATTTCAATTATCATATCAATTTACGTAAGTGTCACACTTAAATACACTTTAAGTAAGTATAACATAATTATGTGCATGAATATCTAATTCATATGAAAATTCAATTAAGTGTAACATACTACACTTAAAACATATCATGTAATATCATATATGAATGAATTTTTAATTTAAATTCAAAATCATATATAATGCATGACAAAATAACATGATTATTTCATGTACTAATAAATATGCATAATATCACTAATATGCATAAAACAAATGTCATACAATATTCAGAAAATTTATTCTAAAAAATTACATGATCACTTCTTTTATAAAATAATTTCCATTCTCATATTAATTCATCACATAATTATTCAAAAATACAAAATTTCATAATAAATCATAATATGATTATTCTGTATTAAAACTAACTAAGTACATATCACTCATACTTAGAATCAAATGTGACATGATTAGTTATAAGAATATTAATTACTATTAATTTCACATAGTAACATGGCATAATATGCAAAATCACATATGCATAAATACAAAAATATGCATATTAAACATTCTGAAAATCGTTCTCGCAATTTTCTAATAATGTGCATAAATTAGGAATAATCTAATTTTTTGCATATATATTTATCATGACATAATAACATAGAAAATGCATCATAACAAAAAATGCATACAATTATGTCAAAAAATATATATATTACACATTTAGCAGAAAAAATTTCAGAATTTTCTGAGGTCAAAAAACACATTTTCTAATTTTTCTATATTTTTTCCGGGTTTACTTAATCTGTTTTTTTTTTAAAAAAATAACTGTTCAATTGGGTTGCAGGAGGTCGAAAAAAAAAATTTTGCACAGCGGGCCTACTCGCGCTTGACGTGCGTCGGCTGCGGGCCACTAGCCTGCACGCCCTCCGCCGCTCGATGGTGATGCGTCGCACAGCAGGCCCCTGGACCGCACGCTATGCCCTATGGTGGCGCGCTGCGGGGCATGGGTCCGTGCGCACTGTAGCGTTTTTTTTTTTTTTGAACACATGCCTCGCGATTGCGTAGGAATCCACTGTTCAACTTCATGTCACTCACATGAATCGATGCCATGGCATGGGTGGTCGGCATGCTATCGTGCATGCAGCAGCAACTCTCGTACACAAATGTCATGCACTTGCACATCTTAATTGATGGATTTCTTTCATGAAATAGTTAAATCTGTGTGAGTGAGACGTAATTAAAAGCCTCAAAGAGTAGGGGCAAGCAGGCAATTTTTTTTATCCTAAATCATTAGATATTCGACAAAAAAGGACAGAACCGTTAGCAAGGAAAGGGATCAGAGCTTTGTGATTAGTGTACCATGGCGCAACCAATGCTGGACTCCTCGGTGGTGGTGTTGTAGATATCTGATCTCGTTCTTGGAGGTCAAAGCTTATCAAGCTTTTGATGTAGGAGTCCACGGAGGATGAAGACGCTATCGATGTGCCACCCCCACTGCTTTCGGCACCAGATCTCGCCGCTTCCGAAGCCATCTCCGTCGTGTTGTTGTCACGAGCCTCCAACGTCAACTGATGAGCATCTTCTTCCTCTACCATTGTTGTTTTTTTTTTCCCCACTTCTCCGTCTCTACTCTCCTTCAACAAGCAGTCTCTCCCCATTGAGCTCGAGGCCAAGATCATGGACCTCAGTTCATAATCCTCCACTTCTCAGGTGCTCGCCCCGACAACCTCCGGTCACCCTCTTACCCTCGGCTCACCTCGTGCAGTCACTTCATGATGTGAAAGTAATCGCATTGTACCTTCCGACGGATGAGCTAAAAATGACTGTCAATATGTGCATTCACGGATGAGATGTGCTCCGCAGGGATGCATGGCCAAAGGCACTCCGTAGGTTCCTTTTACCCTAAATATTATATATATATCCAAAGACTGAAACATGACTTATTTGTAAAGACTAGGCAAGGGGATTCTCCTTTGTCAAGAATAGCCAACTAAGTCCTCCAGAGGGGCACCCCTTTTGTGTTTTATTAGGGGGGGAGTAAAAGTCAGGTTAGTTAATTAACGGCTCATTGATGACATCGATAAAAAAAAGTTTTAAAAACTCAGTTAATAAAAAAAATTTAGTTTGGCTCCATGAATATAAAAATTTTAATGGAAAAATTTATTATTACAGTCACAAAATTTAAAAATATATTAAACTAAAAGTTAAATGTCTTGTAAAGTAAAATGGAACTATCAAATTTGAACATGGAGATAAAGCAAAAATTATTAAATAATTAGGATATCACATATAATTAGACAAAAGTTTATAAATTCATATACATTTGGGATGAGCAAAATTAGTCTCAATCCATTTTTGATCGGGATTAAAAACATTGGACCCTATTGGACCCACTCCCGGAGACCATCCCCTTTGGGTCTAGGTCCTTCCAATTTATTTAATTTTTTATATTATTATTTTAAATAAAATAAAAATGTAAATATTACTTATAATTAATTAAAAGAACTTTTAGAATTTGTTCGGATGGAGGATTACGGAGGGATAGGCTAGGTTTAATTGGGGGTGTGTGGGTTTAAAATTCGTTCGGATAGAATTTTTAAAATTTTAACTAAAGATAAGTTGATGTTTCTTAACCCATCACACAACTTAAAATTAAACCTATCAAATTAGTGATTTTTTACAAGTTAAAAATTATTATTTCTATTCTACTCCTTTCTTTTTATTAAATAAGAAATAAAATCTTGTTAAAGATAATAAAGATATTTACTCATTTTAACCTTCCCTAACTTATATATTAAAGTTTCTATCCAAACAACTAATGGACTAAATTAACCACTCCATTCTCTTAACTCATATTCAAACATAGTTTATATAAACTCTCACCACACTCAATCTCATCAATCATCACTTGACCACCTTAACTCATCACTCAGTTTAAATTATCAAACAAGTTTTAGTTTGGTATTTGTTATCAATAATATTATTTTATACATCATATTTAAATAAAAATATAAAATAAAATATATTTAATACGTTATAATATTAAATAATTAAGTTGGGAATGAGTTCAGAATTCTTGAATGAGAGCCCGTCTACGGCTGCGTTTGGGAGACACTACAAGAAAAGTAGTAATTAGCGTCTAATAATTAACATCGAATTATGATTCGACACAAAATAATGATCAAATGCGTCGGCCTTGTGGATCAGTCACTAGCATTGACCGTCAGATCCATATCAGACGCTTTATACGCTTTATGCCTATTGTTTTGTGTCCGACTTACGATCTGCCGCTAAAATTGTCCGCTAAAATTGTGTGTAGGGCACAATTTTTTTACGATCCCAAATGTTGCCTTCGCTCCAGCCATCGCGCGCTCCTGCCTTCGTCCTTTGTGGCTGCCGTCGCTTCTGCCTTTGTCCAGCCCGGTGATCACTCTGCCTTCTGGTCATTGCTCTGCCTTCGTCCTGGTTCAGGACTTTGGCGACGCCATCCTCCGACAGCAAGGTGTAGTGCCGGCATCGCACGCCAAGGTGTGATGCCCACGTACCTCCTTTGTGGAATCCTCGTTGCCTTCCGAGAGTAGCAGCACACTAAACCTTGAATCCCCTAATTCCATCCACCAGGACCCCTCGATCATGTCGGTGTGTCGATCCTCCTCTCCTCGCTGCCCCGCTGCTCGCAGTTGCCACTGCCGGAAGCCGTTGCCTGCCGCTGTCCATCGCCGAACCTTCTTTTCTTTATGCAGTATTTTTCCCTTTTCCTTTTTCCTTTCTCACTTCTTCTACCTCTCCCGCCTTCGGCAGTTCTCCGTGCTTGGATCTTCTACTGTTTGTTCTTCTCAGCCCTGCCTTCTACGTCATGCGCGCGCCTATGCGGCCTTCCTGCGCAGGAAGATTGTCGCGCGCAGCACAGGCCGCGTAGGGGCTCTCGCACAAGAAGGCAGGGTCACTTAAGGCCGAGTAACTTAAATATCCTCTGACTAAACCCTAGCGTTCCTCCCTCTCCCCACCACCTGCAGGTACCAATACAAAACCTAACGCACCGGCAGCGCCCTCCGCACCCATCGCCTCAGACCTCTTCTCTTCCGCAGGAGTCGAGCAGCGAATCGATGCCGAAAGGTTAGATACTATTTTTTCTTCCTTTCCAGGATCGTTCTATTGCTGTTTTGCTACATTAAATTCTTTTTGGACGTGCAATTGCCTTTATTTTTCTTAAAAAATTGTTCAATGAATTTTTTTATGATAGGCGATGGTAGAAGCCAAACAAACTGGCAGTGTTGAAGTTTTGCGCAAACCACAAGCAGAGGAATAGGTAAACTCGGCGTTGAAAGCTTAATTTCACTTTGGTGGAAAGAAATCTTTTCTTTTTTAAACTCATAATATTTGAATATTTTACTATGTATATAATATTTGAATCTTTCAACATGTTGGTTTACTGTACTTGGAGCTGCTTAATGCTTATTTGATACCAATTGCCAAGTGAAGCCAACCCCTCAAATTGTAATGTTGCCCTAACAGATGCCTAATTAATGATCTACTAATGCTTTTAATTGTTGCATTTTTATTGTGGAATGTCTTTGATTGAATTATGAATTGATTTTATGTAACACTTTGTTTCTTCCTATTTAACACTTTAACTGAATTGTGAATTATGAATATCTAATTCTTGATATGGACTCTGATATATATTATTCATTATTTAATAATAACAATTAATTATTTTAAATGTAGAAGAAAGAAAAAGATAGAAGTCAGAAAGAATACCATCATCATCCACCATATGGTGATATGGTGTTTTAGGTTCAATTATCTTCTGTCTCACTGGCTTATTTGTTTCAATCTCATTTATGCTTGCCTCATTCCATTTTCACTTTACCCCTTCTGCTAACAATGCAATGTTTGTATCAACTTGTCAGTCACCTCATAGTAGTTATAAGATGCCAAGTATAAATAAGATGCAAACAAGGTTTCAGAATAATGTGTGGTATCTTGTTTCATGTTACTGGTTGTTAGGATGAAGTTCTCAACTAAACAATGTCTATCCAACACAATGCTGCTCATTTCTATAAGCTAAATCAGGTAGCCAAATGTTGCCCAATTGAAAGTTATTCTAATCTTTTTTTCTTGAAAGGTAAGAGGATGGCTACCAAGCTCATGTAGTCATCCATAGTGTACTAAACTTGAAAGATGGAAAGTTACATGTGTAAAAAACTAGATAGATAGAGAGAGAGAGAGAGAGAGAGAGAGAGAGAGAGAGAGAGAGAGAGAGAGAGAGAGAGAGAGAGAGAGAGAGAGAGAGAGAGAGAGAGAGAGAGAGAGAGAGGCAAGATTATTTAATTTTTTTTTCAAATATATCATATGAATTCTCAATTAATGCTTGCAGTAGGTTTGGAATTTTTTTAAATAATATACCTTTTGCTATTATGTTTCAGTTCTTCTTCTCGACGCTCGCGTAACAGCATTGTAGGTTGGAATTTTGCTGAAATTTTGTTTAAATAGATGGGTACTCTTTATTTTTAAAGTTGTGCAAGTTTGTTGCACCTAGTTGTATGTACCAGATGGGCATTTTGTATGAATGATGACAACTTTTTGTTGTGTGAGGTTGATGGTTTGACAAAAAATTTATAAGCTCACGTTATTGCCTTGTTTTCTTCCATAATAATTTTACTTCTATTAATTACTTGGCATTTGAATCATGAAAGATGCTATTTATAGTTTTAAATGTTATTGATAATTTTATATAATTTATGTTGACAATGATTGCAAGAGAATTTTCTATCTTTATAATTTATGTATAGTTTAGAATATTATTGCATGGCTGCCAAATTTGTGATGAATGAGCAAATGTCAGAGCATTAAAAGTAAGAACAATTTATAGTTTAAATTTTGCAATTTTGTAAATCGATATAGATTATGTGGGGAAATTTTGAGGTTTTATTTTTATTTTTTTATCTTTTGTGATGGAACTTGCGTCGGAATGTATCAGGTGCTACATTACTTAGTGTCCAACTTTGCGTCAGAATGGAGGACACTTCAGGATTACTTAGTGTCCAACTTTGCGTCAGAATATGTCCAACTTTGCGTCCGAATGGAGGACACTATAAGACCAAGTATTGCGTCCGATAACCGTCGAATTACATATTTGCGTGAGAGAAGTTGGACGCTGGAAGTTTGCTTCCAAGGATTTTGCGTTGGATTTCAATCCGACACAAATCCATCACAAAATGACTAGTTGCGTCGGATAAACAAATTTTTGTGTCGAATGAATCAGATGCAAAAACTGTATTGTCTTGTAGCATGAGTTTTTGAGATTGCTGTGAGAAAAAGATGAACTTGCTATATTGTTTTGTGAGATTATTTTGCATATTCAGCCTTCAATAGTATTTTTTTTTGTTGCGAGGAAAGAATTGCCGTAAATTAAGGAAGCTTTAAAAAAAATTGCCATCCTGAGTTGCACCAAATGCAGCCTACATCCGGAATAGGTAGGACCCTACCATACCCGGCATAACAAGTCCACAAGATAGGACATAAGAGGACTGGTACTAGTAGCAAAGGCCAATCTAGTATATATATATATATATATATATATATATATATATATATATATATATATATAAAGCTGATGTATTGATAGGCTTGACATTGCATGATTTGACTTTATCTTATTTTTTTCAAGTGTTGTAAATTTTCTACACATTTTAATTTTATGCATAGTGTAACTTCCAATTATTTAATCCATCCCTCTCTATTGTGTGACTTCCCTCTGATTATTTGATCAATTCATAACTCTCAAACATATTTTTATTAATTTTTGTTAGTACCAAAAATTGTTCGTATGATTTAATGAGCATGATTATCTAATGGTTTCATACTCATTTAGCTTTTTTCCCCAAATTTTAAGATGCTATTTTAACTAAACCTCTCATTTTCCTTCGTTACTCGCCACTTACGTGCATCCCTTCCATCATTCTCTCTCCTATTAATAATTTCCTCTCTACCATTATGACCATTATATCTCCTACATTATTAAGAAGTAACATTTGTATCTCTACACTCTTTTCTGCCTCTCTGCATCCACTATCACCACCAAATCAATATCATCATTCTCTCTTTATTAATAATTTTCTCTCTATCATTATTACCATTCTCTCTCCTACATTTCTTAATAAGTAATGTTTCTCTCTCTATGTGCATTTTTTTCTACCTCTCTACATCCATTGTCATCGCCAATTCAATACAATATCCATTTTGGAACGATCCAAAAATTTATTTTAAAAGTTTTGAGCATTTAGGATAATTTCACACCGTTAGCCCATTTGTCATACATCATTTAATAGAGAAAGACTTGACAATTTAGAGAACATCATAATAAATAAAAACTTTTTATTAATCATATCATAACCGATACTTCAGAAAATATTAAATACCTAAACCTTCAATACATCATTAACCTCAATGTTCAAATAGAACTATAGGATTTATTTCAAATTAAACATGTGCAACATTTCATCATGAGCTTGAGCTGACATCCATCCCTTAATTTTGTTTACTTGTACGGATTCAAAGTGTAGGGTTTCTTAGTTAGAGTATGTAAATGTCATGCATGTCATGATATCCTATCACATGATACTACATAAGATGCATCATCATCATAATAATAACAATAACTGATGCGTAAAATGATATAGCAAAATAAAATCGCTAGTAAGTGCACTAGTCGTTCAAGTAATATAGTAAAAAGAAGAAAAAAGTGTCGAACACACGAGGGATATTATTAGTTCAATATCTAATTTTATAAATTAATAAGAGAGAAAATAGGATTTTATAATTATAAAATAAAATAGGTTTTTATAATTTTGAAAATAGGTTTTTATAATTATAAAATAAAATAGAAAAAAAAGATAATAATAAGATACGATAATGGTGTTGAAGTTAAGTCTTAGGATGATAAAAAATTAAGAATAAATATGTGAAGAGCCATAAAAGATAAATTAAAGTTCTTAAGATGGATTAGTAATTTTCTTAAGTTATTAATTTACAAGATTAAAATCACAGAGTTCACAAACTGGTAATTCTATTATTTAATCAAGCAAATCAAACTATCTTAAATTTAATCAAATATGAAGTCACACAAACTGGTATTCATGCAGATGAGATTAAATTTAAGATGCATTAATATGAAAATGCTAGATTATTAATAACTTCACAAACTAATATAGATTAACAGACCACACAGATCTAATTCTTCACACACTAATTATTAGACCTATGTCAATTTTTAATTTCACAATAAAAATTTAACTAAATAAAATTTAAAATCAAGTAGTCCATAAACTGGTAATTACTTAACTCATAAATTCAAATAATTAAATAAAAAACATTAAACATATTTAAAAATTGATCAAAAGAAATTCAATAATAAAATAAGAGTTCATAGAATTTTTCTTCAATAATAATCTCCAAAAATAATATAATTAAAACATGGAGTTCATCATAAAATTACAGAGAGATAATAACAAAATACAAATGATAATTGAAAGAATTACACCAAGAATAAATCAGGACCCTCAGATGTTATCGGAACGTCTGGATCAGTCGTCCGCTCAAATCTCTCTCTCTTGGTCGAAGCCTGCGCAGAGCTCACGACTCACGTAGAAGAAAATCACACTTCAAAGCACATGTTGGGATGATGGCTTCGTCCTCTATTTTTAGGTTATACGAACTTCAAGTTGATCACAGTCTCTTCGAATTTTGGCTAAAACATAACTTCTTCTAATTATTACTTCTAACATGATAAATTCTTTTTATCTTTACTCCCTCTATACGTCATACGTCTGATTGTCGACCAATAACTTTCGGCCATATATGGATTACTTCATGTCACACCCATAAAAATCAAGTTGCATTTCTTTTATCCCCAAGGAAGTCAGACGTAAAATTTATCCAATGAATATGATAAGCTCAATTTTACACCTTAGGTGTGATCATCTCGGCCAAAATGTGATAAGATCTTAGGGTAAAGATAATATCTTCATACCTATTTTGCCCAAAATCCTCTTTGTGATGTGGATTACGACCGATAATTCCATAAAGATAAATTTTCGATGATGGCAACAATTTTTCCAATTATCTTTTATGCCCAATACAGATAAAGCCTCTAAATGTCACCCAATTATGTTTTTACTCCTTATCTTATTTACGCCATGACTGAATTAATCTTTAACGTTAATTCGACTTTCCTGCAAAATATTTATAAAAATTAAGTAAATTCCCTCTTAGTTAAAATATTCAAAGCATGCCATGATCAAATTACAAAAAGATTAATTAAAATAATAAACTAAAATATATTATATTTTGCATACATCAATAACATATGAACATGCATGCTATGAACTATATCATAAACCTTATATGACAATACATTATGCTTACATACATTAATCATACAACATTCATATAACATAAACATTATGTCCTACTTTACTTCGAATTCATCATCTGCAAGTAGCATACAAATAGAAACATACATTCATCACATACATAACATATGATTTCATTTCACATTCATTGTCATGTACATTCTAGGAGTTTCTTCATAACTCCTTGATCCTTATTTCTTGACTTTTTTTTTGTTTATTATGTGATCCTTCATGTATCATCTTCACCCTTCATCTTTATCACATAATACCATGTTGACTTTTCTTCCATATCATAAGTCATACTTAGGACCACACACATCATAATAGTAAGGAACTTTAAGAAATTCCTAATCATCTTTAGGAATACACAAACTTTATGACGAGGGACGTTGTTCCTTTGGAAAGTACATACACAAATGTAGGACTTTACTTCTCAGATATAAGTCCCCTTGAAGTACATACATATGTGTAGGACTTTACTTTCCATCTTTACTTCTTCATCATCATTTTAGCCTTCATTTTTTGTTATAAGATACTTTGAAGTTAACTTCACTTTTATTCTTACTTTATCTTATAAATCTTTAATATTAACATAGTTAAAAGAATCATATCACATCATCACATTAGCTAACTAGGCCACATCCTTGAGAACACGCATATTATAATAGTGAAGGGACTTTATTTCGGGGAATGCATACATTATAATAGTGAGGGACTTTATTCCGAAGAACACGCACACTATAATAGTGAGGGACTTTACTCCAGAGAATATGCACACCTTTTTATTAGGGACTTTGTTCCCTGATAAGCACATACACAAATTCAGGACTTTACTTCACGGGCTTAGGTCCTCTTGAAGTATATACATAGGTGCATGACTTTACTTCTCACTATTGATGAGTGACAAGGACATTCTTCTTCAACTTTAGGTGTATTATGCTTTACAATACAACAATCATTCATATCAATCATTCTTCTTTTTTTAGCCTAAATACGGTTAAACATGCGTTACGCATGTCTAGTTCATATACAATAATCAATAATCAATACATATTAATAATACCATGAAAATAGTTTAAATATATCATAAAACCTATTTTTCATATGGTCACGACCGTGATGGATTGGTCATGGCCGTGACAGAACCCTGAGCGATTCTCCCTTTTGTCACGATCATGACTAGTGTGGTCACGGCCGTGCTTGGCTCTATCACGGCCGTGACAGTAAGAGTCACGGGCATGATAGAGCGCTATTTCCTAGCCTTTGCATTTTCCTTCTCGCTCACGGTCGTGATTGGGAAGTGTCACGGCCGTTCTTGGCATATCACGGTCATACAGATCATGTCGCGATTGTGCTAGTGACTTAGCCAATTTCCTCCTTTCGCTCACGACCATTCCGATAGTCGACACGGCCGTGGCGACGGTCCAGAATTCGATGATTCACCTAAAATTCTTGATTTTTGATATTAAAACTCTAATAAAAATAATCTAAAACATCATAAATATTTCAGGTATGATCTCCTAGCATCTATGCATCATAGAACACATTAATACATGAAATTTTCATTCTTTAACAAGATTTAGAGCTTTTCCCTAGAAATACATACAACTAACAAAATCTATTCTGTGCACAATATTCTCGTAACCATCACTAAAATATTAATAGCTTAACTTATACTTGTTCTTTTCAGATGATTTCAATTTTTACAAAAAAATAACACGAAACTTTAACTTGTAAATAAATTTATGTGCACTAGACTTCGAGGGTTTCCAGCCTTATATTAGTTGTAATTTTTGAATAAGTAAAACCTATCCAAATAATTATTACAAAATAGACACTAATTTAACATAAATCATGAAACCTTCATTCATGCAATCCTTATTTATGCAACCCTCAATCAAAATCCCTATAAAAAATAGGTTATTCTTGAGACTCTCAATCCAAACAAAATATCATTAAGAGGGGAGAAAGATGTTTGGATTCCCTTTACGTATCTTTAGGTTTTAGATCTAAAACCACATAATAATCTTGTATGCTCTTCATCATCTAGAAGCCTCTAGGTCTTCTTGTCCTTTTCCTAGAAATCTTGATCTTCTCTTTCATATGGATCTTAAAATGTAACCATCATGGCTCTATATCTCTCAACCTTAGACTTTTCTTTGTGGAGAAGAAAAGAGAGAGGAGGAAGAGTAGACGACTAGGTTGGTGGAGAGACTAATAGGGTTGTTAGAACTTTATATATAGTTACATTAGGCTTTTGGTCCAAAAGGTCCAAATATCCTTAGCTCAAAATTTGGGGATGTTACACATTTTGGAAGTTGAAAAGAACATTTAAGAATTTAAAAGGAGGAACTTGCTATCCAACTTGCTATCCACAACAACAGATACGTGTTACCATGATGCAAACTGTCACACCCAACTTCGTGACTAAGTTTTAATCATAATTATTATTTCCTTTAACCATATTTAGCAATTCTAAATAAAATTGACAAAACCTCCTCCCTTAATTATCTTATGTCATTTGTCAATACATACAATAGATACATTTATATATTTATCAAAGTTTAAATAAAAGTTATAAGATATCACATTCGCACATTATCATTATTGTTTCACAAACCATTCCACATATAACACCCCACAGGATCAAGTTTTATACAACCTTACAAAATAATTCTAATAAACTCTAGTACAACCCTCGAGTTTATCTATTACATGCATGCTTTCAAAAACAAATGTGAAAGAAAAATAACAGTGCTCCGGCGGTTCGACCTCTTTTATATGCATCAAAAGTAAACTTTGAGCCGACTTAACTTGAGAACTTACGAGTATCTAAAAAATTTAAAATGGGTACTATGAGCAACAATCATTTGCTCAGTGAGTGGAATAAAAGTACAACATAGGAGAACAATACGAGTGCATATAATATTTAAATAATCATATTTCTTTCATATGAGAAAATATTTAAAGCATAACTCATATCACATAACTTTTCAAATCATATGAACTTTTACATAAATACAAATTATTCAAGATATCATCATATTCACAATTAAACTCCACACATGTGTCATTGCACATACTCATCATGGGTCAATACGTATTCCTCTATGATCATGTGTCATACAGCTATGCAGAACTTCATAATCAAGAGTATCAAATACGCAGAGCAAATTATGGGTCAATACGTATTCCTCTATGATTATGTGTCATACAGTTAAGAAGAACTTTACAATTAAGAGTCTCAGATACGCAGAGTAAATCATGGGTCAATACGTATCCCAATCATGATTGTGTGCCACCCAATCATGATTCTCAGATACACAGAGCAAATCATGGGTCAATACGTGCACGCAGAGCAGCCCCCAAAGGGCAAAGACACCCGATATACGCCCCAAAGGCTTCATGCATATCGAATGCGGTCCCAAAGACCTTTTTCAAACAACATGGCTAATGAACACATGGAGTTTAATAATATCAAAATACACATGTCATAATCACATATCATTATCAATTAAAACTTATTTTCATTTCACAAGCATTGTTCCCTGAAAATATTTTTGTATAAGATGTTACTCCATCTCATATGAAATCCTTGAAACATATCATAAATACTTTTCATAGTTCAAGATATGTTTCAATAATAACAATAATAAGATTTGCTTGAGGTAATACCATAAATAAAAGAACTAATATATAACATTTTGCGATGTTGTAAATTTACCCACTCACCTTGTACTTATGTTTTTAAAGATGTTTACTAGATTTTCCTCCTTTCACTTGTAGCTTGTTGATTTTCTACAAGCAATGATGCTATTTTATTTTCCAATTACTAATATTGACAATATGCAATGCATGCTCATGCATGAACACTTATTCACCTTAAACTGCATATAATCACTTCTAATACTAATGTGTAATTTCAGTTTTTTATGTTCATATGCTATTTCACACTTCCAACTATTTAATTTTCCAAAGTTTAACTAGGTGTTGTCTTAGGATTTCAGACAGAGTACTTGTCAATGAATAATTCATAACTTCTTAACCACAAAGGCAAATCTCATGATTCTGGATAAATTAGAAACTACACTTACTAAGGTTTCCATCCCCAAATATCATTAACTAAGTCCAAGTGAGTAATTCAAAAAAATCCCATGAAATCTGACCTAGGGTTTATGTCTTGGCAGACTGTGTGTCACTGAATGATTAATTTATATCTTTAACAATAATTATTCATTTGACAAGATCCTAATTTTTCTAGAATCTAGACTTCATTAGTGTTTAGGAATAAAAATTGAAGAAATTAATTCCTTGTATGACATTATAACAAAAATAGTCAATTAGGGTCGTGATGTCCATGTCCTGGAATCTCACAGAAGCCTCACTATGAAATGAAAAATTAATTTCTTCCAAAATACAAGTCCAAATAGGATGGTTCCACTTCTCACCGAACTCTTAGAATGTCTAATTAATCATATCCAAATTACAAATCCTAATTCGTTATATTCGAACCGTGCCCTAATTCAAAATTTGAACCTATATCAGACTCGGGATAGAGTGAGCAACCTATGATGCTAAGTTTATAACTTTCTCTACACAAGTCCTTTTTATATGATTATTGTAGTCATGGAAAGATAACATCGAGAGGAGGAACCATGCAAAATTTCAAGATTTATGAAGAACTATTCACGAACATATGATCATATGAAGTTAAAAGTCAGTTTCGAATTCGCAGATTCACCTTAACCCAACAAACTTGTTGAATTTCCTCAGGCTGTTCGGCAATGGTTCTCATCTTGGAAAAATTTCGGCTTGCATATACTAAGAATAAATGATTTATATATTTTTTACAAAATTTTTATACGTCATATGATGGTTTGGAAAAATCTTTGTCTAAGAAGCTTGTGAGCTGCCAGCTTCAGCTGCTTGAAACCCTATTGGTTGAAATGGAGGTCCAATCATATTATTTGGTTAAAAGTTAGTATTAAACTTCTAATTAATATTAGTTAATCATAATTAAACATGTTTATTATAATATTTACAAATATTAGATTTAATTCCTAATAATCTTATATAATTTCTTTATAACGCTTATCGATAATTTAATTTTGATTATGCTTTAATCAAAGGTTAGTTGCTACACACAACCATGACTATATAAGCATCTAAACTTATTTAAAATGCTAATTAAAAGTAAGATTATGTTAAAATAATGTTTATGGAGCACGTCCGTGACACAAACCAAGCTCTTCGCCCTCAGGACTACAATCCCTGCGCCCTCGCTTGTGTCCATTTCCCTTTCTCGCCACCAACTGCGACGTCGCTCCAGCAAAAACACTATAGCAATGCCACTAAAGTCGCCTGCGACTTGTATGTCAACTGTCAATATGCGGACCGCTAGATGCGCTTCAGGGATTCTTGGTTGAGCAAAATTTCACAAGCTCCGAAGTCAGAAAGAAACAACATCATGGCAAAATAAATGAATGATAATATTTCTTGGAGATAGCGAGAGATGAGTGGAAGTTTAACAACTTCTCGATGTCACTACTTCATGAATGTTGTTATTTCATTATTTATGTTGTTTGCGGACAAAATAACAACATGCATAACACAAATTTCTCCTATTTTTGTGACCAACTAGACCATCGGTTCCAAAATAATAATTACTGATATGAACAAGAATGAAAAGCTCAATGACGATAATTATGATATTTGGCATCGTAAGGTCCAATATCTCCTAGAAGAATAGGAGGTCTTGGAGACCATCAATCATGTTGTTAATGAACCTGCACCTGGGCATCATGCCCAACGCCATAGGGACATGGAGGCATATCAGACCTGGACCAAGAAGAATCGTATTGCTCGCATTACATTGCTAAGCACGATGAATAATTCTCTTTTGTGCAAGTTCGAAGTCTATAAGATATCATTCGAAATGTGGGCGGCGCTCCGCAATAAGTATGGGATCATCACGACTAGCAAGCACCGGATGTCACGGTCAAATTTTACTCTTATCGGAAGTAACCAAATCATACGATGAAGAAGCATATGCAGGAGATGTCTAACATGATCCGTGAACTCAAGAATGCGGGACAAGTGCTCGATGACGAGCAATAGATAAGGCTTTGATCCGCTCTCTTCATAAAAGTTGGGAACATATGCGTTGTAATTTGATGCACAACGAAAGTGTCAAAACTTTTTACCAAGCTGCTCGCCACATTGAAATGGAGGATGAGACCATTCAAGCCATGAATTAATCCTCTGAAGTATTAGTTATTGAAAATGATGGACAAAGAACTAGTTACCAATACAAGAGAACAAGGTCGTATAAGTTACAACCAAACAAGAAGAGCGAAGATGCTGGACAAAAGAAAGCCCAAGACCACCAGTGCAAATGTGGAAAATGTGGCAGCAAGGTAGACATGAATAAAGTAAAATGCTACAATTGTAGCAAATGTGATCATTTTGCTCGTGATTGTGCTGAGCATAACAAGATTTGTCCTAACCACGATTCTTTTGCTTATATTTCTAGTTGTGCCTTGATGGCTAAAACTCGTCCTTCGTGGATTGCAAATTCAGGAGCCACCTACCATGTAGCAAGAGATCGCGGGGCTTTCGTGGAATTTCACCGAATAAGTCTGGGGAGCAAATGGATTTACGTTGAAACAATGATAGACTTGAAGTTAAAGGCATTGGAACTTACAAGTTAGAACTTAGCAATGGCTAAATTCTTTACCTTCATGACGTTCTATATGCTCTAGCTTTTATATGAAATTTACTTTCTGTGTCAACATTAAACAAGCTTGGTTATGTAATTAGTTTCTAGAGGAAACAAATGACAATATGTCTTGACAATGTTCTTCAATGCAATGGTTTTCTCAATAATGGTTTCTATATTTTAAATATAATATATGTTGCTGATAGTTATTCTTTTATGTCATCTATCGATGTGAATGAAAGTGTCAATACTTGGCAAGCCAAACTTGGACACATTGGTCAAGATTGACAGATCCTTTCGATAGACTACTAGAAAACATATTCCGCGCCGACGGTTTGAAATCGAAAGGCTGCATGAACATGGGCCACATGAGGCCCACATAGTAAGTCTGGAAGATGAACTTGAGTCCAAATCTGTCAAGCTCTCTTGTCCCCCTGCTAAGGAAGAATGGATTAAGACAATGGAAGAAGAGTTGGGGACCATGCAGAAAAATCAAGTCTGAGACTTGGTTGTTCTCCCATCAGGCCGTAAGGCAATTGAGAACAAATGAGTTCTCAAAATTAAACGTGGCACGGATTGATCAATTGAAAGATATAAATCCTGACTAGTGGAGAAAGGCTTCACCCAAACAGCGGGTGTTGACTATGAAAATACTTTTGTACCTATTGTAAGGTTTGCTTCAATTCGCCTAATATTAGTTATAGCCGCACATATGGACTTAGAATTACATCAAATGGATATAAAAACCGCATTTCTCAATGGAGAACTAGATGAGGAAATTTACATGGAGCAACCTCAAGTTTTCATTGTAAAAGAAGAAGAACGCAAAATTTACAAATTGCATCAGTCCATTTATGGACTCAAACAATCATCTAGATGGTAGTATCTTAAATTTCATAAGTCAATCATTTCGTACAATTTCAACATGATTGATGAAGACCACTGCGTGTATGTTCATAAGTCCGAGAATAATTTTGCTATCCTGAGTTATATATGGACGACATTCTAATAGTTGGAAATAATAGAGATTTTGTCATTACCATTAAGCAATGGTTGTCCTCCATCTTTGAAATGAAGGATACGGATGAAGCAGCCTACATACTGGTTGTGAAAATCTAACGCAATCGTTCAAAATGACTCCTTGCTTTGTCGCAGGAATCATATATAAAGAAAGTTTTGGAACAATTTCGCATGGATGGCTGTAAACCTATTGACACTCCTATTATGAAAGGTGAGGTTTTAAGCTTGGACATGTGCCTTAAAACTCCAGAGGAACAAAAGAAAATGTCCAATGTTCTCTATGCGAGTGTGGTTGGTAGCCTAATGTACGTTATGATGTGTACTCGGTTGGACATATGTTTTGCCATGGGGCTAATTCAGGACGCCAACACTAGAAGGCGGTGAAGAGAATCATGAAATACCTCAAGGGTACTGCAAATCTTGTACTGCACTATCATGGAGGAAGTCTACGACTTGTTGGATTCATCGATGCTGATTGGGCTAATGACTTTAATGAATGAAAATTCACCTTCGGATATACTTTCTTGTTCAGCAATGGTGTCATTACTTGGAGTAGCAAGAAACAAGATTGTGTGACACTATCAACTATAGAAGCAGAATTCATAGCTTGTTCAGTGGCAGTACAAGAGGCCTTATGGCATAAAAGATTCCTTCAAAACCTGAAGATTTCTGAGAATGCAATGAAGAAGATCCTTCATTGTGATAATCAAGCGGCTATTTCCTATGTGAAGGACGAGAAATACCATTGCAAGGGAAAGCATATCGACATGAAGTATAAATTTGTACGAAATCAAGAAGTCAAAGAGGAGTACATATCAACGCACAAAATGGTTACTGATCTGTTCATTAAACCATTGCCAAGAGAGGCATTCTTGAGACATGTAAATGACTTAGAGTTGCGTAGATTATAAACGTAATGATGTACTCAATTTTTCAATGAATAAAATATTATTTTCCTTTGATAAATTCATTATTGTGAAGTTTAGTTGTGCATGTGAAAAGTATGTCGATCAGGCCTAAATTTATTCACTCATACGAACAAATGTTTTCGGAGCTCTCGAAGATAGCGAGCAGAATAAACTATGTCAATCATAATGTGATTCTTAAAATATGTTAAAACATGAGTTTTAATAACTCAATGTTGCCTGATTAAGAGAGAGACCAGATAAGAGATTCAAATTTAGCGCCTATAGGATAGCGAGCAATTTGAAAACTCAGGTCAGACGCTAAAAGGTAGTGATTGGATTTAAGTCTGTGTGGTGTATTTAAACAAAGCTAGACATACATTCCTTTAGTGGAAGTCTCCATCGCAGTAATTGTGTTTAGTACCAAGTATGCAAAGTCGACCTCATCTGTACGTGCCCTTAGACTCTTGACTATGTCTTAAGGAAAGGAATTAGTGCTTGCTACTTTAGAGGGGTACTCAAAGGTGAAAAGTGAAATAACCTATCGAGCCACGTCTAGAAAAGCATCTAATTCATTACTAAGAGACATGAGGGCAAGAGAAAGAACTATTATGAGCTGCATTAAACTTTCACATATAATTGGCCAACTATTTTTTCTTATATTGAAAAGTATAGTGTATGTGAAAGGTAGTTACCACGGAGCAAGACATACATTGTCTTGACTATACTACAAGACAAATCTAGGGCATAATGAGTTACATTATTTGAGTATTTGTTGGCTCGTGTGTGAGCTGTCATGAATCCCCAATGGCATGACATACACTCTAGATATAGCTGAGCAATTGAACCTTAACATGTATCTTTTTAGCTCCTATAAAGAAGCGTGCTTGTACTCGTATATTGCACGACACATTTATCAATTCTGGATGAACGAAAGTACAAAGCCCAATGCGGACAAGTGGGAGATTGTTGGAAATATGCCCACATGGGCATTACGCGCGCACACAGATCACGCGCGGACCGCACACGGAGGGCGTTGAACCCGGGAATTGCGGGCTGTGCACACACGTCATCACGCGCGTGGACACACGTGATGGATTTTGCTAACTTCTCGCCCAAGTCTTGCTCCCCTGTAAAAGGGGACCCATATCAGAGGTCCTAAACACGCTTTCGTAGAGGTTCTTCCAGAGGCACTTGTGCTATGGTCAAGAGTTTCGTTCCTCCGAGGTTCGGTTTCCGATCCCAAGGTGCAATTGCATTCATCAAGAGTTCGTGAAAAAACCCTATCGATTCGCTTTTGCTGCAAAAGGTATTCCGTAACCTCTAGAATTTATATCTGTTATAAATTTCCTACAAGTTCAGTTCATCGTGCAAGGTCTCCGCCTGATGTTCAACAGTGACATGAATTCTTTCGGGTGTGAACAGAGAGAGATCAGGTCAATTTCAAACTTATATACTCTCACCAATCTCCTTTTATCTTTTATTAAGATTTTTTAGAAGTTTCGTGTTTTCTTTCTTTTGCCCAACAGTTTCTTTTGCAGACACTAAACTCACAACAACACCTATTGCAATAAATGACTTACTATAATATGTTGAGCACTAATCCGTGTATGTTACCCGTGCACTCACTTCATAAAGAAAATGAAGAGACGAGGAATGGAATCATGTAATATGGAAAATCTTTTTTTTTCTATGGCCTCTCGATTAATACGAGTGAAGTGAATGGCCTTTGCTATTTTTGGCACATCTTTCAAATAGCTAGCAATTTGTGTTTAATATTTGGGGATAATGAGTGTCCCCCCAACTTAAATGGGGGGATAGTCCCCCTACTAAACTGCTCCCATCCGATGTGCATCGGATGGGCGCAAGACAGACTCTCGGTTTTGGAACCGGTTCGGCCTTCATCCGATCTGTGCTCGGGGTACAAAAGCGTGCGGGGCAAAAAAAATGTGCCTCTTTTACCTTATTTTTTTCTCTCTCCGATGTCTACCCCTATTTTCTTGCGACTTCGCCACCGGAGACCACATCCGACCTCGTCCATCCAGATCTGCCATTGCCGACGAGCTTTTCCCCCTTCTCTCACGTCCTTTCGTTTCCAATGACCCTTGTGCTCAGATCCGCAATACCCCCGCGACCCCTGGCCAGATCTGCGCCAAGCGGCGACTCTGACGCGATGACCCTCCGGTTAGATCCACGACCCCTCGCCGACCTCGTGCCGCCGACCCCGCCGACCTCAACCCCGGCCAAATCCCTGTTTGTCCGCCGCCGCTCCCCCGCCGAGCTCCGCCCCCAAGCGCCGACGATCAGCTACGCTGAGCGTCGCTGACCCCCACTCTCGACTCCCTGTCCGTGGAGCTCCGCCGCCAAGCGCCGACGATCAGCCCCGCCGAGCGTCGCTGAACCTTGCGCACCCCCAACTCCCTGTCGCCGCCAACCTCCTCCTGTCCGACGTCGCTCCCACACCGAGCTCCGCCGCCAAGCACTGACGATCAGCCCCGCCGAGCGTCGCCAACCCCTGCGCACCCCGACTCCCTGTCCGCCGCTGCTCCCCCTCCCTCTTGAGCTCCGCCGCCAAGAACCAATAATACGCTCGGCCTCGCTATCGCCGCCCGCCCCCCCGAGCGCCACACGCCCGGCCTCGCTATCGCCGCCAAGTTCCGCCCCACTTGCCCTCATCCAAGTTGTCACCACCCAGTTGATATACAAGTTCATCATGGAGATACCCCGCCGAGTCTCTCGTCAGTAGTTCTTTGTAATTAATGGATGTTATTGTTAAACGTTCTACTTTGTGGTTGATGTTTGGATTGTACACTTTAGTTCTTCGTTCTTCGCTTGAAATTTGTTAAATAGATTCGAGCACAATTAAAGCAGTGCGTCCGAGGGAGGACTCTGATGCTAGACATTATTTTTTGTGATAGATGATTAACAAGTTCATTGATGTTAGACATTATTTTTTATGATAGATGATTAACAAGTTCAATGATGCTAGACATTATTTTTGCGATAGATTAACAAGTTCACCTAAGTGATTAAGAACATAAACAATGAGGTAAACCACAAGAGACTGAAGTATGCGGAAAAAGTGTGTAATTACCACTTAATGATTTACAAGAGATCAATTACATAGCACTACATACATACATTACAAGTCAAATTACAAGCTAAAAGCTTTAGATATAGCACATCCATCCCATAGACAGCGTAATTGTCACAATCACTAATAATTTACAAAAATAGAAATAAAATAATTATAAATAAAATTGGATTAGAATATTTAAAACATGGATTAAAGCGTGTGAGAGGTCGGCGGCACTCCGCATGACTGATCGGCGGCGGATCGGGGTGGAGGTGGGGGTGGGGGTGGGATAATAATAATAATAATAATAATAATAATAATAATAATAATAATAATAATAATAATAATAATAATAATAAGGGGTGCCGGCATGTGGGACCCAGCTACTTTCTTAGATCTCAACACCCCTCCGTCATCAGTTGGGTCGTTATACTGCCGCCGCTGCTAATTTTTCCTTCTTCTTTTGACTCGCGCATCGATTGCGATTCTCAAAGTGAACGCTGCATCGCTTCTTCAATTCTTCCTCGCCGGGAGCATCCGATCGGCGGCGGTAGCGGAGAAAGAGATCGAGATGGTGAAGCGCGTCCTCTTGCCCGTCCAGGAGGTCGACATCGCCGCAGCCGAGTACCAACAGCGCCGGATTGAAGGTTCCGTTCGTTTCTACTTCTTAATTTCACTCCTCTGCTCCATTTCTTTCCTTCTTTCTTTCCACTTCAACGAGAAATTTATACTACAAAACGCCATCTTCAAATTTCTTGCGCGGAAAGAAAATGTTCTCGTTGTTTTAATTCATAGCACGAAACGCCGCATACGAAAACTTCAGTTAGGGTGCTTGTCTTCCTCTCAGCTCCGCATTTGACGGGATTCCGGTTTAGATTCTTCGTTTGGATGATGGAATCACCGATCCTCGGCCCTCTCATCACCTCCGTCCTCAAACAGCAGAACGGGATAACAGAGGTTATTCTACGAATATTTCCTTCCTTCCTTTATTTGGCTTATCTCCTTACATTTCTTCAAGTTCTTCGATTTCTTATGATACGTTCAAGTTTTATCCCTGCTTGTCGTCGGAAAAAGAAAAAACACACACACACACAAGCAGAATCAATATAACTTTTTCTTTTTCCTCAGATTCTGCGCCGCACTGTGATACCTGAATCGCCAATGATTCGACCAGAGTTCCCACCTCAAGGTAAGAGTTGCGTACAAGGAGAAGACCGTTGCTTTGACAATTCACCAGCGCTTGTTCTTAATTATGGATTTCTTGTAATTTTGTACTTCTCATTTAATCTATTACAGCTGATCCTATAAATCTTAACTAGAAGAGTTGCAAATTTTCTTTTTTGTCATAATGTTCTTGATTTCATTTCTAAGGAGGAATATAATCTGGGTTTTTTTCATAAGTGCATCTTTTGGACGGAGCTCCTCTTATAATATATATATATATATATATATATATATATATATATATATATATATAGAAGCATGCCAAGATTAACTGTTATACCTTTTGCTTCTTACTTGTACAAGCATTCAATGCACCTAATGGCCAAGCATATAGTCTGGTTGAAAGAAGAGAAGTCTATAGTATGTCTAGAGCTTGACTTGCATGTGAAATTTTCCAGAGCCGGAACCTGGAGTAATAGTCATTGACGAAGATAGAGAACCTGTTACCCGTCTTAAGAATGCATTGGAGTGTCTTCCTAGTTATGATCCATTGGCGTTCAGTAACCCACCTTCTCCATTTCTTTACTGGACTATCCGTGATTATGCTCATGCTTATCGGTCTAAGATGGCAACACCATCCATTGTAAGTTTGCTTGAAGATTTCTGATTGCACCTTTTTTTGTCCGAAACTCAAACTTGAACTCTCTAGGTTGCAGAGTATATAATTTCTGCTCTGGGGGACTTCCATGATAAGCAACCTCCAACGCCACTACTAATATCCTTCAATGCTGATGATGTGAGGAAACAAGCTTCAGCTTCCACAGAAAGATATGTTGCAGGTGCAATTGCACCCATCTTGGATGGTACCCTATTTCCATGATTTCAATCAGTTCCAACTTACTGATATACTTCCTATGTCCTACAGGAAGTCCTTTGTCCATCTTAGATGGCATTTTCATGGCCATTAAGGATGATATTGATTGCTACCCTTACCCAAGCAAAGGTCAGATTAAAGAATTTGGACACTTATAAATCTGGATAATACTTTGCATATGATCTTAATTAATCCTAGAGTTCAATAAGTTCAGGTGCCACAACATGGTTTCATGAGGTCCGCTCTGTCCAAAAGGATGCTGCCTGTGTATCTAGATTGCGGAGCTGTGGTGTGATTCTTATTGGAAAAGCAAACATGCACGAGCTTGGACTTGGAACAACTGGGAACAATCCAAATTATGGGTAGAGATACACATTTCTATTTTCACTAAGATTTTGGCATCGTGGATTCATGAATACATAGCATTACATGGTTTTAAACTATTTCTAGAACATGCATGAGGTGTGATTATTATCGGAAAAGCAAACATACATGATCTTGGAGGCTTCTCAGATTTATGAGTACATAGCATTACATGGTTTTAAACTAATTCTAAAGCATGCATGAAGTGCGCTTCTTATTGGAAAAGCGAACATGCTTGAGTTTGGACTTGGAACAACTAGGAATAATCCAAAATATGGGTAGACAGACATATTTCTATTTCTCTTAGATTTTAACTTCTTGGATTCATGAGCGTATATCATTACATGGTTTTAAACTAGTTCTAGAACATGCATGAGCTGTGATTCTTATTGGAAAAGCAAACATGCATGAGTTTGGACTTGGAACAACTGAGAACAATTCAAATTATTGGTACAGATATACATTTCTATTTTCCCTAAGATTCTGAATTCTTGGATTCATGAGTACATAGCATTACATGGTTTTAAACTAGTTCTAAAACATATTTTTCTTATTTTGAATGGGCATAAAAAGTAGATTTTCACCCTTTTCAGGGAAGATAAGACAATTCACTCAAAACCTTTTTCTTGATGGTCTAAGATGACTACTCAGGGTCAATAGTCATACATATTTATTAATATAAAGGAACATTACGTTATGTTATATACAAGTATGTTACAATGTCAATGAGAGATTCTCTGTTTATACTCAGCCAAATCATTTTATTGAGGGGCAAAGAAATGATCCCCAAAATAAAAAAAGGAAAAACATTAAAAGTGAGACTTGTAGACAAAGGTACTGTTGAGAAGTATTCAACCAGAAATTACTTAATGTGAGATCTTATGGGAACTGATATAGTTTCTTGTTGTGGTCCTTTATTTTTTTGAGAGAGGATGACTACCCATTCAGTTTCCATCCATGTATATATATATCACTAAAAAGAAATGTCATGTACATGTGGAACACTCTCCAGTGGGGAGCGGCAAAAAAAAAAGGAAGAGAATAGGTACTAATCGAAACCCCACTCCCGAAGAAGACAAGACATATGATGTACAGTACTATTCACCTAACATCTCTCCCCACAAAAAATGACACGGTTGTGCTGAAGCCAGATGGCCCAAGCACCGGCCAAAAAGGTCGCTAATGGAACTCTCCATCCCAGCCTCTGTCTGCCGAGTCCCCTTAGAGCCTGCCAAAAGTCTAGGACTGTCAGATGGGATCTGGCCATGCTGCTCGTCCGTGACCAAACCTCTCTAGACACCGAACATCCGAAGAATAAATGAGTGACATCCTCCTCCATCCCCATAGAGTACACAAGAAGTATCTGTCTGTGGTGCCCACCGTGCTATGTATGCTCGAGTAAGGATCCGCTCTCGCCGCAGAAGCGAGGCAAAGACCTTCAGCGATACCCGTGAGCGCCAGATGAGACTGCAATCTGCTCGGAGGTCTGCTGAATCTGTGATGTCTGGAAGGAACCGGAGATAAAGACTACGTGCTGAGAAAGAGTCAGCTACCCATACCAAGCCATCCGTCTCGCTGGATCCGGGTGAAAGGGGGCAATCCACAGATGGAGAGCTAATTACTCAGAGGCACGCTGGTTAGATAGGGGGTAGCCGAAAAGAGGAGTCCAAGAGCCGGTGCCCGGGCCACCCCACTCCGACCAGCACTCGGCCACCTGGATGCGCCGCTAGAGCCTGCAACCGGGGGAAAGAATCCGCAAGTGAGCCCCCGGGTAATCAGTCATGCTGCCAGAAAGAGAAAGCCTCCCCGGAGTCTAGTGATGGAGTCATGAAAGGCTGCACCCGAGGAAATAGCGCCGCCACCCCATTCCAGAAGGAAGAGGCACCGCGGGGTAAAATAGGCCTGGAGCCCCATAATAGATCTCGACCATAACATGTGAAGAAAACCTCCTTCCATAGGCTGTCTTCGGGCCCAATAATCCGTCCAACCCACCGAGTAAGAAGTGCCCAGTTGGTGCAACAAAGGTTCCAAACGTCCAATCCCCCTTGTGAGGTGGGCCTGCAAATGGTGTGCCAGGCAATGAGGTGAACCTGGCGGGAAGGACCACATCCCTGCCAGAAGAATCTGCTCCTCAATGAATCAATCCATGATAATACCTGGGCTTACATGACCATGAGATGTTTCCTTCTGGCATGTGTCCTTTCATGATATCTGGAGATTCCATTCTTTCTCCATTTCTTTGAAAACATGATGGCTTCTATAACATTCATCATTGAACTTGATCCTATTATCTCAAAACATGTAATATTTATCAGTTGTCAGACTGCAGGGTATGCCTGATGTGTATTAATATGTGATCCACATATGGTTAAGATTAAATTTTAATGAAAAGTACTGTTTGTTTGTTTCTTTCTGGCACATACTCAGTAAAATACTCCAACATTTCACAAAAAAAACTTCTCCAACATTCCATTGGCAAGAAACAAAGCATCTTGAGGAACATTGAATGAGCCATTACTCCTGATATTGTTCTTCGGTTCATAACTTTTGGTCCCATCAGTTTGAATTTTCACTTCCCAGTCTGGCCAAAGGACTAGCAAGAGAAAGCATGGTTTCTATATTCTTTCGGAAAGAGTTGATGGGGGCAATGATCTAACTTAAACAAGGGATATCTTTTGTTAAATCTGGTTCTTATCGATGTTGTTTACATCTTGTGGTTTTATGATACGAATAAGGTTGACCAGACTTATGAAAAAATTACATGTTACAATCAATTCTTTTGATCTTTATACAGTGTATGGCATTACATTGAGATTTTAGCATTATGTTGAGATTTTAGTTTGGGGTACTTCACATGTTTTGGATGTAAGGTTTCGATTTTCAAGATTGTTAACAGTGTGCTGCATAGAGAAAATTTGTCCTTTCAGAGCCTCCATGTTCCCGTTTCATTCCCACTTTTGTTTCTTTGTGTGCCCTTTTGTTTGTGATAAGTCATTCAGACCACATCATTTTTGCCTCTTATGACAATTCTTTTTTATTTCTATACAGCCATCTAAATTCCCGATGTCTCTAAAAAAATCCTGATACATTAGTTTCTGATTTCTCACAGGACAACCCGGAACCCACATTCAACTGATAGGTACACAGGTGGATCTTCGTCTGGTCCTGCAGCGCTTGTTGCATCTGGGTTATGTTCTGCTGCAGTAGGGACAGATGGTGGAGGTTGTACACAAATTTCAAAGTTCCAAAGTTTCTAACTTTTTAAGTTGGTTCTCATATGCAGTCAAATTCTTGTATTCTTCTCAATGCAGGTTCAGTTAGAATTCCATCTTCTCTCTGTGGGGTAGTGGGTCTGAAGACAACTTATGGGAGAACAAGCATGGAAGGGTACATTTTGATTCTTGGATCTATTTTCCCATTCATCTCCTTTAGAAGTTATCATTTAAGCTATTTTGCATGAATTTGGAATTAGTATGAAGATTATCTTTTCTCATATAGACATGCCAAGCTATTTTGCATGAATTTGGAATTAGTATGAAGATTATCTTTTCTCATATAGACATGCCATTTAGGAGCATCTTGTCGATTAGAGATGATAAAATGATTAACAATGTAGTAAACAAAATGAAATGTTCATGCACATACAATTATCTTTCTAAGGAAATGAGATACAGTTTACTGCATGAGAGTGTAAAACTTGGATTATTTAGGCAGTTTATATGTTGCATGATTTGTTATTAATTCCACAATATTATGGCTGTACCTGGCAGTCATCCTTCCCTTCCTCAAAAAATAAAATACAATAATAAATGGCTAATCATCATTTTTTCCTCTAAAGAAAATATAATTAAAAAAATGAACTATTGCTTGTAGAGGTATAATTCAACCACATGACTAGGAAAAATTCTGATAGAAGATGAAATATTAAATGACTATGTAATTATGAAACTGAAAAAAGGTAATTTTCCACGGATATTAGTACTAGTAAAAGTGCAAGAATGTTAAACACAATTTCTATTAATGTCTTGTCCGTTCAACCAAACAAATCTCTACAGTAAAACAGTCCATATGGAGTGAATCTGGCGCAGCACCAGGATCTAATGAGAATAAAGAAAACAAAATATATGAGGAAAGACCAAAGTACTATCTGTTGAGAGCTGATTTTCAGCATATGATTTTTCCTACTTTCCTAATATGTACTTTCCTTTTATGTAATTCCTCCTTTGGTCTCCACTATATAAGAGATCATAAGGTTTATTTTATTGATTAGAGAGACATAATCCTTATTTTCCACATGGTATCAGAGCCAGCCGTCTTCCACAAAAAAAAACCCTAGCCGTCGTCTCCTTCACACTTCAGCAGGTGTTTGAGATCCACTCTCTTTACCTCATTGCTATGCGCTTTAGAAGGTTGTTAATTTTCTTTTGGGCACGTTGCTGTAGCAGAAGGATCATCTTGGCTGCTTGCTGTCCTCTCAAAGGCTCGCTTCCTCCATCTAAGATGGCAGATCAAATTAATAAGAAGGACAACAGGATGACTATTCAGGGGGAGATCAAACACTTGGGCCCGATTGTCAAGATGAATGGATCCAACTTTGAGTTGTGGTCCATGCAGTTCATGAGTGCCATGGAGTCTCACGATAAGGAGCATATTCTGAAGGAGTCCGAGCCTGCAGCCAAATCTGGGAAATATACTTCTTGGAAAAAAGACAACGCCCTTGCCAAAGTCTGGCTAACAGGGACATTATCTTTGGAGATAGCAAATGATGTCCTACACAAACCCACAACAAAGGCTATGTGGGATTCTCTTGCTGCCACACACTCTAAAGCAAAGAACGAGACAAAAATTCTTCAATTGCATTATGATATCCATCAGACCAGACAAAATGGGCGTCCTCTCCATATTTATTACACATCTCTATATGCAGTGTTTGAGAAGCTTCATAGTTATTTTCCAGTTTGTAAGTGTGAAGATTAGAATGCATATAGGGATATGCTAATGGTAGGGGTCTTTCTAGCTGGACTTGATCCTGTTTACGAGTCTGCGAGAAATCAACTGTTGACTGGTGCAAAAATCCCACCTATTGAGGAGTGTTTCAGTCGTCTCTGTCGGATAGTTGTTCCTGCAACTCAAAGTTCTGAGACTCCCTCAGCCCTTGCTGCCACATGTGGTCGTGGTGGATCTAATGTTGGTCGTGCTCGTGGCACCGGTAGAGGTCGTGGAAGTGGACGTGCAAGACGACCGCAATGCAACTATTGCAATAGGTTGGGACACACAGAAGAAACTTGTTGGCAGAAGCATGGGTGCCCTTCCTCTACGAACAATGTGGCTGAAGATGCCTCATCATCCCAAGGCATCAAATACGCGGACCTTCTCTCGCAGTTGAAGCATCTGGTATCGAATAATTCTTCATCCTCAGCTCCTAGTGTTGAAATTGACACAACTGCTGCAACTGCTGGTCCCTCATGTACACCATTTGCTTGTACCATCAGATCATCTGATGCATCCACAGGGTGGATTGTTGATTCAGGTGCTTCTAGGCACCTTTGTGGAGATAAAAATCAATTTACTTCCATTAGTAATGTAGCTCCAGGGAGATCTGTTACTCTGGCAGATGGGAGTCACTCTCCAATTAATGGACTTGGAGAGGTTCAACTCACTTCTTCTATACGGTTGAAGGATGTGCTACATGCTCCTGCCTGTCCTCTTAGTTTATTATCCGTCAATCAAATATGCAAACAACTCAATTGTCGTGTTCTTTTTTATGCTATCTCTTTTGTGTTTGATATACTGACAGGCAGAGTGATTGGTTCTGGCCATGAGCAGGATGGCCTCTATAAACTTGAGCAGCATCCATACGCTTACATCAGTGCCCTCGGGAACTCCTTCTACCTTCTTATGGCATCTCCATTTTGGTCACTTGCCACTTCAAAAGCTTCGTAGAGTCATTCCACATATCCCTTTGCAGTCTTCTTTCCAGTGTGATGCTTGTCAACTTGGAAAACACCATCGTAGTTCTTTCCCAAGTCGACAAGGTCAGAGTAGTAATCCAGTCTTTGAGATTCTTCACTTAGATGTTTTGGGTCCGAGTCGTGTTCCTGATCTACAGGGACACCATTTTTATCTTGTTATTGTCGATGACTTTAGTCGTCTATCTTGGTTATTTTTGTTGAAAAATAAATTTGATGTTGGCAATGTGAATAAATAATTGTGAGTTCTGATAATGCATTGGAATTTTGCACTAATCTTTTGTCTTCTTTCTTTGTTGAGCTTGGCATTATCCACCAAACATCATGCGTATATACCTCTCAACAAAATAGAGTTGCAAAAACGAAACACCGTCATATTCTTGATGTGGCCCAAACTCTTCTTATTCACAGCTAGGCTCCTCATGCCTATTGGGATGACGCAGTCCTTTTTACGTGTTACCTTATTAACCGAATGCCCTCATCAATCCTTGGAGAGAAGGTCCCTTATTCTATCCTATTTCTTGATAAAGACCTTTTTTCTTTTTCTCCCAAAGTTTTTGGGTGCACAGCCTTTGTTCATATCCTAATCCCTGGTCGAGATAAGTTGTCTCCTAGGGCTGTCAAGTGTATCTTTGTGGGGTATTCTCGTACACAAAAGGGCTATAGGTGCTATGATCCCTCCAGTAGGAGATTACGTCAGTGCTGATGTCACTTTCTTCAAGTTAGTAGGTTACTTTACTTCATCCGGATCTCGTCTCACATCTTCTGGTGTATCTTCAAGCATCTCCTCATATTCCTACCATGGAGGTGCCTATCCAGAGATTTCAGCAAACCTATAGTCGTCGCCCTAAAATTGTTTCTTGTACTAATCCTGCTCCTGCGCCTATACCATCACGCATCACCCTTGAGGTAAATCATGAACGCAACGTTCTTATTGATAGCACTAAAGTTGATGTGTCTACAAGTGATGAACTCAAATAGACAAATTTACATAGTCAGATTGATGACTCTACTCTTGCTCCCAGTGGTACTACTCCTGATGAAACCGTCAATGATTTAGATGTTCCCGTAGCTATGAGGAAGGGCAAGCATTTTTGCAAGTCTACATATTGTATCTCTAGTCATCTTTCCATAGAGAGACTTACTCCTTCCTATCAACAATTCATTTTCGTCAGAAGAAATCATGGATTGACGAAATACAAAAAGTAAGCGTATATCACCTTTACTCTAGAGAACAACAATGTCAAACTATAAGAATGTGCAATTGCGAGGGAAGCTTGCCTCTGTGGGAGAGTTGGTTCGAGCGTAACCCATCACCAGCAGCCCCTGCTGGTGGCGCCACTCCCGTTGCTGACAATCCCTGTCGGCGGCGCCATCTCCATTGCCGGTAATCCCTATCGGCGGCGCCACCCCTGCTTCCCGCTCAGACGCACGCTTCCTCGCCTCCTCTGTTTCCCTACTATCTCCGCGACCTCTCCGCCATGCCTAGGTTGCGCTTCGTGACTGACGATGGTTGGTCCAGGCGGCTACCTTGTTCGGGACCGCCCTCTGCTTCTAGGGCAGTTATGTGCTTTCGCTGTCGTGGCCATGGACATGTTCAGCGGGACTGTAGGGAGCCGCTGCGTTGTTTTCGATGCGGGGGCTTCGGGCATAGGTGTGCCTCCTGTCCTCTACTGAGGCGCGCTGCACCTGGGATTCTTGGCCGGGCGCCGCCGGCGAATCCACCCACTGCAAATTGCTCGGAGGCACTGCAATCCCATACTTGTGTGGCTCCTTGGGGCCCTGATGCTGCGGCCACCTCTGACTTTTTGTCCCAGTGTCTGATAGGGACCCTGCCTTCACCAGATATTCGCCTGGACACTATACAGGATGCCATCGAACGACACTTCGGGCCCCTCTCCGCTTCTCCCCATCGCGTTTTGCTCCTGGCAGAGTGCTTCTCTGGCTTGACTCTGAGGCGCGGCGTCAACAGATACTGAACGATCCTGTTCTGCTTGACGATTCCTCTGTGATCCACTGGTCGCCATGGTCGGCGGATTACGGGGGGCAAAAATCTGTTTCGTGCCAGAGTCGGACCATTTCCTTGCGTAGTGTCCCTCTCCATCTTCGTTATGCTGAGGTTCTCACTGCCATTTGCCGTCCTTTTGCTACTCTGCGTGAGGCGGTGGTTCCGGCGATTGGAACTGACGACATTTCTTCTATCTCCGCCCGTGTCGAGTTGCATCATAATGCGAAGATCCCCGAGTCCATTGAGCTACTTGCAGATGGCTGGTCTTTCACTATTACTGTGGATGCGCCGCTGATGGCGAGCTCCCGGCAACGATCATGGGCCGATGTTGCTGCGGGCGGTGGTACCCGGCCGCCGACGGCGACGCGCTGGGAATGGCGCCCGCGCCTGTCTTGCTGTCCACGTGTCGCTGAGCCTGAGTCTGGGCTGCATGCGACAGCTGTCGCTGGTCAGTCCAGATGCCACGCGCCAATCTTCCGCTAGATCTGCCAAGCCATGTTGTGGGATGGCAGCTTCAGAGTCACATACACAAGGCGCCACTCCTGCTGAGATTGCCTCGGCACTTGTTCCGTATCCTGCTGCTGCATCCCAACCCATTTCTATCAACGGCTCTGTGTCCCACAAGAATAATGACTTGGACGCTTCACCTTCTGGTGCTAATGTTGTGGACCCCGGGGTGTCTACAGTGGTGGATCATAACAACATTTCTGGTTCTCCCCCACACACGACAAACGCGCAGACAGATGGGTACAATATTGGGACTACAGTTATTTCTGATGCTCCTGGCAGCTCCTCCTCTGTTGCTGGGTCTGCGATCTGTCAGCAGCAAGATTGTGACATTGCCACTTTGGTAGCTCGGGCTTGTGGGACCAGAAGAAAGCCAATTCGGAACCCGTCTGCTTCGCGACAGAATCCTGCAGTGGTGAACCAAGCCTCCTACCCATGAATATTTTGTCCTGGAATGTCCGCAGCCTGGGTGAATCGACGCGTCGGCGTTCCCTTGCCAACTACATCTGACGCTGGAGGGTGGATGTCGCCCTTTTTCAAGAATCCAAACTATGCTCGTGTGACCCAATCATCTGGGCTCAGATTGGTGGCTCTTTCATGACGGGTTTTCTGGCTCTCAATTCTGTTGGACACTCTGGCGGCTGTCTTCTTGGCTGGAGAGATGACCTTTTTGATGTATCAGGTAGTCATATTGAACAGCATTCAATATCTATTCTGCTGAAGAGGAAACAAGACAACATGGAGCTGCTCATCTCATGTGTTTAGAGCCCACAATCTGCTGGGAGTCGGCTTGCTCTTTGGGAGGAGCTGGGGCTTGCGAGGACCACCTTGGCTGCTGAGATGTGGATCTTGGGTGGAGATTTTAATGCCACGCTTAGCATTGATGATCGTTCTGGGGACTCTTCTGTTCATGATGCTAGCTCAGCAGATTTCCGTGATTTTGTTGAGCAATTTGGCCTCATCGACTACCCAGATATTAACTGCGGATTCACGTGGCGGGGTGCTGCGGGTATTATGTCTCGCCTTGATCGCTTTCTGCCATCCATCGAAGCTGCTGAAAAGTTTCACCTTGCGGAAGTTCAGGCACTTGAGCGCCCTTTCTCGGACCACACGCCGATTCTCTGGAAATCCATGGAGGACAGGCCTGCTGGCACATACGTCAAATTTGAGCGTGCGTGGCTGCTGGAACCAGGTTTCCGGCAGGAGGTGATTTCGCAATGGCAATCCTATCCTACATTTGGCTCTGCAACTGTGACTCTTGCTGGTCGTCTGGACTTGCTGCGGACCTTTTTACGGGATTTCAGAAAGAAAATAGCTGCAAATCGTGACCAAAGGCGCTCTGCTGCACTTAAGATCATTCAGGAGCTTGATAGGCAAGAGGAGAATAGATGTCTCTCTCCTGCTGAAATAAATCTGAGAAAGGATCATCTGCAAATTGTGCAGGAGGAAGATAAGAAAGATGAAATTGCTTGGAGGCAACGCTCTCGCCAGATTTGGCTTAAGGAAGGTGATAAGAACACACGTTTCTTTCACATGTGGGCAAGCGGAAGGAGAAGATCTAATCAGATTAATAAGATTTCTATTCAAGGTGTTGAGTTCACTGGACATGAGCAAATTGGCTCTGCTGTTGCTGATCACTTCAGGGCTTTTACTCGCCGCCGACCTGGTGGTGATTGGGACTGGACTGACAGGGAGATCCCCATGCTATCGCCTTGCCATTGCGATCTTGATTGCTCCTTTCACTGAAGCTGAGATCAAACTGAGCCTTCAAGATTTAAATGCTGAAGCCACTCCTGGCCCGGATGGCTTCCCTATCCTTTTTTATCGTGCCTTTTGGCAAGTGGTAAGGGAAGACATTATTGCTGCTGTTGAAGAATTTTCCACTGGAAATGCTGGTTTTGAGTGGCTCAATCGCTTTCTCATTTTCCTCATTCCAAAGATTTCTGGAGCTGCCTGCATTGAAGACTTTCGGCCCATTGCCCTGTCTAATGGCATTTACCTCATCATCGCCAGGGTGCTGGCCAACAGACTACGATCTGTACTTCCTAACCTCATTCATTCTGTTCAAACTGCTTTTGTGGCTGGTAGGTCCATCTCGGAGGGCTACGCTGCTGCTTCAGAAATTCTCTCATATTGGCGACGTTCGGGGACAACTAGCTTTTTATGGAAGGTTGATTTTGCAAAGGCTTATGACTCTATATCTTGGCAGTTCATTTGGTGTTCTATGGCGTGGTTTTCCGGAGACTTGGATTTCGTGGATGCGCAGATGCATTACCACAGCCTCCTTTTCTGTTCTCATCAATGGCCGGCTGTCAGGGGGCTGGGTTCAGCCTCAACGGGGTGTGAGACAGGGCTGCCCTCTGGCTCCAATGATTTTTGCGCTTGCTGTCGATGCTCTGGCCCGCATGACTTTCTTTGCTTGCAGATCCGGCATCATTTCGGGCTTCCGCGGCCCTGACAGTTCTGAAACGATTGTGCCCATCTTGCAATATGCGGATGATACCCTCTTTTTCATTGAGGGCTCTGTCCAAGCTGCACAAAGAATTGCCAAACTGGTGGAGATTTTCTGTGACATTTCTGGCCTCAGTATTAATTATTCTAAGTCCACTGTCATTGGCTTTGGGATGGAAATGGCAATCACTCTTGAATGTTCTCGCGTGCTTCAATCTCCTACTGGCATCCTACCCTTGCAATACCTTTAACTGCCACTGACAGACGAATTTTCTCTCGGGACTGGGCGCCGGTCATCAAGCGTGTGGAGCAGCGCCTGGCTGGGTGGTCATCTAGACTTCTATCTCGTGGTGGCAGACTAGTTCTGCTGCGCCACGTATTGTCGGCCCTCCCAATCTACTTTATGTCCGTATTAAGAATTCCCAAACTTGTGGAACGACAGATTGATTCATTGAGACTAAGGTTTCTGTGGCAGACAAGCTCCCCTACCTCGCATGGCATTCATCTTGCTTCTTCTCAACTTGTGTGCCGGCCAACTGCTGAAGGAGGCTTGGGTGTTCTCAACCTTCGTCGTATGAACACTGCCCTCCTCACGAAATGGATCACTCGGATTATGGGCTCATATCATGGAATTTGGGTGGATATTCTTAACATTTCTTATGGTCGCAATCTCAATTGGGATTCGCGAATCACTCCTATTCAAGGCGCGTCCTCATTCTGGCGAGGCATTACTGAAATTATTCCACTGGTCAAGCATCTGTTTTCCCCTTCTCTTGGATCTGGCTCTTTTTTCTATTTTTGGAAGGATAACTGGTCGGGGCTGGGCCCTGCCCAACTGCACTTTCCTCGCCTCTTTCAGCTGGCCGGTAACAAGGAGGCAAGGGTATCTGATTGCTGGGCATCAGTGGCAAATGAGCAGGGGATTTGGTCGCCAACTTTCTCTCTTCATTTATCGGATCAACGCTTTCAAGATCTGCTGCTGCTGCTTGGGGAGATCTCCCACCTATCTCCAACAATGAATAAGGATGATGGCTGGTTATGGCAGAAAGGGAACTTCTCTGTTTGTGAGGCTTATATTTTGCTTGGCACTACGGATACTGTTGCCTGCGAGGAGATCTTGATGGTTTGTAGGTTGCTGTGGCGTGCTAAGACTCCTCTTAAGATTAAAATTTTCACCTGGCTGCTGCTGCACCATCGCATTCTCACAAAAATGTATAGGTCTCGGTGGTGTAGTGATGCCGATACGACCTATGTCCTCTGTGGTGTGGCCGATGAAGATTCTGCTCACCTCTTTTTTGGATGTCACATGACTCGCCAGGTCTGCGAGGCAGCTGACATTGGTTGGATTGATTTTTCCTCCAAAGATGCTTTTTGGAGAACTTTCCGTAACGGCGGCAGTAGGACCCAGGGGTGTGTTTACAAATCCAGACGACAGCGGGCCCTCCCATTGGCATACATTTGGGCTATTTGGATGCAAAGGAATGATACCCTGTTTCGTGGTGGGCGTGCCTATGTTGACAACATCAAGAATCATGCGATGGCCATTTTTGAAAATTGGAAAATGTGCTGAATTTTTGGGCTGCTATTCCTGTTTTTACTTTGTAATATGGTTGCTGGGTTTCTTCATATCCTTCTGCTTTAATCTTCTGTAATATCTCAACAATATTAATGAAACTCTGGATAACCACCATCTTGCTGGTTGTCCTTTCCCGTTTCAAAAAAAAAACAATTCGTTTTCGGGCTCTCTGCTGTGGATGTACCTCGAACTTACCAAAAAGCTCTTCATGACGATAGGTGGAAGGTAGCAATGCAAGAGGAGATGTCAGCTCTTTAGTCCAGAGGCACTTGGACTCTTGTAACACCTCCTAGTGGTGCAGCAGTGGTGGGCTGCAGGTGGGTGTTTACAATCAAAACATCGGTCCGACGGATCCGTTGAGTGCTACAAGGCTTGTTTAGTGGCTCAAGGATATACACAAACTTATGGTGTTGACTACTTTGACACATTCTCTCCCGTGGCTAGGTTGGTCACAGTTCGTATTCTTCTTTCTATCGTAGTCAGCAAGGACTGACCACTTTTTTAGTTGGATGTGAAGAATGCATTTCTTTACGGTGATTTATAGGAGGAGGTTTACATGAAACAACATCCCGGTTTCACGGTTGAAGGGGAGTTTTATAAGGTTTGCAAACTGCACAAAGCTATTTATGGCCTGAAGCAAAGCCCGAGAGCTTGGTTCCAAAAATTATCAGAGAAAGTAGAACAAGGAGGGTTCATTCGTTTCACCGCGGATCATTCACTTTTTGTAAAAAAACCTCCCGTGGTAGAGTCGTGCTTCTCGTATATGTTGACATTATTGTCACTGGTGATGACTTGCAGGGCATCTCTTATACCAAAGCATTGCTTGGAAAACATTTTCTTACCAAGGATCTTGGTGATCTTCGCTATTTTCTTGGAATAAAGTTTGTTAGAAATCGTAGAGGCTTGGTTATGTGCCAAAGGAAATATGTCACTGACTTACTGAAAGAGACAGGAATGTTGGGATCACGCCCTGCTGTTGTGCCAATGGATCCTAACATTCGGCTTTATGATGATGATACAAAAGATGTTGATGCTAAGAATTATAGGTGTTGTTGGAAAAATCTTATATGCCACTATTACACGTCCAGACATTTCTCTTGCTGTAAGCAGGATTAGTCAATTTATGGACAAGCCTAAGAAGGTACATTGGGATGCAGCAATGATGGTACTTAGATATTTAAAAGCTCCAGGGATTGTTTCTTCTTAGTGGGAAGAACCTAAACATCATTGTTTATGCTGATGCAGATTATGCTGGATGTCCAAATGATAGAAAGTATACCACTAATTTTTGTGTCTTTATGGGAACTAATATGGTTACTTGGAGAAGTAAGAAACAAGATGTGGTTGCCAGATCCAGTGCAGAGTACAGGGCCATGGCTCAAGCCACTACTGAAATAGTGTGGGTGAAATCGGTCATGATTGATGTTCTAGTGGAGGTGCCTCTTCCAATGCAATTAAAATGTGATAATCAAGCAGCTTTGTTCATAGCCAATAATCCTATTTTTCATGAAAGGACGAAACATGTTGAAGTTGATTGCCACTACATCAGAGACATGATTAAGAAAAAATTATTGTCACATCATATGTATCCTCGGGTGATCAAACGGCTGATGTCCTCACTAAGCCACTTCCTAAGGGAAAGTTTGATAAATGTGTTTCCAAGCTGAGCATGATAGATATTTATGCTCCAGCTTGAGGGGGAGTGTTGAGAGCTGATTTTCAGCATATGATTTTTCCTACTTTCCTAATATGTACTTTCCTTTTATGTAATTCCTCCTTCGGTCTCCACTATATAAAAGACCATAAAGGTTTCTTTTATTGATTAGAGAGACAATCCTTATTTTCCACACTATCCAAGAAAGGCACCGAACAGTGGTGCTTGAAACTAGCAAATCCACACTATAAAAATATTTATTTCTAAAGCAAAGATGAAATGTCCTTTTTTATGTTCATTGGCTCCTTTTATTGATGATTACAATAATCTCTAGTTTAGGAAATAAAAAAAGGAGACATGAATTAAGGAAACAGAAATGAGCCAACAAATTTGCCAACTAATTAGTGTCATTATTATGATATCATTCCTGATAATCAGCAACAACCAAAGTTGTGCCAGGATCTCATCATTATTATGATATCTAATCAGCAACAACCAGAGTTGTGCCAGGATCTGTGGGACATCCTGCATCAGTCTCCCCTGCTTGGGTTGAGCTTCAACTGGATTCCTATGGTGGGTAGTACATGAAAAAATCAGCAACATTAAAGGTGGTTGAAATCCCGAACTCAGACGGTAAATCAACATAGGCATTGTCATTAATCTTGGGCAGGATTTTGCAAGGCCCAAATTTCTTGTTCTTCAACTTGTTATAAGAAACAACAGGAAAATGTTCTTTGCGAAGATAAACTAGGACAAGTTCTCCTTCTTCAAAAACTTGTCGGCGACAATGGCGATCAGCATCAGATTTGTACTTTGCATTAGAATCCTAGAGATGTTTGTGAGTGGTGCAATGTACATTGTGTATCCGAGCAATAAGTTAATCAATGTTGCTATTAGGATTTCTGCACGAGAGAAATTATGCATCGCAAGAAGAATCAAGAAATTTAAGGTGACACAAAGTTTTATTAGATAGAAAAAACAAAAGAGGTTTATAAGACAGATTACTTTTTGTTTGGTCCCATAGGGTGTTTATATAGTCACTCCCTTTTACAGATGATAGGAATTACAGACCAATTAGGATTCCATATTAATCTCTTAAAATTAGGACACCTATTTCTTGATAAGAAAATAAATCAATTCCTTAACAATCTCGTGATAAGAAAATATACAGAATATGTCAGACGGATTTTCTTTTATTTCAGAGTGTCTTGGAGTCTAGACGGATTTTCAGTTGGGGTAGGATTCAAGGCATTATTAACAATCTCCACCTTGAATTGAATCCTCTAACAATCTCTGCCGCCGCCAGTCCCATCTTGGGACTACTGCCAACTATCAAATATTTAGTAGTCCAAACAATATTGAAACTTGCTTGTAGGAACCAACTTGGTGAACATGTCCGCTGGATTATCTTCTGTGTCTGACCTTCTTCACCTTGATCCTCTTCTCAGTACGGATGAAGTAATACCTAACTGTGGGCCCTCGCTACCCACTCAGGGGCCACGGTGGTTGGGTACTTGTATCTTGTACCTTCAACTCTTGGAATTCCAGTTTTCTTCTTGAAGATCCATTTACAGCCAATGATCTTTCTGCCTTTAAGCAACATGACCAGCTTGACACAACGGCAATACAGAATTTTAAATAAGATAAGAGCTAACCCTAGGCACAATGAACGGTGTTCTATTACACCGTGCAAGTAAGCCTCTGTTACGCTTGAAAGAACTGCAGAAATCAGATGTCGATGTCGCCGGTTCAAGCGGACGATAATTGACAAATAAACTAGCAAGAATCCACCAGCACCTTAGAAGAAATCCAAGGTCAAGATCGTGCTCACACGAACTCAGAAATTCAGAAAAACTCTAAATTGGAATTTTAATTAAAGAGATAAAGATGTTTTTAACTCTTACAAGTCAGACCAATATATAAGGACTCACAACTTGCAATACTATTAGCACTAGGACTCCTATAGCAAGAGGAAAACACAATCCCATAAGCATTAAGACTCTTATATCCTAACAAAAGTAAACTAAAAGGAAATAATACTCCTAACAGCATTAGGACTCCTAACAGAAATAAACTAAAAAGAAAATAAAATCCTAACAGCAGTAGGACTCCAAACATACTCTTCAAATCTGAAATTAGATCAAAGTAGATCATTGGCCACCAGAATTCTTGTGAACAAGATCTACATCAGGCTCCCCTTCTTGAAAAGAGCTAGACCCCGAGCTTGGTAATAGTAACCCTGGCGGATGGTACATAAAGAAATCTGATACATTGAAGGTAGGTGAAATTTCCAAGTGTGCTGGCAAGTCGATGATATAAGCATTATCACTGATACGCTTCAAAACTTGGCAAGGATCAAACTTCTTGTTCGTTAATTTATGATAAGAACCAGCAAGAAATCTTTCCTTTCGTAAGAACACCATAACTAGATCACCTTCTTTGAAAACTAATTTCCGTCTACCCTTGTCGGCGTGCTCCTTATACTTAGCATTAGATTCTTCCAGCTTCTTCTTGGTTTCTTCATGGATATGTTGGATACGCTCAGCCATATTGTCAACAGCAATACTTTCGGGTAAATTGATGAGGTCTACAACTTGGCGAGGCATTTTACCATAAACAATTTCAAACGGTGCCTTCCCAGTACTTCTGTTCACCATACTATTAAATGCAAATTCTGCTTGTGAAACTATTGCATCCCATTGTTTTGGTTTGTCACCTGATAAAGTCCGAATCAAGTTGCCAAGTGTCCGGTTAACTACTTCTGTTTGGCCATCAGTTTGAGAATGGCATGTACTACTAAAGTTCAAGGTTGTATCAAATCGTTTCCATAGTGACTTCCAGAAGTAAGATATAAACTTTGAATCTCTATCAGATGTGATGGATTTAGGTATTCCATGAAGTCTAACTACTTCCCTAAAGAAAAGACTTGCTATGTGACTCGCGTCAACAATTTTTTTGCATGGGATGAAGTGTGCCATTTTTTAAAAACGGTCAACTGCCACAAAGACATAATCTGATCCTCTTTGTGTGCGAGGAAGACCCAAGACGAAATCCATTGGAAAGGTCTTCTCAAGGACCTTCTGGAATAGGCAATGGGGAATATAATCCAGTATTTTGTGATTGCCCCTTCGAAACTTGACAAAGTCGACATCGCCTCACAAATCTAATAAGTTGAGGCCAAAAGTAACGATGCTCCACAACTGCCACTGTTTTATCCCTGCCAAAATGACCGCCTAAACCACCACCATGTAAATCTTGAACGATCTTGTCTCGCAAAGAGGTTCGAGGGATACAAAGTTGATTCCCTCTAAACAAAAAGCCATCTTGAATATGAAATCCCTTCGCCGGTTGGTGGTGCAAACATGTTTTCCAACTAATACTAAAATCTTCGTCAAATTCATATAAATCTTTCAAAGATTCAAACCCAATTACCTCAACTTGAAGCGTAGCAAGTAACTCTGCACGTCGGCTAAGCGCATCAGCCACCTTGTTTAGTTTTCCACTCTTATGCTTGATAACATAATTGAATCGTTGCATGAATTGTACCCACCTACCATGCATTCGGCTGATAGTGGCTTGAGTCTGTAAGTGCTTTAATGCCTCATGATCTGTATGCAAAATGAATTCTCGTTGGATGAGATAATGCTCCCAATGCTTGAGAGTTTGAACTACTACGTATAATTCCAACTGATAAGTTGCCTATTTTTGTCTTGCATCATTAAGTTTTTCACTATAAAAAGAAATAGGAGGGCCCTCTTGTGAGAGCACAACACCAATACCATGAATAGAAGCATCACTATCCATTTCAAATACCTTCTCAAAGTCAGGCAATGCCAAAACGGGAGAACTTGTCAATTTTTGTTTGATGATTGCGAAACTTCTGTCAGCTTCCTCTCCCCATTGGAACTTTCCTTTCTTTAAGCAAGACGTTATTGGGGCCATTATACTGCTAAAATCACGGATGAATCTGCGATAGAACGAGGCTAATCCATGAAAGCTACGAACTTCTGTGACAGTTTTTGGAGTCGGCCATGAAACGATCGCCTGCACTTTTTGAGGATCCACCTGAATACCTTGAGAGCTAATAATATATCCAAGGAAAAGTAACCGATCAGTAGCAAATGAACATTTCTTGAGATTGACATAGAGTTGATGTTGGCACAAAATAGTCAAAACCTCTCTAAGATGAACAAGGTGTTCAACTTCAGATTTACTATAGACCAAGATATCGTCACAGTAGACAACTACTGATTTCCCAATGAGAGATTTGAGTATGTGGTTCATTAGTCTCATGAATGTGCTTGGGGCATTTGAGAGTCCAAACGGCATCACCAGCCATTCAAAAAGGCCATCTTTAGTTTTAAAAGCTGTCTTCCACTCATCCCCGGGCTCCATTCGAATCTGATGGTAACCACTTCGTAGGTCTAATTTGGAAAATATTTGAGACCCACTCAACATGTCTAACATATCCTCCAATCTAGGAATTGGAAATCTATACTTGATTGTTATCTTGTTTATAGCTCTACTATCAACACACATTCTCAATATGCCATCCTTTTTTGGTACAAGGAGTGCTGGTACTACGCAAGGACTCATGCTTTCTCGAACAAATCCTTTCTTTATTAATTCATCCACTTGATCTTGTAAAATCTGATTTTCTTTTGGACTTAATCGGTAGTGGGGAAGGTTTGGAAGACTTGAACCTGGTATTAGATCAATATGATGTCGAATGTCTCGCATGGGAGGTAATCCATCAGGTAATTCTTCAGGAGTGATGTCTTTGAATTCTGAAATTAAATTTTGGATTGCCTCTGTAGTGTGTTCTTGATCCGGAGGAACCTCCCCTATGCACACAAGTGCATAAGCCTTTCCACTGTCTTTTACTTCATAAATGAACTCATCTGCCCGTTCAATTAAGCAGACATTCTTCAAGCTATTTTCTTTAATTACTGAATCATGTTGTAATGGTAATAAAGAGATGCGTTTTCCGTCTTTAGAAAACTTGTAGATGTTGTCTCGCCCTAGATGGGTTGCATTAACATCAAATTGCCAAGGACGACCCAAGATGATGTGGCTTGCATCCATATCCAATACATCACATGTGACCACATCCTTATAACTCTTGTCAATTGATAAAGATACCTTACACAATTGTGTAACTTCTTTGTTAGTGCCTTTACTAATCCAACTAACTCTATATGGTGAAGGATGAGGCTCTGTTTTCAATTCTAATGTGTCCATCATTTTTTTTTGAAACTATGTTTTCAGAGCTCCCACTATCTATAATGACTTTACAAAGTTTACCTTTCACTGTGCAACGGGTTCGGAATATTTCATGTCGTCGAGGGTCCTCTTCTTTCTTAGGCATTAATAATAGGCGTTGCACGACACTCGAGAGGTGTTCTCCATCTTCATCAGCCCAGGTTTCTTCTTCAATATCATATTCATCATTAGCATCATCAGTTTCTTCTTCATCCTCTATTATTCGTGCTGAATGGAGTGCTGACCTAATTGTCTACAACGATAGCAAACAATAGAATTGGACTTCCCATATGAGTTAGAAGTCCTCTTAGCATTATCAGCACCCACAGATTTTGATTTAGAGGTAGCTAGTAAGCTTTTGTCAGCACTTCCAACCTCTTCAATTGTAGGAAGTTTAGATGAATTGAGTGCACTTGCCATCTTACTAGTCTCAGCAGAACAAAATTGTGCCTTGGCTCCTCATTCTAGTTGATGTTCAGCAGTTTCTGCCAAGGTGATTGCAGTGGCCATGGTGCTAGGAGTCTGCATTTCTACTTTATCTCTGATATTCGATCTCAAACCGTTTTAATTACCTGTTGTTACGAGATGTTAGACGATCGAATTCCGCTGTATAGTCCCGCACTAGCCTTCCGCCCTGTCTACAATTTTCCAACTGTTGATATAGAATCTGTTGATAGTTTGTTGGAAGATATCGATCCCATAACATTTGCTTCATTTTCCTCCAGCTCCGTATTGGTTTATTTCTTTGAACTCGCAAAGATTGAATTTGCTCCCACCATGCAGATGCCCCTCCTTTTAAACGATATGCCACCAATTTTGCTTGCTCGTGTTCTGGGATTTTCATGTATTCAAAAAATCGTCCGACCTCCGAAATCCAATCCAAAAAGTCTTCAATGGGTAGATGATCATTGAAGTGAGGTAATTCGATCTTCATCCTAAAATCAAGTTGTCCGTGTGCAAAATTTCTTCTTGGTTCAACAATTAACTCTTCTTCACTATCGCTGTCCACTGAAGAAGTGGTTGTTCGTCGTCGTCGATTTTCTTGGGTTGCTTCTGGTTGGACACGTGTGTGAATAGGACCTTGATTCATAAGCAATTTTTCGATGGCAGCAGTAAGGAGATCTACCTTTGCTCCTAATCCTTCAAACTCTTTTCTAGTTGGAATATCAGCCATGATCTCTTTCTCGCTCTGATACCACTTAACGCAGCGTCAGTACAGAATTTTAATAAGATAAGAGCTAACCCTAGGCACAATGAACGGTGTTCTATTACACTGTGCAAGTAAGCCTCTGTTACGCTTGAAAGAACTGCAGAAATCAGATGTCGATGTCGCCTGTTCAAGCGGACGATAATCGACAAATAAATTAGCAGGAATCCACCAGCACCTTAGAAGAAATCCAAGGTCAAGATCATGCTCACACGAACTCAGAAATTTAGAAAAATTCTGAACTGGAATTTTAATTAAAGAGATAAAGATGTTTTTAACTCTTACAAGTCAGACCAATATATAGGGACTCACAACTTGCAATACTATTAACACTAGGACTCCTATAGCAAAAGGAAAACACAATCCCATAAGCATTAAGACTCTTATAACCTAACAGAAGTAAACTAAAAGGAAATAACACTCCTAACAACATTAGGACTCCTAACAGAAATAAACTAAAAAGAAATTAAAAACCTAACAGTAGTAGGACTCCAAACATATTCTTCAAATCTGAAACTAGATCAAAGTAGATCCTTGGCCACCAGAATTCTGTACAGAATTCTTGTGAACAAGATCTACATCACAGCTCCCAAGTTTGATTCTTATGAAGAGATTCCTCTCCTCACCCATAGCAGTGATCCACTGTTCAGATTCAGCACATGTGATGGCATCCCTATAAGATGACGGCTCTAGAGACTCCATCTCTTTAGCTACCTGTAGTGTATAAGCAACCATGTTCTCAAAGCCATATCGCTTAGGAGGACCCACTTCTCTGCGAGGACGTCTGTTCTGCTTCTTGATGTGATCCTTCAGCATCATCCCCTGCTAGAGTGGGTTCAACCTCCACCTATTTGCTGACACTCTCTTCAGCCTTCATCTTCAACTAAAGCATTGATGCCTCATCAAAGGTCATGCTTCTGCTGTGGATGACTTTGTGTTCTGAAGGAGAACAAATTCTGTAACCCTTCACTCCTGCATCATATCACACAAACACCCCTTCTTTGACTCTTGGCTCCAACTTTCCTTCACTGACATGATAGTATGCTGGACAACCAAAAACATTTAGACTAGAATAATCAGCAGAATTTCCTGACCATACCTCAGTAGGGGTCTTGAGATGAATCGCAGTCTTGATATCAATTGCCTTGTAGTATATACAAGGACTTTTGTCTGACTCCCTTCACAATTGTAGCATCACCCTTCATGACCGTGAGATGCCTCCAGCAGCATTGATCTGACACTCCTTAGAGTCCAAGACTCCAAGTGATATCAAATTCTTCTTAAGTTACGGAACATGACGGACATCTATCAGCGTTCTCACAAGGTTGTCATGAGTTTTGATATGCAGAGAACCAATCTCAACTATAACGCATTATTGCCCACAATGACATTTCCACCGTCAGCCTTCTGATAAGTTGAGAATCATTCTTTGTCATATGATAGGAGCACTCCGAATCAAGAACCCAGTCATCCTCCAGACATCCTTGATCAGAAGCAGCCAAAACCAAATCATCTTCAAAATTTTTCGTTTCATGTGCCACCGCAGCAACGGGAGCCTTTTTCTTTTTCGGACAATCCTTCTTCCAATGACCTGGTTCTTTGCAGTAGTTACAGATGTCTTTCACAGTGATTTTCTTCTTCTTTGACTTTGATTTCTTCGAATTCGAGGACTGTCCTTTCTCCGCGATCGATATTAATCCCACGGCCTGAGTTTCTATAGAATTACAGACGGCCTCTGCTAAAGTTCACGAGTATGGAGACTCGATCTTACTTCTTCCAGACTTATAGTTTTCTTCCCGATAATCATAGACTGAACAAAATTCTCATAGGATGGAGGAAGCGAAACTAAAAGAATTAGGGCAGCATCTTCATCCTTGATCTTAACATCAATATTTCTCAGTTCCATCAACAAAGAATTTAACTGATCAAGATGTTACTTCAAAGAGATACCTTCTTACATGCGAAGGGCGAAAGACGTTGCTTCAACAACAACTTGTTGGTGAGAGACTTCGTCATATACGGACTCTCGAGTTTCACCCACGGACTGGCCGCCTTTTCTTCATCTGCGACCTCGATTATCACCTCATCCGCCAGACATAACATAATCATCGAGTGCGCCTTCTCCTCCAGTGCCGCAAAAGTAGCGAGGTCGATCTCCCGTATATTGATTTGCCACAATCCAAAACTATTTCTGCTGTTGAACTTCTCCACGTTCACGTTGTGTGACGCCATCTTCCTACTCGATCGAGAATCGCTGACGAACCCTAAGGCTCTGATACCAGTTAGTTACGAAAAGAGGGAGAGAGAGAGATCGCATGAACACGAACACAGAGATTTATGAGGTTCACCCTAAATCGGGTTACGTCCTCGGACGGCGGCTCTTTGTTATGGAATAATGATGATGACAAGGATACGAAATAACCCAACCATCATGGAGTTTATATAGGCACTCCCTTTTATAAATGATAGGAATTGTAGACTCCCCAATAATAGGACACCTATCTCGTGATACCTCCGTAGGGGAAATAAGCGCCTGACTACATAGGGGGACACAAAGGGTTACAACTAGGTTCAGATTCAAGACATTATCCCCAACTAATTTAACTGCTATGTTTACTAAACAATTTTTAGTGAATTTATAAACAAATTGCTATCCGCTATTCCTTCCCTTTCTTTTATTTAGTCTCAATTGAAGTAATAACATCTTGTGCCTAATTCCTCACTTGAAATAATTGTTTCTATTTCATCATGTGTTCTTTTTTTAGATCCAGTTGTAGATTTCAGATGCTCTCGAAGACAATACTTGACTTCAAAGCTGACTTTGGGACAAGATAATGCTCCTCCCTTTTTTACCGGCTACCCTTCAAAAATTTTCCACAATATAGACATGTTAAACCCCTCCTTCATTGGGCATCAAAGCAAACTTGACAATGTTCCCATGCTGGATCCGATTTTAGTCTTACTCATTGAGAGCTTAGAGATGTTGCTTGAGTAGTTGGTGTTTGAGATTCACCAATAACTGATTGATTTTCATCTCCACTACTTCCAGCTGATGCCATGTGCTGTAAAGTAAACTTAAAGTATTAGTTAAAAGAAATCAGCAAATTATAAAATTAAAAGTTTAGATGATTAAAATTTTACCTTAATTACTGGTTTCTAAAACTTTGATTTTCTTATTTGATAAGCAATAAAAAAACAAAAATTTCATAATTTAATAATTATATATATGCTATATGTATATAATTTCATATGTATTATACACTATATAAACTTAAATCATTAAAAGAAACTTTTTTAATATTGCACACAGAACATGATTGACAACTTTCTCATTTACAAAACTCGTCTCCTTCATGGTTTCATCTCCCTGACAAGTTGACACACACCCCTCTCTCTCCATTCGAAACACGTCCTTCATGCTCCTTGAGATTCATAGAAGGAAATGTTCCAGACGAAGAACACCGGCTGCTCCTCTGATCCTTGCTGTCATCCTCGCTGAGAGGAAGAAAACCGACCACTCCACTACTGATCCTTGCCGTCGTCGTCGCCGAGAGGAAGAAGACCAGCTGCTCCACCGCTTATCATCGCCGTCGCCCAGAGGAAGAAGACTGGCCATTGTCATCGTCGCCCAAAGGAAGAAGACGACGTTCGTCGCCCAGAGGAAGACTAGCCGTGATGTACTACGAATACGAGTGATTCGCAAGTAGGGCAAAGGCAAAATGGAATAGATAGTTTAATTTCTTTTAATGAGTCCGGCGGTCTGAAGAAAACCGCCGGTTTGGCCGGTTGAACCCAATTTTGACCAGGTTTAACCGGTCCAAATAGGGTTAATTGAATGTCTGGTTCCTTGTTAGCCTATAGAACGATTTTATACTTGGTTGCCAGTCCGACCAGCCGGGCCAGTCCGTGTTCGACAACACTGGTTGCAGGTGCTGTTCTGGGTTGCATCTGTAGATGAGGATGTCTTCAAGATAAATGACGAAACACCCAAGAAATGACTTCAAAACTTGAGTTATCAGCTGCATAGAAGTGTTGGGCGCATTGGAGAGACCGAATGGCATGACAAGTCACTCACAAAGCCCTTCTTTGGTTTTAAAGGCTGTTTTCCATTCGTCGCCTTCAACAACCCGAATTTGGTGGTAGACTGCGTAAATCAAGCTTGGAAAAGATGCAAGATCCATTCAGCATATCATCTAACTTAGGGATATGAAAACGATACTCGATAGTAATCTTGTTGATGGCCCAGCTGTCAATGCACATCCGCCCTGCCATCCTTTTTAGGGACGAGTAATGCACAACACAAGGGTATAGGCTCTCGCAGATACCCTACGGAGTAGATCTTCAACCCGAATGTGGTGCTCCTTGGGAGTCATCCTGTAATGAGGCAGGTTAGGCAAGTTAGCTCCAGGAATCAGGTCAATCTTATGCTAAATGTCACGTGTTGGAGGAAGGCCAGGATGCAAATCTTCCGGAGAGAGATCCTAAAACTAATAACATATTAATAGAGTGCAAAAATCTTAGACATAATTAATACTAATAACTTGTTCATTGGAGAGGACAAATTTCCATAATAAAGTAATCCGTATGGAGTGGCCCAAACTCCAATTATATAGTTGATAAGCACATTTCCAAAACTGAAAATAGAACTAGAACCCATCAATGTATTTATAGCATGAGGATTAATTACTATAACTATATAAAATAACTAATAAAGGAGAATATGAATATATAAATCGTAACTATTCACTATTCTCTTTATTTTAAAAAAACTATTGGCTATTCTCTTAATCCGCTCACTATCTTTTTAACTAATACAACGTAGAGTATCTTATCAAATTTGAGATAACTGGCTGAACATTTTCTCAATCCTTGTGCCTAAATGTGGTTTTAAGGGTCTTGGGAATTTGTTGGATCAGTAATAAAGTCCAAATAACACTTGATTAAGGATGTCCCGTCCTGACTTGTAGTGAATTGAAAGGTTAGTGCCATCTAAGCTGAAATATTGAGTTACAATTCAAAAACTTGCACTAAGAAAGTGGATTCCATGAGACTATTCAAGTTCGAAGCATCACTCTAAAGTTTCATCATTTTAAATTTAGTGTCATTTAGTAGAAGATATTGGAGAAGCCTCCAAGGTATAATTCTAAGTTCCTGATTATGATTTTTTTGTATATGTACCTACTACAGTTGTCCATCAATTTAGAGCACCAATTCAAAGTCTGAGATTAGATGATAAATAACTGGAAAATAAAAGAGGAGGTGACGCAGCTGTAAGGAATTCGGTATAGAAATTTAAATATAGCCAAGAGCAAACCCTAGGCCCGATGAACGATGTTCTATTACACCGTGCAAGTATGCTTCGATTATGCTTGAAAGATCTGCAGAAAATAAACATCGATGTCGCCGGTTCAAGCGGACGATAATCGACAAATAAACTAGCAGGAATCCACCTGCACCTTAGAAGAAATCTAAGGCCAAGATCGTGCGCACACGAACTCAAGAATTCAGAAAACTCTGAACTGGAACTTTAATTAAAGAGATGATAATGTTCTCGCTTAACTCTTACAAGTCAGGCCAATATATAGGGATTCCCATCTAGCAATACTATTAGCACTAGGACTCCTATAGCAAAAGGAAAACACAAAATAACAATCCTAATAGAATTAGGACTCCTAAGGAAAATAAACTAAAAAGAAAATAACATTCCTAACAACATTAGGACTCCTAACAGATTCTTCAAATCTGAATCAAATTAAGTTGTTGACCACTAGAATTCTGTACAGCAGCAGAATTCTCTCTTTTCTTGTCAACAGGATCTACATCAGGAGGCCACCATATTAAAAGCATTTTATTTTTTGAAATGAATGATGATATGCAAAAACATATTAAAGATATAATCAAGTTCAAAAGATTGGGTTCTAATACTCCTGCCCTCGAAAAATGGACCAGTTCATCAATAGTGGGTCAAATCCTCTCCTACTTTCAATATATATATATATATATATATATATATATGTATGTATGTATGTAAATTATATGAGGCCCAGTTTTCAGTAATGTACAAAAGCAATGAAGTTTATTGGCTTTTGGACATCTACCTATATAACACATATTCCTTTTTTAAGTAAAAAATCATCCAGTGCCTCTCAAGTCAAATGCAAGATGAAAAGTAAAAGTGCAGAACAGTTATTAAAGATCCAGATGCAAGTTAATCATTCAAAGTCATCAACATGTTGAGGCTGGAAGCAAAAGACATCCCCTGTGATGCCAGAAAAATGAAACAGAGATAAGAAAACTATAATTCTACAAGGAAGTGTTAGATTTTAACGAGAGAGATATCAATTATTAAGGATATGCCTTATGTATTTGACATTGGTTATTCAATAGACAAAAAGGAGCGAGTGATCTCTCCCCAAGAACAAACTTGTTTGCTAGGGTCCTTTTTATCAATCCATCTCCTTTCTCCATTATTTGATTTTACCTGTAGCCAATAATAAAATCTGTTATGCAGTTATCTGCATCAAAATTCAGGACCCTCCTAAGAACAGGTCTCCAAATGAGTAATATCATTTCTACATCCTATGATCAAGATCTAAATACATATAGTAATAACATGAAATATTAACTCAATGATTTATCTTTTTCCATTTCATCGGTTCACAGAGATGTTTTCTAAAACTGTAATTTTATAATTTTCAGGACTTTATGTCATGGTACTGTCGAAGTTGCTTCTCCAATTGCTACCACAGTTGAGGATGCCATGCTAGTGTAAGAAAATTTCCTACCTAGATGCATGTCTGTTGTGTCTTTCCATCTATTCTTTTTCCAATGTGTTAATGATCTTATGTAAACTGATTAGTATTAATGAGTTAATTCATTTTTCATATTCAAGTGAATGATGAGCATAAATTGCAGAATTGGTAGAAATGGCATAAAACAAGGATAAAAGGGTGAATATCATTTACGGATCAACCGAGAGCCCTGAAAATTGGAGATACACAAATATAACACGCCAATTGAACTAAGAATTTAGTGTTGAATACATAAGATATAAACGCAATGCATTTCATCTTCATTTCTCTCAATATTTAAAGATAACTAGCATGTCTTATGAACTCTAATTGTTCCCACAGATTTAATTGTTATAAGGTTTTGGATGTCCCTTTGGCAATTATAGCTCCTACATGGATATTCTGCTATCTACGCCTATTTTGGTGCCTTTGATTTTATACTGAAATAAGTTTTCTTTTTAATATTTGATTATCTTCATTTCAAATCATTATGTACTTTTTAAATTCATAATCGTCCACTGATTTTATTTTTTACCAACAGTATGGTAATACCTGTAAACCATAATGGAAATTTCATGTAATGTTTTAGTAGTAAAAGGACTAGGAGGTGCTAGTAATCCATATATTATTTTATGTATGTGTTAGGATTTCTGCACGAGAGAAATTATTCACCGAAGAAGGAACTGAGAATTTAAGGCAACGTAGAATTTTATTTGATGAAAACAGAAGAGGATTACAAATCACATTGCTATTCAGACCCCTAGGGAGTTTATATAGGCACTCCATTTATAGATGATAGCATACCGATTGGAACTCTGAATTAATCCCTAAAATAGGACACCTATCTCGTGATAAGAAAATAAATCAATTCCGAATCACATATAGCGAGACCCCCATAGTGCGAGGGTGCCTTTTAGTTCGGAGTGTCTTGGGGTCTGAACGGGTTTCTAGTTGGGATAGGATTCAAGGCATTATTAATAGTGTGAAAAGAATGTAAGTGCGTAAAAAGGAACGGTAGAGATGGGTTATGGAAAAACTATAGAATCAACACACTCTTTGGTAAGAAATGAATGTGGCGTACAATCTCCGCTAACCTCTCCATTAAAGATGAAATCATTTTTCTGCAACCATATATCCAATGATAGATTAGAAGAGGGGGAATGATCTCCAATGAGAGGTAATGTAGGGGAGGGAATGATCTCCAATGAGCCATATGCCCAATCTGTAACACAAAAATGATATGTTCATGACTAATATTATAACATGTAATACAATAAATTGAAGATAAATCAAAGTGTATAGCAATAATTCATGGAGCAATGAAAATTATCATATCAAGATGAAAATTATATTGTCATTGTACAGTTATGCTGCAACCATATCACTCGTGGTGGCCATAGGTACCACCCATGACTTAGTGGCGTTGTGTGTACCAGGTGCTCTAAGCGAGCTCCAAATCCACCACAGATATGTCGACATCACTGAGGTCAAGATGATGCCATGTCTATCTATCCACCCCAAATGTGCCGACCCTCAAATGTGAGACAACATACCCCTCTCGAAACAATCAAATGCATCTCAGACCTCTCTGCACTACAACCACCAAAAAAATATGTTCATCAAGGTGTCTATGAATGCTTCACATCCGTAGGACTGACATTTAGTAGGTGAGGAGAGGACGAATCTCATGAGACTTAGGCGTTCTCTGCTAGATAATTGCCTTGAACTCAAACTATGCAATCTGTGCTTAATGACCGGGTCCAGCTGTGGGACCCGACGTAATGGTCTGATAGTGGCAATCCTAGGTTGTTGATCGGTAAAGTGCCTATAGGTGTGCGTAGCTCCTCATTGCATTGCTATGACTTCTTGAACCCCATGCTGACTCGACACGTCAAGTATGTGCACCTGGCTAAGGTGTCCACTGTCAGCGAAGTGCTCGAGGTTTTCCCTATTCGACCTTGCATGGTGGCTGAACCTACCCGATCATTGGTTGGCCATGTCTAGGACTGAGAATTGGCTGTAGAGATGCAACACTTCATCCGAGAGATCCAAGTCTGGAGAAGCCATGTATCTACACAGAATGACCCAAGAAGACCATGAGATCAAATCGTAAGCCTTTGACAAATTGGCCTTCCAGAGGGAGCCACACTTCTAAAGAGTGTATAGGGTTAACAAACTGACCTCTCACCACATAGTTGAAGTGAATTTAGTCATATTGATTTAATCAATATATTAACAGCTCTAAATCCAAAATAACGGACGGCAACCTATAAAGGAAGAAACTAAAAAGCAAATAAAATCTTAACTGAAATTTAATTTTTTAGTGGTTGACTAATTTAATTCTTAATAATTCAATTTTGTATTTTCTTTAACATACCAATTAAACAATAGGATTCTTGTGATCTTGAACTTTATAATAGTTTACTTATCTACTAAGATATGCATTAATATGTGTGATTTTCATATTTTCCATTTTAATGTGTGATAGAGCAACCTTTCAATAGATTTAAAAATTACATCATAGTTATATATACAGCGTGCATTCTAAATTATTTTATTATTTGCAGGTATGCAGCAATGGCAGGCTGCTCTCTTGATGATAGATTTAATCTACAGCCGGTAATCTTTTGATGTTTCTTTGTATGCAAAGGTCCCAATGAGCTATGTTTAGTATAGTATAAACCATTATTTAGAAACATTGAGTTAATGGACTTAGCTATTAACCAATTTTCCAAATAGTACCTACAATTAACCCCATATTTTTTTTGAGGAGAAAAATGATGACTACTGGGTTCGGTTGTAATCCACGTGTATATATATCATTATAAAAGGAGCACCATGTACATGTGGCATGCTCTCCAGTCGAGAGCGAATAAAGAAAGGTACAAGCACTAACCAAAACCCCATTCCCGAAGAAGACAAAAGATGTGATATACAATATTATCCACCTGATATCTCTCCCCACAAAAAATGGCTCAGGCACCAGACAAATTGGTGACCAATGGAACTCTCCAACCTTGTCTTTGTTTGCAGTCCTCGCAGAGCCTGCCATAAATCCTCAACTACTGGAGGAACAAAATTTATAATGCTCATCTAGGACCAAACCTCCTGGGACACCCGACATTCAAAGAATAAGTGAATGGTATCCTCCTCCATCTCGCCGCACAAGAAGTGTCCATGTGTGGCACCCATCTCGCTCTATATGCTTTGGTTGATTCCGCTCGCGTCTCATGAGCGAAGCAAAAATCTTGACTTTCAACGGTACTCGAGAACGCCAGATGAGCCTGCTGTCTACTCCCAATGTTAGCTGGAAGAGACGGAAGTAGAGGCTGGCGGCTGAGAATGAGTCCGACATCCATACCCAACCATCCATCCATGACGAGTTCGGATAGAACGGAGCAATCCTTAGGTGAAGTGCTAATAGCTCACTAATCAAAAAGTGGAGAACTAAATAGCCACTCTCAGACCAGCACTCAGCCACAGAATGTGATGTAGGAGAGATAAGATATATTCTATTAGTGATGATTTTTTGAACCATCAACCTCTTTCGGAATTCGTCCCAAAGTTGTAATATCCTCCACTTTACGATTCTCCCGCTGCGTCAAAATGCATCAGGATGCACCGCCAATACCCATAACTAGGAAAAAGACACTGCTAGTGGGGCCTTTGATTAACCAGTCAAGCTGCCAAAAAGAGTCTCCCCGAAGTTGAGTGATGAAATCATGAAGGGACGGACCCGAGGAAATAGTGCTGCCACTCCCCTCCAAAATGAAGAAGCTCCCCGTGGTGGGATGGGCCTGGAGTTCCATGAAAGATCCCACCATATGCTGTCCTCGGGCCCCATACTCTGATCCACCACTCAGGGATGGGTGCCCAGTTGGTGGTGCGGAGGTCCCGAACGAGCAGTCCGCCCTGTGAGGTGAGCCTACATATGCACTGCCATGTGACCAAGTTGGCCCGTCGGGTAGAGTTACATCCTTGTCAAAATAACTTGCTCTTCAAAGAATTAATCCGGGCACTAACATGAAGTAGATCGGAAATGATGCGAAGTAGGACGAGGCAACCACCACTCGATAAAATCCGCAAGCTCCAACCTTGAAGCATGTGCTTTCACGGTCCGAGAGAGGGAGGCCCAGATATGTGATTGGTCAGAAACCTAATGGGGTGTGAAGCTCAGCTGCATAGCTCAAAGCAACCCCATAATTCTATACTTCACTGGGTTAACATACTCGACCACCTTGTTAAGGTTGGGGAATAATTAAACCTGAGGTATGTGTGAGCTTTCCAAAGGCAATATGGTCCAATGACTTGTTATGATGTGACCAAGAATTATTTTCGCAATGGTCATAGAACTTTCAATCAAATATAGACTACCGATATTCCATGTAGTGAGATGAAGCTTATTTTATTACTGCTTTTGTTGCCTGCCGATTGATGAAGCTTCGTTTTGACATGGTCATCAAGATTGTTTTGAGGTGGAAAAATCGTATATCTTACTTTTATAATCTTTCCTTTTCTCATAAGATACCTACTTTTTTAAGAGTCTGAGTTTGATTAATAAATGACGGTACTAAACCTTTGCAATCTTGATGGCTATCTTCTTTCTACTTTGTGTTCCTTTGTGATAGTACTTCTTAAAAAATATAGCTTGATTCTATGATTTGTGCAATAACATCAACAATGATGTTTAAATGATTATTGCAGTCACCCCTTTGTCTGCCATGTTTATCATCACCTGAAAACTACAATATATTGGGATCATTGAGACTTGGAAAATACACAGAGGTAAGCGACTTTCCCTGCTAGAAAGTGCAATGAAGATATATTGCTTGGAAAATAACAGAGCTAGAGACTGTCTTTTCTGTTCCAATTCACTCTATTGCTTCTGCAGTGGTTTAATGACGTATCATCGGCTGAGATCTCTTCCAAGTGTGACGATGTCCTTAATCGTCTTTCAGAATCATTTGGATGTCAAGTAAGAATACAGCTTCATAAACTTTACTGCTGCATTTTCCAAGGATAGTTGTTTAAGATGCATAAAAAAAGGTGGATGATTTCTGGAAACTTTTTAGAATCAGAATATATATTATTTGGCAGATGTTTAGATGCTTATCATATTTCTTTTCTTTGAAGACCATAGAAATTAAATTGCCAGAGCTTGAAGAAATGCGTGCTGCTCATATTGTTACTATCGGTTCTGAATCACTATGTTCTTTGACCCCTCATTGTGAGGAAGGGTGAGAGTTCATTTTCATGCATTATTATATTGTTTTCATTGTTTTGTCTCTTCAAACAAAAAATGTAATATTCTAGTTGTCTAAGGTTCATATGGATTCATTTTCTGCATCATATCCTTTGTGATAGATTATATTTTTAGTCTAAGGTCAACAATTCAAGTTCCGTTATTTTCGTCCAAAATTATCCTTTGTTTATTTTATGCATCAAAGCAGTGTTGTGAAATCCAAATCAGGTCAGCGGTCAACCGGTTCAGCTATGACCTACTTGCTTAACTGGTTCACGAATCACTTGAAACACGATAGTTTGAACTGGTCAACCCCAGTCAAAGCAGTGGTTCAACTTTTTGAACTGGACTGTTTTCACCAATCGACAGTTCAATCAAAATATCATGTCTTTATTTAAAAAGGTTGACAAGTTATTGCGGCAGTAAGATTGGATCCCAGGTCCTTTGCGATTAATTTAGTGAAGAACCCACCATGCCATGTTTAGTTGTATGATGTACTCAGGTATTTAAAGTATATTCTACATCACATTACACATCTCCATAGTACCATAATGTTTTCTCTCCATGATAATATCTTCTTTTTTCTTAATCAAAGATAATATCTTTTTTTGTTGTTGAATAGTAAAGATAAATTCTCATCAATGGAATTATAAAAAGTTAGACAATCTACTTAATTTTTTCTAGCTGAAGTCAATATTAATATTTAGATTTGGGAACCATGAGTTTATAAATTATAAATTATGTATTTAAAATTAAAAGAAAACTTAGGTGTCACTTGTCCTTTCCTATTGAAACTTATTAATCATATTATTATACTTTGACATATAAATATATTAACTATTGATAAACGTAGTTTAATAAAAATCTTGATTTATATATTTTTGTATTATTTTATTATCATCTGGTCTGACTATCTAGTTTAATTGGTATAACTGGTTAGACATGTCCCGAAGGCTTCGTTAGGCCAATGTCCAACTCGAGTCTTTTAACGTTACATCAAAGAACCTAGTATAAATATTATCTACTCATATACTTTGGTGTTTCATTATCTGAACGATCTCTCTACTGCAATTATGGCTTACATTGTTGTTTTGCATCATTGCTATAACGTTTTATAAGTTTTTTATTATTGAGTTTGTCTTCTTGTCCTAATAGTTTATTTTTTGCATGCCTAGGAGGTGTTCGAAGTTGACTCTAGACTCAAGAACAAGCTTGGCTCTTTTCAAATCATTCTCAGCTTCAGATTATGTTGCTGCCCAGCGTCTCAGGTAGGCACTATTTATTACCTATCTTGTTGGCATTGGATTTCTGAACTGGGTTACTAGACACCAGTTTACTAAGTATGATTGAGGAGTTATATCTGTTATACACTACAGTATAATTGACTAATATATCTGTCAAACCTTATGTTCAAATTTTCATGTTTAATCTTTCAATAATTGTTTCCTTTATCATTGTGCCGATAAGATACATAGTTATTAGACTGCAGACTGTTGCTTTGCTTTTTTGCTTTATAATTGTCTCACATGATGCAGGCGAAGGATAATGTATTATCACATGGAAGCTTTCAAGAAAGTTGACATCATAGTAACCCCTACAACTGGGTAAACTCCTTTTTCCTATACTGTTGGTATGTTTCCTAATTTCGTTGGGTCATATAAATTCAGTTTCATTCTCTACATCAAACACATCATCAATGATAGCAGAAAAGGTAGTAAACATATATGCATAACTAGTTCACCATCAAAAGAAAAATAAAACTAACAGAAAAATTGATGGTATGTGATGAAAAGGTGGAGTGAAAAAGTTTACAAGCTAAGAGATATGAAGTGGAATTTTAAAAATCATGAGCCAGATATGAAAAATCTGAAATAGTTGAGAAAATGAAAACGAAATAACCTTACATTAAAACAATCTTAATGTTGTTTTATAATTGTGTTAGTAGATGAATTGATATTTTTGCACCACATATGAAACTGTCTTTATCTTACTATCCTGCAGATCATATAGGATGTATTTTGCTAAATATCTGTAAAATTCTATTTTAATTTCGTAACTCTTAATAAGACCCTTATTGGCAGTATTACTGCACCAAATATCCCATCGAGTTCTCTAAGAGTTGGAGAATCCAACTATGAGGTATCTGGTAAGTCAAAATTATTTAATAGTCCGAAATGGATGCCTAATAAGTTCCATCCCAAAATTTTCTCCTTTTTTTTCATTTTATATAGGCTTGTTTAATCCTATTGAAATTTTGTATCCAATCACAGCGTACCTCATGAAGTTTGTACTAGCAGGAAATCTCATTGGGCTTCCAGCCATATCTGTTCCTGTAAGACATGCATTTATATCTCTATTTGCTTCAATTTTAATTTGTTTTATATCTTTATTTAACTAATTGAGACCAAAATGTCTTACAATTTGTTTAGTGACGCATAGTCTAAGGCAGCAACTGGCCTTTTCTTTTGAAATCATTAGGAATTCATGTTCAAGTATCATCACCAGGTGCCTCCCAAAAGAAAATATTATCACCAAGTGTTTAAGAAAAAGGGGTTTGATCTACCTAGACGAAGAAAGAAAAAAGTTTGTAAAGAAGATGGAGTTGGCCTTGCATTAATTTATCTCTTCATATTGCGAACATTTTTCATCAGTTTATATTCGACATATTTGATTAGTTAGTTAAACCTAACATGATCGATTTACTTGACAGTTATTGCTCAATGATTGTTTACTTGGAACATTAAGTAGCTAGGCAGGCACCTGTATAATGTTATAAACCAAAGGGTCTTCACCTCGAAATTCGCCTGCAGTTAATTGCTGATTATTAATTGGATGATATTGCATGCAGATCGGTCATGATAGAGGGGGCCTGCCGATAGGATTGCAATTGATAGGACGTCCATGGGGTGAAGCTACAATCCTGCGTTTGGCCTCTGCCGTGGAGGTATTAAAATTAAAAAATTCAATGCTGCTTTACTGAGACGCCATATAAGCTTCTTAACACATGCAATCTGATCTGATTGAAGCTCCGAAAAATAAGCTTCTGAACACAAATACGGGGAATCTACATGATTGATAATTTATCTATTATTATTCGATTAATTTAAGAAGTTGAGGAAAAAGAAAGGTTCAACAATTAATTTACTATTTCAGCTAATGGTCACTTGGTACTGATGATTTCAGGAACTTTACTTCAGTTCGAGGAAGAGGCCTTCCCAATTTTATGATGTTCTCAAATCTTCCATTTGAAGCATGTTTTTTGTTTCTGACCGTGAAGAAGAGAGACACATTGACAACCATTTAATTTCCCTTGTGCCTATTCGTATCTGACACACGTTTATTTCTCTTCATTGTCCACTTCTTAATATCTTTTTATTATTATTTCTTTTCTTTTTTTCATTCATGGTAATAATTTATGTGTATTGATTTTCTAGTGCATTCAAGGTTTGAACGGCTGTCGAAAAATGAAGCATTACGATTGAAATAGGAAACCATTAAAAGTGCATTTGAGCATCAAAATCAGCTCACCACCTTTCCACTGCCTGCTCATCTCATAAACAGAGAATAAGCGGTACAAAATTCATCTCTGTTGATGTAATATCCGTTAGTATTCTTCTTTTTTTATTTATTTAAGTTCTCTCTGGCCTGCTCTGTTTTAAATGATTCATGTGTTATACATTCTGTCCATGCGAGATTTATCTATGGTTTTAAGTAACAATCATTCTGAATCACGAGTTCTTAATTTTTTATGATGCAAAACACTTCTCCCAATGATAAAACTCATACTAAAAATTTTATAAATATTTATCTATTATATTTTCAAAAAGAACATTTTGTGTACTAGGTATTATATCATGTTACATTCGTATGTTTATCATAATTAGTGACTATTGTCTTAAGCTGCGATGCACGTCTCTTATAATTAAGTAAGAAAATAATACATTCCATTACAGATTGACATCAATTATGAAATACTTCTTTACAAACGACATTATTTACTTCATTTCTTACACATGAAAGAGTCGCATCAAATTATATTTGTGAAAATATTAATTTCTTAGGAAATAGTAGCACATGAGATAAGCATTGTAAAAATTATTTACGGTGAAATTTAAATAATATATTGCATCACATGAAGTCAATTTTATTCTTGGGATGAATACAATTTTTCCAATTTACTTCCTGATAAAATGTTTGTACGGTGTAACAAAAAATTCTTCGAATAAAATATTTATTATTATTTTCTTCTATCTCGTATATTCATTTTTTATTCCATACAATTTAAAAAAAAAAGGATTGAACCCGCCCCGAGTTTGAACAAACCCAGCTCGAGTTCAATACAATAAGTCAAATTGATGCACACTTGCGATTTTTAAATCGACCTTCACCCGAATTTGAGCACCAAACTCAACTTAGAACTCTAGTATAAATATTAACGTTATTTTCTTAAACCTCTCCCAAATTATTGTGCTTTTCGCATCTAATCTCAAAGTATGAACTTACCTTATGATATTCATTAATTTTATCACATTTTTCACTTTAGTCCTTCTGTTTTACTTTGTTAAGTTTTCTATTAGTTTTATTTTTTCCATTTGGGAAAAAGCTAAAATGTCCCTTCATGAACTCTTATCTCTTTTAATGTTAAAAAATAATATAAAAAACTAAAAAGTATAAAAACTTTCGTAATATATAATAATAATTTGGAAAAAGGTTTAAAAATAATAAATTGGAAAAAGTTTTTATATTTTGTACTTTTTATTATTTTTAACATTAAAATAGAGAGGAGTTTGTGGAAGGGCATTTTAGCCTTTTCATAAATGGATAAAAACAAAACTAACAAAAAAGCTAACAGAATCATACGGAAGGATTAAAGTGGAAAATGCGATAAAGTTTAGGGATACCTTTGAGGTTAGATGCAAAAATTGCGACAGTTTAAGGGAGGTGTAAGGAAATAACCCTAAATATTAATGTGCCATGAAGCAAAAGAGCACGCAATCTTGAAGTTTTTTGCCCTAGCCACACGAAAAATGAGAAAATAATTTCTACTATACGCCATTGTAAATCAATCGAGAATTGCAGAATCCAAGGTCTTTTGTGATCCTTTTCGACGTAGTCTCGATCAAGGCTTGTTCTAGAGTCATTGTTTACTATTTGGGAGTTTGATTTACTATTTTCAATCATTTTAATATATTTTCTCTAAATTTATTGTCAAATCAATTCTTTATGCAGTGGTTTCATTGTTTCGGAAAGAATAAAGTCGAACACTGATTTTTTTTATTTATGTTATTTAAAATTTAATGATCTAAAGTATGGCCTTTTTCTTAATGCTTTTACATTAGTTGATATATTCATGTGTTTATTATTAAATGTCTAGTAGTAATTACGTGTGAATCTTACGCATGATAATTGATTAAAATCTCGTCAAAATCAATTACTACTGAACTTAGACCGAGTTCGATCAACCCAGACCGGGTACCCTTTCAACACGTGCTATGCCTTGTGGACCTGAGTCGAGTTCACTTGGCAGAGGAGTAACAAGTATGAACTCGAGTTGGGTCATCCTGAACTCAGGTCGGGTTTGGTTATGATGTAGTTAGTTTTCGATCATCTGTTTGAGGCTTCTAATTGCATATTATTAATTAACTTGCTTAGTAATTAATGTCAACAATACAAATGTCCAGGAATATGCTCAACTTCAAATCTCAAGTAGTTGTCAACATGAAGAGGCATCAACACCGGGAATCATTCAAGTTGACATCAACTTTCTTGGATGAGGCATCTTTGAGTTACCCCATTATTCTGTAGTTGAAGATCTTTTGGGGGATCTATTGACCCTCCTAATGGAATTGTAGGGGACATTGTTGAAGAAGTTATCTACACAAGAAGAATTAATTCTAAGTATGGAGAATCAAATTTTATCTGAAGCAACAAAGCAATAAAACAGATGATGCTATCACGCTTGAAGATAAATCATCTATTAAGTCACGAGCCAATTTAAAATGAATGCTTCGTCAGCTCATATCAACGATTGAAACTAAGCTCAACACTCAAGACCAACTAATTCAATCTTTGCATACCTACCTAACTCAATTGAATTATCACATTATATTGAATGTTGAGACTCTACCTCTGCACCCACTGGAAATTCAACGTAAATTTGATGAGATGGAAGTGAAAATTAAATTACTAGAAAAGTATGTTGCAGACTTTTCTTCTCAAATTGATGCATCTAAAAAGGATTGCAGCACTAAAAATTCTTTAATTATCGTGTGTCCATGTGAGTATGTGACTATCAAAAGTGGAGGCCACAAAGACATTATCAGACTTTAGAGTGGAGGATAAAGGAGACAAGTGACTACATACTCGAAGATAGAAAGGTTCGACGGAGGAGCTTGCCATCGAAAGTTCCAAACCCCACAATGAAATTGTCCATCACAAAAGGAGAAGAGCATACTAATGTTGAATCCTATGTTTCCCTCCAAGTTTTGATGACAACAAATTAAATTAGACATAAAAGTCGCTAATCTATGCTTGAGTAATGATTATGCAGGTGTAAGATCGACTTTAGTATATGTGTAAAAGAAATCACAAAGTTAAAACATTAAAAAGAAAAAAATTATATTGATCGGTCGACCACCATATGGATTGGTCAAATGGTGTCGAGACAAAAAAATGACGAGTATATGTCGGTCGAAGAATCGGTCGATACCGATCGACCAATCATCAGTTCGTTGTGATTATGACGATCTACTGTCCGGTCGAAGCACAAGTCGACCGATCAGAAGAAAATAAAGTTGGAAATAAAGTCTCAACAATGACGGTCGTGGAACCAGTCAATCAGAAGAAAATGAAGTTCGAGATAATGCTCGCAATATTGATGGTCAATAGTCCAGTCAAAACACCGTCGATCGGTTAGAAGAGACAAAGAAAAAAGAGGGCAACGGTTATGTTGATCGATCGACCGACCAGTAGTAGTAGTCGACCGATCTTGTATTGAAATGAACAGTACCGACAATTTTTAAAGGAGAACTTTATGCAAATTTTTTTTGACATATTCAACACATAGAGAAACCTATAAAAGGAGTGATAAACTCTGAGGGAAGATCAATTAAACAAGTCAAAACACTCCAAAGCTTCCTTCAAGTTCAAAACCATCTCTAAAGATTTTGGGACGTATTCAACACATAGAGAAACCCATAAAAGGAGTGGCAAAGTTTAAGGGAAGATCAACTAAGCAAGTGAAAACACTCCAAAGCTTCCTTTAAGTCCAAAACCATCTCTTGACCTCAAAGTTGTAAATTCATTCATTCCTCTTCTAGTTTTAAGTGTGAGCATCTTTTGTAAAAGAAAAGAGTTAAAGGAAATCATTGTAGTGTGATTTAGTGAAGTTGAAAGCTCATTGTAAAAAGAGGTATGACTTGCCTCTTGAGTAAAGAAGAAGGTGTGTAGTGTAAAAAAAGGTTGTTATCTCCCTACAAGAAAAGAGAAAACTAGTGGATCTCCGAAGATCTCAAGGATGAGAAGTCGAAATGGGGACGTAAGTCAAGGAGTTGGGTCGAATCTCGTCAACACATTGTACCTCTTGTATTTGCACATTCTCTTTTATTTACACTTCATTATTACATACTTGCTTGTGATCATTTTTATCGATTTTGATGAAATTGGTTTTGAGATATACGATTAAAATTTTATATCACCAATTCACCCCCTCCCCCTCTTGGTTCTTTTGATCCTACAACTAATTGCACATCATCATCACCGTCAACATCCATAGTACAAACCATATTCAAGCAATAGCGATTGAAGTGTACAACTATCAAATAAACAAGTGGAGAAATCACCTCTTGAAGTCAAAGGCAAAGCCAAGATCACTAAAGAAGTTACGAGAAGTTGGAGAAGTCGGTTGTGTATTTACTTGCATATGTTGAGCTCCTCATGTTGGACATTCATGAATACATCACTTACCCATGGTGAGATTGTTTCTTGTTGCATATCTTATTTATATTTTTCATTCTATCACTAAGTTTATTTTAGTTACTGTTATCGAATCTTAGGCTAATATTTCTTTTCTTTTAGATCGAGTTTTAGTTTGATCTTTTTCCCTATTTTTAGGTTGATTTTTTTTCCAAATTTAGATTGAATCTAAATAAGTTAATCATCATTATGTCGTAGTTGAGATTTGTTATTTACTTTGTTTGATTATCATCTTCGCTTCTTAAACATTTGACATTGAATATCACTTTTAATTCAACTAAACTTGGCCTGCACTAGCAAGAAACCTAGGCCAAGTGTATTTTATTTTTGCTTTTGCAGATCATTGGATGAAGAACCCATCCCAAGCTAAGATTAAACTGGGTTGGGTACGGACAATCATGATAGAAAACTCGATTCGTGCCTCCATCAAACTAGGTCGGATAACGATTGAACCCCACCCAGATTCATTATAACCCGGATCGTATCTTAGAACTAGATCTCCAGCCAGCTTTTCGTGCACAATTTTTCGTGAAAAAGTAAAAAAATTTCAAATCACTCGCAAGTCATTCAATGCCCAACCACCAACAATTATAACAACATTGTTTTGGCATGACTTTCAAGGCCGAACATCCACAACTTAGGTCAATCTCTTTTCTATTTAACCAAGTTGTTCATTTCAGAGGACCACATCATCAACAACTCGTCTTCTTTGACGGTGGGAGTAATGTCGGTGATCTCCCTCACTTCGATATTTACCTTGTCATCCCATATCTCCACCTCTGTCACCATGACATTTTTCTTCTTTTCACACCAATACTGGGCGCCAGGCCAATGATCTGGGTCACGCCATCTGTACCCTCAAGCTAGGTTCGTCAAAACACCATATGAAATCTCACAACCAATGAACTCATCATTATTCTATACCAGGTTCTTGATCAACACAAATAGTCATTTGCATATGAGAAAGTACCGGGCCGAGTCCTTCCCTCATCCAAGTTAGGACCTACTACAACTCTACCACAACGATCATTTGGCCTTAAACATTATAATAATAGAACTATGGATATATTGGAAAGAGTTTGTTGTCAAGTAGAACAATGGATACTTAGACTACTATTTCTTGGTTGCATTTCATTTCTTATTTTTATTTTGTGTTTTAATAGTAATAGCCCTTTTATTAAATAAAGTACTTTGTGAGCTTATGAAAAAAAAGAAAAAACAAATATGGAAAGAAAAAGTTGCAAAAAAAAGGAAAGGATGAGAAAGTGGCAAAAAATATAAAAATGAGGTGATTATAAGTGTGTTATCTGACACCTTGGTGTGTTCGGGAAATTAAACCCATAAGGGATTCTTGTCTTACGACGTAAAGCCAACTGGTATAGGATCCATCAATGGAAAACCTATTATATGGATCATCTTGTGCAATATGAAGGAGCACATGAGTAGTCAGATCACCATCTAGCCATAGAGAAAAAGAAATAAAATATAAGTTTACTTTTTTGCTAAAAAAACATTACATTAGCTCGCTATGTACTTTTGCTTTCAACATTAAGACTATTATTTAACAGTTTGTATATTTTCTTGCACAATGTTGAAGTAAAACAAGTTTAAATTGTTTAAGGTTCAGAAATTATATGAGCCTAGGTTATTGGATTATGGTTAGATACTTTGACGATGGGATTGTAAAATGATGGTACTAGCAGAGTATTAGTTATAGGATGGAGACTATGATGGTCTATTTATGATTCTTGAGTCTTGCCTTGAAACTTGCTCGAAGATAAGCAAGAGCTCGAGCTTTGGAGAATTTGATACATACAATTTTATGCATATTTTGCATATGTCATTTGGGTTATTTTAGTAGTTTTCATCATTGCATGCATTTATTTTCTTAAATTATTTTTAGTTAGAAGTTACCCACTTGTGTTTTATTTATTCTTAGGGTCATTATTTTGGAAGGGTGAAATGATCGGATTGCCAAAGCATCGAAACTAGAGAGAGAATAATACATATGGATAAGTTAAACATAATTGAGTCGGGATGAAATCATATCTTGTCCGGATTGACATTAGAAATCGATTTTGAATCATTTTCCATCCGAAAATAAAATTTGAACTAAACCCGACCTGAGTTTGACCAAATTCAACCCAAGTTCAATACAATCAAGATGGACGCATGCCTGTGATTTTAGACCGACTTTCACTTGGATTTGAGCTTCGAATTCAACTCTAAACTCGGGGAGGCCGTCATACCTATAAATATTAATATACCACAAACCGAAGGAGGATACAATTTTGGAGTTTGGAACCCTATCGACATGGGAAACGATAAAATAATTTCTACTATGTGTCATTGCAAATCAATTAAGATCTGAAGTATCCAAGGTTTCCAAGGATTTACATGCAGTCTCGGCGAAGACTTTAATTTATTACTTTTAATTATCAATTCATACTCTTTATTATCACCTAATAGTATATAGAAGAAAAATATAGAGACATAGATTCTTACTTTTGTTATTCTTACTTTTGTATGATTCATGATCACAATTTTAAAAGTACTTATCTAAATATCTGTTCTCTAATCAATATTTAAAATTTATTCTAACATTTTTATTTAAGTACGGATTGTGGGCCTCTAGTCCAATCATAAAATTTCGAGCCGATAAACCAGAAATTGAACGGGCAATCCAATTGTCACGATTTAATTTATTTTTTATGTAAAATTATTTTAAATAAATTGAAAACTTGTAATTATTAATTAAAATTAAATAAATTCCTCATTTTATTATTTATTATCAATAAAATCATTTCATACATGGTATATTTAAATAAAAAGTATAGTATAATATATAAATACTACATATTTGAAATATTATAATATATTTATATATTATAATTTAACCAATCAAGTCAGGAATGAATTTTTTGAAGTGGAATCTGATCCAGATTCAAAATAGGTCGGGTGTTCAACAATTGAAGTCCATATCGATCCAAATAAATTTCGAGTAGGAAATCTTTCTAAGAACAAGAGTCTGATTGGCCATTACGACCAATGCTTACCTTTAAAGGCGCGTTAATTACATAGGACCATGGTTATTAAAATCGGACCGGACCGATCGGTTCAATCATGAACCGATGACTGGTTCGGTCTGATTCAAAGTAAAAATCGAAATGATTGTTTGATCGGATAAAATTTGATTGAACCGGTATGAACCGGCAAACGGGAAAAACCCGGTTCAATTTAAAAAATGTGAAAAGAAATTAAAAACCACTAAAATGGAAACAAAATGATGGAAATAAGAATAAATTGGATGCAGAAAAAATGGATTTAGCTGAAGAATTAATGAGAGAGAGGAAGAAAGGTAAAATAAGGAAAATAAAATAAATGAAGAGAGGAAGGAATAATAATTTAATGAAGAGAGTGATTTAGGACAATAATAAATTAATATATCATTAATAGCATTAAATGATAAAGCACAAAGAATTAATGGATAGAGGAAAAAATGAAAAAAAAAAGAAAAGTAAAATTAATGAAGATAGAAAGAAAGAAATGGAAAAAAAGAAAGTTAAATAAAAATGAAACATAAAAGTGATTTATGGTAAAAAGAAGTAATATATTATTATCATTTAACGATAAATAAAAATTTAATAATAATCAATGAATATTAAGTATTAAAAAATTGGAAGTAATTATCTTATCAATAATAATATTTTAATATATATTATGTTAGTATTTTACTCCGCCTATATTTTATAGCCGGTCCCAAGCCCGGATAAAGGAGGAGGGTTGTGTTAGGCCCCGACAGCCAGCATAAAATCCTGTCGAATCTTATGAACATGGATCAACGAATGGTTAGAGCGGAATGGCGTCATATGATCCATGTAGCCGACCCCACCTAGTGGGATAAGGCTTTGTTGTTGTTGTTGATATTATGTTAGTATTTTAATTTTAGTATATTACTAATTTTTTATACATAATATAATATTCATTATGTGTATATTCTTAATATTATTATGAATAATAATATTTTAATAAAACAATTCAACTCAGTCGAATCCGATTGAACCGGTCCAATCACGACTCAATTAGTCATCCGATTCGATCACTGATCCGGTTATTTGCATAGGACAATCTTTGTAGGCATGTTAGATATCTACATTTGAAAGTTGGAAGTGTTACGTTGGAATGCATTTGGAAATGTCAATCCCATTATTTCGAAAATGCAAAGTAATTTCACATTCCAATGACTATTAAAAGACCTCTACGTCCCTTTTAAAACAGACCTTCGCCGCACATTTTGGCTTGAGAACATGGCAATCAAGATTCTTGATTAAAGGGATTTTTGACCTATTTTGATTTAGTATGAACTTTTATAATACTTCACGAAATTCTCGAATGTTTTACCATATGTGTTCCATTAAATATTACCTTATTATTCCATTAAATATTTTATACGTGAGCCAATAAGATGTAACCATTATTAAAATAAATACTTTTGATGTACATAATTACTTAAATAATACAATGTTTAGGTGATTATATATGTAAAAATTGTACATATATAAGTCATAGATAGTAGTATATATAACACGTAATTAATATTAGTTTATAAAATAAAACACCAATTGATATTACCAATCCCTTATCATGCATATAAAATTTATAAAAATGTGAGACCACGGAAAAATTATCCAAAATAATTGATATTTTTTTTTAAGAAAGGAAGACTCATGGAAATAATGCATGAAAAGGAAAGATGTCAACATCATTCGAAGATTAAAAGAAAAAAATCAACCAATCTTTTTTAAAAGAAACCTATTTTATTTTTGTTATGTTTATATTCTTGCTATATTTATTTTAAAATAAAGCTATTTACTACATGATATTTATATGAAAAGACGATAATCCATCTTACTTGCAATGTGCCATGGAGATTCATTTAATTTATCTGTCCTCTCTTTTAGGTATAGTAATAATACTCCATCTTACACTAATCGTGGCACCTTGAATTTTTAGCAACAGGAAGGAAACAAGAAAAAAAAAAGGAGGCTCAGGCAATAATTCTTTTATGGACTAGAGCTCAGACCTCATTTCCTGGACGAGGATCTCTTCAATCGCATCTGCAAATCTTTCAAGATGTAGCCGTGTCTGCACGTCCAGAGAATTGGCCAACTCCTAAACGACAGGAAATGAATGCAACAATGGATCAAAATTCATCTTGGACAAAAGCAATTCGATGGTTGGTGCACTTTGACCAGATTCTTTGTCATGTGAGATTAAAATAAAAATAAATAAATCATTGCCTAAGACTTTTAAACTTGTGTGTATCATCAAATAAAAACATACAGCTATGTTGTCAAAACACAACAACAAAGCCATCGTGGCTAATCTGTAAAATCTAGTTATGACAACAACCGTGGACCATAGAGAAAGAACCAAGCCAAAGAGATGCGGTTAGGAAGAAAAAGAAAAAGAAAATACTATGACTATTGCAGATGAAATTGTAAAAGGGTACTTTCATCAAATAATCCTTAGATTAGCTTTTTTCTCTTCACTTTCACCTTGCAACAGTATTATCCTTCCCTTGGTCGTCTTTCAAATAGAAAAAAAGAATTCTGTTAAACTAAACCAGTTTCCATGTTAACGCGTCAATAACACATAATAAGTCACACAATAAACGCACACCACACCACCCTGTGCTGCCATAATTGGCAAAGCCCATCCCATGGGAGGCAACTGTTGAGTGCCAATCCATCAGGCGATGGTGAGAACACTTTTGAATGCCTATCATGCTTAAATATACGAACATATAAAAGCAAATGAAAGAAAGTTAATAATCAGAAAAAAAAAACATACCTTGACCCTACAAAGAAAGCTCAGGGAGATACTTTTGGAATCACTACCAGAAGTTTTAATTGACAGCAAGTTTAACGGTGAACCAGATATCGGCCAGTCTTGAGTTAACTTAATGAACGCATCAATACCGCCAACCAAATGAGCTGTCACAGTGTTGTCCCTATCAGGGTACCCAAAAGAATGTCTGAAACAAAGAGAAGATTAACATCACGATGGTGATTAAATCATTTAAATGCCAGCAAATACTCATTGTAAACGTAGGTTATATCAGCATCAGGTTCTCTCATTCAAGATTTTGAAAATATGCCGTACTCCACAAGCCTTTCTTGATTTTATTTACATGGGGTATACACTTAGCTAATGCACCAGACTCTGATCCCAAACCAAATGTATGAACAGAAAGGAGTGCACATCTTTCTGAAATTAGCAGTAGAGCATGCTCAAGTTGCAGCATACTAAGTATTGTAAGGTGTAATGCCATCAGCTTGAAAAGGATGCCTCACCTCGATTTGCTTGCATCTTCAACCAACATGCGTCGAAGCATACATAAGCCAACATTATGTTGAACTTTCTTCACTAACTGAGCCAAGGAACACATAGATGAAGAAAAATCGTCCCTGCAGGAACATACTAGATAAACCCAAACGCTAAAAGAAATCTGAAACATATTCTAAAGTAAAATAAAAGACAATTTACGGGCAACAATGTGACACCTCAAATGAGAGGAATAAATGATACATACAAAGTAATAATAAAAATATAGAACTAGACATTAAATTTGTCATTGCATATTTGGGGGCATGGGTGTGGCGTAGTGGGGGTTCACATTACAATAAACACAACAAAGTAATAAAAGCACAGGTAGTCAATATCCACATTATTCAGGATAAATTGTGCATTGTGATGAGAATAATTGATGCATGCATATTCAATATATAATTAGACCTGTATTTAGTTTCATTTCGGTTAATTTTGTGATAGCATGCAACAATTATATTATTTATTTACTTTTATTTCTTTGAGTCGTCAAAGTACAAATTTTATGCTATTTTGTAGAGAAATCGTTTGAAAATAGACGAAAAATAGTTGAAAAAATACACAATGGAAAAAGAGATGAATATACAAGATTTCACGGATCATGAAAGTCAAGTCACGGTTGTAGCAGTTGAATTTCACGAGCAGCTTCTAATTTCTATCAACAAAGTTATGGGTCATTACATTCTAATAACAGTCTTTACAGAAGATGTGCTAAGTTATTTGCAAAAATCACGAGCCATTATTAACATGACCCTGAAAAAAAATCATCACATGATAACTTGTTGAGATCACGAGATATTCTTTTATATCATGGCATGACTATAATGATCAATTAAACATCTCAAAGAAGTCACAAGTCTTTATATCAAGGTACCAACCGTGTAATCCAAAAATCACAACCCCTGACTTTGATTTCCCGACCAATTTGACTGAAACTCAAATTCAAATTCTTTTTTTCACACCATTGCCGGGAATCTAATAATTAAATTATTTAAATTCTATCCCAACTAACTACTTCAAGAATTTTATCATTTTTTTGAGAGAGCAAAGGATGATAACCATTTGTAATCATCCATTTTATTAAAAGTTGTTATATTACAAAAATGTACAGACAAACTTAGTCCCTCATCACCCATCATCTTCTCAGCCATTTCTATAAATATTCTCAACATATAACTTCCCACCCCTAAAAAATACATTCATTACCTTGGATCCAAATAGCCCATAAAAAAGAAAAAGGGGCCACCCGACGTCTTTTGGTACTGTACACTTGGATTCGATTTTGGCTCCCACATCTTGTTCGGAAAGAGCTCCAAAACGGGATTAATGACCAAGGGGCAGACCCTGAGAAACCAAATCTTTGCCACACCTCTCATGCCGTCACGCATTTAAAGAAAAGTGATCAATGTCCTCATCTAACGCACCACAAAATATAGTGGTTGTATTCGTCTTAGGAACCCATCTTCGTATATAAATGTGTTGGATGTCTTCCACGTCAGGAGCAGCCACACAAAAATTCTTATTCGTCGAGGAATCCTTAGTCTCTAAATCATGGTGCAGCCAGTCCACAAGACGGTATCCTCTAGTTGAATGTCATTAGTGAGAAGTGTACTTTAGTGATAGAAAATTGACCAAATGACCAAATCCACGAATCCTTGCGAGAACTACTATGTGATATGCCTTCAAACTGCCCCATGAGATGAAGAGTTCCTCCACCCGCTCGACGAAAAGAGTAGCATTGAATTGTGAAGTCCACATGCCATTAGATAGCAGATTTCTCTATAAAAAATATAGTGTGATCAACATATTGTAGAGGAACAAGAGTACCTTGATCCCTGTCTGAAGAAAAAGCCGAAATAATTCCAGCTTCACAAGCTGCGAAAGCGCATCTAGAGAGCGCATCCATGACAAGAACAAATAGCATGTTGGGGTTGGACCCATCCACCTATTGGTCCGCGATTAATTAGAACCGAGAAAGAAACATTGCATACGCACTGCTTCATCCAAGAAATCCACACTGGAGGGAAATCACGATGCTGAAGGGAGCTCATAAGAATGCTCAATCCAAGGATCCAAGGAATAAGCCTTGGAAAAGTCAACCTTCCAAAGGAAACTACATCTACTAGACCTTTTCTAGAATGAACCAATCTCGGAAGCCTTTGTGAACTATTAGTGATAGCACGACAACATATAAAAGTTGATTGTACGGAATGAACAAGAGAGCTCAAAACTTCCCGAAGTCGATTCGCCAAGTTTCTCATCACCGCCAAATAGATGTCATTATCTAATGCACGGGTACTCCAGTTACCCAGGAGTACCTGTACTGGTTTACGTGTCAGGTACGACTATAGCTCATTACGCTTCGGGTACGCATGGGTACGTACCCGTATTACTTCGGGTGCGGGTGCATTTATTTAATTTGTCAACTTTTGGGCCTTTAAAAAATTCCAGGGCCTTAGACAAAATCCGAAAAAAGTGACAATAAGGAACAGAAGGACGAAGACAGCCGGGATCTGGATGATGGTGTCGCCGTGCTCCGCCAAGTAAAACGGCAGTTCGTTGCCGGGAGGTCCGACGACGTGAGAGTCGATGAAATCCCTGAACTCCTCTGTGCCAAGGTCTATCCCCTGACATCTCGTGGGCCCCGATCAGCCATCGGCCATCCGGAAGATGAAGACGGGCCGCCGATAGCTCCTCCCATAGAATCTGCCGGAGGGAACCCGAGCAAGGGCCATATACGCATGATAGGAGATGACAGCGTTGGGGATGACGGCATTGGGGCCATATACGCAACCCGTCGTCCCTTTCGCGTTGGGGATGACGGCATCTGTGTCGGAGGTCTGGTGGTGGAGGTGGGCTGAGGAGAGGGGCTCGCCGGAGGGATGGGCCGGCGTCGGTGGAGGCGCCGGAGGAGAGAATGTCGCGGGTGGGGGTGTGGACAGTGACCGGGTTGGGTCACACGAGGGGGAAGCTCGGTCCGGGTCATGTTGGGGAGTTGGGTTTGACTTGGGCTCGGGTTGGCTGTTTGAAGTGGGGTGCGTCGGGGGGTTTGGCTGTTTGGTCTGAAGGGGTGTTGCGTGAAGGCTGTTGAACGGATCTGATGTGGCGAAGAGGGTTCTACGTGGCAAGTGGAGGGGTTTACGTGGCGAGGTATAGCTGTGTGAGGTGGCTGGGGGTGTGATGGAGGGGACCGGTAGTGGGTGGAGGAGGGGACCGGTGCTGATGCTCGACAGCTGTCCGAGGTACTGCTGCTGACACTGTAGCATGTACAGTGTTTTGAATTAAAGGTAAGCCGTACGTCATCTCCCGAGCTCCATCGTGTTCCTCAGTGGGCGGCGGTCGTTCACGCGTCTGTGACCATGCGCGGCCGGCGGCGACGTCGGCCCACGAGGCCACTGCATCAGTGTGCCGGAGCTGGAGCAGGAAGGAGGTGCTGCCGCAGTGGAGGATGACGGTCGTGGGGATGGAAGCACCCGCCTGCATCGCCACCACCACTGAGACCGCCGACAGGTCGGGTGATCCCATTGCCGGCAGTGAGAGGGACAACGGACAGCCGAAAGAGCAGGCGACTGCGAGGACGACTTCGGGTTGCAAGAGATGAAGGGGAAGGCCGCGGATATCAATGGCAGCCCTGTCACACACCGGTGCGGACACAGCTCCATCACTCTCCTTCCAGGGACGCCACCGGACACGGCACTCCGGCAAGACAGGGGATACCATTGCCAGAAGTGCCTCACGCTGATGGGGTGAGCCCGGGACCAGCAGCCACATGGCCGAAGTAATGGAACTAAGGTGAAATAGCGGCGAAGCACCAACGCTCGCGACGACGGTCGTGCGAAGGGCCAGCAAGTCAGCGATTCTGCCGGTGGGTTCGCCGACGAGACACAAGCGGAGGAAATCCGTGGCCTCTTGCATCTGCGGCGACCATGGAACCGTTACAGCAGGCGACGGCACACATCTGACCAGAGGGGAAGCAGTCACCGTCATGACAGGTCGCCTCCGGTGAACTTGAGAGCAGAGGGCCCTCAGATGGCCTTCCTTCTTACATTCGAGGCAGTGGATAGGGGCGGAGCACGAGCGGGCGAAATGTCCTTCACCCAGGCATCGGAAGCAGTAGGTGGCTGGCCGGCGTGATGATCGTGACCAAGAGATCGCCGTCCAGCCATTATTCAGTTGCTGGAGCCGGGGCCGCATCTGGGCGAGAGGACGATAGCGAGGAAAACAGGGGAGGTCTGGCGCTGCCGACAGGGGATGTCGGAGACGGGTGTGGTGGCGCCTCCGACAGGGGATGTCGGAGACGGAGTGATGGCGCCTCCGACAGGGGTTGTCGGAGACGACTGGTGGCGCCGCCGGCAGGGACTGCCGGAGGCGAGCGGAGTCTCTTTCCGTCGGGGACTTTGATGGCTATGCTCTCGCTATGAACGAAGTTATGGCAAAAAATCATCAAACATAATTCAACATAAAATTGCCTAACTCAGAAGTTGTGACTATAGTGCAATAGGTCATGACAAACATAATTTCAATTTATTTTGAGTCAAATTGGTCTGGAAATCAAAGTCAGGGTTGTGACAACAGCTATCATTCGATAATTTTTCTGAAGAATTTCAATTGCATAAGGATTCCTAATCTTACCATATATCCAAGGGACTACTTCGAAAAGTGTGCCGAGAGTTAAAGGAGTCTTCATTGGTTTAGAAATTTATTAATAAATATATTACATTATTTCCTTATCTTGGCATGGAACTATAATTTAATAGTTTCCTAGCTCGTCATGTTCGGTAACTCATCATTAGGGTTGAATGATCTATCGCTTTTGTACAATTTAAGATGTACAATTTCATCCACCTTAATCTTTTGTTGAACTGAAAGCTGAGTGTTTTATTTGTCCAAAATGAAAATACATATGGATATTACGAACTTAAACAAAAAAACATGTGTTGGTGTTTCTTCATCGATCATTATTTTGGTATGAACAAAACAATTAATTTGTAAATTTTTATTAGAATCAATTAAATTCTATAACATTTGAGCACTACTAACATTGGCCGCAAGGTGAGAGGGAATTCATGAACTGAACCTCACAATACAGGACACATCCTTGCAAAAAAAAAAAGAAAACAGAATACATTTAGTCTATAATATAACTACATAGATGAGAATTATTTACTCCAACAATGCTAAAGACACTGACTAGCAGACAACAAACAAATGAAAAGGAACGTATCATGAAACTCAAGAAGGAAAATTTTAATAAGCAAATAATTTAATAAAAGCCTCAAGTTACCTGGATGACTTGAGTGAGTCGATAAATCCATCTACATGAACATCACAAGGGAAGATCTGGGGAAGACAAACAGTATGAATGTAAACACACAATTCAGAAACCCCTTTTTTGTAACACCTAATTAAGTTAAAATGGGTGTGAGACCATTTGACCCAAACCCATACTTAAACCCAAATATAAGAAGAGAAAAAGAGAGCCTTAAACTCTTTTTCCACCTAACCCTCCCTGAAAGAGCCATAAGAAACTTAAAGAATGCCCTAACTCCTCTTGTCTTGGGAGTGCATTGGAGCAGCAAGAGCAAGGAAGCGAGGAAGAAGGAACCAAAAGTTGAAGAAAAGAGAGGAGAAGCTACAAGAAGGAAAAGAGAAGAAAAGGCTACTACAGTTTTAACTTGAGCCCTAAAGGTATCTAAAGCAGACCCGCCCCTTCATTTGTGTTCAATGTATTGCATTCATGATTGCATTGCCATTGAGTGACCAAGGACGCAATACTTCAGATGAGCTGGGATGTAGGGATATGTAAGGTGTTGCATTAGATGTTAGGGCTGCACCTCCAGGGTTCTTCACTATGATTTGAAAGACCAAGATTGTTTCTTGCTATTTGATTATGAAATCAATGTTAATTGAACACCGCTATGCTGAAGATATGCTCCATTATGTTTTATTATGCATAAGTTCTGTTGAAATGCAGATTATTTGATTAGAGGCATCCATGAGAAATGGATTTTGAACACAATTGAGAAGGGTCTGTAAACTAGGGCCGCTGCAGTCCTTGGCGCCCTACTATGGCCATAAATGCTACATTCTCAACGAACTGTGCTATGGCCTAACTAAAGTACAGTAGTCGAGCAGGATTCCCAACATTAGTGATTGAGGGCCAAGCACTATGGCCCGATGCTACGACCGTAGTGCAATGGTCGTAGCGAGGTCAAATAGAAATGAATGCTACTGAGAGAGCCCTACAAGATTGTAGTGTTCTTGGTCTCGAACGTAGCGGCTAAGGTCCAACCAAAGCGGGCCAATTGGGCTTGTTATTTAATTTTAATTGGTCTCTAGTCATTCTGTAATGGCAACAGAAGGACACAGGGTCGAGTTTATAGGTCCAAGAGACAAAGAGCCATCCCAATGGCATACATCTAGGCTATTTGGATGCAGAGAAATGACACCCTTTTTCGTGGTGGGCGTGTTTACGTTGACAATATCGAGGACCATGCAGAAGTCATTTTAGGAGAATGGAAAATGTGCTGACTTTTTGGGCTGTCACTTCTGTCTTCTCTGATTTTTGTTTCTAACCTGGTTGTTGGGTTTTCCCGGACCTGTTTATTTTAGTATTCTGTAACTTCTCCTAAAATTAATGAAACTCTAGATGACTACCACCTTTTTTTTTTAGGAGAAAAAGGATGACACACCAAAGTTGTGGTTGTCATCCAAGTATATATATATATATATCTATGAAGTGGATGTCATGTACAAAAAGAAGCTCTCAAGAAAAGAGCGGCAAAAAAGAGAGATGTACAATGCCTACCCAAAACCCCACTCTCGAAGAAGAAACGAGATATGGTGTACAATACTCTCAACCTGACATCGCTCCCCACAAAAAATGATCCGGTTACGCTTGAGCCATAAAGCCCAGGAACCGGTCAGAAAGGTCGCCAGGGCCATGCGCTCGCCCTGCTGTCGTCTGCCCAAAAGACGAAGATGCTGCCAAAAAGTCTCCAGAGTGGATGGAAGGCTGCCCATCATGCCTGACTGTCTCCACACCTCTCTGGACACAAGGCATGTTAAGAAAAGATGGGTGATGTCCTCTGCGTCATCACATAGGACACAAGATATCGCTGCATGAGGTGTCCATCTCGACCTGTAAACCGTAGTGAGAAGTCTGCCATGCCGCATAAGCCAAGCAAAAATCCTGACTTTCAGCGACACCCGAGAGCGCCAGATGAGCCTGCAATCGGACCTGAGCTCAGTGGGGACCGGAGTGGCTGGGAGGAGGCGAAGGTAGATGCTGCGGGCTGTAAAGGGCTCCAAGATCCAAACCCATGCGTCCAGACGTGAGGAGTCCAGACGAAAAGGGGCGATCCTCTGGTGGAGTGACATGAGCTCCGAAAAACGCTGATCTGAGAGTGGCGATGCAAAAAGGGGGGTCCATGATCCGGAGCCAGGGCCGCCGACCTCGGACCAGTACTCTGCCACCGTGGCCCCTGGATGGGTGGCAAGGGCCCACAATCTCGGGAAAGCCTCCATCAACGTGCCCCCAGGAACTCAATCCTGGTGCCAGAATGAGAAGGTCTCCCCGGAACCGAGCGAGGGGGCCATGAGCGGGCGGATCCAAGGTGCCAACGCTGCCACCCCTCGCCAAAAAGAGGAGGCCCTCCGCGGAAGAATGAAGCGAGTCTCCCAGGACAAATCATAGCCGTAGCAGGTAGTGAACACCGAATACCATAAACTGTCTTCGGGTCCCATGATCTGCCCCAGCCAACGGGCGAGGAGTGCCCAGTTGGTCGTCATTTCTCGTATAAAAAAAATTATGTAAATGATTAGGGATTTTTGCCAATTGTTTTATGAAATGTGTTGAGAAAGATGTTCTCTTATTGATTGACCAAACACTAGTGCCACCTATTTATAATCAAGGTAGGCAATACAAGAGGGAGAATATTACTCCAGAAAATCAGGGATATTATCCCAAAATATCTGAGATACTATCCCAAGAAATCTGGGATACTAATCCTAACTAATATTACAAAGATATGCAAAAATATGAAAAGATATGGAAAGATATGAAGAGATATGCAAATCATATCTCAACAAAATGTTTTTCTCCTACAATGTTATGCAAAGACAGTCATAACTTAGACTAAAAGAATACATGTAATATCCCTAATTTTGGTCATATATGATTAGACGTGTTAATGTTACATTATGTGATTTTATTGAAAGTGTGAAGGATGAGAGCCAAATGCCCCCATCCATGCTCATTTATTGATTAAGTCATATGTTACAATAGAGATTACAATGATAGCATGCGCCGTAATGTTATCCACATAACAGCATTCACCCAGAAAGATACAATTATTGTGTTGGCACCATATGGTCCGCATGAAAGCTAGTGGTGTAGCGCGCTGACGTTGCGAGACATAGTAGTTATAGCCTGTCACTCTTCAGATCGGAAAGAGCACCAAAATTCATTGCTTGAATGCACATTCACCCAAGAGCATCTTGCCTCCCATCATATCTGTTGCGCTACTACATGCTGGTCCATTGCCAGCGCGTACAATGTTGGAAAGGTGATCGATAAGGCCCCTGAGGACACCCACGGGTCCTCACGAGTCATCCTAGAAGTGAAAATCCAGGTCAGATCAAAGGGATGTTACCATGAAGAGCCTCGCAGATTGGGATAACTGAGATGATGCTTTTCCAAAACGAGGAAGATCCACGAATAGGGGTTTGTCACCTTTCCCATACAACAACAACAACAATAACGCCTTATCCCACTAGGTGGGGTCGGCTACATGGATCATACGACGCCATATTCGTTGATCCATGTTCATGAGATTCGACAGGGTTTTACGCTGGCTGTCGGGGCCTAACACAACCCTCCTCCTTTATCCGAGCTTGGGACCGGCTGATTAAAAGATTTTACAAGGCCAATAGTTTACACCTATATGGTTGAAATACGTTATAGGTCGACATGATTTCCGAAAGTGATTTTAGATTGTTTGGAACTAAGTTCTGTATGAACCAAGTTGTGGAATCACAATATGAGCCTGCCACCTCTAAAGTCCAACAACCACTACCTCGTAAGCATCAGCAGATATCCTAGAAGGAATCAGATGATATCCTCCTGGATGATATGATGCCTTCGACCAGATGGTTATATAACATGTACATGCTTACATAATTTGTGCATTAAAGTTTCACTCAATAGATAATATGATATTTTACCTTTGATTTGAATATTTAAGATGTATTAATGTGTTACATGTCATATGGCATGATGAAAGCATGTGTTGCTAATAGTTTATTGCTATATCATATATGCTATTTGGTCGCGAATGGGTACACTGGACTCTTTCCCAGCAGCAGCGGAGGCCTTTTGGCAGTTACTTCGTGACCGGCTCAAACAGCGATAGAGTTGGAGGACTTTGTTATCATCCTTTTTGGCCAGTAGCTGGGGCATTTAGCTTCAACGCAACCAGACGTTTTTTTATGGGGAGAGATGTGAGGTGGAGGGTATTGTTCATCATGCTTCCTTTCTTCTTCAGGAATGGGGTTTTGGATAGCTGATGTACACTTCTTTCTTTTTGCTGCTCCCATCTTGAGGGCCACTTGTACATTTTGATCATTCCGTAGTTATGTATATACATGGATGGCAACCACAAATCTTGGTGGCCATCCTTTTTCCTTAAAAAAAATATCATATATGCTAAAACAAAAAAGTAAATATTACTCAAGTATAGTGAAATAATGTTTAATCTTGTTTTCTCAAATGGAATGTGTAAAAGAATAGGTATGAGTTTTCAACTTATTAAGCTATGATCCGTTGATATTGTTATTTTCAACATTTTTCATATCAATAGACCATCGTACAACTGTGCTTGGTGATTTTCTATCAAGATTATAAGCAGTTTTTACGAGAGGTTTGCATGTGTCTTAAGTCGTTTAAGCTCCTTTGGAAGGCCCAAAGAGATTACTTTAGATGTGTATCATTAGAACTCATTTTTCGACCCCACCTAGTGGGATAAGGCTTTGTTGTTGTTTGTTGTTGTTGTTGTTGTGTATCATTAGAACACGAGGAAATTTTTTTCTCGTAATATGTGATATTAAAATTGTATATGTAAGAAACAACTAGTATGCATTTGCTCTTGTGATCTAATATCAGTTTGTGTGGTTTGGGTGTTTCAAATATATTTTCTAAATGAATTATAGCATACTTCCACAAATCATATGTGATTATATATAATAACTCGCAACCTGCAAGTTAAACTAGGGTTTCCATTGGGGTCATGATAGCACATTATTTGTGTTGATGTTCTCACCGAGGGAGACTTAAGTCCACTTTTTTTTAGAGTGAGACTAAATCCACATTAATTGTGTCAATCTCAAGAAGACCAAGTCCACATCAATGTTGGTGTCAATCTCAAGAGAACTACTACACTTAGGTGTATTAATTCTAAGGAGGGTAAAAAAGATGACCATATGGCCTTAATCATCTAAACAACTTGTTCCATCAATTAAACATGGTAAATTATCTTAGAGAAAAAGACAAAAGATAGCATAGTAGTAAATTATCTTAGAGAAAAAGACAAAAGATAACATACTTGGAAAGAACACCATAAGATGTGACGAAGAAGTGAAGTAATGACTTGGACATAGTTGTGATAACGTAAAATTTACATACATTATAAAGAATACAATGATTGCATATTTCATGTCATATATAGATATGCATCAAAGAAGATAAAAATAAGAAAGACAAGCTCATAAGCTATTGATCCTTTATAATATGTTCATTCTTACCTTGATATGGATGATTGTTTAACATGCCATATACAATATATAATGTAGCTTATAGTATGCATTTCTTGTGGGTATGTATTTCGATGATCTTGCTTATGACATGTCATTAGAACACTTGACTTAGATCATTACATGCATGGACCGTCATATACTATAATAGGGAGATTATCCCATGTACCCTATAGATCTATGTAGCTGAGAAGGCCTAGGCTTGATGCTGGTGTTATTCATGTCGGAAGATTGTACATGTTACGCTTCACATGCATATGTTTTACTACACCCATGTTATCATATGCCTTTTACGTTATGTCATCTATCTCCTATGTCGAGTCTGAGGTATGTATGGCCCATGGGACCTTAAGTTGCAAACTTAATTATGTGTACATGGTACCCTGACCTCTTTGTTGAGTCATTGTGTTAGAGCCTATGTTTGACTCAAGGCTACTATGATGAAATCATGATTTATGTTTAATTAAGTTTTCTGTTGTAACTCCGCCTATGTTTTATAGCCGGTCCCAAGCCCGAATAAAGGAGGAGGGTTGTGTTAGGCCCCGACAGCCAGCGTAAAACCCTGTCGAATCTCATGAACATGGATCAACGAGGCGTCATATGATCCATGTAGCCGACCCCACCTAGTGGGATAAGGCTTTGTTGTTGTTGTTGTTGTAAGTTTTCTGTTGTGATGTTACTGCTTAATTGTCATGTTTTGATATGTTTCCACTACAATTTTCATTATTGACCAAAGTTGTCAGCAACCCACACGTGAGGGGGAGTGTTAAAAATATAAAATCATAGATGTTGCTCTTCCTAACGACTTAAGCTTTTAGAAAAATTGGACAGCACATCAAATTTAACATGGTATCAGAGTCAGAGGTCAAGAGTTCGAACCTCGTTAAGCTCTTATAAAAAAATAATTTCCTCTCTTAGATGTTCACGTATTGGGCTTGGATTAGACCAAAAAGTTGTCAGCAGCAGTCCACACGTGAAAGGGAGTGTTAAGAATATAAAATCAATGATGTTCTTCCTAACAACTTAAGCTTTTAGGAAAATTGGTCAGCACATCAAATTTAACAATTACTATGTTTATATTGAAAATCAATCAATTGCAGCGACTAATTTTGAGGGCTTTATACTTTTTTCTTTGGAGTACACAAACTAAAACAAGAGAAACTGAACATCTAAGTCTTCAGAACTAACTAAAACAAGCTGACATTTGAAATGTGAATCACCTTCCAGCGAAAGAAGTGGTTGGAGTACACAAACATTACTCTGATTAATATGAGCCAAAGGTGACAAGCAACATTATTGTGCATGAATATCGCAGGGACTAATATGGCTATAGTCAAGTAGAAATTGTGGTAAGCCATCCCTAGAATAAGATTGGCTATTCACATGCATAACAACTACACAACAATATGTTATGAATGCAAGGATGATATAGAAAGCTAAAGCTACATCAAATGAAAGAATGGCTTAGATCACTAATTGAATCCTTTTTTGCTTTTTTGCAGGAATGGTAAACAGATTTTAAAGCCATCATTTCAGTCATTAATTCAGTAACCCCATTTTTATTCATCAGTTCAATCGAGATAATCAAAATGAACAAAGATTGAGCTTAATGTTTGCATTTGTATCATAATTCATAACATTAGTCAATTGCTTATGTCCAGTTCATTAGGGCTTGAAAGTACAGAAGAAAAATAAGGTAACCGAAATTTCCAAAGACAGAAAAATACCTTAATATTCTTTACATCCAAAGTCTTTTCTACAACTTCTATCAGCAGCTCATGCTCTACCATACATGGTTCTATTGTGCAATCTAACTTTTGTCTCAGAAGAGAAACATCTAAAGTTGGAATAGGTGTCATTAAGGAGAGCCTGATGCAACTACCTTCAAATTCAATGACTTTTACATCGGATAACATATCTTCAATCTGACCAATAGCCTCTACCCTGAAAAGATTATGAAATGATTTTCATCAGAAAATGAAGGATAAACTTAAATTTTCACTAGAATGTTTTTATAAAAGAGAAATAGAGTGTTTAATTTAGAAAGAACATAAAAAGATCAACAAAGCATATTCTTTATATGGTTTTTTGATAGATATTTCTTCTCTGATCATGCAAGAAAACTGGGCTTTGCATTAAAGAACAGAAATAATTTCTCATAGTAACAAGAAGAGAACGAGGATGACTGTCTTTTTAACAGAAAACAAAGATAATTCAATACATCATGCATGATCTATGATAATAAGTAAAAATAAAGGCTGAGAAAAGAACAAGGTGAAGCAGTACGTTTTTTTAAGTAGCTTGTGTCCTATAAAGAAGAATTGCAAATTTGCAACATCCCCTAAAAAAAAAAGAAGAATTGCAACTTTAAAAGAAAACTCTTCTTTGTATTGATAAAATGTATAAACCAAATGAGTGGACTTTTTGTTTAAATGAACATAGAACACATATTTTTAGAAGAAACACAAATGCCAACGTATAGTTACCTTTGAAATGTGGAATCAAGATCCTGCAAAACTTCAAGTCTCTTTTTATTTTTCTCAATCTTGTGGCCTAGCTCCAAAATCTGAATTGATTGATTATTGAAAATAAGAACAAAAAATGGTGTTAAACCATCGTAAGTGAATAGAACATGAGCAATTACTGACTCGCCAAGTTTTTGTTTTCGGTCATAGGAAACTAGGAATAAGGGATATGTTGAGAAACATGTTTCACTTATTGTTCACCAAACACTAGTTCCTCCTTATTTATAATAAAGGTAGGCAATACAAGAAAGGAGAATATATCCCAAAATATCTAGGATATTATCCTAGAAAATTTGGGATACTAATTCTGAATAATATTACAAAGATATAAAAAGATATGCAAATCATATCTCAACACTCCCCCTCAAGCTGGAGCGTAAATATCATTTAGGCTCGTACACATAATCTTGAGTTTCTTCTTGGAAAGTGCTTTAGTAAGATGTCAGCTAGTTAAGTGCTTCAATGGCCAAGTGTGGAATGGATATCTTCTTAGTTAGAATAGCATCACGAATCAAGTGACAGTCCACTTCTGTGTTTACTCCTCTCATGAAACACAAGATTGTTTGCAATCAATATTGCAGCCTTGTTAACACAATACATAGGTACCAGAGAAGTGACAAAAATTCCAAAATCACGTAGAAGAGAGATAAGAGTTCACATGTAGCATGAGTCATTGCCCTCTATTCTAACTCGGTGTTAGAGCGTGAGACCACATTTTGTTTCTTGTTGTGCCATCTTACAAGGTTTCCATCAACATAAGTACGATAACCAGTGGTTGTTCTTTTATCTCCATGAGCCCCGACATAATCTGCGTCAGAATAACCACACTTTTAAATGTCCATGATTTTTTAAGTGGACCTTTTCCTAAAGAGGCTTTTAGATATCGTGAAAACTGACGCCCAATGTATTTCACGTGTTCTTGGGCTTAGGCGACCAACAACAAACAACATAAGAAATATCAGGACGAGTTACAATAAGACACAAAAATTTACCAACAATAGCTCTATATTTAGTGACATGTAAAATAGGACTACTCAAATCAACTAGAGGTAGTTGTGGATCCATAGGAATGGTGGCTATTTTACAACTCCTCGTACCAGCTTCCTTTAATATATCAAAGACATTTTCTTTGAGAGAGAATGAGTCCATCATCAAATTGATTCACTTCCATGCTTAAAAAGTATTTGATTAGGCCAAGATCCTTGGTCAAAACTGTGATTGCAGAAACTTCTTTGCTGCCAAAATACCTGATATTAAAATGTCATCTACATAAATTATGAGAATGACTAAACCTTTAGATGTATGTAAAAAGAATGCTGAGCGGTCTGAAGAGGATAGACCAAAGCCATATTCTTCAATAGCTGTGCTGAATTTTTCAAACCATGCCCTTGGATTTTTTTTTTTTTTTTTTTTGAAAGAAAAATAGGATGTTGACATTGAGTCAATCATCCATTTATTAAAATTTTAAATATAGGTTACAAGAAGGAATGTACAGAGTCACAAGCATTTTTCATAATTCTCTCCGGTCTTTAATATGTCGACGGGCTGTCAGCACCATATTCTCCACATACACCCTTTCGCCATTGAACAATTTGCCGTTGCGTTGTTTCCAAATGGTCCATATATTGCTTTCTTCAACTTGCAAACCTTTGAACACTCCCCTAAGTAATATATTCAGGTGGTTGTTCAAAGTAAAACTCTTCGGTGAGATCACCATATAAGAAAGCATCTTAACATCAAGCTGGTGAACTTGCCACCCAGAATTGACGGCAATAGAAAGTAAAATTCGAGCAACTGGAGAGAATGTTTCAAAATAATCTACTCCGGGTGTAACCTGGAGCTACTAAACGTGCCTTGTAAGGATTAACCATCAGGGAGATACTTTAGAGTGAACACCCACCTGCAACCAACTATTGTTGCATTAGTTGAGAGGTCTACAAGTTCCCAAGTCTTTCTAAATTGTAGAACGGGCATCTCATCTATAGCAGTTTTCCAACATGAATGGTGGAATGCCTCAGAATGGTTGCGAGGAATGAAATGACTATCAAGAAAAGCGAAAAAAACTTTGATAGCAGAAGACAAATGATCAAAAGTCATAAAGTTAGAAAGAGAGTATTTCACACATGACCTAGTGCCTTTGCGATGAGCAATAAGAACATCTAGATCATGAGTTACCTGAGTAGAATCTCCTTCCGACAAGTCAGGACTATTTGGAGGATTACATGATGGAATCGTGGAGAGTGGTTTATCATCAAGGTCAGGTGGAGCTGTTGAGTATATCCGCGATTATAAAGTTTTAGGGGTGGTGCAAGCGATGGAGGAGGAGACTTTGGTTGTTATGGCGGTAGATCCTGTGATGAGATAGGAATTGAAATTAGATGAATCTCATGGTTATTCGCAGGATTCTAAAAGTAAGGTTTATCTTCGAAAAAGGCAATATCAGTGCTAAATAAGACATGCGAGAAGTAGGATCATTGCACCTGTAACCTTTTTGAGTTCGCAATTACCCCCAAAAAGATGCACTTGATTGCTCTAGGAGTTATCAATTTGAAAGAGGTGAACGAAACATTGACATCCGAAAACACGAGGTGGGACAGGACACGGAGACCTTCCTGGGAATAGTAGATGGAATGGAATTTGTCCATTGAGAACCAATGATGAAACTCGATTAATGAGATAACCAACTGTGAGAACAGCATCTGGACAATAGGTGGAGGGTACTTTCATATGAAAGAAGAGGGTGCGAGCAATATCCAACAAGTGATGAAGTTTTATTTCAGCAACACCATTTTGCTGAGATGTTTTTACACATGAAGTTTGATGAATTACTCCAACAGATTAAAAAATGATGAAAGATCAGAATTTGCAAACTCAAGTCCATTGTCGCTGCGAAAGATTTTAATTGAGGTAGAGAACTGGGTTTTTATTTCTGCAAAAAATTCTCAAATAATACGAGTTTCTGTCTTATTCTACAACATATAAACACAAGTGACTCTAGAATAGTCATCTACTAAAACCAAAAAATATTTGAAATGCCTAATGTTGGAAACTCAACAAGTACCTCACAACTCAGCATGCACAACTAGGGCTGGAAATGAGTCGCGCCGTTCGTGAGCAACTCGTGGCTCGGCCTATTTTTGGCCTAGCTCGGCTCGGCCTATTATCAAAATAAGTCATGCTAAAATATTAAATAAAGCCTATTTTCTTAAAAAGGCTTAGCCTCTTAATAATTGGCCTAGCCTATTAGCTTATCAGGCCAAGATTTATTAATATATTATATTGTATATATAATTTTTAATCCTTCATTTTTTAAATCTTCAATTTTGAGTTCAATATTTATTATATGTTTAGAAGAAATATATTAGTGGTGTCTCTTTTATTTAGTTCATATCTATTGTTTCTTTAGTAAATAAGATTTATTATATTTAATATAGTAGATCATCAAAAAATATGTTTGGCTTAACAGGCTAATAAACTAAGCCAGGCATTAAAAGTTAATAAAACAAGTCAGGCTAAGTTTATATTCATGGCTTGTTACAGGCCATAGGCCAGGCTTAAATACTTTTATTTTGCAATAGGCCTGGCCTATTTAAGCAGAAGCCTAGCTCGGCCTAGCTCGTGTCCAGCACTATGCACAAGTGAAAATGGGCTTTCCTCTCGTTGTCAAGGTGAGGTAATAAAGGAGTACGATAATGCTTTCCTATTTGACAAGCCTCACATTCGAGTACCTATTTGACAAGCCTCACATTCGAGTACCTCAGTACTTGAAATGTTGGGAAATTGTCGACGAAGAACAATCAAACTGGGATGACCTAGGCGACGATGAAGATGTAGGGAAATGCTAGTAGTGTAGGCTATGAAATTTTGGGAGATGGTTGGTAATAATAGAGTCCATCACATTCAAATTCTCCACCAATCTGCCTCATCGTTTTGAGATCGTGCAGAACGAAGAAAGAGTCATAAAAAGGTGCTCAACAATTTAAGGACTTTGTCAGTTGACTGATCGAAAGAAAGCTTAGAGCAAACTTTGGAGCATACATAACACTATCAAGGGAGAGGACAAAATTAACGGATACCGTGCCAAGGCCAGAGAGAGAACCATAAGCAACTTTAACATTAAGAGGATTCGACAGAGATTTTGATGTAGCAGTATTTGGATAACAAGGAAATAATTATCTGGATTATACTTTAGTTGGGATAGAATCTTATCTTTAGTGCAACTCTGCTTCATAGTTAGTTTTATAGTTTAGTTGGGGCAGAAACTTATCTTACGTGCAACTCTGTTTCATAGTTAGTTTTAGAATTTTATCTCAAGACTAGATCTTGTAACTACTCTATATAAAGGGCACACTTTTATTTGCTGCTCATATTCAACTTGTTCTTTTCCCTGTTCTGCTACTGCTATGTGCTTGCAGAATAGACTGATGTGTGCTTGCAGAACAGATTGTTCTTGCTGCGTGCGTTAGTTTGATATGTGACAACGTATCAGGTTGCTCCGGCAACTCGTAGATTTATTCTACTGCTGCTTCCGCATCAGATTTTAAGAATGAGAAGAAAGAGGCATCACCTGTTATGTGTGAGGAAGCACCGAAATCAGCAATCCAGTCATATTGAGAATTAGTAAAGAGAGAAGAGTACTTGAATGATGCATTACAACAGCACCAGTTGATGGAGATGCAAATTCAATGATAGAAAGAGAACAAAGGCAATCATATTCTTCTTTTAATATCAAAATATCCGACTCATTAGTAGTGGCAGTATGAACCTTTGGACAATCGACAGGATATCCAAACTTTTCCTAGCAACGGTCAAAGGGATGGTTGGATCGATGACAATGGTCACAAAAGAATTTTTCACGTCCTCTAGAGTCGTTCCCTCATCCACGTCCGCGCCTCTGCCTTTGTCAAAAAAAATTCCTCTTCTTCTTCCACGTGTAGCACGTGCAGATGCATCCCTATGAGGAGAGAAATCATTAATACAGGAGAGTCGAGCATAGATTTCTTTAGGGGTCGGAATAGTTTCCTATGTCATCAACTGATCCTTGACTGATTTATATTCAGGATCAAGACCAGAGAGAAAGGATCTAATTTGATCGTGTTGCTCTGCCAACACTTTGATATCAACTAAAAGAGGTTAGTCAAGGTCCCAAAATAATCTGCTAACAGCTAACATGATTGGATTTCTTCAAGGACCTTGTAAAGGCGAGATATATTGCTTTTATGAGAATGAAGTTTTTGAAGTACCTCTCACATAGTCTTAGCTGACTTATAAGCCACTTGTTTAGCAACAAAATCGGCCATGCTATTGAGCATGATAGAGGCAATCCAATCATTGTCAGCATCCCAGTCTTTTGTATGTTATTCAGATTTGGTGAGGATATGTGGGACCCTACATATCACTCAAATGATGTGGACCAGAGGAGATAATTTGTACCATCAAGTTTGATATTGATACCGAGTGGAGTGCTGAGGGTAGATTTAACACAAAAGTTGCGAAATTCAACTTTATGGTTGGCCATGGTTGAGCACGACAAATTCCACATAGAAAAAAGTCAAGCTCCAATCTTGAGAACTATGGATCTAGGTCGGAATAGACCTATCATCCATCTAGATTGAAGTCAACCTCTTATTAATGGTGATTGACAAACATAGTGCAGCAAGGGCAGAGAAGTAGGAAAAAGGGGCAGAAAGGAGGAGAGAAGAAGAATGAGGAGGAAAGGGGGAACAATGATGATCAGTACAGCTCTAATACCATGTTGAGAAACATGTTTTCACTTATTATTCACCAAACACTTTATTTATAATAAAGGTAGGCAATACAAGAAAGGAGAATATGCTAGAATATTACTCCAAAATATCTCGAATATTATCCAAAATCTGAGATACTAATCCTGAATAATATTACAAAGATATAAAAAGATATGCAAATCATATCTCAGCAGGGTAAACTTAAGGATCCCTAAGTCGACTCTGTTTCAACTGTTAATCTTCAAAATCTGTTTCTTGCATTAACATATCAGTTTTCACATGGACAATGTGCTTTTACATACATCCATAGCATACACTTCCGCAGAAGAAAATAAATGTACCACATATACAAATATGTAGTTGCATAATAAATCTGTTCTGAGTAGAATAAATATCTGGTATCAGAAAAACATTTTTCAGGGAAATTCAGTACCAATGAGATAAGAAAAGTTTGCAATCAATATATGCCAATTTTAAATCAATTAATCAAATAGGAAGTTACAGGTAAAGTAATAAAATAATACAATTGTATTAGAAAACATCATCATTGGAGGTACTTACGTTCTCCTCTTCTCTCTGTTAAAATGTGTCAAACATTCTAGTTATGCAAGAAACTCAAAACTAGAATTTGACATTGCACGTAAGAAAAAAGTTATCACTCTAGTACCTCAAATTTGAGTTCATCAAATACTAGTGAACTCTGGTGTGTCTCCCCTATAAGCATCTCATCATCGGGATAACTAGAACTTAAACAATGTATGCCCTACAAAAGTAAGAAGGTAATGCTCCAATTAATCTTCTGTTGAAATATAACACTGATAGGCTGTCAAAATAAAACAATGAATAGAAGGTAACAAAACAGTATGTTAATAACATATCATCTCTCACTCAACAGAATAACTAAGGGACCAGAAAATTAAGTTATAACTGATTTCCAAGAATGTTATACAAGAACAAAAGTGTATAACATCATCAACATAGGGAAACAAACTAACATTGACAAAAAGTTGATTACTTTTAGTTAATCCCAATAGAACAACGCTAGAAAATTCCAGAGATTTCTCGTTGCATTACTATGTCATGAAAACAAAAGATTACATAACCTAGTAAAAACAACCTTCAAAAAATAAACGCAAAGGTAACTGAGAAAAGAAAAGTCGGCACCTCTGCATTAACTAGCTTCAATGAATAATCTAAAGCCTCAATATCGCCACTCAGCTGAGCCGAACCTGCATAAAACTAAACAACTAAGTCAAGACTGTCAAGTTGAAGAGTTTAAGTGCACTCATTTTCTATCCAATAAAACTTGTGAGTTGAAGAATTAAAGTCAATCTTGTGAACTCTTATACCAAATAAAATTCAATTAATGCATAATTGAAATGCATTCACAATACAAAAGTATGCACATATCTAGATCCATAAATACAAAAACAACTAATTGTAATAAATACTATTAGTTATAAGTACTAAGTAGCTAACAATAACTGTAATTTATTAAGTTAGAAAAATAACAAAAAGTTTAAAAAACACAAAAGTCAATTGCGTTAAAGTTTTGAATCATGATTTATCCTTTGTGAACTTCATTCTTAACCATTAATTAATAAGCTAATTAGATAAAACCATCCACTACTAATTTTTTGTCATAGAAAATGAATAGATGTACAACTCAGTATATAATCATGTAACTTCTATAAGAGTCTATAAGATTTTACTAAATATTTCTTAAATCAAGTTCTGAACAGAATCAAAGAATCTAAATCATACAAGAGCCTGTACCAATTTGACACATTTTGCTGATCTAAGCTCTTAAACTCGCAACAATTTAAGAATTGCCTCTAGAGTTTAAAAACATTGAACTAAGTGTTGCTTGGCAATTGAAGGAACATTCACCTTGAGAAAGAGTTTTCATAAGAGCATCAACTTCCATGGACATCTTCAAGTTCTCCGCTTGAGATGAATCTATCTCCTTTTGCATTTGAGTAATGTAGGCCTCTGCATATAATCCAGCAGCAATCATCACAACCAAAAAACATCCAATGATGTATCTGATACACGTTTTTCTATAACACATACAGTTTTCGTGGTGTAAAACTTTTGACAGAAGCATTGATTTTAGATGAAAGTTAAATAAAACAGTGAAGGAATGAGCTAAAGATTGGGACAAAACAGAGCCCATGAATGTAACATCACAAAGCCGTTGAACAATCAAACAACTGAATTCATGGGAATTAGCAGCTCGTGAAATGACTTACCAAGATCATCAACCCCTAGGGACGTGACATCACGTTCCACCATCTCCATCTGTTTAACTTTTCCCTGAACCCAATAAGAATTAGAAACCTTAAAAGGAATCTGAAAACAAATTCGTATTGTCGCACCAGATTAGGAGCAACCGAAAGAGGACGAAAAGAAATTTGACGGGAACTACCTGGAAATCGAGAAGCAAATCATCCAGCAACTTGTTCGCACCAAAGGAGGCGCCGTGGGAAGAAGAATCGGCCGTTTCCGCGTGCATCCCCCGTAAAACTCCCAACCGGCTTCAAAATTTCAGAGCAGAGGGGAAATAAGAAGATAAAATTGTGATTCTTAGGGTTCCGCAGGAGGCAATCGAGTTACCTTCGGATGGTCTCGAGATCGGCGGGCTCGATCTGGGAATCAGAACTCTCCATCGAGATTGAGATTGGGATGCCTGCCATCGCCCGCTAAAGCGGCCTCGCAGTCGCTCGCTCGCTCGCTCTTTGTGGTTCCCTTCCTCCCCGCGTTCGGATGGTTTGAAATGAGGACAGTGATGAGTGAGGAGTGCGGCAAAGCTGCTTCCTTTTAAAAAATAAGATTTAAGAAATGCGTGGACCTAAAATGGGTCCACATTGATTGATTTTAGGAATATTTTCGGTTCGAGTTTGATCTATCTAATTTGATTCGTCCAACTTTAATTGAGTTAAATCACCCCTCTTTGAATTCATTTTTTCTTATTTTTTATATTATTTAATATTATATAATATTTCATTTAAAAAGCATAAAATAATTTATTAAACATTTCAATATTATTTTATACATTTAAAACATTTCATTTCAATATTTTATTTTTTATATAAAATATAAGTCGAAAATTAAAAAAAAAATTGGATTTTCGCACTCGACCCAAGGTCGGATTGAGGTCGGGTGGGTTCAGGTTCGACCCACTGAGCACCTTAGTTGATTCATAAATCGTGGTAAATTCATAAATCAATATATACATCTGTAGTTCATATACGTGGACCCAAACCATAATCCTCAACTCCTAAAAAATAACTAGTGGTGTAGACAAACGTAAAATTCATATAGTAACAATGACCTATTTTTTTTATTTTACTTTTTATTTATTAATTATATTTGGAATTAAAAAGTAATATTTTTTAAAATATATTATAATACTTTAATTTTTTTCATTAAGGGGAATTTGGACTTTTTCGTCCAAACCCTCATGATTTCCTTTATATAAGACCTCTCTTCACTCTTGTTATCTCTTTAATCCATATCTTGGCGGCTAGAGCTTGAGGAAGGAGAAAGAGAAGATCAAGAAGAAAAGGAAGAAAGAGCAGAAAGATATAAGATCAAGGTATGTAAAAGGGGATTCAAAATTCTCTTTCCTCTCTCAATAGTTTTCATGATTGGATTGAGAGCAAGAGGACGTCATGTTCTCTTATGGGATTGTGATTGATGGATTTTATTCATGCAAAATTATTAGATCCATACATGTATACGTTTTTCCATGGTTTGATATATCCATGGTTTGATATATCATATATAGAATTTATGAATAGATTCTATAACACCCCATAATTTCACCCCTAAATTGTCAATGACAATTTGGTCATTCGATAGTGCTAGTCCGTTCATCATAATAAAATGGTAGATATACTATTGCGAAAAATCATTAAACATAAGAATAAAATAAAATCAACTATAATTCATTGGAAGACTTAAAGAAAGGTAGTTTCATCATCATGACATAGAACTAAGAAAATTCATTATTTCATAAAGACTCTAATAACAGAAACTCAACAAACTCATGACTCTATACTTAGCCTAGATCATGTGCAACTTCACCATCATGAGTTGAGCCAGTCATCCATCCAAACATATCAAATACCTGCACGGATCCGAGGTGCAGAGTGTAACGACCCAAAAATTCACCCTAAAAGTTTTGCACATTTAGGACAATTTTGCGTCGTTAGTCCGTTCGCCATACATCATTTAACAACGGAAGACTTGACAATTTAAAGAAAATCATAATAAATAAAAACTTTTTATTAATCAAGTAAACTAATATTTAATAAGATATTAAATGTCTAAACCCTTCGTTACATCATTAGTCTCATTGTTCATCTAGAACCTTAGGACTTATTTAACCTAAGCATGTGCAACACTTCGTCATGAGCTTGAGCTGTCATCCATCACTTAATCTCAGTTACCTGCACGGATCCAGAGTGCAAGGTTTCTCAGTTAGAGTATGTAAAGATCATGCATGACATGCTATCCTATTACATGATACTACATGCGATGCATCATTATCATAATAACACTAACATAGAACATGCATGCCATGAACTATATCATAAACCTTATATGACAATACATTATCCTTACAGTCATTCATCATACAACATTCATATAACATAAAACATTATGTCATACCTGCTTTACTTCGAATCCATCATCTGCAAGAAACATACAATAGAAACATATAATCATATCATTTTTCACATACATAATCTATCATTTCATTTCACATTCATTGTCATATGCATTCTAAGAGTTTCTTCATAACTCACTGATCCTTACTTCTTGACTTCTTTCACACTTTGCATCTCCTCAGGGTTGCTTTTATAATCCTTTCGATCTTCTTTCATTCTTTTCTTTCTTTATTATATGATCCTTCATGTGTCATCTGCATCTTTCATCTCTATCTCGTAATAATATCTTTACTTTTATTCTATATCATAAGTCATATTTAGGAACACACATCATAATAGTGAAGTACTTTATTCCTAATCATTTTTAGGAATACACACACTTTATGATGAGGGACAATGTTCCTTTGAAAAATACATACACAAATGCAGGAAGACTTATGTCTCCTTAAAGTCCTACATACTTTACTTTCCAACTTTACTTCATCATCATCATCTTAACTTTCATTCTTTGTTATAAGATACTTTGAAGTTAACTTCACTTTCATTCTTACTTTACCTTATAACATCTTTGATCTTAATATAGTTGAAAGAGTCATATCACACTATCATAAGTCACATCATTGGAACACACACATTATAATATTGAGGGACTTTATTTCAAGGAATACGCACACTGTAATAGTGATGGACTTTATTTCGAAGAATATGCACATTATAATAGTGAAGAATTTTATTCCAGAAAATACACACACTTTCTGATGAGGGACTTTATTCCTTGAAAAGCACATACACAAATACAGGACTTTACTTCGCGAGCTTAGGTCCCCTTGAAGTACATACATAGGTGCAGGACTTTGCTTCTTACCATTGATAAGTAATGAGGACATTCTTCTTCAACTTTAGGTGCATTATGCTTTGCAATACAACAATCATTCATATCACTCATTCTTCATCTTTTAGCCTAATTACGGCTAAACATGCTTTACGTGTATCTACGTGTCATATACAATCAATACACATCCATACATGCCTATATACATAAATAAATAGGATTAAAATAACTTTTCATTTTTGATCTGTCACGGCCATGATAGTTGCATCACGCCCGTGATAGTGGTCTATAATTCATCCACATACGGTCACAGGCGTGACATGTTTTATCACGGTTGTGCCGAGTCATCATCACTGTCATGACCTGGTTGATCACGGCCGTGCCCCATTCCATCACGGCCGCGACAATGTTGTCATGATCGTGACAGAGTACTGGTTTTACCCATCTTCTATCACGGTCGTTCCGGGACAACATCCTGGAAGTCCGATCTTTCATCTGAAATTTTTAATTTTTGATATTGAAACGTCAAGAAAAGTAATCTAAAACATCATAAATATTTCAGGTCATCTATGCACCATGGAACTCATTATACATGCAATTTTCATTCATTAACAAGAGTTGGGGTTTTTTTCTACAAATTCATACAAGTAACATAATCTATTTTATGCATAGTGTTCTGGCAACAGTCACTAAAATATTAATAACTTAACTTATTCTTGTTCTTTTTAGGTGATTCCAATTTTCACAGAAAGGTTACACGAACCTTTAACTTGTAAATGAAATTCAAATACTATTTCAATATTTACAATTTACTGTACGTTTTACAATTTTATCTCGCTGTTACTTGAGACAGCATGACACCAGCCTGATTTCGGATCATAACTATTTGTATACAAGTCCAAATAATATGAAACTAATTTCTGTGGAAACTATACTTCTAGATATTTCAATCCATATATTATTTATAATTTTTGGATAAGAAAATCTTATCCAAACAATTATTACAAAATAGTCATGAATTCCCGAGATAGCATGACACCAGTTTGATGTTTGGATCATAACTATTTGTATACAACTCCAAATCATATGAAACCAATTTTTTGGAAACTAGACTTTTAGAGATTTTCATCCATATATTATTTATAATTTTTGGATAAGAAAAACCTACCCTAATAATTATTATAAAACAATTATGAATTTAATAAATTTATGCAACACAAATCATGCAACCCACAATCAAAATTCCTATTAAGAACAGAGCGTTCTTGAAACTCTCAATCCAAACAAAAACATTATGAGAGGGGTTTGGATCCCCTTTATATCCTTTGGATTTTTAGATTTAAAATTTCTTTTTTCCTAATCATCATGTATCCTTCTTCACCATCTAGAACCCTCTAAATCTTCTTGTCCTTTCCCTTGAATATTTAATCTTCTTCTTCATGTGGATCTTAAAAAGGAGTCATCATGTCTCTAAATCTCTTAACCTTAAAGTTTTCTTTGTGAAGAAAAAAAAAGAGAAGGAATAGTTGATGGCTAGGTTTGTGGGGAGACTAATAAGATTGTTAGACCTTTATATAGAGTTACCTTAAGCTTTTGGTCCAAAAGGCCCAAATATTCCTGATCCAAAATTTGGGGATGTTACACATAATTTCCCAATTAGAGTATGTGATGCATCCTATGAAGAATACTATATGATATATATATATATATGGCAATTTCATAAAAATAGGGAACATATATGCATGCCAATGTACATGTCAGTGGTTCATAGCATAAGTCATCAGTAAGAATAATGAAAATAGGTCATCAGTCAGTCAGTAAGATAAGCATATCAAGTGACTAGCACTTGTCCTTACCTTACCTCAGTACTATCCTCCGGGTTGCTTTATAACCCATTGGATCTCACTTCTGTCCTTTCAGTTCAGTCAGTCAGTTTCAGTTTTTGATCTTATCAGTAATTGAAGAATCAAGTCATTGCCTTCCAGTAGGCTAGCTAGGTCTTGGAGCGAAGGCTCCGTCACCCGAAGGTGAATAGGAATATACATTGGTAAGATAAAGTTACTCCCCTAGAAAATGCTAACTCCAAAGTGAAGAGCACAGTAATTTCCCGAAAGAAATTCTAATACAATGGAGCAAGGCACAATATTTACTGTCATCAATTTGAGAGGCGACAACTAACAGTATTCTTCAATTGGGTTCACTATAATCATAATCATCAATCAGTTTACGTCGCTCAGTTTTCAGATCTTAACCTACTTATGGTTGTCCATGCAATTCGTATATTTAGGTTCATATAGAATCATCAATCAGTAATATATAATAGTAAACCATAAAATAATATAACATAAATCAGTTTTAGGTCTATCACGACCATGACAGGTTTCGTCATGGCCGTGACAGAGACCCGATTTCCTTACGCCATCTGCCACAGTCATGACCGACAGAGTCACGGTCGTACTACCCTGTCACGATCGTGACAACAATTGTCACGGGCATTACAGAATGATGGATTTGACCCCATGTTTTTGTCCTGTCATGATCGTTCCGGGACTTGGCATGGTCGTGCCAACGTCCTAGAAATCCGATCTTCCATCCGAAAGTCTCGATTTTTGAGATTAATATTCTCATAAAAATAGTTTAAATCATCATAAATATTTCACATATGATCTCTTAGCATCTATGCATCATAAAACACATTACAACATGCAATTTTCATTCATTAACAAGAGTTGGGACGTTTTCCTAGAAATTCATACAAATATAAAAATTTATTCTCTACACAATATTTTGGCCGCACTCACTAAAATATTAATAGCTTAACATATACTTGTTCTTTTCAGATGATTCTAATTTTCACAAAAAGATAATATGAACTTTTAACTTGGGAATAAATTTCAAACCTGATTCAGTATTTCCAATTTACTATACATTTTACAATTTGGTCTCGCTGTTACCCGAGACAGCATGACACCAGTCCGATGTTTGGATGATAAATATTTATATACAACTCTAAATCATATGAAACAATTTCTTTTGTCACTAGACGTCTAGAGATTTCCATCTATATATTATTTGTAACTTTTGACTAAGAAAAACCTATCCAATCAATTATTACAAAACAGCTATGAATTCCCGAGTTAGCATGACACCAGTCCGATTTTTGGATTGTAACTATTTGTATACAATTCCAAAGCATACAAAACCAATTTTCTTTGGAAACTAGACTTCGAGGGTTTTCCATTCATATATTATTTGTAATTTTTGAATAAGGAAAATATATCCAAACAATTATTACAAAATAATTACGAATTTAATAGATTAAACAACTTAAATCATGCAATCCTAACATTTAAATCTAATCATGAATCATTAGAAAACAATCTCAGATCTGGTAAAACTCATCAATTCCTTAAACAAATCCCTAATAGGAGCAAGGTGTCCTATTGCTCTCAATCCAATTAATAAAACTTTGAGAGGAGAGAGAGGGTCCTTTCAATCCTAGTTTTCCCTTCTCTTCTTTCTTCCTCTTCCTCTTTTTTCTTTTTCTGATCTTCTCTTTCTCCTTCCTCAAATCCTAGCCGCCAAGATGTGTAGAGAATAGGTGAAAATAAGAATATAGGACTTTATACATGGGAGATCATGAGGGTTTGGACAAAAAGTCCAAATTGACCTTAAATGAAAATTTGGGGTTTTATAGATTCACAAGTTAGGGTTTATGTGTTCTTATGGTTCATGATTTGGGGATGAACCATAGATCTAGAAATTTGTTGTTTTTGCAGGTTTTCATGTTCTTTTGACCCTCTAATGCTTGAAAAATATGCCTGATTGATTTGATTATACGTTATTTTCCTAAAGTTTTGGATTGAAAATCATGTAGAAATCGACTTGGCGGCGTGATGATTTGATTATACGTCATTTTCCTAAAGTTTTGGATTGAAAATCATGTAGAAATCGACTTGGCGACGTGATTGCAGGGTTCTGTCATGACCGTGAGACATTTTGTCATGCCCGTGATAGAAAAGGGTAAGCGATCATCTGAAATCATTTATGTTACAGCGGTAACTCATCTGATACGCCCGTAACAGAAGGGGGTAAAAATCGGTCGGGCGAAACGAGCTCTGCCATGCCCGTAACAAAAGTCGTTATGGTCGTGACAAGGTTAAAACATATATTGATGCATTGATGTTTAAGGTATTAATACTATGTATTGATGTTAGTTGATTGTATAAGAACCTAGATTATGTTTCCCACGTAACTAGGTTAAAACATGAGGATTGAGCGACGTTAATGATTGTTGTTTGACAAGCATAATGAACACAGTTGTGAATGATGTTACATGTCACTCCTCTATAGTCCTTTATCGGATATTGGCCCGAAATGATCATTACGCACATTGGCAATGGTGTGTGCATTCTGATGTCACCCTCGGGTGAGAACCCATAATGATCGTTACATACATCAATAACGATATGTGCATTTTGATGTCACCTTTGGATGAGAGGGGAGCATTGTCTCCTAGGCCTAGCTAGCCTATTGAGAGGATAATGACATAAGCCCCAACTATCGAAAGATATAACATTAATAGGAAATGGTCAATGATCGATCGAATGGAATGATGTCCCACGCATGTGGAAGTCCAAAGGGTTATAAAGTAACCCTGAGGAAAGTTATGAAGGCAATGCTTATGATAAGTGTAGTACACTTATATGCCTACGAATTGAATGTATGATTGTATGATGTCCATACTTTATGTATGAGGATTTGACTATGTTTCCATGCTTTTAATTATCGCATGATGATAGAAATAAATGAATGAATGACATGTAGTTCATAATTTAATTTACCATCTAAATTTAGCTCATGGCTCGCCAATGAAAAATCCATTCTAATTTCAAATATTAATTAACAACTGCTCGGAAAATTGCACATAGCAAATTATGCCACAATGTTGACGCGGAAGTGGGAAAAAATATTAGGAAGAAATTTGTCATCTTTTGTATCTACACACACACACACACAATATAAACCTAATTGAGACTGGTTTTAGTTACTTGGACGGAGTGGTTTTAACATGGTTAATCCTTTCATCTTCATTGTTTCTCTAACTTTCATCGCCCATTAATTTCTATTTTTTTTTGTGTAACTCTTATTTTATCCAATTAATCCACCCATTTACTTAATGTTAATAAATATGACCTGCCATCCGAGAAATTCATCATTGCATTGTTTTTTCTTCTTCCAAAAAAAACTACTACTTATCATCATTCCTCATGTTAAGTTTAATTAGTTTCTTTTGTGCATTTTTTTCTCTAGTGTAAAGATAATTCTTAAATTATTAAGTAATAGTAACACACGTCATCATTCAAACAACTAATAAGCAAGTCACCATCCATGAAGGACACCATTCATGACGGATCATTAGGCACATTATAAGGATGATGATGAGAAGGATCATAGACTCAAGAGCGAAGCAAGGTTCCATATGTAAAACTTGATGATGCGAACTTAGAAACACTAGCAAGCGCACTAATCGTTCAAGTAATAAAGTAATGAGTATAAAGTATCGTTCCCACGAGGATCAGAAATAATTAATAACTTCTCTTACTTATAACTTGAGAAAAGATAAATAAAGTTGTTTACTGTGAAAATAAGATGAATAAATAATAAAAATATAAGATTATGATCAATAGAGTTTAAAAGTATAGATTTGATGAATATGACTTATCTTGATTAATACCACTACTCACATATGAATTTTAGACAAAAGATGATGCATTAATAAAGTAAACTTCTCAAATTGATTTAACCGATATTTCAGGCTTTAAACCCTGTTTTGAGATCAATAGAAGAGAGTAATCCTTTCGGTTTTTAATCTAATCTATTCAATCTCAAAGTGCATTCAACTGGAGTATAAAGTTAAGGGCTTTCTCAAGTCACCTTAACAACAACACAATTGGGTCTCTTGCGATTTTCCCAATTATGACATGTAAGAGAAAAATCAGAGATTAACTATAGAGAATATAAAAACTTCTTTTCAGATAATCAAAAGATTCAAAAGAACAAATCTCAAGTAACAATTAATTAAATCTTCAAACATGCTATTGATCCATCAACTAATTGTACGAAGAATTCATAAAGAATACGGTTCAATCAAGAAAATCCTAAAGAACTACTCTAATAAACTAGAATACATCAATCTAAATAATATTTCAGAAAAAGAAAAAAGAACAAGAAGAACTATTCCTAATTCTATCATCATCTCTCAAGTTTTCGGCAGAACTTCGTCGTAGCCTTTGGATCTCCTTCACCAAGCCTTCAACCTCTTAATTATGCCCTCCAAAGATGTCCTTCCAATTGATTTGTGGTCTCCTTAAATAGTTTTTCCCGAATCATGGCTCAACAACCCGAAATCTTATAAAAAAGATGGGTAAAAATGGCTTAAAACTGCCTAATAGAACAGTCGTCACGGCCGTGAAAATCAAATGGCACGGCCATGACAGAACATTAGTTTCTGGTCTTGCGCAGCACGGGCGTGACGACATACTGCACGGCCGTGACAGAACATTAGTTAGCCTTCAATTCGCACAGCCGTGATGATCTTCTGCACGGGCGTGACAGAACGTCAGTTCCAAACCTTTGATTCGCACGGCCGTGAAATTCATCCACACGACCGTGACAGAAAGATTGAATTCCGCTCTCTATTGCACGGGCGTGAAATGTATTGGCACGGCCGTGCCAGCAACAAACACTTGTTTTCAACGGCTTTTCCGTCCAAAATTCAACGTACTTCCATTTCCTGTCATAAATTCAATCAAGCTTAGGTAGTAGTAAATCTTTTGGGAATTTCTCTATATTTATACTAATTTTTCACTTTAAATCATGAAACACTCTTAAAGTTAGAATAAATTGGCCTAACAATTATGCATCAAATTCCCCCAAGCTAGATATTTTGCTTGTCCTCAAGCAATTTTGTCAGACAAGCCCTCGCTTCATTGCGATATCTAATACTTTTCTCCTATTGCTCTTTTACACAGCCATCATCAGAGTATCTTTCCTCAAACCGAGCCTAGCCTTACAACATTCTCAACCTTTAACCATCCTCCTTGCATTATTTACATACAATATTCATCCATCTCATAAGAGTATCAATATTAAACCACAAATCTTTAATGAGCTTATTTTCATACTATTATCATTTCACATTTCAGCATTATGCAAATTTTTTTGTCCATGTAACGGGCTTTCAATCGACGGATCCCAGAACAGATGCCCTTAGGTCGCCAGGCAAAAATCCCCTACGGATCTAATTACCCGGACACTTACTTTTTAGAATTCAGTAATCCTCCATATTGCACAAAGTGGTCCATGTAACGGGCTTTCAATCGACGGATCCCAGAGTAGAGGCCCTTAGGTCGTCAGGCAAAAATCCCATACGGATCTAATTACCCGGACACTTACTTTTTAGAATTCAGTAATCCTCCATATTGCACAAAGCGGTCCATGTAACGGGTTTTCAATCGACGGATCCTAGAGCAGATGCCCTCAGGTCGCCAGGAAAAAATTCCCTACGGATCTAATTACCCGGACACACTAAGATTCCAGAGGATACTTTATACTATTCATTTAACTGTTGGAGCTCAACTAGCTTCCTTTTCATAAAAATTAATTAGCATAATTATAAGCTCCAAAAAAATTTTATGCTTCAAGAAAGATACAAATATAATCAGGAGTCATATCATAGTACAAATTTCAGAAGTGCAAATTAAAGAGTAGATTCACTTGCTCGGCAACAAACTGTTACCATTTCCCAATACTCTGGTGATAACTGATAAAACGAACCATAATCGAATTTCATAAAATAAGCAATGCCCTGACACTGAACTTTAAGACAAGAAAATATGTAACATGAGAGAAATGATGCACTGACCACAACATTGAGTTTATCACATATCTAGTACGCAAAAAGGGTCATAACTAACGTGCAGAATCTAATCATAAAAGTGCATGAAATTCCCCCAAGTTAGAACCAGACACTGCCCAGTGTAAGGCTTAATATGCTAAAAGAAAAGGACAATACATAAGTGGAAAAATATAAAAGAAAAGAAACGACCAAGTACTAGTCTTTTGGAGGTGATGCAGGCGGGGAAGGTGCAACGTGGCCCTGGCTGAGATGATAAGCGTACATCTGACGAGTCATACGTGCAGTCTCTCGATGCTTGGCAGCCAAGTCAGTAATCTGGCCCTGCATTACAGAAAGAAGATCATAGATAGCATTAAGATCATATGCTGACAACGATTGAACAGAGTTTGACTCCATCTGTGCTGGTGGCGAAGTACGGGAAGGGCCTGCCTCAGCGTCATGTGTCCTAGCAGGTGGGGCCTGTGGTGTCGCCCTGAGGACCGAAAAGAACAACCAGTTATCATGGTTAAATACCGTGAGACGATCGATACCAACAGAAGGGATAGGTATAGAAATGTTATCGAACTTGAACACGTTTGCCTTTTGATCACTATCATGAACAACTAATTGCATGGCACTCAGTGCATATCTGTTCAGAAATATACTTCCCGGAATATGAATGACCTGCTCCAAATCAATATGAAAATGTTGGGCAATAGGAGTTATCAAGCCGCCTACAATAATAATGCCACAGACTCCGATTGCATTTTTCTGAAAATACCTAATCAATTGATCACCAATATCCACCACAACATGATTTAACATGGCCTACATAATGTATAACTAGAATTGAGTGACCGCACCTTCACTATTAGCTCGAGGAAACAACCCACATGAAAGAAAGCGGTGTACGTATCTCAGAATAGGATTTTGGATTGAAGTGCTTTTAGCTGTTCGCCCTGGAAACACAACTTCTCCCGTGATAACCTTCCAAAACTCCTTACAGTGGAAATTGGCGCGTTGTTTCTTAAGGCCATCCAAGGGAAAATGATAAATGTTGCAGAATTCCTCCTTTGTCAACCTGAATTCACTATTGTGCATTCTGAAAGTGATAACTGAATAATCCTTGTTAGTCGAAAATGAGGAAAGAAACTCTAGTGTTAACCTTTCATATGTAAACCAGTAGCTCGTTGCAAAGTGATGCAATCCAATGTTGTCAAACATGAGAAGCACATCATCCTTCAATAAAAATTCTTCCATTGATTCCATATGTAGAAAACGAGTGACACCGAGACCTAGTGCCCTTAACGTATCAAACCTTTTTCGTTGTTCATCATCTCGAAACTGAAGGTGAGGAGGCCGTGGTATCAATTCAGGAGGAGGGGGTTCTTCTTGTACTTCAGGCTGGGGCCTCCGCAGAGGATGGCTCATCGGCCATTTCCGTTTAGGTGCAGGCGCCGACATTCGTGCCCCAATAAAAGCACACAGTCACGGTTGTGCTGTGTGGTCACGACTTGCTGCACTGGAGAAGCACGGCCGTGCACACTGACGATCGCCTCCGATAGTCGACGGCCGATGAAGAGGCAGCGGCGACTCTGTGGAGGAAGGAGGCAGAGATGGAATCAGCGAACAATCCGCCGGCGCCCGGCCGATGGTTGTGATTGAGTTGTGATAGACTTTTCGGCGAGATCGGCCGAACGGTGGTGCGTCGATAGTTGGGAAAGGCTGCGGGGATTAGGTCGGGGCGTCTGGATCGGGGCCGAGCTGCCTAATGATTGACGGTCCACGGCCGGTGTAGAGGCGATGGCGAATCTTCGATGGAGAAAAGGGTGAACGGCGCTGGCGGCGGCGCGTCTGTCGGTGAGGCGAATGGCGCTGGCGGTGGCGCATCTGTCAGTGAGGCGAATGGCGCTAGTGGTGGTGCCTGGATCGGAGATTGACGGCAGCGTAGCTGCGACGGTCAATCACTGGTGAAGAAACGGCGGCGACGGCGATTCTTCGGTGGAGAGAAGTGGCGAACGGCGCTTCCTCTGTTGATCGAACAGGATGACCGTGCCTTTAGGGTACGCGCGTGTTCTCCTTTTTTTTCCTTTGTTTTTAAAGGAATATTAGTGGCATGGCTGGATGGTCGCCACATGTGATCTGAACTGGAAAGTGTGCACGGCCGTGATGATCTTCTGCACGGGCGTGACAGAACCTGTTGATCCTGTTGAAGTACGGTCGTGCGAAGGGATTGCTTCTATTGTCTGCACGGCCGTGACATGGTGAGGCACGTCCGTGACAGAGATTTCTGAAACAACAAATTTAATCTAACTGAAAACTAATTATTGAAAGAAAAGAAAAGGGTTTTAGACAGTGTAGTTCTAAGTTATAGTCGTTAGCTTGACTTTTGCCCTTTCTTCTTTAGGGGTCTAATAAGGGCACTGAGTGGCCTTCTTTTTCAACCTTACCTCCTATGTAGTGCTTGAGACGTTGATCGTTTACCTTGAATGAATTACCTCCTGATAGTGGTTGAACTTCAATAGTTCCATACGGAAATACTTGGACTACTCTGAAGGGACCTATCCATCTAGATTTTAATTTTCCTGAAAAAAGTCTTCATCTACTATTGTACAAAAGAACCTGTTGTCCTGGAATGAATTCCTTGGAAAGGATATTCCTATCATGAATTATCTTGGTTCTTTCTTTATATAGCTTGGCATTTTCATAAGCCATTTTCCGAATTTCTTCAAGCTCGTTCAACTTCGTTCAACTTCAACAACCTATCTCACTACTAGAAAAACGCTGATTACCGACGGTCCGGACCGTCGATAATCAGTCCGAAAACTGTCGATAACGCAATTATCGACGTTTTTTAGTCAAAATTGTTCCGTCGGAAAAACGCTCATCGCAAATCGATTTGCGATGGTCCAAAAAAATTCGTCGGAAATATCGACAGTCAGAATCGTCGAAAAAGTCTCGGCGGTTCGAACCGTCGAAAGTTTCCGACGATTGCAACCGCCGAAAAAGGCCGGCGGTTCGAACCATCGAAAGTTTCCGACGATTGCAACTGCCGGAAAAGGCCGACGGTTCGAACCATCGCAACTTTTCGACGGTCGCAACCGTCGCAAAGAATATTTAAAATATAAAAAATTAGCCACCGGATCGGTCTGCAGCCAAAATCGACCGCTGGGGGCCGGATCCGTCGCCTGGCGCCAGATCCGTGCTGCCGACGCTCGATCCGGGTCACTGGGGCCGGTTCCGACCGCTGGAGGCCGGATCCGACCGCCAGGCGGCCGATCCGACCGCTGGAGGCCGGATCCGACCGCTGGAGGCCGGATCGATCGCCTGGCGGTCGATCCGGGCCGTCGGCGCCCGATCCGGCCGCTGAGGGCCGGATCCGACCGCTAGGCGATCGATTCGGCCGCCGACGGCCCGGATCCAGCCGCCAAGCGGTCGATCTGGCCCCTGGGGGCCGGATCCATCGCCTGGCGCTAGATCCGGCCGTCGGCGCCGAATCCGGCCGCTGGAGGTCGGATCCGATCGCCAGGCGGCCGATCCGACCACTGGAGGTCGGATCGGCCGCCTGGTGGTCGATCCAGACCGTCGACGCTCGATCCGGGCCGCTGGGGCCGGTTCTGACCGCTGGAGCTCGAATCCGACTGCTTGGCGGCCGATCCGGCCGCTGAGGGCCGGATCCGGCCGCCAGCGGCCTCTGGCCAGAGAGAGAAAGAGAGAGAGATGCCGGCGCGGGAGAGGGTCGCCGGTGCGGGAAAGGGTCGCCGGCGCGGGAGGGTCACCGACGTCCGGTGCGGGAGAAGGACGATCGGTGCTCGCGGGCCGGGAGAGGGAGAGGGAGAGGGAGGGAGAGAGGATAGGAGGAGGAAATTTTAATACATAAGGGGAAAAGATGAGAGAGAGCGGGAAAAAGAAAAAAAAAGCGGGATAACGAAATTTTAATTACCGACGACTAGGGCCGTCGAAAACATAAATATTAATTATTTTTTAAAATTATCGACGGTTGTGACCGTCGAAAATATATTTAGTTATATATAATGTTTATTTTTTTACCGATTGTTTGAACCGTCGGTAATCATTACCGACGGTCAAAACCGTCTGTAATTGCGACGGTTTGGGCCGTCGCTAGTTATATTAATAAAATACTCTTCATATGATATTATTATACATTTACCGACGGTTAGGACCGTCGAAAATTGCCGCAAATTTTGCGATGGATGGGTATCCGTCGGAAATATCGACGTTCCTAATCGTCGAAAAATTAAATAATAATATAAAAAATAATAATTTAAGTTTTTCATTTCCGACGGTCGTAACCGTCAGAAAATCCATTGGAAAAATTAAATAATAATATAACAAATTATATAATTTATTTTTTTGTTTCCGACGGTCGTGACCGTCAGAAATATCGACGTTCCTAATCGTCAAAAAATTAAATAATAATATAAATCATTTTCGACGGTCATAACCGTCGAAAAATCAGTCAGAAATGAAACTGTCAAAAAAATCCGTCGCAAATTACGACGAATTCGAACCGTCGGAAATTACCCGTCGAAAAATCGCGATTTTCTTGTAGTGTCTTAACCAATGGATTTCATATCGAAGTTAAGAAATTTAGTAGCCCAATATGCTTTATGTTCCAGTTCTACAGGGAGATGCAATGCTTTTCCAAACACTAATCTATATGGGGACATACTTATAGGAGTTTTAAATGCTGTCCTGTATGCCCATAGTGCATCGTCTAGTTTTAAGGACCAATCCTTCCTAGATGCATTCACATATTTCTCTAATATCCTTTTCAATTCTCTGTTAGAAATTTCTGCTTGTCCACTGGCCTGGGCATGATAGGGCATGCTAACCTTGTGAGTAAAACCATATTTTTGCAAAAGACCTAAGAACAACTTATTGCATAAATGAGTGTCGTTATCACTTATAATTGTCCTAGGAGTACCAAAACGAGTGAAAATATTTTTCTTTAAGAATTTGACCACCACTCTTGCATCATTTGTGGGGGTAGCTATGGCCTCAACCCACTTAGATACATAGTCTACGACTACTAGGATATACTCTTTATTCATAGACTTAGGAAATGGTCCCATAAAATCTATCCCACAAACATAAAAAATATCACAAATTAATATATTATTCAAAGGCATTTCGTTATGTCGAGAAATGTTACCCATTCGTTGACACTTGTCACACGATTTGCAGTAAGCTTGTGCATCTTTGAATATGGTGGGCCAATAGAATCCACATTGCAGAACTTTGGCGGCTATCTTGTTTGGTCCAAAGTGTCCTCCCGTTTCTCTGTCATGACAGTGATGTAGGATATTTTGTACTTCATCTTCAGGTACACATCTTCTGATGATATTAACAGCACACACTCGAAAAAGTATGGGCTCCTCCCATATGTAATGTTTGATGTCAGAAAAGAACTTGGCTTTTTGCTGCTTTGTCATACTTTTTGGAATACATCTCTCTGCAAGGTAATTAGCAATATCAGCAAACCAGGAAATTTGATTAAATATTTTTACCTTGAATAATGTTTCCATTGTGAAAATCCTCTCATCGGGAAATTCTTCTAGGATGTCACCCTCCTCCTCTGGAGGTGGTTCCAAACGGGATAAGTGATTTCCCACCAAGTTTTTTTATCCTTTTTTATCCTTCACTTCAACATCAAATTCCTGTAGTAAAAGTATCCAACGCAACAGTCTGAGTTTGGTTTCTTTCTTCTCCATTAGATGGCGAATTGCTGCATGGTCTGTATACACAATCATCTTGGAACAGATTAGATAGGATCGAAATTTATCAAAAGCATAAATGATAGCTAAGAATTCCTTCTCTATTGTGGCATAATTCAATTGTGCTGGATTCAATGTTCTACTTGCATAATGAATAACATAGAAAACTTTCTCATTTCTTTGTCCAAGCACGGTCCCAATTGCTCCATCACTGGCATCGCACATCAACTCAAATAGCAGACTCTAGTCTGGTCCTACTACCACAGGTGCAGAGATTAGCTTTTGTTTCAAGAGATTAAAGGCATTTAAGCAATCATCATCAAAATCGAATTTAACATCTTTAGAAAGTAAGGAGGTTAGAGGTTTAGATATTTTGGAGAAGTCTTTTATAAAGCGTCTGTAAAATCCTGCATGTCCTAAGAAACTTCTCACACCCTTGACCGAAGTTGGGGGTGGTAAATCTGCTATCACCTTCACCTTGGCCAAATCAACCTCTATACCTCGTTGAGAGATTTTGTGCCCAAGTACTTGTTGGTCTCAAAACCATATTCCATGTATTTTGATGATAGCAAACAATGAAGATGATGTACTAATTATGCTTAAAGTGATAGTGTGAACATGTTTAACATTTTTCAAAGAAAAATAGTCGAAGTTTTTATCAGCAGTAAAAATGCGCGACCGATAATATAACGGTCGACCGTTATAACAGATAATGGATTACCAAAATCAATGATAGAGCGTCCGCTAATCACAGAATGGAACAATCGTGGAAAAACGAACAACCGATTTATAACCGGTCGACCATTATTGAAGATAGTGGACGACCGAAATAGAAGATAGAACGTCCGCTAATCACGAAAAGATCAACCTCTAAAAACGGACGACCGATCCACTATCGGTCGATCGTTATTGAAGATAGTGGATGACCGAAACGGAGATGGAACATCCGCTAATCACAAAAAGGATCAACCTATAAGAACGGACGACCGATCTTATAGCGGTCGACTGTTATGAAGAAAATGGACGACCAAAATAGAAGATTAGATCGACCGCTAATCACAGAATGGACAGAACTTCAGCATCGGTTGACCGATTTACTTTCGGGCGACCGTTGTGAAAGTAAGAACGGCTATAATTCTTCTACGGCCTAATATCAATGGTAAACTGCACAGAAAAGACAAAATAACGGATATAATTTTTTATTAAACAGACGACCGATTTGATAATGGGTGACCGCTGCAAAATCGACAGACAGAATAACGGCTAGTTACTATGTAGAACGGACGACCGATAATAAAACGGTCGACTGATTCAGGGCTGACAGCAAAAGCTTTTTGGATTACTTTACAACGGCCAAATTTTCAAGAGAAGCCTATAAAAAGGATTCATAAGATTGAAGGAAGATCATCCAAGCAAGGCAAATCATTCTTGAGCTCCCTTCAAATCCAAAGCATTTTTCTTGTGCCAAAGTTGCAAATCATCACTTCCCTTTTCTAGTTTCTTAGTGAGAATACTATTTGTAAGAAGAAGAGTCTTTGAGGGAATTCCTGTTTAGATAGTTTTTTTAGAGCTCCTTGTAAGAAGAGGTGTGCTTTACCTCTTGAGCAAAGAAGAAGGTATTGTGGTGTAGAAAGGGTTATTCTCTCCCTATAAGAAAAGAGAAGGATAGTGAATCTCTGACGGTCTCAAGGTTGAAAAGTCAGAGCAGGGACGTAGGCCAAGGAGTTGGGCCAAACCTCGTCAACATATCGTTGCTCTTCTCTTACTTCTCTTGCTTCTTTTGTGCTTTTATTATCTATCTTTTACTTGCTTGTGATCGTATTCATTTTGAATTTACTTCAACGTCTTTTTCGGTTCTAAATTTTTATACACCAATTCACCTCCCCCCCTCTTGGTGCTTTCGATCCTACAATTGGTATCAGAGCCTTGTTACTCTTGTTTTAAAGATTTAAACATCTTTTGAGCTATGGCATCGAATGGTTTTACCTTGGGTGAAGGTCAATCCACAAATCGCCCTCCACTTTTCAATGTTTCAGATTTTGCCTATTGGAAAATTAGAATGCAAACTTACGTATGCTTTATTGATATTGATATTTGGGATATAATTGAAAATGGTTTTGACCTGCATGGAAAGTCACCTTTGGAATACACCGAAGGTGAAAGGCTACTTGTGAAATTAGATTGGAAAGCAAAAAATCATCTTTTTTGTGCCTTAGATGCAACGGAATTTAATCGTGTTTCAAATTGTCAAAGTGCTTATGAGATTTGGAGAAAACTTATTATTACACTTGAAGGTACCGATAAGGTTAAGGAGTCTAGACTTAATATTTTGAATCATCAATATGACTCTTTTAAGATGCATGAAAATGAGTTTATAAATGAAATGGTTATGCGTTTTAATAATATTGTGAATGACTTAGCCTCTTTGGGCGAGCCACAGACTAACTCTCAAAAAGTGAAGAAATTTCTCAGGTCCTTCTCCTCCAAGTGGCATACAAAACGAACCATGATCGAAGAGAATGACTTAAACAAGCTAAATTTTAATGATCTCATAGGATCATTGTTGACTCATGAGATTGGAGTCAAGGAAGATGAAAAAATAAGTATTTTCAAAAAGAAGACCTTGACGTTGAAGGCAAAGATGGATGAAAGTGAAACAAGTGAAGAAGATGAAGATGAGAAGAAGCTAGCCTTGTACGCTAAGAAGCTTGACAAATATCTTAAATTTGCCAAGCAAAAGAAGAAAGGTGGCTTTTCAAAAAGAAGATCATCAAGTAAAAATCAAGTGACGTGTTTTGAATGCAAGAAGGTTGGACATTATAAGAATGAGTGTCCAAATCTAACCAAGAAGGAAAATAAAGGAGAAAATTTGAAAAAGAAAAAGAAAGCTCTTCAAGCCACGTGGGATGGAAGTGAAAATAAAAAAAAATGACTCAAACAACTCCTTAAGTGATGATGAAGAAGCTTACATTTGTCTAATGGCAAATAGCTATGAGGTATTATCTAACTCATCCGAATCTAGTGATAGCTAATCTTTCGATATGCATGATGAGTTTAGAATTCTTATAGATAAATATAGATCTCTTAAAAAGAAGCATGGTGATTTGAAAATAGAATTTGAAAATAAAAAAAATAAACATGATACTAGAGTTTGTGAAAATTGTGATTTATTAGGTGATGAGAATTCTAATTTGGAATTTATGATTGAAGCTTTAAAAATGGAAAACAATACCTTGAAACTATCTTATGATAAACAAACATGTACTGTTGAAACTTTGAAAAATGAGAATATTAATTTAAAAGGTCAGCTTGAAAAATTTACAAATGGTGGAAAAATGCTAGATGCAATGCTATCAACACAAAGAAAACCTTTTAATAAAAATGAATTTGGTTTTAACTCATTTGATACTAAGAGGATAAAAGGATTCTATTTGTTAAAGCATCACAAAATCCTCATATGAAATCAGATATTACTTATTTTCATTGTGGTTATCAAGGACATTACTCTTATGAATGCAAAGTAAGAATGGGATTAAAAAGTGGTATGAAGAAGATTTTGATCCCTAAAAGGACCATCACTAACCAAGTTGGACCCAAGCAAGTTTGGGTACAAAAAAGATGAGAATTTTAATGTCTTGCTTGTAGGGTGCTCCAAAGGAAATTGAAAGCAAATGGTATTTGGATAGTAGATGCTCAAGACACATGACGAGTGATCCATCAAACTTTATTACATTGGAAAAGAAAAATGGAGGAAGAGTCACATTTAGAGATAATAACAAAGGTAGAGTAATTGACATAGGTAATGTTGATAAGAATGACAAGATATATTTAGAAGATGTGTGGTTAGTTGAAAACTTAAAACATAATTTAATTAGTATAAGTCAATTGTGTGATAAGAACGATTTAGTGAATTTTGAAAAGGACAAATGTTTGATTTTAGATAAAAGCAAAAAGGTTTTACATGTGGGTTTTAGGTATAATAATGTATACAAAATTGACATTAAAAATTGGAAAAGTGAAAAATGTTTTAGTGTTATGCATGATGATATAAATCTTTGGCATAGAAGATTAGTACATGTAAATTTTAAGTTGTTAAACAAACTTTCATATCATGAATTAGTTAGAGGTTTACCTAAAATTAAATTTGAGAAAAATAATGTTTGTGATTAATGTCTTAAAGGTAAACAAATCAAAAGCTCTTTCAAATTAAAGAATGTTATTAGTACATATAGGTCCTTAGAACTTTTACATCTTGACTTATTTGGACCTATTGATATTATAAGTTTAGGTGGAAAGAAATATGTATTTGTAATTATTGATGACTTCTCTCGTTTTACTTGGACTATTTTTCTTACAAGTAAAGATGAAACTATAAATATGTTTTCTAAATTTGCAAAAAGAGTACAAAATGAACTTGAGTTGAGAATTGCAAAAATTAGAAGTGATCATGAAGGTGAATTTGAAAACTACAAATTTGAATTGTTTTGTGAGGAAAATGGAATTACACATAATTTCTCCACACCTAGAACACCTCAACAAAATGAAGTAGTGGAAAGAAAAAATAGAACTATCCAAGAAATAGCTAAGACAATTTTAAATGAAAGTAATTTACCCAAGTATTTTTGGGCGGAAGCCGTAAACACATCATGTTATGTTTTAAATAGAGTCACACTTAGACCCCTTGAAAAGAAAACATGCTTTGAAATCTTATATGGAAAAAGGCCAAATATTTCATATTTCAAGGTGTTTGGTTGTAAATGTTATATCTTGAATATTAAGGACAAATTAGGGAAATTTGATGCAAAATGTGATGATGGTGTATTTCTTGGATACTCTACCACTAGTAAAGCATATAGAGCATATAATAAAAGAACATTAGTTGTTGAAGAATCTATTAATGTAAAATTCAATGAAACTAATGATTTTTTTATGAGCAAGCAAGTGAATGATAATGAAGAAGAAATAGTTGAAGTGGAACGGCACATACAAATCCAAAATAAAGAATTGAAATAAAATAGAATGGATAATTCAAATGTGGAACAAATGGAAGAACCACAAGTGGAGGACAATCAAATCATTCCAAGGAATTGGAAACATGCATCATCACATCCATTGGATCAAGTTATAGGTAATATAAATGAAGGTATAAGGACTAAAAATTCTTTGAAAAATTTATGTGCTTTTTCAGCCTTTCTTGATCAATTTGAACCTAGTAACATTGATGAGGCTTTAAATGATTCAAATTGGATAAATGCTATGCATGAAGAATTAAATAATTTTGAAAGGAATCAAGTTTGGAAACTAGTAGAAATGCCAAAAGACTATCCAATAATTGGTACAAAATGGGTGTTTAGAAATAAGCTAGATGAAAATGACATCATAATAAGAAATAAGGCAAGACTTGTGGCAAAAGGTTATTCACAAGTAGAAGGAATTGATTTTGAAGAAACTTTTGCTCCCGTTGCTAGACTTGAGACTATTAGAATGCTCTTAGCTTTTGCTTATTTTAAAGGATTTAAACTTTTTCAAATGGATGTAAAATCAGCATTTTTAAATGAATTTATAAATGAAGAAGTCTATATTGAGCAACCTCAAGGGTTTGAAAATTTAGATTTTCTTAATCATGTATTTAAATTTTCTAAAGCCCTTTATGGACTTAAACAAGCTCCTAAAGCATGGTATGAAAGATTGAGTAATTTTTTATTGAAAATGGTTTTCAAAAAGGAAAAGTTGATACCACATTATTTTTGAAACATCTAGAAGATGATATTTTGATAGTTCACATCTATGTTGATGATATTGTCTATGGTGCTGCTAATGAAAGCTTGTGCAAAGGGTTTGAATCTCTTATGCAAAAAGAATTTAAGATGAGTCTTGTAGGTGAGCTCACATTTTTTTTAGAATTGCAAGTCAAGCAAAATAAAGATAGAATATTTCTTAATAAAAAAAAGTATAAAGGGAGTTGTTAAAAAGATTTGGAATGGATGAATGCAAATCGAGTTCAACTCCCATGAGCACTACAACAAAGTTAGATAAAGACGAGAAAGGTAAATCTATTGATCAAAAGAAGTATAGAGGTATGATTGGTAGTTTACTTTATTTGACGACATTTAGGCCGGATATAATGTTTAGTGTATGCTTGTGTTCAAGATTTCAATCCGCATCTAAGGAATCTCACTTAATTGCTGTTAAAAGAATATTACGTTATTGAAGTATACTTATGATCTAGGCATTTGGTATGATAGAAACTCATCGTTTGATTTACATGCATATACCGATGCGGATTTTGCCGGATGTAAAGTTGATAGGAAAAGCACTAGTGGGATGTGTTGCTTTCTTGGTAGCTCTCTCATCTCTTGGGCTAGCAAAAAGCAAAACTCCATCGCACTCTCTACCGCTGAGGCCGAGTATATTGCAGCCGATAGTTTTTGTGCACAAATATTATGGGTAAAACAACAACTTCTTGATTATGGTGTAAGTTGTTCAAGTGTACCCATGAAGTGCGATAACACAAGTGCAATAGAAATGACTAAAAATCCAATCCAACACTTTAGAACTAAACATATTAACTTGTGTTATCATTTCATTAGAGAACATGTGACACTCAAAGACATTGCTATTGAACATGAGTCTACCGAAATTCAACTTGCGGATATATTCACGAAACCCTTAAGTGATGAGAGATTTTGTATGCTTAGACGTGAACTTAGAATGTTAGGAACATAATTGCCTATCAATTCAACTCATAAGTGACTTGGTTATGCAAGTATCATTTGTGAATCGAATTGAACATCAAAATTGTGTTGCACAACACATATATTCAAATCAGTCGTCCGTTTTAGTAACGGTCGACCGTTACTCCTCTGATCGGATGACCGTTAAGTTAGTAAACGACCGATTCTGTTTCACTTTCCGAACGGTCGCCCGAAACTATTTCGGTCGACCGATAAAAATAAAACGTATTAAGTATAAATATCTACGAGATAACGGTCGACCGATATAATATCGGTCGACCGTTTTCAATGCGATATAAAAACCAAATCGGAAAATTTTTCCCCAAATTCGCGAATCGATCGACCTCTTGGAACCTCCGCCGCCAGATTCGCCATCGGCGATCTATTTCGTTCTGTCCCGTCGGCAATCTCTTTCGCCAGCGAATCCTCTCGCCGTCATCGTCATCCTCGTCTGGCGTACGGGCGCCACCATCGATTGCCGCCTTGTCGCCGATTCAAGTCGTTGTAGTCGCCGCCACCGTTTCGTCGTCGATCCACGTTGCCGCAGTCGCCGCCGTCACCATTGCAGTCGCTGTCGCCGCGTTGCAGTCGCCGCCGCAGACATAGTCGCCATCGCAGACGCTGTCGCCGCCGCCGCTATCACCGATCGCAACCGCCGCCGCCGCCGCCGCCGCTCAACGCCGGCGAAAATCAATTAAGGACGGTTCATAGGTCTTTCCGAATCACATGTAAGTTAGAAAAACATCGACAAGGAATGTGATTCGCATCCGAAATTCATGACCTAATTTCAAATTTTTTGATCGATTGACAGGTGTTCGACATTGATATCGTGATCTCTCTCTCGGATCTTCTTCAATTCATAATCATTCCGTCTTGTCAAGTTTCATCCCTTTGTCAAAGTTGTAATCTTGTATGTCATTAGATTGAAAGTTGTACTCAAAAGATCGTTCTAAACAAACGATATATTGTTGTATTCTGGACAAAAACGGTCGACCGTTTCTCATATCGGATGACCGTTTCTTCATTTAACAAACGATATATCGTGTATTCTGGACAAAAACGGTCGACCGTTTCTCATAAAGGTCGACCGTTTCTATCCTTCCGAGTCAATTTTTGTCAATTATCATCTTTCACTCCTCAATTTGATTTTGTCCAAATGCCACCACGAAAGAAGACATGTGCTGGTCCTCGCAAGAGGAAGGAGCTAGCATCATGTTCTCGTCCATCATCGGACTCTCCACCAACACCTCCTCGAGATTTCAACTATTCTCTCTTTGTTAACGCTTCCATTGCATCTTCTTTTGAAACCTTATATTCCACTAGAGAGGTAGCACATGGCACGCGAGTCGATTGGTCGTCCCTTAATATGCGCGTGCTTCATGATCTCTTTGACGGAATAAGTTGGATTCTCCTCCTTAATGTTAAGGAACCATTCTATCCTAGGTTGGTCAGGCTTTTTTATGCCAACTTATCTTTCTCAGAGTCCAAATCTACTGTGAAATCTCACGTACTAGGTCATACCATCAAACTCACCGACTCCTTACTTTGTGAGATTTTTTATGTCCCAAACTGAGAACTCTTAAATATTGTATCCCATAGGTGGCCCACGGACATTTGTATAGACGAAGCTCTTGAAGTTGTCTTTCGTGGTGAAGTGCGTAGCTTTCTCATGAAAGGGCTTCTAAATAAGTTGTCTTCTCCACTTCTTGTTGCCCACCACATCATTAGTCATATCCTCTTTCCCTCGCTCTGGCCATTTTACTGATATGACTTACCATGACCTACACCTTCTTTATTGTCTTGTTCGACATGATCTTCCTCCGGTTAACTTTGGTGCGTATATGATTTATCATTTCATCTTCACCAAAGAACGGATTGATTTCAGAAAATCTCATAACATGATCCTTCACTTTGGTTCTTTTCTCACTCGTATCTTTCGTCATGAACGCATTCCTATTCCTGAGTTTGAGTTGTCCCTATTTGAGAGACCGACCGATATTATTGGAAAGGGCACATTGAAATGGAAGGGTCTTGTGTTTGTTAATGAAGAATGGGTCTTTTCCGCTCAAGACCAAGATAATCATGACTCGGATTCCGATGATGAGGCAGGCACCGAGGCTCCCACGCCGGCTCCTACGTAGGCTCCCGCTAGAGATACTGGACCTTCTTGGGACCAGTACATACCTCCTTCACGAAAGCCGACGAGAGTTTGGGGCTTAGTTCCGACACATAGTGAGTGGGATGAGATGGTGACACGTGTCGATCGCATCGAGCAGGATCAGCGTTGCACACAGGAGTGCATATTTGCTTATTTTCGATCTCAGGGGTTCGACACTTCTCCCTATGAGCAGGTTGCGCCCCCGCCCGATGACGCTCCGGATGCCTAGTTTTTTGTTTATTTTAGTACTCTTTTTGTTTCCTCATTTTTGATGTTGTCAAAAGGGGGAGAAGAAATGTAGTGACGCTATGTATGACTTTATCAGTATAACATTATTGTTATGTTTATGAGATGTGTTCACTGCTCTTGTGGATTGTATTGAGAATTGTGAGTCATGATTTATTTTCACTATATATATGATATGACATTCATGATATTTACAAAAAGAAGTTATGCTTTGATTAAGGGGAAGTAAATAATATATTTTTAAAAGCAAGCATGAATTTAGGGGGAGGAATTTATAATTTTGATATTTTGATTACCTCCTCGTCACTTTGTTTGCCATCATAAAAAAGGAGGAGATTGTTGGTCTCAAGAACATATTCCATATATTTTGATGATAGCAAACAAGGAAGATGATGTACTAATTATGCTTAAAGTGATAGTATGAACATGTTTAATATTTTTCGAAGAAAAATAGCCGAAGTTTTTATCTACAGTAAAAACGGGCGACCCATAATATAACGGTCGACCGTTATAACAGATAATGGACGACCGAAATCAATGATGGAGCGTCCGCTAATCACAGAATGGAACAACCGCAAAAAAACGGACGACAAATTTATAATCGGTCGACCGTTATTGAAGATAGTGGACGACCGAAATAAAAGATGGAACGTCCGCTAATCACAAAAAGAATCAACCTCTAAAAATGGGCGACCGATCCACTATCGGTCGACCATTATTGAAGATAGTGGACGACCGAAATGGAGGATGGAACATCTGCTAATCACAGAAAGGATCAACCTATAAGAACGGACGACCGTTATGAAGAAAATGGACGACCGAAATAGAAGATTTGATCGATCGCTAATCATAGAATGGACAGAACTTCAGCATCGGTCGACCGATTCACTTTCGGGCGACCGTTGTGAAAGTAAGAACGGCTATAATTCTTCTACGGCCTAATATCAACGATAAACTGCATAGAAAAAACAAAATAACGGATATAATTTTTTATTAAACGGATGACCGATTTGGTAATGGGCGACCGTTGCAGAATCGACAGACAAAATAACGGCTAGTTACTCTGCAGAACGGACGACCGATAATAAAATGGTCGACCGATTCACGGCTGACAGCAAAAGCTTTTTGAATTACTTTACAATGGCCAAATTTTCAAGAGACGCCTATAAAAGGGATCCAAAAGATTGAAGGAAAATCATCCAAGCAAGGCAAATCATTCTTGAGCTCCCTTCAAATCTAAAGCATTTTTCTTGTGCCAAAGTTGCAAATCATCTCTTCCCTCTTCTAGTTTCTTAGTGAGAATACTATTTGTAAGAAGAAGAGTCTTGGAGGGAATTTTTGTTTAGATAGTTTTTTAGAGCCCATTGTAAGAAGAGGTGTGCCTTACCTCTTGAGCAAAGAAGAAGGCATTATGATGTAGAAACGATTATTCTCTCCCTATAAGAAAAGAGAAGGATAGTGAATCTCTGATGGTCTCAAGGTTGAGGAGTCGGAGCGGGGATGTAGGCCAAGGAGTTGGGCCGAACCTCGTTAACATCGCGTCTTTCTCTTCTCTTACTTCTCTTGCTTCTCTTGTGCTTTTATTACATATCATTTACTTGCTTATGATCGTATTCGTTATGAATTTATTTCAACGTCTTTTTCGGTTCTAAATTTTTATACACCAATTCACCCCACCCCCTCCCTCTTGGTGCTTTCGATACTACAGTACTATCCCTTCATGCACCATAAAATGACACTTTTCCCAGTTCAAGAAAAGGTTAGTATCTTCACATCTTTGAAGTACTTGAGATAGATTTAACAAACAATTATCAAATGATTCTCCAAAAAAGGGTAAAATCATCCATGAAGATTTCTAAGATTCTCTCATTCATATATGAAAATATGGCCATCATGCATCTCTGGAATGTTGCAGGGGTATTATATAATCCAAATGGCATTCTGCGATAAGCATAAGTGCCATAAGGACATGTAAAAGTTATTTTTTCTTGATCTTCAGGAGTCACTGCAATTTGGTTATAACCAGAATATCCATCCAAAAAATAGTAATATTTATGACCAGAAACTCTTTCTAACATTTGATCAATAAATGGAAGTGGAAAGTGGTCTTTACGGGTAGCATCATTTAATTTTCTGTAATCGATACATACCCTCCAGCCAGTAACTGTGCGTGTGGGAATGAGCTCATTTTGTGCGTTCGTTATAACCGTCATCCCACCTTTCTTGGGGACCACTTGTACCGGACTAGTCCAGCTACTATCAGAGACAGGGTAGATAATGCAGGCTCCTATTCCCTCACTCTGCGCTTGCAGGTTGTCATCCCTGATATCATCTCCGACAGATAGAAGGGGAAATTCCCTTGATATCTGTTATGCTCCAAGCTATAGCCTTTCTGTGTTTGCGGAGTACTTCAAGTAACCTGTTCTCCATTTCTTCTATCAATGATGAAGACACAATTACATGGAACTTATTAGTTTCTAAAAAACAATATTTAAGATGCACAGGTAAGGTTTTGAGTTCAGGAATAGGGGGTGGTAAATTCCCTTCTTCTAACTCCTCAATATTAGAATCTTTATTAATTAACTCATCCTCCAATTCCTCATTTTTAGCATCCTTCATCTGCGTCTCCACTATTTCATCAATCTCATCCCTATCATGTTCATAAAAAATATCAATTGCAAAACAAGAAGAATTATCAATCGGATATTTCAAAACTTGTCCAATATTGAATGATAAGTCTTCATCATTTATTCTTAATGTTATTTTTCCTTGTTGAACATCAATCAACGTTCTTCCTGTGGCAAGAAATGGTCTGCCCAAGATTAATGGAGGCTCCTTTTCAGTCTGCATATCAAGAACGACAAAGTCAGCAGAAAATATGAATTTGTCAACTCTAACTAGTACATCCTCCAATAATCCTTTAGGTTTCTTTATTGATTGGTTGGCTAGTTGAAGGAGAACTCTCGTTTCTCTAAGTTGACATGTGCCTAACTTCAAAAATACTGAGTATGTCATCAAATTGATGCTAGCACCTAAGTCACATAGAGCGTTAGCACAAAAGAAATTTCCAATTGAGCATGGAATTGTGAAATTCTCTGGATCTTTCAATTTTTGAAGAAGATCTTGTTGATCTATAGCACAACAACTGGATGAAAGTTTCACCAGGCCAGATTCCTCTATCTTCCTCTTGTTGGTCAGGATGTCCTTCAGGAACTTGGCATAAGTTGGCATCTGCAAAATGGCTTCGGAAAATGGAATATTAATATGCAGTTGTTTCAAAATTTCCAAGAACCTAGCAAATTGTTTATCTAATTTCTCCATTTGATATTTCTGTGGGTAAGGGAGTTTCACAATTCTCTCATCTTCAGTCTTTTCCTGCAGCTTATCCTCCTTAGATGGTGCATTGTTGTTCTGTATTTCTTCTTTTTCAACTTTTTCTTCCTGCAAAGGTGTCACTGCTTTAGGAATTTTCGGACCTTCTAGCTGAAGTCCACTTCTCAGAATGATTGCATTTGCTTGCTCTCTCAGATTTTTCTCTGTGTTACTAGGCGAGCTTGCTGGCTGTCTCCCAGATATCATGTTTGCCAGTTGACCAATCTGAGTTTCCAAATTTCTGATTGATGCATCCTGATTGGTGAACTTAGTCTCAACAGTTGTAATAAATTTTGATAACACATCCTCTAAGTTAGTCTTAGGTTCAGGATGAGGGTGATAAACGGGGGGGGGGGGGGGGGGGAGTGTGCGTGCTGGACTTCTATTGTTTACCCATGAATAATTCGGAGGATTTCTCAACCCAGTGTTGTATGGATTGCTCCCCACATTGTTTCTGAAAGTATTATTGGAGACATAATTAGCATCCTCAAAATTCTGTGGTTGAAAATTCATACATGCTTGGCATTTATGATTAGGATGCCCTCCTCCACACATATCACATATGATGTTTGAGATTTTGTTGACAGGCTTTTGCGTCATTAGCATGTCCATTTTCCTTGCAAGGACATGTACTTGAGCTTGAATATGACTTGCATTATCTATATGATGAAATCCAGCTTTTTTCACTTTTGCATTTTGCCAACTGTTCAAGGCAAGATTATCAAACAACCTATAAAGATCTTCAGGAGATCTGTCCGCAATGGTCCCTCCAGCAGTGTCAATCTTGTCCTTTATCTCAGCAGTCGCCCCATTATAGAAGTACTGAATTTGCTAGTACAGAGAAATGTTATGATTTGAGACTTTGCTAACTAGATCCTTGAATCTGTTCCAAGCTTCATGCATATTTTCAGTTTCCTGCTGAAAGAAAGAAGAGACTTCAGATAAACATCTAGCAGCTTTTTGGGGTGGATAATATTTATTAAGAAATGCTTGTCGCATGTCATCCCAAGTTCTTATAGTGCCCACAGGTAATGCAGCAAGCCACGTGTAGGCTTTTCCTCTCAAAAAGAAAGAAAAAAGTCTTAACCGGACTGCATCATCAGTTACTTCTTCAAATTTGAATGTTGAGCATAATTGAATGAACTTTGTGATATAGCTAAATGGGTCTTCATCTCGATCTCCTCCAAAATTCGTATTAGATATTATTTGAATCGTGCCCTGTTGAATTTGGAAATTGTTAGCACCAATTTTAGAAAGTGTAATACTCCCTTTGTCCTCGTTTAGAGGACCCATAGTGTAGTCTCTCATGGTTTTGTATGCAGGTGGAAGTGGTTGGTTTTCAATTTGCCTTTATTGATCTGCCATATTAACAATAGTGGAAATTTTCTTCTTTAGTCTTCTGGCAGTTTTTCTATTTCTGGATCAAACACTAGTGACGTCCTGAACTTCGTGTATTATGCCTATGTTCCAAGGCACTAGTGTTAGAATCCTCAGGATGTGTGGATTATAGACTATTCAATTCCTGCAACCACACCAATGAAAATGAATGGTAATAATTCTCATATTAATAAGTAAGATAAGAAATTAAATATTAACTAGTCCCCGGTAACGACGTCAAAAACTTGATGCGAACTTAGAAACACTAGCAAGCGCACTAATCGTTCAAGTAATAAAGTAATGAGTATAAAGTATCGTTCCCACGAGGATCAGAAATAATTAATAACTTCTCTTACTTATAACTTGAGAAAAGATAAATAAAGTTGTTTAATGTGGAAATAAGATGAATAAATAATAAAAATATAAGATTATGATCAATGGAGTTTAAAAGTATAGATTTGATGAATAAGACTTATCTTGATTAATATCACTACTCACATATGAATTTTAGACAAAAGATGATGAATTAATAAAGTAAACTTTCCAAATTGATTTAACCGATATTTCAGGCTTTAAACCCTGTTTTGAGATCAATAGAAGAGAGTAATCCTTTCGGTTTTTAATCTAATCTATTCAATCTCAAAGTGCATTCAACTGGAGTATAAAGTTAAGGGCTTTCTCAAGTCACCTTAACAACAACACAATTGGGTCTCTTGCGATTTTCCCAATTATGGCATGTAAGAGAAAAATCAGAGATTAACTATAGAGAATCTAAAAACTTCTTTTCAGATAATCAAAAGATTCAAAAGAACAAATCTCAAGTAACAATTAATTAAATCTTCAAACATGCTATTGATCCATCAACTAATTGTACGAAGAATTCATAAAGAATACGGTTCAATCAAGAAAATCCTAAAGAACTACTCTAATAAACTAGAATACATCAATCTAAATAATATTTCAGAAAAAGAAAAAAGAACAAGAAGAACTATTCCTAATTCTATCATCATCTCTCAAGTTTTCGGCAGAACTTCGTCGTAGCCTTTGGATCTCCTTCACCAAGCCTTCAACCTCTTAATTATGCCCTCCAAAGATGTCCTTCCAATTGATTTGTGGTCTCCTTAAATAATTTTTCCCGAATCATGGCTCAACAACCCGAAATCTTATAAAAAAGATGGGTAAAAATGGCTTAAAATTGCCTAACAGAACCGTCGTCACGGCCGTGAAAATAAAATGGCACGGCCGTGACAGAACATTAGTTTCTGGTCTTGCGCAGCACGGGTGTGACGACATACCGCACGACCGTGACAGAACATTAGTTAGCCTTCAATTCGCACGGCCGTGATGATCTTCTGCATGGGCGTGACAGAACGTCAGTTGATTCGCACGGCCGTGACAGAAAGATTGAATTCCGCTCTCTATTGCACGAGCGTGACATGTATTGGCACGGCCGTGCCAGGTGCAAACACTTGTTTTTCACGACTTTTCCATCCAAAATCCAACGTACTTTCATTCTCTGTCATAAATTCAATCAAGCTTAAGTAGTAGTAAATCTTTTAGAAATTTCTCTATATTTATACTAATTTTTCACTTTAAATCATGAAACACTCTTAAAGTTAGAATAAATTGACCTAAAAATTATGCATGAATTCTATGCATCACTTGCATTTTATTTTTAATTTTTCCTCATTTTACTTCTTGATTTTCTTTCATTGAACAAAATTGATCTTAGATATTCCTTTCTGCATTGAATTTTTTCAATTCCGTATTTAATTTTGTTTTGCCCATTGTAATTTTCCATCATATTCTTTTACCATACATTTTAATTATTCAATTTTATTTCTTTTATTATATATGGCAACGCTCCTCTTTCCTTTCAATTTTTTTTATTTGTCTTCCTTATTCATCCATATGATCAAAAGTTCATTCTATTTATTCTCTTTAATTTCGCATCTTTTTTCTTTACATTTATTATGTACAATCATTTTAACAATATGCTAATATTATCTATTGTGTTATGTCATAATTAAAAAAAAAATGACCAAATAATTGTTTTCCATCATTTTTTTTCTAAAGATGAACATTTCATTTTCTTTCATCTTTCACAAATAAAGTTGACCTTGGTTAAACATTATACCTTAGAATAAATTTTATTGTAAACACATTTGTGAAAATTAAATAGGACACATTTAAATCAAATTTTAGTTAATATATCACATGCAATCTATCTGATATATTTTTTAACATAATATAAAGATATAAAACTTTATTTTAATGTAAAAAAAAGACATAAAGAAATCTCATATTTCTTATAATTATTTAGTACTAAATATTATAATAATAAATTTAAAATTGCACGAAGCTTTCACTAGTTTACACATAAATCCACTTACAGCTAAAAGGGGAGGTTAAATTTCTCCAAGTAGGCACCGTGGAAAGCGAATAGAACATGGTAACCAACTTCCAGTGCCCCCATTTACTTGAGATCGTCGATCGTGCGAAATCTGTAGCGTTCTGAAGCCTGTCGCAGGAACTGTCTTGCTCAAGTTCTGAAGCCATGCCACCAACCAAGTGTTTGGGATGATTTCCTCCGGAGGAACCTTCCAATGAATGATTCTGTTGACAGCAGTCGCACAATTATGATTTCTTTTCAAGTGAAGAGCATCTTCAGTTCCTCTATTCGTGCACTGCGCACTTCTTGATCAGTCAGAGCTCCTGTAATCATCCTATTCTTGCGTGCCTGGACAGCTTCCATTCTCTCTTCCACTGTCCCCTGTAAACATGCCAGGCATCATGACAACCAGTAAAGCAAGTACCATGCAGCATCCACATTACTAGGCTTTTGTAGTGAAACTAACCAAAGGAGCTAATTCTCACCATTTTATTTTCCCATTGCAGCCTACTACAGATACCATCGTCTCTCACACAGGAGTAGATAAAATTCACATAAAGGATTAGTTGGTTCTATCAAGTGCATTAAATCTGCATCGTAGATTGTTGGCTACAATGCTGGATGGTATGAATCCATCATCATGTTTCTGTATCATGGGATGCATCAAAGCATAACTATATCACCTGACGTAGAGATGAGTTAAGGAAACGTGGAAGAGGTGAAAGGAAGGTGACAATTGATCTTGGTTCTCAAGATCAATTGCGAGATCTTATGATCTACTGCAGGATTTTTTTTAATCTCAGTCTGAAGGAAAAACATCCAAATTGTAAGACTAGGATTGGTAGTTTAAAAATAATTTTTCACGAAAAAAGTTAACTTATAACCTAATTACAACTAACATTTCAAATATAGAAGACACCAAAGGGAGGTTCAAAGAAACAGGAGGTGAAAGATATGGAATCGCCAGGGGAATTGCAATCTGATTTTCAATCTGTTCTACATCATTTGTTATTTTCATCAACTCTGGTTGTGCCTCCAATGGCCATTGATACAACCAAAAAAGTTACCAATGTTGAAGATGGTTGCCAAACAATGATTGGTCAACCATCCCATCCCCATCAAGATAGAAGCAACACGAGGGGTCCACAATTAATGACAAAGTTGCACTCAAATTCAGTGAAAATGCAGAGAACCAATCAAATGCATCACAATAAGGTAAGATGCATCACATGTCAACAGCCTTGTCAACTAGAATAGGAGAAAGAACAATATGAAAGGATGTCTGTTCATCTGACGGAAACTGTTGTCCCATGGAAACCGATGAAAAATTATTTAACAAGCTCTAGAAGGCATTTTCAGAGGACCCTATGAAAATGTGGAAGTTTGATGTTTTGATTCAGAAAAAACTCTGAATGGAATGATTTTGAATATTAGATTTATTAGTGGAGAAACTTCCAATTTTGAATTTTCCAAACGCTTGTGTTAATGGATGATCTTATTACACTCATTCTCTCTTCTTTGAAGGATGAGAACCAACTATGTAGCTTGTAGCATCCCCATCAAGGACCGATTCTACAAGTTTTACTACACATTTGATTGTGGAATATGTATTGTCAGTGAATATTGTGAATCATATGCACGTAGGATAGTCCAAATTCAGGGATCAAAGAGTTCCATAGAATGTTCTTGGTGGCAAAAAAATGAGTGAAAGATCTCATTGAAACAAATTTGATCTGTGAATTTAAAAGTATTAGCACTTGAGTAGATCATTTCAGAATGCCATGTACACCACATATCCTGGATCAAGTAAAGGATTTGTGTTACCAGCATGTGATGTAGATCATGTTGATAAGAAAAGAGAGAATTCTGTTGCTGTACAGAATTCTAGTGGTCAACAACTTAGTTTGATTCAGATTTGAAGAATCTGTTAGGAGTCCTAATGCTATTAGGAATGTTATTTCATTTTTAGTTTATTTTTCTTAGGAGTCCTAATGCTATTAGGATTGTTATTTTCTATTACTTTATTTCTGTTATGTTATAGGAGTCTTAATGCTAGTGGGATTGTGTTTTCCTTTTGCTATAGGAGTCGTAGTGCTAATAGTATTGCTAGATGGGAATCCCTATATATTGGCCTGACTTGTAAGAGTTAAGGGGGAACATTATTATCTCTTTGATTAAATTTTCAGTTCAGACTTTTCTAAATTCTTGAGTTCGTGTGCGCACGATCTTGGCCTTGGATTTCTTCTAAGGTGCTGGTGGATTCCTGCTACTTTATTTGTCGATTATCGTCCGCTTGAACCGGCGACATCGATGTTTGTTTTCTGCAGATCTTTCAAGCATATCAGAGGCATACTTGCACGGTGCAATAGAACACCGTTCATCGGGCCTAGAGTTTGTTCTTGGCTATATTTAAATTTCTATACCGAATTCATCCTTAACGCTGCGTCAAGTGGTATCAGAGCGAGGAAGAGATCATGGCTGATATTCCAACTAGAAAAGAATTTGAAGGATTAGAAGCGAAGGTAGATCTCCTTACTGCTGCCATCGAAAAATTGCTTACGAATCAAGGTCCTATTCAGACACGTGTCCAACCAGAAGCAACCCAAGAAAATCGACGACAACGAACAACCACTTCTTCGGTGGACAGCGATGGTGAAGAAGAGTTAGTTGTTGACCCAAGAAGAAATTTTGCACACCGACAACCTGATTTTAGGATGAAGATGGAATTGCCCCACTTCAATGGTCATCTACCCATTGAAGACTTTTTGGGTTGGATTTCGGAGGTCGAACGATTCTTTGAGTACATGGAAATCCCAGAACACAAGCAAGCAAAATTGGTGGCATATCGTTTAAAAGGAGGAGCATCTGCATAGTGGGAACAAATTCAATCTTTGCGAGTGCACAAAAGTAAACAACCAATACGAAGTTGGAGGAAAATGAAGCAAATGTTGTGGGATCGATATCTTCCAACAAATTATCAACAGATTCTATACCAACAGTTACAGAATTGCAGACAGGCGGAAGGCTAGTGCGGGACTATACAGCGGAATTCGATCGTCTAACATCTCGCAACAACTTGGTTGAACTGGAACCACAACAGGTGACTCGATACTTAAATGGTTTGAGGTCTAACATCAGAGACAAAGTAGAGATGCAGACTCCTAGCACCATGGCCACTGCAATCACCTTGGCAGAAACTGCTGAACGTCAACTAGAACGAGAAGCCAAGGCAAAATTTCGTTCTGTTGAGACTATGGCAAGTGCACACAATTCATCAAAACTTCCTACAATTGAAGAGGTTGGAAATGCTGACAAAAGTTTAGCCAGCTCTAAATCAAAACTTGCGGGTGCTGATAATGCTAAGGGGACTTCTAACTCATATGAGAAGTCCAATTCTATTGTTTGCTATCGTTATAGAAAATTAGGCCACCGATCCAACGAGTGCCCACAACGTCCAACACTCCATTCAGCACGAATAATAGAGGAGGAAGAAAAAACTGATGATCAAGAGGCTAATGATGAATATGATATTGAAGAAGAAATATGTGCTGATGAAGATGGAGAACATCTCTCGAGTGTCGTGCAACGCCTATTATTAATGCCTAGGAAAGAAGAGGACCCTCGGAGACATGAAATATTCCGAACCCGTTGCACAGTGAAAGGTAAACTTTGTAAAGTCATTATTGATAGTGGGAGCTCTGAAAACATAGTTTCAAAAAAAATGGTGGACACATTAGAATTGAAAACAGAACCTCATCCTTTACCATATAAAGTTAGTTGGATTAGTAAAGGCACTAACAAAGAAGTTACACAATTGTGTAAGGTATCTTTATCAATTGGCAAGAGTTATAAGGATGTGGTCACATGTGATGTATTGGATATGGATGCAAGCCACATCATCTTGGGTCGTCCTTGGCAATTTGATGTTAATGCAACCCATCTAGGGCGAGACAACATTTACAAGTTTTCTAAAGATGGAAAACGCATCTCTTTATTACCATTACAGCATGATTCAGTAATTAAAAAAAATAGCTTGAAGAATGGCTACTTGATTGAACGGGCAGATGAGTTCATTTTTGAGGTAAAAGACCGTGGAAAGGCTTATGCACTTGTGTGCATAGGGGCGGTTCCTCTAGATCAAGAACACACTACAGAGGCAATCCAAAATTTAATTTCAGAATTCAAAGACGTCACTCCTGAAGAATTACATGATGGATTACCTCCCATGCGAGACATTCGACATCGTATTGATCTAATACCATGTTCAAGTCTTCCAAACCTTCCTCACTACCGATTAAGTCCAAAAGAAAATCAGATTTTACAAGATCAAGTGGATGAATTAATAAAGAAAGGATTTGTTCGAGAAAGCATGAGTCCATGCGCAGTACCAGCACTCGTACCAAAAAAGGATGGCATATGGAGAATGTGTAGAGCTATAAACAAGATCACAATCAAGTATAGATTTCCAATTCCTAGATTGGATGACATGTTACTGTTTGAAATTATTTATGATAGAATGCCTCGCCAGGTCGTAGACCTCATCAATTTACCTGAAACTTTGCGCAAAAGTATTGTTGTTGACAATATGTCTGAGCGTATCCAACATATCCATGAAGAAACCAAGAAGAAGTTGGAAGAATCTAATGCTAAGTATAAGGATCGTGTTGACAAGGGTTCTTATCATAAATTAATGAACAAGAAGTTTGGTCCTTGCAAAGTTTTGAAGCGTATCAATGATAATGCTTATATCATCGACCTGCCAGCAGACTTGGGAATTTCATCTACCGTCAATATTTCAGATATCTTTATGTATCCGTCAGGTTTGCTATTACCAAGCTCGGGGTCGAGCTCTCTTCAAGCAGGGGAGCCTGATGTAGATCATGTTGACAAGAAAAGAGAGAATTCTGCTGCTATACAGAATTCTAGTGGTCAACAACTTAGTTTGATTCAGATTTGAAGAATCTGTTAGGAGTCCTAATGCTATTAGGAATGTTATTTCCTTTTTAGTTTATTTTTCTTAGGAGTCCTAAAGCTATTAGGATTGTTATTTCCTATTACTTTATTTTTGTTATGTTATAGGAGTCTTAATGCTAGTGGGATTGTGTTTTTCTTTTGCTATAGGAGTCGTAGTGCTAATAGTATTGCTAGATGGGAATCCCTATATATTGGCCTGACTTGTAAGAGTTAAGGGGGAACATTATTCTCTTTGATTAAATTTCCAGTTCATACTTTTCTGAATTCTTGAGTTCGTGTGCGCACGATCTTGGCCTTGGATTTCTTCTAAGGTGCTGGTGGATTCCGGCTACTTTATTTGTCGATTATCGTCCGTTTGAACCGGCGACATCGACGTTTGTTTTCTACAGATCTTTCAAGCATATCAGAGGCATACTTGCACAGTGCAATAGAACACCGTTCATCGGGCCTAGGGTTTGTTCTTGGCTATATTTAAATTTCTATACCGAATTCATCCTTAACGCTGCGTCAACATGCCACTGCTGCATTTATTTTCATTAGGAAAATCACATTTGGAACTAGCGCAATTTGCAGAAGATGGAATACCACAAAGCAATCTTGTGGTACCTGGCTCAGAGAGTGGCTCCCTTCCTCATGCACAGAAAGTAGCAACCTTGATCACTTGGAAATGGAAAGAAACTAAAAATGACAACAAAGTAGAGGGAAAACCTACAATGAGAGAATAGTGAAACGGCAAAGGATGTGAAGACTTCAGAAAGAGGATGGTGGGAGAAAGCAATAAGATGGAGAATGGTATAAAGGAAGGAGATGTGAACACCAAATAGGTGGTTGGGTCACATTACATGCAAATCAAGAGATTTATTCAGTATATTTCTTCTGAAGGATTCTCTTTCATAGTAATATATATACGGATGACACCAAAATTCAGTAGTCATCCTTTTGCCCCTCAAAAAAAAAAAAGAAACGAAAGACAGCTAGGAAAGAAAGATAACTTTAATAGAGGGAAAATGATGCCTTTTACCTTCACAACAAATCTTTTGATAGACACGCTTTTGTTTTGTCCAATACGATGAATACGCATCACAGCTTGTTCCTCAACCGCTGGATTCCACCATGGGTCCTGGGTGGTATGTTCATATAGAACAACATAAATTTATGCAAGAAACTTCATACAAAACCATTTTTATATTTAGTGGATCTAGATATACATGATAGATATACCAGCGAAAATTAATTTAAACGCAGTTTAATTTTTTTTTTTTTTTTTTTTGAGGAGAAAAAGGATGACCAACCATCTGGTTGTCATCCAGGTATGTATATAACTATGTAAAGAGAAACATGTACAAAAGTGAACTCCAACTAGGGAGCGACAAAAAGTGAAAAAGTATCCCTCCTAACCAAAACCCCACTCTCGAAGAAGAAAGGAAGTGTGGTGTACAATCCGCTCAATGTGACATCGCTCCCCACAAAAAATCACTCGGTTACGCTGGAGCCAGATAGCCCAAGAGCCGACCAAAAAAGATGCCAAAGGTGCTCTCCACGAAGATCTCCGACGGGCCAAACCCCGAAACGACTGCCACAAGGTCTCTGAATCGGGGGAAGAAGACCCCCAGAAGTCGTCCGCCGCCAGATGTCACGAGCTGTCGGGCATGCAAAAAATAGGTGGGCGATATCCTCCTCAGTGTCGCCGCACAGAACACAAGACGTGTTGGTGTAAGGCGCCCATCTCGCCCTGTACCTCCTAGTGAGAAGTCTGCCATACCGCATGAGCTAAGCAAAGATCTTGACTTTCAACGGTATCCTGAAACGCCATATAAGCCTGCAATCCATCCTGAAGTCCACCGATGCCCCCATGTTAGGGAGAAAATGAATGTAGATGCTACGTGCTGACCAAGACTCTGAAAGCCAAATCCAACCGTCACGTCTGGAGTGGTCAGGGCGGTAAGAGGCAATCCGCTGGTGAAGAGCTAGGAGGTCGGTAAAACGCTACTCCGAGAGGGCTGAAAGGAGAAATCCAACCCGGAGCCTAATGTGGAGGTCATGAGAGGCTGGATCCTCGGAATCAGGGCCGCCACTCTCCGCCAAAAAGATGAGGCCCCGCGAGGCAAAATAGTCCTCGACTCCCATGATAAGTCACGTCCGTAGCACGTGAAGAAAACCTCCTACCATAGACCATCCTCTGGCCCCATGATCCGCCTCACCCACCGGGCTAGGAGAGCCCAATTGGTATAGCGAAGATCGCGAACCCCCAATCCTCTGGGAGGTGGGACGGCAAACGCTACTCCATGCGACAAGGTGAACACCTCGGCGATCAGAACCACCACCCTGCCAAAAGAATCTGCTCCTCAAAGAATCCATGCGGCGAAGAATCCTCGCCGAGAGGACTGAACGGAGGAGGATGAGCCTGCCTCCCCTGGACAAGAGACGCGAGCTCCAACCCTGGAGTCTCTGCTCCATGCGCTCGATGACTGGGGTCCAACCCCGGGAACCGATATGCCGGTCAGAAAGTGGAAGGCCCAAATAAGTGATCGGTAGGGAACTAGTCGGCGTGTGAAGCACAACCGCACATCGAGCAGCCTCCTCGGGAACCATGCCAAAAGGAATGAAAGAGGACTTGGCATGGTTGATCTGAAGTCCAGTCGTCACGCCAAAAAGCTCCACAAGGATGGCCACGCGTCGAGCCTCCTGCTCAGAGCCCTCGATGAAAAATAATGTGTCATCGGCGTACTGTAGGAGAGGAACCAGGCCCCGGCGAAGCTACGGAAGAGGCCAGCCGAACAAGACGCCTGGGTGCATCTGGCGAGCGCGTCGGCAGCTAGGGCGAAAATCATGGGAGCTAGGGGGCAGCCCTGACGAACCCCCCCTCTGTGGCTGCACCCAGTCACCCGACCTCGCGCCGTTGACTAGGACTGAGAATGAAGCGGTAGAGATGCAACGCTTCATCCAAGAAATCCAAGTCTTCGGAAAGCCTCTAATCTGCGGAGAATGCCAAAGAAAAGGCCATGAGACAGTATCATATCCTCTGGAGAAGTCAACCTTCCATAGGAAAGCACAGCAGGTAGTCCTCCTCCACTGTGCAATGATCTCGGAGGCAATGGTGTAGCTGTCGGTGATGGAACGGCCCTGGATGAAAGCTGACTGCGCCGGATGAATCAGCTCCGGGAGTACCTCTCGAAGTCGGTTCGCCAATACCCGGACCACCAAGAGGTAGATGGCATTGGATAAGGCAATCGGTTGAAAGTCCTCCACTCTCTCCGCCGGGGTGCGCTTCGAAAGTAAGAATAAAAGGAACCTGTTGAGGCGGTCAAAGCCCCTATTCCCACAAGTAAACTCTTGGATGACAGCCAAGACATCCTCACGCACCACCGGCCAAAACTCTAGGTAGAAGAAAACTGGAAAGCCATCAGGGCCCGGAGCAGCCTCGCTATTGAGGTCCCGAAGGGCCTCAGTAACCTCGTCCTCAGTAATGGCCTGCATCAACAAAGAAGACTGAGCATCAGAAAGGCGGGGGATGTCCCCTGGAACCCAACGCCAAGGGCTCAGTGTCTGCCGCCGAGTGGACGCCCGAAAGTAGGAGGTAATGGCCGTCCCGATGCTGCGGTGACCGGAGACACGCTGGCCCTGCACCTCAATCCGCTCGATCATGTTCGCGCTCCGGCGAGAGCTCGCATACAAGTGGAAAAATCGAGTGTTGGCATCTCCCTCCTGAAGCTAGGTCTGCCGGGAGCGCTGCTTCCACTGGGTCTCCACTATCCGGTCCTCCAGCTGGATGGTATCCTGAGCGCGTTTGCGCTCGGCGACCTCCGCATCGGTGAGGTGGCGAGAGTCCTCCAAGCGATCCATATGAGCAATCACCGCTAAGGCATCCACCCTACGCCATGACCTGTCCTCCCGGATCTGGCGTCTGTGCTGACAGAGGAAGGAACGCAAGCTATCAAGGCGAGATGCTAGCGTCCTAGCTGCGGAGTCAGATGCCGCCACACTCTGCCAGTGCTCCGTCACCAGCTGACGGAAGCCCTCCTCCAACAACCAAGAGCGCTCAAAGCGGAAGAGTGAGCGCTGCACCTGACCGTCATTGGATCGCCACATGAGGGGGGTGTGATATGAGAACGGTCAATCTAAGGCCTGCACGTCGGCCATATGATGTGCCCCTACAAGCTCCAGTGATCCAAGGAAACGATCAATCCGTGATCTAGCGGTTGGCCTCGCTGTGCTCCTCCATGTAAACCTACAGTTGGAGGTCGAAAAATCGACCAACGACTGCGAGTCAATGAAGTCTGTATCTCTCCCCTGTCGTCGAATGGGGCGATCATCCATGTCCAAGGTGACATTGAAATCGCCCCCGATGAGCCACCGAGCGTCCGGGAGATGGGAGCATGCCATCCGGAGCTCCTCCCATAGGTCCCTGCGTAAAGATGCTGAGCAGGGGCCATAAACACATGTAAAGAGGTAGTCACCGCCCGCTGCCTGGCTCCGTAAGTGAGTGGTCAACGAGAATTTGGCCGTCCAGGACTCCTCAAGAGAGAAAAGGTCAGCCCGCCATCCGATGCCCAAATCCCTATGCTACAATCAGACAGCTTGGTCTCCTGAAGAACGGCAACGTTGGCCTCCCACTCCCTGAGGTAACAACCCAAGGTCCGACGCTTTCCGGGGTCGCCCAGGCCCCGCACATTCCATGTGAGGATCTTCGTGGAACCACTATTGCTTCGCCCTCCAGGATGCCCGAGTCACAGTGCAACGTCGGGCCTCTCCTGTGGTCCCCCCCCCCCCCCCCCCCGCGATGACCGCAATGGCAAGTGAAGAGCCACCCCACGATCCAACTCAGGTCGTGGGCGTGACCGCCGTCGTGAATGCCTCAGGCCTGCAGCTGCTGCCACCTCCAAAATGTCATCATCCATTCTACCAGCAAGAAGAGGCTCCTCTGTTGCAGTGGCCCCTGCTGGCGAGACCAGCACCCCGGCCATCGGCGAGGCAGGCCCGACCAATAGCGGCTCCTCCGCTGCAGTGACGCTCAGAGGCTGAGCGGAGGCTGGCGGCGGGGTAGGCTCGACCATGAGCGGCTCCTCCGCTGCAGAGGCATCAGTTGAGCCCTGTGCAGGCGGCATCTGAACCTGTGTTGGAGGGGGCGTGGCGACAGGGTTGTGTCGCCGGCGCTGATAGTGGCGGCGAAAGCTTCGCCGGCGACCATGTTGCAGTCAGCATTGGCGACGAGTACAGGCGAGGGGCATCGGGTGTGGGGCGAAGGAGGTGGTGTTGAGGGTTGGTTAGTTGTGTGCAATGTTCGTGAAGGGGGTGGGGATGAGGCAGTGGTGGCTGATCGCCGGAGAATGTGTGGCGGCTGGCCGGAGGAGGATGGGGCGAGTTCAGAGGGGGAGGAGGCCGACCGATCCGGGTTAGGATCCCGGACCGGCGGCTCGGACCGAGCACGAGGGTGGTTGGGCAGTGGGTTGGGTGGTGGACGGTCGGGTCGTGGCTTGAGCGTTTCGGGTCTGAGATGGGGGGTATCGGGTCTGAGAGGGGGGTTTCGGATCCGGGTTGCGGGAAGTCCGCGTACGGCTCCTACGCTTGCTCGACACGCACTGTACGTCGCCTGCATCGCCAGCTGCAGCAGACTGCTCCGCCCTGCTCGCTGACGCCAGCAACGACTGGGCCGGCGAGGCTCTCCCACCAGCGACCACCTCCGCCCACGAAGCACAGCGCTGGGAAGGCTGCAGGTGGAGAAGGAAACTGCCGGCGCCTACGCTGAGAACAACTGTCGTCGGCAACGGGCGACCAGGTGAAACTTCGACTTCGACAGAGGAGATCGACAGGTCCGGCAACCCGAGTGCAGGGAGAGCGACCGCAACAGGGTTGCCGATGAGTCTTGCCACTGCCAGTGCAATCTCCGGTCGCTGAAGGTGCAATGGCAAACCGAGAATGTCAAAAGACCGACGGACTCCAGGCAGTGGCATCGTTGCTCCGTCGTCGGCCTTCCAGTGTCGCCACCTGACCTGGGAGCGCTGCGGGATGTTGGTCGGGGAGGCTAAGAGGACGTCACGCTGCTGCTCTGATCCCGGGATGAGAAGCCAAAGCCCCGGCGATACTCGAGACAGGTGGAATGGCGGTGACGCGCCCACGCTAGCGACGATGGCCGAGCGAAGCACCGATCAGGTCCGGAGAGGCGCCGGTAACCTCGCCGATGATACATCCGTTGAGTAGATCCACGCCACGCTGGATTACCAGGGGATGGAGAGGTTGACAGCTGGTGGGGGCGCAGTTGCAGGGGAGTTGCGCGGCGAGGTGATAGGTGGTCGCTCTAGCACTGCACGGGGGCAGGCGGACCTCCGGTGACCTTCACCCCTGCACCTGAGACAGCGCAGCGGGCCGGAGCAGAAACGCGCAAGGTGACCTGCAGCGAGGCACCTGAAACAGTGAGGCGATGGTTGGCGCCGGCCGCGGGTATCACTCGTGCGTGCGACGGTGGTCCAGCCATCAGGGGAGCGCACCTCTCTACGGCGCATGGTGGGGGCGGACGCTGGGAGCCGTCCGCGTGGAGTGGCGCCGCCGGCAGGGACTGCCGGAGGCGGGAGAGGTGGAGCCGCCGGTGGGGGTCGCCGGAGACAGGGTCGCTTAATATGCTAGAGCTCCAGTTCTCTGACCAGTTTCTAATTACTGAACGAAGTAACGCAGTTTAATATGAGGCTTTATTATAGATATTATTGATCAGAAATGAGAAACAACTTGCACAACCCAGAATTGATGACTCAGAAATGTTTGGCAATACATCTAACAGAAGAAAAGCAAAAAAAAAAAGGATATCAACAAAGTCGCTGGACATGCAGTTAGACCAGGATATATCGCAATCATGTTGTTATCGAAGAGCCAAACACATAGTAAACTCAAACTATACGTACTAATTTCTGTGTGCAGATATATATGCTATTTTTTTTCTGCACAGTTTAATGGCATGTGGTAAATGGTTTGGCAGCTTGTATGTTTTATGAAAATTATGAGTACTGAACTTCTTAAGAAAAAAGACTCTAAACTTAGGTAGTGATCATATCTTATATTAAGGTCACTTTCCTCTACATCCCCTCAATTATAACTTTCTTTTTGCATCCGATTCTAAACTACAAACTTGCAAATGTTAATTCCTAAACTTTTCACGATTTGACACAGTTCCATCTAAACTTCTGTTAATTTATCTTTTAATAGTTATGAAATGTCATCTTTAAACTCTCTTATTACAGCAAGAAAAATTCTTAAAAAATCAACAACAATAACAAAGCCTTATCCCACTATGTGGGGTCGGCTACATGGATCATACGACGTCATTCCGCTCTATTAGTAAAAATAAATCAATGCAAGTAAAAATAATTACGAAATATTATTTAATAATTATCTTTTAAAAATAATTACGAAATATTGCGTTCATATGGAAATTATTTATATTTCTAATATTTTTGTATATTAAAGAAGTAGGGGTAAAACTAACATTTCAGAAATATTAAAAAAATATGTTATAATGAATGAACCTAAATGTCAAATGGGAATAAGTTCAAGTATTAAAAAGTTGTAAGTTTGTAATTTAGGATTAGACGAGGAAAAAATTGAGGTGTATGAAGAAATAACCCTTTATATTACAACTTATTATGATGTACAATAAAAAGAAGGATTATTTCCATAAACCTCTCCTAAACTATCGCGATTTTCCGCATCTAACCCCAAACTACAAGCTTATTTTTTTGTATCCCTAAACTATCACGATTTTTTCACTTTAGTCCTTCCGTCTACTTTTGTTACGTTTTTCGTTACTTTTGATTTTTTCCATTTATGAAAAGACCAAATTACCCTTCCCTCCATAAAATATCAAATAATAAATATAAAAAAGAAAAAAAATCAAGGGGAAGATAATTTAGTATTTTTCATAAATGTCAATTTTTTTTGTTTACCACTTCAATCCTTTCAACAATTTATTTTATTTTTTATATTTGTTATTTCATGTTTTTCTGAAGGGAGGGGTAATTTAGTCTTTTCATAAATGAAAAAAAAAAAGTAAAACTAACGAAAGACGTAACAGAAGTGACGGGAGGACTAAAGTGGAAAAGTCGCGATAGTTTAAGGATCCAAAAAAATAAGTTCGTAATTTGAGGTTAGATGTGAAAAATCGTGATAGTTTAGGGGAGGTTTATGGAAATAACCCTAAAAAGAAACCAAAATGTTTTGGCAGATTCTGCATGGAAAATCTAAAACCAAAACAAATAAGCTGCTCCTTTTTGAGCATGCTACACATTTCCAAAGTCAGTTTTTGAGAAGCTAAAATGATTTCATAATTCATGTACTAATAGAAAGTGCTCTAAAAAAAAGCATACCATTAGAAAGGCATTGGATGCTGCTGTAAGGTTTAGTCCAACACCACCAGCCTTCAGAGACATTAGTAAGACCTTGATATGTAGGAAGTATAAATAAATTATTTACCTTAAGGAGCCCCATTGATTTAAAATAAATTTCTCAGAAAAAAGTAACTTCTAGAGAGATAAGCAGCAAACCAAAATGTTCTTATCCTCTGAAAACTTGTTTAATACACTCTCTCTTCGTTGTTGACTTAATGTTCCATCCAATCTAAGAAATGAGATGTTTTGCCTGTACCAAAATGGAAGGTAAGTTTATAGTCGGAATCAAGGACCCCACCAATGTACCTGGAATATGAAGAAAAAGGCCCAGATAGTAATGAGGCCAAATAACCGTGGCGCAAAGTTTTTTTTTATTCAGGGTTTCTATCTATTATTTTAACCATTATCACCAAGAATGTATTTCATGTTTGGAATGAATTGATTATGATTATTACAATATTACAACTCAGAAAAGGACGAGTCTCCAATGTAGGATCTTATTGCTTACATATTTTCTTTTCATTGGGTGTTTTAATTTGTATTATTCCACGTTCTTTCAACCACAAAGATAACCTAGTCCAATGATTCACTCACGCTTCAAACAGAAAATCACATTTCTCAAAAAGAAAACATTACCGAGAAAGTGGGATCTCCAGAAGATCCAGAAAAGCAGTCCATTGGCTAAAAACAATGCTTTTGGCACCGGAAGGCATAACTTTTTCTAGTTCCTGCAGGAGAAGAGAAACCTTGGAAGATTCTACCCAATTCTTCTCAACATCAATTTGAAATCGACTATCAGTTGGAGCAGTTATGAGATCCTTCTTATCCACATATTTCCTACAAGGACAATAGTATGCAATTAAAACTTGCATTAACTTAGCACGAAGCAAGACACAAGAGACAAGAACTTATCCAAGTTGTATAATTGAATAAAGCTAAACATACCTACAAACAGGGCATAGACCAGTTTGGGCACCTCGCCAACTTGTCAAGAGGCACTCTCGGCATAAACGATGAGCACATGGTGTTAAGACAGCATCTTCAAAAGCTTCCAAGCAAATTGGACATTCTCCTTCTCCTTTGCGCAGCTCTTCAACAACTTCTTTAATGTACGCTCGCGAAGGGGCAACATCAGAATCTGAACCGGAAGCATCTTTACCACCTTTGAGAAAACGCTTAGCAAGTTTGTTGAGATCCGAGAACTCTTGTGTATCACCACGACTATAAACATCAGATTTAATCAGCGTGAACCATATATGTCAACCACAAGTAGTATCCCTTCAATGCAAGCTAAAGGGATAACTAATGAATAAAATAAGATCAATTCCCTGGTAATTAGGTCAGGCAGTTTAACTTTCATTTTGTTGTTGATTAAGAGGCAGTAGTCGGGTGTCTGGAGAAAGGTAAAAATAGTGGAATACTTCATTAGGAAATATATGGTTAACATAGAAGAAATATGGATGCTAAAAAACAAAGAACAAGCCACATTAACCTCTTCAAGAGAAAACTTGCATGGTGATTGATGAAATGAGGGTGAACAAGAAAAATGCTTAATAGAAGTTAGGACAGCAAATAGCTACTGAGAACATTATAATTGCAATAGAAGGGAGAGTTATCCATATCCCTCATTTGCAAGGGTTAGCAGTGTAATTAATACAAGAAAAATGGTCCAAAAGACAGCCCAAAATGTTGCAGTTTCACATAATCTATTTGATAGCCTTTTGTTCAATTCGAGGAGCCCAAAAGTGCGTATACAGCATAAAAGATGGTGCCCAAGGCAGTTCAAACATAACATCAATATCTAATGCTCAGATATGACAATGGAATGTAAGAAGGAACATGGTTCAAAAAATCAAAGGATGGGATTTTAAGCAGTCATTCTTTTGAGAAAGATTTTAACTCCGCCTATGTTTTATAGCCGGTCCCAAGCCCAGATAAAGGAGGAGGGTTGTGTTAGGCCCCGACAGCCAGCGTAAAACTTTGTCGCATCTCATGAACATGGATCAACGAATATATGGCGTCGTATGATCCATGTAGCCGACCACACCTAGTGGGATAAGGCTTTGTTGTTGTTGTTGTTGTTGTTATTCTTTTGAGAAAGATTTTAAGCAGGATTTTAGGCTTTTACTTCATCCTTAAGTGACGCAGTTTACATGAAGGAGCTAAATTGTGGCAGTTCATATCCAACTTGATAACCAGTGATACAAAAGATAAAAACATAAAGGAATTTGATGATGAGAAATTCCTTTGAACTGAAAAATCATGCATACGACCGTAAATTTATACTTTTATTTACATGACAATATGCTTGTGACTTAGTTTATATAAATCTGTGTTAAAGCCAATTTATGTTGGAATGAATTTCTGGATGGTTAACACTACGGGTAATCATCCCATTCTTTACAAAAACAAGAGAGAAAACAAGAAAGGACATACAACAACAACAACAAAGCCTTATCCCACTAGGTGGAGAGAAAACAAGAAAGGACATAATAAATCAAATTGTAACCAAGGGAAAGACCAGAAGAAAATCATGTGCATCAAGGATATACAAAAGTCATCCACTCAAGATGAGGAACTTCATAGACCTAGCATCCAATTTTAACAATTATCTGATGAGTCAAGAAGTGTACCTCATAACAAGAAAGGGATGATCACAACATTGGCGAAGACGCAAAAGTAACTCCAAAATCGATGCATAATTATGCAAAATCCTCCCTTGTTCAACAAACTGGTCAAACCTCACCTGCATAGGAGCAACTGAAATGATGTAATTGTTCTCAGAGTTTATATCATAATGAGAAAATAATGAAAGGATAGAGAAGACATTTACCTTAGATCTTTTAAACAGAGCTTCATAGAAGTCTTTCTCAGGTGCCGACAGATTACAGTAGAGTACCTCAACTTGAGCTGGTGGAAGTACAAGGATGGGCCTAAATATAGATGCAGAAAGATGACACAAGATAACACATCTCTTTCAGAAAAACATCATAGTAGACTCAATTGATAGATCAGCATACCTTCCCTCTTTATCTGTGCTGTATTTGGTCCTTCTAAGCATTATTGGCTTTAGTATAGACTGCACTAGCTTCAATCCACGTTCATTGCCTTCCTCATAGGGTTTTTGTATGAGTTTATGCCACCTTCAGGTTGAACCCATGTAAGCATATGCAAGTAGACAGAAAGTGGACATGACAATCCTTCAAGCATTGAAAAAGTAGTATGGCGAATCTTAGGCCCTAAACCACAAAAGAGCAAATGACGGGAACATACTAAGTTAATCTTCTCAAAACCTTTTTTTTAGCAGAAAAAGAATGACTACCAAAGTTGTGGTTGTCATCCAGCAATGTATATATATGAAGGTATGAGAAGATGTACTGGTGAGAGCTCTCGGAGAGAGCAGCAAAAGGTGACCAAGGTCACCACAGCAAAGCTAGCCAAAACCCCACTCTCTAATAAGAAATGAGATGTGGTGTACAACACGCTCAGGCTGACATCGCTCCCCACAAAAAATAATCCGATTGCGCTGAAGCCAAATGGCCCAAGCACCGGCCAAGAAGGTCATCAATGGCCCTCGCCAACTCTGTCTCTGATGCAACATGCTCCGGAAGGTCTGCCATACGGACTCTGGATCTGACAGAGAAAATGTCGCAATGGAAGTCTGCTGCCATATGCCCTGAGATGTGGGGCAATCGAAAAAGAGGTGAATGATGTCCTCGGACGACTCGCCGCAAAATACGCAAGAAATATCGCTGTGCGGAGCCCAACGCGCCCTGTAGGCCCTTAATTAAGTTATCCACTTAAGAAATAACTAGAGAAGAAGAATAATCATTGCAGTTGATCACAAATTGAACAATGGTCATTGGGATAAGTGGGTTGGATCGACTGTCATAACAACCATATTTCTGCATTTCTGTGGAACAGCGTAGGATGAGGAAGTTATCAGCAAGAGGCTCCCTCTGGTTGACGCCGACAATCTCTAGCATCTGGAGATCTTTTGACGGGTCAAAGACCATGGCAACAATGGAGAATGGCAGTGAGTACTGAGTAGTATTATATTGAACATGTGTTCAACAAAACAAAATTTGAGAAGACGACAAAAGAAGGATCTAATACTGCTGAGATCCATCTTCTCCTCTTCACCCACATATTATATGTCAATTCTTCGGATATCAGGCCAGGTCGTGAGGCATATTAATTCTATCGGAGGCAGTTTATTTTGCAGGGATGTAGTTCTGACGGTCGTGGCACCTACCTTGTGGCATGGAAGAATGTTTGTCATCCTACTCCACATGGCAGTTTAGGAATTCGAGACCTTCACCTGACCAACCACTCTCCTGGCTCATTGGGTTGGTCGGATCATGCGGTTGAGCAATGATTTATGGCACAGTTTTTTGTGGATGTTATGGCAGAGAGCTCTTGGGATTCCAATACATGTTTCGCCCAGGGCATTTCACACTTTTGGCAAGGCATTTCCAGATCTTTCACCTGGTTCGCCTCTTTTTAACTGCCTCCCTAGGCTCCTACACTGATAACTCTTTCCGTGGTTCGATGGCTTCAGCTTCCACCTCTTGGATCAGGGGTTCATGGACTCCATTGTTCCGTGCTGGCCTATCAGATCAGCGGCTCTCTGACCTACTTGGACTACTAGAGCGTACCTCAACCTACCATCCAAATGGTTCATGGGAGAATGGTTGGGCGTGGCTCTCCAGTCAGTTCTCCGCCCAGGCTGTTTACACTCATCTGCTGCTGAGTCTGGTTCCCAATGCTTTCAAAGCATACTATAGGTGCATCTACTTGTGTGCAAAAGTCAAGATCTTTGGTTGGCTGTTGAGACACGACAGGGTCCTTATGCATGCAAAGCGGATGACTACTAGTCATCCTTTTCACTTTCAAGAAAAACTCTTTTTTAGAAGAAAAAGGATGACCACCAAGAGTTATGGTTGTCATCCATGCGTTGTGTGTGTGTGAAATTGATGACATGTACAAGAAAGGGTCTCGGGAACGCCTCTGCCAATGCGCCCCCTGGAGCCCAATCCTGATGTCAGAAAGAGAGGATCTCCCCGGAGCTGAGCAAGGTGACCATGAGTGGGTGGATCCGAGGGGCCAAAGCTGCCACCCCCGCCAAAAAGAGGAGGCCCTCTGCAGAAGAATGAAAGTGCGTCGCCCACGATAGGTCATGTCCGTAGCAAGTGATGAACACCGAATGCCATAAACTGCCAAAGGGTTAATGTTATAAATTATTTTGTTACGCTTGATTGACAGTTCAGCACTTTTTATAATTCATCTATTTTATAAATTATTTTTTTTAAATTCCCATCCTTAATGCTTGACTACTATTAATGGTTTTTTAAGATAATGCAGTTGCAATTTTATTATTATTATGGACTTATTGATGTGTTGTCTTTTTAATTTTAAAGAACAAAACCATTCAAATAAGTATTATCGTAATGAATTAATGATCAAACTAGAATTTTGCAATGAATTATGAGTATGAGATATTTGTGCATATAGGTTTAAATTAGCAATAATAATATGAGTTTATATAATTTCTTACAAATTAATATATACATATTTTCTTAAAAAAATCTGGTAGGATTGAACATGCCCTCTCAAATGTCCTCTCAATCCCATGATTTGGTCACAAGTCCCGTGATAGCTCTCAGCCATAACATGCGGAGAATACTATGCTCCATATGTCATCTCAATCCCATGATGTGGCCCACCCACCGAATTAAGACAGCAGAATTGGCCCATCATAGGAAGCAGACTCCAAGCCCGCCCTACATACAGGCCACCAAATCACACTCCATGCAACCAAGTTTGGCCCCTAAGCAATCCATACAGCCTTGCCAAAAGAATCACTCCAAGAGAAAAAGACTGTCCCTTAATGTGTCCATGCAACATCCACATGTGCTAGCAACCACAACACCGACATATGATATATATGGTTAGCGACAAGAGGACATATTTTAGAAGCCCTAGTCGACCTTTGAAGAATAGTAATTTCGAGCTCCGGCCATGTAACCTATGCTCCATGAGCTCAACAATAACTGATGTCCAACCGTCTATCTGCTAATGGTTCTTTTGGAAGGCATATTTGGATGAATAAATATTATTATTTGATTATTTTAAGTGGCTAACTTAATTATTGTCTATGAGTAGCTTAACTTAGTAGATCTTCATCACCAAGTCATCCAGAAACCGTGAATGCGTAGAGTGTCATAGAAAGGAGCATGAGACTGAATACTGATTTGTTTTACATAAAGGCATAGATGTTTCCACTATTAACCTTTTCCACTTATTGTTGCATTAGATTGTCAGAGTTACACACTAGATGCCACACAGTAGCATTCCGTGTAAAAGATAATTAATATAATACAGATAAAGAATGGTGTAGATACTTTATGCAGGCAATATGTAATATTCTGCCATAGAAGTTGTACCATTGGATCCTTCATTTTCTAATTAACTGAATTCCCTAAAATTTCAGTAACAAAAGCCTAGATTTAAAATTGTATCATAAAGCCATGGAAATGATATTTTATTATGTTAATCCTTTTGCTAAAAATCATCTATCTTTATTAAAATCAGAGGAAAGCAACCAAACAAAGAGCTTTAAAAGTTTTATCACTTATGATAGAAAAAAATAACGTACGATATAACTGTTAGGTTCTACTACTTTGGCATCCATTAGCCAAATCATATTATAATATCGTATGAAAGCAACCAAACAAACTCCCAACTCTGAATTATGTATGCTCATCTCCTTATTATATACTAGTAGCCAGATTAACTGCAGAAGCTCTTCTCCTCAAAAAAAAAACTGCAGAAGCTCTAATTTAATCTCAAAATCCAGAAGGCATTAGTAATGTTCAATTTAATTTACTTTTACCGAGTTGATCAGTTTCATAATTGAGAGAATTCATTCTAGCTCATTGTAGAGCAAATTGAGAGAACATATAGATAACACTTGTTGTCTTTTGTACCCTAGAACTTAATCCTAGTAGAAAAATCCTACTGCCTCATAACTGCATTTAAATAGCTCAGTTAAATCAAACGGTACATGAAGAAACTTTTTTTTGAAACTTCAATACTTAGATGCAATGATGTAACCAAAATTATTACTTTAAGCCACCATAATTAGAAAGAAGTGTGAGCATAAAGAATAATAAGGAGAATGCAATGCGTGAGTTTAAAAAAAAAACGCTAGGATACTTACAGGCCCCAGCTTGCCCAAGGTTCCATTTTCAAAAATCGTATAAGACTGTATACATCCTCCAAGTTATTCTACAAAACATTAGAAATTGATCAACCAAAATCAATAAAGATGAAGCATAGAAATTCTTATTTTGAGATTGAATGTTATGCATGTCATTTGGCATTTTCACTAATATTAATTAATCAAATAAAGATTCATCAAGTACCCCATGGGAAATAAATCCTCAAGCAAAAAATACAGTTAAACTGCTATCATCAAATGTTAAGAAAGAAAATACAACATTATGGCTCATCATTCCATAAAAAGGTAGAATTCTATATTTCAGCAGATCAAGAAAGAGTACGAGAATGACTAAGAAGTAAAATGGAAACAGAGGTACAACAGCATGAGACACAAGAAAAGGTAGGACTCTATCTATAAGTAAATGATTTGATTTCTCCTTGGGAGAAAAAATTATTAAACAACTTTAAACATCATTCACCTGAATAGGTGTGCCTGTGAGACACCATCGCCTTCCTGCATTAAGAGCTGCAGCAGCTTTAGATACATTGCTCTTCGATGATTTTATAGTATGTGCTTCATCAAGTACAACCCTGAACCACCGGACAGAATACAACACTGCATTTTCTTCAGATGCATTTACATCCACTGAAAATTCTGAAGCGAGCACACCATAGGTAGTCAAAACTACATCATTCTGAGCTAAAAATTTGGCATCCCTTGGTCGGCTTTGTCCATAATGAACATAAACAGTAAGAGAACCTGGCTTGACATGGGTTTCAAGTTCAACCTGCATTCAAAATATGAACTTAAAGCTTGAGTGACCAGATAAAATTCCTAGTCTTCATTCTTCTAAATTGTGAAATTAGTTGGTTCCGTAAAGATATTATTGGCATCGGTTCAACACTTCTGACTTGTGATAATACAGACGTATTTGAGGTCACAAAACACCACTAGAAGTGATGACAAATTCAAACAGTTTACCTTCCACTGCCCTAGAAGCGTCATTGGACAAACGATTAACGTGCCACCTCTTATAAGAGAAGCCTTTGATTTGAACAGCTTAGTGAAATCAGATATAATTGGCACTTTCTTCGAGATGTGTGGAGATTGATCAGACAAGTCGCTGATTTCATTAGCTTCAGAAGAATTTCCAGCTTCATTTAAAGCAGATGAATCCCCTTTACTATTATGTGCAAGCAGAAGAGCAATTGTCATAATGGTTTTCCCCAGCCCCATTGCATCTGCAAGAATCTTAGGATTGCAATATTCAGTCAATACAACCAAAATAAATAGATAAATGGACAATAGCATGGACAAAATGGACAATATCCTACCCCCCCTCGAGCAATTTGGAGCATACTGGGAAATTCAGTTGTTGCATCCCCTGAAAATGCATTAACATAGAGCACGAGATCCCTCCTAGGAGTACAAAACTTATTATCATTACGTATTTTTTATTTTGAAAAAGGGACCTTCAATTTTCTGCATACTTATCCTTAAGACGATATGCATCCCAACATGGGTGAAGTGTGGTTGCTGCCTCCTTAGAGCAGGCGCCTTTCTCAAGCTGCACCATCCAATGGAGGGCTTGCTTTTGGTAACGGTGTAAATCACAGCGCAATGTGTCAGGTGGAGTCATCTCCTGGACAGCAGCAATAAACATAGTAAAAAAGACAACATCAATGATTAACATCACAAAAGGCAAAAAAGCTGAATAAGCAGATAGGTATATTTATACCTCAAGTTCACAGCTCTGAGATGTGCCCATAACACTGTCAATGTCAGCATCTGAAATATTTTCCTCATCATTTTTCACTTTACTCCCACCTACAGATAACTTTCTCCATTTTTCTGATGGGAAGATTGTTCCAGGCACTCCAGGGTTTTCCTGCTCAGCTAATGACTTTGAGTTAAAAGGATGAAATGGCGGATCAAAGAAGAAGATTTGGCATTTTACCTTAGCATCTACATGACGCTTCCCACAAAGATCCTCTGGTGTGAATTCAGCCTTGAAGGATTCACAAATTAGTAGAGGATGAAATGACATATATTCCATGTGACAACAGGTAGTTCACTGACTCAGAATTAAATGTCAAACTGAGCGATCTCCCTTTATACTGACAAGTTCAAATATCAAAAAGCTAGGAAAGTAACTGTTTCCAGCCATTGCCTTATTGCTGCTTTAGCAGCCTATGAGACAGTTACAATAGTCTGAAACAGATATAGGATCTTCTGCTCACCAATCCTACTTGCTACATGACACAAATATAATGCAAACATCTCTGATCTCTTATTATTATATAAGTTAGAATGACAAGTAGAAGTCCCTATAAGAGTGCAACCAATCAAGTTAAATAAATGGCACCAACCTTCCTAAATGGAGTGAGACCAAGCAATGTAAACAACGTGGGAAGTGGATGGATGGTTGAGTCCTCGGTGGCAAAATGAGTGGGCTTCACTGACAGAAGGTGGCGCTTGCGGAACATTGAACTATTGATATGCACACTACAGAAGTAGATTAAGAAAAGAAATTAATGTGCAAAAAAAATGAGGACAATTAGATGGTCCATCCGGAGCATGAATTAACAAATCGAGTTGCCACATGGTACCTAACACACAAGAGGACAGTATCCATGATTCCAAGAACATCTGGAGCGGACTTGCAAGAAGCATCAATCTTGATCTTCTTGGTCCTAACAAGAGGCAGGAGACACCGAGCCCACTCGTTAGGGATTCGACCAACCTACAACCAACCAAGAATTGTACAATAACATCTTTTTCTCATAAATTAAATAGTACAGGAAACAGGTCACAAGCCAAAGAACCTCTCCATGTTCATCAGAAGAAAAACGCATTATCTCAGAACATTGAGCCACGGACCGACCTCGCCCAGGAAACCTCGAACTGGTAGAAGGGGAAGAGACCTTGTCCTGGGAAGGATATGAAAAGGTGACCTTCTCGCCTGGCCTAATGCGCCTCCCTCTGCAGGTGGACAGCCCCGTGATCTCGGAGCTCCCCACGAACCACCAGTCGCTTTCCGCGGGAGCGGGAGACGATGTCCTGGAAGATTCGGTGGCTTCATTTCCGCGGGGGCTCACATCTGCGAGCGCCTCGGATTGGGTGGCATCACTCTCTAGAACAGTGCCTTCTCTGCGACTCCCCGTGATAATATCGGGGCCGGGATCAGAAGCCGCGGACGTTGCATTCGTGTTCCGGGCGGAGGTGGCGGCGGGGAGGCTTTTCCTTCTGGAAGTGGAAGTGGAAGTGGAAGTGGAAGCGGAAGCGGAAGCGGAAGCGGCGAGGCGAGGGGTGTCATAGATAATGTTGATGGCTGCGGCCGGGTCGTTCGCGGCCATGTGGAGGGCGCGAATGACGTCCATCTCGGAGAATTCCGGGCCGACGACGGAGCGAACAACAGCGATCGCGTCGTCGGAAACTTTGACTCCCATCGCTCGAGTTTCAAATTGAGACAAGGGCCAAAACCCTCGGGACCGAATAGAGAAAATAAATATATATACACTTTGGCCATGTCTGGAATGTGTTTGGATGATATAAAAAAATCGACGATCAACAGTAGTTGGGGTGTAAGTAAGGTGATCAAATTAGGTGAGCTCCATGATTTAGGGGGTAGTTTGGCATACGAACTGTACGAGATCTGTCTTGTTCTCGTCTTTAGTTCTTGTTGGAGACGATGATTAGAACATAATTGGATCAATTAATCCTGAACAAAAAATTTGTAGCCAAATAGCCCCCTAGGACTTGTTTGGTAGCGGAATGAGGCTTGGTGGGTTAGTTTGTATAAATCCAAAAATAAGAGAATTATTTTAAAGGCACCCTGTCATATTCAACGTCATCTTTGGTTGACCGTGCAAGTACTATTAGCCTTAATCCTCCTATTATTTGGACGGAAAGGTGGAATAACAGCCCAAAATGACAACTTCACCCTCGTCTACGCTTAAAAATTCAGTCGGCTCTCCCCTGTGCTTATGCCCTAATGTCGTTGTTGTCTTCACCACGCCTATCGCCGTCTGCAATTGCTGCCTTCGCCGAAAAGAGATTGTGCATCTCCTGTCTCAAATCGTGAAGTGAACCAACGCTGAACCAACGCTGAAGTGAACCAACGTAATCCTGAGTTTTTCTTGTGTACACTATGAAAAGGGGGCTTCGTGATCATTCGTAGAGATGATCCACTGTGAAAAGGGGGCTTTGCTTTTAGTTACCTGCAAGAATATTTGAAAATATGTTAGTTATATCCTTCTAAAGAATAAACTTGTACTTGAAGTAATTGTTCGTTGTCGCTGTCATATTTACAAGATTCTTATTATTAGATTAACTTTTCGTACATCGTAATGCATTTCTTCCCGACGTCATGTACTAATAAAATGGGTCAACTGTATTTGCAGGAGGGTTTTCATCTAATCCATCGTCCTCTTGTTCTACGAATGCGAAGCCCGAAAATGAAGGTGGACACCCCTTCGTGTTATTGCAATGATACCTGTAGACTGAAGACGTCATGGACGACCAGTAATCCAAGGAGGCGATTTTGGAGCTGCCCACATTTTGACGTCGGTATTCCTAACATTGCTCTACGATCGACCTTAGTTAACCATTTTTTTATGTCGGCACTATATGCTTTCTTCATGTAGGAAAAAATCTCGGATGGAGCTTGTGGATTCTTCCACTGGTGTGATCCTCCAATGGAAAGCCGTTGAGCGATGATTATAAGTTCACTACTACAAAAGTAAAAAATAGCAGAAGCTACAAGTGTTTGAAGAGGGAAAGATTAATATGGTTCTTCGTCAGACTGATTTTGGGTGCTATTTTAGTTAAGTATATGTAATGTGATAAGAAGTGGTGTAGTTGTGATGTAGTGTCTCAGTTATCTTAAGTTGTAATGAAATGTACGGGGGTTGTATTAGTATCCTGTTAAAGACGCGAAGTCGACACATTATGAACTTCTACTTTCTTATTTGCATAACACATGTCTACTTTCGACTTTCAATACTTAACTTGTACCTCTTTACTTTGCATAACATATATCTAACAAAGAGATTGCATTCATGAAACTGAAGACACGAATAGAGGAGGGAGATTCAACATCTCAAACCCCTTCAGCCGACCACTGTAGTAATAACTAATCTAAAGTCGAAGTAGAGTCATCATGTATGGGAAGAGAATATTTTTTATCTACCAAGTCCTATTGTGAGAGTTTAGTTTCATACTTATCTTTAACTTTCCACTTTTTACGCCATGTATAGATGATTGTTTAGCAGTTATCAGCATTAGTACATATATAACTTCGTTACTATGAATTGAGATCTGTACGTACACCACAATCATGTCTTCGTTAGTTGACGAATCACTTCTGAACCAACAGCCACCACAAGCATGCAAGTCTGCCTGGAATGCCAAACACATATGTCTGCTCTGCAATCTTGAACGAACTCAATAAACTAATTTGGAGTCATTATTTGAAGCCATTCATTCCATCAGAGTTCAATCTAACCAATAGTATCCTGGACCACCGGAATTGCTCTACTACATCCATACCCAGGCATGTCGTTGAACAAGTAATATACATGATTAGGAAAAAGTATGAACTCAACGTGGAACAGTAACACAACAGTAGAAGTTGGTAATATAAATGTTTTAACAATGTTCAATGTGCACATGTTGGCGAAAAAAAATGTTTTAACCAAACAGCACCTTATGGTTTAGCATCACACAATCTCAAACATTGGAGCTAAAAAAATGATGTAATAAATTAACTTTAGTAGATATTTAAATAAAATATGTGTATTACAAATATAATATATAATTTTTTTAATAATAATAATAACAATATAAATTATTTTTAAAAAGTATATTATTTAATTATAGTAATTATATTTCAAAATATTAAAAATATAAAATAAATAAGTGATAAATAAATATTAAATTAATTCTTTTATAATAAATATATCATTTTGTGAAAGAAACATATTTAATTCTATTTGTGGCGAAACTAGATACACACCGAGAAAGAATTCTCACATTTCGAAAAAGAATGTGATAGATGCAACGACTATCTCTTTCTGAGAAAACTGCAATATTCATGAGGTGGCACAAAGAAGGAGCACGTGATGATTTGAGTTCCAATACACATCCTTTATATGCTGAGGCACCGACTTTTTCAGCAAAATCACATAATGTTAGGATTGGGACTTTGCACCGATGGGTCAACCCATTTGGCTCATCAGCACTGCTTATTCATGTTGGCCAATTTTTGTCAAACCTTATAATTTATCTCCAAGCATGTGTATGAGATGAGAGAACATATTGCTTACGTGTATGATTCCAGGTCGTCGATCGCCAAGCAAAAATTTAGATGCTTATTTAAAATCTTTGATTGATAAACTCAACATGTTGTGGGAGGATGGCATGCTTACTTATGATAAATCAAAGAAGAAATATTTTATTATGAGAACTGCATTAATGTGGATCATAAGTGAGTTTTCAACATATGCAATATTGAGTGGTTGAACCACAAAAGGTAAACTTGCTTGTTCCATATGCAGAAATGATACAAGATTATTTTATTTGAAAAATAGTAGGAAGGTATGTTGGTTTGATTGTCATAGGATGTTTTTGCCAATGGAGAATTCGATGTGTCATAAACGAAACTCATTTAAAAAGAATGCAACTGAGTACACATTATCTCAAAGTCGTTTCATGGGACAAGAAGTGTTAGAGCAAGTAAACAAACTTAATCAAGTTTCATTCAGGTTGAAGATCAATTCTTACAAGCAAATTGAGTTTGAAAGTGAACATAATTGGGAGAAAGAAGTATTTTTTTGGAGTTAACGTATTGGTTTTAAAATTTAGTACGATATAACTTGGACATCATACATGTGGAGAAAAACGTATTTGACAACATCTTCAACATTGTTATGAACATTAAACTTAGCATACAAACGTGTGAAGACTTGAAAGTTATATGCCGAAGACTATAACTAGATATTATTTATTTTTAAAATGAAAAATGCAAGAAATCAAAAGCTACTTATGTCTTAAACAATAGTCAACGAAAAGTGGTTTTCGAATTGATCAAATAATTGAAATTTTTAGACGGATATGCATCAAACATATCTCGTTGTTTTAACATAAAAATGGGAAGATACATGGTATGAGTCATGATTGTCATATTTTCATGCAAAGGCTTCTTCCAATTGCCTTTAAAGAACTTTTGCCAATGGTCATTTGGAAAACTTTAACAGAGTTATCTATGTTCTTTAAAAAGCTTTGTACGTCCACCATTTCGTGAAGAAGACATGTCTCTATTAGAGTCTTCTATTGTTATTACTGTGTGTAAGGCTGAGAAGATATTTCTACCTTCTTTCTTTGATGTAATGAAGCACTTAAAAATTGCACGCTGATTCCATATTGGTGGATGTACTCTTTCGAAAGATGCATGTTAGTTGAAAAAGGAGGCGAAGATTGAAGGCTCTATATGTGAAGCATATGTCATTGAAGAAGTGTCCAATTTCACTTAAATGTACTTTGAACCACACATACAATCACGGCATACACAAGTTTCAAGGAACGAGATGGTGGTGACAGGAAAGTTAACAAAAATATTTTATTAATTTTCAAGTATCCATGCCATCTTCTTGATAAAGGATACAAAGTTATGTGGTCGCTTTAGAATTATATCCTTGTAAATTGTAACGAGATGACATTGTTATCTCGAGTTTTTTAATATGTTATAAAATCAAAATTTAATTATTGGGTCATGTGGATGTGTTTCACTAATTGACAATTTTTGAATTCAAGAAATTTGAAAAATTGCAAAGAGAAATCATTCCTTTAATTTCCAATGATGAACTGTTGAAATAAGAGATGAACATTTTTTCTGTTGGTTGAGAAGTGAAGTAAGAACTCTTTCCAATTGTTCACAAATTTTATTTCTTTATAATTTTTAATTAACCTTGTCTTTCAATATAGGTCATCAATGGCTCAGTGATCGATTTGAGAATTCAGTTACAGACCGTATAAACAAGTTTTTAGTTACTATGGTGTCATAGTTAATGGATACAAATTCCATGCAAAAGAATATAGTTGATAACATTCTACTATTAATAGCGACATATATGTTTTGGGAAGTATGTACGGGGACAACGAGTTAGATTACTACGACATTATAGAAGAAATCATAAAAATTGTCCTATTTGGGAAATCTTAACAAAATCATAATGCTAAAATGTCCTTGGTTCAATCCAGAAAAGGGAGTTAGAGTCAATCAGAAATTTAAATCAGTGGATATTAAACCTCGATCAAGATTTCAATCATATAATCTATTTGTATTGACAGAACAAGCGCAACAATTATATTACACTAGATATCCATTGAAAAGAACCAAGGATGAATGGTGGGAGTCATACAAAGTGAGAAGTAGACTATTCTTAATAGAAACAATGGTATATGATCATGAAACATCATCCATATACAATGATATGCCTGTAGATGATTACTATCAAGAAGATCTATTGAACGAGATGATTGATGTAGTCGAAGAAGGTGAAATATTCAATTAGTTCAAATGACTTTTTAGAAATGAATGTTGACAATTTCATTGACGATGACTCAAATCAAGATTACAGTAACAATAATGAAGATGATGAAAATGAATCAGAATACGAGATAAGTGATTGAATCACATAGTTGTTTTAACAAATTATAAAATTATGTGTTTATAATTTTACAAATGATATATAATAATAGCATGAGGTTGATAATTGTTTTAAGCATGATTACTAGAGGTCGAGTTTTTGGATCGTCCGTTCTCCAGACGCTCATTAGTGAACCAGTTCAATCACCAAGTGATATATTTATTGTGTAGCTTATTTATATTTGACATGTAATAATTAGTTTAATTTTTAGGGATTATTTTCTTAGACCTCCCCTAAGCTATCGTGATTTTCGCATCTAAATCCAAAGTGTGAACTTACCTTAGATATCCCTAAACTTTATTACATTTTCCACTTTACTCCTTTCGTCTAATTCTGTTAAATTTTACGTTATTTTTATTTTTCCTTATTTATGAAAAGGCTAAAATGCTCTTCCACAAACTCTTCTCTATTTTAATGTTAAAAAATAAAAAATATAAAAAATATAAACAAATTTCTTATTTATTATTATATATTAATGCCCTTTTGGGATGGAATTCATATATTATATAATTTTTTAACATTAAAAGAGAGAAGAGTTCGTGTAAGGGTATTTTAGTCTTTTCACGAATGGAAGAATCACAATAAAAATGCGATAAAGTTTAGGGATATCGTAGGGTAAGTTCATACTTTGGGGTTAGATGCGTAGGGATATCGTAGGGTAAGTTCATACTTTGGGAATAGATGTGAAAACTCGCGATTTTTATAAGAAAATAACCTTTTTTAAATGGTGACTGTTGCTCCACCACTGACGGAGCACATAGCCGGATCATCATATAGTAGGCGGTCCAATGATGGGTCATTTTTCGCGCAGGATGATGATCGACGTATCATTATAGGTTATTTCTTGTGTATTTAATACATCTTCTACATGCAACTGTTTTAACTATTTTTTTATGATGACAGTTGCTCCACTATTGATGGGGACATAGTCGGATCATCACACAGTGAACGGTCCATTGATGGGGCATCTCATCACATGATGACGATCAACATCACCCCAAGTTATTTTCTGTGTATTTAATAAATTTAAATACATGCAATTATTTTAACTCTTTTTTTATGATGACAGGTACTACTTCATCGTTGAGACTGATGGACACTTCTCCACGTTCTATCGTCCACTTCACACGATCACGCGATGGCGACCGACATATTACATCAGGTGATATATTTATTATTATTTAATTTATATTTATCATGTAATTACATTAATCATTTCTTATTTTAATGATGTCGGTTGCTATGCTGTTAATGAGACAAGCAGCCAGATCGTGACATTCTGACTAGCGGACTGCCACGAAATCATGCACATCACATGAGGTCAAAATTTTACTATATATATATATTAATTATCATTTGTTTAATTTGATATTATACTAATTATTTATTTTGTATTAGGGTCTGTTGATCATGTCGAATTTTCTCAACCTATCCCAATTGTAGCATATGATGATTTCTCTTTGGCAGCAAAAAGTGATTCCACGATAATGAGGTGGTCATCGTCAATAATATTGCTCAATCATAAGTTAAATAAGTTCTATAAATTTTATTATAGTTGTGCTTATAATTATAAAAGTAATTCTTCTTTATAAATTGTAGGACCACTTTCATACCAACTTTCATACTTGAAAGAGGTCCCAATTCAAGCGAGGGATGATGTCTTTCAAGCGTTTACCGTATAATCTTTTTTGTGTTAGATAATTTGTTTTATATTATTTTTAAATACTAATTATTATAATATTTTTATGAAGCAAATTAGTTTCTTCCCGAGCTTAGTTTGGGGATGATTTGGAGACGTTTCAAGGAGCTGACTGCAAAACACCTCCGAAATTTCCTATATAAGTTTCGTAAGGCCGAGGTCCCAAACTTAGTTTGAAGTAAATCATACAGAGATGCCCAAAGCATATTAGGCGCTCAATTTGGGAGTTCTTATGTAAGAAATGGTAAGTGAGTTTACTTTCAAATTATTTTTACTTATCTTATAATTTTACAAAGTCCATGTATTTCATGTTTATCTAGGATCAATGAATTAATAGACTTTTGAAGATCGAAGCCCACATCTACACAGGTGGGTTGATTCAATTTGATGAGCATCGAAGGCACATGATAATGTAGATACAAAATCGACCTGCATGATTTTCTTAAAATGCGTCACATCTAATTAAGGACATGTTCTCACGTGACTTATGCATGTGGGACTAATTCAAGGCATGCCTTATGCATCCTTCCCCCCTTAGGGGACTCAACGTCCTTGTTGAGTGATCGCACCCCATCATACACAGAAGCTTACGCGAAGTTGCTTTGATACCATATGTAACACCCTTGCGCTTGTGTAGAATATTATGCGTTTTGGATCTCGTCCTGCACTATTTTATTAAAACACGTCATATCAAGTCAATGCTCCTATATATACCTAGCATCACTTCCGTGATTTATACATGTGGATATGTGTGGCGCATTTTGAGAAAACTGTGTGGGCCGAGGCCCATAGTGGACAATATCGTACACTGATAAGGAATGTTACATAAAGTCTCTCCGCGTGAACATCTGTGCATGGTGGGGTGCGATGTTGAGTCCCCTAAGAGGGAAGGGTGCATGAGGCATGCCTTAAATTAGTCTCACATGCATAAGTCACGGGAGCAATGCTGAGTATATATGGGAATATGTCCTTCACTGGGTGTGACGCGTTAGTAAACTGTGAGCCCAGGGTGGAGGCAGAGCGGACACGTTTTGAGAAAACTAGATATAGAGAGCCTCTGTGCTACTCTGATACCAGATGACACGTTTTGAGAAAACCATGCGGACCAAAGTTTAGAGCGGACAATATCACACCTTAATAAGGAATGTTACATATGGTATCAGAGTCACTTCGCGTAAGCCTCTATGCAAGGTGGGTGCGATCGCTCAATGAGGACGTTGAGTCTCTTAAGGGGGAAAGGGTGCATGAGGCGTACCTTGGATTAGTCCACATGCATAAGTCACGGGAGAAATGCTAGGTATATATATGTGAGCATGATCTTGGCTTGGTAGGATGCATTTTAATAAAATCGTGCGGGTCGAGACCCAAAGCGGACAATATCCTACGTAAGTATAAGGTTGTTACATATTGTATTAGAGCCACTTCGCATAAATCTCTGTGCATGGTGTTGTTAGGGATTTGCATGAGGCATATCTTAGATTAGTCCCACATGCATAAATCACGAGAGAAATGCTGAGTATATATGAGAATATGTCCTCCACTAAGTGTGATGCGTTAAAAAACCGTGAGTCCAGGTAGGGGACAGAGCGGACAGTATTACGTTGAGTATAGAGGTGAGCCGTCCAGAGCGAACAATATCACACGCTAGTCAGAAATGTTAGAGATTCTTAATTTTCTTTCAAAATGATAACAAATTATCTACATTTTATAGATTCAATAGAAAGAACTTCGAATATCTAGTTGAAGTTTAGTCTAATAAAATTTACTTTCAAATTGATAGAGTTACACTCTCGTGAACATAACTTCGTCTATAATTATTCAACTTAGGTGTTTTTTATTTTTCTAAAAAGTTCAACTTTTTACACAATTATTTAAATTTGGTATTTTTTTTATTTTTTAGAAGACAAGAGGATTATCTACAATTTTTATATTAATTTCTCAATCCAAATAATTAGTTGACAGTCAAAATTTAATGTGAAATTTAGTGCATATATTTGACTGTTAAAACTTGATAAATTCGCTCCTTTGCATTGAACGGGTTGAAGAGATGAAACCATTCTTAGTTTTTCAGAAAAGTGATATACTTAATCTAAACCTGTTGAAGAGATGAAATAGAATCATCTATAACTCATATTTCCATTTTTCAAATTAGACCTACAATTCGTAGAATTGAACTTTAACTTTTCATATACTTGTCATATTCTAATATGTTATATTTCTATGCAAAGTGGATTGAGATAAAAAAAATATTTTAGGAGAAAAGATATGAATTTATGTATTTTTTTCATTTTATATATTAATACAAAATATAACATAGGATAATTAAATAGTAACATCAATTTTAACACAAAAGAATATTTTTTGGCAATTATACGTTTTCAGTACCAAAAAATAATAATTCTAAATACTTGCATTATCGAAATATAATTGAATAATCGATAAAAAAATTTGACCCTTATCTGCATTAAAAAAATTACTTAACCAATTTTGGTGTGGTTCGGTGATTTTATTGGTTTATCAGAAGATAAAAATATTATAAAATCACAAATTATAAAATGCATTAAATTAAATTATAAACATTTTATTTAAAATAAAAGGTAGAATAAAATTTGGACATGGTAATAAGATCCAAATCATTAAATAATTGTGATAGAAAGCGAATTAAACAAAAAAAATTCATATACGTACAATAAGTTTTTTTAAGAAAAATAATACATTCCTCTCACTTTTTAGTATTTTTTTTTACTTTATAAGATATATAATATAGTTCACTTTACATTCTTTTCCGTATTGTTCCGCTGCGGCTGCATCTTACAAAAATCAATTTTCTTTTTATTTTTCATTTTAAAAATGTATTTATATAATTTAAAATATTTGTGATAAAAATCGGATTGAAACAATTTTACGGTTCAACTCGATTTCGACTTGGTAAGCCTAATTCAATTCGATTTTTTTTACGACAATAGTTTTTTTGCCAATCACACTGGACCTAATTTTCGATTTGCTATTGAATCAGTCCTGATTCGATTTTAAAAATATTAGGTTGAAATGGATAATGGTGGTCGTCCCTAAATGAGACGAGAAAAAAAAATACAGTTTAAAGTACAATCGAGCTTGAGACGTCTTAATTTATTGCAGGTGGACATTTGTTCATCCCAAATTAATTGTTAACATAATATTCTAGTCTCTCTCTCTCTTTTTTTTTTTTTTTAACTTTCTGCGTGTTTCTAGATTATCGCACTGTCATAATGTAAATCGTAGCATTTATGCTCCTACAACTAAATTTTGATCTGATAAACCCCATAATCAATTTATGTACGGTGACCCAATTTATTTTGCATCATGCATCGATTTGGATGGTCCATATACCCCATAATCAATTAATAATTAAATTTTCAGTATTATTCGTAATTTTGATATTTTACTTTTAGTTGAATTTATTTAATCATTACCACACTTCTGTTATATTATTAGTTGTATGCATGTTTAAGTATACAGAGAAGTTCAAATTTAATAAAAAATATCTAAGATTTTCTTAATTGAATCTTTTTCTTCCAACCCAAGTTTAGTTGATCAATTGTTATTCTTAAGGATTTGGATTTTTTTTCCTTTTCCAACCCAAACTAACCTAATCTGATGTTTTCTTAACTGTAACATTGTAATATCCCAATTTTTTTTATTAAGGACAATTTGGTCTTTTGGCTAAACTTTGTAAATCCCCTATATAAAGGCTCCATATTTCTCTTGTTCTTCATTTTTCTCCACCTGAATGTGTTGACGAATAGGGCTTGAGAAGGGAGAACCCGAGAAGCAAGAAGAAAGAAGAGGAAGAAAAAGAGAAGTATTGGAATAGTGCCCTTTTGGGCACGTGGTGCACATACGCGCAGCCCACAAAGGCAAGGCGCATCAAGTCATCATACGTGTGATGGATGCGCATAATGCGTTCCGCCTAATTTGTCACCAAGTCTTCCTACCCTATAAAAGAGGATCATAGCATAGATCTCAAACACACTTTCGCAGAGGTTCATCCATAAGTACTTATGATGTGGCAAAGAGTTATGTTCCCGAGTGGTTCAGTTCCCGATCTCGAGGTGCAAGTGCGTTCGTCAATAGTTCGTGGAAAAGCCCCGACGATCCACTTTCGTTGTAAGAGGTATTCTATAACCTCTAGAATTTATATATGTTATAAATTTCAATATTGATATCAGAGCTTTTTTTATATTTTTCTCGAACTTGTGATTGCGTCGAAAAAAATATTCATTATTATTTGGGATCTGCGCACCTAACTTGTATGACCATAACCAAGGGACAAAGTAGAGTTTGTCATCACAAATATATTATGGATGAACCTAGACCATAATATATTTTTCAGATTTATTTTAATATTTTTTGTGAAATTTTCAAAAAAAAAATTCTGCATATGTTGCAGCAAAAAGGAAAAAAAAGAAAAAAAGGAGAAAACTATTCCAGCAGGCACACAATCGGCCTAGTTTGAGTAAAAGAGTTGCACATTAAAAAAGTGGCAATTGGGCTGGTTGAGAGACCCAATAAATAGTTTTTTCTTTTATTTTCTGATTTTTGGCAGTTTTTAATATTGCATGCAATTTAATCTTATCAAAACAAAATCATTTGTTGATTTAAAGCAATAAATTAAGTGATTAGATTTGCATGTCAATATCAAATATTACCTAATAAATGTGTTATCATGCATGAAATAAATATTTTGTTTATGAATGTCATAATGATATTTATTTTTGTGATTCAAATTTTGACTGTGTTAAAATTAAATTGGTATGTCCAATCTTGTTAAGCATGATAATTTGACTAGAATTTCAAATTGATTTGAAATTCCTTTTATAAGAATTAATTAAGATGGCAATATTAATTTTGGCTATGTGTTGAAATACATGTTTCATGCAAGCCTATAATAAAATAATTACTTGGTCTAATTATACAAACTATATGTAATTAAAGAATACATGAAACATAGGTAGTTCTTTTATAGGACTAAGGCATCTTGAGATTCAAATATTGTCATGTCTAGAAAGGTTCCAAGAAATTGGCCTGGTGCATGGTCAACACAGTCTCTAGAAATATGGTTGATGTGTGATAGTGAGAGCACAATTTTTTTAATGTGATGTCGAGGCGAAGTGCACAGTTATTTAATTGGCACCCCTCGGGTAAGAGCTCTCATTGCACTAGTCCTGATTGTCCTGATCATATTAGAAATAATTTAGTGTACCACACGAAATGAATCTCGGTGATTTTAAATTATAGGTTGATTCAAAATGCATAGAGTAGAAAATTTTGAATTATGTGTTGATTCAAAATCCAAACATTTAGATTAATTTTATCGTATTGTTAAAATAATGAATGATAATATTTATTGGAGATAGTGGGAGATTAGTGGGAGTCTAACAACCTCTCGATGCCACTACTTCGTGAATATTATTATTTCATTTTTTATGTTGTTTGCGGACAAAATTAAAAAATGCATAACACAAATTTCTCTTATTTTTGTGACCAAACTAGACCATGGGTTCCAAAATAATAATTGCTGACCGGAACAAGAATGAGAAGTTCAATAGCGACAATTATGATATTTGGCACCGCAAGGTCCAATATCTTCTAGAAAAATAAGAGGTCCTAGAGACCATTAACCATATTATTAATGAACATGCATATGGACATAATGCCCAATGCTAGAGGAACATGGAGGCCTATCAGGCCTGGACAAAAAAGAATTGTATTGCTCGCATTACGTTGCTGAGCACGATGAATAATTTCCTTTTATGCGAATTCGAAGTCTATGAGACAACATTCAAAATGTGGACGATATAAGATCCCAAAGGGCACCAAGAGGGTGGGGGATGAATTGGTGTTCAATTAAGAATATCAATTTCACAAAAATCATCGCGGAAGCACAAAACCGATTCTTAAATCCTTTATAATTCAGATTATAAATTCAATATGAATGGGGGAGAGAGAGAAAATCAAACTCAAATGGACATGGTGGTTTGTTGACGAGGTTCGATCACACTTTGACCTACGTTCCAGCTCCGACTTCTCGACCTCGAGATCGCTGGAGATTCCACTAGCACTTCCTTTGTTCCAAATGGGGCAAGGAAGAAAGTCCTTTACACCATCGCCTTTTTCTCCGCTTCGAGAGGTAAGGCAACCTCTCCTCATATGAAGTTAATCTATTTCTCTCGCTCAAGAGGTAAGATTTTGAACCTTTTTTACATAGGAGCTCTCTCTAAATTTTTCTGAACAAAAGTGTTTCTCTCTTTTACAAAACTAAGCTCATAAGAGAAGAAGAGAGAAAGAAGGAGAAAGCTATAAAATGAAAACTTCAAGAAATGATCTCTTTTTGACAACAAGAAGTTTTTCTTTAATGAGTGAATGTGTGCTTTTGCCTCTGGCTTTGACACTCCTTTTATAGCCTTCAATGTGTGGAAAATTCGTCCAGAAATCATTCCATAAATTTCTCCTTCAAATTTGACCGTTACTGTTCATTTGACTCGGAGGCCGATCGACCGAAATTCTGGACCGGTCGACTAGTCTATGTGACCGTTGCGCAATTTCTCTAGTTACCGTAGTTGGTCGGTCGACCGGACTATCGACCGGTGTCTCGACCGGTACAGTCTCGCAGTTTTGATTTATAGCCGTTGAGCTGATCGGTCGATCGGTGCTTCGACCGGACTGTCGACCGGTATAGTTTCAACGCCAACCAGTTCTGGAACGGTCGACCAACATCTTCATTTGATCGACCGGACTGTCGACCGACCTTCTTTGCGTCGATCGGCAGGTTGAGCGACTTGCACTCTTTTGATCATAACTTTCTGTACAGTTATCCAAATTAGATGATCTTGGAGTCCATGGAAAGCTAACAGAATTCTCTACAAATTTACTAGTGAATATTCACCAAAATCTAATCATTTCATAGTTAATTATGTAATCAAAGTTTGTACATAAAGTTATCTCTTTTTTTTGAACTTTTTTAGCATTTTAATCTTTTGAAATTTGTTTCATCAAAATATAATTTCATATGTCATTGAAATTTTGACCCAACAGATGGCGCTCCGCAATAAGTATGGGGTCACCACGACCACCAAACGCTAGATGCTTACGGTCAAGTTTGACTCTTATCGGAAGCGACCAAATCATACGATGAGGAAGTATATTCAGGAGATGTCTAACATGATCTGTGAATTCAAAAGTGCTAGACAAGTGCTCGACGACGAGCAACAGGATCCGCTCTCTTCCAAAAAGTTGGGAACACAAGTTTTGTAATTTGATGCACAACGAATGTGTCAAAACTTTTGACCAAACTGATTGCCACATTGAAATGGAGGATGAGGCTCTTCAAGCCATGAATCAATCATCTGAAGCATTAAATGCTGACAATGGTGGGCAAAGAGTTTGTTCTCAATCCAAGAGAAAAATGTCGCATAAGTCGCAACCAAATAAAAAGAGCGAAGATGTTGGACAGAAGAAAGTCCAAGGGCACCAGCGCAAATGTGAAAAATGTGGCGGCAAAGTAGACATGAATATAGTAAAGTGCTACAATTGTAGCAAATGTGGTCACTTTGCTCGTGTGCACTGAGCCAAAGAAGGTTTGTTCTTACCATAATTCTTTTTCTTATGTCTCAAGTTGTGCCTTAATTGTTGAAACTCATCATTCGTGGATTGCAGATTCAGGAGCCACCGACCATGTAGCGAGGGATCACGGTGTCTTCGTGGAAGTGCATGGAGCAAATGGATTTACGTTGGAATCAACGAAAGAGTTAAAGTTAAAGGCATTGGATCGTGCAAGTTAAAACTTCGCAACAGTCAAATACTTTACCTTCACGACGTTCTATATGCTCCAGCTTTTAGACAAAATTTACTTTCTGTGTTATCATTAGACAAACTTGATTATGTAATAAATTTTCAGAGGAAACAAATAACAATATGTCATGACAATGTTCTTCTATATAATGGTTTTTTCAATAATATTTTCTATGTTTTAAATATAGCATCTGTTGCTAATAGTTATTCTTTTATATCATCTGTTGATATGAATGATAGTGCCAACATTTGGCATGCCAGACTAGGACACATTGGTCAAGATCAAATGAATAGACTTGCTAGAGAAGTCCTCTTGGGGCCTCTCGCAAAAGTTGATCTTCCAACTTGTGAGGATGTCAGCTGGTAAGAAAACAAGAACACCATTTGAGATGGGAAAACGCGCCGAGTACCTATTACAATTAATCCACTCGGACATATGTGGTCCGATGAATGTTCATGCAAGACACGATTTTTCTTACTTCATCACATTTATTGATGATTAATCATGTTACGGCATTGTATACTTGATTTCTCATAAGTCTAAAACCTTGGATTGTTTTGTACGATTCATGAACATGGCTGAGAATCAAGTGGATCACAAGATTAAAGCCTTGCGAACCGACCATAGACGTGAATATCTCTTTGACTTATTCAAGAAGTTATGTGATGAAAATGGTATAGTTAGGCAACTAACAGTACCGAGAACTCCACAACAAAATGGTGTTGCAAAAAAATGGAATCGTACCTTATTTGATATGATCCGATCCACGATGGCGCAAGCAAATCTTCCAATTTCGTATTGGAGAGATGCGCTATTGATTGTTGCCTACATTTTAAATAGTGTACCATCGAAATTCATTCATATCACGTCTTATGAACTTTGGACAAGCAAAAAATCTAACCTTAGTTATTTGCGCCCTTGGAGTTGCGCAGCCTATGTCCTAAACAACTCCCATAAGTATGGGAAGTTGGGTCCTAGAGGGTAGAAATATATCTTTATAAGATATTGTGAAACCTCCAAGAGCTATGTATTCATAGGAGAAAGAGAAGATGATACGATAACGAAAATCGAAAGTAGAGATGTGACTTTCATAGAGAATGAGTTTCCTAAATAAGACGAGATTGACAAAGGACTTCTCCCAGATGAAGAAGAAGATCCCGAGTTGACGGCACAAGCAGATCAACCCGTTGAGGACTTAGTCTCCTTTGTATCACAGCTTGATCCGAGTGAGAGAGATTCACAACTGTCAACTGATGACCAACCTGAAAGTTCTGTTCGACGATCTAATAGAAAACATGTTCCACATTTATGATTTGAAATCGAAGAGTTACACGAACATGGACCATATGAGGTCAACATAGTAAGTCTGGAAGATGAAGTTGAGCCCAAATCTATCAAGGAGGCTCTCTCATCGTCTACTAAAGAAAAAATGGCAAGGTAATGGAGGAAGAGTTTGGGTCCATGCAGAAAAATTAAGTTTGGGACTTGGTTGATCTTCCGCTAGGCCGTAAGGCAATTGGGAACAAATGAGTTCTCAAAATTAAACGTGGCATGGATGGATCAATTGAGAGATATAAAGTCCGTCTTGTGGCGAAAGGTTTCACCCACAACGGGTGTTGACTATGAAGAAACTTTTGCACATGTTGTAAGGTTTGCTTCAATTCGCATAATATTAACTATCGTCGCATATATAGATTTAGAATTACATCAAATGGATGTAAAAATCGCATTTCTCAATGGAGAACTAGATGAGAAAATTTACATGGAGCAACCTCAAGGCTTCGTTGTAAAAGGAGAAGAGCGCAAAGTTTGCAAGCTGTGTTGGTCCATTTATGGACTCAAACAATCATTTAGACAGTGGTACATGAAATTTCATAGTCAATAGTTTTATACGGTTTTAACATGATTGATGAAGATAATTTTGCTATCCTGACGTTATATGTGAACGACATCCTAATAGCTGGAAATAATAGACTGTCATTGCCATCAAACAATAGTTGTCCTCCATATTTGAGATGAAGGACATGGATGAAGCAGCATACATACTGGGTGTGAAAATCTAATGCAACCGTTCCAAACGATTCCTTGCCTTGTCACAGGAATCATATATCAAGAAGATTTTGGAATGATTCCGCATGGATGGTTACAAACCCATTGACACTCCTATTATAAAAGATGAGTTTTTAAGCTTGGACATGTGCCCTAAACTCCAGAGGAACAAAAGGAAATGTCCAATGTTCCATGTGTGAGTGTGGTCGGTAGCCTGATGTACGCTATGATGTGTACTCGATCGGACATATGTTTTGCCGTAGATCTAATTAGTCGATATCAGGTTAATCCGGGACGCCAACACTTGAAGGCGGTGAAGAGAATTATGAGATACCTCAAGGATATTGCAGATCTTGCACTCTGCTATCATGGAGGAAGTCTACGACTTGCTAGATTCACCGATGCCGATTGGGCTGGTGATGTTGATGAATGAAAATCCACCTCCTGATACACTTTCTTGCTCAGCAATGGTGCTGTTACATGGAGTATCAAGAAACAAGGTTGTGTAGTACTATCAACTATGAAGGCAGAATTCATAGCTTGCTCAGTGGCAGTACAAGAAGCCTTATGGCTTAGAAGATTTCTTAAAAACTTGAGGATTTCTGAGAATGTAATGAAGAAGATGATCCTTCACTATGACAATCAAACAGCCATAGCTTATGTGAAGGATGAGAATACCATTGTAAAGGAAAGCATATCGACACGAAGTACAAATTTGTACGAAAGAAAGAAGTTAAAGAGGAGATCTCAGTTGAGTACATATCAACACATAATATGATTGCTGATCCATCTACCAAATCATTGCCAAGAGAGGCATTCTTGAGACATGTAAATGCTTTAGGGTTGCGTAGATTATAAACACAATAATGTACTCAAAATTTTCAATGAATAAAAGATTATTTTTTTTGATAAATTCATTGTTGTGAAGTCTTGTTATGCATGTGAAAAATATGTCGATCAGGCATAGATTTGTTCACTCGCACAAACAAATGTTTCCAGCGCTCACGAAGATAGGGAGCGGAAGGAACCATGTGAGTCATGGTGTGATTGTTAAAACATGAGTTTTAGTAACTCAATGTCGCCTGATTTAGAAAGAGAGGACAGATACAAGATTCAAATTTGACGCTATTGGATAGCGAGCAATTTAGAAACTCGGGTCAGGCGCTAAAAGATAGCGATTGGACGTAAGTCTGTGTGGTATGTAATTAACAGAGCTAGACATACGCTCCTTCAATGGGAGTCTCCACCGCAATATTTGTGTTTAGTACTAAGTATGCAAAGTCGACCTAGAGAGACATGATGAATTAATTGGTTCGATGATCATCATGGTGTGAGTCTCTGGCAGATAATTCATCTACACGTGCCCTTAAACTCTTGACTATATCTTAAGGAAATGAATTAGTTCTTGCTACTTTAGCGGGGTACTCAAAGGTGAAAAGTAATGTAACCTGTCGAGCCACGTCTAGGAAAATAGCTAATTCACTACTAAGAGACATGAGAGCGTGAGAAATAACTGTTATGAGCTGCATTAAGCTTTCACATATAATTGACCAACTATTTTTTGAAAATAGTGTATGTGAAAGATAGTTACCGCGGAGCAAAACATGCGTTGTCTTGGCTATACTGCAAGACAGATATAGGGCATAACGAATTACATTATTTGAGCATTCGATGGCTCATGTGTGAGCTGTCATGGATCCCTAGCGGGCATGACATACACTCTAGAGACAATTGAGCGATTGAACCTTAACATGCATCTTTCTAGCTCCTATAAAGAGGCGTGCTTGTACTCGTGGGTCGCACGACACATTTATCAATTCTAGATAAACGAAAATACAATGCCAATGCGGATAAGTGGGAGATTGTTGGAATAGTGTCCTTTTAGGCACATGGGCTGCACATACGCGCGGCCCACAAGGGCGAGGCGCATGCTTGCGCAGACACGTCATCATACACGTGATGCGTTCTACTTAACTTGTCATCCAAGTCTCCCTACCCTATAAAAGGGGACCCATAGCATAAGTTCTAATACACTTTCGCAGATGTTTGTCTAGAAGTACTTGTGTTGTGGCAAAGAGTTCTATTTCCTAGAGGTTCAGTTTCTGATCCTGAGGTGCAAGTGCGTTTGTCAAGAGTTCGTGGAAAAGCCCCGATGATCCGCTTCCGCTGCAAGAGGTATTCCACAACCTCTAAAATTTATATCTGTTACAAATTCCAACAAGAAGGATCTAAGAGCAAGGTGTAAAAGAACACCATGTCCTTAATGGTTTTCTTGAATTGATTTGAGAGTAAAAGAACACCATGTCCTTAGATTGAATTGTGATGAGGACATCTTTCTTATTAAAATCCTTAGAACTATGCATGATTAAGCTTTCATGATTAGATCTATTTATCAAGCTCACAATTGTTCATGATAATGTTTTCTTAGGTTTTGGGGTTGAACCCTAATAGTTGAAATTGAATGTTTTACCATGTTTTCTGATGTCCTTTTGATCTTATAACGTCTAGACAACATGTATGTATTGTTCTTAATGTTGTAGATTATTTTCCCAAAGTTTTGGATCAAAATTGTGTAAAATTTAGGTCGAACATCGATTTCTAGCACATGGCACGACCGTGACGAATCGAAACGACCGTGAGTGCGACTCTGGAAGTTGGCCAAGGAAATGACTTGCATTCACGCCCACGACAAGTATTGTCACGACCGTGACAAGTCAGGCACGACCATGCCAATATCAAGTATGACCGTGAGCGAGGGGTTCGTAGAGTTGGGTCCATACTGGATTTGCACACGACCGTGTGCATGGGAGCACGACCGTGCAAACGTGGCACAATCGTGACACTCTAGGCATGACCATGGCAAATAGCTAAAGAAATAGGAGGGCGTTCAAGATACGGCCACGGCGTGACACCCTATCACGATCGTGACTGACTTGGTTGATACATATATGACATTTAAAAGTTATTTTTAAGTAGTTATAATATGTTATGATGATTGTTGATTGTATATAAACCTAAATACATTTATATGCATGTTTCCCATATAACTAGGTTAAAATATAAAAATTGAGCGATGTACATGTTTGTTGATTGAAAAATATAATGAAACAAATTGTGGATGATACGACTTTTATCGAATTGTCAACAATAATCATTATTTACATCGGCAACGGTGTGTGCATTTTTAAGCCGCCTTCGGACGAAAGTTTCAAGAATAATCGTTACCACACAACAGATGTATATTCCTAAGTCGTCTTCGGGTAGGGGGAACATTGTCTCCAAAGTTTAACTAGTCTATCATGAGGACAACGACATAAATCCTAACTATCAGAAGATATAATGTTAAAAAGGGCCAATAATCGAATGATGCCCACGATAATGGAAGTCCGAACGAGTTATGAAACAACCTTAAAGAGAGTAATGAAGTAATGATTCTGGTAAGTGCAAGTACTAGATGCCTAAGAAATGAATTGATGATTATTATGAATTGATATATGTCTTATCATGCTTTTTATTAATGCACGATGATGGATGTTTTAATTGAATGACATATAATTACATAACATGAATATTCCTATTTTTTTATTATATGAAAATGAATGCGTACATACTCTAATTGAGGAACTCTACACTCTGAATCTATGTAGATAACTAAAGTATGAATGATGACGACTTAATCATAAAAAAATTTGCACAATTGTTCCACTTTATTTAAAATATTATTTTATTTTATTTAATGAACAAACACACCCGAATGACCTTTTGAGGATGAAATACGAACATTCATTTGTGTCAAGCACAGAGCAATCATAAAATGTAGCCAAGGTTGATGTTTAAACATTTACTTCTTTAAAAGATGTATATTGCGCTCGATTTATCACGTCTTTAGAAGGTTTCTGAACCTTTGGAACTTTTGAGCTTATATTTCAAAAGCCATGATGGTTTTAGGGCCTCTTGTTCGCATCCAAGACAAAAAAAGAAAATATGGGACAATGCTCTGCAAAGTAGAATTTTTAATGTGAAAACTTGTTGGATTTTATTGATTTTGCTAAAGTGAGCAAAAAATGGACTATGAAAAACATCGCATTAGACTAAATTCAAACTAAGATTTGTGTTTGTGTTTTGTTTTCAATTAGGAACTGCTTCCACCAGTAGGAGGAGATCAGTGCCCACTTATGACCATGCTTTCAATTTGAGTTCTCATTTGGAAGATGAATAAGAAATCTTTTATGCCGCAACTTTCTTCGATGTCACCGAGTTGACAATGGAGGCAAACTCCGGACCCTGTGGAAGTACACAAAGTTTAATGTTTGAACACAAGTAAAAAACGACACTAAGGCTTGATGGTTTCTGTGAACAATGCTAATTTGATTCTTCAAAGAAAGCCACAGGTCAATTATAAGACAAGTGTTCAAAGATTGATGAAGATATGATTTTATTATACCTTCAGAGAGGCGCCACCAACAAGAAATCCATCAATATCTTCTTGCTTTGCAAGCTCCGCACAGTTGCTCCCATTCACAGAGCCTAAGGTTAAACAATAGAAACCATTCCACCTCACATAGTGCCAAGAGTTGGAACAACGCACACAAATAAACATTGCCAAATAAAATAAAAAATCACAAATCTTAAATAATATCTTTTATGCATAAATGAAAACATATTAAAAAAATTGTAACGCCAAATCATTTTATGCACAAGTCCGATCGTATAGCAAAAAACTATTATTAAGATATTTAAGTTATCCACATAAACCCACAAGAACTATAACCGATGTAAGAACAAAATATATTCCCCAATCAAATATGAACTGATCTCAAAACATATTCAGTTTCTTCTCAGAAAATAGTGTGTTAATTCCCAGTTAGTAATACTTTGTTCTCTTTTCTGAGAACAAAGAAAAAGCCCATTCAGATCTATCAATGACAATAAAGTGACATCGTGCATGCAATAACCTTTTGTATAACTAAAAACTAAAGAACGGTTGGAGAACTTTTTTTTTCGAGGGAAAAAATGGTTGAAAAACTACCTCCATAAATTATGCGAGTTGACAAAGCAACCTCAGGTGAGACATTCTTTTTTAGCCAATCACGGACAGCGACATGCACCTCCTGGGCCTGCTCGGGGGTGGCTACTTTTCCTGTGCCAATTGCCCACACAGGCTCATATGCAATAACAACATCTGTCCAACTTGCAATGCTATCTGTGAAAGGAGAAATTAGGAATCAGGTAAAACTGTCAACAACAAACAGTGAGCCTTTTTCTCCATAACAACATTAGTACTTTTCATTTATAGATTATAAACCTGCAAAAGACTTCAATTGCTGGAAGCACACATCAAAAGTTTTTCCTGCTTCTCTTTCTTCCAACTTCTCTCCTATACAAGCAATGACTTTAAGTTTCTGGCTCAAAGCATATGCAGCCTTCTTTCCAATAAACTGAAATGAGAGAATATTTGAACTTGGGCTTTGTACAGTAAATACGAAAGCAGAAAATAACAAATATAATTTTCCCTCTGAGTTGTGAATCTGAAGCCAGTACCTCATCATCTTCACCTATGACGTGTCTACGTTCGGAATGCCCAAGAATTACCCACTTGCAGCCCAAATCTATCAGTTGCTCCACACTGTAAATTTTAAACTAGCATAAAAAAATTAACTGATCGCTCAACTCATGCAAAGAAATACAACATGAAATCATCTGTTATTTCCATGATAAAATATTATGGCAGCATGAGAAACTCAGATCTGGTAAGATGCGCAATACCCAGGTAAAAAATTTGGCACTAGATGTGCAAAGGATAAAAGTGTGCATGCAAGTTAGAATCTTTAACCATATACACAAACTGGAATTGTTATGAAACCAGATATATAATTCTTTTTTTTTGAGAGAAATCAGATATATAATTCTTAAATAGTTTTGCAGGGAATTTGAAGTTCAGGTGATTGTTATCAGTAAGTACATTGTTTCGTGCTATACTCAGATCACTTCAGCATATGATTCAATTTCAAACTTATAATTCTTCAGAAAGAACGAAAGAAAAGGACTTCTATTCTGTGTAATATATTGACCGGAAAACTTGTTGGGGTTTGCAATAAAGATAACTGCTGAAGCTTGTTTGACTATCAGAACCTGATTTCTCCTGTAAACGCTCCTCCTTTCGCAACCCAGCAATTCTGAGAAGATATCTCAATGCGGTCCGTTAGCGAATTCTTCACTTGGTCAATGTATACAAATGGCGGTGCCACAACAACATCTGCATTATAAACAATAGAAAAATATATTTCAGTCGCAAATCAAGAAATACACAAATGCAAAATAATCAACATAACTTTAGTTATTAGATCACTTAAGCATCTTTAAACATTTTAGCATACTTCAAGTTAATCAACACGTTCTTAAATTCTTAATGCCTTAATGTGAATAGTTTTCATGATCAGCTTTCACTATTTCCATAGTTCATCAAGCAAAGAATGGAAACAGTCATCTTACCAACATCATTTTCCAACTTGGCATCATTCAAATCAGTAACAAGTTTGGTAATAGAATCTTTTGTCCCATTCTGGAGAAAGCAGTCAACAATATACAACTCAGACAAACAGCTTTGAGACATCATAAATGTCAAATAAACACTTCATACAACAAAATGTCAAAACAATGAGAAACTGCAGAGCTCAGAAGCAATGGAAATGTTGACAACTATGGGAAAACAGACAAGCTGATAGTATATGTGTCACAATTACATACTAAAATTTACAGAAAGATAATAAAGTCATATAAACATAATTACATGTTACAAAATTTTGAAAGGCAAGAAAGCAATGGCATGATGAGAGAAGGAACCCTTCCAGCTCAAGGACTAGAATAAAGTATAACATTGACTTGCTTCTATGCATAGGAAGACATTTTGTAGCTAGTTTGGGCTTGAAATAACTAGCCTTGGAAATGGAATGTACTAAAGTAGACCGCCTAGCTAAAGGGAAAATAATAATTTAATAGCTAGGTCATGTAGCTTAGAGCTTATCATCTCTCTGTCCTCTCCAACATTCTAGTATTTTTTTTCTTAAAAATTAGAAAAGATAAAATAAACTAAACATTAAGGACATACTATATTGACCCTCGGCATAAACTCCCTACATTGATAATTTGACAAGAAGAAGATATATCATCAATAAGGTATCCAACTTTTTTTAAAAGGAAAAAAGTTATTTAACTTACACACTTCCAGTTGCCTCCAACGAAGAACTGCACGCAAAGGAAGCAATAGGTTAGAGAGAGAATAATACACACAAAAATACATCACTTAAGAACCAAAAAAAAAAAGATGTCATGACATCGATACAATTGTGCCCATTTCCATGCATTCATATATGCATGAGACACATTTTTGAATCATGTATATTTGTTGACGTTTGTTGTTGTTGTATATTTGTTGACGTCTTTCCAAATCACATATAGTATCATCAAAGATATGAAATCCATTGCCTTTCATCTGTTACATGGGTATGAATACAATATAGGTACCCAGTTCAGGCACAAATACAGATATGAGTTACATCGATTATTTAAAACCTAGGGCACTGTTATATTACAAGAATATATATTTCTTATAAACAAGGAAATTTAAAAGTTTGACAAAATAAGACGATAAAAAAAAATTTGTAAAGAGCAATACAATTATGTTTTATTTCTAGAATATTATACACAATTGAGTTTTCTTATAATTTTTGTATATAAAATATTCAACCATGTGTACCTGGTACCCGTAGGCAAAGGAATTGGAAGCACCTATACATCACAGTCTATCTTAAATATTTAGCGATATTAGAAAGAACTACAAAGAATACCATGAAAATAAAACAAACAAAAAAATTCGGATTTATTTAGAATACAAAGAATACTTGGTGCTATTCTTCATCTCCTCCACCTCTTTCTAATACTTATAAATCAACAAAGTCGGATTTATTTATAAATCCCGTCGGCAAAGAAATATGAAAGGAAACAGATCCAATCCAGGACAGCCCGATTGCAAGGGCTTCACCTTTCCGGTGCCGGCCATGGCGATGACGCCCCTGGCAGGGCGGCTGGAGGACGAGACGCGGAGTTGAGACTGCGCGAGGTGGATAAAAGCGGCGGACGGTGACGCCGCTTCGCGGGTGGCCAGGCACTCGCGACGGAGCCCTGAGAACTGCGCAGCAAGAGATGATGCCGCCGCCATCGCTGCTGCTGCTGCTCTCTCCCCCAGTCTCTCTCTCTCTTTGTGTGTGTTGTGTGTGAATAACTGAATATATATACAATATTATTATATATCTATAATAATAAATAAATAAATAAATATATATATATATATCTATATCCATCCGCCTCTCGTCTCTCACCCACCCACCACTCGCCTCACCAACCGCAGCGACAGGAGACCGTTTTCTACTATTATTATTATTATTATTAAATAAATAAATATTAAATTAAATAAAAGGGGCAGCATAGCACGCCCAACAATGGCCCTTGGATTCGCTAAAATTAGTGGTGGATGGACAGAAGCGCGCTAACCAAATGTTTAAGAACAAAAACGTTAAATCCTCCTCCTAAAAATTCTTCTAACACTCACATAATTAAAATATTTAAAAAAATTTAATTATTTTACTATGCATTCGACTGTGACCTATTAAAGGAACTAAAATTAAACTACAACGCAACGCAATTCATTAGACAACTTTTGTTCACCAATCTCCTACCTTGCTTGCTTAATTACATCTGTAACAACGTTTGATTTCCTAAATCGTAATTCACTAATAACGTTTGGAGAAAAAAAAGAAACATTTTTTTCCGAGGAGGAAGCAAGGAAAACCCAAGATGAAGGAAAAAGACGGAGAATTCTTTTCCGACTTTAATGTAGCGCTTTCCTCGTCGTGCACCATAAATATGAGCGTCCTTCTCGCGTCCATCGCTCAACATTTATAATTTGATCCAGATGATCTCGAAGCTGGCTTCCCACCTCACTCCAAGGATAGGTCTCACAAAGACTAACAACTCTGAGATTAAAGTTTTTATTTTTAAAGCCTGCAACTAGGAGGTGTCTTGCTCATATCAGAATGCTTTTACACAAATTAATCCAGTAAACTAACTTCTTTTTAGACATGTCGCACATCCATCCGTTCCACAAGTAAGACCATTTGTCCCAGTTGATCAGCCACGCTCGGATGAGGAGTTCTCCTGATTCGAGTCTAATTATGCAGTAGCCCAACAACAAATGCAGCAACAAGAGTTTTTCCATGCTTCATCGGTAGCTTCCCGACATGAGGCACCTACCCCTCCATTATATGTATTGTTGCCATCCCTGTACCATCTCCGACACATGGCAGCTCGTCTGGCTCTTCTTTAGTTCTGGCCTCTCCATATTAGACTCATGATCCGATGGAGAAATCTGCACCTCTTGGGGAAACCGAGCATACACACCTTCCACCTACTGAACAGACTTATTTCTCACCACCTCCAGAGCAAACTTATTATTCACCGCCCCCACCGCTTCAGCCCAATTACGCCTCCATGCAGAGCCTTTGGGAATCTATATATGATACGGAACTTCGCCGAGAAGGGGAGTTGCATACAATGAGGGAGGAACAAAGTCAATAGGATGCAGAGTTGACTATTATTCAAGCTGACCTTCGAGAGATACAAGAGCGACCAGGCCCGCTTTGACTCTCGCTAGGACCAAGAGGTTCGCACGATGAGACGCATGTGTCACGGGGTCATTTTTCACTCGATGACCCGTGCGACGCATAGACGTGCCCAACGTCTAGGCAAGCTCTTTTGAATGCTTTGCGAAAGCTTGCTTTTGCCACTTTTCGATTGCCACAGTTTTTGGGATGCTCGGTCCCAAGCAGCCGCTTTTTCGGTGGAGGCGTTCGTAAACGAACGGGCACCTCGACGGAACGCTTGATCTCTTTGGGATGCTTTGGGATGTTCTTTTGTGGGTTGCCACCCCACGCTCAAGGCACGGTGCTAGATTTAGGGAAGCTTAAAATCTTTGTTGAGAAAATAGGGATGATTACAAAGCTTGGGGGGAGCACTAGCTGGTCTCCCCTTACTATACCGCAGGCTCGTGAGACCCATATGCGACGTGTGATGTGGAGAACAAGCCAAGGGGGTGCACTTTTCAGGAGTGCAAAATTATAAAACTGCCACTATCATACTTGAAAATAAAACTAAGTACAAAAGTGGGTTGAAAAGGAAAAATTACATGAAGTAAGATAACTCGGCGTGCCTCGGGAAAAGCCCCCGGGACATTCTCCCTCACTCAAGTCAGCGATGTCCCTGGAGCTGCAGCTTGAAATTCTTCAATCTTTTGCTTGAACTGCCACATGTCTTCGGCTGTCTCCCAACTTGTGTCGGCGTCCGGTCTTTCGCTCCATCGAACAAGATATTCCTTCTTCCGATTCTTCGTGCGGACGGTGAGTACTTCTTCAACTTGATCAGTAAACTGCTGACGGATGGCCGACGGGGCGCGGTCTGAAACCCCACGCCCGGGATCTTCAGTGTCTTCGACGAAAGGCTTGAGCAGGTTGACATGGAAGACGGGGTGTTGCTGCATCTGAGGCGAGAGCTCCAACTTGTAGGCCACCTTGCCTATCTTCTTCAGGATCTTGAACGGGCCCTCATAATGCCTCACGAGGCCCTTGTGCAAATTCTTCCCACTTAGTCGCAAATGTTGGACCAGCTTCACAAGGACCAAGTCTCCGACTTCAAAATTGACGTCCCGTCGGGCGGTGTCCGCCCACTTCTTCATGCGCTTCGATGCCTTGTGTAAACATGCTCTCTCCATGTCGTTCTGCTCATGCATTCCCTCGCCATGCGGTGAGCGGCGGGAACTTTGCCACCATAGGATGTGGCGACGGCCTGGGGCGTCAGAGGTTGCTGCCTCGTCACTATCTCGAAGGGACTCCGATTTGTCGACTCGATCCGCTGCAAGTTGTAAGAAAATTGTGCGATGTCGAGTAGCTTCGTCCAGTCCTTCTGATTGGCACTCACATAGTTCCGCAAGTAGATCTCCAAGATACAATTCACCCTCTCAGTTTGGCCGTCGGTTTGAGGATGAAGTGATGTCGAGAAATGCAGGTTGGAGCCCATCATCTTGAACAGTTCTTTCCAGAAGTTGCCAACGAATCGACCATCCCGATCGCTGATGATGCTTTGTGGTAGGCCCCAATACTTCACTACATGCTTTATGAATAACTCCGTAGCTTCAGTAGCAGGATAACTCGCGGAGCCGACGGCGAAGATGACATACTTGGAGAACCGATCGACGACCACCATGATGGTACCTGCCCCTTCAAACTTGGGCAGGCCTGTGATGAAGTCCATGGAAACATCCTTCCATGGACGCTCTGGAATAGGCAGGGGTTCCAGAAGTTCGCCTGACGCTTGGTTGAGGTTCTTGTCTTGCTGGCAAACAAGGCATGTCTTCACGAAAGCTTCAACATCATCCTTCATCCTTAGCCATAAATAGTTGTCTTCGATGAGTGCCAAAGTGCAGCGGATGCCCGGATGTCCCGCCCACTTGGAGTCATGGCACTCCTGCATGATAGTGCGCCACAAGTTGTCGAACAGAAGAACGTAGATGCGACGTTCCTTGGTGAAGATCAGCCCATCTTCCACCCAAAAGTGGCGTGTGTTTCCCTCCTTTGCTTGCTCAAGCAGGTTCTTTGCCATGGGATCTGACTCCAGTCCCTTCTTGATCCTCTCGATCATGTCAGCCTGAGAGGAGCTCATGGCCACCAATTCCACGCGTCGGCTGAGGGCGTCGGCAATGACATTCGTCTTGCCAGGCTTGTACTCCAGGATGTAGTCGAACTCCGCCATAAAATCTTGCCATCTTGCTTACTTTGGCGAGAGCTTCTTCTGCGTCTTGAAGTAACTAGTCGCGACATTGTCCGACGACATGTCCCAAGAAGTGCACTTCCGGTTGGGCGAAGGCGCACTTCTCCCGCTTGACGTAAAGCTCGTTCTGTCGCAACACCTCGAACACTTGACGGATGTGCTCGATATGCTCCTTCAAGGTGCAGTTGTAGATCATGATGTCATCGAGGTATACAACCACGAACCTGTCAAGGAATGATTGCAATACCTTGTTCATGAGAGTGCAGAAGGTCGCTGGGGCATTGGTGAGGCCGAAAGGCATCACGAGGAACTCGTAGGAGCTGTATCTTGTGACGTACGTCATCTTCTGCACATCTTCCTCTGCAATTCGGACTTGCCAATAGCCCGAACGAAGATCCAACTTAGTAAACCATCTTGCACTGCCAAGTTGGTCGAACAAGTCCGCCACCAGGGGGATGGGGTACTTGTTCTTCACCGTAAGCTTGTTGAGCGCCCGGTAGTCGATGCACATCTGGAGGGAACCATCATGCTTCTTTTGAAAAAGTACCGGGGCGCCATATGGAGACTTCGAAGGCCGAACGTATCCTGCATTCAATAGTTCAGTGAGTTGCTTACGGAGTTCTGCGAGTTCCGGAGGGGCTAGCCGATAAGGGACTCCATGAGGGGGCTTCGATCCTAGGACCAAGTCGATGACATGATCCACTTCAGGCTTCGGAGGCAACCGCTTTGGGAGCTCCGGGGGCATGACGTCTGCAAAGTCCTCAAGAGTTTCAAGGACTTTGGGAGGTGTTGGAGTGGAGGGCCCCGGATCTTCCAATATGGCGGTCGCCAGGAAGGTGTGCTCCTGTTTGCGCAACCCTTTCGCCACTTGCATGGCGGAGAGGGTCTTCTGCTTAAGGTCACCTCCCGACCTCACGGGAACGTTGTAGGGTCCCTTGGGGTCGAAGATGACCATCGAGTTAGTGAGCAGGATGACACATGCAGCAATGTGTCACATAAAAGAGATGCCCGCCATCACTTCGTAGTCGTCCACCGGTGCCACCGTCACGTCGAAGCTTTCCGACCACTTGCCGATGCGAACCTTCACTCCTGGAGAAATTCCTGTGGTCGAGATAGACTTCGCATTCACCATCTTGAATGTGGCGTTAGTCTTCTATAGTGGCAGCTTCAGCTTCTTGGCGACCACTTCTGACACGAACAACTCTGATGCCCCCGTGTCAATGAGGGCGTTGAAGACTTGCCCGTTCAACTCGATGTCCGCATAAAGTCGAGCGGCCGATGAAGGACCCTTCGAGGCGTTGATGGCGCTGAGGACGTGCATCGAACTGAGACACGCCTCCTCCTTCTCCTTCTCATCGGGGCAATACATGGCGTTGATCATCGTCTTTTACGAACAATCGCTTGTCCAATGTGAACCCTTGCAAATGTATCAAGGTTTCGACGGCTTTCCGTCCCTCTTGAAATGGTCATTGTTGGGCCTCCTGTCTTGGTGTACCTTTCCTTTGTCCTGATAGTGCAGCTTGCCTCCTTGCGACTTTGACTTCTCTCCCCCACCATAGCCCTTGCCCGAGGGCTTTGGTGGTGGAACGCTCATTTTGGCATACTCCACGAGCGTCTCAGCAATAGCGACTAGCGAGCAGAGGTTGGGGCAATCTCGTCGCTCCAACTCCATCCTAGCCCATGACTTCAAACCCTTTACGAAGACCGCCAACAACGTGTCTTCGTCCACCTGGGAGTTCTGTAGGCGGATCTCGGTGAACTCTTTCACGTACTCCTTCAATGTGCCCTTCTAGCAAATGTTGAACAACGCAATCTTGGCCTCCAATCCCGATTTGGCGGGGCAGAAGTAATTCGTCAGCTGCCTCTTGAAGTCATCCCACCTCTCAATGGGCTCGACGTTGCCACGTTCCACATCGTCGCAATGACACCGCCACCATAAACTCACTGCATCTTGCAAGTAGAAGGATGCGGTCTTCACCATCCTCGCTTCGGACGTCACGTCCAAGGCCTCCATGTAAGTTCGGACGTTCCACAAGAAGTCACTGATCTCCTTCGCCGACCGCTTGCCTTTGTAGGGCCGCGGCTTCGGCACATCAATCCTTGCCTCATGCGGGGCGGGCGTCTCGGGATGCCGCCCATCTTCGTAGCGTCGCTTGAGTTCTTCCCGCATGGTCTTGAACTCTTGCTCCATCTCGAACCGCATGTTTGAGAGACCATTGTCGAAGGTCTCCCGCATGTCCATGATCGTCGCCTCCATGGACTCCAGCTGTGTATACAACGGCACCATCTCGTCCCGCACCGTTGTGAGATCCACGGTCTTCTCCAACTCCCGCTCGTGCGTTGCGAGTTGGTCTTGCATCTCGCCCACGTCCAATTGGAATTGGCCGAGGCGTTGCTCGAAGGCGGACAAAGCGTCCTTCGAGCGGGCGCGCCCTCACTCGGGGTGGCCCTTCTCCGGTGCGACGGGTTCATTAGTCATCTCTGAATTCGACATCATTTCTCCTTGATTGTCGAACGTCAACTTGAGCGGTCCCAGAAACGCTGCTCTGATACCAACTTGTCACGGGGTCATTTTTCACTCGATGACCCGTGCGGCGCCTAGACGTGCCCAACGTCTAGGCAAGCTCTTTTGAATGTTTTGCGGAAGCTTACTTTTGCCACTTTTCGATTGCCACAGTTTTTAGGACGCTTGGTCCCGAACGGCCGCTTCTTCGGTGGAGGCGTTCGTAAATGAACGGGCACCTTGACGGAATGCTCGATCTTTTTGGGACGCTTTGGGATGCTTTTTTGTGGGTTGCCACCCCACGCTCAAGGCACGATGCTAGATTTAGGGAAGCTTGAAATCTTTGTTGAGAAAATATGGATGATTACAAAGCTTGGGGGTACACTAGCTGGTCTCCCCTTACTATACCGCAGGCTCGTGAGGCCCATATGCGACGTGTGATGTGGAGAACAAGCCAAGGGGGTGCACTTTTCAGGAGTGCAGAATTACAAAACTGCCACTATCACACTTGAAAATAAAACTAAGTACAAAAGTGGGTTGAAAAGGAAAAATTACATGAAGTAAGATAACTCGGCGTGCCCCGGGAAAAGCCCCCGGGACACATGCACGACTACCATATGTGTCAAGGACATTTCGGCTACAATCCACCATCACCGCCACATAGACGGTAAATCCCGTTGTCTCTTTTCCATTTTTTATTTCTCATTTTTTATTTTTTTTCATTTTTTTAAGTCTGTATCACTTTCCCTCGTTGGGCTTAACATTGAGGATAGCATTTGGTTCAATCTTAGGGGAGTTTGCATTTCATGCATTACATATTTACTAGTGCATTTTCTTCTATTTTCCTATGTATGCATTTATATAAAAAATCTAAAAAAATAAAAAAAAAATATCCCAAAATACCATTGCATGCATTTGTAGAATTATGCCTATGCTAAGTAGAATTATGGATGTCTAGATTACAAGATCATGTTCATGCCTATTTATTTATTTATTAGTCTTAATAGTAGTAGCCTTTTTATTGACCATACTAAGTGCTCTTTAAGCTTATAATAATAATAATAATAATAATAATAATAATAATAATAATAATAATAATAATAATAATAATAATAATAATAATAATAATAATAATAATAATAATAATAATAATAATAATAATAATAATAATAATAATAAAAGGGTTAGTTGAACCCCAATAAGAAAAATTTGTTTGAATAAAATTATGTGTAGGTACAAAAGTGTTATATGGAAATAATGTGTGTTCGGGTAAGTAGATTCATAGGGGTGAAGATGAGAACTTCTTAAAATAATTATTTGATGAAAAAAATGAAAGAAAATATAAGCTCAATAAGTACTTATGTGTTTAATATTAATACTACTATTTGACAGCTTATTTTTTCTACAAGGCTGGACTTGAAATTGTTTAAAAGTGTTTAACATTCCGAACCTCTATGAAGCTAGGTGCATAAAAGGTGGTAAGATGCCAACTAGTATGTGTGTAGAAGAAAAATGAGAAACTTAGTCAGTTGCCAATATGGAGGCTATGATGGGACCATAAAAGGTGGATTATATCACTTCAAGATTCAATCACAAGGCGCCAACTTCATCTACTTATGGAGATTAATTCAGTCATGGCACCAAAGTCCATAAACAATCAAGTGATATAAGGAGTTAATGAGTATTTATCCTTATTGGGTGAAAAATACAATTGAAGTTGTTAATAAGTCGTAATCACTTTGAATAAAGGGTGCCAAGTTCTTATCGTGCCAAGACTCTTATCCTTATGAGAGTGATGTTGTTATTGGCTGAAATTTATATCAACAAAGGGTGCTAAAGTAGATCAAGAGAAATTATATCACCCTTCATGAAAGGTTGGTATTGGTTGAATTATTATCAAAATGAGGGCGCCAACTTTGTATCATCAAGCCAATGATTTATCTTGGGCATTATATTTTGTCTTATAAATTTAATGACACCATCACATGAAGTCGGTTAAGTTTTGACCTAGATTAGAATAAGGGCGTGAAGTTGAAGAACTTTTATCCGGACGAATTTAATTTCAACCATATGATATTAACGCCCGTGATCAACTTGAAACACTATCGCACTTATAAATACATGATAAATCGTCAATTACAACTCGTGCTTTGAAGTCCAGGTTTCTTCCATAGTTAAGTCATGAACTCAGCAGGATGCGTCCAAGAGGAGAGAGGTGTGACGACTGAAAGTTGATCGCAAGTCTAAAAGGCTGCCAACCGTCTTACCCGTAATTTGACATTTTTTTATCTATCTAGGTGCAATTCTTCCGATTATTATTTGTATTTTGTTATTATCTCTCCAACATTTCTAGGATGAACTCCATATTTTTAGTTATTTTATTTTAGGAGACTTTTATTTGAAGGGAAATATGTGAACCCTTATTTTATTATTGAATTGTTTTGATCAATTTTTAATTATGTTTAATGCTTTTGATTTAATTATTTAAAATTTTGAGTTAAGTAATTACCGTTTTGAGGACTATATAATTTCATATTTCATTTAGTTGAATTAAATGATTCATTGTGAAATTACTAATTGACAAAAGTCTAATAACTAGTATGTGGAGAATTAGATCTGTGCAGTTTGTTAATGCATACCAGTTTGTGGTGATTAATAGTATAGGATTTTCATTTTAATGCATCTTAATTTTAATCTTATATGAGTGAAACCAGTTTGTGGGACTTCAGTTTTGATTAAATTTAAGATAATTTGATTTGCTTGATTAAATAATAGAATTACTACTTTGTGGATTCTATGAATTTATTCTTGTCAAATTAATCATTTAGGAAAATTCTAATCCATTTTAAGAAATTTAATTTATCTTTTCTGGTTCACATATTTATCCTTAATTTGTTATCATCCTAAGACCTAACTTCAACACCATTATCTTATCTTATTATTACCTTATTTTTAGTATTTTATTTTATAATAATAAAAATATAATTTTCCTCTCTTATTAATTTATAAAATCAGATATTGAATTAATAATATTCTTTGTTGTTCGTCACTCTTTACTACTTTTTATTATATTACTTGAGCAACTAACGTGCTTGCTAGCGGATTTATTTTGCTACATTATTTTACACATCAATATGTCTTCATATAATGTATAGAAATATATATGTAACATGTCTTATGAAAAATACAAATTACATATTCCATGTTTATAGCAGGTGTAACACCCCGAAAATCCACCCTAAAAGTTAGAGGGCAATTATGTCGTTTCGGCAGTGCTAACTCGTTCACCATCACTTTCTCATAATAATATGTTTTAACAATAATGCAATAGAAACTAATATTCATTTAAAATAAAATAAAATCATCATCTGTTTAGCGGAAGACTTTAAATTAAAACATCAATAAAACTAATGTCATAGAACATAATAAAAACATTATTCATTTTCATATTTAGAATAGACTCTAGTGACTCATGACATTATTCTTAGTCTAAACCATGTGCAACTTCACCATCATGAGTTGAGCTAGCCATCCATCCAAATAGATCAGTTACCTGCACAGATCCAGGATGCAGGGTTTTCGAGTTAGAGTATGTAAAGGCCAATGCAGTGAAAATGCATCATAAACATGATACTACACGACATAAGTATAACAGATTCATAATAACAAGGAACATGTATGCATGCCATGTCATAATCAAATAATGTACATGTCATTGAATCATTATGCATCAATATTAGTAAAATAATTGACATGTAAACATTATCATGGCATACCTAGCACTTGCCATTATCTTATCTTAGTAATATCCTCCGAGTGGCTTTATAACTCATTAGATCCCACTTTCGTGGTCATCAATCTTTTCATTTCAGAGTTCAGTCTTTGATCTTATCAATAATTGAAGAATCAAGACATTGCCCTCCAGTAGGTTAGCTAGGCCTTGAAGTCAAGGCTCAGTGAAAATATACATACCGTTGCCGGTAAGATACAGTTATCCCCTCAGGAAATGCTAACTCGTGTAGGGCACAGTAATTTCCCGAGGGAAATTCTAACACAATGGAGCAGGGCACAGTATTTTCTATCATCAGTTTAAGGGGTGACAAGTAATAGTATTATTCAATTAGATTCATTATTATTACAATAATCAAACAATTTATGTCGCTCAGTCTTCAGATTTTAATCTAGTTATGACTGTCCATGCACTTCGTGTATCTAGGTTCATATACAATCATCATAATCATTACATAATAATAAATACCTTAAAAATAACTTAAATATAACAAAAATCCAATTTTCTAACAGTCACGATTGTGATTGGGTTGGTCACTCCCTTGACAGAATGAAACTTCTACGTTTCTATCACGGTCGTGACCGATAGGGTCATGGCTGTGCTGACCTTGTCATGACCATGACAATATGTGTCACGGGCATGATAGAATGGTCGATCCTTTTTCGTTCTATCATGAGCATTACGGTGTTCGTCACGGTCATGACAAAAGCCGAATTTTGTCCGTTCTACCACCCTTCTATCATGGGCATGACAAGGTTCATCACGACCGTGATAGGGGTCGTTAATGGCTTTGCTTAGTCCGATTTTCCTTGATTTTTATCAAACTTTTGGGGAAACTAATCTTGAACATTATAAGTGATTCTTACATGTTTTACAGGCAATAAAGTATCATAAAGTAGATAAAAAACATGCAAGATCATACATTTTTAAAGATATAGGGTTCCTTTCTTCCCAAATCATAAGAATATAATTTTTCCAATAAGAGTCCTAGCACATGGATCGATCTTAACATGAACATATAACACAATTCAGATCTAATGAACTACAATATATCCCTCGTCAAAATCTCTACTAAGAACTAGGATGTTCTTAGATCTCTAAATTAATGTAATAAAATCATTGAGAGGGGTTGGATCCCCTTTACATACCTTTTAATCTAGTTTTCTCTCCTTCTCTTTCGTCCTCTTCTTCCTCTTTGTGCTTCCTCTTGATCCTCCTCTAAGCATAGCCGTCAGGTGCACATGTGAGGAAAAAATGTTTCTAGAAGAGATCATAAGGGTTTTGGCCCAAAGACCATATTGCCCTTAATTAAAAAATCTTTGCTGTTACATCCTCCCCCTTTTAAAAGAAAATTTGTCCATGAATTTTATCATAAGGTAGAACACTTACCAAATAATCTTGAAAATTGTTCTTTCATTTCATCTTCCAATTCCCATGATGTTCAGTGTCGTTGTGGTGCTTCCGACTTTACCATCTTCACCACCTTGTGTCTTTGCAAGGCACTTTTCATATGTGAGATCATCCTTGATGGTTGGTTCTTCAATCACCACCACATGGAGTGATCACTAGCTGATCATAGTATGTTTTTAACCCATTTTCTATTCAAATCATACATATCGAGCCACTATTTTGCATAACTTTTGGCAAAATATGTTTGGAATTCATGGATTGTGATAGCTAGTTGATCTTCCTCACTTTATACTTAATTCCATGTGCATAGAGGTTCTGAAATGCCAAAATCCATAAATAATTCATTTCTATGCCAAGTTATCATTTTTAGGACAAGTTATCACTCCAAAAGGCCAAGTTATCATTATTTTGAATGAACTGATTTTCAATGATTTTCTTACCCTAAATCCATTATTATCATGTATGAATCATATTTGGATGGTCATATCTCAACTTGTGCAAAGTTTTAAGTCCATTTGAACAAGTTATCATTTTTCCATTGCCAAGTTATCGTTAAAGGGCAAAACTGTTATTTTGATATGCAAAACTATCAATTCTGCACAAAGACCTTAGGCATTCATTATATTATTGTCCTAACTCATTGCTGTTCAAATTTGATCACATTTGGATAACCACAACAAAAGTTATAATAAGTTATCATTTTTAAGGCAAACAAGTTATCGTTTTGGCACCCAAGTTATCATTTTTATGAAATCTTATTCATATTTGATTTCTGACTTCACTCACTTGCCACCCTAATCCAGTTGATGCCTTCAATGCTTTGAACCACTCATATTTGGACATTTTACATGAAATTTGCAAAGTTATCATTCCGGGTTCCATAAGTTATCAATTCTAATTTGTGATTTTTGTTCCTACACAACACCCAATCCTATTTGGTGTTTGAGCTGATATATACCACTGTCTTAAGCTTTATTTGTTTAAATCCTATTCAAGGGCTTTGATGTTTGTTGTTGTGGACTTTCTAGCAGGTAATAACAATTCTGCACAAAGAGAAAAAGTAGGGGGGACCATCTACTTTTTCTTTCCAAAAAGTTGCTGCAGCAGTAGGATATTCTGAGCAGGGATAGATGGCATAATCAGGGCATAGTAGAACATTATGATGCTGATCAAAGGGTGGATAGAAGACATATAAAAGCTGGAATTTCTGGAAGGGAAAGGGGGCTGGCCATTGCAGGGTTTGGAGAAGGGTTTCTGCACCAAGGAAGCAAGGGTTTGAAGTTGGATTGCTGTGCTGCTGGAGTTCTGGCCGAGAAGCTTCAAACCAGGATGATTTCTACCTGTTCTTCAATTCATTTTGTATCTATGTTTGTAATTATGAGGAGCTAATCTCTATGTTTCCTAGGATAGGGTAGTAGTCTAGGTTAATTTGGATGAATATGGACAGAAATTAATTTCAAACTGTTATCAATTCTGATTTTTAAATCTTTGCATTGAAATGAATCTGTTCTTATCATGTTAGGTCCTACTTGTATCTACAACTGAGAAGTTGTCATTTGATCTAACCCTTGTTCAGATATGAATTAAGAATCAGTGATAAGTTTCTGGATTCCATTTTGATTGAAAATCTGATTTCTGATTTCCTAATTTTCTGAACTTCCTGAATCTGATTTTCTGATTTCCTTGAATCTGTTTGTCATTGGGAATTTGATCAATTGAACAGCTGAGAGGTTGATATTGGTCCCAATCTTATTAAAAAATGAATCAAGATACTTGACATTCTTTATGATTCAAACCTGTTTTTCCCCAATCTGATTTCTGAATTTGCAATTTTGAAATCTGTTTTCTAAATTCTTTGGAATATGATTTGCTACTTGAACCTCTGATTTCACTCAATCACTGAAAGGTGAACCCTAAGGATTTCTTGTTTTCCAGAGATGGATCAAGAACCATTTGGCAAATCCTGAATTCCAATGAGCAACAATGCTGATTTCCATGTGCCATTATCTTGCTGATTTCTAATTTCTGATTTTCTTGGAATTCAATTGCCATTGTTAAACCTTATTTTAACCTACCACTGAGAGGTGGTCTTATGACCTTCCTTGAGATCCAGAGATGGGCCAAGAAGCAATGAAAATTGTGAATTCCAAATATGAGATTTTATGCCTTGTACTTCCAATCAATTTGTGTGTGTGTGGATTTCATTTCAATTGTAGCCGAGAGGCTGATTTTGGGTCCTCTTGAAATTCAGAGATGAATCAAGGAGCACAAGGACTATTATTGGATAGATTTCACCCATGCTTATCTATTTGAAGTGATTTCCTCATTTTGTGATTGCCTCTAAAAGTTATCACTTCAGATTTTTATAAAAAATTGACAAAATCAGCAATGAACTTGAATTGGAGCCTAATGATAACTTGATTTTCAGTGGAGATTCTCTTCTAATTCAACCTAACTAACAATTATATGATAATATATTGATTAGTTCAGGGCCAATTGAGCTATGAGAGCAGCTATATCCAAGGTTGAATCAGATTTGAGCTTTTAATGATAACTTGATCCAATCCATTCATATTTAATTTAGATGAACCCCAACTCCTAGGAGAACCTTCCTCATTGATAGTTAAACATTTTTAGTCCTTAATCTAGCATTTATAATTCAGTTTTGACAAATTTTCAAAACCCCAAAAATAGTTATCATTATGCATTTCATTAAAAATTTGTTTTCACTTTTAATCAAAAACTATTTTTTCCATTTTAAATAGGATTAGTCTAAATTGTTTTTAGGTAGTCTTGGACTTCAAATCACTGTGGATACGACATTTAGGGTTACTACAATTGACCTGTGCACTACAGTAGAGAGTGAGTTAGGGGATTGAAACAAAAATTAGAAAAATTGATTTTGACTTAAAAATCAGCAAGTTATCACTAAACTCCTCAATATCACTATCAAGTTTTTGGCGCCGTTGCCAGGGATCTGAGGTCAAATAGGCTAACTTAGATAGTTTAGATTAGTTTTAGATTAATTTTTAGTCCATTTGTTAGGCCAATTTTTAGTTTTTGCAAGTTATCATTCCAAATTTTCCATTCTCGTCTAGTTTTCTTTCTTTTTTCAATTTGATACTTCTGAATCTCTTTATGCAAGACTTGGACAATCAAGAGGATCATTACCAATCAGATCTTGAGCCTGAAAGAAGATTTCTATGAAGAAGGAGATTGCAAAGGTTGGAGGCAAGAAGAAGAATATTTGAAGAAGAGGAAGAGGAGCAAGTAAACATGGCTGCACCAAGGACCTTGAAGGATTGCTATTCTCCTAGTAATGTCAGAAATCAACAAGGGAATGGAGTCCTAGCACCAGCTGCAATCTTTGAAGTGAATCCAGCCTTGGTGACAATGATAAGGCAATACCAATTTTCTGGATTGGGCAATGAAGATCCAGCCTCACACTTGGACAATTTCAAGGAGATTTGTAGTACTGTCCACTTCAACAATACACCCATGGATGCTGTCTATATGATGCTATTTCCATTCTCATTCAAGGACAAGGCCAAGACTTGGTACAAGACCCTCAAACCAGAAGAGATGGCTACTTGGGAATCTATTATCCAATTGTTTCTAGCTGAATTCTTCTTACCTAGCAAAACTGATAACTATAGAGATCAGATTGTGAGTTTCTACCAATTAGATCAAGAGAACATATGTGATGCATGGCAAAGACTCCAAGGCTTGTTGAGAGCATGTCCACATCATGGCTTTGAAAAATGGCAACTTGTCAACTATTTTCACAAAGGATTGAATTACCCCAGCAAGGTTGTATTGGATACAACAGCAGGGGGGATATTTGCATCAAGAAATATTGATGAAGCCTACCAATTGATTAAGAACATGGCCAAGAACCACCATTTCCTTACACATGACATGACAAGAAGGCCATCCAATGAAAACCAAGTCAATAACATTGCTATCTAGGTTGAAGAAAGATTGAAAAAGGCATTGGAGAACCTGAATTTGTCCACTAATGTAGGAAAGTCTTCAAATCAGGAGTCAAGGTGTGATGTATGTGGAAACCAGGGCCATGTCATTGAGAGTTGCAACTTGATAATGCAGCAATATGAGCAATCCATAGATCAAGTCAATGCTGTGGGGAATTATGGAGTCAAGCCACCTTCTGAATTCTACACTCCAGAAAATAGGAACCATCCCTATTTTTCCTACAAGGCCAATCATTATCAAGGGCCACCAATGCAGAATTCTAATTGGCAACCCAAAATTTTGCTCAGGAATCAACCTCCACCATACCAGCCTTCATAGGTTCAGGTGCAAAGACCTCCTTTTGTGCAACCACCACCAACTCAACCTTCTCAATTTCCAAAAATAGAGGAGATGCTGCAACAAATTCTAAAGAAGCAAGGCAATCAGGAGGAGGCAATTCTGAAAATGAATTCTAGACTTGATACCATTAAGAACCAAGTTGCTCAGCAACCTTGCACCTCAGCTAGACCTCCTTTATTCTTTCCTGGACAGCCAGAGGTGAACTCTAAAGAACAAGCCAAGGCAATTCAACTCAGGAGTGGAAGGCTAGTGGAAGAGCCAATACAAAATGTAGAAGCCAATCCAGCTCAAGAGAGTCCAAACTCCAAGAATGGGGAAGGCAATTCAGCTAAAGAAAGCTCCTGTCCACAACCTAAAGAAAAGGGAATTGAAGAGACTACTGTGAGAAATCAGAAGAAGAGTTTTCAAAATGAATCCAATGGAAGAATTTTTGACAAAGTGCCTTTCCCTCAAAGATTAGTGAAGGCCAAGCAAGATCAGCAATATGGAAGGTTTTTAGAGATCTTGAAGAAGCTATACATCAATGTGCCATTTGTTGAAGCCATTCAAGAGATGCCTTCATATGCAAAATTTTTGAAGGAAATCCTAACCAAGAAGAGGAGAATTATGGAATGTGAGACTATTGCACTAACTGAAGAGGCTTCTGCAATAATTCAAAACAAGCTACCTCCTAAATTGAAGGATCCAGGGAGTTTCTCCATTCCATGTGAGATAGGAAATAGAAAAATTCAAAGGGCTATGTGTGACTTGGGTGCTTCTGTAAGTGTTATACCTTTGTTCCTATGCAGGAAACTTGAAGTAGGAGACATGAAGCCCACCAACATGTCTCTACAGCTGGCTGATAGGTCCATAAAATATCCCCATGGAATCATTGAAGACATACCCCTAAAGGTTGGAAAATTTTATATACCAGTGGACTTTGTGGTTTTGGATATGGATGAGGATTTGAATACACCCATCTTGCTTGGAAGACCTTTTCTTGCTACTACTGGAGCTGTCATTGATGTTAAGGAGGGGAGATTGACCTTCCACATTGGTGAAGACAACATAGAGTTCAACCTTGCACAAGTTATCAGCAGGCCAGCTTGTCAAATGGATGATTTTGGGGATGGACAGCTTGATCAAATTGTAGAGCAGGCCTCAGCAATAATACCCATTGAAGATCCATTGCAAAGGTACCTTATGTTTGATCATTTGAAGGAATTGGAGGATCCAGAGGCTGCAGCATTCCAAACAGCATTGAATCTGTCCCAAACAGTGGAAAATTCAGGAAATCAGCACCAAGTTCAGGAAGTTATCACTACTGAACTCCAAGGAACTTAAGCCAATTCTTCCAAATTGGAACTCAAGCAACAACCTGAAGTATGAATTCTTGGGAGAGAATTCAACATTCCCTGTTATTATCTATGCAAATTTGCCCAAGAATCAAGTTGAAGAGTTGCTGAAAAAACTAAGGTTGTACAAGGAGGTAATTGACTATTCTATTGATGACATTAAGAGTATCAATCCCTCAATTTGCATGCATAGGATCCCCATGGAGGATAGCTACAAGCCCTCCATTGAATGCCAAAGAAGACTCAACCCAATTATGAAGGAGGTTGTCAAGAAGGAAGTATTGAGGTTGCTGAATGCTGGAATTATTTACTCCATTTCAGATAGTGAATGGGTCAGCCCTATTTAAGTGGTTCCAAAGAAAGGACGGATTACAGTAGTGAAATCAGATACAAATGAATTGATACCCACCAGGACAGTCACAGGATGGAGGATGTGCATTGATTTCAGGAAATTGAACAAGGCAACTAGAAAGGACCACTTCCCACTTCCTTTCATTGATCAAATGGTGGAGAGATTGGCAAGACACTCTCACTTTTGCTATTTGGATGGTTATTCAGGTTTTCTACAGATCCCCATCCATCCACAAGACCAACACAAGACTATCTTCACTTGTCCATATAGGACATTTGCATATAGGAGAATGCCATTTGGATTGTGCAATGCCCCTGCCACATTTCAGAGGTGTATGATGTCCATCTTTTCAGACTTCATTGAGGACATTATGGAGGTGTTCATGGATGACTTTTTAGTTTATGGAGATTCCTTTGAGTCCTGTTTGGAAAAATTGACAAAAGTGTTACAAAGGTGCAGGGAATCAAATCTAATTCTGAATTGGGAGAAATGTCATTTCATGGTCCAGGAAGGGGTTGTTCTAGGACACATTATGTCTAGTAGAGGAATTGAAATGGACAAGACAAAGATTGAGGCAATTGAGAAGTTTCCACCTCCAAAGAATGTCAAAGCAATTAGGAGCCTTTTGGGACATGCAGGCTTCTATAGGAGGTTTATTAAAACTTTTCAATGATAACCAGACCCCTCACAAGGTTGCTGGCCAAAGATGTGGAATTCAATTTTGATGAAGATTGCTTAAAGGCTTTCAACCACTTGAAGGAAGCCCTCACTTCAGCTCCCATAGTGCAGCCACCAGATTGGGCATTGCCCTTTGAAATCATGTGTGATGCTTCTGACCAGGCAGTAGGGGCTGTGTTGGGGCAAACTAGGGAGAAGAAACATTATGTAATATGCTATGCTAGCAAGACACTAGATGAGGCTCAAATCAACTATGCTACCACTGAAAAGAAATTGCTTGCTGTGGTGTTTGACTTTGACAAATTCAGATCTTATTTAATTGGATCTAAAGTAATTGTCTTCACTGATCACCAGACAGTAAGGCACCTGATCAACAAGAAGGAATCAAAACCAAGGCTCATAAGATGGATCCTATTGCTACAAGAGTTTGATGTTGAAATCAGGGATAAAAGAGGGACAAAAAACTTAGTTGCTGACCACTTATCAAGGATGGAAGGAGTTCAGGATTCTAATGACTCACTCCCCGTCAATGACTCCTTTCCTGATGACTTTTTGATGGCAATATCAGCTACTCCTACTCCTTGGTATGCTGATATTGTTAATTACTTGGCATGTGAGATTATTCCTTCTGACTTTTCTTATCAACAGAAGAAAAAGTTCTTCCATGACTTGAAGGATTTCTATTGGGATGACCCTCTTCTATTCAAAAAGTCCCCTGATGGCATTTTCAGAAGATGTGTACTAGAAGCTGAATTCAGTCAATTTTGTATGAATGTCACTCATCTCCATATGGTGGACATGGAGCTACTCAAAAGACTGCTGCCAAGGTGCTATAATCTGATTTCTATTGGCCTTCTTTGTTCAAAGATGCATATATGTATGTGAAGAGTTGTGATGAATGTCAAAGAGCAGGGTCAATATCAAGGAGGAATGAAATGCCTCAGAATGGGATTTTAGAAGTGGAAATATTTGATGTATGGGGCATTGACTACATGGGGCCTTTTCCTAGTTCATTTGGATACAAATTCATACTACTTGCTGTTGACTATGTATCCAAATGGATAGAGGCAATTCCAACTTCAGTTGCTGATTCCAGGGCTGTAATCAAACTTTTCAAGGAGATAATCTTCCCAAGATTTGGAATCCCAAGAGTAGCCATAAGTGATGGAGGCAGCCACTTCATTGAAAAGTGTTTTGAGAACCTCCTAAACAAATATGGAGTTAAGCACAAGGTTTCCACTGCATATCATCCTCAAACAAATGGCCAAGCAGAAATTTCAAATAGGAAAAATCAAGGCCATATCGGAGAAAATAGTCTCTTTGACTAGGAAAGATTAGAGTTTGAGGCTAAATGAGGCACTTTGGGCATATAGGACAGCCTATAAGACCCCTATATGCACTTCTCCTTATAAGTTGGTCTATGAGAAAACTTGCCACCTACCAATTGAGTTGAAGCATAAGGCATATTGGGCAGTAAAGGCACTCAATTTTGATATGCAAGCATGTTGACAAAAGAGGCTTCTCCAAATTGATGAGTTGGATGAGATTAGGCTAAATTTCTGCCATAATTCAGAATTTTACAAGGAAAGGACCAAGAGATGGCATGATAGCAGAATTCTGAATAAGGAATTCAAGGTTGGAGACTTGGTATTATTGTTTAATTCAAGGTTGAAACTATTTTCTGGAAAGTTAAAATCAAGGTGGAGTGGACCCTTCAAAGTCCACAAAGTTTATCCTTATGGTGCTGTGGAGCTTCTGAATGATATTGATGATGTATTCAAGGTTAATGGACAGAGGTTGAAACCATATAATCCCACAGCTCAAGAATCAGCTAAGGAGGTGCTGAATTTACAAGAATTGTCAAGTTTGCCTAGCTGAATTCAAGTGGAAAGATGTCCAGTCTAAGACATTAAAGTAGGGAACTTCTTGGGAGGTAACCCAAGCCATTTTACACTTAACTTTTCTGTTTTGCAGGAATAAAAAAGAGAGGAATCAGATCCATCCACAATTTGAAAGAAGGGAGTACCCCTACCCTCATTTTTGATTTTGCCTCACTGAAACCCCAATGATAACTGATATAATCTTTTCTCTCATGCTGAAATCATCATATTACTATCTGAATCATCATGCAAATCAGTTATCCCAATCCATCTTAGCTGCATTTTAATGGATTTCAGTGAATTTCAATGCATTGTTGAATTGTGCACCCTAAAAATCTGAAATTTAATGTTCCACTGATATCTCCTATTTCTCTGCAGGATTGGTTGCAATTCATGAAGAATGGATCACCCTAAGCCCTTGATTGAGATGCAAGACCCATTGGAAGGGATCAAATGCAAAATTCCATATATTTCATACCCTCCCATCCCTCTCCCTTGCCTTAACTTTTCAACACTATGGACAGTGTTGAGGCTAAGCTTGGGGGAGGAAATTTGATGCTTTTCTAACCTTTACACAATGTTTTCAATCGATTTTAATGTTCATATATCATTTATCATCAGGTTATCAGTAGGTTTTGCAAGTTATCATAAGTTATCACTAGTTATCACTAGTTATCACTCGGTTACCATTTTTTGGGCTCAACCCAATTCTGAATTTATTTTAACTCTGAAATGGGTAGAATACTTCATTATGACAGTTAGTACCCTCCAATACCAAGTGGCCAACTTGTCCATTAGTCTTCTTGCTTTAATTGACATTATAAATTTCAGATGCATTTGAATGAATTTTCAGCTGAAATTTTTCTTTTTGTGGGTAACACTAGCTGACATTCATGGACTAATTGGAAAATAGAAGATGTCTAGAAAGGAGTCAAGGATCTTGCTGCCATGTTAAATAAGAAATCTTGACAATTTGCATTTAAGGATCTAATCTATACTTGAGGTTGAACCATTGTTCACTTCATGAACAGAATGAAAAAGAAAGAAAAAGGAAAAGTGAAAAGTTGCATTTTGCATTTCATGCATACATGAATAAAGAGAGTGAAAATTCTAAAAAGGAACCTCTCCTGAATAAAGCCAGGATTTTTATCCTGTGACCAGCATGAATAAAAATCAGGTTCAAACCTGTTTATTGCATCCTCATGAATAAAAGTCAGGTTTTCAAACTTGTTTAAACAATGAAAGAAAAATCTGTTAATGAAGAGATTGATGTTTTAAACTTTTTACTAAAGTTGAAAATCCTTGTAATCCAAATCAGTTAATGTTAGTACTTCTATCATGGCTTAAATTTGTTTTAACCTTTGTGACTCCTCAATTAGAATTTAGGATTGGAAAGAATGAGATGGAATGTTAGCAAAGTGGGAAACTCATTTAGATCTTATTCAGCTAATTTTTCTATTCATTTGTGGATGGTAAATTCAAATTTGTCCTTAATTTCTGAATGTTTTGCTTGAGGACAAGCAAAAGGCTAAGCTTGGGGGAGTTTGATCACTAGCTGATCATAGTATGTTTTTAACCCATTTTCTATTCAAATCATACATATCGAGCCCCTATTTTGCATAACTTTTGGCAAATTATGTTTGAAATGCATGGATTGTGATAACTAGTTGATCTTCCTCACTTTATACTTAATTCCATGTGCATAGAGGTTCTGAAATGCCAAAATCCATAAATAATTCATTTCTATGCCAAGTTATCATTTTTAGGACAAGTTATCACTCCAAAAGGCCAAGTTATCATTATTTTGAGTGAACTGATTTTCAACGATTTTCTTGCCCTAAATCCATTATTATCATGTATGAATCATATTTGGATGGTCATATCTCAACTTGTGCAAAGTTTTAAGTCCATTTGAACAAGTTATCATTTTTCCATTGCCAAGTCATCGTTAAAGGGCAAAACTGTCATTTCGATATGCAAAACTATCAATTCTACACAAAGGCCTTAGGCATTCATTATATTATTGTCCTAACTCATTGCTGTTCAAATTTGATCACATTTGGATAACCACAACAAAAGTTATGACAAGTTATCGTTTTTAAGGCAAACGAGTTATCGTTTTGGCACCCAAGGTATCATTTTTATGAAATCTTATTCATATTTGATTTCTGACTTCACTCACTTGCCACCTTAATCCATTTGATGCCTTCAATGCTTTGAACCACTCATATTTGGACATTTTCCATGAAATTTGCAAAGTTATCATTCCGGGTTCCATAAGTTATCAATTCTAATTTGTGATTTTTGTTCCTGCACAACACCCAATCCTATTTGGTGTTTGAGCTGATATATACCACTGTCTTAAGATTTATTTGTTTAAATCCTATTGAAGGGCTTTGATGTTTGTTGTTGTGGACTTTCTAGCAGGTAATAACAATTCTGCACAAAGAGAAAAAGTAGGGGGGACCATCTACTTTTTCTGTCCAAAAAGTTGCTGCAGCAGCAGGATATTCTGAGCAGGGACAGATGGCATAATCAGGGCATAGTAGAACATTATGATGCTGATCAAAGGGTGGATAGAAGACATATAAAAGCTGGAATTTCTGGAAGGGAAAGGGGGCTGGCCATTGCAGGGTTTGGAGAAGGGTTTCTGCACCAAGGAAGCAAGGGTTTGAAGCTGGATTGCTGTGCTGCTGGAGTTCTGGCCGAGAAGCTTCAAACCAGGATGATTTCTACCTGTTCTTCAATCCATTTTGTATCTATGTTTGTAACTATGAGGAGCTAATCTCTATGTCTCCTAGGATAGGGTAGTAGTCTAGGTTAATTTGGATGGATATGGACAGAAATCAATCTCAAACTGTTATCAATTCTGATTTTTAAATCTTTGCATTGAAATGAATCTGTTCTTATCATTGTTAGGTCCTACTTGTATCTACAACTGAGAAGTTGTCATTTGATCTAACCCTTGTTCAGATATGAATTAAGAATCAGTGATAAGTTTCTGGATTCCATTTTGATTGAAAATCTGATTTTTGATTTCCTGATTTTCTGAACTTCCTGAATTTGATTTTTTGATTTCCTTGAATCTGTTTGTCATTGGGAATTTGATCAATTGAACAGCTGAGAGGTTGATATTGGTCCCAATCTTATTAAAAAATGAATCAAGATACTTGACATTCTTTATGATTCAAACCTGTTTTTCCCCAATCTGATTTCTGAATTTGCAATTTTGAAATCTGTTTTCTAAATTCTTTGGAATATGATTTGCTACTTGAACCTCTGATTTCACTCAATCACTGAAAGGTGAACCCTAAGGATTTCTTGTTTTCCAGAGATGGATCAAGAACCATTTGGCAAATCCTGAATTCCAATGAGCAACAATGCTGATTTCCATGTGCCATTATCTTGCTGATTTCTAATTTCTGATTTTCTTGGAATTCAATTGCCATTGTTAAACCTTATTTTAACCTACCACTGAGAGGTGGTCTTATGACCTTCCTTGAGATCCAGAGATGGGCCAAGAAGCAATGAAAATTGTGAATTCCAAATATGAGATTTTATGCCTTGTACTTCCAATCAATTTGTGTGTGTGTGGATTTCATTTCAATTGTAGCCGAGAGGCTGATTTTGGGTCCTCTTGAAATTCAGAGATGAATCAAGGAGCACAAGGACTATTATTGGATAGATTTCACCCATGCTTATCTATTTGAAGTGATTTCCTCATTTTGTGATTGCCTCTAAAAGTTATCACTTCAGATTTTTATAAAAAATTGACAAAATCAGCAATGAACTTGAATTGGAGCCTAATGATAACTTGATTTTCAGTGGAGATTCTCTTCTAATTCAACCTAACTAACAATTATATGATAATATATTGATTAGTTCAGGGCCAATTGAGCTATGAGAGCAGCTATATCCAAGGTTGAATCAGATTTGAGCTTTTAATGATAACTTGATCCAATCCATTCATATTTAATTTAGATGAACCCCAACTCCTAGGAGAACCTTCCTCATTGATAGTTAAACATTTTTAGTCCTTAATCTAGCATTTATAATTCAGTTTTGACAAATTTTCAAAACCCCAAAAATAGTTATCATTATGCATTTCATTAAAAATCTGTTTTCACTTTTAATCAAAAACTATTTTTTCCATTTTAAATAGGATTAGTCTAAATTGTTTTTAGGTAGTCTTGGACTTCAAATCACTGTGGATACGACATTTAGGGTTACTACAATTGACCTGTGCACTACAGTAGAGAGTGAGTTAGGGGATTGAAACAAAAATTAGAAAAATTGATTTTGACTTAAAAATCAGCAAGTTATCACTAAACTCCTCAATATCACTATCAAGTTTTTGGCGCCGTTGCCAGGGATCTGAGGTCAAATAGGCTAACTTAGATAGTTTAGATTAGTTTTAGATTAATTTTTAGTCCATTTGTTAGGCCAATTTTTAGTTTTTGCAAGTTATCATTCCAAATTTTCCATTCTCGTCTAGTTTTCTTTCTTTTTTCAATTTGATACTTCTGAATCTCTTTATGCAAGACTTGGACAATCAAGAGGATCATTACCAATCAGATCTTGAGCCTGAAAGAAGATTTCTATGAAGAAGGAGATTGCAAAGGTTGGAGGCAAGAAGAAGAATATTTGAAGAAGAGGAAGAGGAGCAAGTAAACATGGCTGCACCAAGGACCTTGAAGGATTGCTATTCTCCTAGTAATGTCAGAAATCAACAAGGGAATGGAGTCCTAGCACCAGCTGCAATCTTTGAAGTGAATCCAGCCTTGGTGACAATGATAAGGCAATACCAATTTTCTGGATTGGGCAATGAAGATCCAGCCTCACACTTGGACAATTTCAAGGAGATTTGTAGTACTGTCCACTTCAACAATACACCCATGGATGCTGTCTATATGATGCTATTTCCATTCTCATTCAAGGACAAGGCCAAGACTTGGTACAAGACCCTCAAACCAGAAGAGATGGCTACTTGGGAATCTATTATCCAATTGTTTCTAGCTGAATTCTTCTTACCTAGCAAAACTGATAACTATAGAGATCAGATTGTGAGTTTCTACCAATTAGATCAAGAGAACATATGTGATGCATGGCAAAGACTCCAAGGCTTGTTGAGAGCATGTCCACATCATGGCTTTGAAAAATGGCAACTTGTCAACTATTTTCACAAAGGATTGAATTACCCCAGCAAGGTTGTATTGGATACAACAGCAGGGGGGATATTTGCATCAAGAAATATTGATGAAGCCTACCAATTGATTAAGAACATGGCCAAGAACCACCATTTCCTTACACATGACAGGACAAGAAGGCCATCCAATGAAATCCATGTCAATAACATTGCTGTTCAAATTGAAGAAGGATTGAAAAAGACATTGGAGAACCTGAATTTGTCCACTAATGTAGGAAAGTCTTCAAATCAGGAATCAAGGTGTGATGTATGTGGAAACCAAGGCCATGTCACTGAGAGTTGCAACTTGATAATGCAGCAATATGAGCAATCCATAGATTAAGTCAATGTTGTGGGGAATTATGGAGTCAAGCCGCCTTCTAAATTCTACACTCTAGAGAATAGGAACCATCCCTATTGCCATTGGGAGTTAAGTTTAGCCTCTCCAAAGTCTTGTACCACACCTCTTCAAGTTGTGTTGACAATTGATTCACTGAATTGTCCATGGGTGGCCTCCTGGTTCTGTCATGGGTAAGGAAGTGATGATTCCTGCTATGTTCTCAATGAGTTGATATGCTTCATCAATGTTTGTAGATGCAAAGATGCCTCTTGCAGCAGTGTCTAGTGCCACCTTGCTAGGGTAGTTCAATCCCTTATGAAAATAGTTGACTAGTTGCCACTTTTCAAATCCATGGTGGGGACGTGCCCTTAACAACCCTTGGAGCCTTTGCCATGTCTCACAAATGTTTTCTTGATCCAACTAATAGAATCTGACTATTTGATCCCTGAAGTTATCAGTCTTTAAAGGAGGAAAGAATTCTGAAAGAAACAATTGGACAATTGATTCCTAAGTGGCCACCTCTTCAGGATTCAATCCTTTGAACCATGTCTTGGCCTTGTCTTTGAGTGAGAAGGAAAATAATCTCATAGACTGCATTCATGGAAATGTTGTTGAAGTTTACTGTACTGCACATCTCCTTGAAATTGTCCAAATGAGAAGTTGGATCCTCAGTCCCAAGTCCAGAAAATTGACTTTGCCTTATCATGTAAATCAAGGCTGGATTGACTTCAAAATTTGCCACAGGTGCTAAGGCTCCTACCCCTGGTTGATTCCTGGCATTACTTGGTGAATAATAGTCCCTAAGAGTCCTAGGAGGAGCTGCCATATTCTGATTTACAACTTCTTCAAATTTAGGGTTGTGTGCCTCTTCCTCTTCTTATTCAAATATCCTTCTCCTTGCCTCAAGCCTTTGCAATCTTCTTTCAGGCTCAGGATCTGATTGGTAATGCTCCTCTTGATGGTCCAAGTCCTGCATAAAGAGATTCAGAAGTATCAAATTCAAGAAAGAAATGGAAACTAGACAAAAGTGAAAAATTGAAAATGATAACTTGCAAAAACTGAAATTGGCCTAACAAATAAACTAAAAACTAATCTAAACTATCTAAGTTAGCCTAATTGACCTCAAGTCCACAACAACGGCGCCAAAAATTTGATAGTGATATTTGGGTGTTTGAGTGATAACTTGCTGAAATTAAAGAAAGGGTCAATTTTTCATTTTTTTTGGTCTCCCAACTCACTAGCTGCAAGTGCACAAGTAAGTTGTAGTAGACTCAGGTTGTTGTATCCACAAGAATTTGAAGTCTAAGACACCCTAAAATAATCTAGATTAGTTATACTTAAGTGGCTAAAAATAGATTTTTAATGGAAAGTGAAAACAGATTTTTAATGGAAAGTGAAATGATAACTGGATTTTAGGTTTTGGAAACTTTTCAAAACTGAATTATAAATGCTAGATTGAAGTCTAAAAAGGTTTAACTATCAATGAGGAAGGTTCTTCTAGGAGTCGGGGTTATCTAAATTAATTAAGGATGTATAGGATCAAGTTATCATTGAATGTCCAAATTTGATTCAACCTGAAATATAGTTGCTCCCACAGCTCAATTGGCCTTTAACTAAGCAGCATATTGTCATATAGTTGTTAGCTAAGTTGAATCAATAGAGGATCCTCACTAAAACCAAGTTATCATTGGGCTCAAATGGAAGTTCATTGCTGATTTTTATAATTCAAGGAAATTCTGAAGTGATAACTTATAATTGCAATCATAAAAAGATGAAATCACTTCAATTAGCCAAACTATGATGAAATCTATCCAATAATAGTGCTTGTGCTCCTTAGTTCATCTCTGAATTCAAGGGGGATTTGAAACAACTTCTCCGTTGCAAAGGAAAATGAAATCCAACACAACTCCAATTAATTGGGTTTAAGAAACATCCTATCTAAAAGAAGGAATTCAGTGATTATCCAATGCTCCTTGGTTCATCTCTAAATCACAAGAATGACCTAAAGACTACCTCTCAATAGTGGATTAAATTGAGGTTTAACATTGGAAATCAGAATTCAATTAAAACCAGAAAACAGAAATCAGCATTTCAGGAATTCAGAATTATTAAATCAATGGAAATCTGGCTTGCCAATTGCTTCTTGACCCATCTCTGGACTGCAAGACATCCCTAAAGTTTACCTCTCAATGATTGGAAGAAATCAGGGGATTCAATTGGTTAAACAGATTCCAACAGGAAATCAGAAAAATAGATTTCAGAAATTCAGTTCAGAATTAGAAGGTCAATCTAATTTGAGTAAAAAATAATACGCCTAACATCTTGATTCATTCCTGAACAAGATAGGAGCAATAACAACATCCCAGTGACTCAATTAATCAGATTGAGAGTGAAGAACTGGTTCAAACAGCCATAGAAATCAGAACTTTTAGAAAATAGGAAATCAGAATTCAGAAATCAGATTTGCAATTAAATGGAATCCAAAAATCTAACATTATCTCTCAATTCATTTCTGAAAGATGATTAGGTCAAATAATACTTCTCAGTCATAGGTTACAATGAATCTAATGATAGCACAACACAAATCAATACATAGAGTTCTGAAATCTGAAAACCAAAATTGAATTTAGTGCAGGGTTATAAATCAGTCCATATCCATCCAAAATTAATCTAAACTACTACCCTATCCTAGAAGAAATGGAGTTTAGCTCCTCATATTTACAGAACTTGACATCAAATGGATTGAGAAACAGTTACAAATCATCTAAGCTTGAAGTCTCTCGACAGCAGCAGCAGCTCCAGCCCTGATGCAGAAACCCTTGCTCCAAAACCCTGAATGTCCAGCCCCCTCTCTCCTCCAGAAATTCCCTCTATGACTCCTATCCACCCTTTGATCAACATAAGAATGTTCTAATCCTTCTGATTGCAGCCACCTGTCCCCTGCCTGAATTCCCAGCTGTAGATTCCTTTTTGTGCAGGAAAAAGTAGATGGTCCCCCCCTACTTTTCCACTTTTTGACCACCTTTTCACCATGCTACATGATAGTGATATTTGAGTTTTCTAGTGATAACTTGCTGAAATTAAGAAAAGAGTCAATTTTTCATTTTTTGGTCTCCCAACTCACTAGCTGCAAGTGCACAGGTAAGTTGTAGTTGACTCAGGTTGTCGTATCCACAAAGATTTAAAGTCCTAGACTACCTACAAATAGTTTAGATTAATCCTAATTAAGGTAGCAAAAAATAGATTTTTGATTAGTAGTGAAAACAAATTTTTTAACTAGTGCGAATGATAACAGGTTTGGGATTTTGGAAACTTTTGCAAAACTGAATTATAAATGCTAAATTAATGGCTAGAAAGGTTTAACTATCAATGAGGAAGGTTCTTCTAGGATTTGGGGTTCATCTAAATTAGTTAAGAATGGAATGGATCAAGTTATCATAAAATGTCCAACTTTTGATTCAATCTGAAAATGGCTGCTCCCACAGCTCAATTGGCCTCTAACTAAGCAACATATTCTCATATGGTTGTTAGCTAGAATAAATCAATAGAGGGTCCTCACTGAAAATTAAGTTATCATTCAGCTCAATTGAAAGTTCATTGCTGATTTTTATAATTCAAGGAAGTTTTGGAATGATAACTTGCAATTGCAATCATAAAAAGATGGAATCATTCCAATCAACCAAACCAGGATGAAATCTACCCAATTATAGTGCTTGTGCTCCTTGATTCATCTCTGAATTCCATGGGGATTTAAATTCAACCTCTCGGTTGCAAAATAAAATGAAATCCACACAAACACAATTCAATTGGAAGTGCAAAGCATATGACCACAAGAATTCACAATTTCCATTGCTCCTTGGCCTATCTCTAGATCTCAAGGATGACCTAATGGCTACTTCTCAGCAGTGGATTAAGTTGAGGCTTGACAATGGAAATCAGAATTCAATTAAAATCATCAAATAGAAATCAGCAAATAAAATTCAGCAAATCAGAAATCTGAAATACTAATCCATGGAATCAGGTTTATCAATTGCTTCTTGACCCATCTCTGGACTGCAAGAGATCCCTAAGGTTCATCTCTCAATGATTGAATAAAATCAGGGGGTTCAATTGATAAAACAGTTCCTGCAGGAAATCAGAAAAAAATCAGAATTCAGGTTTTCATTTCAGAAATCAGTGGAACAATCTGATTTGAGTCAAATGATTGTCCAAACATCTTGATTCATTCCTGAACAAGATAGGAACAATAGCAACTTCCCAAGGACTCAATTAATCAGATTGTGAGTGAAGAATAGATTCAACAGCCATAAAAATCAGAATCAGATTCAGAAATCAGAAAAGAACAATTTGATTTGGGCCAAAGGTATGCCAAACTTCCAAATTCATCTTTGAATAAGATTGAGGCATTAGCAATCTTTCAGTTGCCCAATAAATCAGATTTAGAATGATTAACAAATTCAACCAGTTTGAGAAATCAGATTCAGGAGTTCAGAAAATCAGAAAACTGGAAATCAGAAATCAGATTGCAATAAAATGAAATCCAGTAACATGCCATTGATTCCTAATTCATCTCTGAACAAGAGTTAGATCTAAAGATAACCTCTCAGTTATAGATTACAAATAAGACCTATCAATGGCATGAATCAATGCAAAATGGTTCTGAAATCTAAAAACAGATTTGATTAAAGTGCAGGATTACAATTCTGTCCATATCCATCCAAAACTAATCTAAACTACTACCCTATCCTGAAAGAAATGGAGTTTAGCTCCTCATGTTTACAAAGCTCGACATCAAAGAGAATGAGAAACAAATACAAATCATTGATGCTTGAAGCTCTCGGCCAACAGCAGCAAGTCCAGCAGGAGCTCCACAGCAGCAGCCCTCCTTTCTTGCTCCAAACCCTTGCTCAAACCCTCAATGTCCAGCCCCCTCTCTCCTCCAGAAATTCCACCTTTTATGTGACTCCTATCCACCCTTGGATCAGCTTCAGAATGTTCTTTATCCTTTGATTGCAGCCACCTGTCCTTGGACTGAATTCACAACTGCAGATTCCTTTTTGTGCAGGAAAAAATAGATGATCCCCCCTACTTTTTTCACTTTTTGGCCACCTTTCTTCCTGCTACAAATCCCCAAACAGCTAGCATCAAAGCCCTTGAATGGTGTTTTGACAAACAAAGATTAAGATGATGATAGTTGCTAGTTCAGATATCAAATAGGATTAAGTGTTGTGCAGGAATGAAAACTTATATCAAAATTAATGATTTAGGGGCCCGAAATGATAATTTGTCACAAATCATGGAAATTATCCAAATGCAAGTGATTCAATGCATTAGAAGCATCAAATGGACTGGAGTAACAAGTGAGTGCATTCAGAAATCAAATATGAATGAGATTTTTAAGAAGTGATAACTTGGGTGCCCAAAAACGATAACTTATTTGACTTAAAAACGATAACTTGTGATAACTTGAGTTGTGGTTAACCAAATGTGATGAAATTTGACCAGCAGTGAGTTAAAACAATAACAAGATGATTGCTGAAGGTCCCGGTGCAGAATTTATGGTTTTGCATGCTGAAATGAAAGAATTGCCCTTTAATGATAACTTGGCACTTGAAAAACGATAACTTGTTCAAATGGGCTTAAAACTTTGCACAAGTTGAGATGTGACTATCCAAATATGATTTATACATAATAATGGTGAATTTAGGGTAGAATAATCACTCGAATTCAACTCACTCAAAATAATGATAACTTGACATATAATAATGATAACTTGTCCTCAAAATGATAACTTGGCAAAGAATTCAAATATTAATGGATTTTGGCATTTCAAAACCTCTATGCACATGGTATTAAGTATGAAATGAGGAATATCAACTAGTTATCATAATGTATACATTCCAAGTGTAATTGGCCGAAATATATGCAAAAGTGGGACTCGATATGTGTGAAAAGCATCTAAAATGGGCTAGAAACATATAGTGATCAGCTAGTGATCAAACTCCCCCAAGGTTAGCCTTTTGCTTGTCCTCAAGCAAAACATTCAGAAATTAAGGATGAATTTGAATTTGCCATCCACAAATGAATAGAAAGATCAGCTGAATAAGACCTAAATGAGTTTCCCACTTGGCTAACATTCCATCCCATTTTTTCCAATCCCAAATTCTAGCTAAGGAGTCACAAAGGTCAATGCAAATTTAAGCCATGATAGAAGTACTAACATTAACTAATTTGGATTGTAAGGATTGTCAACTTTACTAAAAAGTTTGAAACACCGATCTCTTCATGAACAGATTTTTCTTTCTTTGCTTAAACAGGTTTGAAAACCTGACTTTTATTCATGAGGATGCAATAAACAGGTTTGCACCTGATTTTTATTCGTTTTCTTTAGGAGAGATTCCTTTGGAAGTTTTGCTCTCCTAAATTTTTTTCTTTTCTTTTTGCATTGAAGAGAGATTCCTTTGGAAGTTTTGCTCTCTTCTTTTTTTCTATGCATGCAATTTTTCATTTTCCTTTTTCTTTCTTTTCCATTCTGTTCATGAAATGAGCAATGGTTCAAACTCAAGTATAGGTTAGATCCTTAAATGCAAATAGTCAAGAATTCCTATTTAACATGGCAGCAAGATCCTTGACTCCTTTCTAGACATCTTCTACTTTCCAATTAATCCATGAATGTAGCTAGTGTTAATCCACAAGAAGGAAAAATTTCAGCTGAAAATTCATTCAAATACATTTGAATTCATAATGCCAATTAAAGCAATAAGGCTAATGGTCAAGTTGGCCTCTTGGTATTGGAGTGTACTAACTGTCATATAATGTAATCTACCCATTTTAGAGTCAAAATAAAGGCAAGGCTTGAATTGGACTCGAATAGTGATAACTTGTGATAACCGGGTGATAACCTATGATAACTTGCAAAATCTATTGATAACCTGGTATGATTTATGATATGAACATTAAAATCAATTGAAAACATGGTGTAAAGGTTAGAAAAGAACCAGGTTTCCTCCCCCAAGCTTATTCTCAACACTGTCCCCAGGGTTGAAAATAAAAGGCAAGGGAGAGGGGTGGGTGGGAGTGAAATGCATGAAATTGGGCACTTGAATTCTCTTGGCATTTCATCCAGAAACTTTGGGTGGTCCAATCTTCATTAATTGCAACTAATCCTGCAGAGAAACAAAGGATATTAGTGGAATGGCAGATTTGCAACTAATCAGATTTTTGAGTGCAGATTTCAACAATGCATTGGGAATTTATGAAATTCACTGAAATTAATCTATAACAGATTTGGACAACTGATATGAATGGTAATTCATATAATGGTATGATCAATGTAGCATAATGAAAATGATATTATCAGTTATCATTATGTTTTCAGTGGAAAAATCAGAAGTAAAGAGGTATGGGTACTCCCTGAATTTGAGACCTGTGAATTGAACTTGTTCCTCATCACTTATTCCTGCAAAAATAGAAAGATTAGGTTGATAATGGCTTGGGTTACCTCCCAAGAAGTGCCCTACTTTAGTGTCTTAGGCTGGACATTTTTCCACTTCTTCATGTCAAGGAGGGTTAAATAGTATAATGTGATCAAGTAGAGATCTCAATCTGTGGACAACTTCACTAATCAAGTATGGATCTCTAAATTTGACAATGATTGACCTTTGTTTTTCAATTGGATGTATCCCTCCTTCATTGTACTAGAAAGATACTAACTTCTCATCCCAAAACTTCTCATGTATGATATATGAATCTCTATCTCCTGGATCACCATCTTGCTTAAGCAGCCATTTCTTCAATGGCCCATTAAAATGCAGCATTATTGGAAGATCTTTGAGCACTTGGTTCCATCTTTCAATAGGCAAGCAATGATCTTCCTTCATTGAATGTTCAATCCCTTCTACAAATCTGAATTCTGCTATAGCCTCTATTTGAAAAGAAATTTCTTCTGCTTTTGTATCCTCCTTGGCCATTTCAGTTTCATCATGTGGCTTTGCTGTCATAACCAGTTGCCCAATGGAAAATGAGATGGGTGAGACTTTGAAACTTTGAATGACTTCAAATGAATTAGTGCTTGCATCAAGTTCAGGCCACTTCTTTTCTTTTGATGTTTCTTCATCTTTGACCTTAAGATGTTGACATTCTTCAACGATCCATGATGGTTTGTGGAGCAAATTGCTTCAAATGAAACTTTTGGACAGTTGGGTGCAGGAAGTAACTCATCTTTAAGGATAGACAATAAATGAATTGAGTTGCAGCCCTCATCACAAAGGAGTGTATCTGATAGTTTCTCCAAAGAATCAAAATCAAAGTCTTCTAGAATTAATTCTTCATTGGATGGGAACCTTATAAGTGGATCTTCAATGTGATTCATTGTTGGTATCATTGGAGTACCCTTTTCAGTAACTTTTGCAACTTCAACTTGTTTCTTGAATTGTTCTATAAGTGTGATAAACTCCTTTTCAACTTCAGCCTCCATGACTACTTCTTTTTCTTCATTCATTTCTTTCTCAATTCCCATCTTCATTCCCTGAATTTCTTCTTTTGGAAGGGCAGATTGGATTTGTGGGGCTTCTTGACTGGACTGCAAACAAATCTTGGCCTCCAAGGCTTGATATTCAGCTCCAAGAACATCTACTTTCATACATATTTTTCCCAAGTTTGCAAGTTGCTCGTCCTGCCGCCTCATGAAGTTCTCCAACATAATCTTCATTTTTGACTCTATGGATTGATTAAGTGATTGCTGATTTTTTGAAATATCCATGGTAGCAACCTGAAAATTTGACTCTTGACCTTGATTGTGATGGTAATACAAATGATTTTGTGAGTCATAAATATAAGGATTGCTGCTTGAGAAGTCTTGCTCCGGATTCCAATAAATTGAACTTTCATGACCATATGAGGCACACATGTAAGCATTAGAGGGCTGTTGAAATTGTGGTGATCCTTGATTGCAATGAACTTGTGATGGTTCTCCAACTATAGAATCCAATTCCTCCTGGCTCAAGGGTGTTTCACTTGATTGATAATAGTCATAGGACCAAGTTTGCCAACTCATATCCATCTTTTCTTCTTTCTCTCTCAGAAGTCAAATTCATAATTTCCTGCAATTGCTGGGTGAATAACGATCCCTAAGTGTCCTAGGAGTAGCCATGTTTTGATTGGTAGCCTCCTCCTCAAAAGTTCTCTTTGCAAACTCCTTCTCCTATTGAATCTTCTTTCAGTTCAGGATCAGATAGGTAGAGGTGCTTGTGCTCCTTGATTCATCTCTGAATTCCAGGGGGATTTAAATTCAACCTCTCGGTTGCAAAATAAAATGAAATCCACACAAACACAATTCAATTGGAAGTGCAAAGCATATGACCACATGAATTCACAATTTCCATTGCTCCTTGGCCTATCTCTAGATCTCAAGGAGGACCTAATGACTACTTCTCAACAGTGGATTAAGTTGAGGCTTGACAATGGAAATCATAATTCAATTAAAATCATCAAATAGAAATCAGCAAATAAAATTCAGCAAATCAGAAATCTGAAATACTAATCCATGGAATCAGGTTTATCAATTGCTTCTTGACCCATCTCTGGACTGCAAGAGATCCCTAAGGTTCATCTCTCAATGATTGAATAAAATCAGGGGGTTCAATTGATAAAACAGTTCCTGCAGGAAATCAGAAAAAAAATCAGAATTCAGGTTTTCATTTCAGAAATCGGTGGAACAATTTGATTTGAGTCAAATGATTGTCCAAACATCTTGATTCATTCCTGAACAAGATAGGAACAATAGCAACTTCCCAAGGACTCAATTAGTCAGATTGTGAGTGAAGAATGGATTTAACAGCCATAAAAATCAGAATCAGATTCAGAAATCAGAAAAGAACAAATTGATTTGGGCCAAAGGTATGCCAAACTTCCTAATTCATCTCTGAATAAGATTGAGGCATTAGCAATCTTTTAGTTGCCCAATAAATCAGATTTAGAATGATTAACAAATTCAACCAGTTTGAGAAATCAGATTCAGGAATTCAGAAAATCAGAAAACTGGAAATCAGAAATCAGATTGCAATAAAATGAAATCCAGTAACATACCATTGATTCCTAATTCATCTCTGAACAAGAGTTAGATCTAAAGATAACCTCTCAGTTATAGATTACAAATAAGACCTATCAATGGCATGAATCAATGCAAAATGGTTCTGAAATCTAAAAATAGATTTGATTAAAGTGCAGGATTACAATTCTGTCCATATCCATCCAAAACTAATCTAAACTACTACCCTATCCTAGAAGAAATGGAGTTTAGCTCCTCATGTTTACAAAGCTTGACATCAAAGAGAATGAGAAACAAATACAAATCATTGATGCTTGAAGCTCTCGGCCAACAACAGCAAGTCCAGAAGGAGCTCCACAGCAGCAGCCCTCCTTTCTTGCTCCAAACCCTTGCTCAAACCCTCAATGTCCAGCCCCCTCTCTCCTCCAGAAATTCCACCTTTTATGTGACTCCTATCCACCCTTGGATCAGCTTCAGAATGTTCTTTATCCTTTGATTGCAGCCACCTGTCCTTGGACTGAATTCACAACTGCAGATTCCTTTTTGTGCAGGAAAAAAATAGATGATCCCCCCTACTTTTTTCACTTTTTGGCCACCTTTCTTCCTGCTACAAATCCCCAAACAGCTAGCATCAAAGCCCTTGAATGGTGTTTTGACAAACAAAGATTAAGATGATGATAGTTGCTAGTTCAGATATCAAATAGGATTAAGTGTTGTGCAGGAATGAAAACTTATATCAAAATTAATGATTTAGGGGCCCGAAATGATAATTTGTCATAAATCATGGAAATTATCCAAATGCAAGTGATTCAAAGCATTAGAAGCATCAAATGGACTAGAGTAACAAGTGAGTGCATTCAGAAATCAAATATGAATGAGATTTTTAAGAAGTGATAACTTGGGTGCCCAAAAATGATAACTTATTTGACTTAAAAACGATAACTTGTGATAACTTGAGTTGTGGTTAACCAAATGTGATGAAATTTGACCAGCAGTGAGTTAAAACAATAACAAGATGATTGCTGAAGGTCCCCGTGCAGAATTTATGGTTTTGCATGTCGAAATGACAGAATTGCCCTTTAATGATAACTTGGCACTTGAAAAACGATAACTTGTTCAAATGGGTTTAAAACTTTGCACAAGTTGAGATGTGACTATCCAAATATGATTTATACATGATAATGATGAATTTAGGGTAGAATAATCACTCGAATTCAACTCACTCAAAATAATGATAACTTGACATATAATAATGATAACTTGGCATAGAATTTAAATATTAATGGATTTTGGTATTTCAAAATCTCTATGCACATGGAATTAAGTATGAAATGAGGAATATCAACTAGTTATCACAATGTATGCATTCCAAGTGTAATTGGCCCAAATATGCAAAAGTGGGACTCGATATATGTGAAAAGCATCTAAAATGGGCTAGAAACATATAGTGATTAGCTAGTGATCAGTACAACACCCAAAACAGCAAGTATCAAAGACCTTGAATGATGTTTTGACAAATAAAGATTAGGATGATGATAGTTGCTAGCTCAGATATCAAATGGTATTAGGTGTTGTGCAGAAATGAAAACTTATATCAAAATTAATGAATTAAGGGGCCCGGAATGATAACTTTAAGTAAATCCTGGAAATGTCCAAATATGGGTGGTTCAAAGCATTTCAGGCATCAAATGAATTAGAGTGGCAAGTGAGTGAAGTCAGAAATCAAATATGAATGAGATTTCAATGGAGTGATAACTTGGGTGCAAAAAACGATAACTTATAAGCCTTAAAAATGATAACTTGTGATAACTTGAGTTGTGGTTATCCAAATGTGATGAAATTTGACCAGCAATGAGTTAAAACAATAATAAGATGATTGCTTAAGGCTTTTGTGTAGAATTAATGGTTTTGCATATCGAAATGACAGAATTGTTCTTTAACGATAACTTGGCAAAGGAAAAATGATAACTTGTTCAAATGGACTTAAAACTTTGCACAAGTTGAGATGTGACCATCCAAATATGATTTATACATGATAATGATGGATTTAGGATAGAATAATCACTGGAATTCAGCTCATTCAAAATAATGATAACTTGACATATAGGAATAATAACTTGGGCTCAAAATGATAACTTGGCATAGAATTTAAATATTAATGGATTTCGGCATTTCAGAACCTCTATGCACATGGTATTAAGTATGAAATGAGGAATATCAACTAGTTATCACAATGTATGCATTCCAAGTGTAATTGGCCAAAAGATAGGTAAAAGTGGGACTCGATATGTATGAATTGCATCTAAAATGGGTTAGAAACATATAGTGATCAGCTAGTGATCAATATCTCTACCACCTATCATCGTTTGGTACCAGAAAAGGAGTCGACGAGTCTATGCCAATGCCAAGAGAAAGTCGATATGGCGAACCATCATGTGAAAACCAAGCAGACATCTAGATGCCCAGAAGAGGATGCTATCGAATGCGCTCTTGTCGCAATTGAATCAATAGTCAAGATACCCACGATTTTGACTATCGATTTATTACAATTCTTCCATACCTTTGAACTGAATTAGATCTTGGAACTAAGGAATGTCCACAATACCTGGATTTAGTCAAATCCAATTTGAGGGATTTTGTAGGTTTATTAATGAAGGATTAAGGGAAGAATTTCATAAGTTTCCAAAAATTGAGGATACATATCAAGAAATTGAATTTAATTTATTTGTGGAAAGATATCAATTGGTAGAACCTTTAATAAAAGAAAGAGATGTCGAGCCCCCCTCCGACGGCTCGTTTCGCTTAGCTTGAATGCATACACCTGACCCGCTGCGCGACTCTGACCACAGACTATCATAATTGGAGGACGACGGACACACTAACGGCGGCCGGCGGGCAAAGAAAGGGGGCGGGCCGGCTGGTCCAACCATGGTGCACGTAAGCTTAGAAAAGCAGGACAAAGCCGGTGGTTAGGCAGACGCCCCATTGTTCGTGGTGTTGCAATGAATCCAGTGGATCATCCTCATGGAGGAGGTGAGGGGCGCACGAAAGGAGGTAGACCTTCGGTGTCCCCTTGGGGGAAGCCCACCAAAGCAGGATTTCATTTTTGCTTTTTCTAATTCTTATTCCACTGGCCGGACTGCTTGGGCCGAGTTCTCTAAGGAAGATGAATGTCATGAAAGGCCTCACTAATGGAATCAACCTCGTGCTTCCAAGGCTTAATAAACTGCGTCATAAACTTTGTATCGAGAAATCCCCCCGAAAAGACCGACACTTGTAGCTTCTATAGGGTTTCTTATAATTTGGATATGTTATTTTGGAATCAATCTATTAGGGATAGGTTTACATAGTTATGGTTCATTTACATCTAATTAAAGAAATTTAGATTAAAAATAGATAAGAATATTATTCCATGTATAACGAAAGGTTTTTGTTTCTTTGTGCGAGTTTTTGAGAACCATTGGGCAATGCAATGCTCTGAACACGAAAGTTAGTAGTTCAGCCCTCTTCTCCCATGCGGAGTCACAGGCAGCGCCTCGAAAAAAAGCATGGACGAGCCACATGCAGGGAAACTTGCACGTGTGATTCTGGCCGGGGACCCCGGTGTCAAAACCTTGGAGAGAGGGGCAGTGGGGAAGTCAGACATCAAAAAGGGGGCTACTTCACTATGAAGGGTAACATATGAATTGAAACTAATGCGACGGGCCAAAAATGACTCGACCACTAACTCAGTCCCGCGGGTAACACAAGGCCGAAGATGGATGCGAAGAATATTTGAAACCACTCTCGAACCCTGTCGGTAAGAATGAAATGGAAAGGCAAAAAAATGATTCTATGCACAGACGTGTCGATAGGAGCATTCTAGCCTTCTAATGTCATGTCAAAGCTGAAAAGAGAAGAGCGCATGGAGGTCTCGACGAACCAGCGTCGGCAGGTAAATAAACCCCTCTTTAAGCAGCAAAACCGGTGGGCACCGCATTTGAGATAGTTTCAAAGGCCCTTGGTACCTAGAGACTTTCAATCCCAAAAAGATATCAATTGAGGGAAGAATTTATTGGAGTCGATTATTTCCAAGATTTAATTCCAGTTTCTTATTATGTAGTGGAAACGCCTCACAATCTTCAGTTTTATGCTTACGCTTAAGGGAAGAAATGTTCTTGGTGGATGCAGGACTTGGTACCCCCGTAATTTGTGAGCAAGCTCCTCCACTGCTGGTAGGGCGCTCATAGATGAAGAAAAGATACTTTTGGAAAGTGGTTCAGGTAGCTCAGCAGGTTAGAACAAAGGACTGAAAATAGGTCCTTCTTTCAGGAAAGGCCTGTACCCTTGACTTATCTCGTGTATCTTGGTGTTGGGAGTTGCCTACCTAAAAAGAAGACATTTTTTTTCTCTTCAGCTTTGCCCCGTCAGAATCCCCTCTGCACACTGTCAGCCCGCTGGTATCCTGTTTGGACTTCGTCGCCTCCCTAAGAGCTATTCTTTTTTATCCCTTTTTTCCGGGTCCGATGGGCCTGCTTGGAGACGGGCGAGTGCATGATCGTAGTTTGGATAGTTAGAGGAAGGGAGGAGCAAGAACTTGTGCAGTTCCTAATGGCCTTACGAGATTCATTTGAGCCATTAAGAGGATCGCTCACCACTTCCTACTATTGCAGATGCAGTCAGTGACTGAGGAGACTCGATCCTCAATCTCCTATGTTCCCCTCTACACAGATGCAGTCTGTCTTTGCTCTTAGTCCACTGTTTCAGCCTCCTTCTGTGCCTTCGACTACCAGATCCAATCGAAGGATTGCCAAAGATGAGTGCGCTTACTGCCATCAGATGGGACATTGGAAGGCGAATTGTCCTACAAAATGGATGAATGAGAAAAAGAAGTTAGTACAATCCCCTTGCGAGAGCAACTCCGGGTTCGTTCCTAAGACTACACTCACTACCCCACGTGGTAGAAAGATTCCCACTGTGCCGACGTACCAAAAAGGAATTCCCCCAGTGTGGTCAATTCAGTGAAGTCCACGGAAGGGGCCGGGGCCGGCATCCAGCTCTCGAGAGGGTGTGGTCCTTGAGCGAACTACTCATGTGCTTCTTCATAAACTTCCTGGCACATACATTAAGGGAGCCATCGAAAGGTGATTGAAACACTAGAAACGGGGACTATCCGAGCTAATGATAGAGGCAAGAACACTTTTCGGCCAAGTCCCATTAATTGATCATAACGATATCGTGGAAATGCTGCACGGACCCATAGGGATCGCCTCCATAGGTCTTCTGGAGCGACAGACAACATTGTTTAAGATACATAGATGTATATAGAATACCAGTCTTCCTGATCAACCTGTAAACCCTCCTAGCAAAGAGGTAGCTTGCAATGCAATGCTCCTTTGATCTTGTTTTTGTATCAATAAATGACGTAGATTGATCACCAAAGATCACCAAAGAACTGATGCCACTTGTCCTGAATAGCTAACTGTAATGTCTTTACCGATGCGCCCCTTTCTTGATTTAGGAGTTCGACACCAGGTTAAATATGTCTATCGCAGCAAATCCTTCTCACAGTCTATAGCCTTCGACCTTGCTTTTCCTGTTTAGTCTCCTTCCTTTCGGAAGTTGTTTCAACATCGCTTTCTTCCTCACTTTCACCTTCTTCTCGTCAGGTTCTTACTCTACTTATGGAAAAGCAGCTTCGAGACCGGTAAATGCTACTGAAGAAGAGGAGCAAAGAATGGCCAGACAAACATAGTTGTGAAGTCTTCGACCTTCCGACTGAAAAAGCTGCCTTTGAGAAGCGCTCGAAAGCGCTTTCTCGCTGCTTTTCGCTCCTACCAAATCCTTTTTTTGAGGCTCGATATAGGTAGAAGGAGATGGTACAGAAAAACCGTTCTTTTGCTGACAATATTACCAGTATTCGATACTGGGTCATTCATAGCATTACTATACCTTCCCTATTCATTGCGGGTTGGTTATTCGTCAGTACAGGTTTAGCTTATGACATAGTGGAAGGGTAAGCTCGCTCTCCACCCAACTTTCAGTTATGTTCCTAAGGCCTCCTCAGATTCGGATTAGTGGAAATATAACTAGCTTGATTTTCAAGTTGAAGCGGAAGCGAGTTTGAGAAAACTCCAAGCAGTGAGTTCGAATAGACTTTGGGACTTGAAGGATATGCCGTACCCGATGACTTGACTCTATCAATTCCGATTGAAAAAACTCTTCCCAAAGGTAGTAAATAAAACATAAAAACTTCTGGTTTATTTTATCTTATTTTTCTTGTCCTCCTTTGAAAAAAGAAAAAGATAAGAATCCCCCATGTTCATTGTCTCTTTTATTCCGCCCGTAGAACAGATTGTGGCACTATCCGAGGTATTTCCGTGACTCCTCGAAATGGGATGACAGATCCCGGGAGCAACCCAGATAGCTTTTATTCCGCCCGTAGAAAAGACAAGGCTCCATTTTCTCGCTGCTCTCCGTTTTCTTAAACTCGTTGCTTGACCGTTTATTAAACTCGCAGCTCGGAGTTTTATTAAACTCGTTGCTTTCCGTTTTATTAAACTCGCTTGCAGAAATCGAGGCACGATAGATATGAGTTTTCATCAGCTGATTAGCTCCCATTGGGTGGACATCGGTACTCCAGTGCATTTCCCCTTCTAATTTAGAATAAATATATTTTCGGACTTTCTCTTTAAAATGAAAAGTGGACGTTCCGGCACGAATCTCAGCAATCACTAGTAAGTGCCGATCCAAAATGAAGTGGGAATCTTTTCGACCTACCTTTCTTGCTTTCAAGTCAGTGAACTTGGGGAGCCAGTGAGCTTTCAATGATCCCCATTAGCTTGTAGAAGAGCCTCAAGGCGGTGGGACGATGTTTGCAAAGTAAAAAACTTAAGCACGTTGGATGCATCCAAACCCCGTTAACCAAAAGGCGAATAGTTAGCCGAGGAAGGGCCTGAATAAGCTTTTTGCCCGATAGGAAAGAACGATTTGGGTCATATTCGATCCTTTCTATAATGCCAATAGACGAAGTGCTTCGTTTCAGGTCAATTTTTCGCTGCAATCGCTTCGATCCACCCCCTCGGTGTTCTATTTCACCCGACCAGGCCAGGCTTTGCATTAATGAAAGAATCGGTCATCGACAACTCTTCTGAGTCTTTCCGTCATCTTATCCCGTCCAAGCATTTCCTCACGCACATTGTAGGCCCGCGACAAGGGGCACATAGAGTGCGGCACTGGTGCAGGAGAAATAGATTGAGAAAATCGAGGTCTCCTCATTGTTTAGTGTTAAAGTCAAAGAGCTCAGCCAGAGAGACTCCCCTTTCTGCTATATGGAACCCATCTACCCATTTTCTCTACATGTCTCTCTAGTCGTCTATAGAACCAGGCTGAAACTTGGTGTACCACTCGAAAGCAATACCACCAAAGGAGGATGCAGAGAACTTCAACCAATATGACTCATCTGCCAAACAATTGTTGTCGGGTTGCACCATTGAGGAGGGATCGTACCTGGTACAATCTGAGCTACCTTTTTCTCATGCGATGCCCTCAACTACTAACGGTGCTATTGATGCCCCCATTTAATCTTTACAGCCAGCAGGTGCTATCGCACAAACATCCCATGGTCCCTTTACAAATCGCTTTTCAACTAGACATAAGAGCCAGCTGTGCACCTCCTCACTTCCAGTTCAAAGAACTCCGGATTGCAAAAGTGGAAGAGGGCAGATGCTATATCGCATTTGGCTTTGACTGACCTAGCTCTGGTCCTTCTTTTGCCTGCCAGCCTAATACCTACTCTTTGCCGATGCTTTTTTCTCGCTCTTCCCTTGAGTAGACAACACAAACAAGGTAGCCATTCCCTGTTCATTCGTTCCCATGGTTCGATCCTTCCCAGTAAAATGCGGCGTGTTCGAATGATGATCGCTTTTACGAGTCCGTTTTATGAAATATCGAAAAGATCAAAAGAGGCACAGATGGTTTATTTATCACCAAATAGAGATGAATATTATATGGTAGCAGTAGGAAATTCTTTGGCATCGATTTAATCCAGGTCATAATCTATATTGGATTTCCAAATTTATTGATAGAAGGCCAAACACGATTCGCTTCTCGCGCGGGAAGGCAACAAAGTGAATTTCAAGAGATCGCAGCGGACTTTTTTGTTGGAGAGATAGAATGGAGTTCTTCACGAAGTTCGAGACAAAGGAAAGTATCTGCTTCGATTCATGCAGCTACTATGGTCACAGCTGGCGTTTTCATGATAGCAAGGTGCTCCCCTTTATTTGAATACCCACCTATGGCTTTGATGGGGATCTTGGGTCTGTGACTGGATGGGAGACCTTACTTCTCACGGAGTGGAGCGGCCAACAGACACCGAGCTATTAGTCAAACCTTCTCCGTCCCCCTTCTCCCCCCCGAGGGCGACGCGACCCACAACAAAGGGGGTGGAGGGAGACCGAAGAAAGAATAATTGTATGGAATGCTACACCGGGATCAGCAGCTTCCAGTAAAGACCAAATGGGTCGGGCAGGAGGAAACTTGTCTCTTACCCTCCGCTTTATTCAAATTAGCTTCCGCTATTTCAAGAGCTTGTTGAGCTTCTTGTGGACCACTTGACCAAGGAGAGTGAGGTTCGTCACCACAGTCCCGAGAGAAGGCCAAGTTGAAAATCCCCCCCAACCTCTGCCTACCTTTACGTATGGCTAGCCCCCAGTTGTCATCACTGCATTCAAACTCGGCCGAATCCTAAATACAAAAGTCAAGTGCAAAAATAGATTACGAATATGCGATGGCAAATCCTTTTAGATCTTATCCGCTTTCCCGGAAGGATATATACAACTAATACTCATCCAACCATTAGGGTATAGGTCTTTTCGGTCCGAAGCCGGACGGTAAGTAGTTCAACACATTATTGTACGTAGAACAGATTATGGCACTATCCGAGGTATTTCCGTGAGTCCTCGAAATGGGATGACGGATCCCGGGAGCAACCTGGATAGCGCCCTATCTCAGCCTTTGTATTAAAATCGATTTCAACTGGAGACGTCACTATTACCACAGGTGGGAAAGTGATTCATTTTTAGCCCTTATAAAAAGAAAACTGATTCTTGAACCTCTTTCACGCCCATGTCACGTCGAGGTACTACAGAGATGTTCTTTTGAAAAGGGGTAGGTAGTTTGCACGCAGGCAAAACTTTTTCATGAAAGGCTTTTCTTTCATAGGTTTCTTAATGACTAGTCATTCGTTTGAAGCCTTAATCAAGCGGCGGTGACCTACTTCCGGAAGCCTATTGGAGCTGAGCTATAGCAACTAATGGATTCTGACACCTGCTTTATATGATTTTCCGCTAACTGCTGTTCTGCATCCTATCATTCTCTTTTCTTTTTTATTGATTTCCTTACTTTTGTTAATACTTCCTCTTTCTTTAAGACCTGATAGTGATGAAGAATGATGACTAGCACATTTGCTAACCCATCCAACCGATCTCGATAGCTGCGCGCGATACAACTACTCTGGTGAAGTGATGAAGGACCCATCTCGACAAGAGAATGAACGAGCCGAAGTGAAATACTAAATCGAGCCTTCCCCTATTGTAGTTATGGCACGAGTTCTCATACCCACCCGAGCAAGTTTGAGAAAATGGAAAGCAGCGGCGCACACCGGCTTTCTCGCAAACTGGATCTCTAGGACCCCCACTACTTGGAACGGGCTTGCTGCTAAGAGAAAGATATGCCTGGAAATAAATGGCTCTTGACAGCAGTCAACATAGGGTTGAAGGAATAGATAGAGCGCCATCCATGTTCAGAGAGGGAACAATCTTTCTACTTCGACAAGGTCTTGCAGGTTCTCGGAATGACTACAAGTCTGATGTCAGTCTCTCAGACGGGAACAAAGGGACTCAGAAAATAGTAATAAGCCATCTTTATCTTTAAACTATTTTGACCTCCTCGTACGAGACTTCTGCTGGGCGAAGATCTTTTCTCAGGCGATCCATCCTTTCTTTAATGCAACAGACGGTTTTTCAACGGTTCCTTCTTCAGGTCTCCCCATCTCTCCTCAACTTCCCCTGGTCTTCGGCCCGAGCCGTATGAGGCAGAAACTCATCCCACGTACGGTTCGGAGGCCGAGCCCCACACCAGCAATAATGGTGTGGCTTAGGAGTTCTCTCCGAATAATTTCTTGATAGCTTCCTAAAATCTTGGGTCAGAAATCTCAATAGGAGCCCGACAGAAAGAATCGACACCTGGTGGAGTCTTGCAGGGCCGTGCGATGCTACAGGCCAAGGGAGTTCCGAAGATTTCTTGGGGCGAAGCAAACCAACCGGCCGATTTTATGGCAAGCTTTGACTATGCGGTTGGTAGTAGACATAGGACACCTTCTCCTTTCACTTTGATCTCTCCAGGAAATCTCTTGTCATCCTCCTACGGAGACTCTCGCGTCATACGGCTCCGCCCTGGAATCTGGACCTCCCCTTTCCTTTGACCAACGGGTCCTCGAACCCATGGAGGTTATGAATCATTCATTCATTGATTGATTCAAGGTGGAAGGAGGCCCTTTTCTGGCACGTAAGCTACCGCAAAATGACCTAAGCAGGCTGTCCTTCTTGAACAACTCTTGCCACCCTGCACAGATATTCCCATCATCTTAAGATCTGATGTTGGGGATGGCAAGTTAACACCGCGGGTAGGTTTGCCTTTCACTCGCTCTAGCACTTGTGTACCGGAAGCAGTTACAATTGGGGTTTCGATACTTTCTCTGACTCACGGGATAATGGCAAGTTAGCTTCACTGCCACCCGCTCACAAATGGGCTATTGGGTAGCAACTTGTTAGCACAGTCCAAATATGGTTTGGGTGGGTGGAATCTGTGGTGTCAGCCCATAGGGTTTATAGTTTTCCTAATTTCGTCTCTAGCTGAATGTGAGAGATTGCCCTTTGATTTACCAAAAGCTAGGAAAGGAAAGTGTGAGGGGGTTCGGTTTTCGGAGCTCCACAATAGACTGATAGACAAAGTCCGATCTGTGGCAATCGTTCGAGTGATCCTTTCAAGGGGGAGCCTCCACCCCAACACTTCTTCTGTGGTTTGCTCTTCACTGACTAAACGGTCAGCTTGGATTTGAAAGTAAAGATGTCGGGGTCAAGGTCAAGGCAATGGTATAAGTCTTGCTCATCAATTCCTAATGGATACTCTTACTAAGAAATTCGATACTCTAGTACCAGTTATTCCTCTTATTAGCTCAAGCCACATCATATTGCTTTACAAAATTAGATAATGATGTGTTTGCATTAACAAACCCATCAAAGAATGCATTGATACTTTCTACTCTTTGGATAGTGTGCATACTTGTAGTAAAAAGATTTTCAAAGTATAATGGAATTTATTGTCTATGTTTGTTGTACGTGTTCTCCAACCAATGTCCATTTGGAATATTAAATTTTCCTTCAAAGAAAGTCACTCTTCTTCAAATACATCTACACTAAAGCCATTTACTATACTCTTTGTTAAATGTACCTCATGCATATAAATCTTGTAAATGAATCATTGTATTTTTTTAATGTCATGCGCAAAATTTGGTGTGTGGAAAAACCTTACGATTTGCATTTTTCATTGCAATATCATGGTCACTAATAATACAAGTAGGGTGTTTTTCATTCATGCATTCAGATTAAATTTGGAACAATCATATAAATGTTTCTTCTATTTCGTCTGCCAGTGAAGACCTTATGTGATAATTAATCCTAGTGAATGGAGCAAATGACATTCGTAAATGTATCAACGTCGCCAAAAGTTAAGTAACTATCTCTTGATTTGCCATCGGCCCCAAAAAATTCATAATTGTGCCCTTCGCATCAAGCTCCCATCTATAGAAGAAACCCGGATCTACACATCTTATTTTGAAAACACGTACGAAATGATATTCAGGCATTCATTACCAAGCTTACTTTTTTATCTCTGATGATCTATACAACTTTGTGCTGTTAAAAGTGGCTTGCTTTGGCTATCCTTAATGAATCCATGTCGTATCCATTCAAGCTAACAATAGCTTCTAAATTTTGTACTGTATCTGGACATCCTATTAGTAAGCCCATTTGGACCGATTTGTCAGATTGTGATATTATTAATAGTTTGGTACTTCTGGATTTAGTCAAATCCAATTTGAGGGCTCAAATGAGAATGGCCGGAGTTAGTTTCCTAACGTTTTCAATAAAACCTTCTCGTAGAAGTATTTTCTCAATGTTTTCGGTGATTTTAGTAGATGCTATCTGAACCTTTCCTTTTATTATTCTTTTATATTTATATATAAGAATGAACAAGCGAGAAAGCCTCCGCGCGCGGAGTTTTCTCAAACTCGCTCGGCATGGGAGGAAAGGAATATCTCTGAACTAATGGTCGGCCGATTACTCTATAATGCTAAGTTAAGCCCCTTCCCCGATACTCCAACATCGTCCTATCCACCGCTGTGGACTTCGCCGTTCTTTCCCAACGAAAATGGAAAGGGCTGTATCACATCGAGATGTCGATCCGGCTTTAGAGCCTCCGCTTGTTCCCTAGCGCGCTCCGGAGAGAAAGCCGGAGCTTGTTCTCTAGCGTGCTCCGGCTTTGTATTGAGCAGAGGAAAAAGCCTCTATAACAGTTGGACGATAATAAAAAAGTCATAGCAAAACCTATAGCTACTTGTACTAAAAAACAAGTAAGTGTTATTCCCCCTAAACAATAAAATATGTTGACGTGAGGAGGAACATATTTACTAGTTTTGAATTGTGTAATCTCCAATTACTGACACTGGTAACCGACCCAAAGCAATTTGATTATAATTTAATTCGTGACGATCATAAGTAGAAAGTTCATATTCTTCAGTCATTGATAAACACGTGAAACCATTTCATAGAAGTTAATTGATATCTTCGTTTTATAAAGCAAATCGACTCCGAAGGAGCGCTCGAAAGCCGGAGCGCGTTGTTCCGTTAGATAGGAACAAATTTGATAAATACTGATAACTCTCGGATAGAGTATTAGAACGGAAAGCAGCGGTGCGTGGAGGCTTTCGAGCCGCGCTCCGGCTTTCGAGCGCTCCTCTGCAACTGGTTTTCAACTGGGCCGAACTTCTAAAAAGCAGCCCACCCGCTTCCATAGAACAATATCGTGGCAGTTTGGTAGCTCACAAGGCTCATAACCTTGAGGTCACGGGTTCAAATCCTGTCTCCTCAAAGGTCTTCGCTTGATTCAGTTCAAAGGTATTGTGGACATCCCTCAACTTCGGGAATCCGCTGGTACTTCTGGATTCAAAGGCACAAGAAGAGGGACACCCTATGCTACTCAAGCAGCTAATCCGGAGAAAAATAAGCAAAGTCCCTTCGTTGAGTGAAAAATGGGAAATTCATGGAAAATTGCAATCCCCACCACGTAATAATGCACCCATACGTCTTCACTCACCGGCCTAAACGACGAGCAAACACTCGAACGTGAGAGCAAGGGATCACCCACCAAAAAATGGAAAAAAATTCTCCTAAAAAAAGGCATAAATTATTTTCGTAGCTTCAATTGACGCGTTTGAATGCCGCCTTTTGGGGTTAGGAAGTGGACGTTTGGTAATTTCTCCTTCGACCAAAATGAAAGACCTGGATCTTAATGGGAAGAATGCGATTTCTATTTCCATTTGGAATGAGTATTACTAATGGACAATAGATGCAGAAATCCCTTCTTTCGTACTACTTGACCGCATTTCAATGTCGCTAAAAGCCCTCTTTTAAGGTTTGAATCATTTAGGGAACTTAGGCATCTGCTTCAAATGGAGCTTTCAGAAAGCCCTTCGTCCTTAGCGAAGGCTTTTGCTATGCCACATGTCCTAGGTCTGACCGCTTACCTTTTGAGTGAACTTTCATTAGGAATGGGGCTTTTTCTTTAGCGGGTCTCACCGGTCTTTGCCTGTAGGTCGTGATGTGCCTCGAGATGGCCGTCTCCTATCCCCCTTCTGGTGGGGAATCCACTCCGGGCTCATCGCTCTGCTGCGTGTTTGGGTTCTGTTGTGTCTCTGCCGACTCGTTACTAGAAACTTCTCGAGGACCTTCCGTTCTGCCTTCCTCCGCAAGCCGTTCCTCATCGGGCTGTGAATCAACAGTCCTTGTAACAGTCGGATTCTCCTCAGGAGTCCATGCCCATCGGTGCAATGCCCGCCAGTTTCATGGTGACTACATCCACCAGGCCCTAGAACCATTGCATCCAACCGTGCCATCATGGTCGTTTGAAGCCTGGGGGATGGACGTCACAATCAAAGGCGAGATACGGCGCCCTACGGTTCTTAAGGTCAACAAGATGGACTTTACCTAGGAAATGTCTTTATATTTTGCATCCTCCTTCTGTTCCTATGCAATCTTTGAACCAACTGGAGTATGACACAATGCATCATTAGCTTTCCCTGTGTGCTTCCTTCAATTATAGTCCATTTGTAGACTCTCAGATATGTACCCTTCATATTTCCTGCTTAGAGCATCAACCACTGAATTGACCTTCGTGAATGGTAGAAAATACCAAACTCATAATCCTTCAAAAACTCCAGCCATCTTCTTTGTCTCATGTTGAGTTTTTTTTGGGAGAATACATACTTGAAACTCTTGTGATCAGTGTAGACTTCAAATTCTTCTCCATAAAAAATAGTGGTGCCATATCTTCAAGGCAAACACCATAGTTGCCAATTCCAAATCATGAGTAGGATAGCTCCTCTAATGAGTTTGAAGTTGCCTTGAAGCATATGCAACCACTCTTCAATACTGCATAAGCACACATCCTAGTCCAGTAACACTAGCATCATTGTACACCGTGTAGCCTTCAACTTATGTGGAAATTGTTAGCACTAGTGTAGAGGTCATTCTCTTCTTCAGTTCCAGGAAGCTTTCCTCACATCTCTGATTCTAAACTTGGTAATTTGTGAAACAATCTTGGAGAAATCTTGGATGAACCTTCTGTAGTAGCTAGCCAATCCCAAAAAACTCCTGATTTCAGTCAGTCTTTGGTCTTTCCTAGTTAATGACTACTTCAACCTTTGTTGGGTCCTCAGAGATCCCTTCATTTGAAATAATATGACACAGAAACATCACTTGTTCCAACCAGAACTCGCACTTGGAGAACTTTGCATACAATTGATGTTGCCGGAAAGTTTTCAGAACAATCCTAAGTGCTTTTGGTGTTCCTCAGGATTTGATGAATATATCAGGATGTTGCCCACAAGCACTATTACAAACCTATCCAAGTGAGGCTTAAATATTCTGTTCATCAAATTCATAAATGCTGTAGGAGCATTTGTCAGTCCAAACGACATAACCAAAAATTCATAATGGTCATATCTTGATTTGAAGACTGTCTTAGCTATGTCCTCATCAGCCACTATGAGCTGATGGTATCCACTTCTCAAGTCAATTTTGAGAAAACTAATGCTGCGGATAGTTGATCAAATATGTCATCTATTCTGAGCAGAGGGTGCACTACAAGAAAAAGTCGGATTTCCGACGGTTTATTTTCGACATTCTGACATCTGTCTGAAATACCGATGGTTTTTCCAGCGGATCTTGTAAACCGTCGAAATTTTCGTCAGGTATTTTTTGACGGTTCTAGCCATCTAAACTTTCGACAGTCCAGAATTCGCCGAAAGCTTCTGTAAAAAATATTGGCACTTTGATGGTTCAGACCGTCGAAAGTTTTGACGGTTTACCTATCCGTCGAAACTTCCAGCGGTCTTAACCGTCAAAATATTTCAACGTTGGTCCCATACTATTATTTAAATTTTCGACGGTTTTGACCGTCGAAATTTGCGACATTTGATGCAACCGTCGATATTTCGGCGGTCATACCCGTCAAAACGTTATAAGATTTTCATTAACTAAAATATTCTACCTTAATTGTTTTCGACGGTCTTAACCTCAGAAAATGGAAAATTATAATTTACGCAACTCTGTTCAGTTGGAAATTTATTATTATATATATCGATGGCTAAAACCGTCGATAGTTTCGACGGTTTAAAGAACCGTCGAAAGTTTCGACGGTGTTTCCAGCGGGTTTGAGCCGTCGAAACTCGAATTAATATTATATTATATTTACCTATGTTGCGACGATTATGACCGTCGGAAAGTGGCTATATAAATACCCGACCCCACTGTCACTTTGTTCATTTTCGATCCCGCTTATTTCCTCGTCCGCATTTCGTCCGGCCGTCGGCCACCTCCCACATGCGTATTGCCTTCCCTCGCCGTCGCCCGAAGCTTCCGCCGCCAGGTCGCCGCCGACTGCAATTTCCGGCGCAGGTAGGCTCCGATCCCCGCCCTCCTTGCTCTCTTCGACGGCCGGATCCGACGGCCTCCGCGCGCGGCGGCCAGATCCAGCCGCCCTTCGCGCGCGGCGGCCAGATCCGGTCGACCTCCGCGCGCGGCGGCCAGATCCGGCCACCCTCCGCGCAGCGGCCAGATCCAGCCGCCCTTCGCGCGGCGGCCAGATCCGGCAGCCCTCCGCGCGTGGCGGCCAGATCCGGCAGCCCTCCGCGCGCAGCGGCCAGATCCGGCCGCCCTCCGCGCGCGGCGGGATCCTGCCGCGGCGCGCGGAGGGCGGCCGGATTCCTTCCTTCCATGAGACCTTTATCGAACATGAGTTTTCTGATTTCCTATTTCTGGCTTGTGCTTTGCAGACCGTACACAATTCTAGGGAAGAGTATTCTTGGAACAACAAGATCTAGCTTATTACTCTACATATTGCTCTTTTGCCTGGTGAGTTCTTCCATTCTAATATTCCTCTCTATATATTGTCAGTGTTGGGTATTTATTTATTTAATTTGAGTAGAACCCATGAATTCCCAGAGTTCTAAAAGATATAATTCGGAATGGGGTCTCTACGCCTGACGTGCTTGCTTGCTCATGATAATTAAAAAGATTGTGAGAGCACACTAAAAATTTGTTTAGTGACCCACGACTTAGCAAAATGCATAATCACATGTGTACCTAATATGATGTCCTTTAATATTTGAAAAAAAAAACTTAATGGGACTCGTAAGAAGTGAGAGTATCATGATGGCCCTTTCATATGCATAAACAAATATATTGTTTTTAAATGCACAAGCTGACTATAAGCAAACATTATCTTCTTACATCTTTGCTATTAAGATAATATGCTGAGTATGCTCAATTCAGTTGTACCCCAGTGCCTACGCCAGAACATTCACCTGAATCTGTCCACCTTGATTATATTTCTCTCTCATATTCTGATCATGTCTCTTATTAAAATGACTATAAGATGCCCCTAATTGATGTTTTTCATTCTTTTATTATGATTCTTGATTTTGATTGAATACGCCAAATTTATGATGATTATGATCACTTTTGTTGTTACACTTCTTTTATTAAGATTCATTTATACGTAATGATTGTGATGATTCTATCCTCATGACACTATTGCTTATAATTTTATGCCAGATGATTATTATGTATTGGCCTTCAAAGCTAATATTAAGTTTACCTCTCCTACGTATTCAATGGACGATAGACTAAGCTTGTAGTGGCCTTAGCACTTGATGTCGAGTCTCTATATCATGTTCTTTACCTTTTCATCTAGTTGTATTTGATTATGCTACTTGAAATTAGTGGCTATTACACTTGATGTTGAGCATCCTGTAGTCAATACATAGCCTCAGTGATCCATCCTTTTTCTTCATAAATAGAATAGGTGCACCCATGGGGACACACTTTCCTGATGAAACCCCTGTCTAGTAGTTCTTACAGTTGTGCCTTCAGTTCCTTCATCTCTGCTGGTGCCATTCTGTAGGGAGGTTTGGAGGTAATCCTGGGAGCTTATCGGGAAACACATTTGGAAAGTCCTTTACCACCTCAAGTTCTTGCAGTGGCTTGATTTAGAAATCACTTTTGATCACACTCGTCAAGAATCCTCGGCAACCACTGTTCAACATTTTGGTTGCCTTGGCCGAAGAGATCATCATCTTTCTTATCTTTGATGGAATTCCATGAAAGATCACAGAACTACCTTCCCTCTTGTTGATTATGACGTTCCTTTGCCAGCACATCATGTAGGCATCATGGTAAGACAACCAATCCATGCCCAAAATGATTGGTGTCTCTGGGAGTTATTGCCCGGTGGAGACCCTCTCTAGCGGTGTTATTATTTCTATCTGTCACTTCATGTTTTCTCTCTCAACAGTCAATAAATTAGCAAAAGATATAAAGGAGTGAGTGGCACCATAATCAAATAGAACACCTGTATAGTGATCACCTAAAAGGAGATTACCTTGGATCACTTCATTAGACTTATGGGCCTCAGCCACCTACATGGTGTAGACTCTGGTTTGTGCCCTCTACTGGTTCTTTGCTTGCTTTCCTTTGCCCTTGTCCTGGTGCTCGGGCTTCTCCTCAGGACAGTCTCTGACAAAATGGTCAGTCTTTCCACAGTGCAAGCATGCTCTAGTCTTGAAGTTGCATTCTCCAAGATAGTATATGTGATAGTGAGAACATGTTTTGACTTTTTGTCCCCCTCAAGTCTTAGAGTAGGACTTGGAGTCCCTGTTCTTCCTTCCATTGTATTTCTTCTATTTTTTCCTTGAGTCCCTACTTTGTTAATACTTCTTTTGTGTATAAATTTTTTTGGCTAGCTTGGTTGCTAGAGACATGCTCTTACGGTCACCACATTTGACATTCATCCTCAAGCGAGGATTCATAAAGTGATTAACCCTCAGGTCTTCGTCTTCCTTCAGAGGACTATACCTCTCAAGTTCCAAGAACTTATTTAGATATTCCTATATAGTCCAACTACCCTACTGTAAATTCATAAACTCAACTTGCTTCTCCCCCCTAGCATGTGGAAGACGGTAGTGATCCATGAATGCTTTCTTGAAATCCCTCCAAGTGATGTTTTCATTTTCATCAAATTGAGTTCTTGTCACTGACTTCGACGAGTCTAAACTTCTTAGTGATGTTCAACCTTGTTTGAATTCCTCTCTCCATTGAAGGTAGGGGGATGTAGTTTCAGAAACCTTACTATTCTGGAACTCGAGTGGCTAGAATGCCTTGAGCATGTGTTCCTTTCCATAGCACGAGCCATGCAGGTGATGCTCTCAATCAATTCTCTTTGTTCCCCTGAAGTGTTCGAAGGACCTCCTGGCTCCATCCTTCAAAAACATTAACTAATAAATATTAGATGATTAATTTAAATAGTTAATCATATGACATAGAATATACATACTCTTTACCCTTGGATGGCTGCTCATGACGGTTGCACATGGACTTAGACACTTGACAGCTCCATGACATACTTAACATAGGTCCTAACTTGGCTTTGATACCAACTGTAACACCTTGAAAGTCCACCCTAAAAGCTAGAGGTCAATTAGGTCATTTCGGTAGTGCTAGCTCGTTCGCCATCACTTATTCACAATAATATGATTTAACAATAATGCAACGAAAACTAATATTCATTTAAAATAAGATAAAATCATTATCTCTTTAGCAAAAGACTTTAAATTAAAACAGCAATAAAACTAATGTCATATAACATAATAAAAACATTATTCATTTTCATATCTAGAACAGACTCTAGTGACTCATGATATTATTCTTATCCTAAACCATGTACAACTTCACCATCATGAGTTGAGCTAGCCATCCATCCAAACAAATCAGTTACCTGCACGGATCTAGGGCGCAGATTTTCAGTTAGACTATGTAAAGGCCAATGTAGTGAAAATGCATCCTAAACAGGATACTACATGACACAAGTATAATAATTTCATAATAAAAAAGAACATGTATGCATGCCATGTCATAATCAAATAATGTACATGTCATTGAATCATTATGAATCAACATCGCTAAAATAATTGACATGTAAATATTGTCATCAATTCATTAGTCAATAAGTATATTAGGCATACCAAGTGACTAGTGCTCGTCACTACCTTGACTCAACAATATCCTCCATGTTGCTTTATAATCCATTGGATCCCACTTTCGTGGTCATCAATCTTTTTAGTTCAATCAGTCAATAAGTTCAGTCTTTGATCTTATCAGTAATTGAAGAATCAAGTCATTGTCCTCCAATAGACTAGATTGACCTTGAAGCTGAGGCTCCGTTGAAATATACATATCGTTGCCGATAAGATATAGTTATTCTCCCAAGAAATACTAACTCCAAGGTGCAAGGCACAGTAATTTCCCGAGAAAAATAATACAATGGAGCAGGGTACAATATTTCCTATCATCAGTTTGAGAGGCGACAAGTAACAATATTCTTCAATTGGGTTCATTATTATCACAATCATCAACTAATTTACATCGCTCAGTCTTCATATTTTAACCTAGTTACGACTGTCCATGCATATCGTGTATCGAGGTTCATATACAATCATCAATCATCATTACATAATAATAAATACCTTCAAAATAACTTAAATATAACATAAATCTAATTTTTGAACTGTCACGACCGTGATTAGGTTGGTCATGGCCGTGACAAAAACCCAAACTTCTACCCTTTCTGGTACGATCGTGACATTCAGGGTGACGATTGTGTTGACCTTCTCACGATCATGACTATGTGTCACGGGCGTGACAGAACAATCAATCTCTTTTCGTTCTATCATGGACGTGACGAAGTTTGTCATGGTCATGACAAAAGCCAAATTTCGTCCGTTCCCCCACCCTTTTGTCATGGGCATGACGCAGTTCGTCACGGTCATGATAGAGGTCGTTAATGGTTTCGCTTAGCGTGCTTTTCCCAAATTTTTATCAAACTTTTGGGGAAACTAATTTTGAACATTATAAGTGATTCTTACATGTTTTACAAGCAATAAAATATCATAACACAAATAAAAAAGTGCAAGATCATACATTTTTAAAGATCTAAGGCTCCTTTCTTGCCAAATCATAAGAATCATGATTTTTTCAATAAAATTCCTAGCACATGGATCGATCTTAATATGAACATATAACACAATTCAGATCTATTGAACTACACTAAATCCCTCATCAAAATTCCTACTAAGAACTAGGGTGTTCTTAGATCTCGACGTTCATGTAATCAAATCCATTGAGAAGGGTTAGAGGGGTTGGATTCCTTTTACATACCTTTCAATATAGTTTTCTCTTCTTCTCTTTCGTCATCTTCTTCCCCTTTGTGCTTCCTCTTAATCCTCATACCGACCTAATCGTCAGGTACACACGTGAGGAAAAAAGGTTTCTAGAAGAGATTGGGTATTTAAATAGGGGAGATCATGAGGGTTTTCGTTCAAAGACCATATTGCCCTTAATTAAAAAATCTCAGGCGTTACATCCTCCCACCTTTAAAAGAAAATTCGTCCTTGAATTTTAACATAAGGTAGAATGCTTACCAAATAATCTTGAAAATTGTTCTTTCATTTCGTCTTCAAGTTCCCATGATGTTTCAGTGCCATTGTGGTGCTTCCATGCAATCTTTACCATATTCACCACCTTGTATCTCTGTAGGGTACTTTTCATATGTGAGGTCATTTTTTATGGTTGTTTGTTCGATCACCACCACATGAGAGCTAACATATGTATACCTACAAAGCATAGACAAATGGAAGACATTATGGATCCTGGCATACGAAGGAGGCACTGCCAGTTTGTATGCTCATTCTCCAACCTTTTCCAGAACCTCAAATGGTCCAATGCACCTAGGGTCAATTTGTCTTTCTTGCTAAACCTCATAACTCCTTTGGTAGGAGACACCTTCAATTGTACATAGTCTTCAACTTAGTAGATTTGTTCCCTTCTTTTCTTATCTGCATAACTTTTTTGGTGGCTCTGAGCTGCCATCATCCTTTTCTTTATTAGATCTACCTTCTGTGCATACTTCTTTACTAGTTCAGGTCCTAATAGTCTTCCTTCTCCAACTGCACTCCAACATGTGGGAGACCTACAAGGTCTTCCATACAGTGCTTCAAATGGTGCCATTTTTATAGAAGAATGATAGCTATTGTTATAGGCAAACTCAGGTAGAGTGAGATGATCATCCCAGCTGCCTTGCCTATCTATTGCACATGCTCTCAACACGTCCTCTAGAGTCTAGATTGTCTTTTCATTTTGTCCATCACTCTGAGGGTGAAAGGCAGTACTATAGTGTAGCTTTATGTCAAAAGCATTTTGCAATCCTCTCCAAAATCTTTCTATGAACCTCGGGTCCTTATCCAATACTCATACATCCTTCAAATCATTCTACGTGTAGACAATCAACATCACACAAGTTCTAAATCTGTCACGATCATTCCATTCCATGTCACGACCGTGCCATTGGTTGGGCACACCCGTGGAGGGATCCTTCCACGGCCGTGTGTGTGAGGTGGGTTTTCTCCAACCTTCGAAGTAGTTCAAGGCATATAATGGTCACGGTCGTGCTTTTACGTGGCAGGCCGTGCCGAACTTGCAAGCCTGTGTAGTTTTGCCTTCATGCCTGTGTGTGCAAATGGGTTCCTCCCAACTCTGTTTCACGGCCTTGTAAACTGGGGGTCATGACCGTGTGCGAGAACCCCTTCTCCCTCGCACTTCATTAGCTCCGTTTCATGGACATGTGACCCTATGGCCATGGCCGTGTGCGAGAGCCTATCTTTGTGGTCCTTGGAATAATTCTTAGGTATGCTGGGGGACAAGGCCGTGCCATGCTTTATCACGATCGTTCCAGAAGTTTCCCCCGCACACGCCCAAGTATACGGGCATGCTCATTCGATGTGTCACGATCGTGCCATGCTTTATCACGATCGTTCCAGAAGTTTCCACATGCCCAAGTATATGGGCATGCTCATTCGTTGTGTCACGGCTGTGCTCAGGGTGTCACAGTCGTACCCAGGGAAACAACCAGGTTTTCCCTTATTTTTTGCCCCCTTTTCACCATTTGCATCCATACATAAGCAACTCGACTACATAGATTCATATATACAAATCATTTTAAGATTCATATCATAACATTGATAATATAACAAGACATGGAGACTAGTAGGGGTTTGCATAAGAACATATAATCTACTAATCACATTTCTATTTGACAAATGAGTACTATCATCATAACTAAAGCATAAATGAACATGAACATCATGATTCTAAGCATAATCATCAATGAAATGGTAATATTAATAAAGAGACGAGTTGACTTAAGCCATCAAATACATCCCTTAATCATGGAACAAGAAGACCTAATTTGGTCTTACAAACTCTTAATCCAAGCATCAATACATCATTATGGGTGATTAGGAGGGTTTGGATTCCCTCAACATACCTTTAGGATTTATGTTAAAACCCTAATCCTATTTCTCCTTTTCTTTCTTTCTTCTTCTTCTTCTTCTTCTTCTTCTTCTTCTTCTTCTTCTTCTTCTTCTTCTTCTTCTTCTTCTTCTACTACTATTACTACTACTTGTTGTGGCAGCTTTTAACTACACCATCTTTGCCTCCACTTCCTTAATGATGCCGAGTGAAAGTGTGGGGAGCTCCTTTTGTTGTTGTAGCTGTGTGCGTGTGTCACGGGGTGATTCTCGGACACTAGACCTCGTGTGGCGACTAAGCGAAGGGGCACCTAGCCAAGCCTATTTTTGAGTAGCAATGGAAGATTTTTGGTCAAGACGACTATGCCGAGAGTCGCTTGATGCGTTGACTTTGTAACAATTAAATTGCTAGTAAGTGCACTAGTCGTATTAAGTAATAAAGTAAAGAGTAGAGTATCGGACCCAATAGGAACTAGTTACATCTAATCTATCTCAATAATCTACTAGGAGAAAAAAATGATTTGTGATAAAAAATAGAAAATTAAAGGTGCATAAAATAAATAATAAAAAGTAAAAGAAATTGGTGTTGAGGCTTGAGAATTGTGGAGGATTAATGTAAAGATAAACATGCATGAGTCTTTGTAATATGAGATATAATAAAAAATAATAGCTTCGATTCTTAAGACGAATTAGCAGTACCTAAAGTATTGACCTCTCAAGATGAGTAAACTAAACTACCTTAACTTCTAATAAAATTAATAACCGCAAATGATGAGTCAATTATTAATTTTACAGAAAATTAAGATACATGAGTATGTATCTCCTACACTATTATTCACCCATAAATTTGGACAGAAAAATAGACTGCACGAAATTCGGTATAAACGATGAGTTATCGAACACGCATTATTTATGCTTCAACTTAAAAGTAAAAGATCAATTGTCAAAGAAATAATAATTCCTAAAACTAATCACCTCCATACAGGTTTGTAACCTAATCTCAGAAATAAAATTACTCCTTAAAAGGCAATGAACTCAACATGCATAATCAAAAGAAACCAAAAAGATAAATTAGCTCAACTAATAACAAGGCTCAAACAATTTTTCTTCTTGAAAACAATATAAAATCTGTATTACAGAAATAATAAATTATGAAAAACTAAGTAAAAGAACATCCAAGTAAATATAGAAGAAGAATTCTCAGCCTTCGAGACCTATGGATGTTGCACATTACAATCGACGAGTTATTGCACACCCTTCTCCTTCAGTTGATCTTCACGATTTGAAATTCGTCCTCTGCAAGACAATGACTCCTAGGTCTCAAGCACACCATTTTCTATCTCCTAGGGCCTTTATTTATAGCCTCCAGGGGACCCAAGGGTTTTCGTAGAGTTTCGGTTACATTCAAATTCTTTTCATGTTAAAATAAGTAAATTTAGAGTAGACTTTGATAGGTTTTAAAACCATCCAAATTTCCTTCAAATTTGAATAAATATGTTTCCTAATCATCCCTAGGCTTAAGATAAAGTTTGAGTTCGACCTAATGTCACACCCAACTCCGTGACTAAGTGCTAATCTCAATTATCATAAATCTTAGTTACGTTTAGCCATTCCAAAAATAAAATCGGCAAAACCTCCCTCCCTTACTTTCTTGTGTTATTAGCCAACACATACAAAAGATGGATATATATTCATCAAAGTTTAAAAAAAAACTATAAGATATGACATTCGCATATGGTTATTATATATATATTTTTTCCACAAACCATTTCACATATAACCCCACAGGATCAAGTCTCATACAACCTTACAAAATGATTCTAATAAACTCTAGTACAACTCTCGAGTTTATCTATTACATGCATGCTTTTTAAAAATGAAAGTGGAGAGAAAATAAAAGTGCTCTAACGGCTCGACCTCTTCTATATGCATCAAAGGCAAGCTTCGAGTCGACTTAACTCGAAAACTTGGAATTATCTGAAAAATTCAACAAGGGTATTGTGAGCAACAATCATTTACTCAGTGAGTGGAATAAATGTACAACATAGGGGAATAATACGAGTGCATATAATATTTAAATAATCATATTTCTTTCATATGAGAAAACGTTTAAAGCATGACTATTATCACATAACTTTCCAAATCATATGAACTTTTACATAAATACAAAATATTCAAGATATCATCATATTCATTGTCAAACTCCACATATGTGTCATTGCACATACTCATCATGGGTCAATACGTATCCCTCTATGATCATGTGTCATACAATTAAGAGAGCTTCATAATCAAGAGTATCAGATACGCAGAGCAAATCATGGGTCAATACGTATCCCTCTATAATTGTGTGTTATACAGTTAAGCAGAGCTTCACAATCAAGAGTCTCAGATACGCAGAGCAAATCATGGGTCAATACGTATCCCAATCATGGTTGTGTGCCACCCAATCATGATTCTCAGATACGCAGAGCAATCATGGGTCAATACGTGCACGCAGAGCAGCCCCCAAAGGGCAAAGACACCCGATATACGCCCCAAAGGCTTCATGTATATCGAATGCGGTCCCAAAGACCTTTTTCAAATAGCATGGCTAATGAACACATGGAGTTTAATAATATCAAAATACACATGTCATAATCTCATATCATTATCAAATAAAACTTATTTTAACTTCACAAGCATTGTTCCCTAAAAACATTTTCATGTAAAAGGTTGTTCCGTCTCATATAAAATTATTGAAACATATCATAAATACTTTTCATAGTTCAAGATATGTTTCAATAATAATAATACTAATAATCTTTTCTTGAAATAATATCATAAATAAAAGAACTAACATATAACATTTTGCTATGTTGTAAATTTACCCACTCATCTTGTACTTTATCCCTTCAAGGAGGTTCACTAGATTTTCCTCCTTTCACTTGTAGCTTGTTGATTCCCTACAAGCAATGATGTCTTTTTACTTTTCCATCACTAGTAAAAATACTATGCAATGCATGCTCATGATGCATGAATAATTATACACCTTAGAATGCATGTAATTTCTTCTAAGTATTCATTATTCAATCTCAAGTGTCTATGTCCATAGGCTATAACACACTTCAACTACTTATTTCTACTCAATCTCCTAAAACTTAACTAGGTGCTGTCTCAGGATTTCAGACTGAGTGACTCTCAATAAATAATTCATAATTTCGTAATCATATGAGCAAATCTTATGATTCTGGATAAATTAGAAACTAGACTTATTAAGGTTTCCAACCCCCAAACTTCATTTACTAATTCCATGTGAGTAAGTCCTAACATCTAAGGCAACCTTACCTAGGGTTTGTGCCCTGGCAAACTGTGTGTCATAGAAAGATTAATTTATATGTTTCTTCACACTTGCTTATTTAATTAGATAATAGTTTTCCAGAAAACTAGACTTCCCTATTTTGTATTCATAAAAATTAGAGAATTTAACTCCTTGTATAACTCTATAACAAAAAAGTCAATTCGAGTCATGTTCTGTTAATTTCCTAGAACCTGACAGAAAACTCACTTTGAAATGAAAAATGCATTTCTCCGCCTCTACACATTCAAATTGGATTATTCCACTTCTCACCGATCCCTTGTGAAGTCTAATTGAACATGTATAAATTTCAAACCTAATTCGATTTACCCTAATCATACTCTAATCTACAAAGCGGACCTGTCTCTAACTCGGGATAGAGTGAGCGACCTACGGTGCTCGGTTCATAACTTTCTCTACATAAGTCCTTTTTACATGATTCCTGGGTCATGGAAAGCTAACATCTAGAGTATGAACCATGTAAAATTTCAAAATTTATGAAGAAATACTTACGAAGATATGATCATATGAAATTAAAGGTCGATTTCGGATCCGCAGATTCACCCTAACCCAGCAAACTTGTCGAATTTTCTCAGGTTGTGCGGCAATGGATCTGATCTTGAAAATTTTTTGGCTTGCAATAATATGAATAAATGATTTATATATTTTTTTACAGAATTTTGACACGTCATATGATGGTTTGAAAAAATCATTTTCTAAGCAGTTGGTGAGCTGCCTGCTTCAGCTGCTTGAAACCATATTGGTTGAAATGAAGGTCCAATCATATTATTTGGTTAAAAGTTAGTGTTAAACTTCCTAATAATCTTATATAAACATTAGTTAATCATAATTAAACATGTTTATTATAATATTTACAAATATTAGAATTAATTCCTAATAATCTTATATAATTTCTTTATAACGCTTATCGATAATTTAATTTTAATTATGCTTTAATCCAAAAGTTAATTGCTACACGCAATCATGACTATATAAGCATCTAAACTTACTTAAAATGCTAATTAAAAGTAATATTATGTTAAAATGATATTTGTGGAGCACGTCCATGACACCTAAACTTGAAATTCCCAAAAAAAACATTAAAGAAATTTCGAAAACAACCCTAACAATGCTTTGTAACGGCCTTAACAATGCTTTTCATGGCCCATAACATTGATTTGATGACCCTAATAGTGTCCTAATTAGAGTAAAAGTTCAAATTTCATGGCCCGGTCATGGCCCGTAACTCAAGCAATTTTTGGAAAAATTTGAACATTTAACGGGTCGTAACGGGCTTGTAATGGCCCTCTGCCACAGGTCATTACGGTCTCTTCACGGCTCGTTACATTCATTTCAGCCCTAGTTGCCTTAACTACTTCGCTTCGTTTTAACTTCGATTTGGATTCCATTTATTTATGTGGCTTCCTGACTCAATTCTTTTGCTTTTTCTGCAATGAAACATATAATTTGGGTAGATTTCTATTTTTATAAAATTAAAGCAAATAAGGTCAGAAAATGATGCATGGTATATGTAAAGGAATCGAAATGTGATTAAATGCATGGCTAATTATATGTTGTATTTTGCATGCATCAAACTCCCCCAAGCTTAGATACTTGCTTGTCCTCAAGCAATGTTCAAAACAAAGCTCCAACCAATATGGTTAATCATCTCTTCCACTCTGTTACTCAACTACTCTTCTTAGCACTAAATTTTATGCATCCATCGCCTAAGTGTCTCACCACTTTTTCATAATAACCCGACTTTGTGAAATCTCTGAATGAAAGACATTTTTAAACTCCTCCAAATTCAGCTCTGAATAATAAGGAAATAATTCTTCAAAATATCCATGTTGACTACACAAGTGTAACATGAGCTTTTATTCATTTACTACTTTTATATTTCTTCACTTGGAAACTTTTCATCATCATTTTTTTCTTTTGACTTTTTTTCATTGATTCAATACTGCTAACATGGATTTCTTATTCATTATTATTAGGGTAGAAGCATCATTTTTGTGATTTATGTTGCAATTAAATAACATAAAATCCTATATGAAATATCCATGTCATCTTAGCTATTTTGCTGAAAACATAGGTAAAATCTTCTAAATTTATAAACTTTTGTCTTTCAGCAGGTACCCTCATATTGCATGGGGGTATCCGGCAACCAAGTTAAAAGAGTCTCTACATGGGGTATCTGGCGTTGCTAAGACCATAAGCTGAGCTCACAAAAAAAGATAGTCTGACGTCTGGCAGAGAATGCAAAATGTTTGTACAGAAAAAAGGATAAAGTTACCGCATGGTGTGGACAAGTGTAACACATCCACTTGCCTGATGGAAAAAGAGAGGAATAAAAGAGAGTATGGCATATCAGGCTATACATGTGTCACACATCAGATGGCTGAACAAAAAGTAGATGTTGTACAAGGGATAAGTGTCAAATGTTGGATCTAAGTTTTAATGATGTATAAAATTATATTTTGATGATACAAACCACGGAAGATTAAAGTTAAAATGCTAAAAAAGTTTAAAGAAAAAGGGATAACTTTATGCACTACACTTTGATTAAATAATTAACTATGATCCTATTAGATTTTGGATTAGTCATATATACCAAAGTTGTAGAGAATTATGTTAGCTTTCCATAGAATAAAAAATCACCTCATTTGGATAACTGTACAAAAAGTTATGCTTAAAATAGTGCAGGGCGGTTGAGCTGCCGGCTGGAAAATAGGTCGACCGGTCAGGAAGACAGGTCGACCGGTCCAGAATATCGGTCGACCGGTCCAGGACATAGGTCGACCAGTCCAGAATATCGGTCGACCGGTCCAGGACATAGGTCGACCGGTCAGAGCAAAAAATGCCTAATTTCAACCAGCAGAATATCGAGACTGTACTAGTCGAGGTACCGGTCGACCGGTCTAAGACACAGGTCAACCAGACAATGCAAAATTTGTCAACGGTCACATTTTTCATAAAAGAAAGTATATCGGTCGACCGGTCCATATATGCGGTCGACCGACCTTCGAGTCAAATGAACAGTAACGATCAAATTTGAAGGAGAAAAGTGTGGAATGATTTTTGGACGACTTTCTCACTTGCAGAAGCCTATAAAAGGAGTGCCAAAGCCAGAAGGAAGTGCACTCATCCAAGCCTTGAAGAAAAACTTCAAGTTATCAAAAGAAGACATTCTTCTTGAAGTTTTCATTTTTAGTTTGCTCTTCTTTCTCTCTTCCACTCTTGTGAGCATAGAATTGTAAAAGAGAGAAACATTATTGTTCAGAAAAATAGAGAGCTCCTGTGTAAAAGAGGTTCTAAATCTTACCTCTTGAGCGAGAGAAATAGATTAGCTTGCTAGGAGGAGAGGTTGCCTTGCCTCTTGAAGCGAAGAAAAATGTGATTGTGTAAAGGGCTTTCTTCCTTGCCCCATCTGGAACAAAGGAAGGGATTAGTGGAATCTCCAGCGGTCTCGACGTCGAGAAGTCAGAGCGGGAACGTAGGCCAAGGTGTGACCGAACCTCGTCAACAACCATCGTGTGTTTGCATTTGATTTTTCTCTCTCTCTCTCTCTTTCTCCCTCTAACATTGATTTTATGATCTGAATTGTAAAATATTTAAGAATCGATTTTAAGCTTCCGCGACGTTTTTTGTGAAATCGACATTTTCGAATTGAACACCAATTTACCCCCCCCCCCCCCCCCCCCCCCCCCCCCTCTTGGTGCCTTTTGGAATCCTACATCAAAGATCCAATGATGGACAGAAATGCCATGATTAAAAAGGAAAGAATGTCTCAAGGAAGGGGGAGGCCAACAATTATCGAGAGAAACATTAGAGAGGCGATGTGAGGAACCAATCGGAGGGCATGGAGGAGGCCAATCTCCAGGAAGGGGAGAAGCCACTTTGGAGAGGAAGGAGACCAACTGAGCCGAGAGGGGAAGCTGGAGCTCTATTCCTAGTGCTGCTTGTTGCATTTTCTATTTTTCCTACTTCTTTTCGATTGCTATTTCTTTAGTTTTCTCTATTAATCTGTTGAGTGTTAGGATGATGATGTTTTGTGTTGTGATCTCCATAGTTATGTATAACTAATCAACCATCAAGGCTGCGGGATATTTCTTGATGGGATTCGAACTCTTTGGTTATGTCACTGATGCATATTTTCTTGATATGCAATGCTTATTTTACTTGCTGGATTTCGTCTACTTTGTCGATAGTTGATTTTTCCTCCATGCAATAGACTCCTGAGAGGGAGTATATGTTGTCTTAGTGTCCCAGCACTAGTTGGTCACGTTAGAATAATCAATCGGCTGGTCACTCCAACATGAGATAAATCGATAGGTGGAGCTCACGGAAGATGACTCAATAATAATCTGAATGCTTAAATCCATAGTTTTGAAGCGAGAGCGGATAAACTAAAATGTCCCTAACACGATAGTAATGGGAAGCTATATTTGATGTTTCGATGATTTGTTTGTAATATCTCATCTCCCTCCTTCATGTCTGATTTCTCATACTTTTAAAATGAGACCCTTGAGAAGGGTATTTGTGAGACAGTTTAACAGTGAGCCGAGAGATTAGCTAGCTGTATTAAGGAAATCGGCCAATGAGATAAGGGAGATTGAGCTCAAGTCGAGAGGGGAGAGCTTAAGGGAGTAGTCCTATATGTGCTTGAATCTGCGATCTCATAGCGAGAGTGGAGAGGCTAAAGCTATCCTCAATATGAGAGTACTAGGATCCATTTTCATGACTTGTTGATTTGTTTGCATCCAATTGAATTGAATTTCTTAGTCATAGCTAATTATTGTTCATCCCTAAAGAAAATTCCCTAGTCTTGACGTAATTTTGGATTCGTAGTTCTATTTTTATCATTTAACCAAAAAGCTAAAAAAAATACACAAAACGAAAATCACAAAATTGTTACATTCCTGCAATATTGATTTCAGCAATCTTAGCTTACTTCTCTTACTATCAAAATCAGATTTTCTTCTTTCATTGTTAGATAAGTCTAAAAATAAATACAACTTCTCTCTCTATGGTTCGACCCCGATCTATACATCGATCACGGTTGTATACTTGTAACATGAGAAGTATAGTTGAGATTATAAATTTAAAACTTGTTTACATTTATGTAAAAGGGAATCCAATCTTCACATACCCGCATCTAGCGTGCGAATGCTATTTTCCATACTTGCACAAATTTCTCACAACAAGTACTCATGTGCTTCTTCATATTGTGCAAGGTAGTCCATGTAACAAGCTTTTCACCGATGGATCCTAGAGCAGTTGCCCTTAGGTCATCAGGCAAGAATCCCCTACGGATCTAATTACCCGAACTCACCAAGATTTCGGATAACACCTTTTTGTATCTCCTCATACTTTTTGGGTCTCAACTAGCCCTCTTTTGTATATGATGATAATTTTACATGTATTTATGTATTAGTAAGCACAGCTACACTTGAATGTTCAACAATGATATAATTATTATCAAATTAATATACATAATATAAAAAATAAGAGCAAGAATAGGATTTGTCATCAAACATCCATAGTTTCACTAAGCAACTTTCTTAAGACCAATTACCCAACACGAAGGCGATAAATATTAAATAATAATACTTCAAATTTCATTAATTAACAGGATGTCCTTGAATAATGCTTGAAAAATAAGTAAATACTAAGACATAATAAAATAAGATGCAATTTTCAATTATGAAAAATAATTTTTTTTATTATTTTAATATGAGATGCAAGAAAATATGCGACTATAACATGAAGAGAATGTATGCTTGCAATGCAATACAAAAAGATATACATGATGCATGAAATTGCAAATTCCCGAAGCTTGAACTCAACACTATCCCTAGTATTGGAAATCAAACTCGTAGGAATATAAATGTGATGATGAAAAATATTGATGTAGAAAAGGCAACGAAACATCCTGATGTGAAAGCCATATGAAGAAGCCACGAAGAATCCATAGTGTCCTTGGCCAATAGAAATTTGGGCGTCTTTGTTGTTCACTGCTGTTACGGGTTGTTATGGGCATCTAACAACCATGATACACTAGTCAGTCGTAAGGTAAAGCTCACAGCTTGAAACGTTGCTCTTCTCTTCTTCTTCTCTCTTTTCTTTTTATGCCGTTACGAGTCATGAAGGGCATCCAACGGCCCATGAGATAATGTTATCGGGTCGTATTAACGAGCTCACGTGCCTTTTGTGCAATTTAACAGGTCGTGATATGCAAATCACGGCCCTAACAGTGGCGATGTCGAACACTGGTCGTGATAGCTCGCGCATGGGCTCCAAAAGAAGTGCACAACCCGTGAGAGATAGCTAGCGGCCCTCACAGAAGTAGCTGATGACCTACAAAAAATAAATATGAGACAATAATAATAGAAAACAAGGGTCATTATATGCGAGTTACGGGTCGGATATCAAGTGATTCAATGTGAGGGAGAAACATGAAAGTGTAACGGGTCGTGATTCACATGTAATGACCCGTGATAACATGATGAAAATTCTCATGACCTGTGAAAAGATGAAGACCCGTGAACCGTGAAAACTTATCATCTTCACGGGGCCGATTGGGAAACTTACGATGATAAAGTTTTTATTTATTATGATATTATCTAAATTATTAAGTCTTTCATTGTTAAATGATGTATGATGACGCGCTAACGACACAAAATTGCCTTAAATGATCAAAACTTTTAGAGTGGATTTTTCGGGTTGTTACAAAATTTCTTTAATTACCACTAATTTTGTGGATGAACTTTGGATGTGCTACCTAATCCCATGAGAAAAAAATGTAATGCCCCCAAAATTTGACCTCAATTTAGTTACCGAACCCTAGGCGACGTTACTTCACATGACCTAATTTCATAAAATATTGCAGTGGAAAACATAATAACAATAAAGTCGAATAACATAAAACACAGCGGAATACTTCATAGATAAATAAAAATACATTTCTAGCCCATGGGCCACATAGGCTCTAACATAAGACCTAACATAGGGTTCATAACACATAAGTGAGTTCATATAAAAGTAAATGACTCAAAGGCCCATAGGCCATACATACTTGACTTTTATAAGAGTTCATCATGACAACATAAGTAAGATAACTTGGATCGTAGCCCGACCAACCCATATGCAATGTCACCATAATGAGTCTCTCGCCGCCGAACCTAAGCCTCGTCCATACCTGTACGGATCCATGGGGTGCAGGGGATTTCTCCTGTTAGAGTATGTTGAGGTCATGCATGCTATGTTCCTATGACATAATCTCTACATATCATGGTATATGCATTTCATCATAATCGTACATAAATCATATGCATGCTATGAGCTACTTACGCATACTATATGGCATATGAACATATCATCATGGCAAGATAAGATAAACATGTAACATCATAATCCTTAGGTCAAAGCATATCATAACTTATCATTATGCTAATGCCTATCATCATTTATCTTGCTTTACTTTAACATCTTCTTACATAACATCTTATGACAAGGGGACATACATTAGCATCCTTTTTGGTGCTTTCATCATCATCTTTATGTCCCAAGTCATCTTTGGAAAGTACATACACACATGTAAGACTTTACTTCTTAGGCTTTGGTCTCATTGAAGTACAAACATAAGTGTAAAACTTTACTTTCCATCTTTTCATCTTTTATCTTGATTAAGATAGCTTCCATAAAATAGGAACATATTAATCATAATAAAATAGGAACATATTAATGCTAATCATCCATTCCAAGAACACATGGTAGATTCTTTTATGTCCTAATCCAAACATACAAGCATCATTAGGGGGTGATTGAGGGTTTGGATCTCCTCAACATACCTTGATTAGGAATGTCCTAAATCCTAGACTCTTCCCCTCTTTTCTTTCCTTCTTCCTCTATTCTCCTTTCTCAATGTGGCTGTCCACGAGCTGCTACAGTGATGAGGAAAGAAGCACATAAGCTACCATGCTAATGTGAGGGAGGAGAGAGTTTGTCTCACTGTAGCTCAAGTGGAGAGTGGAGGTGGATTACTGTAGCTGTAACGCTCCCAAAATTCGGCCCTAATTTTTAAATTTTTGTCGAACCCTGGATGGCATTACATCGACCTTAATTTTGACCTAATTTCATAAAACTTTACAGCGGAAACATAATATATTAACTTAAAACATAATAACAGTGGAAGACTTCATGGATAATCAAATAAAATCCCAAGATGACATAATCTGGCCCATGGGCCTAGTAGGCTCTAACGTATGCCCAACAAAAGAGTTCTTACAACATGATGAGTTCAAGTGAAATACATGACTCCATGAGGCCCATAAGCCATACATAAATGACTTTTACAAGAGTTCATCAACATGACATAATATAAGTAAGATAACTTGGGCCGTAGCCCGACTCGTCCATGTGCAATGTCTTCGTCAAGAGGCCCTCACCGCCGAACCTAAGCCTCATCCATACCTGCATGGATCCATGGGGTGCAGAGAATTTCTCCCGTTAGAATATGTTGAGGCCCATGCATGCTATGACCTTATAACATAATCTCTATATGTCATAGCATATGCATATCATCATCATGGAACATAAATCATATGCATACTATGAGCTACTTATGCATACTACATGACATGTGATCATATCATCGTGGCAATATAAGATAACAAGTAACATCATAATCTTTAAGTCATGCATATCATAACTTGTCATCATGCTAATGCATACCATAATCTTATCTTACTTTACTTTAGCATATTTCATCACGTCATGATATGATGTGACAAGTGGATGTTTACATGGCATCCTCATAGGTGCATACTTCATCATACTTCTTTAACATCTTTACTTTATGTTCAAAGTCATTCATCATTCATCTTTTCATCTTTCATCTTTGCTTAGATACTTTCTTAACTTGTTTGATTGGGAAGACCATGTTGAAGCTCAAGGGAAAAATGGTTAGCTAGGCTAATACATTGGGGTCGCGGGAAGCCAATAGAGACGTCAGACTAGGGGTGGAACTCGCCTCTTGGGGCCGCGGATGCCCAATTGAGACGCCACACTAGGGGTGAAACTCGTCTCACTTATGAAAACGCCACACTAGGGGTGGAACTCATTTCCCCGAGAAATGCCGCCACTAGGGGGCGGAACCCATTTCCCCTTTCCTTGATTGCAACAAGTTACCATCACGCCAATCCGTCTTTTACTTATTTTCATCAATACATACAATCATTCATACATGTTACATGTTTTAATCCTATTTAAGGTCATACATACTTCAAATCATTCTATATGTGGTCCTTCAATCATAGCCAATCAACTTCCAGAACGGGCGACCGTTTTGGATAACGATCGATCATTGGAAGGGTATCGATCGATCGGTCGGCTTATCGGTCGACCGTTATGGTCCATTCGGACGACCAAAATCAGACTTCGGTTCGTCCGCTAATCACCGAATGTGACACTCTTCTATATCGGACGATCGTTATTAAATCGGTCGACCGCTCATGGGTCCTTCCGACGACCGAAAAGGGATTTCAGTTCGATCGTTAATCACAGAATGTGACCTTCTTCTAAATCGAACGACCGCTGGATAATCGATCGATCGATACTGGTCCTCTCGGACGTCTAAAAATGAATTTCGGATCGTCCGCTAATCACAGAATGCGTCGAACGTTTCGACGACACGTATCGGATGACCGTTATTACATCGGTCGACCATTACATTGCTATCGGGCGACCGAGACAGAATGTCTGGTCGACCGCTATTCACAGAATGTTCTGACCCTTCTAAAACGGGCAACCATTATATAACCGGTTGACCGTTGGGCAGAGTTTTATACTATGATGGTCTCCAGAACGGTCGACCGATACATTATCGGTCGCCCATTCTGGGCCGACAGACATACGACTTTTACATCATTCCATTCCAAATCTTTCATACATTGACACTTTGAACACATACATGATTCCAAACATCATATATGACATTTCTTAACATTCTTGACATTCTAATCATGAATATAATAATGTTTTCACATATGGCATTTAACCATATTAATTACACATGAATGTACATGAGCAATAGGTAATCATACTATGCTAACATGAATCACAATGAGCATCATATCTATGAACATGCTTAGTGATAGCACAGAAATCTAAATCATATAGAAGGTACATATCATGATTAGCACTTGCATAACAATTTATAAAACATGAATCACTAAATGCACATCCCCTAATCCTTCATCTAAGAACAAGAGTTGTTCTTAAGTCCTAATCCATACATTAAAACATCATTAGCGAAAAGTTAGGGTTTTGGATCCCCTCAAATATACTTTAATCATTAATCAACACATAGGTCATACATGAGCATTTTTTACTATCTTTATCTTGAACATACGAAGGGATTTGCCTAAAGAACATTAAGAATTAGTAATCATATTCATACTAACAAATAAAAGACATCATAATAATTAAATCATGAATAGCAATGAACATTCTAATTTTAAGCATGATTAATAATGAAATAATAATATCAATGAAACAAGAAGCATCTTAATACAAATATGGACTTTTCCTAACCATATTTAATAAAATCTAGTTAGGTCTTAAAATTCCTTAATCCATATAAATATACATCATTAAGGGATGATTAGAATTAGGATCCCCTCAAATATACCTTAAAGATTTACGTTAAAACCCTAATCCTAAATCCTAATTTCTTTTTTCTTTCTCTTTTCCTTCATCCTTCTTTCTTCTTCTCTCTTCTACTTCTCCCCGTTGCCCGCTGTCCACGATTCCCTGTTTGTTGTCCACGAATGTGTCACAAGGAGATGAAGTGAGAGGAGAGTGGGACTTAGGTGCTGGCCGTGAGATTTGAGGAAGAGAGGGATGCGTTACTGTGCTTGCTTCCACCTGGATGTGAGGGCTGCCGAGACTTGATGGAAAGAATGAGAGAGAAGCGGAGAGCTTCTTCTTCTTGCTGGTCGTGAATGAGCTGAGTGGAGTGTGAGTGGAGCTCTTGTGCTCCTGTTGCTGTTGCACGTGAGAGTGGGAGGGAGTGTGGGTGGCTTCCTTCCTTTGCTGCCTTGTCGTGAGATGGAGAGAAGGTGAGTGAGAGGGTGAGCTTGGGGTCTTCCTTCCTGGTGTGCAGCCGCTGGGGTTTGGAGGAGAGAAAAGTGAGAGAGGTTAGGAGAGCTTTAGGGTATCTAAGACTATTTATATCTTAGACTTATGAACTTATTAGATTAATGGACTTCTTAATGAGCCTTAAGATACTCTAACTTTTTTTTATTCATTCATTTCTTTTTTCTTTTTATTTTACTTTTTGAGAATATTATAATAGCTGCAATGGAGTGCCTGCTATTGGCCGAATGAGAGGATTTTAGGGGAGGCTGTTGTCGGCAAGAATGAAGTGGGAGAGAGCGAACATGAGGTGGTTAGGTGGGGCACCGTAGCACTTTAGGTTAATTAGTATGGATGAGATTTTGGGCTGGCTGCGCTTGTGGGCCTTTTTATGCGTTTTTTTTTCGTTTTCATTTAGAATGTTACAAAAAAATCCTTAAATTATATAAAATTTGTAAACAGTCCGAGCTTTCGAATCCTTTACAGATATCAAGTTGGGCACCCGGAGACGATCAATCTCTGAGCCCCCTAATACAATCGAAATACACCAAGTAACAAAATATAAAATCCTTTTTCTTAACTCTTCTTCTATTTTCACGGCGAGCATTGCCACGGCGGGCAGTCGCAGCTCCCTAGGTCTGCTCCTCCGATGCCAACTCCGCCGACGAAGATTGGGGCTTCAATTGCGAGGTCGCCTTTGTCGATCCCTTTGCATCTCCTCCGGTCGTCGATGAGGCGTTCTTGCTCCGCCGCCGGCGCGATTGCTTGGTGCCGTCCGTCGACTCGGCACTCCCCGTTACACTGCAGACGTTGCTGCGATGCCTCCGGACATGCCGCGACGCTTCCAAGGGCATATCCGGTGTCGCCGAGCAGTCGGCCGTCCCGCTCATCAGCTGGTGGCGGCCCGACGGCCGGGTCTCGCGGTTCGCCGAACTCGCAATGGGGTCGCCGTGGCCGTCGCCCGCGGTCGAGTTGCTACGGTGGGACGATCGCGAGGTAGGCGCCAAAGGGAGGTCCCGTGTGGTGGAATCCCGATGGTCGACGACGCCACCGGCAGCGATTTGCTGGTGGCCGACGGCGGTGTCGCCGCCGTTGGCGGTGCCGGGTCGGAACTCGTTCATCTGCGCGTGTTTTCAGGACCGTTAGATGATGTGATTACGGTGGAGATTGACTGATGATGTGATTAAAGGCCACTTGTACCCAGCTGGGAGGGCTGGAGGAGTTGTCGTCCCATCCGATGTGTGCCACGTGTTTGACATCCGTCGGGTATCCAATCTGCATCTCCTCTTCCTCCTTGTTGTCTTCAGTATTTTTTTTTAAATATATCACCATCAAATTAACAAATATAATTAATATAGATATAAATATATCAAGAGATGGAAAAATATTTTATAGTAATATATATGCATGTATAGCCTGACAAAAGAAAGAAAAAAGAAAAGAAGAAACAAAGAAAAGAAAAAAGAAATTTATATGTGCGATTTAGTGGACTAAGTATGAACTTAATGGGTGGCTCCTTCTTGATGTTCCTCTGATAATATATATATATATATATATATATATATATATATATGTGGATGGAATTAAAGAGAATAAAATAGAGTAGAGGGCAATGCATGCAATATATATATATATATATATATATATATGTGGATGGAATTAAAGAGAATAAAATAGAGTAGAGGGCAATGCATGCAATGCAATGCAATAGAAATGACAATGATTATTATATTACCGAAGATTTGGGAGATATAGCGAAGGCCTTTGAGAAGGCCCTTCATTTTGGTCCCCGTAGGATCCAGAGTTGTATTTTGGGACTTGCCACTGCGAGATCAGAACAACAAAAAGATTAATTAATTAATTAGTTTCAAAACCAAAAAGAATTTAATTAGTTTCAATGGTGGAAATGCATGCAATGCAGCACATATCAAATATATTTCTTTTTAATAGGACACCATTTCTTTTGGTTTTCAACAGAAACAAAAAAAAAAGTAGGAACAATCAAACCGATATTTATTTGAAAGCTTAGGCTTGACAAAAAAATTAAAAAAATGACAAAAGTAGGAAAGTTTAAAAAGGAAAAAATAAGAAAAGAATATAAGAAAGGTAAAAAAGAGGAAATATGATATGCATAAAATTATGGGAATTGAAATAAAAAAGATAAGTATTTAAAATTGAATAATATTAAAATGAAGAATTATCAAAAGGCATAAATAAAGGAGCATAAAGAGGAAAGTGTTAAAGAAAAAAAGAAATAAGAATAATTTAAGATAAAATTTATTAACATAGCATCTCTCATCATTAAATAATAGATATTGAATTAATAATAATCTATTTATATTTATATGTTAATCATTATTAAAAATTTTAATAAATAAAATTTATGTTATATTAATTTTTAATATTATTAATAGATTATTAATACAATAATCATATAACTTATATTATATCTTTATAATTATTATAAATAATATTATTTTAATAAAATTCAATTCAATTCGATCGAAACGATCGGACCGGTCCAACGCCACCTGATAAGAAGTCCGGTTCAATCGCAAGTCCGATCATAAAAATATTGCTATAAACTTAATTGTAAGAGTAAGAGTACTTTTCTTGTCGTAGTTGGAGAGGAAATTCACATATTATTTTGTCATTAAGCATGCTAACATAAAAGAAGACAGAAATTGTTTATTCTTTGACTCTTATCGAGCCTATTCCTAAACAAAACAACGATAAAAATTCTTTAAAAAAAATAATAAAAAGAAGGATGAAAGTTCTAACCGAGGACATTTTATACCTTGTGGAGAGGATTTGAGATGAGTTGGTACCGATCGGCAGCAAGAGAATGGTGTTAATGTTTATGTATGAAAGAGAAACAATGGCAATGGCAATGTCAAGTATTTATTTATGCGTCGATTTGATTCTTTTCGCCTTTCTTTGTCCTTGTTGCCGATGATTCTCTCTCCATATATTTTATTTTATTTATATATAGACAAAAAGTGTTGGATTGGAGAGACAGAGAAAGAAAGAAGGGGGGGATGCCTCTTTCCAACACAAAAAGAGGAAGCGCCTTTATTTGCTCTTTGGGTTTGAAGTGGTCACACCGCTAATGGTGGTAAAGGAGCGGTTTACAAGAATTTAAATTTACTTGCCAAAACCATGTTTATATAGGATGTGTGGTGGCAATAATAACTCTAAATCATATTTGATGAAAAAAGAAAGACAATAATTCATAAAGTCGTAAATTGAGTATATTTTAATTTACAAAAATTTGTCTTAGATCCGTCCCTGATCGAATGGAATTTTTTTTAAAAAAAATAATAAATAGAATAATGATGTCAAATTGAATGTCCAAGTGAAAGATTGGACGTTTGAAAGTCAAAAAATGGAACGTCTGAAGGAAAGCATCATCCGATCCTTAATAGCCAAAAAGGAAAAAAAAGAGTTAATGGTAAATGAATTTCCATCTTTCACATTCAATTATGTGAACTCTTTCCTTTTGTGGCCTGTCACATTATTAAATGTTACAAGTCCCACTCTTCCATCGCTATTTAATCTCACTTTCTCTATTCTCGTATTTAAATAAATTTGTCACATTTGTTTTCCCTCTCCCTTGTGGCTCTTGCACATTTTGGTTGTGGAGTGCTCCAGAAGTGGAAGACGTGGGCTTGGGACATGCTTGGAGAGAAGAAGATGAAGAAGGAATGAGGAAGAACAAATAAGAATGAAGGAATAATGAAAAGAATAGAAAATTGACAAAAAAGTGTAACGATCCGCAATTCATCTTAAAAGTTTTGGACATTTAGAAAAATTTTGTGTCACTAGACTGTTTGCAAGTGGAAAACTTTAACATTTTTTAAAATTCATAATAAATAAAAATTTGGTACTAACTATATAACATCCTCTCAATTAATAAGTTATGGGACCTTTAATAACTAAAAACTTCATTACATAGTATCAATGTTCAACTAGAACTTACTAGACTTACGCATATGCAACACCTCGTCATGAAGATGTAGAGTGCAGAATTTTTCAGTTAGAGTATATAAAGATCATGCATGCAATAGTACCCCTATCACATGGTACTACATATGATGTGTCATCATCATAATAACAAAAACATATAAACATTAATGTCATGAACCGTACATGATATTACATCATGCTTATATTTATTCGTCATATAACATTCTTGAAACATAAACATCATGATATACATGCTTATCTTTAGATCCATATTTGTAAGTATCATACAATAGAAATATGCATTCATATCATTCATTAACAATCATGACATGTAACTTATCATTACATTCCACTTTCATTGCCATGTACATCCATTATCTCAAGGTTACTATATAACCCTTTAGACCTTCTTTCGTTCATCTTTCTTTCTTTCTTTATTATGTGATACTTCACATGTTATCTTCACCTTTCATCTTTATCACATAACATCATCTTGAGTTTCATTTCTTATCATAAGTCATATCTTAGGTACATACACATCATAATAGTGAGGGACTTTATTCCGACTCATATTTAGGAATACATACACTTTATCACAAGGGATATTATTCCTTAGAAAGTATATACACAGATGCATGACTTTACTTATCGAGTTTAGATCCCCTTGAAGTATATACATAAGTGTAGGACTTTATTCTCCATCTTCACTTCATCACCATCTTAACTTTCTTTATTATAAAATACTTTAAAGTCAAACATCACTTTCATTCTTTATCTTATAGCATCTTTGATCTTAACATAGTTGAAGAATCATATCAACATCATCACATTGGCTAGCTAGGTCATATCTTTGGGAACACACATCATAATAGTGAGGGACTTTATTCCAAGAAATACGCACATTACAATATTGAGTGACTTTATTTCAAGGAACACATACTTTCTGATTAGAGACTTTATTTAAGAAAAATATATACAAATGTAGGACTATACTTCGTGGACTTAGGTCCCCTTGAAGTACATGCATAGGTGCAAGACATTGCTTCCCACCATTGATAAGTGACAAGGACATTCTTCAATTTTAGGTGCATTATGCTTTACAATACATCAATTATTCTTGTCAATCATTCTTAGTTTAATTATGGCTGAACATATATTACATGTATCTATGTGTCATATACAATCCATACACGTTCATACATCATTTATAGACAATAGAAAGTAAGTTTAAAACATCACATGGGTCATAGCCGGTCAATTACGATCATGACTAGGAGGTCACGCCCGTGACCGTGGCCCTGTAAAAATTTATCTCCTTGGTCACGAGAGTGTCACGACAATGCCAGGCCTCCATCATGATCATGCTCCCTTAGGAACGACTGTGAGAGAGTCCAGTTTTGAACTCGTCATTTGAATTACCTCTCGCTCACAATCTAAATCTGGTCGGTCACGACCATGCTTAGCCTATCATGACCGTGATAGAAGCCATCATGGCCGTGACCATGACATTACCCTTAAGAGCCACTTCTAGCCGCTTTGTCACGGTCATTCTGGGAATCGTCACGGCCGCACCGCGGGCTAGAATTCATCCGCCCAGCCCGAAAATCACAATTTTTTGGTCTACAAACTTTAAATAATCATGCATGATTTAAAGGTATTTAAACATCATAAAGCAAATTATAAACATGTGAAATCATTCATTCGTGAAGATCTAGGGTTCATCCCCAACATGTAAAAACACGATCTTAAAACATAAAACCCTAGCATATAGATCTAAGTATGGTAACTCAAGAATATAAATCACATATGAAACCTCTCAGATCTAACAAAATCATAAACCCTCAATCACAATCCCTACTAAAAACTAGGGTGTTCTTAGATCTCAATCCAAACATGAAATCCATTAAGAGGGGAGAGAGGGGTTGGATCCCTTTACATACCTATCTTGTTCTTCCTCAATATTAATCCCCTTTCCCTTGTCCATGTTCTCTTCCTCTTTGTTCTCTTCCTCCTTATTCTTCTAGTTCTTCCTCAAGTTTTTAGGGTTGTAGCCGTAGTGAGGGAGGAGAGAAAAATAAGATAAGCGAAGAGAGGGGAGTTATGGGCTTTTTATAGAGTATAGCCTAGGGTTTCTTAGGGTTTCCTCTAGATGACTTAATATCCCTTTTAAAAATTGGAGTTGTTACAAGGTATCTATAACGGGATATTTGTCATGGAATTAGTTTTTCCTGAAAATAGAGGCATGATTAGAACTCACTTTGATCTTCATTGATGTTAAGTTATGATTGATATTGATTAATTATGATGATGGTTGAGGATGGAGGAAGAAATTAGACTTAAATGACTATGTTTGATTTAGATGTCCTATTTATGATGTTGAATTATTATTATTATTGTTGACTCATGATAGAATTTTATTGTTCCTAATCATGTTTTTGTACCTTCCAAAGTTGATGACCATTGGTCTTTAAATGATTTATGGTTTTGAACTTGACAGTTTGACCTTCACTAGAATTTTTTATGATGCCTATGGAATGATGCATATGAAGTTTTCATTTATTCCTTAAACGCTTCATGAGATCATGATGACCTTACTATGATTGGGATTCTATGACAAACTATTATTTTGACTAATTTAATGATTATAGAAAGGTAGTGGGAAAATAGACTTATGAATGAATTAGTGCATGAAATAAATGATGCTAGTGATTTGGAAAATAGACATGTTTTTTTACCATAGTACATGATGGATACATGTAGTCTTGAACTTTGAAAGTAATTTGGATGTGGAAACTCTAGTTGAAAACCTAAGGATCGCAAGTCATGCACTTCTATCGAGACTTTTGGACGACCTCTAATTTGAGTGGACATCCCGAAGTTCTCGACAAAGAGTAGTATGCAATGCACGCCAGTCCACCTTCTCCTCCGACAGCAGACGCACCACGTCCTTCTCCCCCCATCCCCTGGCGCGCAAGCGCCTGATGTCCTCCCCCGGCCTCGGCGCGCTAGCATCCCATGGTCCCCCCTCCCCGCCGCTGCTCGACAGCGCCCCCCACAACCTCCCGCTCGACAGTGGCCCCCACAAAACCCCGCTGGTTGGACAGCCGTGCGAGCCCCCCTCCCGCCGCTCGCGCTCGCCAGGATCCTGCCTCCCGCTACAGCCGAATAGCTCCCCCTCCCCTCACACGCGAGCGTCTTCCATCCTCCCCCCGCCCCGGTCCCCCTTCTCCTTTCCCTCCAGCCAGCATCCTGGTCCCCCTCCCCGCCGCCGCTGGACAGCGACGCCCACAACCCCCATCCCGTCATACTCCCCCCACCCCCACCCCCCCTCCTCAGGCGCCCGCCCGCCTGGTCTCCCCTAAATTGTAGTAAAAGCATTCTTTTATGGACTGCCAAGTTGATTCTCCTTCTCAGTCGGAAGATTTGAAATAATTGAGATAACTTTTATTGTGATTTTAAAAACAAAATATAACCTCCTTTTGTCATTATTAAATCTGGATGTCTACGAAAATGATAGTCATCCTTTCTGCTCTGAAAAAAAAAGAATAAGATTTTTTATACTAAGATAAAGAGGCCATTTTTCCAGGTAGGTTGTTAACTGAAGTTGCCTTCAATCGTGCGTGCCCCTTGACCTTTTGTCCTTTGTTATTCGTAAGTCTTTTATCCTTCTATTTTTGTTACAATACTGATCTCTTGTTGGTCGCTATTTCATACTTTTCACCAAACAGTTACATATATAAGAAATTACATACTGATCTCTTGTTGGTCTCTTTTATTAATTTATATTTTTTTTCAAATGTTGTAAGGTTATGGAACCTAACAAGCAATGGATGCAACTTGTTAATGATAGATTGAATGAAGCTTATATAATAGGTTTACAAAAATTTTTGGATTATGCTTTTACTAGAAGGGGAGAAACTCAAAAAAATACGATGTCGTTGTGTCAAGTGTTGTAATTCATATTCAGCGACTCATGAAATAGTTGAATCACATCTGAAAGCATACAGAATCATTCAAAATTATACCTTTTGGTATCATCATGGAGAAGTTTTCGATGAGCAACAAACATATTATGAAGATGAAGAACCTGAAGAAGGAGAAGCTGAGGATGAACTACAAGGGATCATTAAAGACTTATATCCTGAATTTGATAAAGACACCATGAATATCGAGAGTGATGACTTACCTAGTGAGGAGCCAAATATCGAAGCACAAACATTTTATAGACTTCTAAGAGATTTCAAAGAACCATTATATAAGGGTTCAAATTGTTCAAAATTTTCTACTCTAGTTAAATTACTTCACATTAAAAGTCTAGGTCGGTGAAGTAATGAGTCATTTACAATGCTATTAAAATTTTTGAAGGAAGAGGTGCTGCCTAATGAATCCAACTTGCCAGAATCCTATTATGAAGCAAAAAAGATAATTCAAGACCTCAGACTTACCTATAACAAAATTGATGCATGTACAAATGATTGCATGTTATATTGGAAGGACGTTGCCTCTCTTGACTTTTGCAAAGTTTGTGGTGAATCTAGGTGGAGGAAGGATAAAAATAGTGGAGAAATAAAGTGTCAAAATGGTAAAAACCTACCAGCAAAGACTTTACGATATTTCCCACTAAATCCAAGGCTTCAAAGATTGTTTATGTCCACTAAAACTTCTTTCCTAATGAGATGGTATCATGACAATGAGACATCCTTCTGATTCACTTGCATGGAAGTGCTTTAATGAACTTCATCAATCATTTGCTGCTGATCCTCGCAATGTTCGTCTTGGACTTGCTACCGATGGCTTTTAACCATTTAATAATTTGAAAACTCTTTATAGCATTTGGCCTGTTGTAGTTATACCTTATAATTTACCACCATGGATATGTATGAAACAAGAGAACTTCATTATGTCTATGCTTATTCTAGGTCCGCACAGTCCTGGTGATGCCATTGACATTTATCTCCAACCATTAATCAAAGAATTAAATGAGTTATGGGAATTTGGTGTTGAGACCTTTGATGCATCAACAAAACAAAATTTTATGTTACATGCAGCTTTAATGTGGACTATTAATGATCTTCCATCATATGGAAATTTGTCTGGATGGAGTACTAAAGGAAAGTTGGCGTGCCCTTGTTGCAACAAAGATACTTCTTCTATGAGATTAGCCAATGGAAAGAAACATTGTTACATGGGTCACCGACGATTCCTTCCTCTTAATCAAAGATGGAGAAATGATAAGAGTCATTTGATGGCACTAGAGAATGAAGGTTGCCACCTAAATTTCTTTCTGGTGATGATATGCTAAATCAAATGCAAGATCTTTGTGAGTTAAAATTAATAAAGGATAAGAAGAAAAAGATTAAGATATCACATGATGATAGGAAAGATAATTGGAACAAAAGAAGTTTTTTTTACCTTCCATATTGGAAAACTTTCTTATTGCGTCATAATTTAGATGTAATGCATATCGAGAAAAATGTTTGTGACAATATCTTTGGGACAATTATGAATATCAAAGGAAATACAAAGGACAATATCAATAGTCGATTGGATTTACAAGTAATGAACATAAGATCAGAACTACGCCCAATAAAAATGGGAGAAACATACAAGATACCTCACGCATGTTACACATTGTCACTTCAAGAGAAACATAAGTTATGCTCCTTTCTAAAAGAACTAAAGTTCCCAGATGGATTTTCTTCTAATATTTCTCAATGTGTCAACATTAAGGATTGTCGGATTTCAGGCTTAAAAAGTCACGATTGTCATGTTCTTTTGCAACATTTACTCCCTCTTGCAATACGAGGCATGTTATGCAAATATGTGTGAGAGCCACTTATTGAGCTATCTTTGTTTTTTAAAACTCTTGGATCAAAGGTTTTGACAGTGGATGAGTTGAAGATTTTGGAATATCTAATTCCTATAACATTATGCAAATTAGAAAAGATTTTTCCTCCTTCATTTTTTTATGTTATGATGCATTTTCCAATTCATTTAGCTAGTGAAGTTAAGATTGGTGGACTAGTTCATTATCGTTGGATGTATCCTGTTGAGCGATGGTTATACTTTTAAAATCATTTATTCATAATAGAGCTCGTCCAGAAGGTTCTATTGATGTGGGTTATATTGCAAATGAATGTATGACCCTATGTTCAAGGTATATAAATAAAATGGATACAAAATTCAATAGACCAGAAAGGAATTTTGATGGCGATATAACTAAGTCAAATGGGGGATTATCTCTTTTTCATCAATTAGGAAGAGCTTTGAGAGTAGGTAAACAAAACATTCTCAGTGCATATGAATTGGAGCAGATACATACATACATATATATATATATATATATACAAGTTTTTTATGCCACCGATCTTTCCAATAAAGGGTGGCATGTTGTTCAAAAGGTGCAACCTGACAAGTGAATGAAGTAGACAACACTAGTAAGTTTACACCAGGTCAAAACAACAAAGCATGCCTTCATTGCACCAGGTGCCTTAGGAAGGGGAAAAGGAAATGGAGTAAGGAATTTAGAAGCATTTAATTCTTCTTCACCTAGTGTCACAAGAGACAAGGTCTAATATAATTACAAATAGAAGAATGCCACAAGAAAGTGATTATACATTGCCTTCAAATCTTCATCGTGTGCATCAAGATCATGATTTGTTGCAAGATCAAAAATATGCTTCGAGATGATGAAAACTTGCAAGAGGATGAGAACCTGGATGATGAAGCTAATCCCTTGAATCAAACAACTGAAGATATGCAAAACCTTAATTTTATTCATATCATGTAATTGTGTCATTTTGAAGAATCTTTATTGATACTATTTATATTGACAAGCATGCTTTGCATTCTGAAGAATCTTTTGTAGATAGATGCCCTTATTGTTTCGGAGCATAATGTCCTTAACTACATTCGATTGAAGAACATGTGCCAGTTCGAAATGTTTTGATTGACCATTGTTTGTTGGTGGTTTGGATTTCTTTTACCCATAGGAGACTGTTGCTCATGTTTAACTTCCATGCATCACGTGATCAAGTAATAGTAGTTTGATAATCCTTTTATATGTAGTTAACTAGTGAAGTTTCCCATCATTTAATCCAGAGATATACATCTGCAACACATGATGTTCACATTAGTAACCTTGACGAAAGGTTTTTCCTATTTTATGCATTGTTTCCTTAATTTTGATTGCTTCCTATTTTTCCAATTCTTCACGACCACTTGGCAACCTATATCTTTCTGAATTTTGTTTGCTTAGTTGTCACATGAAACCTTCCCTTCTGCTCTATAAGGTACCTTTCTCTAAAGGATCGTGAATTTTCACTTGCTTATAGACTTCAACAAGTTGATCAAGTACATTCTGATATATACTTTCATGAAGAATCTAGAACCAAGTTCCAAAGGAAATAAGTTAACGCAATAAACTTAAGCTGTGAAGTAACGTTGAAACACAAGACTGAAACATAAATTCTCTTACTAGCCTATGACATGTGGTGCAGCGCTGTCCAGCTGTACCAACAACAGCAAATAGAACAGAACGAACAGCTAGCTGAAGATCAGCATCATCCATGACAATTATAGCATTATTTCCACTAAGTTCAAGCGGACATTTACCGAATCTCTTATTTACATTATGTTGAACCATAAGGCCGACCTGTATTTGTAGTTAAATTTTACCTTTCTTTGTCTGTTGAAATGTAAAAAAAGGACATTGCATAGACAAGAATTGCCAAAGAGAAGTAAAGGAGAGTTATTCATTAGCGGAAAGAAAGACCTTGTATTTGTAGTTAAAATTTTACCTTTCTTTGTCCGTTGAAATGTAAAAGAAAGGACACAACGCATAGAAAAGAATTGCCAAAGAGAATTTAAAGTGTTTAATATGGAAAAAATTGCTAAAAGAATATTGAAAAAATAAGATATCAGTTAAAGTGTTTTTTCTTGGGGAGAGAGTCATAAATGATGCACCTGAGTAATTGAGGAACTTCTAAACTCACATAATTTAGCAAATGTGTAAGCTATAGAGACTTGAAGAGGGCTTGTGATATGAACTTTTACAACAAAGAATCAAATACCGAGAAAGAATGTTTGACGTGTGAACTTGGTATCATGAGCTGTTAACTCCAATTCTTTTCCTCCAATAGGCAAACCTCTTTGTTTAGTTTCATCTTGTATTCAGATTTTTTTACCAATAGAGATGACAATGAGTGGTCTTTAATGAAGAAGGCATCCATAGGATATTTTTATTTGTCAATTTTGTATATGCCTCAAATAAGGTCTTTTCACATCTTTGTCATTGTTGGTTACCAGTGAAGATGGTCACCAATGTGTATCCATGGAATAAAAACATCTTTCTAGATTATATATTCATTTGATTCTTCTTTTTTTCAATATATTAGTATTGCATATGACTTTTTCTCTGTGTGAATAGTTTTGGCCACCTAAAAAACATCATGTAAGTTTGTCCTTCAATACAATTGCGTGCAGTTATCTACCTCTCAGATAACGTGTTTTTTCCTCTCTGATTGTGTTCGTATCATCTAAGCATGTGCAGGTTCAAGTGCTAATAAAAAAAAGAGAAAAGTGAGAGGCAAAAATAAATGCAAAGATGTAGCAAGCCTTCCTAGTGGTAAAAAATTAACAGTGACATTTTATAACAACCGCACAATTGGGGAAAATCATAAGTCATTTTCAACACATTTGGGAAAAATTATTCGTGACAAAAAATATATGCCCATTGTGTGAACGTGTATGGAAAGAAATTGGAGAAATTGAGAAAGAACACATGTGGGCAACTATTGTGGTAATGTATCTAAGATATTCAATTTATGTTATTTCATTTGGTATGCAAGTTTACATAAAATTATTGTACGTGCAAATCAACTAATTAAATATATGTATTTGATGTTTCACTTATTAGGATAAATTCGAGAGTGATGTAATGGACATGCATAAAGAAAATATTTTTGACCATATGAAAGAATTATGGAACGAGTGGAGAGGTAGTATGCATATCAAGTACGTAAAAGGTAAGACAATTGCAAATGCAGTAAAAAATATTCCAGATGGAATAGAAAAGAGAGATCGGGAATGGTTGGTCAAAGCGTTCTACCATAGCAAAAGTTTTAAGATTTGTATCAATATGAACTATCAGTATGTTGATAAAATGCTTGCATGTATTTAGTATGTATATTTTCTTTTATAAAACTATTATAAATTTAAAAGGCATCCTTTGTGATTTATTAATTTAGGAATCAAGTGAGAGGAATGCTAGAAACAGAGCTAAGATGAGCATGCCTCATCGATCTGGGAGTATGCCGATTCGAGAAATTATATATCAGGAGGTGAACTACTTATAGTTAAATATCTTATTTGATATTGTTTGATTTTTTAAACATGTAGGGAGGCAAAGATGGTAATCTGCCAGATGTAGGAACAATTTTTTTTTGAAACACGGAAAAAGGATAATTGACTCATTGATCCCGCGGCAATTGAAAGACATGTACATTTAATTATTCATTTATGTTCACTTGAATTTTTGGCAAAAAGTTGCATGTAAGAACTTGTTCGATTGGAACCGACACTTACACCTATAGAAGTAGTAGAGAGATGTTTTGGATTTCAAAATCGTAGCCATGTCATTGGCTTTGGAGGTGGGATAAAGGCAAAGGATTTGAGAGGAACAAATTCAAAAAGTGCACTACTAAATGAGTTGCGGGCCACTCAACAAGAGAACAAGTCTTTTCGAGAGGAGAATGAGTCTTTGAAGAATCGCTTGAACTCTATGGAAATTCAAATGCAACAAGTACTGCAACATTGCTTTAGACAATTTAATGCGCAAAGTCTAGCAACACAGGGATCAGACAAGGAAAGCTAAATGGTTTGTTTTATGTTCTCTCTTAAATTGCCTTATTTATTTGTAAGTTATTATTTTTTCATTTTGTTGTTAATTCAATAGTCAATGGACATTTATTAAAAGAATTTATGTATTTTGTGAACTTTACAGATTTTTAAGATATGGAAAGAAAGAGATGTAATTCAAAGCTCAAACAAGTTATTTTGCTTTGAGGATAGTGTAAGCATTTTTTGGAGGGAAGGAAGAAGATTGATGGATTAAAAAATTTGAATGCTAAATGTTAGTGATCTTGACTACTATGACATTTGTTAGCATGGATAATTATTCTTTTTTGAAGTTATATGAACAATCCATTCTGGCAAATTAACTTATCTTTTTTATTATAATATGTGAGTTTGTTTTTAGTTGAATGATTGTTGAGAAAGTGCATTGTAGATCATGTGTCATTTAAATCAATGTTTGATAAAGTTCATGGTCATTATATAACTTTATATATCGTTACTGATTTTTAACAATCGGATTAATGGTCACAGACGATTATCAACGATAAAGATTATGATGGTCATTAATGCATTTATCAACGAAAAAGATATTTCTCGCCATTAATGTATCCAACGAGCAACTAAATGATCCTTATATGGATTTAACAGCCGGATTTTTTTATCATTGATGACTTTTCACGACCACGAAAGTGGGATCCAATGGGTTATGAAGCAACCCTAAGGATATTACTGAAGTAAGGTAATGAAAGGTGCTAGCCACTTGGGATGCTTACTGATATTGACTGACATTTATATGACTGATTGTTATAGTACTGTTATTGATGACCTTATGATATGAATTGATGACATGTATATTTGATGAATATGACATGGCATGCATGTTTCTTTTATTTATGAAACTATCATATATATGTCACGCAGTATCCTGCTTAGGATGCATTTTATTGTATTAGCCTTTACATACTCTAACTGGGCAACCTTGCATCCTGAATCCGTGCGGGTAACTGAATTGCTTGGATGGATGGCTGACTCAACTCATGTTGGTGAAGTTGCACATGGCATAAGCATAGGTGGAGTTATGAGTCACTAGAGTCTATTCTAGATATGAAATGAATAATGCTTCTCATTATGTTCTATGACATTAGTTTTATTGATGTTTTAAATTGAAGTCTTTCGCTAAACGAATGATAATGTTATCTTGTTTTAATTAAAAAATTGTTTCCACTCCTATTATATGAAACATTTTATTTTAATGATGTCATGGCGAATAGGCTAGCACTGCCGAAATGAACTAATTGCCCATGGCATTTGGGGGTGAAATTTCGGGGTGTTACAGTTGGTATCAAAGCATAGTTCAGACCTATGTTAAGTATGTCATGAAACTGTTAAGTGTCTAAGTCCATGTGCAATCGTCATGAGCAACCATCCAAGGTAAAGAGTATGTATGTTTTATTCCATATGATTAACTGTTTAATTTAACCATCTAATGTTGGGTGGTTAATATTTATGAAGGATGGAGCCAGGAGGTCCATCAAACACTTCAGGGGACCAAGGTAATCGAGAGCATTACCCGCATGGCTCGTGCTATGGAGAGGAATGCGGACTCGAGGCACTCTGGCCACTTGAGTTCAAGAATTGAGAGATTCCTGAAACTGCATCCCCCTACATCAATGGAGAGAGGAATCCAAACAAGGCTAAGGCTTGACTGGATATTATCACTGAGAAGTTCCAAGCCATGCATTGCTCCAACCGACATAGGATCAACCTGGCTACTCATCAGCTAGTTGACCAGGCTCGCCACTAGTGGAAATCGGTGATAAGGACTCAGTTCGACGAAGATGATGAGATCACCTGAAGGGATTTCAAAAAGGCCTTCAGGAACCACTACCTTCCTCTATATGTTAAGGGGGAGAAACGAGTTGAGTTCATGAACCTACAATAGGGTAGCTTAACTGTAGACGAATACCTAAACAAGTTCCTTGAGCTTAAGAGGTATAGTCCTCTGAAGGACGATGGAGAGTTGAGAGTGAACCACTTTATCAAGGGACTGAATCCTCACTTGAGGATGAGTGTCAAATGTGGTGACCCCGAGACCATGGCAAAGGCAATCTTTTTAGCAACCAAACTAGCCAGAGAAATTACAAAAGGGGTATGAATAGAAAAGGAGTCCAGGAAGGACTAGAATAAAAGTAAAGATAGGAAGAACAAGTGCTCCAAACCTTACTCCAAGATGGAAGGAGAACGAAAAGACAAAGCCTGCCCTCATTACAACATATTCCATCCTGGAGAGTGCAGGTTCAAAACTGGGGCATGCCTGCGCTGTGGCAAGACTGACCACTTTATCAGAGAGTGTTCTGAAGAGAAGTCCGAGTATCAGAACAAAGGCAAGGGCAAAGGAAAGAATCAACAAAGGGCACCAGGCAGGGTCTACACCATGCAGGTGGATGAGGCTCAAAAGTCCAATGAAGTGATCCAAGGTAACCTACTTGTAGCCAATCACCATGCCAATGTTTTATTCGATTCTGGTGCCACTCATTCTTTTATATCATCTGCTTTTGTTAATCTACTGAATGTTGTGATTGAAAATATGAAGTGGCAGCTAAAAATAACAACACCACTAGGAGGGTTTCCACAAGGCAATACCTCCCAGAGACACCAGTGATGATAGAGGAGGTCAACTATTCAGCTGATCTCATAGTGCTACCTATGGTGGACTATGATGTCATATTGGCCATGGATTGGTTATCATACCATAATGCCTACATGATGTGCCAGCAAAGAAAAGTTATGATCAACAAGAAGGATGACAGTTTTGTAACTTTCCGCGGAATCCCATCCAAGGAAAGGAAGATAATGGTTTTTTCAGCCAAGGCAACCAAGATGTTAAACAAAGTTTGCCGAGGAGTTTTGGTGAGTGCGATCAAGAGTGACTTCCAACCTAATCCATTATAGGAACTTGAAGTGGTGAAGGACTTTTCAGATGTATTTCCTGATGAGCTCCCGGGATTACCTCTGGAAAGGGAAATTAATATCCATATTGAGCTAATGTGAGGGATGGCCCCAATTTCCAAACCTCCCTACAGGATGGCACCGGCTGAAATGAAGGAACTGAAGGCACAATTGCAGGAATTACTAGACAGAGGCTTCATTAGGCCAAGTGTGTCTCCTTGAGGTGCACATGTCCTATTTATGAAGAAGAATGATGGATCACTGAGGTTATGTATTAATTACAGGATGCTCAATAAAGTTATCATCAAGAATAAGTACCCACTGCCTAGGATAGATGATCTTTTTGATCAATTGTCTTCTGCGTTAGTCTTTTCAAAGATTGGTGTGAGAAGTGAATACCATCAGCTCAGAGTAACTGATGAAGACATAGCAAAGACAACCTTCAGATCAATGTATAGCTATTATGAATTTTTGCTTATGCTTTTTGGACCGACAAATGCTCCTACAACATTTATGGATTTGATGAACATGATATTCAAGCCTCACTTGGATAGGTTTGTGATAGTGTTTGTGGACTACATCCTAATATATTCATCAAGTCTTGAGGAACACCAGAAGCACCTATAGATTGTTCTGGAGACTTTGCGACAACATCAACTGTATGCAAAGTTCTCCAAGTGTGAGTTCTGGTAGGAACAAGTGATGTTTTTGGGTCACGTTATTACGGGCGTGCTCCACAACTATCATTTTAACATAATCATGATTTTAATTAGCATATTAAGTTAGTCTAGATGCTTATATAGTCGTGTTTGTATGTAATGATTAACGTTTGGATTAAAGCATAATGATAATTACATTATCGATAAGCATTATAAAAAATTATATAAGATTATTAGGAATAAATTTTAATATTTATAAATATTATAATAAATATGTTTAGCTATGATTAACTAAGGTTAATTAGAGATTTAACACTAATTTTTAACAAAATAATATGATTGGACCTTTATTTCAACCAATAGGGTTTCAAGCAGCTCAAGCATGCAGATCACCAATTGCTTAGAAAATTATTTTTCCAAACCGCCATATGTCGTGTTAAAAATCTGAAAAAAAAAATATATAAATTAAAACATCTTACTTTCGGAGAGGCAAAAATTTTGCAGAGGCAAATACCTAGCAGATCCGCCTGAGCAAATTCACCAAGTCGCTTGGTTAAGGTATGGTTTTTTATCCAAAATTGACCTTCATTTTCATATGATCATATCTTCGTGAGTAGTTCTTCATAAATCCTGAAAGTTCGCATAGTTCTTCCTCGTTAGGTTAGCTTTCCATGACCATAAGAATGACATAAAAAGGACTCTTGTAGCGAAAGTTATGAACCTAGCACCATAGGTCGCTCACTCTGTCCTGAGTCAGAGGCATATCCGCCTTGTAGATTAGGGTATGATTCGAATAAACTGAATCAGAGTTTAAATTTGGATATGATTATTATACTTACAAATTATTCTTTGAGAGTTGGAATCATACAATTTGAATTTGTTTATGTAGAGAAATGAATTTATCATCCCGCATGACCTCTTTTGTCTGGTTTCAGAACATACACAGAACATTATCTGAATTGATTATTTTTGTTAAAGGGACATACAAAGAATTAGATTCTATAAGTTTTATAACAGAACACTACGGAAGTTAAAATTAGTATCTCGTCAAATAGATAAGTATTGTTATAGATATAAATTAATCATTTAGTGATACACACTCTGCCAAAGCATAAACCCTAGGTCAGATTGCCTTGAATTTTATCGCTTACTCACTTGGCATTAGTTAATTATATTTGGGAGTTTGAAACCTTATTAAGTCTAGTTTCTAATTTATCTAGAATAATAAGATTTGCCCACGCGGTTAAGAAGTTATGAATTATTTATTGTGAGTCACTCAGTCTGAAATCCTGAGACAGTACCTAGTTAAACTTTGGAAGATTGAAAAGTTTGGAGTGTGAAGTTGCATATGAATATAAACACCTGAAATTACACATTAGTATTAGAAGGGATTATATGCATTTTAAGGTGAATAAGTGTTCATGCATGAGCACGCATTGCATATTACCTTATTAGTAATTGGAAAGTAAAAATGCATTATTACTTGTAGGAAAACATCAAGGTACAAGTGAAAGGGAGAAAATCTAATAAACCTCCTTGAAAGGATAAAGTACAAGGTGAGTGTGTAAATTTACAACATAGCAAAATGTTATATGTTAGTTCTTTTATTTATGATATTATCTCAACAAAGATTATTATTATTATTATTATTATTATTATTATTATTTATTATATGTTTCAAGAAATTTATATGAGATGGAGTAACCATTTACACAAAAATATTTTTAGGGAATAATGCTTGTGAAATTAAAATAAGTTTTACTTGATAATGATATGTGATTATGACATGTTTATTTTGATATTGTTAAACTCCATGTGTTCATTGGTCATGCTGTTTGAAAAAGGTCTTTGGGATCGCATTCGATATACATGAAGCCTTTGGGGAATATATCGGGTGTCTTTACCCTTTGGGGCTGCTCTACGTATACGTATTGACCCATGATATACTATGCATATCTGATAATCATGATTGGGTGACACACAGTCATGATTGGGATACGTATTGATCCATGATTTGCTCTACGTATTTGAGACTCTTTGATTGTGAAGCTCTACTTAACTGTATGACACACAACCATGGAGGGATATGTATTGACCCATGATTTGCTCTGTGTATCTGATACTCTTGATTATGAAGCTCTGCTTAACTGTATGATACATAATCATAGAAAGATACATATTGACCCATGATGAGTATGTGCAATGACACATATATGGAGTTTAACTATGAATATGATAATATTTTGGATTACTTTTATTTATGTAAAAAATTCATATGATTTGGCAACTTTTGTTATATGAGTTATGCTTTAAATATTTTTTGACATGGAGAACCTGATTATTTAAATGTTATATGCACTAGTATTATTTTCCTATGTTGTACTTTTATTTCACTCACTAAGATTGTTGCTCATAATATCCATTTTTAATTTTTCAGATACTCGTAAGTTCTCGAGTTGAATTGACTCAGAGCTTGTTTTTGCTGCATATAGAAGAGGTCGAGCCATTGGAGCAATTTTATTTCTCCTTTCACTTTTATTTTCGAAACATGCATGTAATAGATAATTCTAGATGTTGTAGTTAAGGTTGTGAGAAAATTTTGCAAGGACGTATAAAACTTGATCCTGGAGGTGTTATATGTGAAATGGTTTGTGAAACAATAATGATAATGTGCGAATATGATGTCTTATACCTTTTATTTAAACTTTGATTAATATATATATGCATCATTTGTATGTATTGGCAAATAACATAAGATAAGTAAGGGAGGATGTTTTGTTGATTTTATTTAAAATTACTAAACATAATTAAGGAAGGTAATAGTTGAGATTAGAACTTAGTTACAAAGTAGGGTGTGACAGAGTTTGGTATCAGAGCTTAGGTTATAAGATTCTGTAGACAGTATGACTTAAGTTTAAGGTTAGGTGACATTATGTGCATTAGATTAATAGTGCATGCTTTTGATTACTTTTCTTATTTTATTTTTGAAGGGATAAACATATCATCACATAAGTAATGTGGTGAGGGCTAATTTTATGTTATTGGCCTTTGTAAATTTCCTCTGTCTGACGGTCGACCTATTAGGAGTTCATTTTCATCTCATGCATCATGCATCAATACAAGGTGTGACATTTGATGCCAATAATGATTCTCCCTCTGTGATGATGAGATCATAATGGGTCCATCAATAATGTTTTACGATGACTATGTTAAGTATCAAACTATTGATTAATTTCTTGCAAAAAGATATAAATAAATATGGAGTGAAAGTAGCTGAGTGGGAAATGATGACATAGTTCATTTCTTTAAATATCCCATACTGTAATATCTTATCTGAAGTGGATTGACTAGTTCGTCACCATACACTACTAGAAAAATGCTGATTACTGACGGTCCAGACCGTCGATAATCAGCTCGAAAACCATCGGTAACGCAATTACCGACGGTTTTTTAGTCGGAATCGATCCGTCGGAAAAATGCTCGTCGCAAATCGATTTGTGACGGTTGAAAAAAATTTGTCAAAAATATCGACGATCAGAACCGTCGAAAAAGTCACGACGGTTCGAACCGTCGAAATTTCCGACAGTTGCAACCGTCGAAAAAGGCCGACGGTTCGAACCGTCGCAACTCTTCGACGATCGCAATTGTCGAAACTTTCGACGGTCGTCGCAACCGTCGATCTTTCGGCGGTCGGAATTGTCGCAAATAATTTTTTAAATATAAAAAAAATTAGCGGCCGGATCGGGCTGCGGCCAGCTCCGGCCGCGGCCAAATCCGCCCGCCCGCGGCCGATCCCGCCGCGGCCAAATCTGCCCGTCCGCGGCCGATCCGGCCGCAAGCCGATCGATCCGACCGCTAGGGGCTGAATCCGGCAGCTGGGGGCTGGATCCGGCCGCCCGCGGCCAATCCGGCATGCTGGCGGTCGGATGCGGTAGGATCTGTCGGCTGGCGGCCAAATACGGCCGCCTGGCGGTCCGGGCCGGAGAGAGAGAGAGAGAGTCGGCGGGAGACGGTGGCCGGCGATCGATGACGTCCGGTAGAGGCTCGCCGGCCGGGAAAGGGAGAGGGAGAGAGAGAGAGGAGAGGAGGGAGAGTGGCCGGCAGAGGGAGAGAGAAGAGGAGGGGGAGAGAGAGCAGAGGAGGGTGAGAGGAGAGGAGAGAATATATATATTGGATTTCGAACGACAAGAAAGCGGGAAAATGGAAAGAAAAGCGGGATAACGAAATTTTAATTACCGACGGTTCTAGCCGTCGGAAATGCATATATTAATTATTTTTAAAGTTACCGCCGTCATAAATATTTAATTGTAAAAATATTAAATATATGTTATTATTATATATTTACCGACGGTTACGAACCGTCGGAAATTGCGGCGGCTTTTGCGACGGATGGATATCCGTCGAAAATATCGACGTTCATAATCATCAAAAAATTAAATAATAATATAAAAAATTACATAATTTAATTTTTTTCATTTTCGACGATCGTAACTGTCAGAAAATTCGTCAAAAAAATTAAATAATAATATAACAAATTATATAATTTATTTTTTCATTTTTGACGATCGCGACTCGAAAATTGCGACGGATGTATATCCGTCGGAAATATCGACGTTCCTAATCGTCAAAAAATTAAATAATAATATAAAAAATTACATAATTTAATTTTTTCATTTTTGATAGTCGTAACTGTCTAAAAATCCGTCGAAAAAATTAAATAATAATATAATAAATTACATAATTTATTTTTCATTTCTGACGCTAGTTACCATCGGAAAATCCATCGAAAATTGCGACGGATGGATATCCGTCGAAAATATCGACATTCCTAAACGTCAGAAAATTAAATAATAATATAAATCATTTTCGACGGTCATAACCATCGAAAAATCTGTCGGAAATTAAATTCGTCGTAAATTGCGATGGATTTAGAACCGTCAGAAATTGCCCGTCGAAAATTGCGATTTTCTTGTAGTGGTACCACTCCACATTATTTTAAGAAAGAAATTTATTTTGAGTTATTAAGAAAATCAAGAGTTACATTTTCTAATAAATGATAGAATTTCCCCTCATGCATTATTTATATAGTAATGACAGCGAAGTTGATTAGGAAGGAATGAGAAACATATTTTGCTTCTCTCATGAGATAAAGGTAAGGTCATGATTGGAAGATATTCCAGTCATATCTAAATTTCATAAAATATTAAGATCTTAGATTATGTACCGAGGAGATAGAGAAAATTCTTTATGGATATAGTCCATAGAACTATTCCTACTTCTAACACTCCTTATTGTATAACACCTATAAGATTAAACGAACTATAGGAGCATTCCGATGAGGTATGCATTCAATCGAAATTCTGGGCTTTGGATTTACTCTTCAAGAAGAAAGATAAGTTCCTTAGTTGGGCATGAATTATATGCATTTTAAGTAATTATGAAGAATAACTTATTAAGAATGGTAACTTGCCTGATCAGTTACAAGTATTAACAAATTGTTAAAAATGAATTTAAGATAGGGATACAATTGGCTAAAGTTAAAGAATGGGATATCTCAAAAGTATATACATTGAATTCGATATGCTTATTATGAATTCTTGGCCTTTAAACCACTCATAAATTTATGATCCCGTAATTTCTAAAGTCGTGTACATTATGAGAAATATTTAAACACTATTTTGCAAAATTCTTATGGGAAAAATAAAATTAAGAGTTTATCTCATGATGTTAGATCATGTCGATTCTAAGAAAAACAAATCATGCCCTTGGTACATATGTCATTTGATATATGAGTTGATCAATTAATTATCATTTAGCCCTTTCGTCCTAATATAGAAAGAAAGCATGACATGTTCCCTTGTACCAAGTCTAAGAAAATGTGAACTATCATTTACATATGACCGAGTATGAACAACTTATTAATTTGAACAAGAATTTGTCACCTAAGAACAACTAGTTTGCATCTTATATCGAAAAGGAAATGCAACAGGTAAGAAAAGTTTCATCCTAAGATATTGTGTTATAAAAGCTTTGCAACGAGACATTGTGTTTTAAAATAAATACATTTGAACCCTATGAAGGTGTGATGAGAGGATATTTACAAGCCACCATTCATGGTTTTGTATTACATTGGATTACCCATATGTATGAGAATCAGACAATAGTTATGTATTACATAATGGATATTCAAAGAAAAAAAATTCTTTGAATTTGAATACTATAATTGTTTGACTCATTCAAGTGATTATGGTTATTCTAAATTTGTCAATAACATACGTATGAATTGATCTTGAAGTTTAATTCTACAAAATTGGTATTAATCTAAATAAAACACGTTGATAGAAAGGTAGAGAAAATAGAACAAAGGATAGTTATGTTATTTTGAATAGTCATTAAAAATCAATTTGCAAAATGTGCAATAAGCATAACCATAAGTTAAATCTGAATATGAATATGAGCATGAAAACTTTATAGATATATATATATATATATGAATGATCCTTAATATGAAATTAGAAATTACTTGTGATGGATGTGTAGATAGTAGAATATGAGTTTTCTTCTAAAAACATCAAATCCTAACAAAATTATATGGGATATTGAATGTTCTGTAGAGATAATCAGTAAGAGAATAGATGCTTGTAATCTTATGAAAACATTATGAGATGTCTATATTAATAAGAAATGGTAAATATTTTATAGAAATGGATAATAATATTAGACTACGCATGAGGGTTGGAGAACCAATCATCAAATCAGTTTAGTGTTGAAAATTGATACCTACTTTATAGGATTCAAATTATATGATGATCATTACATTATCGTCATCTAATGTGAATTATTATCAGTGATTTTAAAATCACTGTGAAACCTTGAATTGCTATTATTGATATCAGAATTATTGTCAACTTTCAACCTATAGTTGTCAAACAGCATTCATCGTTATACATTCTGAATCATTGATGATTCTTGATTAGTTGTTATTGATTGCAATTCCTCGTATTTGAGTAGTGATTTTTGGCTCATCAAATCTCACTTAGCGTGATTGATTAAATTATCATTGTCACTTCTTTACGGGTGATATATGATTTGCCATTTCGGACTTTAGTACTTCTACTAATTTTGGAAGTTTAAAGAGTTGTGAGAAAGCTTCTCAAACGATTATTGGAGTGATGCATCCTTTGATCATCTATCGAGAACTTTAATTGGGTGTTTATCAATCACGAAATGTTGGTTGGATGTATAGCGAATGAGCGATTGAAGGGGGAGCCTTTCTGATCCTCGTTCGCGAACTCGAATTGACATTTCACCATTGTAAATCAATTGGAGAGGGAAAGTCTTATTCACAAAACTCAATGTTGCTCATGCTCTGACCATCATTCTTACGAATGATAGTGATCGTATTTGACTTATGGACACGTAATAATCGATGGTTATTCTATCGTTCCCTTTATCCAATGTGTCATCTTCTTTTGCTTGTCATGATAGACTCATATAATTGTTGAAATACTACCCATTGTCCTTGTTAACCATAAAGTATGTTAAATATTTAGAAATTTCTTTACAATTAGTTTTCCACTCATAACCTTGGTACTTATCTTTATGTGAACCTTGTATAAAATTAACCATGGTAACAAGATTAGATGAAAGAATTAATTCTTTTATTGAATTTTAAATACGCACATTGAGAAACTATTATAGCTGATAGAATATAATAAATTCAGGATTATTATGAAACATCAAGAAAAATAAAAAAAGGTGATCATAATAACGAATTCACAAGGACAACATTACCTATGGGAAAAAACATGAAGGAAAGTTATGTCCATGATACATAGGCCCATATGATATTTTGGTATGTATTGGGTCAACTATTTATTGGTTAAGTTCCACCACCAGAGATTGTGTATTCACGATATCTTCAACGTTTCTATACTTAGATGATATCGATCAAATTCTTTGCAGATAAGCTCCACCCATCAATCAACAACATATAACCATATATGTATAATCCATCAATTGGAACAATATCTCCGATTGATAGATGTACCACATCTCCGACCACCAAATCATAAACATGATTTTTGTTTGTGTCCATTTCTAATCACCTGGACCAAGATCTTTTCTTTCCTTATATAAGTCTCTAAACTGCAATGACTGCTTATAGTCATTGGCTGTTATAACTATTATGATCAGGAATATGCTAAGTAAGATTCCTAAACCATTGTACGTATCCTTTGGCCAATCTTCAGATAGAAGTCCAACAACTATAGATATCAAAGTGTAAATCATAAGAATGATCAATGTTAACTCTTGCAAAGCATCCCAAACAAACATCCAGAAGCTTCTTGGTGATTTTTCGACATACTTGTTGACACAAAAAAAATATTTTACTTGTCATTATGCCATCAGCAAGTGAAACAAAGATATTCCTGGCTATTTCATCTAGCCCTTCATTGGTTGACAAATCCTTGTTATTATGTCTACGTGAAATGAGTGCTAACTCATTTAGGTTGATGCAATAACTAGCTTTTCTCATCTCTATTGGGATTGTTGAATCCTATGTTTTGATGATAACAAATTAAAATGGACATAAAAGTTACTAATCCATGTTCAAGTGTGATTAATGCAGGTGCAGAATTGATATGAACAGATTCACCGAAGAAATCGCCAAATTTAAAGTTGGAAGAAAATTTTTCAACACGACTGGTCGACCCATCGGTCGATCAACCATAGCATCGTCGATTGATATTCTGTTGGAGAAAGGTCAAGAATATACCGGTCGATAGTGATATGAATCGATCGACGCGGAGACATTACCGATCAATGTATCAGTCGAAGGACCGATCGATCGGACAAGCATTAAAACCCTGAAAAGGGCACAACGGTCACATAGACCGGTCGACCGGTCCATCCCTGCGGACCGCTCGGCCTCTCAGTCAAATAAATAGTAACGGCTAGCTTTTTTGAGGAGAAAATTGTGGGAGACTTTTTGAACGAATTCTCACCTCTAGGAGCCTATAAAATGAGTGTCAAAGCCTGAAGAAAATGCATCCAAGCAAGCAAGAACATACTAGAGCTCCTCTCAAGTTTTTGAGCATAGAATTGTAAATTTCTTCCCTTTTCTTTTCTTAGCCTTGAGTGTGAGAAAGATTTTTGTAAAAAAAAAAGAGTTAGAGGGAACATTTACTTTCTGATCTAGCGAGATTGAGAGCTCCTTGTATAAGAGGTTCGCCTTACCTCTTGAGCGGAGAAGAAGGCTTGATTGTATAAAGTGTTGTTCTCTCCCTACAAGAAAAGAGAAAGATAGTGAATCTCCAGCGGTCTCGAGGTCGAGAAGTCGGAGCGGGGACGTAAGCCAAAGAGTTGGGGCCAAAAATCGTCAACATATCGTGTCTCCTTGCGTTTGTTCTTTATTCTTCATCTACGCATTATCTTTATTTGTTTGTGATCGTTTTTATTGGTTTTCTCCGAAAGTGAATTTTTGAAAATTTTAATTTCACCAATTCACCCCCCCCCCTTGGTGCTTTTGATCGACTGATGGGTGATTTATTTGAAAAAAATTGTCTGATCGCCCGCTGGGCAGGATCGGTCGACCGGTCTATGTCAAAATTACGAGATATAAGAAGTCAATCGATCAAATCGGTCGACCAAAACCTCCTTTCCACATGACCGCTGCTCCTGTGAACTCTCTCCCTTCGACGACCGACAACCAAACTCCGGCCAGCCGACCCACCTTCACCCTCCGGCGAACCCTACGACTGTCGGCCACTCCAGCGACCGGCCGCCCCACCTTCTCCTTCGACTTCAGCACTCGACCTAACCTCCGGCCGGCTGCCTCTCCCTCTCTAGTCCATCTCCTCCGGCCCTCTCTATCTCTCTCTCCTCCGGACTCTCGCTCTCTTTCTATCTCTCATATCCATCAAACTCCGGCGACTCGCCTCCGCCGGCCGAATGCTCCCTCTGTCTCGACCATCACTTCCGTCGGTCTCCTCTCGTCTCACTTCGACGACAGTCGCCAGCCCTCTTAACTATCTCCTCCGCCGCCGCTGATCAGCCATCTCGACCTCCGTCTCTCTCTCTCTCTCATCCCTCCGGCAACCCTCTACTCTTACCGTCTCTCCAGACATCGTCCTCTCCACTCTAACCCACTGAACTTCTCTCCTCCGATCGCTTCGTCCTTCTCTCTTCGTCGTAGCTCTCTCCATCTCCCTCTCTTCGTCAACGACATCAGCTTCATTTCCAATCATCAGACCCCTTCCGACCACCATTGTTGAATTCCATGGCCGATGACAAAGGGTATCCCCGTTCTCGCCTTGTCTTTCAGCGTCGTCGTCGTTTCTATGGCTCAGGCGGTACCGTTCATATTCTCCCACCTGAACCGGCACCAGAACCCGAACATACACCTGTCCAACGTGGACGCGGCCGTGGATGAGGATGATCCCATGGACGTACTCGTCAGCCATCTTCCCCCGAGCCCACTGAGTTTGATAGCCATCTTTTTGTCACTATGGACATCTTAAATAATTTCGAAGCTTTGTACGCCTCTCGCGAAGTCCGGCGTGCCTATACCATTGATTGGGACGCTCTGAACATTTCAGATGTTCAAGAGAGGTTCGCAACCATCGGTTGGTTGCCACTTCTCTCTCTCACAGAGCGTGTGTATTCTCGCCTTGTTCGACATTTTTATACGAACATGACAATCACTCGAGAGGTCATCATCATCTATGTCCTTGGCATACCCATTCGATTTGATTCGGACCATCTTTGTCGCATCTTTGGCGTTGCGTGCCCCTTACCTAGTTTTTATTCATTTGTCACTCATGACTGGCCTTCTAATTATCTTCCGATCGCGGATGGCATTCGTACGGTCTTTGCTGGACAGGACATCCAATATATCATCAAAACAGCCTATCGACATCTTCATCCACTCATGAAAATAGCACATCACCTCCTTAGCCGCATGATCACTCCTCGAGCCGGGCACTATACAGAGGTCACTCACTTTAATCTCTTCTTTCTTCACTGTCTTTGCATCCGTGATGCCTCATTTCTTCATTTCGGTCATTATGTCTTCTATCACATGGACTATACCTTTCAGAAGATCTCCTTTGTTGCTCGTGATCGGCACCACTTATATGTTGGTGCTTGGATCACGAAGATTTTACTCCATTTTGGTGTCGAGATCTCTGCTGACGAGGAGTACATTCGACCTCGTCCCACTGACATCATTGGTTATGGGACCTTACACCGGAAAGGACTTAGGTTTGGTGAGTAGGCAGCGCAAGATTCTGATGATAGAGATGATGCCTCAGATGGCGAGCCAGCGCTGATGGATACTCAGGATACACTTGAGGCTGGCCCCAGCTTCCCGCCACCATCGCCACCCGCTGAGCATGCGGGACCTTCTAAAGTCTATGGCACCTATGACTTCACGGCTTTTTCACAGCAGGTGGCTGCCATAGACCATCGTGTGACCCAGATGGATAGTCGTGTTCGATGGATGGAGCGTGACACTCGTTATCTTGTTGGTTCACTACAGGCCTACTATGCATCGCAGGGTTTTATTCCGCCTGTAACTCATGAGGATGATAGTTCCGATGACGAGTAGTTAGGTTGTCTCCCTCTTTGATGATGTCAAAAGGGGGAGAAGTTTAGGACGATATTTTGCTTAGATGATATTTTGCTCATCTTATGCGTATGTTATGTGTTTTCATTTGTGTCATGCACCATTTTGCAGTGACTAGAGTCACATTTGTTAGTGCATAAACACATGATGTATTATTAACTATGAATATAATGTGATGAATTTTTTCTTCATAATGAAATGCCCTTTGATTTAAAATTTTTACATATCTACTTTCCTTCTCGCCATATGTTCATATTATTCCAAGGAATTATGAAAATATAAATGCCATTGATTTAGGGGGAGAAAAAGTGAAATATGCATAAATGTAGGGGAAGCTTGTTCACTACTTTCTATGTAAAACTTACATTTCATTTTCTTTCCTTCTTCTTCTCCTTATCGTCCAATTAATTTGCCATCATCAAAAAGGGGGAGATTGTTGAATCCTATGTTTTGAAGATAACAAATTAAAATGGACATAAAAATTACTAATCCATGCTCAAGTGTGATTAATGCAGGTGTAGAATTGATATGAAGAGATTCGTCGAAGAAATCGCCAAATTTAAAGTTGGAAGAAAATTTTTCAGCACGATCGGTCGACCCGGCCATGGCACCGATCGATTGATATTCTATTGGAGAAAGGTCAAGAATATACCGATCGACGTCAAGATTATACCGGTTGATAGACCGGTCGATAGTGATATGAATCGATCGACGTCGAGACATGACCGGTCAATGTATCGATCGAAGGACCGGTCGACCGGACAAGCATCAAAACGCTGAAAAAGGCACAATGGTCACATAGACCGGTCGATCGGCCCATCCCAGCGGTCGACCGGCCTCTCAGTCAAATGAACAGTAATGGCTAGCTTTTTTGAGGAGAAAATTGTGGGAGACTTTTTGAATGAATTCTCACCTCTAGAACCTATAAAAGGAGTGCAAAAGCCTGAAGAAAATGCATCCAAGCAAGCAAGAACATCCTATAGCTCCTCTCAAGTTTTTGAGCATAGAATTGCAAATTTCTTCCATTTTCTTTTCTTAACCTTGAGTGTGAGAAAGATTTTTGTAAAAGAAAAGAGTTAGAGAGAACATTTACTTTCTGATCTAGTGAGATTGAGAGCTCCTTGTATAAGAGGTGTGTCTTACCTCTTGAGCTGAGAAGAAGGCTTGATTGTATAAAGAGTGTTGTTCTCTCCCTATAAGAAAAGAAAAAGATAGTGAATCTCTGGCGGTCTCGAGGTTGAGAAGTCAAAGCAGAGACGTAGGCCAAAGAGTTGGGGCCAAACCTCGTCAACATATCGTGTCTTCTTGCGTTTGTTCTTTATTCTTCGTCTACACAGTATCTTTATTTGCTTGTGATCATTTTTATTGGTTTCTTCGAAAGTGATTTTTGAAAAATTTAATTTCACCAATTCACCCCCCCTCTTGGTGCTTTTGATCCTACAGGGATATGATAATCTAGTGTGCTAGCAGTCGCGTTTAAGCAAGAACCAAAAAGAGCAGAACACCAACAAAGAATAGCACATACAATTACCTTGTGTTCATTAATAATTAAAGATCATACCAGCAATAAATTGCATAGCAGCCTTTTGCACATAAAGAGCAACTCAATGTATTCAAATATAAGAGAATTTGAGAAAAATATAGTATAAATTATAAGAGTCAAGGAAAATGAACTTTGGAAATGAAAAATTCTGGTAGTGTTAGTGTTATAGGAAAAAACATCATTCAAGTGAGGAGAAAGTTGGAAGTGAGAATGACCAAATAAGAATGAAATATTCATTCTTGTTCCTTGGAATATGTATCCAAATTTCGGGGACGAAATTTTTTTAAGAAGGGGAGAATTGTCACGGACGTGCTACACAACCATCATTTTAACATAATCATGATTTTAATTAGCATATTAAGTTAGTCTATATGCTTATATAGTCGTGTTTGTATGCAGTAATTAACATTTGGATTAAAGCATAATGATAATTACTTATCGATAAGCGTTATAAAAAATTATATAATATAATTAGGAATAAACTTTAATATTTATAAATATGTTTAGCTATGATTAACTGAGGTTAATTAGAGGTTTAACACTAATTTTTTTAAAATAATATGATTGGATCTTTATTTCAACCAATAGGGTTTCAAGCAGCTCAAGCATGCAGCTCACCTGCTTAGAAAAATATTTTTCCAAATCATCATATGACGTGTTAAAAATCTGAAAAAAATATAAATTAAAACATCTTACCTTCGGAGAGGCGAAAATTTTCTAGAGGCAAATACCTAGCAGATCCGCCTGAGAAAAATCGCCAAGTTGCTTGGTTAAGGTATGGTTTTTTATCCAAAATTGACATTCGTTTTCATATGATTATATCTTCATGAGTAGTTCTTCATAAATCCTATTCGCATGGTTCTTCCTCGCGAGGTTAGCTTTCCATGACCACAAGAATGATATAAAAAGGACTTTTGTAGCGAAAGTTATGAACCCAGCACCGTAGGCCGCTCACTCTGTCTTGAGTCAGAGACAGATCTGCCTCGTAGATTAGGGTATGATTCGAATAAACTGAATCAGGTTTGAAATGTGGATATGATCGATTAATTAGACTTACAAATTATTCTTTGAGAGTTGGAATCATACAATTTGGATTTGTTTATGTAGAGAAATGAATTTATCATCCTGCATGACCTCTTCTGTCTAGTTTCAAGACATACACAGAACATGATCCGAATTGATTATTTTTGTTAAAGGGAACATACAAAGAATTAGATTCTATAAGTTTTATAGCTAAACACTACGGAAGTGTAGATTCTATTAAAATTAGTATCTCATCAAATGGATAAGTATTCTTAAAGATATAAATTAATCATTTAGTGATACACAGTCTGCCAGAGCATAAACCCTAGGTCAGGCTGCCTTGAATTTTATGGCTTACTCACTTGAAATTAGTTAATGATATTTGGTAGTTGGAAACCTTATTAAGTCTAGTTTCTAATTTATCTTGAATAATAAGATTTGCCCGTGTGGTTAAGAAGTGATTATATGCATTTTAAGGTGAATAAGTGTTCATTCATGAGCATTTGCATATTACCTTATTAGTAATTGGAAAGTAAAAATTCATTATTACTTGTAGGAAAACATCAAGGTACAAGTGAAAGGGAGAAAATCTAATAAAGTGTGTAAATTTACAACATAGCAAATCTTATATGTTAGTTCTTTTATTTATGATATTATCTCAAGCAAAGATTATTATTATTATTATTATTATTATTATTATTATTATTATTATTATTAAAATATATCTTGAGTTATGAAAGATATTTATGATATGTTTCGAGAAATTTATATGAGTTGGAGTAACACTCTAGATTTTTATTAGGGGTAATTACGCTTTTTGGCCAAAATCCCTAACCTCCCTATATAAAGATTTAAGAATCCATGATTTACCTCTTTTCTCCATCTAGATTCTTGACAGCTAGGACTTGAAGAAGGAGATCTTGAGGAACAAGGAAGAGGAGGAAGAAGAGGAGAATCAGGATCAATATATGTAAAGGGGATCCAATCCCTCTCTCATCTCTCAATGATTTGATTTGAGTATGATAGATTGAGAGCTTGATGGCAACTTGTCCTCATAATGAATTGTGATTGAGGATTACTCTCATTAGATTTGAAAGATTTTGATATGTGTTTCATGTTTTTTATGTAGGATCACAAGGCACCAAGAGGAAGAGGGGGTGAATTGGCAACCCAAAAATACCGATTTTAGGAAATCATCGCGAAAGCTTAAAATTGATTCGTTAATATTCAAACCAACACAAAGAGATCATATCACATGCATAATAACATAGGAAGGAGAGGGAGAGAGAAAGACAAATGCAAAGTGCACGGTGGTTTTTTGACGAGGTTCGGCCACACCTTGACTTATGTCCCTACTCCGACTTCTCGACCTCGAGACCGTCGAAGATTCCACTAAACTCTTCCTTCGTTTCAAATGGGCAAGGAAGAAACCATTTACACCACACCACATTTTCTCTGCTTCGAGAGGTAAGGCACACCTCTCCTCGTAAGAAATTTATCTTTTCTCTAGTCTGAGAGGTAAGATAAAACCTCTTTCACACAGGAGCTCACATCCAAATTTCTAAGTGTTTCTCTCTTTTACAATATCAAACTCACAATAAGAGAAGAGAGAAAGAAGAAATGAAAGATTTGCAACTTGGAGCTCAAATGGACTTCACAATGTTCTTCCCAGTTTTTCTTGGAAGTCTTAATCATTCCTGCACCTTTGGGTTTTCTTTTATAGTCTTCTTAACTCCATTTAGCCATTGGGACTCGTTTTCTAAGTTTGGGGCTAAAATATGATCGTTATAGTGCATTCTGCGCGCCAATCGGTCGACCGTTCTGCACCATCAGTCGATCGGTCCATATGACCATTTGAAAAATTCGAATCACAAGAAGAGAAGAGAGAAAGAAGAAATGAAAGATTTGCAACTTGGAGCTCAAATGGACTTCACAATGTTCTTCCCAGTTTTCCTTGGAAGTCTTAATCATTCCTGCACCTTTGTGTTCTCTTTTATAGTCTTCTTAACTTCATTTAGCCATTGGGACTCGTTTTCTAAGTTTGGGGCTAAAATATGATCGTTATAGTGCATTCTGCGCGCCAATCGGTCGACCGTTCTGCACCATCGGTCGATCGATCCATATGACCATTTGAAAAATTCGACCGTTGGTGCATTTTTTGCATTTTTTTCTGTTGACCGATCGATCGACTGGCACGGTCTCGACATTCTGCTGTTCAAACTGGGCATTTTCTACATTGACCGATCGATCGGTATTTCAGCCGCTAGGTCAACATCTCTGCACTATTTTAAGCATAATATTTTGCACAGTTATTCAAATGAGATGATTTTTATTCTATGGAAAGATAATAGAATTCTCTACAAGTTTGTTATTCATCATTCATCCAAAATCTAATGACATCATTGTCACATATTAATTCAAAGTTCAATATACAAAATTATCCATTTTAAATAAAACATTTTAAACATTTACTCTTTTATGTATAACTTTTCATACCAATATCCAAATGAGATGATATTTCATTCTATGAAAAGCTAATAACATTATCTATAATTTTATATTTATCTCTTAATATAAATCTTGTGGGAATATAAACAAATATTAATAAAAAATTTAGTGAATGAAGCAACTCATTCTTATTTAGATTTTTTTCGACATTTTACATATAACTCTAATCTTTCGAATTTGTATCATCAAAACATAATTACATAGAGTATAAAAACCTTGCTCCAACATTTGAATCACCATGCTTAGATTCACATATTAGGGTTTCATAATATTGGATCTAGGATGAACTCTAGATTTGAAAGAATGTATGATTAATCATACAGATCTTCATATATATATATATATATATATATATATATATATATATATATATACATTAAACATACAGATCTTCACACATATGATCAATGCACTCTCGATCACAATCCCTATTAGGAACTAGGGTATTCTTAGATCTCTCAATCCAAACATGAAATCCATTACAAGGGTCGGATCTTTGTTTACATGTTTAAGACTTTGATCTCTTTCTTCTTTGTTGATCTTTTTTTTTCTTGTCTTGTTTTGTTCTCCTTTGTCCTCCTTTCTCAAAGATTTTAGTTGTCACATGGGAGAAATAAAAAAAAAAAAGAGGATAGAGAGAATTTGAGGGCTTTTTATAGCGTTTTAGTCTAAGATTTCTTAATTTTTTCTTGAAATAACTTAAACATCCTTATTTACAAATTGGGTTGTTATATACACATTCCAGTTCACCTCTATTATATCCAATGGTTGTGTTTATATTGAGAATTTGTAGTTCTCTTTATCGATTTGATAGAATAGTTTAAGTGTGATGTTTAGATGAAAAATATAATGATGAAAATTTAGAAAAAATTGATTTGATAGATAAGTTTTAATAGGTGTTTGAATAAAAATTAAGAACAAATGATACCATTTATTATTTTATTATGTATAAAATTATAGTAAATTAAAACATTATTTATTTATTTAGTTAAAATAATTATTTACAAAAAAAATTATATTTATTTTATAATTTATAATTTATGGAAAATATTTATGTATATATTATAATTTATAATTTACGGGATATAAGAATATATAATTTATCATTTTTCTCGTGTTACTAATATTATAGTTTTTTTAAAAAAATATGTATATTAAGTTAAAGAATTTATTTTATAAGCTGAATAATATTATATTAATAAACAAATATATGTTATTATTTAAGATAATATAAAAATAGTTTAATAAACAATATAAGATTAAGTAGAAATTAATAGTATTTTACTAATTAAAAATATAATAAAGAATTAAAAGAAAAGGAAGAAAAAAAAAGCACGTCCTGGATGGAGTTATCCAAAATCTGGTCACGTATGGTTTGACTAAAAATAGTTTAATAAACAATATCAAGATTAAGTAGTAATTAATAATATTTTACTAATTAAAAATATAATAAAGAATTAGAAGAAAAAAAAGCATGTTGTGGCTGGAGACAAGAAGAACTCAAAATCTGGTCTAGTACGTATGGTTTGGCTAAAAATATGGTACCAGCCAATAAAAAATGTGCGAAAGGGCGAGAGAAGATAAAAACTTGGATTAATAAATAAACAAATGTGGGGTTTGGTTAATCTTTTTTCTCCTCCCCCAAGTTTTTGTGTGCGTTCCGAAAATTCTCCTCCGACCTCCGCTTTCCCGCAGGATCGGGAGTTGGCTAATTTGTTTCTAGATCCCCAAAAAATTCTTCTTCTTCTTCGTCCCCAATTTCGCAAGCAATCAATCGCCGGCCGCCGCCAAGATGACGACGGAGGAGGGCCAGAGGAGCAAGCTGGTCGCCTGCATGCAGGCCGTTTGGGCAGCCCGATACGTCCGACAGGACAACACCCCCTGCCTAATCGAGGAGGCAAGCCCCCCCTCTTATTTCCAATTTCCATTTCCCAGCAATCTCTCTCTCTCTCTCTCTCTCTCTCTCAAATCGTGTTTGTGTAGCAGGGCCTCTTCTTGGGTTCTGTGGGTGTGGCGTTGAATAAACCCTCCTTGAAGCGTCTCAATGTCACCCACATCCTCACTGTGGCCAAGTCGCTCAGTCCCGCTTACCCCAACGATTTCGTCTACAAAGTGATCCCAGGTAAAACACTTCTTCTTCTTCTTCTTCTGCTGCTGCTGCTGCTGTTGTCCTTGTTGATGATGATTAGAGCTTTTGTTTTCCTATTTGATAAAGTGCCAGACTGCACGTGATTTGGCTATTCAAGATCACATGGTTTTTGCTACGTGATAACAATTTTTTTTTTTTTGAGAGAGCAAAGGATGATTACCATTTGTAATCATCCATTTTATTAGTGGTTGTTATATTACAAAAATGTACAAACAAACTTAGTTCTTCATCCACTATCTTCTCAGCCATTGCCACAATATTCTCAATATATTCCAAATAGCCCATACGAAAGCAAAAAGGGCCACGCAACATCTTTTTGTATTCCATTTTGGTTCCCACATCTTGTTCGGAAGGAGCTCCAAAATTGGGTTAATTGTTCCCACATCTTATTCCGAAGGATCCAAATCTTTGCCACACCTCTTTTGCCATCACGCATTGAAAGAAAAGATGATCAATCCATCCACTACACTATAAAACACACAGGTTGTATTCGCCGTGAACCCATCTTTGCCTGCAGCATCGTGTTGGAAGTCTTCCACCTCGGAGCAGCCACACAAAAATTCTTATTCTTTGAGGAATCCGTAGCCTCCAAATCATGATGCAGTCTGTCCGCAAGGCGGTATCCTCTAGTTCAATGTCGTTAGTGAGAAGTGTGTATACTTTAATGACAGAAAATTGACCACATGACCAAATCCACGAGTCCTTTCGAGAACTACTAGGTGATATGCCTTGCAACTTCCCCATGAGAGTGAGGAGTTCCTCCACCCGCTGGTCCGAAAGAGTAGCATTATATTGTGGAGTCCACACACCATTAAATAGCAGATTTCTTGACCAGTAGCCAGCAACCCTAGTGTTTTTATCCTGGCTGATAGCATATAGTCTTGGATACAACCTAGAAAGAGGAGCACGGGTTGCCCAGGAATCTTCCCAGAATCTGAAATCATTACCAGGACCCAATGATGCTTCAAAGAATGGGCGTAACCTTGCCATACTGACACAACACTCCTCCAAAACGTAGAAGAACCATGTTGAGCTAACTCTCTTTCCTCCCAATTCAGTGTGTGACCATTACAGGCAGTTATTAAAGAAAACCAAAGGTCATCACCATGACCCATGACCCGGGCATCCATTTGTTCTTTCATTGTTCTGATCCCCAAGCCACCCTCAAAATATGGTCTGCATACATCAAACCATGCCACCAAGTGAAGGCCTCTACGATTGGTGCCTGATTTTCGTCATAAGAACTTCCGACGGAGTGCATCTATGCACTGAATCACCCCCACAAGGAATTATGAAAACTGACATAAAATATATTGGAATAGATGACAATACTGATTTTATCAAGATCAATCTTCCTCGAGCTCCAACCTTGTAATCAGTTTTCCACACGCCCGACTACAGGATTCCGGTCAAGAATAACAAATTGTGATAACAAATGTTTGTCAGGTGTTCTATCTGAGATGCGTCCTTGCCTTATAACTGGATATTTGTACACTAGGGCATATGGTTATCTCATTTCGTATGGCATTTTCGTAAAACTTCGATCTCAAAAAATATTTGTAAAACTGGAGAGAGCTCTTCCAACTAAAGGAAAGTTGGAAGAAAAATGAAACAAAATGTTAAATGTTGCATGATGATGATGATGGAAGGACTATATCCTAATGATGAATGAACTACTACAAAAAATTCATAATGATAAATGACTACTGCTATAAGAAGGATTATTGATGAATGAACTACTGCTACAAAATAAAGACTACTCATTCATTGATTTCTACTATCATGGGATTGTAGGGATTCTCCTTCTCTCCGAATAGTCCGTGATTTTGTTGCAGTAAATAACTTTAAGCTTGTGGTAGTCTTTTTCTACTTGTAGTATCAGTCAGCAAAACAATTGTTTTTTTTTTTGGAGGAATAAAAGAATGACTAACTAGAGTTGTTAATCATCCAACCATCCATTAATATGCAAAATAGTAACAAATGTGAACCATACAGAAAATTGAAAGGTAAAAAATAAAAAAAGTAAGGTTTTACACCAATTAGGACATATTCTTCCATTTCCTACTCAGCCTATGTGCATTTGAGATATTATTTTCCAGGAAAGCAATTACTACCATATGCAGAAGGATGTAAGTTAGTGTGTACATATATTTATTACACGCGTCCATCATTATTTCTCTTGGTTACAAATCCCTTATGCTTTTATTGTTTCTCACTCTCATCTATTTTGTATCGGGTTTGTTTTTGCTTTTGTCTATTCAGTTCTTGTCTTAGTAAAATGGTGGTTCTCTGCTTGGTAAATGAAAATGCTATTATTATGTCAAATGAAAGATATAAATTCTGACCATGAGATTGGAGAATGACGTTTCTATTAATTTGCTATATTTTCTTTCTAGTAACTCTCTTACCAGAGCTATTTTAAAGCACTCAATTCCAATTAATTCATTTTATGTAATACATTCATTGTATCTTTGTCTCTACTTTTACCAAAGAAGTTCAGAATCATATGATGCTACCTAAGTTTTCATAGTTAATCAAGAAATCCGGATTTTTATGTTCAAATGCCTGATGATTATGATTGGAGATACTTCAAGAAGACATTTTCCTGCAACTATTGAAACTGAAAATGCTGTAACATCAAAATGTGATAAATTTATGCATTTTTCTATCATATCAATCATACAATGTAATTTCTGGTGATCCTTACTCAGCACATTCTAAGCTTAATGTTTGAAAGTTGTTTGACATTCCTATTTAATGAGATAATCATGTTAATTTTTATATCCTCTAAACTTTTTTCTCATTCCAATACTTTTTAGTTCTTGATATTGAAGACACCAAGTTGGAGGATTATTTTGATGAATGCTTTGATTTTATCAATGAAGCTCGAAGTTCAGGTGGGGCTGTGCTTGTTCATTGCTTTGCTGGAAGGTCAAGAAGGTACTTATTCGTCTCTTTCTGTTTTCTGTTTAAGGTTTTGCTCATCAACTTAAGTCCAGAATAATAACAAAATTGTATTCTAGAAATTTGTATAATCAACCTGTAAAAACAACTGAGAAAATCTGGTGTAGCAAACTTGAATTGTACTGAATACTTTGTTGAGCCGATTCAAGATCCATCTTGTGGTCTAGGAGTGTTCAGCGGGTCGGGTCCACCCGTGAACCCGATGACCCGACCCGAACTCGAACCGACCTTGGGTCGGGTACGGGTTGGATTTTTCCAACCCGAGTTGATCCGACCCGACCCGATGACCCGAATATTTTATTATTTTTTTAATTTTCTTTTTTATTTAAACTTAAGCCTATATTTACTTTAAAAAAATTGAAATAAAATACTTTAAATGCAGAAATAATATTTAAATAGTTAGAAAACTTATTTTGTCTTAAAATAAATATTTTTTTATATTAACAACAACAACAAAGCCTTATCCCACTAGGTGGGGTCGGCTACATGAATCATACGAGTTGATCCATGTTCATGAGATTCGACAGGGTTTTACGCTGGCTGTCGGGGCCTAACACAACCCTCCTCCTTTATCCGGGCTTGGGACCGGCTATAAAACATAGGCGGAGTTATTTTTATTTTTATTTTTTATATTAAATAAATAAAAAATAGTAAGAAAAAATAAAAAAAGAAAATTGGGTGGTCGGGTAACCCGACCACCCGACCCGACCCGATCCGAACTGGGTCGGGTTTGGCCCTCAAAAGGGCCTTGACCCGACCAGATTTGGTTGGGTCGGGTTTGTTCACGGGTCGGGTCCAACCCGACCCGTGAACACCCCTACTTGTGGAGCCTTCTAATAATATTAACCAAGCAATAATTGTTGTGTGTCCCAAGTTTCTTTTTATAGTTGGGTGTATTTGATAATTATCTTTTTTTTTCTCATTTTCATGCACTTTTTTTTGTGTATCAAAGCCAGCATGATACATATTGGAGCTAATTGGGCATTTTTGGATAAACTTTCAATTTCTTGACTATTTGTTCAAATGATTTGAACTGAGAAATTTATATTTTAACCACATTCTAATTGCTTTTTCAATCTTGGCCAGACATTTAAAAATATCTGAAGAGATCCAATTATGTTCTTAAGAGTGAAATGATTATTTCCAAATTGCACTATTTTATGTTCAAATACATCCTCAGTATACTGTAATGAACAAATTGAAAAAAACTGTAATCAACAAAACAGATGATATTTTTCCTTGTTATAAATAATACTGTCTCTATCCAACAACAACAACAACAACAACAACAAAGCTTTATCCCACTAGGTGGGGTCGGCTACATGTATCATACGACGCCATTCCGCTCTTCGTTGATCCATGTTCATAAGATTCGACAGGATTTTACGCTGGCTGTCGGGGCCTAACACAACCCTCCTCCTTTATCCGGGCTTGGGACCGGCTTTAAAATATAGGCGGAGTTAATACTGTCTCTATCCATTGAAAAAAATATTGACTCTCAGACTATTATGCTACAGAATGACTAAATACAGTAAACAATATCATGGTTTTTCGTTAATTATTCTATCATATTAGTCTTCATTGCAACACCTTCTTTACAGTAATTGAGAGGGACAAGTATTTTCTTCCTTATTGGAATCTGACTCTGCCACATGAGGTTACTGACTGTGCAACTCCATGTCAATCGGGCAACTATCCGTAGCTAGCAGGCTATACACCTTCCAAACTGAGAACTGGCCAGCTTTCCATATCCATGCATCACTTCAAGATAGGTCAGGGAAGCTACCCTCTTAGCTCCCCAAGAGCTGAAGGAAGTCTTCCATCCTTTGCTCAATGAGCAGCACAGCAAATTGAGGGGTCCCAATACTGTTAGATAGCAAAGTCCCTGCTCAGTAGGTAGCCGCCAGGGAATTCAGGTCTTCAGATATCGCAAATAGCCTAGGAAACATGGCGAAGAGCAGCTCAGCTGTAGCCCAAGCATCTCCCAAAATCTGAAGCCATTGCCTGAGCCCATAGAAGTAAGGTCAAAGATGGGCCAATACTACTGTGACTCATTTTTTTTTCAGTAGATAAATGGGGCCACAGGTTCAAGCCTAAAAAAACTTGCTAATCAGCGTTGAGGCTGCCAAATGATACTGCCAGGATCCTCAGCTAATGGCCTCAGAGAAGTTTGCACATGCCATTCGAGATTCATATTGCCATCTCTGGGAGCGTATGGTCACCATTTCTCATTGCCTTTAAAGTGAGTGCTTAATTTCTGTGAAGATGCTTTTATTGCTTCTTTGATCTCTATTGTCAAGGTCGATACAATGTATGACTTCCAATGAGTCCACTTCCAGAATAAGTTTTCTACACCCATGTTCAAAATTCTAGCTCTAATCCAATCTTAACGCCCCACAGTTGGCCAATAGGCATTGCAATTCCAATGTTATAGCTTACCCATGATCCATTCTCGCTCCTTATCAAGCCTCTAGTGGAGGCGAGGCCAGGGTTGCCACTAGTCGACTCATGTGTTTAGCATTAGCCAATCTTCCGGCAGCTTCTTCCAATGGTCCATGTTGTTGAGGTTTCCTTCTCGATTAGAGGGGACACAATTGCTTTTTTTTTTTCATGCTTCAAAGAACTATAGGGCAGTATGCATGATAATATATTGCGGGTCATGGGGCCACTTGAAATATGTTGGAGCATGTTCATTTCAAAGGAGCCAACACACGGGGGCAAAAGCAATATTCCAAGGGACTAGGCCTCCCTGATGCTGCTTGGACAGACCATTTTGGAGCCATTGCTGGAGGGTTTGGTTGAAGAAAGATTGCAATCTCCAATCGAGAATGAGCTGACACTAGACAGATTGCGAACTGCAGCAATCACGGATTGCATGGATTATAGTTTCTTTGGACATCTCATATCTGCTGCACTTAGGATTGTTTGTCAATCCCCATCTTGGTCTTTGATGATTTGTCATTAAAGCATCATGCATGCATAGCCATAGGAATGCATAGCCATTTATTGTTCTTTTTTTGAGGAGGAAAAGGATGAGCACCAAGTTAGGGTGTTATCCATGTATATATATCACTATGAAAGGGAAAATGTACAAGTGTAGGCTCTCCAGAAGAGAGCAGCAAAAAACAGAGGGAAGTACAACCACTACCCAAATCCCCACTCCCAAAGAAGAAAAGAGCTATGGTTTACAACACTATCAACCTAATGCATAGCCCTTTAATTATTTTTTTGAGGAGGAAAAGGATGAGCACCAAGTTAGGGTGTCATTCATGTATATATATTAACTTGGTGCTCATCCATGTATATATATCACTATGAAAGGGAAAATGTACAAGTGTAGGCTCTCCAGAAGAGAGCAGCAAAAAAAGGAGGGAAATACAACCACTACCCAATTCTCCACTCCCGAAGAAGAAAACAGGTGTACAATATTGTCAACCTGACAACTCACAAAAAATAACCCAGTAGGTGATGTCGCTGACTACTGCCGGCTCTGAGTGATCGCCAAAATGTCTCCAATGGAGAGGGTGGACTATCAGTCAAGCTCATCTGCATCCAGACCTCACGAGATACGATAAGAATAAGTGTGCAATGTCCTCCTCTGCGTCGCCACCTAGAACACATGGCGTGTTAGCTTAGCCATTTATTAATTATCTTCCAAGTTAATTGAAACTCACTGCAAGTTGGAGTGCCAAACAATGAGGCTGATTTATTTGTGAAGTTGCCAATCATTATGCTGTCCATACAAGAGTGTTATCCAGGGGCGTTGGATTGTGGTGGATTCAGCACTGCTATTCTCAAACGAGCTTCATGAGGCAACAAAGTTTGCAGCCTATTCCAGTCCCATTGGCCATCTTTACATGTGAAGTCTGCGACTATGATTCCTGCACCATCGATGGCATCTTGATTGGAAGTAAGTTCTCACAGGAGCCCGAAATCCAATAGCCATTGGTCTTCCCAAAATTTAATATTTTGCACTGATCCAATATTCCCTCCAATGCCATTTTGTGCTGCCTTCCATGTGCTGCAGAGGCTCTTCCAGAGTCATGATTATCCATTCTTCTTGTAGAAGTCGGGGAGTAAGGCGTGTGGGCCATCATACTTGTGTCTTCACACTTGTTCCCAGAGCTGTTCCTTCTGCCGACAAGGCCCCATCAGATCTTTGCTAGTAATGCCTCAAACTTTGAATACCTAAACCACTAGAGTGTCCATAAAAGGGCGTTGGATTGTGGTGGATTCAGTTTGGGGGTGTGGCAATGGTTGGTTGGGGTGAAGCACGAGTGGAAGTGGGCTGGGCGGTGGGGTTGGAGAAGAAGAGATGGATGGGGTTAGCCGTGAAGTTAGGGTGCCGGGGGATGGCGGAATGCCAGAGGAGGAGGCAGTGGACCGGGACAACAGTGAAGCCAGCTGAGGGTGTCTGCATCGAGTTGGGACGACGGATTGGGTGCAGTTAGGGTTGAGTTCGGGCTTGGGTGGGTGGACTGGTTGCGTCTGCGTTGAGTTGGGAGGGCGGGATTGGGTGCGGTTAGGGTTGAGCTCGGGTTCAGGGCCTGGCTGGGTGGAGTGGAGGTGTGGTTGGGCAAAGTCTGAGTTTAGTTGATGCATGGGTGATTGGGTTGATTGGTGGCACGGCTAATTCAGTGGCACATGGAGAGGCTGGCTTGGGGATTTGAAATAAAGTGGCCTTGTACTGTTCATCACGCACTGCCATCACGTGAGGATCGGAGAGTGGTGTGGTTGGAGACGCCCCTGGCGACTGGACTCTGATCAGCGACAACATCTGCCCATGATCCGGCGGTCCCTGCACGCTTGAGCCGACGATGGAAACTGCTGGCGCCCTCGCTCAAGACTACCGTTGATGGAAAGCGACTGCCCGGCTGCATCTCCACCTCAGCCGAGACTGCAGACAGGTCAGGCTAACCAATCGCCGGAAGGGAAAGGACACCGGGTTACCAGCAGCACGAGCCACCTCCAAGATGATTTCAGGCTGCAGGAGATGCAGCGGGAGACCCTGAATATTGATCACACACCTGGTTGCCGGAGGTGCGAACACTGCTCCATCCTCCTCTCTCCAAGGACGCCACCGCACATAATTCTCGGGCAAAATGCAAGATGGTGCTACCAGGAGGCCCTCCCGTTTCTGAGTCGATCCAGGGGACAAGAAGCCAGAGAGCTGACGTAATACAACTCAGGTGGAACGGCAGGGTGGATGGTTGCTACGAACACCGAACACAGAACGGTCAGGTCCGGCGGACTGCCCCTAGGTTCGCCGACAAGGCATGCGCGCAGCAAATCCATGGACCACTGTAAAGTCAACGACCATGGGATGGCGACAGTGGTGGGAGACACGTTCGATGCCTCTGGGGATGAGATCGCAGGCTGCGCCCGTGGCAAATGCGAGACAGCGAAAGGGAGCCGAACATGATCGCGCGAAGTGGCCCTCACCCAGGCATCTAAAACAGTGTGTTGCCGGCTGACGACTGGATCTGGAGCGAGAGATGGCCGTCCAGCTGTCGTTCAACTGCTGTAACCCTGGGCGCATAGTGTTGCTCACGATGGGGCGAAAAGCAGGAAAGATTGGCGCCACCAGAAAGGGCTGTCAGAGGCGAGGGGTAGCGCTGTCGGCAGGAATTGCCGGAGGCGAGAGTTCATGCAATCCTTTCTCAACAAGGGTTCTGGTTAATCCTTTTCTCTCTTAGAAAACAAGAAAAAGAAACAGTAAGAAACCCAATTTTTTTCACCTTTTGCTTCTTTCTTCACTGAGGTTGTCTTTGCTATTTTTGTCAATTGAATCACTACTACTATTCACAAAGAGATAAATTTGATATGTAATTCTACACCAGTAGAGTGATTTTTAAGCATGCTGTACACTTAAACAATGGCAAAAAAGATGCTTCACATATTTGTTCCGGTGGTGACTATGGAAAATCTGTTCCACAGCTTATTCTAATTTATATTAATGCACAAATCTTTGTGGTTTGTGAAGTTCCTTCGGTTTTATGTCTGGATCAAAGGGAATAGAATGACCAAGAAAAGCATGACAAGATCCTCTATTGATATGATTAAAAAGCCTTTCATCCTTGGTTTCCAACAATCTTAAACATTAAAGTCATACTTATATGACCAATAACCTCATGGAGTAAGTTGTTTTGAGTGAAAACACTATAGTCGTACAGTTAGCAGATGGGTGCCACTCAAAGTCAAGATTTTTGCTTGGCTTATGCGGCACCATAGGATTCTGTACAGAACAAGGTGGACACCTCTTACTGACACATCCTGTGTCCTATGCTGCGAGGCAAAGGAGGACCTCACACTCTTATTTTTTGGCTGCAGTGTATCTCGGGAGGATTGGGTACGATTGGGGATGACAGCTGGCTTGCTCCTGTCACTAGACACATTTTGGCAGTCACTTAGATTTCATAGCAGCAGATGACATCATTGGAGGACATCGTTGGCGAACTTTTTAGCCGGTGCCTGGGCCATCTGGCTTCGGCGCAACCGGGTTATTTTTTGTGGGGACAGGGCTCAGGTGGATAGTATCGTACACCATAGCTCTTTTCTTCTCCGGGAGTGGGGCTTTGGATAGTGATGACACATTTTTCTCCATTTTTTGCTGCTCTCTTCTTGGGAGCCTACATTTTGTACATTTTCCTTCCACAGTGATATATATATACGGATGACACCCTGACTTGGTGCTCATCCTCCCCCCCTCAAAAAAAAAAAGGATCTTTGGTCCAAACTCGATCGCCATGGTTGGATGTCAGGCCAGGATATCTTTGCATGAGGAAAATGGTGAAGTATTTGACCGAAAATTGAAAATTGATGTCTAAGATGTAATGAGGTGCAAAGTTATGTTGACTTGCTGGCAATGTGGAATTATTAGGAGTCTGGAATCATCATTTCTTCAGTAGCATGCTATATCAGTATAGTGGTGTTAAAGGAAGATCACTTTGCTCTTTATTTAATAACCTAAGATTCTTTATCCAGGGTTTTCATATTTTGGTATTGGATACTATAATGTGTCTTGTTTCTTAGTATTTTTTGTAAATGAACTCCTACCTAAGAGAACCAAGATGACTTGCTTCCTGAGGAATTACCATTGTTATTACCTTTTTGTTGAGAGAAGAGTCAGACATTTTAATTTAATTTGTCAAATGATATTGGATAGCTAATTATAATAATTTCTTTAGTTAGAAGTTATCGTATATAGCTTGTTCTTTTTTGAGAGTATATCAAGCTTGTTCTTCATTTGAGTATTTGCTATGCAGTGTCACTATCATTGTTGCCTATTTGATGAAGAAGTATCGTATGAGTCTTTCAGATGCTTTGTTACTTGTTAGGAGAAAACGACCATTTGCATCCCCTAATCGAGGTTTCATGATGCAACTTGAGAAGTTTGAGAAATCTCTTGGAGGTAAACTACATGTTTTCTGCAGTATTCTGTAAAGGATATTTGTTGCCATCATTTTGGTATCATTATGTCCTTAAAAATTTTGCTGTTAAATTATTAAGTTTGATGCTGGGATGTAAAGAGAAGATGATGGAGATCTATTAAGTTAAACTACAACTGTATACTAATAAAATTATTCGCTTACAAAATAACATACTTTTCATTTATTAAACATGTGTTCCAAAGGCACTATACAAAAGTATTTATAGAAATTCTAACAAATTATGCCAAATTACTAGGAAATCAAATGAAAAAACATATTGAGAACATTCCTAATGACCTCCTAATTAAACTTCAGGCTTAAAACTAATAACTAATGCAGAAAGGCTCATAATCCTATCCTTGTTCCACATCAATTCTCCTGGCCTAGACTATTTGATGGAGATTCAAAGCATAGCAAGGACTTATTGAGTTCTGCACTAAAAAAGCTTCCTGTAGCATTTGGCTACTGAATGTCATCAGCTGGAGTGAAAACTCTAAGAAGTTTAGTGAAGCCTCATTGGCATAAAATGTCAGGAAAATGTGCCTATAATTTTATTGCTGATAATGTAGTTCCTTTGTGATGTTAAAAAATGACCTAAAAGCTTGAAAATAGTGGTTCCAACCACATCTGATTCTCTTTTATTGTTGATTCAAAGATAATTTTGTGTTTTTTTATTCTGGAGAAAGACCAAACTTTCTACAACAAAGAACCAACTCGCGAGTTTGAGGCGTAAACTCATATGAGTTCACGAGTTTAGGCATGGAATTGAGTGAACTCGGTGTGGAATCGGACTTCGTGTTGAACTCGAGTAGACTCTGGTGAACTCGGGTAGACCTGAGTGAACTCAACCGAGTTTACAGGTGGAATCACCAGATGCAAATGTTAAGCATTTAACCAAGATTTGAGATCGAAATTGAAATGAAAATAACATCGAACCTTCATGATTTAACAATAAAGAATACTTTATGTTGCAATTTGCGTGAATCGTGAAATACTTTCATCATTTTATGTATAAACTTTGATCTCTTTATGTTTTAACTTGTGTTGCATCGACTTGAAGATTATGATGAATTGTTACGAAATTCATATATGTGAGTCGAAATATGACCAATGAATTTATTACCTTTGAAACTAACATAAAGAACTATTTTTCATGAACGTTTTATAACATATATATATGAAAAAATTATGATGTTCCCTACCTCATCTTGTTCCTTATCATCTTTACCATCAGATCTCCATCCAACTATGATAAACTATTTGAGACATTCAATCATGAATCATTGAATGGAGATTTAATGGTGTAAAAGATAGGCAACAAGATGAGATAGGGAACACCAAAATTTAACCCATATATATATATATATATATATATAGCCATGTACATAAATTCTATAAGTTTATGTCTCATGTTTACCGGACGTAAACATAAACAACGAGTTTGAAAACCTTGTTATCAACGTTTTAACTTGGTCAAGTCCCTTCCCTGATATTTTTTTAGTCTTGAGAAGGTGCTCCTCTTCGATAAGACGACTGCACATTCCCCTAAAAAAAAGAAGACTGCACACTTTTGTGTTTCAGTTGATTTAATTTGCCTTTCTTATCTTATCCGTATAATAAAAATTAGTTAACTGCTAATTTGCATAAAAAAAAAATCACTTCCTAAACATCAAGATACTTTACTTCCAGGTTTTCATTTATTGCTCTTTTCCATTTTTAGGCATGTTTGTCTTCTCCTGTTATGTAAAGATTACTCACAAAATTCTAACCCATCAATACTAAACAATGTTATATAATCATTCTGACTAGAGGAAAGCCGTTTGTCATTAATGTCCATTTGTTTTGCTTGAGTTGCATGAACATTCCTTTAAATTATGTGACCAAGTGCAGTACTTCAAACATTGTTTCAAATAAATAAGTTTTCCTTTTGGACAATTCAACCATGGAAAAGAAAACATAGCAACTGCTATGAAATTAAGAAAGTTCGATATGGACTATTCCAAAATTTTCTTCTTTACATTTTCTTCAGAGATAAACCCTGATATTCGTTCTGATAATTTTTTTTCTTGTTCTTTAACAATAATATTGGTATTTTTTTTCTTATTACTTCTCATGCTTGTGCTTTATCATTCTTGTTTGAAGGGTATCTATTGATTGTGTTACCTACTGGACATATGTTATTGATTATTGTCCTTGGATGCTTTAGTGGCATAAACATTTATTAACGTTGGATTCAACTTATGTTGCTTTAAGCTTAATACACCCATGTATTCATTTTTTTTCTTATTCAGCTTATTGTTTTTTTCTTCACAATTGGGCGTATAACATTTAAGCATTCCTGGTGTCTACAACTCATTCTGTTTTAGTTTTTGTCAAATGCCTCAAAAATTTGTTTGTGGATGGCCATCATGACCAAATGCTTCATTAGTGTTTTCTCTAAAACTTTCCTATTTTAATGAATGGTATATTTGTTTCTTATTTCAGTGTTTCCGGATGCGGATTCGACATGAATGAGCATCCATAATTATGCTGTTAAATAGAGGTTTGCTCTCGTATACCATACACATTTTTTTGTTTCCATTGTGAATCGCACCGTAGTTTGAATGTACTGAAGTGTTTGTTTCACAATTAGCCTTTGTTCCATATGATAACATGATGCAATCTGTAGTTGTGACTTTTGGAGCCTAAGTAAGAACGCGTTTGATGGTTGAATTTTCTGACTACCAGTTTGGCCATTTACGGGATTCACTGCTGTGCTGGCTATGAATCTCTTTTATTCCGACACCGATCCAATCGCTGTACAGTTTCCAACTCGGCAGGTTGCGTTGTCATATGCTTGGATGGAACTACTGTGCAAATAAGAATGAATTCATAGACGGAGATAGATGTAAATCCCTGACTGACTGTTTCTTTTTTTGTTTGGTTTGTTTTGGCCTTGCTGAAATGTAAAAGTTATCCACGTGTCCATATATTACATATAGATGATACTTCGAATTTGGGTTATATGATTTCTTCAAGTATCAGGATCTTCTTTTAATAATTATGGATGCAATAATTAAGACAATATTCTTTGTTTTGGGGTGTGATCCTGGGATATTCTTTGTTTATGGTTGGTTGTCCCACTACCTCTTTAAATCTCAGATATATTCATTTTTTTTTATGTGCTTTAAGTTTTATTTCATAATTAAGACAATATGAGTCTGATTTTGTTAGGTTCACCTGTCCCGGAGCACCCCTACTCTCCTGGTTTTATCTGAGTTAAGCTATTGTGTAAAATAACTTCTAGTAATAAATAGTCTTGGTTCAACATCTAAAGTATTACCATCAATTTACTATATCTTGTAAATTTAAATTATATAATTGTGCTTTATTTTTAAAATAACTTATTATGCATCACACTCAGATTGGTACGTACGTGTCTGTCTGTCACAGACAGATTGTACAAAACGCATATGGATTATTATGCCTTATCCATAATACTATCATCAGAGCTCTCACGTCCTATCATTTCCATGTGAACATCAAATCGGTGATATCAGGGGTAGATTGGTGGTATTAAAGTCTCTGAGTGTTTGCGAATGTAGAATATTTTTATTGGAAGTTTCATCATCATTATTAGATACGTGATTTAAGGTGAATTTAATCGGATTAATTAAGTTCGATGGTAGACTATTTAACTTGTACGCAGTGCACTTTTTAGCATCACAAGATTGATTGTCAACCCTGCTATTTTTAAAGTGGAGCCAATCATTCAATTACCACGCAATACATTCAATTACCACGCAATACATGATTATCCATAATTAAAAAATTAATCCACTGTCAAATTCGAGATCTTGCTTACACGAGTTTCAAACTTTCAGTCCAACCGGTGGGAAGTAGACATCCTTCAACGAAGGAGTGTCAATCACTTGGAAGTTTTGGACACCCGGTTTAGTCCAAACAAGAATTCATATTTGGATTCTAATTACAACAAGTTCATCATCATGATCTCAAAGAACATTTAAGACATAAAATTAAGGCTTTATATATATCATTCCATAGCCATCATATGCATCAAGTCATTTAGTTCAAAACCATAAATCATTTAAAGAGTAATGACAGTAACTTTGGAAAGTCCAAAACATGCTTAGGAACAATAAAATTCTATCATGAGGCACCCATGATAAATTATTATTATAAATTGAATTCCTAAGTCAAACATAGTTATTTAAAAGTTAGTTTCATACTCCATCCTCAACTATAATAAATCATCAAATCTTCCAATTTTCACACACCCAATCATGACGTCGATCATTCTTTTCGCCTTTTCTTTGTTTTTCTACACTCATGAAAGTTGACGACATTGAATCGAAAGTCTTCTTCGTCGATAAATTATGTCCGAAACGATGAAGGTAAAGATGAATAGTAATGGGTGACTAACAACATAATTTATTAACCAACTATATCTTATAGTAAATTGAACAACTCCAACCTTAGATTCGCGCTTTCCCTTGGTAATTAGCAACCAGAGATAAGGTACACGATGAAGATGAATCTATTATTGTACTTGTAGTGGTAGTAATTTGAACCAGACCACAAAATTAAATTTAAGGATGTTCACGGTCGAGTTGGACCCGACTCGACCATATCAAATTTGGTCGAGTCAAAGCTTCGAAGGAAAAAAAAATTCAACTCAACTCGTTAGGTCGGGTCAGATGGTCGAGTCATTCAACCATCCCTTTTTTTCTTTTTTTCTTACTTTCTATATTATTATTATTATTATTATTATTATTATATATATATATATATATATATATATAAGTAGAGATCAAAAGTGACACATGATGAGCTCTCATAAATTGAATGTATAAAACGATAATATTTTACTTATGTATTCATGGATATTCAAAAGTTAGTTGTTAAAAACATATAATTTATTTATTTATACTTAATTCTATATTTGTAACTATAAATAGAGAAATTTTCAATTTTTATTTGCATATATGTGTGGACTGACAAATACAGGTCTGTGCATGAAAAAAATAAATCAATTCTCACCTACAATGAAATTATCCAAACTTAGGATAACTCAAATCTTAAAAAAATTTTATAAAAATAAATCAATTCTCTTCTTTCTTAATCATAAAATACTCCTAAAATGTAAATTAGATGACCTAAACTAATGCATCATTTTCGTGCATCAAATACTCCCATGCTTAATATTTTGTTTGTCCTCAAGCAAATTTCAGATAAGGAAATACATCACAAAATCAATATTTTTCTCCTACTATTCTTTTACACGATCATCACCAGAGTATCTCTTCTCAAACAATATCCAGCCTTGCAAAATTCTTAGCATTCATACATGTCCTTCCTGCATATCTACAAATAATATTGGTCAATCTCATAAGAGCATCAATGTTGAACCACAAGTCTTCCACGAGCTTATTTTCATAAATTTTTTTCATTTTTTCACTTGTTTATGTACTTGTGTGCTTCTTTATATTGCACAAGGTGATCCATGTAATGGACTTTCGACCGACGAATTTCAAAGCAGTTGCCCTTAGGTCGTTAGGCAAGCATCCCCTACGGGTCTAATTATCCGAACATACCAAGATTCCAGAGGCCACTTTATACTTTTCACTTACTTGTTGGGCTCAACTAGCCCTCTTTTCATTTTCACTTTATCATTATATTTATTTGTCATTTCTAGCGTAATTATAAGCTCATGAAAGACTTTATGTTTTCAATAAAGATGCAATTATAATCAAGATTAACTTCATAGTAAATAATTGAGAAATTCATCATTCAAAAGCTAGTCCTTCTATTTAGCAACAAACAATCCAAATCCCAATACTCTGATATTCGATGAAAAGAAACGGTGATTGAATTTCATAGATTAAGCGATGTTCTGAAAATAAACTTTCAAACAATAAAATAGTAAACAAGATGAAATAAGATGACATTTCTTTTAAAAAAAATTGGAATATTTATAAATAGATGCATGCCAAAATAAGATGATCAACTCAAAATGTTGAAAGTAGACATGCCATGCAAATGCAAACAAGACTAGGTCCAGTTGGATCCATCTAGTCAGCCATCTCCCCCCTCATCCGAGAAATCATCGAAAGAAACGCACCCAACATCTCGCTCAACTCATGTGTCTTCCCCTGGATACATCAGTCCATTTCGAGGATAGAAATCCCAATCTCCTATACCCTCCTGAAGATATCATTTTCTCTTCCTCTCACCAGCAACGTCAATATCGTTCGCTTCTAAAACGCCCCATCCTCTCCACGAAATTCGCAAACCATGATGTCATGTGTTCCTGGATGACATAGAGCGTGCCATTGAGGCAATGGATGCTCAGGATTTCTTTATGTCAGTCTACCCCACATACCCCCCATCTTGTCTTGGAGTTTCTCAGTTCCTACACAGAAAACAAGCCGCGAGAAACTATCTCCTTTCGCCTGTTTAATACGGACTTCCAATGGTCATATCAGAAGCTAAGCCAAGTTCTCGCCTTACCCTATTTCCCTGGACGTCTCACCCCCCAACGTTTCAACACCCAAGGCGTCCTAACTGCAATCACAGATGACCAAACTGAGCGAGCACGGGCAAGAGCTTCTGCAATATCCAACCCGATCATTCGATACTTCCATCGCCTGATATCATCCATGATCCTAGGCAGAGCAAATACGAAGTCCCATATTATCGAGTCCGATCTATTCATTCTTGACGCATTTCTGTATGGAAAAAAAGTGAACCTCCTAGGACACCTGTTGGTGAATTGGAACTAAGATGAAATCAGGCGCAATTGCCTTTGGGGAAATTATCATTACCATTGGGTGTCCACTATGATCTAGAGCTTGGGTCTTTGGAAGTAGCTTGAGGATCGATGACAATTGACATGAAGACTCTCAGAAAGTGGAACTTAATCGAGGTTCAAGGACACTGCACATTCCCGCTTATCAAGGGAACCCATCTCAAGCTACGACTCCCAAACCCCAAAAAAGTATCCATCACCTCCAAGTATAACTAGAAGATCACCCTAGGTCATGTCGAGAAGAACAAGTCAATACTAGAACACGACCACTTTGATCGTGTGTTGCCAGCTTCAAAGAAAATAAAATCCCCTGAACAAGAACCAACAAACACCAATGCTTCATCCCTCTCCGACCTCCAATAGATTATTACTAATCTCTCCATGCAGGTATGCAAGCTTCAACATAGTATTCTTCGCATCAAACGCTTGCTCCAGAATCAAACTACCGCCCTCCAACGAATTGAAGCAAGTATGGGGGAACCCACTGGTCCCCCCCCCCCCCCCACACACACACACACATTCCTCTTAAGCCTTACTCCCGCCCAGCCTGAACACTCTGAGGACAATGTTGTATTTAAGTCTGGGGTTACAATGGTATATTTCCTACCCATATCTCCATATTCTCTTTAGCATATCATTGTGCGTAGTTTCTGTAGAATTAGCCTCATAAAAGACTTTTTCGATTAAAGCATTTTGAAATCTTATGTTGACATGCATCATACGAGCCCCTGCTGAAATTTTTGAATGATCCTCCAGCATTTAGCTAAGGAACATCATGGAATGCATTGTTTACCCCTCACTCTGTATACCTGATATGCCTGAATGTTAGCACTTCAAAGACTTCACAAACTCTAATTTTGATACCCTGGCAAAGCATCAAGCCCGATATTATTTATTGGATGGTCCTTTACATGCTATTCCCTAGGTTCATTCATGCAAATCAATGATTTCTCACTTGCTCAAAACCTGCAGACCGACATTTTAAAATACTAAAATATGTTTGATAATGTGCAAAAGCTCTTCCCTTGCATGATAGGATATTTTTCTTGTTTTCAATAAAATCCCAAGTGCCCCATCCTGGTATTCTAGGAAGAACTAGTGGGAAATACTGTGGGACCCAATAAAATAAAATATACAATAAAGGCACCAATAACTACTCCGTTGTCTTTCCCGTTTGGGGAAGACAAGAGTATGCCCCTAGGGTACCACTATCACCCTAGCCAAGTATTCTAGGAAGAAAAGCTAAAAAATGTTGAGTGGAAAAAATAGTCAAAAAAGGAAAGTGCAAGAAAGGAGAAGGGAAGGACATGAAAGAAAATTTTCTGGAAAAGAATTTGAAAAAAAAATCTAAAAAAAATTAAAGGAAGGATTCAAAAGGAAGAGGAAGTAAAGAAAATGAAAGATTATTTAAAAGGTGCACAAGATATTTTTGAGATTTTGAATGATTTAACCCAATGAATCAGTGATCTTTGATTTCATTCAATTCAGAACCTTTAATAACTATCCTTATTTGACAACCTTTTTTCTTATTTCTATTTTAATTGCAGCTTCAAGATTTCTTTTGATCTTGCAATCATATTGATAGATTAGATTGATTTAATTGCTCATTGCCTTGTGTTGACTTGCATTAGTTCTCTTAAAACTTGTTGGAGGGTTTAAGAGAGAAAAAAAAGCTGAGTGGTGAGTACAATTGATGGAAAAAGCCAAATAGAGTTGAGGTAAAATACGAGTGTCACCATGTGAGGTAGTGAGTTTGTTTTTACCACTAACTTTTGCTATAGAAATTTCTTACAATGTCAACAGAAAAAGACAAGTTTAATCCTCAAAATAGAAAAGTTGATAAAAAAAAGAACGATGGAGGTCATGACAACATTTTTAACATCTTGAAAATATGATTACTGAGCTTCATGGTGAGATAGATGGACATAAGGAACAAAGTGGACAACTACAATAAGTTATACAACCAAATCACAAAAGAGATCTCCAAAGACATCGTGCTCTTGATGATGAAGAGATGGAAGAGGAAGATGATGGAGCCTCTGTTATAAATTGGAGAAGGCACAAACGTGTTCAGGTTGGCGGTAGAAGAAATGAACGAGAAAGGGAACAAGATAGAGATGTTACTGATCGAAACACATGTTCAATTAAACTTTCTCTCCCTACTTTCCAAGGTAAAAGTGATCCTGATGTCTATGTTGTATGGGAACAAAGGGTAGAAAGCATATTTCATCGTCATAATTATTTTGCCGAGAAAAAGGTTAAACTTGTGATTATATCATTTGTTGATTATGCTATTACTTGGTGGAATCAATTAACCATTAATAGGCACATAAATCGAGAATCTCCAATAGAAAATTGGGATGAGATGAAAATTATATTGAGGAGAAGATTTGTTCCTCCATCATATTGTCGTGGCTTACGTATGAAATTGCAGACTATGAGACAGGGATCAAAGTCTATTGAGGAGTACTATAAAGAGATTAAAATGACACTGATCCGTGCCAACATAAATGAGATCCTAAAGACACAATTGCAAGATTCATATGTGGGCTTAATTGAGATATTTCCAGAGTTATAGAATTGCAAGAGTATTTGGAGTTGGATGAAGTTCTGCATAAGGCTATAAAGGTTGAGAAGGAATTGAAGAAAGATATTCATCCACATAGCAAATTTGAAAGTCCAACTTCTGCTTGGAAATCAAAATGGCGTGCAAATTCCAAGTCAGATGATAAGACAACTAAAAAATTGGAGGACAAAAACAAAGCTGAAAATTTCAACTCAAAGGATAAAGGTATTGCCTCTAATAGCTCACAAAGGACTCAAGATATTAAATGTATTCATTGACTTGGTTTAGGTCATATTAGTTCACAATGTCCAATTAAATGTGCTATGATCATGATGGATAATGGTGATATTGCATTTGAAGAAGAGTTATCACAAAAGAATGCAACATCCTCATAAAAAGAAAGTGGGAAATAAATTGAAGAAGTTGAGAAAAGTTTGGTTGCACAATATCACTTGAAGAAAGATGAAGCTGATTGTACAACAACTCCAAATAATTCTGAGAGTTGTGAAAAATTCAAAGATGAAAAATATGAGTGTCACAACTTGAGTGATGAAAATGATAGCCACACAAATTTTGAGTGCTTAGAAAGGCCACCTTGTATACAATATTTAGATGTTGAGTATTATGAGAGTGTGAGAAGAGAAGATTAGATCTTGAGTAGTTAGAAAGGCCGCCTCGAAAGAGATATGAGAATTCAGTAATTTTTCTCCTAACACTAACCATCTTTTATCTTTTGATTTTGATTTGTCCATGCAAACATGTAGGAGTGGAGTATGTGAAGATACAAATTCTATCATGCAAGGAATTAAAAAAGATTGTATTGGATTTATGATGACTAATTTGAAAAGTCCATCTCTTACCTTTGAAACTTTATATTTGTTTGATGTGACTAACTTGCAGGTTTCAATTGAGAGAAGCATTGAATGACATGCAAACATTAGATCTGAATTTTCTATTACACTTTGTTCTTCAATGAGTGCTGAAACACTTTATTTGAGCCATATGTTCAAATTTTGGAATGAATATTTTCTAGTCCAGAACACTTTTGATTGGTTGATTATGATTTCAAGATTTTCTGATGATCCTACAATCTTATTCATTTCTTTAAATCCATCTTTGTGGTTTCCTAAGAACATTTCTGCAGATGGTGGTTGCAATCTTTCATATAATTTTCACATCATGATTCGAAAATTCATTGCATTTGCATTAGTTGGACTTTTGTTCATTTTTCATCGAAGATTTGAGATAAATTTCTTTAGAGATATTTTGATTTATAACAATGATTTGCGTTATCATTTTGGTGATATTTTGATTAGTTACAAGGACTTGCATTATTCATGAGCCGAGATATTTACTTGGTGAAAAATCTTACAATATTTCACTTTCAAATGTTAAGGATTCATTTTATTTCATGGAAACTAACATGTTTATCTTGGAACCACTTGACAATCTCCGTATTGCATTCCTAGTTCTTTGGAATATATTGAGCACCTTATTTGACAAGATTCTTATGCGGCAGGAAGGTCTCCAAAGTTTCATGATTTGTTTCTTAAAATACCATTGCCTCTTGGGCATAAAATATTTCACCCTGGTGAGTACGAGAGTTACATTACTTTTCATATTACTTATCTTGTTCTTGCTTTACACTTGCAGGATCATAACATGATGGTATAATTGAGGAACCATACTTGCAATCCTGATAGAGATACATCGAACATGTCAACTAACACATGAAAGGGAAGTATAAATATCTTCATTATACGCGTCCTAAATTATTTAATAAATTTAGATATGTGATAGGTTATATTCTCCTTATTGTGAATGTAGATTCGAGAACGAATCCTTTTGAAAAGGAGGATGAACCTAGATATATTCTTCTTATTGTGAATGCAGATTCGAGGACGAATCATTTTGAAGAGGAGGGGAATCATATGAACTATGAAATGCTTACAACTACAGTCGGCGATAGAAGAATTTTCTGACAAATTTGGATGATCAAGATAATGTTGTAGATCTCGAACATAAGGAAATTAAAGATCAAGTTGCATCAAATCGAAATTCTCAATGTGTTACAAATTGGGCCGCATGAAGAGTCAGTATAATATGGGCCATATATGGTTTAACCATATTTATTTGGAATTTTTGGAATTAATTATATATGGAAATTTTGATGAGAGTTGCAATAGGAATTCCTTTAGTTATTTTAGGAAACTAGTTACCATGCTTGTAGGCTAAGTTAGGCCTTTTTCTTCCACCCCAAATTCTACTAAGGCCTATAAATACTTCTATTTGTAATTATTTTAGACATCTTTGAATCTATGAAAATTTGGCTTAATTGCTTTTGATGTGAGAGAACTCCTGCAACCCGTTCTTCGAGAACTTCCGCCGTTAATTACAAGGTTGGTTGTCTTGTGATTAAATCCATCTATTTATAATATCGATTGTTTGGTTCATTGTAATCTCGAGGTTGATATTTCGCTGTCTAAAAATTCGTTTGATCTCATTTCTTTGATTATCATATATTGTTCCAGTCACTCAAGGCATTGTTCTTGAGCATCGTATCAACGGAACTAAACTGAAAGTCTTCTACGTCGAGAAATTATGTCAGAAATGATGAAGGTAAAGATGAATAGAAACGGGTGACTAACGACATAATTTATTAACCAACTATATCTTATAGTAAATTGAACAACTCCAACCTTAGATTTGTGCTTTCCCTTGGTAATTAGCAACCAGAGATAAGGTACACGATGAAGATGAATCTATTACTGTACTTGTAGTTGTACTAATTTGAACCAAACCACAAATTTGGTCGAGTCAAAACTTCGAAGGACAAAAAATTCAACTCAACTCGTTGGGACTGGTCATTCGACCATCCCTTTTTTTCTTTTTTCTTACTTTCTATATTATTTTAATATAAATTATTATTTAATATATATATATATAAGCAGAGGTCGAAAGTGACACATGACGAGCTCTCATAAATTGAATATATAAAATGATAATATTTTAATTATGTATTCATGGATACTCAAAAGTTAGTTTTTAAAAATATATAAGTTATTTATTTATACGTAATTCTATATTTGTAACTACAAATAGAGAAGCTTTCACTATAAGTAAGTTGTAGTAGACTCAGGTTGTCATATCCACAAGAATTTGAAGTCTAAGACACCTTAAAACAATCTAAATTAGTTCTACTCTAATGGCTAAAAACAGATTTTTAAAGGAAAGTGAAAACAAATTTTTAGTGGAATTCAGAATGATAACAGATTTTTGGGTTTTGGAAACTTATCAAAACTGAGTTATAAATGCTAGAATGAAGTCTAAAAAGATTTAACTATCAACGAGGAACGTTCTTCTAGGAATTGGGGTTCATCTAAATTAATTAAGGATGGAATGGATCAAGTTATCATTAAATGTCCAATTTTAATTCAACCTGAAAATGGCTGCTTCCACAGCTCAGTTGGCCTCTAACTAAGCAACATATTGTCATATAGTTGGTAGCTAGATTGAATCAATAGAGGATACCTCACTGAAGATCAAGTTATCATTGAGCTCAAATGGAAATTCATTGCTGATTTTTATAATTCAAGGGAATTCTGAAATGATAACTTGTAATTGCAATCTTAAAAAGATAAAGTCACTTAATCAATCAAACCAGGATGAAGTCTACCCCATAATAGTACTTGTGCTCCATGATTCATCTCTGAATTCAAGGGAGATTTAAAATCAACATCTCGGTTGCAAAGGAAAATGAAATCCACACAACTCCAATTAATTGGGTTAAGAAACATCCTATTTACAACATGGAATTCAGTGATTATCCAATGCTCCTTGGTTCATCTCTGAATCATAAGGATGATCTAAAGACTACCTCTCAGTAGTGGATTAAAATGGGGTTTGATATTAGAAATCAGAATTCAAATGGAGGTCAAGAAATAGAAATCAGTAATGCAGGAAATCAGAACCATAACTCAATGGAATTCTAGTTTGCCAACAGCTTCTTCATCCATCTCTGGACTGCAAGAGATCCCTAAGATTCACCTCTCAGTGATTTATTGGATTCAGGAGATTCAATTGGCAAAGCAAATTCCAACAAGAAATAAAAAAAAAACAGGATTCAGAATTTCAGAAATCAGAAATAAAAAAACAATCTGATTTGAGCCAAAAAATATGTCAAACTTCTTGATTCATTTCTGAACAATATGGGGGCATTAGCTATCACTCAGTTACTCAATTAACCAGATTGAAAATGACAAACAGGTTCAAACAGCTTGGGAAATCAGATTCAGGAAATTTCAAAAAATCAGAATGTCAGGAAACCAAATCAGAAATCAGATTTGCAATTAAATGGAGTCCAGAAATCTGACATTAACTTTTAATTCACTTCTGAAAGATGATTAGATCAAGTAATACTTCTCAGTCATAGGTTACAATTGGATCTAATGGTAGCATAGCATAAATCAGTACAGAATGTTTCTGAAATCTAAAAACCAGGATTGATTTCATGCAGGATTATAGTTCAGTCCATATCCATCCAAAATTAATCTAAATTACTACCCTATCTTAGAAGAAATTGAGTTTAGCTCCTCATATTTACAAAGCTTGACATCAAATGGAATGAAGAATAGTTACAAATCATTGATGCTTGAAGTCTCTCGGCCAGCAGCTTCCACAACAGCAGCAGCTCCAGCAGTAGCAGCTTGGTGGTGAAACCCTTCTCCAAACCCTGAATGTCCAGCCCCCCTTCTCTCCTCCAGAAATTCCTCCTTTTATATGACTCCTATCCACTCTTTGATCAGCATAAGAATGTTCTAATCCTTCTGATTGCAGCCACCTGTCCCCTGCCTGAATTCCCAACTGCAGATTCCTTTTTGTGCAGAAAAAAGTAGATGGTCCCCCCTACTTTTTCCACTTTTTGGCCACCTTTGAACTTGACTGCAAATGGCAATAGGGCTTCTACTCCTGAAACCAAGTGCTGTGTATGTGGTAATCAAGGCCATGTGTCAGAGAATTGCAACTTAATTATGCAGCAAGTGGAGCAAACAATTGATCAAATCAATGTTGTGGGCAATTATGGAATCAAACCTCCTGCTGAGTTCTATACTCCAGAGAATAGAAACCATCCATACTTCTCTTACAAGGGCAATAACTATCAAGGGGCCCCTATGCAGAATTCAAATTGGCAGCCTAAAATCTTGCCTAGGAATCAGCCATCGTCTTATGGAAATCAAGGTCAAAATGCCCCAATTCAGAGGAATCCATATGAGCCACCACCTCAAGTCCAAGTACCTCAATTCCAAACTGAAATGAAGGAGATGCTCCAACAGATTCTGAAGAAGCAGGACAGCCAAGGAGAGGAGATATTGAAAATAAATTCAAGATTGGATGCCATGAATGTAAATCAGAAATTGTTGGAAAGCCAAATTGTTCAACAGGCTAGCACATCAACTAGACCTCCCTTATTCTTTCCTGGACAGCCAGAAATGAATCCAAAGGAACAAGCAAAGACCATCCAGCTCAGGAGTGGAAAGATGGTGGAGGAAACAATGAAGAAAGTTGAAGATAATCAAGTAAATTCAGATTCAAAAGTTGCTGAAGAGCCAAGTGAAGGACCTGAAGTGGAAATCAGGAATTCAGGCCCTCAAATTGAAGTAAAAGCAAGGGTTTTTGACAAGGTACCCTTCCCTCAAAGGCTAATCAAGGCAAGACAAGACCAGCAATATGGAAAGTTTTTGGAAATCCTGAAGAAGCTATACATTAATGTGCCTTTTGTTGAAGCCATTCAGGAGATGTCTTCATATGTCAAGTTCCTCAAGGAAATTCTAACCAAGAAGAGAAGAGTATTGGAACATGAGACAATTGCATTGACTAAAGAGGCTTGTGCAATTATTCAAAATAAGTTGCCTCCTAAGCTAAAGGATCCAGGGAGCTTCTCAATTCCATGTGAGATAGAAAATAGGAAAATCCAAAGAGCCATGTGTGACTTGAGAGCATCTGTGAGTGTCATACCATTATCCTTGTGCAGGAAACTTGAAGTTGGGGATTCGAAGCCTACAAATATGTCCCTTCAGCTAGCAAACAGGTCCATCAAATATCCACATGGGATTATTGAGGACATGCCCTTCAAAGTGGGTAAATTTTATATTCTAGTTGATTTTGTAGTATTGGATATGGATGAAGATGTGAACACCCCCATTCTCCTTGGGAGGCCCTTTCTAGCCACTGCAGGGGCTGTGATCAATGTTAAGGAAGGGAGATTAACCTTCCAAATTAGAGAGAAGAAGATTGAATTCAATTTGGCACAAGTTATTAGTAGGCCAAATTTTCTAGAAAATGATTTTGAAGATGGGCAGCTAGATCAAGTGGTGGAGCAGGTTTCAGCTATAATCCCTATTGAAGATCCATTGCAAAGATGTCTAATGTTTGACCATTTGAAAGAATTGGAAGATCCAGAAGCTATGGCATACAAATCAGTGTTGAATTCTTCAAAATCAGTAGAAAATCCAGCAGTTCAGGGTGAGGTACAACAGGTTATCATTGCTGGCAATTCAGCTCAAGCCAATTCCAAGTTGGAACTCAAGCCTCTCTCTAGCAATCTGAAGTATGAATTCTTGGGGGAGAATTCAACTTTTCCTGTTATCATCAATGCTAATTTACCCAAAGATCAAGTTGAAGAGCTTCTGAAAAGGTTGAAGTTGTACAGGGAAGTGATAGGCTACTCAATTGAAGACATCAAGGGTATTAATCCCTCAATTTGCATGCATAGGATCCCTATGGAGGACAGCTACAAGCCCTCCATTGAATGTCAAAGGAGACTCAATCCTAGCATGAGGGAAGTAGTCAAGAAAGAAGTATTGAAGTTGCTGAATGCAGGGATCATATACTCCATTTTAGATAGTGAATGGGTCAGCCCTATGTAGGTGGTACCAAAGAAAGGAGGAATCACAGTAGTGAAGTCAGATTCAGAAGAGTTGATATCCACAAGGACCATTACAAGTTGGAGGATGTGTATTGACTTCAGGAAGTTAAACAAGGCCACAATAAAGAACCATTTCCCATTGCCATTCATTGATCAGATGTTGGAGAGGTTGGCTAAGCATTCACACTTCTGTTATCTAGATGGGTACTCAGGTTTCTTGCAAATTCCAATTCACCCTCAAGATCAACACAAGACTACATTTACTTGCCCATATGGGACTTTTACTTATAGGAGAATGCCCTTTGGCTTATGCAATGCACCTGCCACCTTCCAAAGATGTATGATGTCTATCTTTTCAGACTTCATTGAAAAAATTATGGAGGTCTTCATGGATGACTTTTCAGTATATGGAGATTCATTTGATTCTTGCCTAGAAAATCTGACTAAGATGTTGCAAAGATGTAGAGAGTCCAACTTGATCCTCAGTTGGGAGAAGTGTCATTTTATGGTCCAAGAAGGGGTTGTCTTAGGACATGTGGTCTCAAGCAAAGGCATTGAAGTGGACAAGGCAAAGATTGAGATGATTGAGAGGCTAGCACCACCCACAAATGTCAAGGCAATTAGGAGCTTTTTGGGCATGCAGGCTTCTACAAGAGGTTCATTAAAGATTTCTCAATGATAACTAGGCCTCTCACCAAGTTGTTGGCCAAGGATGTTGAGTTCCATTTTGATGAAGAGTGTATGAAGGCATTCAAGAGATTGAAAGAAGCCCTCACCTCAGCCCCTATAGTGCAGCCACCTGATTGGACTCTTCCTTTTGAAATCATGTGTGATGCTTTAGACCAGGCTGTAGGGGCAGTCTTGGGACAAACTAGGGATAGAAGACACCATGTCATATGCTATGCAAGCAAGACTCTAGATGAAGCCCAAATTAATTATGCAACTACTGAGAAGGAATTACTTGCTGTGGTGTATGCATTTGACAAATTCAAGCCCTACTTGGTGGGATCATAAAGTTATTATATTTACAGATCATCAAGCAGTGAGACATTTAATCAACAAGAAGGAATCCAAGCCAAGGCTCATCAGGTGGATCTTATTACTTCAGGAATTTGATGTTGAAATCAGGGACAAAAAGGGTAGTGAAAACCTAGTTGCTGACCACCTATCAAGAATGGAAGGAGTTCAAGAGTCTTCTACATTTCCTATCAATGATGCTTTCCCTGATGATAGCTTGATGGCAGTGTCAATTAACCAAGTTCCCTGATATGCGAACTTTGTCAATTACCTTGCATGTGGAATTGTCCCTCCTGATTACACATATCAGGAAAGAAAGAAATTCTTTCATGACCTGAAAGATTATTATTGGGATGACCCCCTTCTATTCAGAAAATCTCCTGATGGCATATATAGGAGATGTGTATCCCAATCTGAATTTCAGGAAATCTTGGAGGCATGCCACTCATCCCCTTATGGAGGGCATGGAGCCACACACAAGACTGCTGTCAAAGTCCTCCAATCTGGTTTTTATTGGCCAAGTTTATTCAAGGATGCACACATGTTTGTGCAAGGATGTGATCAATGCCAAAGAGCTGGTTCCATCTCAAGAAGGAATGAAATGCCACAACAAGGAATTCTAAAAGTGGAAATATTTGATGTTTGGGGCATTGATTACATGAGCCCATTTCCTAGTTCATATGGTTACAAGTTTATTCTTCTAGCTGTGGACTATGTGTCCAAATGGATTGAAGTCATTCCCACCATTGCAGATGATTCCAGAGCAGTAATCAGGTTGTTCAAGGAGGTTATCTTCCCAAGGTTTGGAATTCCTAGAGTGGTCATAAGTGATGGGGGTAACCACTTTATTGAAAAGTGTTTTGAGAACCTCCTAATCAAATATGGAGTGAGGCACAAAATTTCCACTACCTACCACCCTCAAACTAATGGACATGCAGAAGTATCAAATAGGGAGGTAAAGGTCATATTGGAGAAAATAGTTTCATTGACAAGAAAGGATTGGAGTCTAAAATTGAATGAAGCTCTTTGGGCATATAGGACAGCATATAAGACCCCAATTGGTACTTCTCCCTACAAACTTGTTTATGGAAAAACTTGCCATTTTCCAATTGAGTTAAAACATAAGGCCTATTGGGCAGTCAAGGCACTCAATTATGATATGCATGCATGTGGGCAAAAGAGGCTCTTACAAATTGATGAACTTGATGAAATTAGGCTAAATGCCTACCACAATTCAGAATTCTACAAGGAGAGGACTAAAAGATGGCATGATGGAAGGATTTTAAAAAAGGATTTCAAGGTTGGAGATCTACTTTTCAACTCAAGGTTAAAGATTTTTCGAGGAAAGTTGAAGTCAAGGTGGAGTGGACCATTTAAAATTCATAAAGTCTATCCATATGGTGTTGTGGACCTTCTGAATGACAAGGATGATATATTTAAGGTGAATGGACAGAGGTTGAAGCTTTACAATCCCACAGCCATGGATTCTACTAAGGAGGAGCTGATTCTACAAGATTTACCACTAGCTCCTAGCTAATTTCACATTGTAACAATGTCTAGCCAAAGACATTAAAGAAAGGTACTTCTTGGGAGGTAACCCAAGCCATTATCTACCTAATCTTTTTATTTTTGCAGGAATAAGTGATGAGGAATAAGTTCAATTCAGCATTCTCAAATTCAGGGAGTACCCTTACCCCTTACTTCTGATTTTTACACATATAACTTAATGATAACTAATAATATCTTTTTCATTATGCTACATTGATCATATCATCATTTGAATTAACATTTATTTCAGTTATCCAAATCTGTTATAGCCTAATTTCAGTGAATTTTAGAAATTTCCAATGCAATGTTGAATTCTGCACTAAAAAATCTGATTAGTTGCAAATTTACTATTCCACTGATATCCTTGGTTTCTCTGCAGAATCAGTTGAAACTAATGAAGAATGGATCACCCAAAGCTTCTAGATGAAATGCCAAGAGGATTCAAATGTCCAATTTCATGCATTTCAATTCCACCCACCCCTCTCCCTTGCCTTTGATTTTTAACCCTGAGGACAGTGTTGAGAATAAGCTTGGGGGAGGAAACCTGGTGCTTTTCTAACATTTACATCATGTTTTCAATTGATTTTAATGTTCATATATCAGTTATCACCAAGTTATCAGTAGGTTTTGCAAGTTATCATAAGTTATCACTAGTTATCACTCGGTTATCATTTTTTGGGCTCAACTCAATTCTAAACTTATTTTAACTCTAAAATGGGTAGATTACTTCATTATGACAGTGGGTGCACTCCAATACCAAGTGCCCAACTTGGCCATTAGCCTTCTTGCTTCAATTGACATTGTTAATTCAGATGCATTTGAATGAATTTTTAGTTGAATATTTTTCTTTTTTGTGGATTAACACTAGCTACATTCATGGATTAATTGGAAAGTAAAAGATGTCTAGAAAGGAGTCAAGGATCTTGCTGCCATGTTAAATAGGAATTCTTGACTATTTGCATTTGAGGATCTAACCTATACTTGAGTTTGAACCATTGCTCACTTTATGAACAGAATGAAAAAGAAAGAAAAAGGAAAAATAAAAAGTTGCATTTTGCATTGCATGCATACATGAATAAAGAGAGTGAAAATTCCAAAAAGGAACCTCTCCTGAATAAAGCCAGGATTTTAATCATGTGACCAGCATGAGTAAAAATCAGGTTCAAACATGTTTATTGCATCCTCATGAATAAAAGTCAAGTTTTCAAACCTGTTTATGCAAAGGAAGAAAAATTTGTTCATGAAGAGATTAGTGTTTCAAACCCTTTAATAAAGTTGACAATCCTTATAATCCAAATCAGTTAATGTTAGTACTTCTATCATGGCTTAAATTTGCATTAACCTTTGTGACTCCTTAGCTAAAATTTGGGATTGGAAAGAATGGGATGGAATGTTAGCCAAGTGGGAAACTCATTTAGATCTTATTACACTGATTTTTCCATTCATTTATGGATGGTAAATTCAAATTCATCCTTAATTTCTGAATGTTTTGCTTGAGGACAAGCAAAAGGCTAAACTTGAGGGAGTTTGATCACTTGCTGATCACTATATGTTTCTAACCCATTTTAGATGTAATTCATACATATCGAGTTCCACTTTTGCCTATTTTTGAGCCAATCACACTTCGAATGCATACATTATGATAACTAGTTGATATTCCTCATTTCATACTTAATTCCATTTGCATAGAGGTTCCGAAATGCCAAAATCCATTAATATTTAAATTCTATGCCAAGTTATCATTTTTACGATAAGTTATCATTCCTATATGTCAAGTTATCATTATTTTGAGTGAACTGATTTTCAATGATTTTCTTGCCCTAAATCCACTAATATCATGTATAAATCATATTTGGATGATCACATCTCAATTTGTACAAAGTTTTAAGTCCATTTGAACAAGTTATCGTTTTTTCTTTGTCAAGTTATCGTTAAAGGGCAATTTTGTCATTTCGATATGCAAAACTATTAATTCTGCACAAAAGCCTTAAGCAATCATCTTATTATTGTTTTAACTCATTGCTGGTCAAATTTCATCATATTTGGATAACCACAACTCAAGTTATAACAAGTTATCATTTTTAAGGCTTATAAGTTATCGTTTTTGGCACCCAAGTTATCACTTCTTTGAAATTTCATTCATATTTGATTTCTGACTTCAATCACTTGCCACTCTAATTCATTTGATGCTTGAAATGCTTTGAACCACCCATATTTGGACATTTTCTAGGATTTACTTAAAGTTATCATTCCGGGCCCCTTAATTCATTAATTTTGATATAAGTTTTCATTCCTGCACAACACCTAATACCATTTGATATCTGAGTTAGCAATTATCATCATCATAATCTTTATTTGTCAAAACACCATTCAAGGACTTTGATGCTTGCTGTTTTGGGTGTTGTAGCAGGGTGAAAAGGTGGCCAAAAAGTGGAAAAAGTAGGGGGGACCATCTACTTTTTTCTGCACAAAAAGGAATCTGCAGTTGGGAATTCAGGCAAGGGACAGGTGGTTGCAATCAGAAGGATTAGAACATTCTTATGCTGATCAAAGAGTGGATAGGAGTCATATAAAAGGAGGAATTTCTGGAGGAGAGAAGGGGGGCTGGACATTCAGGGTTTGGAGAAGGGTTTCACCACCAAGCTGCTGCTGCTGGAGCTGCTGCTGTTGTGGAAGCTGCTGGCCGAGAGACGTCAAGCATCAATGATTTGTAACTATTCTTCATTCCATTTGATGTCAAGCTTTGTAAATATGAGGAGCTAAACTCAATTTCTTCTAAGATAGGGTAGTAATTTAGATTAATTTTGGATGGATATGGACTGAACTATAATCCTGCATGAAATCAATCCTGGTTTTTAGATTTCAGAAACATTCTGTACTGATTTATGCTATGCTACCATTAGATCCAATTGTAACCTATGACTGAGAAGTATTACTTGATCTAATCATCTTTCAGAAGTGAATTAAGAGTTAATGTCAGATTTCTGGACTCCATTAAATTGCAAATCTGATTTCTGATTTGGTTTCCTGACATTCTGATTTTTTGAAATTTCCTGAATCTGATTTCCCAAGCTGTTTGAACCTGTTTGTCATTTTCAATCTGGTTAATTGAGTAACTGAGTGATAGCTAATGCCCCCATCTTGTTCAGAAATGAATCAAGAAGTTTGACATATTTTTTGGCTCAAATCAGATTGTTTTTTTATTTCTGATTTCTGAAATTTTGAATCCTGTTTTTTTTTATTTCTTGTTGGAATTTGCTTTGCCAATTGAATCTCCTGAATCCAATAAATCATTGAGAGGTGAATCTTAGGGATCTCTTGCAGTCCAGAGATGGATGAAGAAGCTGTTGGCAAACTAGAATTCCATTGAGTTATGGTTCTGATTTCCTGCATTACTGATTTCTATTTCTTGACCTCCATTTGAATTCTGATTTCTAATATCAAACCCCATTTTAATCCACTACTGAGAGGTAGTCTTTAGATCATCCTTATGATTCAGAGATAACCAAGGAGCATTGGATAATCACTGAATTCCATGTTGTAAATAGGATGTTTCTTAACCCAATTAATTGGAGTTGTGTGGATTTCATTTTCCTTTGCAACCGAGATGTTGATTTTAAATCTCCCTTGAATTCAGAGATGAATCATGGAGCACAAGTACTATTATGGGGTAGACTTCATCCTGGTTTGATTGATTAAGTGACTTTATCTTTTTAAGATTGCAATTACAAGTTATCATTTCAGAATTCCCTTGAATTATAAAAATCAGCAATGAATTTCCATTTGAGCTCAATGATAACTTGATCTTCAGTGAGGTATCCTTTATTGATTCAATCTAGCTACCAACTATATGACAATATGTTGCTTAGTTAGAGGCCAACTGAGCTGTGGAAGCAGCCATTTTCAGGTTGAATTAAAATTGGACATTTAATGATAACTTGATCCATTCCATCCTTAATTAATTTAGATGAACCCCAATTCCTAGAAGAACGTTCCTCGTTGATAGTTAAATCTTTTTAGACTTCATTCTAGCATTTATAACTCAGTTTTGATAAGTTTCCAAAACCCAAAAATCTGTTATCATTCTGAATTCCACTAAAAATTTGTTTTCACTTTCCTTTAAAAATCTGTTTTTAGCCATTAGAGTAGAACTAATTTAGATTGTTTTAAGGTGTCTTAGACTTCAAATTCTTGTGGATACGACAACCTGAGTCTACTACAACTTACCTGTGCACTTGCAACTAGTGAATTGGGAGACCAAAAAATTGAAAATTTGACCCTTTTATTTAATTTCAGCAAGTTATCACTCAAACACTCAAATATCACTATCATACATATCATATATAAACTATAAAATTATTTAGATATTATACAAAATATTTTGGCTGCCAATAGTTATCACAACAAACTTTAAAATTATTTAGATATTGTTAAAAATTTAATGCAATTAAGACATAATTTTAACGCAACCTTTTCCTAAGACTTCTTTCCTTTTAATAGATATATAATATAAATACTTATATTTTTCAATTATTGTTTCACATATTTTAATTTTACTATTTTCACTCTTATCACATTGGGTTCTTGGAACATTGGGACGTTGAATGGGAAGCACTTCGAGGTGGCACAAGTAATGGATCAGCGTAAGATTAGTATCTTATGCTTGCAAGAAACTAGATGGGTAGGAGAGGGAAGTAAAGAGATTAGGTTAAATGGTTCCAAACTTTGGTACACAGGTAAGGTAAATGAAAGGAATGGTGTTGGTATTATCGCGGATGCAGAATGGAAGAAGAATGTTGTGGAAGTTAAAAGGATTGAGGATCAAATCATATCCGTGAAAGTAATTATTGGAAAGGAGACTATGAACGTTATTAGTGCATATGCACCCCAAGTAGGAGCAGAATCACATCTCAAGGAGAAGTTTTGGGCAGATATGGAGGGTTTGATTAAAAGTATACCAACAATCGAGAAAGTTTATATTGGGGGAGACCTTAATGGACATGTTGGTAAAGAGGCAGGACCACATGCAAGGGTTCATGGTGGTTTTGGTTTTGGGGAGTTGAATGAGGAAGGATAAACTATTATTGATTTTTCTTTAGCATACGACCTTAAGATTATCAACACTTGTTTTAGGAAAAGAGAGGAACATTTAATCATATACAAAAGTGGAACTCATAGGTCTCAAATCGATTTTTTCTTGACAAGAAATACTGATAAAAGATGATGTACTAATTGCAAAGTAATTCCTGGGCATGGGGTGACTACACAACATAGATTGTTAGTTCTTGATATGCAAATGAAATGTATAAAACCAAAATCCCGAACAGTTTTTGATCGAAAGATCAAGTGGTGGCAGTTAAAGGGGGAGAAGCGAGAGACTTTTAGAAGTAAGTTATTAGAGGAAAGTGTGTGGGAGTTAAAAGGAGATGCTAGTATCATGTGGGAGAATGTGGCAAAAAAGGTTGAAATGGTTGCTAAAGCCATTTTAGGAGAATCAAAAGGTTTTGGATCACGAGATAAGAAGACTTGGTGGTGGAATGAGGAGATCCAAGAAAAGGTGCGTAATAAGAAGAATTGTTTCAAGGCGATACACTTGGACAATAGTTCTGACAATTGGGAAAAACATCGTTTGGCGAAAAGGGAGGCTAAGAAGGCAGTTAGTGATGCTCGTGCTAAAGCATATGAGAGGTTTTATAAGGAGTTAGGGACAAAGGCTTGTGAACAAAGAATTTACAAGATTGCAAGGAATAAAGAGAAGGAGTCGAGAGATTTGGATCAAGTAAGATGCATAAAAAATGAAGTTGGCAAGGTTTTAGTTACTAAAGGAGATATTAAGAACAACTGGGAAGAGTATTTCTATAAGCTATTTAATGATGGATGTGAAGGTTCCCGTTGTGATTTGGAGGACTTGACAGTTAGCGAATGTGAGCTTAATAGGTCATTTTATCGTAGAATTAGAGTCTCGGAGGCTAGCGAAGCTCTTAAGAAAATGGAGAATGGTAAAGTCGTTGGACCGGATGGTATACCGATTGAAGTTTGGAAATGTTTAGGAGAAAATGTGTGTTGTGGTTATGTAAACTATTTAATGAGATTTTACGGTCGAAAAAGATGCATGATGATTGGAGATTAAGTACATTAGTTCCTATTTACAAAAATAAAGGGGATATTCAGAATTGTGCAAATTATAGAGGGATTAAACTTATGAGTCACACAATGAAATTATGAGAAAAAGTGATTGAGCATAGATTGAGAATGGAGACTAGTATTTCTGAGAGACAATTTGGGTTCATGCCAGGAAGATCCACTACAGAGGCGATTTATTTACTAAGGGGGATGATGGAGAAGTATCGAAGTAGGAAAATAAACTTACATATGGCTTTCATTGACTTAGAGAAGGCGTATGATAGGGTACCAAGGGATGTACTTTGGAAAGCTTTGCAAAAGAAGAGAGTGAGTGTTGCCTACATTAAGGTAATACAAGATATGTACGATGGGGCATTGACTAGGGTTAGGACACTAGGAGGTGAGACAAATGAATTTTCTATAGGAATTGGCCTACATCAAGGATCAGCTTTAAGCCCATATCTATTTAACTTAGTTATCGATGCTATAATTGAGAGTATCACAGAGGAGGTACCTAAGTGCATGCTATTTGCGGATGATATAGTACTTTTAGCGGATTCAAGAAAAGAGATTAATACAAAATTGGAAATATGGAGAAATACGTTGGAGTCAAAGGATTTTCGTTTAAGTAGGAATAAAACAGAATATATGCATAGCAATTTCACAAATAAACAACTTAGAGACGATTTGAAAGTTAGGCTAGGGGAGGATATAATTCCTCAAGTGACAAAGTTTAAATATTTAGGATCAATTGTAAGACAAGATGGTGAGATTGATGACTATGTTAATCATAGAATTCAAGCTGATTGGTGTAAGTGGAGGAAAGCCACTAGAGTTCTTTGTGATAGAAAAGTACCCAATAAAGTTAAAGGAAAATTCTATCGTACTGCTATAAGGCCAGCAGTGTTATATGGTAGTGAATTAGGGCTATGAAGGGACAACATGAACGTAAAGTGGGGGTAGCCGAAATGAGGATGTTTGGATGGATGTGTGGTTATACAAGATTAGATAAGATTAGGAATGATCATATACGTGAACGAGTCGGAATGGCTCCTATTAGTGAAAAAATGGTAGAGAATCGTTTGAGATGGTTTGGTCATGTTCAGAGAAGACCATTAGATGCGCCAGTAAGAAGAGTAGATCAAATAATCTGAAGTCCGATTAAAAGAGAGAGAGGGAGGCCAAGGCGAACACTTGGCGAACTAATAGAGCAAGATCTATTGGTGAATAATATACCGAAAGGTTTGGTTACTAATAGAGCGGAATGACATCGTATGATCCATGTAGCCGACCCCACCTAGTGGGATAAGTCTTTGTTGTCGTTGTTGTTGTCACTCTTATCACATATTTATTATTGCTAAAATATTGACATTGAAAAAAATATATTTGCATATGCATGACTGATGTGAATTCTCGTGGGAGTGTAATTTACTGACTGATTTATAAATCTCTAAACACAAAATGCAAAAGACTAAGATCTAAGCGTAGATTATTTACTCCTCACTTCATTGAACTAGACGTGCACAGATCAAAGTAGTAGGCTCGAATGTCACATCCACAGTCATTTGAACCTTAAGATTCACTAACTAATCTAAATTAATCCTATACTAAAAAAGCTAAAATAACAACTAAGCAAAAGGGGAAAGATAAAGACAATCAAAATATAACTAATTATTTAACTGAAATCCCTAAAGTGACTTAACAATTAATGACAGATTCTCCTAAAAATGGGGTTCATCTAATATTCTGCTATGCATGGATTAGAACAATTCAACAATAAAATCATAGCAGTTTCAACCTATAAAAATCACTTTCACAATACATTAAAACAAGAATTGGGTATCACTTTCATATGAATATTAGTTAGGTTGATTTAGAAAGGGGTTTCAATTGATATTAGACTATCATGGAACTTATGACATCTACTAGTATGCTAACATTCTTTTCAGATATAAGCATAACAAGTAAATTCAGAAAACACAAGTAGAAGTAATTACAAGATAAGATAAACAATTCAGCTCCCTGCACAGAACATAATCAGATCCAAAACTAATGTTAATGTTCTTTGTTTATCTCCAAATATCAAGAGAATCTAAAATCAACCTATTGATTATCATTTCAAAATGAGATTCATATTAACAAAAGCTATCTGGATGCATCAAATCTCACAATGATTAGAATCAGAAACAAATGTTAATATTCTTGACTCATTTCTGAGCAAGAAAATAATCAATCATCAACTTCTCAGTTGCCATTCAAAACAAGATTCACATCAACAAAAAATTGGTTCAAAGACCTTCATAACTATACTAATATCAGTGATACAATAAGCGTTGTTCTATCATCCATCCATAAATAAAAATTAGACAACTACCCTATCCTATCAGAGCTAAGATTTAACTCCTCATAACTGCTTCTTCTCCTTCCTTCAGCTCTCAGGTGCCAAACGTAGAGAATGGTGGAAGACCCCTCATTGCTCCTCAAATGCCCTCTTTTATATGACACTCTCATCACCATTTGATCACCATCAGAAGCTCTATTCATTCTGATTTTTTTGACACCTGTCCTCTAGTCCCCATCTTCTTCCAAAAAGATTTCTTATTGCTTTTGGGAGTTTGTAGTTTCGTAGTGCCCTTCTTTTTTAGTAAGAATGTTTTGTCTTTTATGTTTGATTTGAATGTTAAAACATCATGAACAACAAGTATCAGTTCTTCAAATGAAAATTAAATAAAATAACATATCAAATGGCTCAAATGTGCAAGTGTAAGATAATATTATGCCGATAAGATAATTACATATAGATTAAGCATAACTATTAGAATATGAACATTTCATGGCTTATATGCACATGAATTAAGATGAAAAACAAATAGAATTTTAGTATGATCAGCTAGTGACCAATGACTTTGTTCTTAAATAATTACAATATATTAATGGTTGAGAAATGATAAAAAGCTACTATGTAAGCTTATAAATTATTGATCAAAGTTATGAACATTATTGGAAAAAAATCAATTTCATCCGATAAGATAGTTACTAAAATTATAAATTATTCTTCTTTTATAGTACTACTATTTCCTTTAGACTTTGCATATTTTAAATTTGGGACTAAAGTAAATGATAATCTTGAAGTTAGAGTTAGTTTTCAACATTTTTATTATTTATTTTAGTAATATATATTATATATTATATATCATATCTAAATTATAAAATTGTTTAGACGTTATGCAAAATATTTTGCCTAAAAATAATTATTTCAATATATTTTAAAACTTATATAATTTCATATGATTAATATATGATGATAATTAAATAAAAAAACTAAGTTTATTATAATATTTATTTAAATTGTAATTATAATTCTTAAATGAATATGCATTATTTTGTCAACTAATATAAATCTTTTTTATTAGTATTATAATTTTTAGAAAAATACCTATATTATTTCAATTATTATTTAACATAATTTATTTTTAATGTTTTTAGTCAAATCATATATTTATTGTTGCTATAATATTTACTTTGAGAAAAGAATATTTGCACATCATGTCTTTTTCTTAAATAATTAATGTACAATACAAATATCAATATTTCAGGAAATGATGAAAAAACTACTGTATAACCATATCTATTACATATTTAATATAATTGAGAAATTATATAGTCAATGACATTTTATAGTATCTCTTATAATTATTCATCGAATAATTAGTTAACTACTACTAAACCATTTCATTAGCATGTATAAATTAACATTGTAATATCCCAAAATTTTGGGCTAAGGATATTTGGGCCTTTTGACCAAAGCCCTAATGTAAATCCTATATAAAAGAGCCGAAACCTTATTAATTTCTCAAAAAAAATCTAGCCGTCAACCCCTCTTCTATTTTTTTCTTCTCCACCAAGAAAAGGCCAAGAGATCTAGATACCTATTTTTCATGGTGGTTATGTTTTAAGATCAACAAAGAGAAGATCAATGTTTCTAGGAAAAATGACAAGAAGACATAGAGGCTTCTTGATGATGAAGAATAAATTTTAGATCTAAAAACTTAAAGGTATGTAAAGGGGATTCAAATCCCTCTCTCCCCTCTCAATGATGTTTGTTTGGATTGAGAGTTTCAAAAACACCCTATTTTTTATAGGAATTTTGATTGAGGGTTGCATAAATAAATATTTCATGATTTATGTTTAAATTCGTAACTATTTTGTAATAATTATTTGGATAGGTTTTACTTATCCTAAAATTACAAATAATATATGGATGGAAAACCCTCAAAGTCTAATTTCCATAGAAATTGGTTTCATATGATTTGAAGATGTATACAAATAGTTATGATCTAAACATCGGACTACTACCATGTTGTCTCTGGTACTAGTGAGACCAAATTGTAAAATATATAGTAAATTGAAAGTTCTAAATTAGGATATGAAATTTATTTACAGGTTAAAGGTTCATGTTACCTTTCTGTGAAAGTTAGAATCGTTTGAAAAGAACAAGTATAAATTAAATTATTAATATTTTATTGTCTGCTGCTATATTACTATATAAATAATAGATCTCAATAGTTGTATAAATTTCTGAAATTAAATGTCAAAAATATAAAATCCATGAATTTTATATTTCATTTATGTGAAAGTATAGTTTTCAATAAAATTATAATCAATAAAAATGAACATCTATTTATTGAGGCATAATTTTTTTATTGATGGTGTGTCTTAATTGTCAAATAAGAAAGGTTGGCATATTATTATTTATGTCAACAATTATTATGTTAATATTATGCATTTTCTTTAAATGTTTATATACATTCCAAATATATTTATTTGTTGATGTATAATGTTTTATGATGTTTTATATATTTTATATATGATGTTATTCATGAAACATTGATTGATATATTGACGATCACTTAGACACATGTTTAGATATGCTCAGTTGTAATTAGGCTAAAAGATGAAACATAATTGATATAAATGATTGTTGTATTGCAAATCATAATGCACCTAAAGTTAAAGAAGAATATCCTCATCACTCATCAATGTTGAGAAGAAAAGTCTTGCGCCTTTAATGTACTTCAAGGGGACGTAAGTCCGCGAAGTAAAGTTTTGTATTTGTGTATGTGCTTCTCATGGAACAAAGTCCCTCATTAGAAAGTGTGTGTATTCCCTGGAATAAAGTTCCTCACTATTATAGTGTGTGTATTCTTTGGAATGAAGTCCCTCACTATTATAGTGTGCATATTCCTTGGAATAAAGTCCCTCACTATTATGATGTGCATGTTTTCAAGGATGTGGCCTAGCTAGCCAATATGATGATGTGATATGATTCTCCAATTGTGTTAAAATCAAAGATGTTATAAGATAAAGTAAGAATGAAAGTGAAGTTAACTTCAAAGTATCTTATAACAAAGAATGAAAGTTAGTATGATGAAGTAAAATTGGAAAGTAAAGTTCTACACTTGTGTATGTACTTCAAGGAGATCTAAGCCTGAGAAGTAAAGTCATGTATTTGTGTATGTACTTTTCAAGGAACAATGTCTCTCATTATAAAATATGTGTATTCCTAAAGATGACTAGAAATAAAGTCCATCACTATTATGATGTGTGTTCCTAAGTATGACTTATGATATGGAATGAACATCAAGATGGTATTATGTGATAAAAATGAAGAATGAAAATGACACATGAAGGATCACATAATAAAGAAAGAAAAGAAGGATGAAATAAGATCCAAAGGATTATAAAGCAACCCTGAGGAGATGTAAAGTATGAAAGAAAGCAAGAAGAATCAAGGAGTTATAAAGAAACTCCTAAAATGTACATGATAATGAATTCGAAATGGAAATGATATATTTATGTATGTGATGAATGATATGAATGCATGTTTCTATTGCATGCTACTTGCAGATGATGGATCCGAAAAAGCAGGTATGACATGATGTTTATGTTATATGAATGTTGTATGATGAATGAACGTAAGCATGATGTATTGTCATATAAGATTTATGTCATGGCATGCATGTTTATATGCTATTATTATTATTATGATGATGCATCGCATGTAGTATTATGTGATAGGATAGCATAGCATGCATGACTTTTACGCACTCTATCTAGGAAATCCTGCACTTTGGATCCGTGATGGTAACTAAAATTAAGTGATGGATGGTAGCTCAAGCTCATGACAAAGTATTACATATGCTTAAGGCTAAAGTCTATGATTCTATATGAACATTGAGACTAATAATGTAACAAAGATTTTAAGCATTTAATGTTTTCTGAAGTATTAGTTATGATATGATGAAAAAAGAAAAATTTTATGTATGGCGAACATTGAGACATATGATTTTCTCTAAATTGTCAAGTCTTCTGCTATTAAATGATGTATGGTGAATGGACTAACGATGCAAAATTGCCCTAAATGCCTAAAACTATTAGGATGAATTTTTGGGTCGTTACAAATATTTTAATTAGTTATAACATTTGACTATTTTGACATTTACCAAATATCTTATCTCCTTGTATGTTATACAGTTATAGTATAAGATAATATATGTTTAACAAAATTATTCCCAACATTCATATATTTTCATTACTCAAAACATTTATGAATATGGGTATGCCATGGAACATGCTATTTTATATATAAATAGATATTATGCTTTCAATATGTTTATTATTATTATTATTATTATTATTATTATTATTATTATTATTATTATTATTATTATTATTATTATTATTATTATTATTATTATTATTATTATTATTATTGCACTTTTAACCTCTACTTATATATATATGTATATATCATTATTATTATTAAATATATACTTGACTTCATAAGAAAATAATATACAAATATTGTTTTCCTTCTAGTATGATTAGATTTGTGATTTAATATTAAATTTTCAACCTAATAAAAATAAAATTTTTATTTTTATTTTGTCATGAGCTGTATCTTTGATCAAAGTTATTCGCTTTATTGATTAAATATTGATCTCATGCCATAAGTGACTATGAAGATTATAAATTTTTATTCTTTTATAGTATTATTACTCTACTATTTGGATGTTGAAAATTTCAAATGTGGGACTACAACCAACAGTAGTTAATTTTGGTATGTTTATTATTTACATGATATGTTATATATCAAAATAAGACTATAAATTATTCAGATTTTTGCAAAATATTTATCTAACAATAACTATTCCGACAACTCTAGAATTAGTTAGATATTATAAAAAAAGTAATTCTTAATTACTTTGTCCTAAGACTTCTTTCCTTTTAATATACACTAGTGTAAATCCCGCACGATGTGCGGGCATGAAAAAAGCTAGTTTATTTTAAGTATTTATATTTATAATCTTGAGAATGAAGAGGATAGTACCAAGGAAAAATAATCTCACAGAGAAAAAATTGTGGAGATTGAAGAGATATTAATTCCTGCTAGTTTGTTTTTTATATTTATAAGTTGATATTATATTATAATGTAACCAAGTTATTTAATACTAACAGTACAGTAAAGAACATGATATATTAATTTCTAATCAGTTATACCATGTTAACTAATTTTAATTCTAATTACTGAAAGAATGATAAATTTTAATTAAAATATTTGCATTAAAAATTATTATGGTTAGCCACCCAACTTTATAAAATGGTAACACCTCCATGTCCCAACATGTATAATTATATAATTAAAGTTATTTCTTTTCTTAAATGACGTCATTTAGATAATCAATATCTAATTTATTAAATGTATTGTACCAAATTAATATAAATATTATATAGTTACAGATATATAACTGATTTCATAAAATAATTGTTAAATAATTTTTCATAAATAACATATAAACTAATATTCTAATTAGTTATTTATAATTAATTTTAAAATAATTGCCAAATATTTTTTTCCTAAATAAGTCTGTGAATGTGTCTCCTTTGAATTTATGGATCTATTTTATTTATTTTCATTTAAAGACTTTAAATCTGATTATTAGATTCTTGATCTATCTTCAAAGGAGGGATACACCCATTGAGTCCATAAATTAATTTCTAATTAATAATATCATACTATTGTTATGGTATACTAATATTTTCTTGGCAAACACTACCATTTGAAACAAAAGTCTGCTTAATATAGGATAGTGAATGCCACCAGAGTTAAGACATAAGTCTAGTTGTGGAATAATAAGCTTACATAGTTATTTTGAATAATTACATTAATAGTTATCGTTAGTTTTAAAAAATGATGAGTAACCCATAACTATATTGTAATTAGTTATCATTACTATCTCTTTTGTGCTATGGCTTTGTTATCCTACCAGAAAGTTGGCCAAGATAAATAATTCATAAAAGAGCTTCACACATCACCATGTGGATAATGTCAAATGTCATATAAATTATATCACACAATATCCCGTATTAAAGTAATTAAAAAAATTATTATCATCAATAATATATTAATTTACAATATATTAAAATTATATATTTACAGGTTTAGAAAGTTACCATCATGGGGAGACTACCTTCTCAATTAACATATATTTATAAAGAAATGAATAAAATAATTGAAATATAATACAAAAAAATAGCTAGTAACAAAAATGACAACAAATATAAATTAAACAGAATTTAAATTGATAGAAAAGATAAATTTGACAATTATCAGTATTTTATAAAGTAAATAATTTCATAAATAACAAAATTCGACAGTCTATTAATTTGCAATATAAAATAAGTAGGTAAAAAAAGAATCTAAACTTTGTTTAGTATTGGACTATGTCATCTTAGTGACACCAAGCCAAAGCCACTCTCTTTCCTTAGTCATGTAGGATAAATGAATTAATATATCCGTAAAATAAGAATTCAATTTTCAAATTATTATAGCATATAATAATACTTGAAAATCATGCCAACATTCAAATTTCGTAAAAATAAAAGAGCCAAAAATAACTAAATTCAAATTAGCTACTTACATCCATCCACCATCTCTTATCCTGTATAATTTCTTTTTAGAAAAAAACTAACTTTCAATAATACATTATTATGCATAACTCTAGAGGAAAATAATAAAGAGAGACAGAGAGAGAGAGAGATAGAGAGAGAGTGTGTGTGGGCATGAAGTGAAGTTTGTTTCCACCTCATCAGTAATCTTTAAGTTTAGAAGAAAAAAAAATGATCCTCAATAGGAGAGAGTGCGTATGTGAGTAGGCATGAAGTAAGGTTTGTTTTCTCCTCTATATTTATAGGGTATCAAAAAGAGACGGTTGTTATTAATGAGAACAATCAAATATTAATAAAATTTCAAAAAAAATCTTTTAGCCTAGATATGTACATAATATGTCAATATATCTTACCACTACTCCATCGGTTATAACCATATGCAGGTGTTAAAATACTCTATTAACAACTAAATTTGCATTCAAATGATTAGAATGTGAATTAATTGATCTTTATTGTCTTGCTAATGTAATAAAAAATTTAATATTAAAAAAAATGTATTTTTTAATCTTAACTATTTTCTAATATTTATTAAAAATTAATACATTTATTAATTAGTATTTATTATTTAAATTTAGGTATTTTAAATTCTTTAAATGCATTTTTTAATTGATTCAAAAATTAATAGTCTCCAATAAATTTAGAAAAACTAAACAGAATCCTAAAATCATCTATATCTATCTATATTTATTGTATAATTTCATATGATAATTTAAGTGTCTTTACTTATGCAAATACTATGTGATGATAAACTAATACATTGCTTAATTTATGGACACATGGCAACATATTATGATGCCAAATGTCACTCTCTTATGCAAAGTATTCTCCTTTTAATATAGTATATATATATATATATATATATATATATATATACATATATATATACATACATTTTCTTATAATATAATTAAATTTGTTCCACTTATGATCTTATTTGAGACACATTATTAACACATATCAATAATAATTATTTTAATATAATTAAATGAAGGGAGAGAATTGATGTGTTAATTGTCTTTGTATAAACTATACTTCATATGTCCATTTAGAAAAATATGTGTTTAATATATAGTTAACGCAATGGATGAGACATGTAGCATGTAATGGGCTAACGGAGAAAAATTAATAATTATTTTAATTAAATTAACCTATGAGATGTAATTAATGTGTTAATAATCTTTCTATAAATTATTTGTTTTTACATATGCTCAATTGATTAATTATATTTTCAAAAGATTTGTGAAAAAGGAAAAAAAAGGAAAAAAGCAACATTTGTGAGAAAATAATAAATCCTAAATAAAAATTATAAATTGAAAAAAAAACACAAAAAGGTAAAAAGAATAGTGCAAGAAGAAGATGACATGGAATTATTATTATTATTATTATTATTATTATTATTATTATTATTATTATTATTATTATTATTATTATTATTATTATACACATTTATTATGAATGTCTATTATTATAAATAAAAAATAATGAAATACAAAAAGTCAATATATAATTTGTAAAGTCAAAACTTTAATACACAAATTAATAATAAATATGTCAAATGGTCATTCAAAGAATTAAATGATGTAATTAATGTGATATTTAATAATGACAATGTCAAGTGATAATAAAAAATTAAATGATAAAATAAAATAATATGAAATTGAGATAATAAATACAAAGATTATAAATTGAAACAATTGGCAAATAAATAGGAAGAATGTTGAAAGGAGAAGAGATATTGATGCAGGGTTTTATATAAATATAATGTGTTAATTATCTTTCTATGAATTATTTGTTTTTACATATGCCCACTTAATTTAATTATCTTTTCAAAAGATTTGGGAAAACAAAAAAATGGAAAAAAAAATAAGAAAAAGTAAAAAAAATTGTGAGAAAAATAGATAGATACTAAATAAAATTATAAATTGGGAAAAATCACTAAAAAGTTAGAAAAAATAGTGAAAGAAGAAGATGTCATAGAATTATATTGTGGTTTTTTCCTATGACCTCCTTGAACTATGAACTTTTTTCCATATCTACCCACGACTTTTGCATTTTCCACATACCTCTCCTAAATTATGCATCTTTTTTCCACTTAGGTCCATTCGTCTTAACTTTCCCGTCATTTTGATTATTTTTATTTATGAAATGACCAAATTACCCTCGCGTAGTTCAGATAAATGAGCTCCCCTTTTCTTTGTTGACCTAGATGCTTGAGGGCAACTGGGTCATTTCATAAATCAAAACAATGAAAATTAAAGGGAAAGTTAACAGAGGTTGACGGATGGACATAAGTGAAAAATACAAAAGTCGTGTGTAGATCGCAGAAAAAGTTCATAATTGAGAGGAGGTGAGAGGAAAAAGCTCATTATATCATACATACATACATACATACGTACATACATACATACATACATACATACATACATACATACATACATACATACATACATTCATACATACATACATATATATATTGATACAAATTTATTAAGAATGTCTTATTATAAATGAAATATAAATAGTCAATATATAATTTGTAAAGTCAAAATCTTAATGCACAAATTAAGAATAAGAATTTCAAGTATTCATTCAAAGAATTAAATGATGTAATTAATGCAATATTTAATAGTGAGAATGTCAAGTGACAAACAAAGAAATAAATGATACAACAAATTAATATGAGATTGTGATAACAATTAAAAAATTATAAATTGAAAATTTTGACTAAAAAGATAAGAGGAATGGTGAAAGGAGAAGAGGCATTGATACATGGTTTTATATAAATATAAGAAAAGTTGTATTCAAACAAGTTGTAGAATTTGTAAATCCACACCATTCTAATTAGATCTAGTATGGTTTTAACGCCCCATAACACAAATTTCACAGCCTGTAACTCGAGCAAGTTTCTGGCATAAAATTGGGCATTTTAACGGGTCATTACAACTATTTCAACTGCTGTTACGATCGTTACAGTCCTCTCACTGTCCGTTATATTCATTTTAGCCTTGGCAACCTCTACTAATTTTTACTTTATAGCTCCGTTTTAACTCTAATTTGAGAGCGATTTTCTCCGGTGGCTTCGTGACTCAATTCTCTTATTTTTTCTACAATAAAACACATTTGGGTAGATTTCTATGTTTAAAATTATAACAAATAAGGCCATAAAATGATGCATACTATATGCATACTTTATTCTAAGAAATATGCACATTTTCTAATGAAGGACTTTGTTCCTTGAGAAGCACATATACAAATTCAAGGGCTTAGGTTCCTTGAGAAGTACATAAATATGTGCAAGACTTTGCTTCTCATCATTGATGAGTGAAGACATTCTTCAACTTTAGATGCATTATGTTTTGCAATACAATAATCATTCATATCGATCATTATGGCTGAGCATGTCTAACCGTATGTCTAGGTGAACATTAATACATCAATCAATATTTCATGAATAACATCGTATATAAAATGTATGAAACATCATAAAACATTATACATCAACAAATAAATGAATTTGGAATGTATATAAATATTTAAAGAAAATTCATAATATTGACATAACAATTGTTGACATAAATAATAATGTACCAACTTTGCTTATTTGACAATTCTGACACATCATCAATAAAAAATTATACTCCAATAAAATTGATGTTCATTTTGATTGATTCTAATTTTTCTATAAACTATACTTTCATTGGAATTACATATAAAATTCATGGATTTTATCTTTTTGACATTTAATCCCAGAAATTCATAGAACTACTAAGATCTATTCTATACATGTAGGATCGAAAGCACCAAGAGGGGGGGTGAATTGGTGTATAAAAAATCTAACCGAAAAAGCCGTAAAAGTCGATTTTTTAAAATGTGATCGCAAACAAGCAAAAGATAAGTAAAAAGAGGGAGAGAGGAGAAAGACGCAATATGTTGACGAGGTTCGGCCCAACTCCTTGACCTACGTCCCCGCTCCGACTTTTCGACCTCGAGACCGTCGGAGATTCACTAGCCTTTTCTTTTCTTGTAGGGAGAGAATAACTTTTTTTACATCACAATGCTTTCTTCTTCGCTCAAGAGGTAAGGCACACATCTTCTTACAAGGAGCTCTCAAAACAATATAAACAAGAACACAAAGATTCCCTCCAATTCTCTCTTCTTACAAAGAATGAAAGAATTAATGTTGTTAAGACCGGACCGGACAACGAACCGAAAAAGTCTCCATTTCAGGTCGAACCGGTTGGTCGGACCGGTTAATAATAAAATATTATTATTTAATATAATACATTAAATTATTTATGTAATAAATATATATATATATAGACATAATAGAGTAAAAGATTATAATAAACCTAAAGTCTAACAAGCTTAAATCATAAAATAAAATATTATAATCAAAATAATTTTCTATAAAATTTTCCTTAATCTCTTACCTAGATTATTAAAATATTCTCTCTTTCATTTATCTCTCTCTCACTTGTCTTTCTCTCCTCCTCAACTCTCTCTCATTCCCAATATCTCTGATTTCTCTCACACACGTCTCTCTCCTTCCCATCTCTCTCTCTCTCTCTCTTCCCAACTCTCTCTCTCTCTCTCATTCCCTCATTCCCAACATCTCTCCTATCTCTCTCATTTAAGTCTCTCTCAACATTGCCAACAAAAGTCTCTCTCCTTCCCAACGTCCACTCAATTCTCTCAACATCTCTCTCTATCTCTTTATTTCTTTTTCAATCACGCATCTCCAGATCCGGTTCAATTCGCGGTTTAACCCACTTTAACCCAGTTTTATCCAGTTTTGACCGGGTTTGACCGGTTTAACCCGGTTCAAAAGGTAGTCCGGTTTTCATCTTCACTGTAACCCGTGTTAACACCCGGTCGACGGCCGGACTGGCCGATCCGGTCCTGACAACATTGCAAAGAATGCTCACACTTAGAAACTAGAAGAGGGAAGAGAAGATTTGCAAACTTTAGCTCAAGAAGAATGCTTTGGACTTGAAGGAAGCTCTAGAGTGATTTGCCTTGCTTGGATAACCTTACTTCAAACTTTTGAATCCCTTTATAGGCTTCTTCTTGAAAATATGGCCGTTGTAAATCAATTCGAAAGTGTTGTGTTGTCACCTTTAAAACGGTCGCCTATTTCAATATCGGTCGTCCGTTTTGTACAATAACTAGCTGTTGTGCCTTTTGTCGCATATTCAGCGGTCGCCCGTTATAGTATCGGGCGTCCGTTTAATGTAAAAATATATCCGTTGCATTTGTCTTTTCTGTGTTGTTTTCCGTTGATCGTAGTCCGTAGAAGAACTATAGCCATTTAATTAATTTTGCTTCCATAACGGTCGCCCGAAAGGGAATCGGTCAACCGATTTAGAATTTTCGTGCTCTCTATAATTTGCGATCGTCCATGCAGTGACTTCGGTCATTCGATTTTTACATTTTTGTTCTTTGTTGCCCAGAAGTGTCGACCATTAATCTTTCGGTTGTCCGTTTTAGAAGTGTCCACGCTCTTTGTAATCTGCAATCGTTCAAGCGCCAACTTCGGCCGTCTGATTTATATATTTTTTACCTTTACTGCCCAGAACGGTCGTCTTTCGATCGCCTATTTAAGAAATGTCCGCATTCTCTGTAATATGCGATTGTTCCATCTGCAACTTCGGTCGTCCGTTATGTACTTCGATCTTTCATGTAATACATATAACAGTCGACCGCAAAATAAATCGGTCGCCCAATTTTGGAATGCACTTATCTCTGAAATTAGCGGTCATTTCAGCTCCTGTTTGGTCGTCCATTATAAGTTAAAACGGTCGTCCGTTATTGTTATGGTCGACCGTTTGTACTGTAGAGAAATATTTCGACTCTTTTTCTTCAAAAAATATTTAACCTGTTCACATTAATACTTCAAGCATAATTAGTACATCATCTTCATTGTTTGCTATCATTAAAATACTTAGAATATGGTCTTTGGACCAACAATCTCCCCCTTTTTATAATGGCAAACAAGGTGACGAGGAGATAAATAAATAACAAAATGTCAAGTTCCTGCCCCTTAATTTATGCTTATCTAACATCATAATGATATCCAAATAAAACTAGAAAACATATCCATAGTCACATGACAATATTCATCCATCCATATTCAACATTGTTCTCATCATATAAGTAGGAGTGCAACATCATAAACACACATAAAGTCACATGTAGTAACATAACATAAACTCACACATACATCACATAAAGTCACAAATGCACACATACATCATAAAGCCACAAATACATAACATCATAAAGTCACAAATACATAATCTCACAAATAACATAACACACGTACATAGTCTCTGTCATATACATCTTCTCCCCCTTTTGACATCATCAAAATAAAGAACAAAATGAAGAAAGTAAACGAAAACTAAACGTCCGAAGCGTCGTTGAGCGGAGGAGGCGCAACCTGCTCATAAGGTGAAGTGTCGAAGCCCTGAGAGCGAAAGTATGCAAAGAAACAGTCCTGGGTGCGACGATGATCAAGCTCTAAGTGCTCCATGTGTGTAGTCATATCGTTTAAGCGTCTATCAATCCCGTCCATGCGTGTGATCATCCCGTCCTTGCGTGTGATCATCCCATCCCACTCATCACGTGAAGGAACTGTGGATGCACGCCAAGCGCTCATCGGCATAGATGGAGGACATATATATTGCTCCCATGAAGGTCATGTATCCTCCATCGAAGCTCTCGTAGGAGCCTCTGTACCTGCTATATCATCAGTGTCCGAGTCTTGTGTTTCTTGTCCTTTTTTTTTGCAAAGATCCATTCATTATTAACGAGGACAAGGCCCTTTCTCTTTAACGTGACTTTTCCAATGATATCAGTAGGTCTCTCAAAATATGATGGCTCGGTCTTAGGAATAATAATATCTTTCTGACGAAAGATCCGAGTAAGGAAAGAACCATAGTGAAGAATCATATTGTGAGAGCATTTGGAGTCTATCTTCTCTTTGATAGAGATGAAGTGATAAATCATATAGGCTCCAAAGTTAACCGGAGGGAGATCATTTCGAAGAAGGTAATATAGAAGGCGGAGATCATAGAAAGTCATATTAGTGTAATGACTGGATCGAGAGAATAGAATGTGACTGACTATATGATGAGCAACAAGAAGGGAAGGAGTCAACTTTTTGAGAAGTCCTTTCATGGGAAAGTTATCTACTTTACCACGAAAAACAAATTCAAGGGCTTCAGTGATAGAAATATCAGAAGGCCACCTATGAGTCGCAATATTCGAGAGTTCTCCTTTAGGAACATTAAAGGTCTCACAAATTAAGAATTCAGTGATCTTAATGGTACGTCCAAAGATGTGAGATGTCACATAAGATTTAGATTCAGGAAATGACATATTGGCTTAGAAAAGTCGAACCAAAATGATAGACAAGTTCTCGAATATCAAGAAGGGGAAGCCAACCTATTCCATCAAACAAGTCATGGACAAAATTCATGTTAAGGGAGGTCCAATCTACTCTCATGCCATGTGCTACTTCTCTAGAGGAATATAAGTGTTCAAAATTGGATGCAATAGATATGTTAGCAAATAAAGAATAATCGAATTCTTCAGGAGGCGTCGACGGAGAGTCTGATCATGGGTGAGAAGAAGAACCTAGTTCCTTCCTCTTCCGAGGACCAGAAGCAAGTTTCTTATTTGGGGGCATTGGTTACAAGATCATATTCAAGAATGAAAGCAATAATTGACAGGCAGATAGAATCAGAAAAGAAGAAACGGTCGAGTGAGAAATAGTCGATCATTTTTGTCCAGGACAGAATAGCCTATCACTTTATCAATCGATTTCAAAATTGAAAGTTACAATCATTCATACATTCACACGACAGAGCATAGAATTAACACGACATAATCAAGTGTGGATGATGACTACGTGTGGATGAAGTGATCGAAAAGAGATTTGAGAGACAGAGAGACCAATTGATATCACGATTGAATCACTGCTGAAATCACCTACAATTTGCAAACCATAACGTTCGAAAATGTTAGGATCTGCGGAATCAATTCGTGTGACTCACGGAAAGGATTGCCGGACGAATTCACCTGCCCTAGTTTCTCCATGCTAATATGCAGTCTTGTCACCGGAGGAGGAGGTGGTGGATCGGAGCATCCTGATAGCGGCGCGTCACCGATGTCTGCCCGAGGAAGAAGCCTTGACGGCGATGGCTGGACTTCGGGGATGCGATGAGTCCTCTACGTTCGCCACGGAGGTGGCGTCATGCGCGAATGTGAGTGGAATCCATAAGCGGGGTGCCGGTGTCGATTTGACCGAGAAGGATCGCCGGAGGAAGATCATCGGAGTGATGGCCGAAAGAGATCATCGGAAAGAATCGTCGAAATCAAAATCACCAGAGTAAATTTCGTTGTGAGCGAGCGACTGAAAACGCCCTTGAAGGAGATCGATTCCTCTCGTGGAGTCACCGAAGCGCAGTCAACGATGTGGAGGATCGTCGCCGGAGAATGATCTCCGGAAAGGACGAGTTTTCCGATGATAGGTAGCAGTGGCGGTGGAAGAGGTCGACCGATATCGCGATTTGGGAAAAAGTTGAAAAAAAAATTTTCGACGCCCTTTTATATCGCGTTGAAAATGGACGACTGATACTATGTCGGGCGACCATTATTACTTAGACATTATTGTCGATTTGTTTCATTTCTAACGGTCATCCGAAATACTTTCGGGTGACCATTTTGGAAGTGCGTACTCCGTAGAAGAAATCGGTCGTTTGGTAACTTAAATGGTCATCCGGTCAAATCCTATAATGATCGACCGATATGATAATGGTCGACCAGTCTGAATGTATGTGTTGTGCAACACAATTTCATATTCAATTCGATTCACAAGTAATACTTGCATAACCAAGTCACTCATGAGTTGAATTGAGAGGCAATCAGGTTCCTAACATTCCAAGTTCACGTCTAAGCATATAAAATCTCTTCTCACTTAAGGGTTTTGTGAAAATATTTGCAACTTGAATTTCGATGGACACATGTTCAATAGCAATGTCCTTAAGTGTCACATCTTCTCTAATGAAATGATAGTGCAAATTAATATGCTTGGTTCTAGAGCATTGAATTGGGTTTTTAGTCATTTCTATTGTACTTGTGTTATCGCACTTCATGGGTACACTTGAACAACTTATACCATAAGTAATTATTATTTTACCCATAATATTTGTGCACAACAACTACCAGTTGCTATATATTCGGCCTTGACGATAGAGAGTGCGACAGAGTTTTACTTTTTGCTAGCCCATGAGATAAGAGAGCTATCAAGAAAGCAACACATCCCACTTGTGCTTTTTCTATCAACTTTACATTCAGCAAAATCCGCATTAACCATGTAAATCAAAAGATGAGTTCATATCATACCAAATGCTATGCTTTAAATAATGTAATATTATTTTAATGGCAACTAAGTGTGATTCCTTAGGCGCGGATTGAAATCTTGCACACAAGCATATACTAAACATTATATCCGGTCTAGATGTCATCAAGTAAAGCAAGCTACCAATCGTACATCTATACCTCTTTTGATCAATGGACTTGCCTTTCTCATTTTTATCTAATTTAGTTGTAGTACTCATGGGAGTTGAACTTGGTTTGCATTCATCCATTCCAAATCTCTTTAGTAACTCCTTTGTATACTTCTCTTGATTAAGAAATATCTCATCTTTGTTTTGCTTGACTTGTAATCCTAAGAAGAATGTGAGCTCACCTACAAGACTCATCTTAAACTTTTTTTTGCATAAGAGATTCAAACTCTTTGCACAAGCATTCATTAGTAGCACCATAAACAATATCATAAACATAAATATGAACTATTAAAATATCATTTTCCAAATGATTCAAAAATAATGTAGTATCAACTTTCCCTTTATGAAAACATTTTCAATCAAAAGTACTTAGTCTTTCATACCAAGCTCTAAGAGCTTGTTTAAGTCCATAAAGTGCTTTAGAAAGTTTAAATACATGATTAGGAAAATCTGAATTTTCAAAACCTTGATGTTGCTCAACATAGACTTCCTCATTTATAAAACCATTTAAAAAAGTCAATTTTACATCCATTTGAAAAAGTTTGTATCCTTTAAAATATGCAAAAGTTAAAAGTATTCTAATAGCTTCAAGTCTAGCAACGGGAGCAAAAGTTTCTTCAAAATCAACTCCTTCTATTTGTGAATAACCTTTTGCTACAAGTCTTGCCTTATTTCTTATTAGATTCCATTTTTATCTAGTTTGTTTCTAAAAATCCATTTAGTACCAAATATTGGATAATCTTTTGGCCTTTCTACAACTTTCTAAACTTGATTCCTTTCAAAATTATTTAATTCTTCATGCATGGCATTTATTCAGTTTGAATCATTCAAAGCTTCATCAATGTTACTAGGTTCAAATTGTGGCAGAAATGCCGAAAAAGCACACAAGTTTTTCAAGAAATTTTTAGTCTTTATACCTTCATTTATATTACTTATAACTTGATCAAATGGATGTGATGATGCATGTTTTCAATTCCTTGGAATAATTTGATTATCTTCCACTTGTGATTCTTCTATTTGTTGCACATTTGAGATCTCCATTTCCTTTTCTTTCAAGTCTTCATTTTGGATTTGCATGTTTTTAAGATGTCTTTCCACTTCAACTATTTCTTCCTCATCATCATTCACTTGCTTGTTCATCAAAAAATCATTAGTTTCATTGAATTTAACATTAATAGATTCTTCACCAACTAATGTTCTTTTGTTATATACTCTAAATGCTTTACTTGTACTAGAGTAGCCAAGAAATACATCATCATCACATTTTGCATCAAATTTGCCTAATTTATTTTTAATATTCAAGACATAACATTTACAACCAAACACTTTGAAATATGAAATATTTGGCCTTTTTCCATATAAAACTTCAAAACATGTTTTTTTAAGGGGTCTAAGTAAGATTCTATTTAAAACATAACATGATGTGTTTACGACTTTCGCCCAAAAATACTTAGGCAAATTATTTTCATTTAGTATTGTCCTAGCCATATCTTGAATAGTTCTATTTTTTCTTTCTACTACTCCATTTTGTTGAGGTGTCCTAGGTGTAGAAAAGTTGTGTGTAATTTCATTTTCTTCACAAAATAATTCAAATTTGTAATTTTCAAATTCACCTCCGTGTTCACTTCTAATTTTAGCAATTCTTAACTCAAATTCATTTTGTATTCTTTTTGCAAATTTAGAAAACATGCTTATCGTTTCATCTTTAGTTGTAAGAAAAATAGTTCAAATAAAACGAGAAAAATCATCAACAATCACAAATATATATTTCTTTCCACTCAAACTTACTACATAAATAGGTCCAAATAAGTCAAGATGTAAAAGTTCTAAAGACCTATGTGTACTAATAACATTTTTTAATTTGAAAGAGCTTTTGATTTGTTTCTCTTTAAAGCATGAATCACAAATATTATTTTTCTAAAATCTAATTTTGAGTAAACCTCTAACTTATTCATGACAAAGTTTGTTTAATAACTTAAAGTTTACATATCCTAATCTTCTATGCCAAAGATTTATATCATCAACCATAACACTAAAACATTTTTCACTTTTCAAATTTTCAAAATCAATTGTATACATTATTATATATAAAACCCATATGTAGAACTTCCTTATTTTCATATAGAATTAAGCATTTGTCCTTTTCAAAATTTACTAAGTAGTTTTTATCACCTAATTGACTTATGCTAATTAAGTTGTGTTTTAAATTTTTAGCTAGCCAAACATTTTCCAAGTATACTTTGTCATTCTTACCAACATTACCTATACTAATTACTCTACCTTTGCTATTATCTCCAAAGGTGACTTTTCCTCTGTTTTTCTTTTCTAATGTAATGAAGTTTGATAGGTCAACGATCATATGTCTTGAGCATCCACTATCCAAATACCATTTGCCTTCATTATCCTTTGGAGCTCCCGTACAAGAAAGACATTAAGATTCTCATTTTTTTGGTACCCAAACTTGCTTGGTCCAATTTGGTTAGTGATGGTCCTTTTAGGGATCCAAATATTCTTCATACTACTATTTATTCCCTTTTTAACCTTACACTCGTAAGAGTAATGTCCTTCATAATCACAATGAAAACAAGTGATATGTGATTTTGAATGAAGATTTTGTGATGCTTTAACAAATACAATTATTTTATCCTTCTTAGTATTAAATGAGCTAAAACAAAGTCTATTTTTGTTAAAAGGTCTTCTTTGTGTTAATAGCATTGCATCTAGCATTTTTCCACCATTTGCAAACTTCTCAAGTTTATTTTTTAAAACAATATTCTCATTTTTCAAATTTTCAACACTACAAGTTTATTTTTCATAAGATAAATTCAAAGTATTGTTTTCCACTTTCAAAACTTCAATCATAAATTCTAAGCTAGAGTTCTCATCATCTAGTAAATTACAATTTCCACAAACTTTAGAATCATGCTTATTTTTCAAATTTTCAAATTTTATTTTCAAATCATCGTGTTTCTTTTTAAGGCATCTATATTTATCTATGAGAATTCTAAACTCATCATGCATATCAAAAGATTCACTATCACTAGTGTAACAACAAAAAAAAAGAAAAAGAAAAAGAATCAGGATCAAGATAAAACGACTGGAAACAGATAAAAGAAGAATCCCTATTAATGTGGGGGATTAATTGGGCCAATAAAAAGGGGATCATAGCAATTAAAGGTGAGAAAATCGGATATGAGAGATTAATAGAAGAAGAGGAAAACGTCCAAGAAATTCTCTCCACCCCAAACAGAATCGATCGTTCTTTCCCTTGCCTGTCCCTCTCGAGTTCATCGTTCATCTCTACTTGAACCCCAGTCCCGATTTGTATCTGGTAAGGATGATCAAAAATCCACAAGCCCTTTTCACCTATTGTTTTATATTCGCTACTACGTCCCTGTACATCAGCGTGAATTCGACTATCCCATAGGTGGAGGTCGGCCAGAAGAACTGCATAAGCATCAGGGATGACGAGGGCCGAACAACTAATATGAGCAGGGCAACGAGGACAAACGTGGAATCAGGTGGATGAATCAAAATCACCTTGCATGACCCTTGAATAGATTTGAATCCGGCCCTAATCGATAAGTAACGAAAAGAAGTCACGGAAGCCATGTTTTTGCCATGTTTGATTCTTGATTGTTTGATTAATTGCTTATATGATTTAATTCTTGTTGTTGTGTTTCTACTGTATTGATTGCTATGATGTAAGGATTAGTCCAGGATGAAAGTATGTGAACAATTTAGATGATTTTCGAATTGAAATAGGCCAGGAACCCTCGCCATCACGGTCGTGCCGCCCTTACGGCACGCTCGTGGCGCACCGATCACAGTCGTGCCACACTGTGGACACGGGCGTGCCATCCCCTGTCAATGCTAAAGTAAAATGTTGGTCAATGTCGGTCGACCGAGCGTCCAACCGTCATGATCGTGCCACTCTTCTGGAACGGCCGTGCCATGACCAAATTCTTGGCCAAACTACTAAGCATAAAATCGATCGACCGACCCCTTCAAATCGATCGACCGCCGTCATCCTCCATCACGACTGTGCCGTCTTAGGGCACGCCCATGCCATCTCACGCTCACGCATGCCTGAACCACTATGTTGTCACAGTCGTGCCAAGCTACAAAATAGCCTAGAATTCCACTCCTACGTTTTCATTGACCCTAATTTGAATGTTGCCGGTTTACTTTATGATTAGACACGATTAAGACTGATTTTAATGTCAACACCTATCTAAGATCCATCCTTGATTACTACATGAATTCTCTTACTGATTTACTTCCTATCGATCGTATTGAATCAATTGTATGAGGAACAAGAAATAAAAAGTTTCTAAAGTGATTAATAAGTTAAGATGGAAGATGAATAATGGGTTGTCAATCCAAGCCAAGTGCCACAAGATAAGGGTCGTTCCCTTGATCATAGTTTGATCACCCATTGATCCGCACATGGCTGTATCGTTTGCTCAGCATACCCCAATAATTTAAAGGCACCGAAAGTCACCCTGATTGTTCTAAGCATGATTTAAGATTTAGAAGCATGGATAAGTAAAGCAAGCATGTTTCAAGTATGGATAAGTAACGCAAGCATGAATTTTAAGTCAAGTTATTATCAGTACTTATGTCATGATTTTTAAGCATGTCTTCAAGTCCAAGTTTATCAAGTACTACGTGATTGTACTGATTATTGATGTCTATTTATCATCCACATTATGATTTATGATGATCTCATGCTCCTCCTCCCGTCAAGATAAGTACATTGATTTACTTCTGATTTCTCTATTCAAGTTATGCATTGTATACTTAAGTGGTTCCCCACTAGGCTGTAAAACTTACGGGAGGACCTCCTCCCCTATGTCCAATTTTCACAGGACCAAGTCAGTGATGGTGTTGAATTGGTGTGCTGCGACGATGCTCAGGCGACAAGAAAGCACATGAACAACAAAGCCTATTTAATTATTTATTTTTCCTTCCGTATTTATGAACATATGATGTAAACCTTATAAGATTCCTTTAGAGATGATGTAGCTACCTTTCTAGACTTTCGCAACTTATGTTATTTTACTTTATTTTATTATTCTTCCGCTGACGTGTCTTAGTTCTTGACTGAGATATGGTCAACAAGATGGTCAAAGTCATAGCGTTTGTAGCATCTCCAAGTTGGTCTTCGCCATGTGGCTTGGGTCGATTTGGGTGCGTTACATTTATGGTATCAAAACCTAAAGTCAGGACTCTCTTGACGTCCTATTGTATAAGATAGTATGTTACAGGTTCATGTGCTTTCGCCGAGCAGTCGCCACACCCTCCATCGTAAAGTACAAGTAAGATCTTTTTTGCTTTGTGTTATTCTTTATTGATGTATTAATGGATATTTCATATGAGTGGTTGATTCCTAAGGAGGTCATTTGTATGATAGGAATCAACCTAAATGGTATTAATGATTATACAAAAGGGTCAAAAAGATTATGAAAAAAAATTGCAAAAGAATAAGTAACAAGCATGTGGATAATTATTACCTACATGAAGAATTAGTCCAACAGACATTTAAGGAATAAAATATAAGAAACGATTCATTTTTTTATAATTCAGGTTTTCTATCTCTTTCATGATCGTCCTAGTCACGAACTTCTTTTGCTGACTGCAGCAGTACGAAGAGGAAAAATGAGTAAGTCACCATTTGCAAAGAGATATAGATTTAAGAATAATTAAAGGATTCGACTCACACAACATTTAGGTGTGAGATGATTTCAAATAGTAGAAGTGAAACCAAGCATGTCTAAGTTATGATTTATTGTTATGACTTATGTGGTTCCATTGGTCTACCAATATAGGGGTTTAATAAATTCTCTTATATGTTTATGTTGATAAGTATGGACCCATAATGCTAGTTGTGCCTTAGACTTCATATGGCCTCTCTATATTATGTTGATAAAGTTCCTAAGCAAATCTAAACTAGTTATATGAAATTCCTAGTTGGACTACCTTATGTGGAAAAAAAATAAGAATCAAAACTATTAATTATGTTCAAGTTATGTAATATCTATATACAAGAGTTTTTAAGTATTAGTGAGCTGCCCAAGAATCATGTACAAAGTATGGATGGATAAATAGAGAAGTTTAAAGGGTTCAGAAGTCACATTGATTTGAATAAATGTTAGAAGAAATTTTCAATTAAGTAAGTAACTGTCTGAGTTAATTGAACATTTAGATCTAGTATACTCATACACATATGTACATATAACATAGTATACTTATAAATATATAAAGATAAATAAATAAATATATAGATATTAATATGAAGTATATTTTAGATAGCCATTATTAAAGAATGAATTCTCTATCATTATAGTGTAAATATATTTCCAAAATAGACTAATATGGTTGATAAAAGAATTATATAAGAACAAGCAATCATGAAAGAGTTAAATGAATGGGAGAAATTTGGAAAAGATTAAAAGTCTCTTGACTGAGATATGCTTAAGGAAGATATGAGCTCCCAATCATTAAGTATTAAAAAGATCAAAACATCAAGGGAGCAAATTTTTGAAAGTATGAAGGGGTTATGGTAAAGTATGGGGAATTTTATAAGTCCCCTACAAAATTACTAGAGAAGCAAGTTATGCACCTAAGAAGGATGATTAAGAAGTAAACTATAAGTTTTTAATTATTTTATCTAGACTATTGATATATATTTATTAGTTTTCATAATAATGTCCAAATTATATAGCGTAACTAATCATATAGTCATGATTGATAGTTCAAGAGGAAAATAAAACCTATATGCTTAGATAAAGGATTAAGCAAGCCATCGGATGATAAATAGAATGTCCTTTAAGATGCAAGATATAAGATGATATATAGAATGTTCTCTAAGATGTCTCAACGTTAATATGATGAAAAATGTTTAAGATTTTGTCTTGATCAAGTGGACCACTCATGATTTGATCATAAGTTTTATTTATGGATTGGCTCTCCTTTCCAACTTTAAGATTATCCCGAACCTCTCCCATGTGCTACAAGATATCGTTAATGCAAAGGACAATGAAATAATGTGCAAAGAAGAAAGATGATTGTTTGTATTCTATTTTGTTGATTGCTTTATTTTTCGGTCTTATTGTTCATTCCATGTGTTCACATGCATTCATGATGTTTGACTAAGGACTTATGTTTTGTAGTGTGCATAAATTATTTTGTTCATTATGGATTAGATTGTACTATGTATCGACCCTCGCCATAAATATTGTTCGATCTTGGCCTTGATTCGGAGTGCTTTTCACCTCAATGTGATTATTATACCGATTCGTTCCCCCTATGCATGGAGTTGAAAGATACTCCACTCAAGAAGTAAAGAACTCGATGTGGTAGTGTATAACTACTAGTCTTCTATGAAATTATGTGATATGAAAGTGCAACAAAAAGATCAATCAAAAGCAAAGTAAGTAAACCAAGAAGTTAAAGTTGAAAGCAACCCCCATGATCAAATTATCGAATAAAGCATTAATACAAGTGATCAAGACATATGAAGGATATTGAATGACATTGATTAATGCATCACTTTATTTAAAGTGGTGTAATTATACCAAGGATAATCTCTCCTCAAATGAGTTATAAGACTTGTAACAACATGGTTGTCTCCCTTAACAATTACTTATTACTGATTGGCACGTCTTATATAATCTAAGTCAAAGTTCAAGTGACACATATATACAAACAGTTGCTCTCGCATCATATTGTCTGATGACATCGATTTTCGGTGAATCCAAATGAAGTAATGAGATGAAACCCTAGAGCCTTATGGATATTAGACGTATATCGGATCAATAGCTATGTAGCGATTTGACTCACATATGTAAAGATTCTTAAAGCTTACTAAGTTATGAAATAGTGATAAACCCTTCTCTGAATTCCAATGTTAAATGACTGGGAAATATAAATATTCTATGAGGGAAAAAATGTTAAAAAGCTTAACTAATGGTAAGTATAAAGACCCAAGATAATATCGGAGTGTGATCAATTATTTGTATCTAACTATAATTATCATAGGTTGGGGATATGTTAAATATAAAGATAAAAGAAAAGATAACAAGTACATAAGATGTTGAAAAATTATAATGTAATTTCAAAAGAGTAAATACAAGAGTTTGATCCTTAAGTTCAGATATACCAATGTGATTAAAAATGATGATAAGCATGTTCAGTAACACTACTTTTAAAGAGGTTATTGACCCAAACAATTATAATAATATAAGTTGAAATTTGGGTAGACAAGAAAACTATCCAGACTTTGGAACACATGCTGAGAGCATGCACGCTTGGTTGACATGGTAACTGGGATGATCATTTACATTTGATCGAATTTGCTTATGATAACGGCGAACCATTCAAATATTTTAGGACACCATTCGATTGTATTGGCTACCTTGTTCACCCACTTCATTGGGTGAAACAGGCAAAGAGAAAACCATGAATGAAGGGGATATATTAAGAAGGTTGAACTAATTAAGAAAAGGTTAAAAATAGAAGAGCTACGCAAATGAAGGAATACGAGAGCATATCATTAATGCTGGTGATCAGATGCCACTGAAAGTGTCATATATGAAAGAGGTAATTCAAATAGGTAAATAAGGAGCGATTAGTCCTCACCATGAGAGATGATTTAAATATTGAAGTTAGTCGACAAGGTTACAGATAGGTTGGCACTGTCCTCTTCTTATGGAAGAGTGCATTAAGTATTTCATGTGTTACTGCTCAAGAAGTACAAGCATGATAATGCTAACATCATTTGGATTAAGGGACCTAATTTAGTTGCAGACCTCACATTTACCAAGTGTCCGACTCAAATTATGGAACGCAAGGTACAACGTCGAAAGAATAATCATGCACCCATGGTCCAAGTAGCCTCACGTTCCACCACGACAAAGAGGTAACATGGAAGCTTGGATTAGAAATGCGTCAAGAGTTCTCACATCTTTTCAGTAAGTCCTTCACCTCATGCAAAATTCAAGGACGAATTTTCTTTTAATGAGGTTATAATGTAACAACAAAAAAAAGAAAAAGAATCAGGATCAAGATAAAACGATTGGAAACAGATAAAAGAAGAATCCCTATTAATGTGGGGGATTAATTGGGCCAATAAAAAGGGGATCATAGCAATTAAAGGAGAGAAAATCGGATATGAGAGATTAATAGAAGAAAAGGAAAACGTCCAAGAAATTCTCTCCACCCCAAACAGAATCGATCGTTCTTTCCCTTGCTTATCCCTCTCGAGTTCATCGTTCATCTCTTCTTGAACCCCAGTTCCGATTTGTCTCCGGTAAAGATGATAAAAAATCTGCAAGCCCTTTTCACCTATTGTTTTATATTCGCTGCTACGTCCCTGCACATCAGCGTGAATTCGGCTATCCATAGGTGGAGGTCGGCCGAAAGAACTGCATAAGCATCAGGGACGACGAGGGCCGAATGACTAATATGAGTAGGGCAATGAATCACCTTGCATGACCGTTGAATAGATTTGAATCCGGCCCTAATCGATAAATAACAAAAAGAAGTCACGGAAGCCATGTTTTTGCCCTGTTCGATTCTTGATTGTTTGATTAATTGCTTATATGATTTGATTCTTGTTGTTGTGTTTCTACTGTATTGATTGCTATGATGTAAGGATTAGTCCAGGATGAAAGTATGTGAACGATTTAGATGATTTTCGAATTGAAATAGGCCAGGAACCCTCACCATCACGGTCGTGCCGCCCTTACGGCACGCTCGTGGCGCACCGATCACAGTCGTGCCACACTGTGGACACGGGCGTGCCATCCCCTGTCAATGCTAAAGTAAAATGTTTGTCGATGTCGGTCGACCGAGCGTCCAACCGTCATGATCGTGCCACTCTTCTGGAACGACCGTGCCATGACCAAATTCTCGGCCAAACTACTAAGCATAAAATCGATCGACCGACCCCTTCAAATCGGTCCACCGCCGTCATCCTCCATCACGGCCGTGCCGTCTTAGGGCACGCCCGTGCCATCTCACGCTCATGCATGCCTGAACCACTAAAGTTACGACCGTGCCCTTTCCATCGGCACGGCCGTACCACTATGTTGTCACGATCGTGCCAAGCTACATAATAGTCCCGAATTCCACTCCTACGTTTCCATTGATCTTGATTTGAATGTTGTCGATTTACTTTATGATTAGACATGATTAAGACTGATTTTAATGTCAAGGCCTCACTAAGATCCATTCTTGATTACTACATGAATTCTCTTACTGATTTATTTCCTATTGACCTTATTGTATCAATTGTATGAAGAACAAGGAATAATAAGTTTCTAAAGTGATTAATAAGTTAAGATGGAAGATGAATAATGGATTGTCAGTCCAAGTCAAGCGCCACAAGATAATGGTCGCTCACTTGGCCATGGTTTGATCACTCATTGACCCACGCACAGCTATATCGTTTGCTTAGCATACCCCAATAATTTAAAGGCACCCTGATTGTTCTAAGCATGATTTAAGATTAAGAAGCATGGATAAGTAAAGCAAGCATGTTTCAAGTATGGATAAGTAACGCAAGCATGAATTTCAAGTCAAGTTCTTATCAATACTTATGTCATGATTTTTAAGCATGTCTTCAAGTCCAAGTTTATCGAGTACTACGTGATTGTACTGATTATTGACGTCTATTTATCATCCACATTATGATTTTATGATGATCCCATGCTCCTCCTCTTGTCAAGATAAGTACACTGATTTACTTCTGATTTCTCTATTCAAGTTATGCATTGTATATTTATGTGATTCCCCACTAGGCTGTAAAGCTTACGGAAGAACCTCCTCCTTTGTGTCTGATTTTCACAGGACTACGTCAGTGATGGTGTTGAGTTGGTATGCTGCGACGATGCTCAGGCGACAAGAAAGCACATGAACAACAGAGCCTATTTAGTTATTTATTTTTCCTTCCGCATTTATGAACCTATAATGTAAACCTTATAAGATTCCTTTAGAGATGATGTATCCACATTTCTAGAATTTCACAACTTATGTTATTTTACTTTATTTTATTATTCTTTCACTGACGTGTCTCAATTCTTGACTGAGATATGGTCAATAAGATGTTCAAAGTCATTGCGTCCGTAGCATCTTCAGCTTGGTCTTTGCCACATGGCGTGGGTCGATTTGGGAGCGTTACAACTAGATTCTGATGAGTTAGATGATACCTCATAGCTATTTTCCATTAGACATATGTAGGCTTTTTCATCATCACTTGAAGAGTTTTTGGAGTCATTTTCTTCATCTTCACTTCCATCCCAAGTAGGTTGTAGATTTTTCTTTTTCTTCTTCAAATTTTCTCCTTCATTTTCTTTCTTAGCTAAATTTGGAGAGTCATTCTTATAGTGTCCAACTTTTTTGCATTCAAAGCAAGTTATTTGATTCTTGTTTATTGATGATCTTCTTTTGTAGAAGCCACCTTTTTTCTTTTGTTTGGCAAACCTAAGATATTTGTCAAGTTTTTTGGCATACAAGACTAGCTTCTTTTCTTCTAAATCCTCATCTTGTTCATTTGTTTCACTTTCATCTATCCTTGCTTTCAAAGCGAAGGTCTTTTTTTTGGAAATACTTGTTTCTTCATCTTCCTTGATTCCAATCTCATAGGTCAAGAGGAATCTTATGAAATCATCAAAACCTAACTTGTTCAGTCATTCTCTTCAATCACGATTCTTTTTGTGTGCCACTTGGAAGAAAGGGACCTAAGAAATTTCCTTCACTTTTTTAGAGTTAGTCCGTGACTCGCCTAAGGAGGCTAAGCCATTCACAATATCATTAAAACGTACAAGCATTTCATTTATAGACTCATTTTTATGCATCTTAAAAGAGTCATATTGGTGATTCAAAATATTAAGTCTAGACTCCTTAACCTTGTCGGTACCTTCATGTGTAATGATAAGTTTTCTTCATATTTCATAAACACTTTGACAATTAGAAATACGATTAAATTTCGTTGCATCTAAAACACAAAAAAGATGATTTTTTACTTTTCAATCAAATTTCATGAGTAATCTTTCACCTTCGGTGTATTCCAAAGGTGACTTTCAATGCAAATCAAAATTATTTTCAATTATATATCAAATATCAATATCAATAGAGCATACATAATTAGCTTGCATTCTAACTTTTCAATAGGCAAAATTTGAAGCATTAAAAAGTGAAGGACGATTCGTGGATTGACCTTCACCCAAAATAAAATAATTTGATGTCATAGCTCAAAAGCAACTTGGTTTTGATACCAATTGTAGGATCGAAAACACCAAGAGGGGGATGAATTGGTGTATAAAAAATCTAATCGAAAATGTCATAAAAGTCGATTTTTTATAATGCGATCGCAAGCAAGCAAAAGATAAGTAAAAATAGGGAGAGAGGAGAAAGACGCAATATGTTGACGAGATTCGGCCCAACTCCTTGGCCTACGTTCCCACTCTGACTTTCCGACCTCGAGATCGTCGGAGATTCACTAGCCTTCTCTTTTCTTGTAGGGAGAGAATAATTCTTTTTCCATCACAATGTCTTCTTCACTCAAGAGGTAAGGCACACATCTTCTTACAAGGAGATCTCAAAACTATTTAAACAAGAACATAAATATTCCCTTCAAATCTCTCTTCTTACAAAGAATGCTCACACTTAGAAACTAGAAGAGGGAAGAGATGATTTGCAAACTTGAAGGAAGCTCTAGAGTGATTTGCCTTGCTTGGATAATCTTACTTCAATCTTTTGAATCCCTTTTATAGGCTTCTCTTGAAAATATGACCGTTGTAAATCAATTCGAAAAGTGTTGTGCCATCACATTTAAAACGGTCGCCCATTATAGTATCGAGCGTCCGTTTAATATAAAATATATCCGTTGCATTTGTCTTTTCTGTGCCATTTTCCATTGATCGTAGTCCGTAGAAGAATTATAGTCGTTTAATTAATTTTGCTTCCATAATGATCGCCGAAAAGGGAATCGGTCGACTGATTTAGAATTCTCATGTTCTCTATAATCTGCGGTCATCCATGCAGTGACTTCAATCGTCCGATTTTTACATTTTTTTTCTTTATTGCGCAGAATGGTCGATCATTAATGTTTCGGTCATCCATTTTAAAAATGTCCGCGCTCTCTGTAATCTATGGTCGTTCAAGCTCCAGCTTTGATAATCCGATTTATACATTTTTGACTTTAATGCCTAGAACGGTCGACCGTTAGAGTTTTGATCATCCGTTTAAGAAATGTCGGCGCTCTCTGTAATCAGCTGTCGTTACATCTACAATTTGGGTAGTCCGTTATGTACTTCGATATTTCATGTAATACATATAACAGTCGATCGAAAATAAATTGATCGCCCGATTTTGGAATGCACTTCTCTTTAGAATTAGCGATCAACGGTCGCTCGTTATAGTTATGGTCGACCGTTTGTACTGTAGAGAAATATTTTGACTCTTTTTTTCGAAAAATATTTAACTTATTCACACTAATACTTCAAGCATAATTAATACATCATTTTCCTTGTTTGCTATCATCAAAATACTTAGAATATGGTCTTTGGACCAACAATACATACTATTATGGAAGTAGAAACTAAAATATTAATAATTTAATTTATACTTGTTCTTTTCAGATGATTTCAATTGTCAAAGAACAATAATACAAACTCTTAATTTGTGCATAGATTTCAAATCATAATTCAATATTTCTCAATTAAGATAAATTTTACAATTTAATTTGGATTATAATTATTTTTATACATCTTCAAACCAGACGAAAACAAATTTCTTTGATGAGGGCTTTCCATCCATATATTATTTGTAATTTTTAGATAACTAAAATCTATTCAAATAATTATTAAAAGACAATCATTAATTTAACTGGTTATGCAACATAAATCATGAAACCTCATTTATGCAACTCTCAATCAAAATTTCTATTAAGAACAATGTATTCTTGAATCTCTCAATCTAAATAAAAATATCATTAAGAGGAGAGAGTGGAGTTTTGATCTCCTTTACGTTTAGGTTTTAGATTTAAAACATTTTTTTCTAATCATCTTGTATTATTCTTCATCATCTAAAAATTTCTATATCTTCTTGTCATTTTTTTGAAAACTCGGTCTTCTCTTTATTGATCTTAAAAGATAGTCACCATGAAGAATAGAGCTCTTTTGATTATTCGTCATCATTTAGTTATATCTTACCCTTAGGGTTTGTTTGACAAATAACTAATGGAGGGATAGGATGAGGTGACGTGATGAGTGGTGGGGTGGGGTGGCGTGATGTGTTATTAGAAAGTTCATGTTTGGATAATAAATTATATAAGATAAAGGGGTGGGGGAATGAAGGTTTTATTTGTATAAAAGTCATTTTTATCCTTCATTATATATTTAAAGTATTTATAATCGTTAATTAGGGATGAGTGGGATGACCTAATTGCCTTCGCCCGCATCGGTCCGGATTTTTTAAATTTTTTCCGACTCGATGGATAATTGAGTTAGGAGCGAGTCTCATTTCTTTAACATCCGACCGGATCAGGTCGGGATCGAATCCAAATTTTACATCTCAATCCGGTTGAATATAAAGTATTAAATTATTTTTAAATAGTATATTTATGTTTATTTTGAATAAAATTTTATATTTACTAAAAAGTTTTATTTAATAAAAAATGATAAAGAAATATGTATTCATATTAAAAAAAGATAATATATCAATGAAAGAGAGAGAATGGTGGTTTAATTTGGTAAGAATATAAATAATTTAATTTGGTTTTTCTTAACGGAAAAGAAAAAAAAAGACGAGGAGTTGAGAGGGAAATTAATAAGGTTGTTTATCCTATATATTATATTAAAATCTGTTCAAATACCTTTTGTTCAAGATTTGGAGTTGTTACACGAAATCTGTTATTGTGCATGACTTTATATAAATATATATAAGTATAATTATGAGGTATAGGATTTAGAAAGATGGCATCGGTTTTAAAATAAACTATATATATATATATATTTGTATGATCCAACGGGCCCGATTCCAGAGAAGCGATGATCAAATCCAGCGGTGCAGGTCTCGTCGTGCGATCCGAACGGACGGTTGCGGTGCCCTTATCAACATCTCCCTTATCTTTTTATCCAGCACAAAGACGGCAAACACACGCAAGAATAGGATCCCAAACCCTTCCTTCCTTCCTTCCTCTTCCTTTTCGTCCCCAATTTTACCCAAACAAGGTCTCCGCGGCGCTGCTGAGTAGAGCCTCCGCCGATCTCGCCAGCCGCCGCCATGTCTTCTTCGGGGAATCAAGGTCTACTTCTCATGCTCTCGGTCGCTGCCTTTTCCTCTCAATTTTTCGGCGGAATTAAGCCGTCTTCAGTTCGATCCCGGAAGATCTCTATTAGAATCTTGCATTTTTCTTTCGTGTTTTTTTTTTATCCATACACGATGCCGTGGTAATCTTGGCCATGGATTTGTCCTTGTAAATAAATTTGTGGGCGAAAGGGTCCAATCCTTTTTCGTGTCATTTGAATGGGAATATGGTTGGAATTGAAAGATAACAGTAACCAGTAATTGCATTACATGATAAGCCTGTAAAGTGTCTATTTTTTCCACCTACTGGGCCTGGTTTTCGTATTTGTCTTCTTCAATTCCACATTTTTGTTGGTATGTAATGTGAATTTTGCGGATTTTCATGGACCAAAAGATTGCTTCATGTCAGTGAGCGCAGATTTCAACTGAACTGAGTTGCAAAATCCTTTAAAATATCTTAAAGGCATCTTATTCTTAGTGAATTTATTACATAATTAGTACCTAACTGGATGTCACAGTATGTTCTGTGCGTAGTCCTGTCTTCTAAAGTTTCATTTACTGTTAGCATTATGGGATTCATCTCTTGGGTATTTTTTGTCAAATTCTTCCTTTCAATGTAATGTTAACTATAATCAATCTGCCAATTCCTAATTATTCTTTTGAAATTCTTGTTTTTAAATGGAGTTTCAATGTGTATCATATTCTCCTATAAACCGTTTTTCCTGTATCTGTATTCTTATTAGTCCACATTAATAAACTTGTTTCTATATATATGCACGGACACATATAGTTCACACTAATCTGTATTCAATAGTAAGATTTCCCCTAAAACATTTTTTTATTTTAATGTTTTGAATATCTTGCAGATGAGAAAACTAGTTCCGACTCCAAAACTGAAGCCTCAACCCAACAGCGGCGTCCTGCACCACCTGCTGGGTTTCCACCAAATCCATTTGATTTCTCATCGATGCATGAGCTGCTGAATGTAAATATTCTAGAATTATTAAACAAAATGTTTGATGGTAGCATTTTCTTTTATGATAGCATCATATGGCAAATATCTTCCAAAATGACAGTCGACTTCTTGTTGTGTCTAAATCTGAATCCTAGTCATGAAGATGTAATGCATTCTGGATGTCTGTGTAAATATCTTTCAATGTCTGAGTTGTATGCTCATTCTTGGTTGGACATTTCCTTGCTGTCTCTTTAAGAAACATAGCACAAATTTTAACCTTGCTCTTAGGAAATCTTTAGAGAGCACATATGAGGATGAAGTCTACTAAACAAAGCATAGCCATGGGCACTTCCAACTTACGGGAGTCCATTTGATAGAAACTAACATAATATTTCAGAAAAAAACAGATGGTAAGAACGCAGAGTGAAATATGTCATTATCAATGAATTAAGGTGACTAGTCCAGTTTGAATCTTGGCAATCATTCTTTTCTCTCTATCTTAAGGGAAACAAATACATCCAAAAAAGGAACGTGTGATAGTTCACCTGTAATCACTTGTTTGACCTTTTAATGCACTAAATACACAATCACTCTTTTGATGCAGGATCCTAGCATAAAAGAAATGGCTGAACAGATAGCAAAGGATCCTGTATTCGGCCAGATGGCAGAACAACTTCAGAAAGGAGTTCATGGTGTGGGACCGGATGGTGTTCCTCAGTTGGATCCTCAGCAGTACATGTCAACTATGCAACAGGTTATGCAAAATCCTCAATTCATGCAAATGGCAGAACGTCTTGGAAGTGCTTTAATGCAGGTAGTTGATTCTTATACCATTATAATTCTCTAACAACATATTTATTTAAAAGGAAAATATTTCTCTTGTTATATTAATCTGTTTCATGCCTCTCTAAAAAAACATTAATCTGTTTCATGCATATTCCCAGGACCCTGCTATGTCCTCAATGCTCCAGAATTTGACAAATCCAGCTCACAAAGAACAAATCGAAGAAAGAATGTCGCGTATTAAGGAAGACCCTTCACTGAAGCCAATTCTGGATGAGATAGAAACTGGAGGACCGACTGCAATGATGAAGTATAAGATATGGAATTTGTCTGCTGATTATATTTTTAGTTGTTCATGTAAAATTTTGCTAATTCGAAGTTTTATTTAGGTATTGGAATGATCCTGATGTTCTAGCAAAACTTGGTCAAGCCATGGGCATTGGCCCTTCAGCAGATGGTGTAACTTCTGCTGAGCTCTCTGGTCCCGAAGAAGCTGATGAAGATGGTGGATACGAGGAAGATTCTATTGTACATCATACTGCTAGCGTTGGTGATGTTGAGGTATGGAGGAGCAAGGAATTTGTATACAATTTTATATTTTGTTCGAATTGAATTTTAGCGTTTGTTAATAATGCCTTGAATCTGAACCCAGTTAGTCCTCTTACATAGTCAGGCGCTTCAGCAGAATTCCCTTACGGGGGTCTCGCGAGCCTGTGGGGGGGTCAAGGGGGGGATCCCCCCTAGCGAAAATTTTTAGGTCTATTCTGTATGTGATTCGGATTTGATTTATTTCCTTATCATGAGATAGGTGTCCTATTTTCAGGGGATTTATTTAGAGTCTCAGTCCGTATATAATTCCTATCATCTGTCAAAGGGAGTGCTTATATAAACTCCCTAGGGGTCTAGACAGAGAGACCCATCCTTGTAATCATCGTTATTTCATAACAAAGAGCCGCCGCCGTTTTTTCCTTTTCGCGTTCTTCTGTGTTTCGTGCGACCCCTCTCTCCCTCTTTTCGCAACAAAGAGCCTTAGGGTTTGTCTGCAATTCTCGATCAGCAGGGAGATGGCGTCGCACAACGTAAGCGTGGAGAAGTTCAACGGCAGGAACAGTTTCGGGTTGTGGCAGATCAAGATGCGGGCGCTTCTGAAGCAACAAGGAGTCTGAGCGCCGCTCTCAAACGTGTCGAAGAACAAACCGAAGGAGGAAGACTCGAAGGGCAAAGAAAAGGAGATCGACCTCGCAACTTTGACGGCACAAGAGGAGAAGGCGCACTCGATGATTCTATTGTGTCTGGCGGATGAGGTAATAATCGAGGTCGCAGATGAAGAAAAAACGGCTGGTCTGTGGCTGAGACTCGAGAGTCTGTATATGACGAAGTCTCTCACCAACAAGTTGCTGTTGAAGCAACGTCTGTTCTCTCTCCGCATGCAAGAAGGTACCCCTCTGAAGGAACATTTTGATCAGTTAAATTCTTTGTTGATGGAACTCGGAAGTTAAGATCGAGGATGAAGATGCTGCCCTAATTCTGTTAGTTTCGCTTCCTCCATCATATGAGAATTTTGTTCGGTCTATGATTATCGGGAAGAAAACTATAAGTCTGGAAGAAGTAAGATCGAGTCTCCATACTCGTGAACTTCGGCATAGGGCATCTGGAAATTCTGCAGAGACTGAGGCCACGGGTTTGATATCGACCGCAGAGAAGGGACAGTCCTCGAATTCGAAGAAATCCAAGCCGAAAAAGAAGAAAATCACTGCGAAAGACATCTGTAATTACTGCAAGGAACCAGGTCATTGGAAGGATTGTCCGAAAAAGAAGGCCTCCGTCGTTGCGGTGGCACAGGAAATTGGGAATTCCGAAGATGATTTGGTTCTGGCTGCTTCTGATCAACGATGTCTGGCAGATAGTTGGGTTTTGTATTCGGGGTGTTCCTATCATATGACTTCGAATAAAGGGTGGTTCTCAACTTATCAGAAGATTGTTGGTGGAAACGTCATCATGGGCAATGATGCCACCTGCCAGATAGTTGGGATCGGTTCTGTGCAGATCAGGACTCATGACAATCTTGTGAGGACGCTGACAGATGTCCGCCATGTTCCGCAACTGAAAAAGAATTTGATATCACTTGGAGTCCTCGACTCTAAAGGGTGTCAGATCAATGCTGCTGGAGGCATCCTCACGGTCATGAAAGGTGATGTTACGGTTCTGAAGGAAGTCAGACAGAAGTCCTTGTATGTATTACAAGGCAAGACAGTCTCTGGCGTTGCTGCAGTGGCTAGTTCATCCGAATTAGATAGGTCTAGACTGTGGCACATGCGGCTTGGGCATATGAGTTAGAACGGGATGAATATCCTCAGCAAACGAGGTCTTCTAGGAGAGAAGAAGATATCTGAAATCAACTTCTGCAAGCACTGCGTATTCGACAAACAGCGAAGGTCTCAGTTTGGCAAGGCAGTGCACAGGACGAAGGCGACACTTGACTACATCCACGCCGATTGTTGGGGTCCCTCTCGTGTTCTATAATTTGGAGGTGCGAGGTACTTCCTATCTGTGATTGATGATTACTCGAGGATGACTTGGGTATTCATGATGAAACACAAGAGTGAGTCCTTCAAGGCCTTCAAGCAGTGGAAGGTTCTGGTGGAAAATCAGATGTCGAAGAAAGTGAAGCGTCTTCGCACTGACAATGGTTTGGAGTTCTGTTCTGCTGAATTCGACCAGTTCTGCAAAGATGAAGGCATTGTCAGACATCGCACAGTCAGGGATACTCCACAACAGAATGGAGTTGCAGAACGAATGAACAGAACACTTCTGGAGAGGGCAAGGTGCATGCTCTCTAACGGCCTGAATAGGACATTCTGGGCTGAAGCTGTTAACACAGCTTGCTACTTGGTGAATCGAAGTCCGGCGACTGCGATTGATCTCAAGACTCCAACTGAGGTATGGTCAGGAAATCCTGTTGATTATACTTGTCTGAAAGTTTTTGGTTGTCCAGCATACTATCACGTCAGTGAAGGAAAGTTGTAGCCAAGGGGCCAAAGAAGGGGTGTTCATGGGATATGGTGCAGGAGTGAAGGGCTACAGAATCTGGTCTCCTTCAGAACACAAAGTCATCCACAGCAGAAGCGTGACCTTTGATGAAGCATCAATGCTTTAGTTGAAGGTGGAGGCTGAAGAGAGTGTCAGTAAACAGGTGGAGGTTGAAATCACTTCAACCGAGGATGATGTTGAAGGATCACATCAAGAAGCAGAACCAGAAGGTGAAGAATCTGATGAGCAACTTGAAGAGGAGTCAATTGCTGCTAGACGTCCTCGCAGAGAAGTGGGTCCTCCTAAACGATATGGTTTCGAGGACATGGTTGCTTATGCACTACAGGTAGCTGAAGAGGTGGAGTCCTTGGATCCGTCCTCTTATAGGGATGCCATCACATGTGCCGAATTTGAACAGTGGATCGCTGCTATGGGTGAGGAGATGAAATCTCTTCACAAAAATCAAACGTGGGAGCTGGTCAAGCTGCCTAAAGGCAGAAAGGTTGATGGCTGTAAGTGGATCTTTAAGAAGAAAGCTGGAATTTCAGGAGTTGAAGGCACAAGATACAAAGCACGGCTGGTTGCTAAAGGTTATAGTCAGAAAGAAGGTGTGGACTACAATGAGATATTCTCACCTGTTGTCAGACATACTTCTATTAGAGTGCTACTTGGTCTTGTAGCACATCAGAATCTAGAGCTCGAGCAACTAGATGTGAAGATTGTTTTCCTCCATGGAGAACTTGAAGAAGACATTCTTATGAGCCAACCAGAGGGATTCTCCATTCCAGGAAAGGAGAATCAAGTTTGCAGTCTGAAGAAATCTCTGTATGGCTTGAAGCAGTCTCTCAGACAATGGTACAAGAGGTTCGACAGCTTCATGATCAGTAAGGGATTCAGTCGAAGTCTCTATGATTGCTGTGTATACCATAAGAAGGTGAAGGACGGCTCCACCATCTATCTACTCTTGTATGTCGATGATATGCTTATTGTTGTTAGAAACATAACAGACATCCGGAATCTGAAGAAGCTCCTTAGTGCAGAATTTGACATGAAGGATCTTAGTGCAGCACAGAAGATTTTGGGGATGGAAATTCTAAGAGATCGCACACAGGGTAAACTCTTCTTATCTCAGAAAAGTTATGTTGAGAAGATTTTATTCAGGTTTGGAATGTCTGGAGCGAAGCCTTTGAATACTCCATCAGATGCAAATGTTCATCTTTCTATTACCTTCGCACCAAAATCAAAAGCAGAGAAGGAGTACATGTCTCGGGTTCTATATGCTAGTGCAGTTGGAAGTCTGATGTATGCCATGGTTTGCACAAGACCGGACATTGCTCATGCAGTCAGTGTTGTCAGCAGATTCATAAGCGATCCAGGGAAGGAGCACTGGCAAACAGTGAAGCGAATTTTTCGGTATCTGAGAGGAACATCTGATATTGGTCTCATCTACAGAAGTGTAAAGAGTGTTTGGTTTCTTATGGCAAGTTCCAGCATTGCTTGGACTTGCTTAACATTAACACTTGGTAATAGCTCCAAGGTGGGGTTAGCGGCGGCGTGGTACTTTGTGCTCTGAAGATGATTCAAGTCAAGGTGGAGATTTGTTAATAATGCTTTGAATTTGAACCCAGTTGGTCCTCTTACATAGTCAGGCGCTTCAGCAGAATTCCCTTACAGGGGTCTCGCGAGCCTATGGGGGGTCAAGGGGGGGATCCAGGGGGATACCCCTTGCGGGGGTTGCAAGGGGGCAGAGCCCCCTGAGCGAAAATTTTTAGGTCTATTCTGTATGTGATTCAAATTTGATTTATTTCCTTATCACGAGATAGGTGTCCTATTTTTAGGGGATTTATTTAGAGTCCCGGTCTGTATGTAATTCCTATCATTTGTCAAAGGGAGTGCTTATATAAACTCTCTAGGGGTCTAGACAGAGAGACCCATCCTTGTAATCATCGTTATTCCATAACAAAGAGCCGCCGCTATTTTTTCCTCTTTGCGTTCTTCTGTGTTTCGTGCGACCCCTCTCTCCCTCTTTTTGTAACAGCGTTGGTGAGGCTGAGGTATTGAGGATCAGTAATTTGTATGCAATATATATTTTCTTTGAACATGAATATGCATGGTAATTGTACATGATGTGTCCTTAAGTTGACTCTTGAAGTAGAGGATTCTTTCAGAAAAAAAATAATTATCCCTTGTGATAACATAGCCGACCCCACCTAGTGGGATAAGGCTTTGTTGTTGTTGTTGTTGTTGTGATAACATATAATAGCATCTTCTGCAAAGCTAAGTCTACCTTTGTATTGAAGCCCCTAGCTGCTTCAGTTCACGTCTCTCAGATGACAATTTTGTTAAACTTTGGTTGAGTTCCTTATCTTGAGAAAGAAAAGGATGAATAATCAGTTTGAATAACATCACTTCCATTAAACACTATATCAGAATTATATTTTCCGTCGTTAATCACAATCCCACCACTATATTACAAGTTTCCATTCCACTCGCTCACCAAAGACTGCCTATGTTCAACCACGTTGTCCACATAGTACCTTTTTCCCCTGAAGATGCATCCAATATGTCATGATCAAATGGCTCACAGAAATGCTTGAGGGATTGCATGAATCATCTAGTAACATATGTCATAAATGTGCTGATTGAACACAAAGCCTTCCTCTTATTGGCTGGCAAAATTGTCTCAGATCTGCTGCAGCCACAGTTATATCCCAGGCTTCCCTAGCAGTAGGGCACCTGAAAAAGTGGTGTGGAACATCTTCCTCATTAGAATAACATAGGTCATAGTTTACGTCGGCATCTGGGGCCCATTCTGATCTTTACATCTTCATGGCAATCCTCGGATATCTGAGGAACCATGCAAAAAAAGAAAAAGAACTGATGTTTAGTGGAGCACACATCTTCCATATTAACTTGCAGCATCCAGTTCAGTTTTTCCAGGCCATTCCAGTATCCAAAAAGATGATTTGTTTCCTTCACTTTGAAATGTCCAAGTTCAACTGTCACCTTGAGAAAGATTTAATGAGACCCCATCTAGTGATCCAAGCAATAGTGCTAGATCCTTCATATGCCTATCAGAAAAGGATAGAACAAACGGCTGGAGCCCACATCTACTACCCCTACCATCTGGCATGGTTGAGTCCCTTTTGGGTTGTGGTTATTTTCTCTTGTTTACTGAAATGTTTTTTTTTGAAGGGGAAAGGATGATTGCCAATTTTATTGTCGTGGGATAATATGTACAAGTTCAATGATTGGTTACACATTTGAATAGAATTCATTCGATGCTTGTTCGCCAGTGTCGCATCATGTGATGTGCCATCTTACATGAAACGTTATAAGAGAATTGGAAAATATCCTTGTCCCATACCATGAGCACAGTGTCTATCTTACATAAACAGTGGTTTGGTTAACAGGTTTAATGTATTTTTCCTGATTCTGGTATGGTTTGTCTATCAAGGTGTCATCCTATTCTTGTTCTTCATTATCAATCTGATATATCCTATGCAGTTGTCATGACTCTTTAAAAAGGATGGTTTGTCTATCAAGATAGCATAACAGCATGATTATCAAATTTTCCATGACTTCTTATCTGAATTAGATTAATATTCCCCCAAATTTCTTTAGGTGAGAATTTCTCTTCAGCAGCCTATAGGCCCATAATTTCTTGTGGTGAGGAAACTTCTGTTAGACAGCCTATAGGTATTAACTGATTTTCTCGAAGCGCCTGCTTTTAGCTTTTGTAGCACGATTTGCTGATTTCTCTTCATTATTTCTCTCTCAACTTTTTTCTCTTGATTTATGGTTATGTAGCTTTAACCAATTGGGATGAACTGTGTGTGCCATTTTCCACTTTGACATCACATTTTTCTCTGATACAATGATATGTCCATCCTATAGCTTTATCACACTTTAGTGTTATCAAATTTTCTATACTTGTTTTTGTCATGTTGGCATTGTTTTCTCCTCTCCTTTATCCTGATTTCTACTCAGTGTTCTGGATTGCAATTCTTTTTCCTTCCTTGTTCTGTGGATGACTTACCTAGAGATTGTAACCGACTGTACTTTTTTTCGTTCCCATAGGCCTTGAAGAAAGCTTTGGATTCTGGAGCTGACAAGGATGAAGAGGATTCCGAAGGAAGAAGAGCTTTACATTTTGCATGTGGCTATGGAGAGGTATCTTTGAAGTTACTTTTTTTATTCAGTTGTACTTAGCCCCTGTTTGGATGGGAGGAAAAGAAGGGGAAAGAGGGAGAAGGAAAGGGAATTTTTTTTACTCAGTTTGGATGAAAGGTAATGGAGAGGAAAGGGAGAAAAAATTCCCTCCATTTCCCTTTTTGGCCAGTTTTTTTTTTCAACCCCGATTTGTGGGGGTTAATGCCTCCCTCAAAAAAAAGGAGAATGGCAATTAAAATATTTAGCAGATGAATTAATTACCCTCGAATGCATAAACTTTCATTACAATAGGAAAAGGGTCTAATTGTCATTAAACATTAACAATTACATTTTTCCCCTCCCTTTACGTCTATCCAAACAAGGTTCAATTTTTCCCCATTCTCTTCCTTTGATTCCCCTCCCTTCCCTTTGTGAGATTTACTGTGTGATCAGAGCTAATTGATTGTGCCTATACATATGCTTATCTTGGTGACTGGAAAAGTTTGTTGTGTTCCGATACATTTTGAGTTTGTTCATTTCTTGTGGGTTATGTTGGACGTTCTATGATCTCTTTTTCCTGTTGTTTGAGATATTTAGTCACGAATGAATTGTGCTATGGTTTCGGACTTAGATTCTGGCTTCAAGACAGAAATGTAACATTCCCACTTTATTCTCTTATGTTGATTATTTGTGATGATTGGGTCGAAGAGTTTTAGGATTGAAGCTGTGAAAAATTGGAAGTGGGTTGCTGCATCTGTGAAGATGTATTATCATGAAGTCATGATATGAAGTATAATTTCTACCATCATCATATAGTCATAAGTCTTCAATTGAAAAATAGAAAATTATAATTGTGTAAAATATATATATTTAAAATAAAACAGATTTGTATATTTTCTTAATATTTAATAAGACTTATCATGAGCAATATTTAGATCTTGAGTTAAAAAAATAACGTAAGATGAAAATACACAATTTGTGGCAATAAGATTTCAACTTGTTAAATCATTGGCTCAAAAGAATATTTAAAATTTTGTAAGTCATTTTCTTGTACATAATAAAATCGTATACAAGTGTAAGACAGATTTTCTTTATCAAATTTATGAGTGGAATCTAGGATTCATAAAATTTTATTCTGATTTATCCAATCTCTTAAACTCGAATGGAGTCAAGAGTTTAACAAGCTTGTTACAAAATGTTGAACCAAGGTTCATCTTCTTTATTTTGTTCTGTCTTTACTGATATTGCTTCACAGATGTCTATAACGACAAACTTTTTTTTGAGAAATCTATAATGACAAACTTTCTTATTGCGCTATTCACTGAACTACACTCAGAGGAATGTAAATGATTTCTGCTTATGGTGCCTCTATATTTTGTTACTGGTGCATAATGTTTGTTCATTGATTCTTATAGTTTCATGACATCCTCTTTATCCCTTGTTTGTATATGTTATATATTCAAATATCTGCTGAATATTATCTACTCCAATTTAATTTCCAAATCACAGAGTGCAGATTTCTTTTCTTTTTGTTTCCTTACTATTTTTTTCCAACCATTATCAATTTTGCTATGGTTTCCCCATCTCAGGTTAAATGTGCTCAAGTGCTTCTTGAGGCAGGAGCTTCTGTTGATGCATTAGACAAAAATAAGAACACTCCACTTCATTATGCAGCTGGTTACGGACGGAGGGATTGTGTGGCACTTCTACTGGAGCATGGCGCTGCAGTGTAAGTGATTATCTGTAGTTCCTTCAACGTCCTTGTTTGGGAATCATGAACCTCAATCCATTTTTTGATAAAATGAATTGACGAGGTTTCATGTTTTCATACAGAACTCTGCAAAATTTGGATGGCAAGACGCCAATCGATGTGGCTAAACTGAACAACCAAGATGAAGTTCTGAAGTTGCTGGAAAAGGATGCATTCTTGTAAACTGTGCTCCCCCTGGCTGCTTGGGGGTTTACCACAACGGCAAGGGACTCCGCGTTCAACACTTTCTATATTTGTTTCCGTCCTTTTTCTATTTGCTTTAGTTGTTGGGGTCTTCTATTCTAGTTTAGCAAACCGCCGCCTATCGATCACCAATAGTGAACTTTGGGTTACCATTTGTTTTCATCCTATCTATAAAATGATGATCCCGAGTGATTCACCGAAAAAAAAAATGATACTGAGTGAATGAGATTTCAGACGTGGAAGTTGTTATAAAATGTTTTTATTATTGAATCAATTTGGTGATTTATGTATTATTTTTTAATAATTTAAGTGGTCAACTTTTAAATGTTTTTTCATCGTGATTGTCGAATTCATAAAATCTATTGTTGTATATTTCTCGTGAAATGTTCAAAATTTTATTTTTCCAATTATCGATGCCTTCTATTTATACTTTTAATTCTCTTGACAAGTCCAAACATATTTTTACATTTTATATTATTTGAACACATTATAAAAGAATAAAGCCTTCATTAATTTATTTTTCATTTGTTGTTATATGTTTTTATTTCCAAACTCTGCCTATGTTTTATAGTCGGTCCCAAGCTCGGATAAAGGAGGAGGGTTGTGTTAGGCTCCGACAGTCAGCGTAAAATCCTGTCGAATCTCATGAACATGAATCAACGAATGCATCGTATGATCCATGTAGCCGACTCCATCTAGTGGGATAAGGTTTTGTTATTATTGTTGTTGTAGCCGAATCTTGAATAACCATTAATACTGTTTTCGTTGCTTTTGATTCCTACTGCACCAGTCCATATTTGCAGTCCTAATTACTTAGAATTTCTATGGGTGGAGAATCTTTCTTTATTAGGGCAGGGATCCTTGAGTTGAGCGATTGGGTTCTGGAGATTAGAGAAAAGAGAATATTATATTTCATGTTGTTTATGTTGTATTTGTGTGGTAAATAAAAGAGGACTAAATATATAATTTGTAACTTCTCTAGATAGAACATTTCTCTAGAAACATTTACTAGGTAATTAATTATATTCTGTTATCTCTGCTGATATTCTACTCGATTGTCCTAGGTTTTCACTATTTTGGATTCGATGTACCATTTGTCTATATTGTATGTATCTCCAATGATGTGGAAATTAATTACCATTTGTCAGCTTGTCCAACTTATGGATAGAGAGAGGGGTGTCAATGTAATTAGCATACAGTTGCAAGAAACTACCATTACTATTTCTTGTTGTTGGTATGCATGTGATGTGGCTACATGCACTCTTTCACTCGCACATAGTAAGTAGTCCATTACCATTTCAACACATCTCTTGTATTAAATAAATAGATCGTTTATAATTCAAGAAAAAATTATAGCATGTTAGGAACAGGAATACAGTCACTCGATCTCTCGTGCATCTAAACTATATATATATATATATATATATGTATATATATATATATATAGATATATGTATTTACTAAAAATACATAATCACTCAATCAATACATGATCTCATGCTATAATTTATTTGCAATACAATGTCAGCCAATACGAATGCATAGTCGCTCTGGCTCTAGACATCATATCCCTTAATAAATTCAATGCAGCACTAATGAATCATTATTCTCTGACCTTCATATCTCTCAATCCTAGGCGGCACCTTTTCATATGTGGCTTGGCTAAAATTGTAATATCCATGATTTAATGCATATAAAACTATGTGATTTAATCATCAATATATATTATTGATATGCATTATAACAAAGCCTCAATTTCAAATTTCTTGCACATGGAGTTAACAAAAAAATGTCTAAGTACATGTAAAAGTGACTATTAAAAAATAGTAGAACTTGGAAAATTAAATTTTGGGTAATTATTTTTATATGCGAAAGTATGCTAAACATGAATTTTAATTATTTGTAGGAGAATCTTTAGTCATGTTAATTTTTTAATTATTTATAGCACAAAATAAAAAAAATCTGTAAAATTATGATTTTTTTTTATTTTTGGTAAAAAATTTAAATTTTGATTCTTTGAGAATTTATTTTTGTAAATATTTATTTAGATCCAAATGGAGGTAGTTCCTTTTTATATGTAATGTCTAAATAAAATAAATATTGAAAGATGACAAATCAACTCAAGAACCCTCCAAAGAGGAGGCCTAGAAGAGAAGGAACTAATAAGGGGAGAACTAGGGAAAATCAACATCAATCCACAGATTATAATTATAAAGTAAGTTGTCTACTCCTTTCGACCTTTAAATGCCTTATGTTGAGACATTTGATGTACCTTTTATTCATTTTGCTTTTGCATTTCCTTATATATCGTAATAGTTTTATTTAAATTTTTCGTTTACGTGTCATTCTTATTGACCATTTGGGCCAACAAAAGAGTAAAAAAAGATCGAAAAAAGTAACGATTCGCCATGCAGCTGACAAATGTGATATGGGCTAAACATGTTGGCAACAAATTATAAGTAGAAAAATAAAAGACCCTATACATGGAAAATCGACGAAATTTCATGGAAAATCAAATAAGAAAAAGATTACACTAAATTTTCATGATATAGACACAAGAGACCAAGGCAATATATATCACCTTAGCAAAACCAATTGCAATGTGACAGGATCCTACCACAATGCAGGGTTTAAGAGTATCAAAACAAAAGCGGAGAACGAAAATTGCAAACCCATCCAGGAATCTAGCTAAAGTAGAATTATTTTGGCAGACTCATTGACAAAGGTATGTCAAGAGAAAAAGTTGACTTTTTTTTGGTTAAAATGGGTTTAAGCCCTATACTTATTAGTAATAAAAATTCTTTCTTATTCTAATAAAATTCCGGCCTCAAGGTTCAAAGAATAACAATAAGTTACTTAATAATTGGTGCACTAAGAATGAAAATTTAATGCGAGTATTAAATGAGTATGAGTTAAAACTCTTAATGGATGAGGCTTGCAACGCGCCTTGTGACGATCGAGTTATCTTAATTTACTTATAATTTTTTTCTTGTTTTAGTCACTTAGCATGGCACATTGATGGCAATCTTGTATTTCTGTACTCAAAATGTGCACCTCGGAGCTTATTTTTCACATCATATGTCATCAAACTACCACCCATATCTACGGTATGCTAGGGAGGGTGCAGCCAGTCCTCCCTCGAAGCTTTTGTAATCAAGCATTATATTCTCAATAATGATTTTAAAGCTCTTATAAACCTAGCATCGAGTCTCAAGCGCGGTGTGACAACCCACACAAAATAGCGCCCTGGTTAAGGGTTACATCTAGGAGTGTATTGTGATTAAGAAAGGAGAGAATTGATTTATTTTTATAATTTTTTTAAGATTTGATTTCTATCTAAGTTTGGATAATTTCATTGCAAGAAAAGAAAATGGCCGAAAACCAGGTCCAAAGCAGCAAAAATGCATTGTCACAGTCATGCTCCGTAACGTCACGACCGTGCCTTCATGAAAGGGTAGCCTCTTACGGCCGCCTTGGAATATCACGGCCGTGCGCTCAACAAGCCAGAACATGGTCACTATCACGGCCGTGAAATCATCTGGCACGGCCGTGAGTGCGTGTGAAAGTTGCAGATTTACATGGTCTCATTCACAACCGTGACATAGCCTGTGACGACCGTGAGTGAGAGTTGCCGATGAAAAATCGTCTCGATCACGACCGTGATGGAGGTTTGTTGGGATGTTTGAAGGCATATTTTATCCACTTTTCGGATAGATTTTCAGTTTCTTTCTTTGGGGGACGAGAAAATCTATAAAAGGAGGCAGGAGAGGGAAAGTATCAGTGGAGCATCAATTTGAAACCTAGAAAGAGAAGAAGAGCGAAAATAATAGCGAAACTCTGTCAGAAATTCGAGAGAGCACGTGCATAGCGGCTGCAAGAGTTCTTTGTTTTCTTTTCCTACTATTTTATTAGATTTGATGTTATTTTTCAATAGATTTATTCTTTTATTAGGGTCATCTTAGTTGAACCCTATTTGTGTTTGGAAATATTTTAATATTAGTTTACTTCGAATCTTTAATAGCATTGCAATTTCATGTTTAATGCTTTTCTTAAATTCCATGATTTATGATTTGATTACTATATGAGAAGAAGTAATTATTTTCATAATAGTTTTTAGGATCGATCTTATTCATTGCATGCTGCAATTAGGGAAATCGAAAGAGTCCTAATTTTTGTAGTTATTAAGGTGACTTGAGAAATATCTTATTATTAATTCCATTTTAATGTATCTTATGATTAATTAGATAAGCTAAAAATCGAAAGGATTGATTTATTCTAATTGTTCTTAAGATAGTAGTTAAAACCTGAAACACTGGTTAACTAATTATGGGAATTCAACTTTATTATTGATTCAACTAATTCTAAGTTGAGAAGATCCATTGCATTTTAGTGGCGATAATTACGTGCCCTAATCATCAAAACGTTATTTCTCCAAGTGATCATTTTTTTTATTTCATCATTTTATTTTATTCATTCTTGAAAACAAAACTTTTCTTAATTTCTCAATTAACAACGTTAAAATAGAATTTAAGTTATTAGCCGTGCTCGTGGGAACGATAACTCTACTAATTAACTTTATTATTTGAATGACTAGTGCACTTGCTAGCGTTTGCTATCATTTTTACACGCATTAAGTTTTTGGTGCCATTGCCGAGGATAGTTTTTAATAATTTTTATTTTTACTTTACTTGTTATTTGAGAGTTTGTTTTTATTAAATTCCACGCAAATCATTTTTTTATTATTCACATACTTTCACATTTCTTAATTTTATGTGATCAGGAGATATCTTTAATGTAGGATTGAAAGCACTAGGGGGAGGTGAATTGGTGTATAAAAATCTTTCGCAAAATAACTTTCGAAAAATCAATAAAATTGATCACAAACAAATAACAATAAAGAATGAGTAAGAGAGCAAACACAGAGAGACACAATATGTTGATGAGGTTCGGCCTCAACTCTTTGACCTACGTCTCCACTCCGACTTCTCGTCCTCGAGACCGCTGGAGATTCACTAGCTTTCTCTTTTCTTGTAGGGAGAGAATAACCCTCTTTACACCACATGCTTTTTTCTCCGCTCAAAAGGTAAGGCACTCCTCTTTTATAACAAGCTCTCAATCACTAGATCAGAGAATAATGATTCTTTTTAACTCTCTTCTTTTACAAAAGTTTCTCACACTCAAAGCTTTGAAGAGAAAATGAAGAACTTGCAAATTTGGGTTCAAGAACTTGAAAGTTTCTCACATTATATCCATAGTCAATGCATATATCATGTGTTCATGCACTAAAGACTGTAGTCACTACGAAATGGTGCACGATACTAGTACAAATACAAACACATAGCAGCTAAGTATAACTAAAAACACATAACATCGTCCCATCCTAACCAAACTTCTCCCCTTTTTGACATCGTCAAAGAGGGAGGTAAGTCATCCACATCTCATCGGGACTATCATCATCACGAGCTATGGGTAGAATAAATCCCTACAATGCATAGTAGACTTATAGCGAGCTAACAAGGTATCAGGAGTCACGTTCCATCCGTCGAATACGATGATCCATCTGGGTCATGCGATGGTCTATGTCACCCACCTACTATGATAGGGCCGTGAAATCATAGACACCATAGGAAGCCAAGTGGGAAGATCCAATATGCTCAGCGGGTGCCAAAGGTGGAGGGAAGCTGGGGCCAGCCTCCGGTGCGAGTGTCCATTGTCGCTGGCTCTCCATAGGTGGCATCATCTCCATCATCAGAATCTATCGGTGCCATCTCGCTAATTCTAATATGTTTTCGGTGCAGGGCCGTTGAATCGATAACGTTAGTGAGGTGAGATCGGATGTACTCCTCGTCCACAGGAATGTTGACACCAAAATGAAGTAAAATTCTAGTAATTCAGGCTCAATAATAGAGGGGGTGTCGCCACGAGTACCAGTGGAAATCTTTTGGAAGGTAGAATCCATGTGATAGAAAACGAAATGACCAAAATGGAGAAAAGATGCATCTCGGATACAGAGAAAATGGAGAAAGAACAAATCAAAGTGGGTAACCTCTGTATAGTGCCCGACTCGAGGGGTGATCATACGACTCAGAATGTGATGAGTCATTTTCATGGATGGATGAAGATGCCTATAGGACGATTCGACGGTGTAGTGAATATTTTATCCACCAAACACCGTACTAATGCTATCTACCATCGGTAGATAATCGCAAGGCCAACCATGAGTGACAAATGAGTAGAGACCGGGTAAATGGCACGGGACACCAAAGATATGACAGAGTTGGTCACGATCAAAATGAATGGGTATGCCAAGAACATAGGCGATGATAGCCTCCCGAATAATCGTCATGTTCGCATAGAAATGACGAACAAGATGGGGATGCACACACTCTGTGTGAGAGAAAAGTGATAGCCAACTGATGTTTTCAAACATCTCCTGAACATCTGGAATGTTCAAAGCGTCCCAATCAACGGTGTAAGCACGTCAGACATCGCGATAGGCATACAAGGCATCAAGAGAAGCAGAGATGGAGTTGATGACAAAGAGATGATTATCAAAATCAGTAGGGTCAGTGGAAGGGGGTTGATGAGCACATCCATGGGATCGTCTTTGTCCACGGCCTCATCCACGTTGGATGGGCTCGGGTTTCGGTTCGGGGATAGGTTCAGGCTCATTTGGAAGGACATGAATGCTACATGCTCCTGAGCCAAAGAAACGATGACGGTGTTGAAAGAGTAGCCGAATACGAGAATACCCTTCATCGTCGACCATGGATTCAACAATGGTGGTTGGTGGCCGGAAGGAGTGGAATGGTGGCCGAAAGAATGGAAGGCCTCTAGTTAGCCGGTGGTCGGAAGGGGCGCCGGAAGGGAAACGACAACAGCCATGAGAGGGTTGATGAGGAGAGGGAATTGGGGAGAGGGAGAGGGAGATAGCGGAGGCAGCTGTAGTGGCTAGAGGGAGGTCGACGACCGGTGAAGAGAGAAGAGGGCTGAGGGAGAGTCGAGGGTGTCCGAAAAGGAAGGAGCTGACGAAGGCGATGGTGGTTGACGAAGAGAGAATGATGGAGGTTGAAAGGACAGAGGGGCGGCCGTAGTGGTGGTTGTCGAAAGAATTATAGAGGTGGCGGCAGTAGGGATAGCGGACGACAGAGGAGGGATTATCGATGAACAATGAGAGGATTTGGTCAGCCAGTGAGACGGGGTGACAAGGTCAACGGCCAAAGTTTGGTGGTGAAGTCAAGAAAGGTCGGACGGACGGTGGCTAAGGCTGCGGTTGAGTGGAAGAAAAAAAAGGGTCAACTGATCGAGCAGTCGATTTCTTATACGTGTGCGATTTTGGCATATACTGGTCGACCGATCATATCCAACGGTCGACCGGATAGTTATTTTTGCAGTAAACAATCCATCAATCGATGGATGTCAGTCGAAAGCAATCATATCGGTCGACTGATCCTAGTCTGACAGGCATTGTTTTTTTTACTAATTTTCGAAATTTTAATCATTGAGATTTAGTTCCAAGAATTTATTTCACATAAATGTAAGTGTTGTGCAACACTTTTAATGTTCAATTCATGTCAAAAGTGATATTGTATAACTAAGTCACTTTTACTTAGAATTGATATGCAATCAAAATTCAATCATTCATAATTCCCTTCTAAGCATACAAAATCGTTCTTCACTCAAGAATTTTGTAAATATGTCTGCAAGTTGGACTTCAGTGGTCACATGTTCAATGAAAATTTCCTTAAGAGTCACATCTTCTCTAATGAAATGATATCACAAATCAATGCGTTTAGCCCTAGAGTGTTGAATTATATTTTTGGTCATTTCTATGACACTTGTGTTACTCAACTTTATGGGTACATTGGAACAATTCACACCATAATCAAGCAATTATTGTTTTACTCATAATATTTATGCATAACAACTACCAACGGCTATATATTCGGCCTCGGCGGTAGAAAGTGCGATGGAGTTTTGTTTCTTGCTAGCCCATGAAATGAGAGAGCTACCAAGAAAGCAACACATTCCACTAGTGCTTTTCCTATCAACTTTACACCTGACAAAATCTGCGTCAGTGTAGGCATGTAATTCAAATGGGGAGTTTCTATTATACCAAGTGCCTAATTCTCATGTGTGTTTTAAATAGCGCATAATCCTTTTAACGACAATTAAATGTGATTCTTTTGGAGCAGATTGAAATCTAGCACACAAGCATACACTAAACATGATATCCGACCTAGATGTCGTTAAATAAAGTAAGCTACCAATTATACCTCTATATCTTTTTTTATCAATAGACTTGTCTTTTTCATTTTGTCCAATTTTGTAGTGGTGCTCATAGGGGTTGTACTCGGCTTGTATTCATTCATTCTGAATCCTTTAAGCACCTCTATTGTATACTTTTTTTGATTGAGAAAAATGCTATCCTTGGATTATTTCACTTATAGGCCTAGAAAGAAGGAGAGCTCTCCTACAAAACTCATTTCAAATTCTTGTTGCATAAGAATTTCAAACTCTTTGCATAGGCATTGATTAGTAGCACCATAAATAATATTTTAACATAAATGTGAACTATTAAAATATCATTTTAAAATATTTTAAAAATAGTGTGGTGTTAACTTTCCCATTTTGTAAATTATTTATAATTAAAAATGAACTCAACCGTTCGTACCAAGCTCGAGGAGCTTGTTTCAAGCCATAAAGAACTTTTGAAAGTTTGAAAACATGATGGGAGAAATCTGGATTTTCAAAATCTTGAGGTTGTTCAACATAAACTTTCTGATTTACAAAACCATTTAAAAACGCCGATTTAACATCCATTTGAAAAAGTTTAAAACTTTTATAACATGCAAAAGCCAAAAGCATTTGAATTACCTCAAGACTAGAGACGGGAGCAAAAGTTTCATCAAAATCAATCCCTTCAATTTGTGAGTAACCCTTGGCCACTAATCTAGCCTTATTCCTCACAATGACACCATTTTCATCTAACTTGTTTCGAAAGACCCATTTGGTGATGAGATGATCCTTGGGTCTTTTTACAAGTCTCCACACTTGATTTCTTTCAAAATTATTTTATTCTTCATACATTACATTTATCCAATTTGGATCTTCAAGTGCTTCATCTATATCGCTGGGCTCAAAATTCACAAGGAAAGCCGAAAAAGCACGTAGATTTTTTAAAGAGTTTCTAAGCTTTATACCTTCATTTATATTACCTATGACTTATTCAAGTGGATGTGATGAGGCATGTCTCCAATATATTGGAATGATTTGATTCTCCTTAATTCGAGGTTCTTCCATTTCTTTCACATTGGAGTGTCAACTTTAGCTTCTTCTAAGTCCTCATTTTGTACATCACCGAGTTATTTTTGCACTTCAACTCTTTCTTCCTCATCATCATGTGCTTGCTTGCTCATAAAAAATCATTAGTCTAATTGAATTTAACATTAATAGAATTTTCAACGACTAATGTTCTTTTATTATACTTGTACTTGAATAACCAAGAAAAATACCATCATCACATTTGACATCAAATTTTCTTAGCTTATCTTTGACTTTCAAAATATAGCATTTACAATAAAAAACTTTGAAATAAGAAATATTTAGTTTCTTTCCATACAAAACTTCAAAACAAGTTTTCTTCTCAAGAGGTCTAAGTAGAATCCTATTAAGAACATAGCATGATGTGTTTATAGCCTCGGCCTAAAATACTTTAGCAATTTGCTTTCATTTAAAATTGTTCTATCCATTTCTTGTATAGTTTTATTTTTTATTTCTACTACTCCATTTTGGTGAGGTGTCTTTGGAGTAGAAAAGTTATGAGTAATTCTATTTTCTTCACAAAACAATTCAAATTTATGATTTTCAAATTATCCTCCATGATCACTTCTAATTTTTTAAATTTTTTGTTCAAGTTCATTTTGAATTCTTTTTGTAAATTTGGAAAACATGTTTATTATTTCATCTTTACTAATAAGAAAAATAGTCCAAGTGAAACGAGAGAAATTATCGATAATCACAAATACATATCTTTTTTCTCCTAAGCTTACTACATCAATTGGTCCAAATAAGTCAAGATGTAAAAGTTTCAAAAACCAATGTGTACTAATGACTATTTTTAATTTAAATGAACTTTTGATTTGATTACCTTTGAGGCATGAATCATAAACATTATTTTTCTCAAATTTAACCTTAGGCAAACCTCTAACCAATTCATGATTTGAAAGTTTATTTAGTAATTTATAGTTTACATGTCCTAATCTCTCATGCCACAAATTTATATCATCGTGCATAGAACTAAGACAATTTTCATTTTTCAAATTATCAAAGTCAATTTTGTATACATTATTGTATCTAAAACACATATGTAAAACTTTATATTTTCATCTAATATCAAACACTTGTCCTTTTCAAATTTGACTAAATAGTTTTTATCACATAGTTGACTTATGCTAATTAGATTATGTTTTAGGTTTTCAACTAGCCACACATTTTCCAAATACACTTTGTCATTCTTACCAACATTATCCATACCAATTACTCTTCCTTTGCTATTGTCTCCAAAAGTGACTTTTTCTCCATTTTTCTTTTCCAAGGTGATGAAGTTTGATGCAACGCCGATCATGTGTCTTGAGCATCCACTATCCAAATACCATTTATCATTATTATACTTTAGAGCTCCCTCATGGCTATTAGACATTAAAGATATGTAGGCTTCTTCATCATCACTTGAGGAGGTGTTGGAGTCATTTTCTTCATCTTGACTTTCATCCCAATTGGCTTGAAGAACATTTTTCTTCCTTCTTGAGTTTTCTCCATCTTTCTCTTTTTTTTATCAATTTTAGACATCATTTTTATAACGTCCAACCTTTTGACATTCAAAATAAGTTATTTGATTCTTGCTTGATGACGATCTTTTATTGGTGAAGCCATTCTTCTTATTTTGCTTGGCAAACTTGAGATACTTGTCAAGCTTCTTTGCATATAAGGCAAGCTTTTTTTCATCAAGATCTTCATCTTTTTCACTTGTATGTTCCTCATCTTTATTTGCTTTCAATATCAAAGTTTTTTTTTTCTTTGGAGCATTTGCTTCTTCATCCTCTTTGATTTCAATCTCATATGTTAAAAGTGAACCTATAAGATCGTCAAAATATAATTTGTTCAAATCCTTCCATTCGATCACGGTCCTCTTTGTATGCCATCTGGAGGAGAGAGACTTGATAAACTTTTTAACCTTTTGAGAGTTAGTTCTTGGCTCGCCCAAGGAGGCGAAGACATTGACAATATCATTAAAGCGAACGACCATCTCATTTATAGATTCATGTTCATGCATTTTGAAAGAATCATATTGGTGATTTAGAATGTTCAATCTAGATTCCTTAAACTCATTAGCAATATCATCTATTCCTTCATGAGTAATAACAATTTTCTTCCAAATCTCATTAGCACTTTGACAATTAGAAATCCAATTAAACTCAGTAGGATCCAAAGCACAATAAAAAATATTTTTAGCTTTCCAATCAAGTTTTACCAAATTTTTTTCTCCTTCGGTATATTCTAAAGGAGATTTTCTACATAAATCAAAACCTTTTTGAACGACATCCCACATGTCAATATCTATGGAACACACATATGCTTGCATCCTAATTTTCCAACATGCAAAATTGGATGCATTTAAAATCAGAGGACGATTAATCGATTGACCTTCGAAAAAACTGAATCCACTTGATGCCATAGCTCTAAAGATGTTTAAATCTTAAAAACGAGAGCAAGTTGTCTCTGATACCAACGAAAACAATAAGAGGGGAACGGTGAATTGGTGTATAAAAATCTTTTCACAAAATCACTTTAAGAAAATCAATAAAATCGTTCACAAGCAAATAACAATAAAGAGTGAGTAAGAGAGCAAACACAGAGAGACACGATATATTGATGATGTTCGGTCTCAACTCTTTGGCCTACGTCCTCGCTCTAACTTCTCATCCTCGAGATTCATTAGCTTTCTCTTTTCTTGTAGGGAGAGATTAACCCTCTTTACACTACACATCTTTTTCTATCCTCAAGAGGCAAGGCATTCCTCTTTTACAACGAGCTCTCAATCTCACTAGATCAGAGAATAATTATTCCCTCTAACTCTCTTCTTTTACAAAAGTTTCTCACACTCAAAGCTTAGAAGAGAAAGTGAAGAACTTGAAAATTTGGGCTCAGGAACTTGAAAGAAACTTTTGAATGATCTTGCTTGCTTGGATGAGTTTTCTTCATGCTTTGACACTACTTTTATAGGCTTCTACAGGTGAAAATTTCGTCCAAAAATTCTTCCATAATTTTCTCCTTGAAAAATAGCCGTTACTGTTCATCTGGCACTATAACCGATCGATCGGTCAATATGACCATTGCGTCATATCTACGATTTTATCGACTATCCGGTCGATCGATCCTTCGACTGGTCAATCGACCGGTAATGTCTCGACGTCGACCGGTACATCTCTACATCGACCGGTACATCGGTCGATATAGTCTGGACGTCGATCAATATAGTGTCGTCATTTCTTTCACTTGATGTCAATCGACCGGTCTCCATGGCCGGTCGACCTATTCGACTGGTCTTGTGCTGAATCTTTATTTTTAATATTTAATTTGGAGATTTCTTCTGCTAATGATGTCATATCAATCCTACACTTGCATTATCATCGTTTGAGTATAGATTACTAACTTTTATGTCCAATTTAATTTGTTATCATCAAAACATAGGATTCAACATTTAAGAGACAGTTCGAAATGATGACAAAATAAAAAACCATGGGAGATTATCATTTGAAAGAACAAAGAAAGATGATTGAGGATCATGAAGCACAAATATCGCAAATTGCAAATAATATTATCCGAGTAATTCACATGGTACAAGGAAATTCTGTAATTGAAGATATGATGTTCAAGTTTATCACCACTGCCAAAGAAAATTTTCAACTTCAAGAAATGATATTTATGGTTGTTGGGACAAGTAGAGCAATTGGAGGTTAACATCCAAATGAAGAATGTCCACCCACTCACTTAGAGTCAAATCTAATTGTTTGAAGTTATAGAAAAAAGATTTACACTACAGGATCAACTTATCAACAATCTACAATCACAGTTGGCGTAGTTGAAAGATCAACAACCAGTTATTATTTCTTCTCCTTCGCAATCCCCAAATGTCAACTTTGATATCTTGCAAGCAAAATTTCAAGCTTTAGAGAAGAAAGTGGATCTAGCTTCTCAGATTGCTTATGCTCGAGGGATAATATTGTGGATAAATCTGTACCCATTATATGTCCATGTCACTTACAATACTTTAATCGAGGAAGAAGATGACCGAGAAAGAATTATCAGAAGACGCGGACTACTCAATAAAGGATTAAGAAGACAAGTGAATATATCATGGAAAACAACATTCCACAATTATCTCCAAATCATTCATTAGTAGAAGGGAACACACCATCATCATCTCAAACATCACACAATTCTATGCATTGGAAGTCCAAGAATCAAACTCCACAAGAAGATCTAGGTAATTCCTTCAAAGTGGAGGCACAATGCCTCAAGAATTACATCAAAGGTAAGATGGAAAAGATCACTTCGAGTCCCTTCCAAACATTTGAGGTAACCAAAGGGTAAAAGTCAACCTAAGTATTATAACTTAGAACTACACTCCTAAATTTTTGTCATCTTAGTTTTTACTTTAGCATTAGTATTTGAGTTATTAGTTTAGCTTAGCTATCAACATTGGAATTGTAATTTTTGTTGGTTTTCGATGATAGATTTTCTCCAAGGATGACAGTCACGATTGTGCCTACAGGGTTAACGACCGTGACATGAACGCATGATTCAATGACATGGTCACGGCCATTCCGCTAATGGCACGACCATTCCGGGGTTGATCAGGAGCCCTTCAGCATGACTGCACGATCGCTACATTCTCACCAATAAATCAGGCATGCCCATTACAGAACATTTTATTTTATTGTGCAGGACATGTGGCGCGACATGAAGAGGACAACACATCAGACCGTTCGCCCCTTTTCCTTCATATGGGAAGCATGGGCGTGACTCCTAATTCCACTACCCCATGCTTCCTGTCCTCCGACGCGCACACCAACACCACCTCAATCTTGCGAACCTCGCCCGCCTTTGTTCTCCGCCTCAGATCACCAGCACCGAAGACAGCAACACAACACATCTTCTTCTCCGACACTGGCACTTTGCAAAAAAGCAGGCGACTACGCAGTCCCTACCATCGCCGACTGATTTCTTCATCAACATCAACATTTCTACAATCATTTTGCTCACCGGTCGCGTTCACTCCATTACCTCCGTCGGAGCCCTCTGCTACAATAGTCCAAGCCACTGCCGTTGCCCTCCGACCTCGCCATCCTCTTTTACCAATGTCTGTTTCTGACACCGACATCGCCCTGCTTGCTGCCATGGCGACTCTAGATCGCATCACCACCGTCAACTTTCTCGATCTATATCAACAAAAGAACCGACGATTCTATTTCGTCACTGATCCCTATGAATCACGCGCTGGCCATCTTCTCTCCATCATCAATGCTGGTGCCGTTTTGCTTAACCATTGGCAAGCAGCGAAGCTAGCGCAGCATATCGCCTACAACATCAGGCCAAAGCTTGGTCATTCCATCGATTGTATTGCGTTTTGCGACTTGTACAAGTACGACCGTGAAGAAAGGGAATGATTGCGGTCTATTCTTCATTCACCACCGTGACATCACAAGGAACGGCCGTGATTGCACTATTGCAAAGCTCATCGTTGCAACGGTCATGATAGTTCTGGAATGGCTGTGACCGAGCCCCGAGGCTGCATAATCATGTCCGAACCACACCGAAAGAAGTCCATGAGCCGCCCTCGTAAGCAGCCAAGACTTGGAGAGCCTTCACACCAGTTGATTTCTTAGCCATATCAAATGGAACATGATAGGGATCAACAGGTTCATATGCGAAAACTTCAAAAAATATCATTGGCTCCCACTCGATTTTTACATGATGAGACTAGAGTTCCATATGAAGGACGATGTGCTTCTGTGTGAGAACATTGGCTTGTATTCATTTGTCACAAGCTCTTGGAATAGCTATGAGAGGCTCACAATTGAATTCATATCTTCTTTTGTCACTGTTGACAAGTTTTCAGTCCTTAATTCCATGATGGATAATAATTCCAACTCACATGGAAATAGCTCAGTGACATATATAACATTCCCAGTGAAGATTTGCAGGAGTATGATAAAGGGTTTGATGACCCAACATTCTGGAAAGAGATCAAGGGGGAGAGTCAGTTGCTCCTCAAAATAGCAAAGAGTACGAATATTCAGAACCCTATTTTGAGATATGTGCACAGACTTTTATCGTGTGGCTTGTTTTGAGAGGTGAGGGGTCTATTACTTTATTTTAGTTATTTGTTATGTGGGCTATGCTGCATAATGTTATTATAGATATGGGATATTATATGATTCAACATTTTAGAAGAATGTCACACGAGACAAAGGCAAAATCACTGCTGGTGGTTTGATTATCACGATTGCATGTCGATTGGAGATTGATTTAGAGCATACTACACGAGTACCATATTCTATCCTTTTGGACATGACAATTCTCAGCTCTATGAAGATGGTAGTTCAGGAATTTGGAAAGGGATATGTATTTAAGTTCAAAGATTCTTCCATCCCTAATTCTTTAGTGGACATTCATAGAATCACGGTATTCAACCGTGATAATTGGTTGTTCTTCTCGGCACTCGAGCAGGACATTCATCTCCCATTATTCTAGAGGATTATGATGCAGAGGCAGAGCCCTCTTCTTCTACTCCACCAGAATAGATGGACGCCCACCCACCTCAGCCACCCCCGACGTGTGATTTTTCGAGCCTTCATGATATTCTTATGACTATGCAGGCCCAGTAGCAGGAGTTCTTTCAAGAGCAGCGATAGAGCCTCGCCCATATATCAGCATAGCTGCATCGGATAGAGAGGAGGAACAAGCAGATGTATGATTATCATGTGAGCCAAGGACACTTCATGTCATCGCCGCCACCAGAGAATTAGACTTGGGTTGTTTCTCCTCCTTTCTTTTGCACTTTATCACTTTTGTATTTTTTATTTCTTCTGTCTATGTATGTGCCTAACACTGGGACAATGTGAGGTTCATGCTTGGGGGAGAGACTTGTTGGTGAAAAGTTTTAATGACCTATAAAATTATATTTTGATGATACAAATCTCGAAATATTAAAGTTATATGCTGAAAAAGTTTAAATAAAAATAGATAACTTTATGCACTAAAATTTGATTAAATAATTGACTATGGTATTATTAGATTATGGATGAATGATGAATATAAAAGTTGTACAGAATCCTATTAGCTATCCATAGAATCCAAGATTATCTCATTTGGATAACTGCGTAAAAAGTTATGATCAAAATAGTGCAGGGAGGTCAACTTGTCGGTCGAACGATCGAGACAGTCCGGTTGACCGGTCAATGCATGAGTTGCCCAGATCCAAATGGGACTATCCCGGTCGACAGATCGGTCGATGCACCGGCCGACTGATCAACTCAATGAGTAAAAATCAAAATGTCGAGACTATACCGGTCGATGGACCGATCGATAGTTCGGTCGACCGACCAGCTGCTGACACTAAAAAAATCACACAATGGTCATATAGACTGGTCGATCGGTCTATAAGTGCGAGACCGGTCCCCAGCTGTAATGAACAGTGACGGCTAGTTTTGAATGAGAAAATTGTGAAAAAATTTTTGGACGAAATTTTCACAGATACAAGCCTATAAAAGGAGTATCAAAGCCAAAAGCAAAGACATCCATCCAAGCATTGAAGAAACTTCAAGTTATTAAAAGAAGATCCTTCTTTTGAAGTTATCATTCTAGTTTCTCTTCTTTTTCTCTTCTCTTCTTGTGAGCAAGATATTATAAAAGACAAAAAACAATTGTTCAGAAGAATTGAGAGAGCTCTTGTGTAAAAGAGGTTCTATATCTTACCTCTTGAGTGGAAGAAAAGATAAGCTTCTTAAGAGGAGAAGTGTGCCTTACCTCTCGAAATGGAGAAAAGGTGGTTGATGTAAAGGGTTCTTCCTTGCCCCATTTGGAACTAAGGAAGATTTTAGTGGAATCTCCAGCGGTCTCAAGGTCGAGAAGTCTGAGCGGGGACGTAGGCCAAGGTGTGGCCAAATCTCATCAACAATCACATGTGTTCTTGTGAATGCATTCTCCCTCTCTCTCCTCATCATATTATGTTTGGGATATGATCTGATTTGTTTTGATTTGAAGATTGTTTAAACGATTTTAAGCTTCTGCAATGTGTTTTGTGAAATCGATAATTTCTGTTTTAAACACCAATCCAACCCCTCTTAGTGCCTTAGGATTCAACAATTAGTATCAGAGCGAGATTGGTCTTGTTTTTAAGATCTAATACTCTTTTAGAGCTATGGCATCAAGTGAATTTAGTTTTTACGAAAGACAATCAATTAGTTGTCCTCCGCTTTCTAATGCATCAAATTTTTTCATATTGAAAAATTAGGATACAAGCATATATTTGTTCTGTTGATATTGACATGTGATATTGTTGAAAAATGTTATTATTTACATGAAAAATTACCTTTAGAATATACCGAAAGATTTTTTTTTTTTCAAAACTTGATTGGAAAGCTAAAAATATTTTTTATTGTTCTTTGGATTCAATGGAGTTTAATCGGATTTCTAGTTGTGAAAGTGCAAATGAGATTTGGAAGAAACTAATCGCTACTTATGAAGGAACGGATATTAATGAATCTAGATTAAATATTCTAATTCACCAATATGATTCTTTCAAATGCATGAAAATGAATCCATTAATGATATGGTTCTACGATATAATGATATTTTGAATGGCTTAGCCTCCTTGGGCAAGCCAAGAACTAATCCTCAAAAAGTGAAAAAGTTTCTCAAGTCTCTCTTCCTCAAATAACATACAAAGAGGACCGTAGTTGAAGAAAAAGATGAACAATATGAATTTTGACGATCCAATTGGTTCACTATTAACCTATGAGATCAGAATCCAGGAAGAAGAAGAAGAAAATGCCCCCAAGAAGAAAACATTGGCATTGAAAGCAAACAAAATGAAAGAAGATTCAAGTAAAGAAGTTGACGAAAAGAAACTCACATGCTACTCAAGAAAGCTAGACAAGTATCTCAAGTTGGTGAAAAATAAAAAAAAAGAATGAGAAGCCAAAGAAAAGATTATATAAACATCGTAAAGGAAGAAACTCAAGTCTCACAAAGAATAACAAAGAAGAGATATGTCAGAAAGGGAAGAAGAAAAAGTATGAAGAATCAAGTGATACAAGTGACTCTTGAAGCTCTTCTAGTGAGGATACATACCTATGCCTAATGGTACATAACGATGAGGTAACTCTAACCCTTTAAATTCAAATAATGACTCATCTAGCTCTTTTGAAGAAAATCTTTCTTTAGATGTGAATAAAGAACTTTCCTCTCTTATAAAAAGGTATTTATCACTTAAAGAGGAAAATGAAAAATTACTACATGAGCTTTAAAATTTAAAAGAAGAAAATGATACATTTTTTGTGAAGAATGAAAACTTGAAAAAAGAAATTGATTCTTTGAAAATTACACATGCATGTGAAATTGTCAAACTAGCAGTTCTTTAGAAAAAGTAAAGAAGGAAAATGCTTCTTTGAAAAATATACAAAATAAAGTGTTTCTCATGTAACGAAAAATAATCTTAAGAAATAGTCTGGACACGAAAACGTTTATTGGAAATCAAATCACTCCTAAGATAGAAAATCACATATTACATGTTTTACATGTGGATTTTATGGTCATTACACATATCAATGCAAAACAAGAAAACCATCACAACATGGGATGATATGGGTTCCAAAAGGAACCTTTACTAACAAAATAGGACCCAAATAGGTTTGGGTACCAAAGGTTAAATAATTATTTTTCAGGTGTGCATCACATACAAAGCAAAGGATAAATGGAATTGAAAATGTGAAGGCATGAAGGTCATGGTAAAAGTATCATTTACTTTTTGATTTCAAGAAAAAATTCAAAATTACTATTTCTTAGAAAGAAAAAGAGGAACATATAAAATAAAAAAAGAAAATTGGTCATAGTGATAGGGGGAGCATGTTAAAATCTTCCAACTTTATTTTGACATATCATTGATATTGTATCAAAGTTTTATGCAATATTTTGACTTTTAATACAATTTTTTTACTTGTGGATTTCATAACCTCTAGATCAATTTGATTTCATTTTACCATTATAAAATAGCCATAAATTTAGGGAGTGTTATTTTTTTGCATATTTTATAATCTTTATGTAACGTCCTACAGTTTAAAAAAATAATATGTAAATACTTTAAAAAGGAGGGGGCATTTTGGTCCTTCCACGATCAGCAAAAAAAAAATGGACACGTTGGAACCAAAAAGAGAGAAGATTACCATCTTCTATCCCTCTGTTTAACCTCACACAAGTGACCGAGAGAGATGAGCCAAGCCACCGCCACTTCCGACGGCTCGATCTCCGCCATCTGACCTCTGTTTTTTGTGTGTGAGGTACCGTTGGAAAGAGAACAACGAGACGAACATTTTGACATGCTAGACAATGATCAGTCCACTGTGCGCAATACAGCAAGCTTAGAACGTGAGGGAAGGGGGAAGTTCGTCGACGATGATTCCGGCTCTGATTCATGCCGATCTTCCTTTCGGTGAGTTGTACATCATTCTCAGGTCAATTAGGTTCATTTTGAAGAGTTTTGGAACATGTTTTACTCCCAATCTTGTAGGTGGGGCCATCTGATGTGGGACGAATTTTCAAGATCATTTTCTTTATGCATAATCGTACTTGTTTGTATGCTTCACATGTGTGCCATCATATGATGTGTGATGTTTTGTTATGAATTTTAAATATTCTAATGAGATTAATTGTTTTACTTGCACATTGGATGTTCTTGTTAAAATGTTGAAGGATATTTTATTTGCAAGTTGGAACATTATTTTTGAGAAGTTTGCAAGTTAGAACATAAATATCGAATGTGAATATGCATTCATGCATCATGTGCACTTCATGTAAAAACCCGCATGAGGTAGAGTATTTTCACCTCAGAGGATTGGCCAACTCCAAGTAGACTGATTGGGATTCTATTTACTCTGTATCGATATAGTGACACGAGGAGCAGGTTCAACACCCTCTGTCAATACAATGACATGAAGGGTGGAATTAGAACAACCATCCTGTGGTGATATAGTGACACGAAGGATGGAATGAAAAAGAAAAGATAACAAGCTCTGTGTCAATGTGATACGAGGAATGTTTCAATATCCTGTGTCAATGAGATATGAGGGATGGAATTAGAACAACCACCTTGTGTCAATGAGATACGAGGGGTGTGATTGAGTACTTCATTAAGGAGATTGGTTATCCATATTTTATGATGATTCCTCAATTTATATTATATATGTATGATTTCACCATGCATGTGCACACATGACATTCATTTTGCATTATCATTATGTGAATGAGTTCCTTTTGAAGAAGAGTGGATTTTAAATATTTCTTGAAAATAAAGATGTGAATTTTCACAATGGTTTTAAAACTTGAGGTAGTCATTTTAAATCACTGAGCTTAATCCATGCTTACCCCTTTTTCTTTCAATGTTTACAGGAAAGGAATGCGTATACTGCATGTTTGATTGAAAATGCTATTGATTCAGAAAGGGATAATGTGTGAGATTCTGCAGGGAGCATATCTGACTCAATGTTTTTCCTCTAATACTTATATTTTTTTTTAAAATTGACTATTATGATTTTATTTATTTTGACACTGCATGGTTTTGGGTTGTGGCCCATGATTTAATGTGGATATAAATTGATTGATGGATGAGATGATACGAGTGAGTCCTTATCATGAAATTGGATAAAGACTTGAGTCCCTTAATGGATTTTGATAGGTATTCAATATGTTTTGCTCGTGTAATAGTTTTGAGGCGAAACTCATAGGTTCCTATAATTCAAATTTTTTTGGGCTTGAGTGCCATATTATTTGGTAATTATAAACTGCTAGTGATGCACATTAAAATTTTATAAATTGCCTGTGAAGTGAAGAATTATGGATAAATGTTGTATTGACGCATGAATGAATTTATGCATACGTCATGCCAAATTTTTTGGAAATTTTCAGTGTTAGTTGATTTTTGGAACGTTAGTTTCCATTGCATATTTGAATTTGAATTTAAACGATTGATTTTCCGGTTTCATCCCTTGTGATGCCAAAACGAGTAGTTGGGCGTTACACCTTATGATGTAATACTTTACATATTTATATAACAAAAGGGGAGAATAATTTCTTTTTAAGACAACATAATTAAAACGGGGAATTACATATGGTTTCTTATGTCCTTCATGTGCAAACTACTTTTTGATGAAACAAAAGGGGGAGAAATATAGGAGAAATATGATATGAATACAACTTTATATGAAGAGTACTTTACAATTAGTAGTTATGTGAATATCTATCATAGTAAGGAAAGTTAAGTTTAGGGGGAGTAAAATTGATTTAACAAGATTTTACAACTTTTTTGCAACTTATATATTTTTCATATTTCTCGGTTTGTCTTCATAAAAAAGGGGGAGATTGTTGGACCAATGTTTTAATGCTCTATAAAATTATATTTTGATGATACAAACCTCGAAAGATTAAAGTTATACGCTGAAAAGTTTAAATAAAAATGGATAACTTTATGCACTAAATTTTGATTAAATAATTGACTATGGTCTATGGATGAATGATAAATATAAAATTGTAGAGAATCATGTTACCTATCCATATAATATAAGATTATCTCATTTGGATAATTGTGCAAAAAATTATGATCAAAATAGTGCAGGACGGCCAACCTGTCGGTTGAAGCAATGAAGGGCGGTCGAGATCGTCCGGTCGACCGATCAGACGTACCGATCAACCGGTCAATGCATGAGCTGCCTAGATCCATGACGAGACTATACCGGTCGACAGACCGATCGATGCACTGGCCGACCGATTAGCTCAACGGACGAAAATCAAAATGTCGAGACTATACCGGTCGATAATTCAATCGACCGACTAGGTGTTGACACTGAAGAAATCACAAATGGTCATATAGACCAGTTCATCGATCTATAAGTGTTGTTGACCGGTCCCCGGCTGTAATGAACAGTAACGATTAGTTTTGAATGAGAAAATTATGAAAAAAATTCTGGACGAAATTTTCACACATACAAACCTATAAAAAGAGTGCCAAAGCCAGAAGCAAAGGCATCCATGCAAGCATTGAATAAAAACTTCAAGTTATCAAAAGAAGGTCCTTCTCTTGAATTTATCATTCTAGTTTCTCTTTTTTATCTCTTCTCTTATTGTGAGCATGATATTGTAAAAGAGAGAAACAATTGTTTAGAAAAATTGAGTGAGCTCCTGTGTAAAAGAGGTTCCATATCTTATCTCGAGCAAGAGAAAAGATAAGCTTCCTAGGATAAGATGTGTGCATTACCTCTCGAAGCGAAGAAAAGATGGTTGATATAAAGGATTCTTTCTTGCCCCATTTGGAACTAAGGAAGATTTTAATGGAATCTCCGGCGGTCTCGAGGTCGAGAAGTTAGAGCGGGGACGTAGGCCAAGGTATGGCCGAACCTCGTCAATAACCATCTATGTTCTTGTGTTTACATTCTCTCTCCCTCTGCTTCTCATATTATGTTTGTGATACGATCTAATTTGTTTTGATTTAAAGATTGTTTAAACGATTTTAAACTTACGCAACGTGTTTTGTGAAATCGATAATTTCGATTTTAAACACCAATTCATCCCCCATCTTGGTACCTTGGGATCCAACATGACTTAGTCTTGTTTGCATTTGAATGGCATGTCTACTTTCAGCATTTTGAGTTGATCATCTTATTTTGGCATGCATATATTTATTAAAGTTCCATTTTTTTTTAAAAAAGAAATGTCATCTTATTTCATCGTGTTTACTATTTATCATCTGAAAGTTTATTTTCAGAACATCGTTTAATCTATGAAATTCAATCACTATTTCTTTTTATCAGATATCACCAGAGTATTGATATTTGGATTGAGTTTGTTGCTAAATAGAAGGACTAGATTTTAAGTGATGAATTTCTCTATTATTTACCATGATATTAGTCTTGATTATAATTGCATCTTTATTGAAAACATAAAGTCTTTCATGAGCTTATAATTATGCTAGAAATGACAAATAAATATAATGATAAAGTGAAAATGAAAAGAGGGCTAGTTGAGCCCCAACGAGTAGTATAAAGTGACCTCTGGAACCTTGGTGTGTCC